>JAPFRF010000007.1:87951806-89261806 GCA_029282475.1 Phrynocephalus forsythii
TGACCTTCTCCGAAAGAGTTCTGAGCTCATCCTGACGGTCAGTTCTTCTTCCTTTATGTTCTTCTTCCTTCCCTTTCACCACCCCCTTCTGTTCTTCTGCCCCACATTTCCTCCCAAACGTATTTCAGCTCATCTCCCATTCATGCACTCCATTTCATACAGCTCCCACTATGAGCAAGAGCTTAGCAGCAGATTTTGCAAAATGCCGAAGGTTGGGCTGGAATTCTTCCCAGGAAATAGCAGCATTAATTAGTCTGACTCCTGGTGCCTGGACTATGGAGTCCTGGTTCCTTACACTGTCTCAGCAGCTGATGGGTTGGTTGTTTTGGCCTCTGGCCTCAACCGGGGAATCGTGGTGCAGGAGAATTAGCATGAGCAAAATGCTACCCAAAGGAAGCATGTCTCCAACGACAACAAAAAGGCAGTGCATCTCCAAGCTCTCAAGCGACACCGTGCTGGAGAAAATCTTCTTAAATTATGCAGCGTAGCAGCCCATGTATGAAAATGGTTCATCAAGTCCCAGCTACAAAGTGGAATTGCTAAATGACCTGAAATGTCAGACAATCTGCTAGTCACCAACAAGGAAGGATTCCATGACAGAGTTCAAACTGCACGGGAATAAGTGGGACAAAACTGATGCCTCAGAGGCCAAAGAACTGGACTTTCGAATTGGTGTGAGAACAATGGCAAAACAACCACAGACAGACGACGCTCAGTCCTTGATGTGGATCACACCAGCTCCTGCTCTCCAGTACAAACTGCAGGCCTAACTCTAGACTTTTTATAAGATTAAACTGATAAACTGTAATGATAAACTGTCATTCCATCCAACCGTCTGCTTTGTTTTGTCTCCGATTGAGGGTGGGCGGGAGGGACGAGGGTAAAGAGCACTGAACTTGCAGAAGGATGCTTGCCCGTGTTTTATCAGGAACTCTGGTTTTCCCAAGGTCCCATACATTGTCAGGCAGGGAAGCATTAAAGGAAAACGAGATAGTTGCTCGCTGATGAATGATCAAATCTAGTGCTGTTTGTGCTCCAGCCTCAAGAACAGATTGATCTCATTTACTGAAACAGATAAGCTAGGAGATGTAATTATCGTTCGTATCCCATTTTGCTCTAACCTTCTCCTGCAGTATCTTTAAATAGCAACATGATACTGACATTATTTTAGTTAAGGATTGAGGAAAAGGGGTCCTTGCTTACATCTGTCAATGGAGTTGATGTTCTTGAGAGTTACTGCTGGTATTAAAACAGCACATTCCTCATACACTTACGTGAAATGATTTGCTATTAAAGATTAAGTGCAGAGAAGTGCAGAGAATAGACAGGCACCACTAATCACTCACTCACTCAATCAATGCATTAATTATAGCATTTAGGAATACCTTTTCAGCGCATTAGTGATGCCAAAGCAATGCACGGGAAAGTATGGTTTAAAAGAAAAATGTTCAAAAAGAATTAAAGGAACGTTACAAGCAAACTACAAAAATCACAACTATAAACCAAAGACTCTATGGCAGTGATGGCGAACCTTTTAGAGACTTGAGCGCCCAAACTGCAATTCAAAACCCACGAATTTTTTGCAAAGTGCCAATACAGCAATTTAACCTGAATACAGGCGGCTTTGAAGAGGTGATGTTGGATGCCCACAGAAAGGGCTCTGAGTGACACCTTTGGCACCCATGCCATAGATTTAGCAACACTTCTCTATGAAACAGTTGTATTGAAACTTACCACGTTATTGTTATACACTAAGACCCCCTTAGCCCCTGATTTCAGTTATCCACTGTTTCAGTTATCCACAGTTGGCAGAGGAAAACATTAAATAAACAATTCAGCAGCCACAAACCAGGCTATCGTCACAAACACCAGATGTAAAGCAAGCTACTGTCTCAAACATCAGCTGTAAAGCAAGCTACTGTTACAAACAACAGCCTTAAGCCTAGCTACTGTCACAAAACAGCAGTTTTGGGGGATTGACTGTTCTCTCTTATCCACAGTTTCCATTATCTACAGGAAGGCCTGGAACTGATCCCCAGTGGATATTGGGGTTCTACTGCATTAAAAACATAGCCCCGGGTTACTGATGATACATTGGCTGAAATCCTGTTGCTTACATGTAGTAAATCTTAAGTATAATAGCCCCAATAAATCATGGGGATTTGGTGAATCTACTACTTTACAAGCTCTACTGATTCAATGGGGCTATTTTTGCTGTAGCTGATCATGCTAAGCACCAGGATCAGCTGGGATAGTCCTGATGACATACATTTGGCCTTATATGTGCTCTCCAAATTTGGAGGTTTTTTTGTAAAGATGGGGTACAGATCGGCACATTAGGTGTGGTGGTGGTAGATACCGGCTGTGCAGTGGACATGTTTTATATATTTGTCCACTCTCTTAACTATCCTGAAGGTTCAGTTATAAAGTGCCTAGGCATTATGTTACTACATACTGTACGCTTGCAAAAAAAGAAGAAATTAAAAGTGGGTGCTTCATGCTTCATAGTCAATGGGGAGTGGGGCGTTGATTTCGGTCGCAAAGTCTTAAATGCCCTCTTCTAGAAGGTATTTTTTTATTTTTATATTTTATTATTGCTTTTTTTCTTCCATTAGCTAATTTTTATTATTGTTATTGTTGCAAATTGCCCGAGTTCCTTCGGAAGATGGGTGATAAATAAATAAATAAATAAATAAATAAATAAATAAATAAATAAATAAATAAAGGTCAGCAGGCCCCTCCTTGGATTTGGTGATGGAAGTTGGTTGATCAAATAAAGAGATAGCCATGTGGGCCTTTGGGCTACACAGCTTGCTGGTTTTCAAAGGCATAGTGTTGCCTATGGAAATGACAGACATGGAACACATTTGACAGGATAGCAGGAGAATGAAGGAGCAATAAAGCTATAGTCAATATACTGATCATTTTTGGAGAAGGGAGATTCATGTCTTAATTGCTCACAACGCACAGGAGGACTCCCATAATGAACAGGTCTAATCTGGCTCTCCACATTGGCTATGAATGCAAAATGAATTAACTCCCCCCCCCAAAGGTCAAATTGTATTTGGATCCTATCATTGTTAAAAACCACACACCTTGCTCCCACAGTGAGGCCAGGGATGACCGAAGTACAATAGCAGCATAAAACAGCTGCCATGTACAAGGTCTGTAGCCCTAATACCATGCCTGTAGGCTTAAGGAATCTGTGTCTGGGATGTCTAGAAATTTTAACGAGCTCTGTGTCGAGTTGGCAATGCTGCTGAAATGGATATAATCTCAATGTGATAGTGGCATTCTCTGATCTGGGAAAGGTGGCTTCAATCCCCCGGCTGCAGGTTTGGAGCAAAATGTGTATCATAGGAAGATTTCCGCATGCCAGTCCTGGGAGGATCACAGAGCCAAACAGCAAACTCTCTGCGAGCAGTGGGCTCCAAGGAGAAAGGTCCTCTCAGACAGACCGGACTAGAGGTGGACTAGACTCAAGCAAGGAGAGCAAAAGAAGGAATAGCATCCTGTGTATTTGTGTGTATCGGAGACGATGCTGCTTGTTCACTGACCACAAGCAGGCTTACTAAGCTGGAGATATCCATGGGACAAACAGTGAGATCTTCCCAAAACCAAGATATCACAAGACATACAGTATAGTGATGGTGCATTAACTTATGGTGAAGTAGGCATGTATTGTGACACAGACATTGATCAGGAGTTGGGCATGATGGCCTAATAGGCTTTTCCAACTTAAATTGTTTTATGATTGTATCATTCTCACTCCCTTCAGAATTGGTCCATGTGACCTCCCAGGCATTTAGTTTGGCCAGCTAATAGGTAACCCTAAAGCGATGGCTTCCAATCTTGGGTCCCCAGGTAAGGTAAAAGTAAAGGTTTCCCCTGCACATGTGTGATAGCCATGTTCGACTCTAGGGCTGGTGATCATCTCTGTATTCAAGCTGAAGAGCCAGTGTTGTGCAAGTCCATGGCCACGTGGACAGCATGGCTGCAAGGAAACACTGTTTTACCTTCCTCCTTTTTATGGCAGTACCTATTCATCTACTTGCATTTACATGCTTTCAAACTGATAGGTTGGCTGGAGCTGGGGTTATCAGCGGGACCTCGCTTTGCTGCGTGGCACCCAGGATTCGAGCCGCCGAGCTGCCGACGTTGCAGCCAAAAGTTTTCAGAGCCTTAGTCTGCTGAGCCACCACACCCCCTGGGTCCCCAGGTGTTCTTGGGCTGTAACTCTCCCAGAAGGCTTCACCAAATAGCTGTGATGACCAGAATTTCTGGGAGTTGCAGTCCAAAAACTTCTGGGAATCCAAGCTTGGAAACCCCTGTCCTGGAGAAAATGAAAATCTGGAAGTCAAGAAGGGCACTTCCATTTAGCTGCAGGGAGTCCTTTTTGTTGTCTACTCACAGTTAAATGACTCCTGCTAAGTTAATTGCAGCAGAGGACACAACAAGTCATGGATTTTCCATATCTCCTGGCTTGCATACTAGCATAAGGGCAATTTCCCTCCAAACCTTTCCAGATGAATAAAACGTGCTAGTGAAGATTCACAGGGGATGCCAGCAAAAGACACATGAAACACAGCTATGTCACAAGCTTTTCAGTAAAGCAGTATTTCAACCAAGTTGGGAAAGTTTGCAGACACACATAATAATGTGTTTGTGGGAACAGGCAGGTATCTAAATTAGAGAGCAGACAAATATATAAAACATGTCCACTGCACAGCCGGCAGGTTGCTGGTTCCTCTTCTGAGCTTTTCCATCCCAAAATAGAATCATAGAATCATAGAGTTGGAAGAGACCTCAAGGGCCCTCCAGTCCAACCCCCTGCCATGCAGGAACCCCATCACAATATTTCCGACAGATGGCCATCCAGCCTCTGCTTAGAAACATCCAAAGAAGGAGACTCCACCACCCTCCTTTGGGGCAGCATATTCCACTGCCTAACAACTCTAACTGTCATGAAGTTCTTCCGAATGTTCAAATGGAATCTCTTTTCCTGTAGTTTGAAACCATTGCCCCGTGTCCTAGTCTCTGAAGCCTTGGAAAACAAACCTGTTCCCTCTTCAATGTGAGATCCTTTCAAATAATTAAACATAGCTATCATATCCCCCCTCAGCCTTCTTTTAGAGAGGCTAAACATTCCCAGTTCCCTAAGCCGTTCCTCCTAAGACATTTCCTCCAGACCCTCAATCATCCTGGTCGTCTTCCTCTATACCCTCTCAAGGTTGTCAACATCCTTTTTAAATTGAGGCGCACAGAACTGGACACAGGACTCCAGGTGGGGTCTGACCAGAGCAGAATAGAGTGGTACTAGAAGTATGAAGGGAAGTACATTCACTCTGGCCTCTTTTGTGTGCTCCTAATCAGATTTAGCTCGACATGCAGAGATGCCTCCTCCCGAAGGCATAGAAGTTGGAAGTGGAACTATGTGGTTGGAGCAGTGGAGGTGAGGTTTGCATCCCTCCCTGCCACGGCTTTAAGCACCCAACTTTTGGCCTGAACGCATGAACAGGGTTCTTTTCAGTTTCCAAGAAAACACCTGGTTTCTCCTACTCAGAGTCTGAATATGAACAGGTAAAGACAGGATGAAAAAGAAAGAACTATCTCACAAATCTAAATCACACATTATGTATGAATAGACCTGGATGTGAAAAGCAGCTGGAGATGCAAGACACAAAGACCATTTTAAGGACAAGAAAAAAAAGGAGGAAAATTCAACAACAAGGGTAAACTAAGCTAAAATTTCACGAAGTCCCTAAAAGAGAGAAACCCTAGAGATTCTCCATGGATAAGTGGAAGTCAAACCCACCACTCCTGATGATTATCCCTTGATCTACGACACATAGTGGATTTCTATTATTATATTCCCATGTTTATTATTTCTCAGCATGGTGTTAGGAAAAAAAAACTAACCTATACATTAGGAATCAAGGGAGACATAGAAGGAGACTCTGTGAAGAGAAAGCTTTGCAAGTACACTCAGGTGTGCAGTCAGCCAATCCTTAACTTCCAGAGGCACTGGACTATAATCATTCAATTATATTAAATGGTGCAATGCTCTAAATATCAATAAAGATAGAAAGTGCGAGAATGAGATCCTACAAGGGGATGAGATATCAGGTTTGCAAAATTATATATCATCCTGTTGTTAAGACTAGTGCACTCATGCCACGCAAGAGGTGAATTCCAGAAGCTGCTATTTTAAAAGTGTTAAAGACCTGATGGTTGTGTCTTCTATCTATCTATCTATCTATCTATCTATCTATCTATCTATCTATCTATCTATCACACACACACACACACACACACACACACACACACACACACACACACACACACACACACACACACACACACACACACACACACCAAGCACCAATTATGTGTAGCCTGCATAATTAAATTGTAAACTGCCCACAGACTGCTTGAAGCACTATGGGGCATTATATAGACAGAACACTTGGTTCTACAGATTCTTTATTCAAAGCTTATTCCAAGGACAAGATGGTTTGTTGAGCCCCGGGAGACATTTTGCTTAGCCCTTGCTAGTCAACATTGCTCTGTAGATGTTCTGGACAAGGTCAGCTGAAAATGTTGGACACTGTTAGCTTCTCGGTTTCCTGCCACTGTTTCTGGAGCTCCCATTCCAGTACCATTAATCTTGCTTGCATTATCCCTGCTCCCAATTCTCTGTTGTTATCAGTCCTGTCCTGCTGTACCTATATGGTCATCCTAACTAATAATGCTTTGCTCAGCATAAATGAACACTGTAATTATTTCCTCTTTGAATTCTTCAAGGAATTGATGGAGGGAAAGGAGGAGGAAGTGACGGTCTAAACAGCACATGTTAGAGAGGAATGAGGAGCCCTGTTAGGGCTCCATCACACATCCTTTAAAATGCTGATTAAATTTCAAGATAAAACATTTCCAAAAATCTTGTTCCCACAGCCACTTTTTTTTTTAGGTTATGCCCCCTTTAGCAAGTTTTCCAAGACCTACCAGAGAAGTTGGGAATTTTTTGTTCCAGTAAAAAATGTGAGCCAGAAGTGTGTGGTAGCTTGCATATGATCCGGTTTTCTGCTGTTTTTCTCCCTAGACTTACCAGCTCCTCCTGGGGCTTGTGGACACTTTTTATTTTTTTATTTATTTTAAATTCCCCCCCCCCAGTGCTGATCAGCTGGCCTTCGGGCTCTCAGCACTGTTTTTTATTTTATTTTTTTTTCTAGCACTACCTGCTGGCCCTGGAGCTGGTCTGCACTTTTAAAAAAATCCTTGTACGTTGGTCACGGGACCAAGAGAAAAGAAAAGCCAGACTTTCACAATATCCAGATCTTCCCCCAGGTAAGATAGCAGCTTTAGTGATTACTGATACAGAGGAGACAACACTATCAGTGCAATCAAGTCATCAGTTTTATCTAGTGTTAAATAAGAAGGCTGGAAATGCAGACACACCATAAGGTTTTCTGCTGAGTCATATAAAAATGATTTTCAAATTTCGCACAAAACCTTACATAAAATATTCACACTCCCTTCCAACTTTCCAATGCATTTTTAATTTCATCTACACAGGAATGGTATGTTAAAAATTATAATGCTCTCCTTCCTTCTTTTGAGAAAGGAATAACCATGATTGTGTTGTGTAAAATCATAATATTAATAGCACAGGAAACACTTTTATTTTGGAAGTAGCTTTCACGTAAAGTGGTTCTGAATTTGCGCTAACAGGTAGAGATGTGCACGAATAAAAAAAATGGTGTTTCCATTTTTCGTTTGTCATTGAGAGGTCTGTTTTGGTTCGTTTCTGTTTGTCGTGAATTTTTGGAAAAATGTTGTTACCGTTTTTCATTTTTTGTTTGTGGTTTCTACCCGCTTTTGCGCGATTTTTAAAGCATTTCCGTGCGCAGGCATCCCCCAATGCCCCAGACCAGAGGGAAAACACTAAAAAAATGGATGCTGGCAGAGACACAGTATAGACTAGGTACACAGGGAGGCTGCAAAGGCAGCGGCGGGCGTCGCCCAGGGTGCAAGGCAGCCGCAGAGTGACTGCACTGCGGGGCAAGGGAGGGTACTCACTGAGAGGTACGCAGCACACACGCACACAGGGAGGCTAGGCTGCAGGACCGAAGCTGGAGTTGCAGAGACAGCAATCCCACCCTAACTCCCACCAGAGACTGCAAGGAGGACGAGGGCTGCCAGAGCTTTCTATGCCCTCTGTGGCTGCCAGACCTGCCCAGTCTGCAACCTGGGCATGCTATTGGTTGAACATGATCCCATCACATGGCTTGCCTCCATTTTGTGGCTGGTGGTGACATCCATTTTAAAGGGAAAAGAAAAACACATCGCGATCGGAGAAGACAAAAACAAACATTTTAAGGACCCCAACCCCCCTGGTAGGTATTATCGGACAATATAAATAATTATCGCTGCGTTTTTACGGATGTCCAGGGCGTTTTTTAACATTTAAAACAGCTCATTTCATTGTGCGTCGCCATTAATGGAAACAAAACGTAATGACCACAATTTTCGTGGTTCTGTTCGTTTCATTTCATTTTCATCACAATTTTTGTTTGTCATTTCGTTACATAACGGAAATGACAAACGGTAAAGGAAACGAAAAAATGTTCGTTCCATGCCCATCTCTACTGGCAGGTATTTTTCACTAGGAGGCCTCTTGCTTATCCCCTTCCACCAAGAAATGGAAATAGCTTCATTAGATTCAGTAGTTTTGACAAATCTATCCTTCTGGCACTTTTCAAGACACGCCAAAGAAAATACCTCCCTCCCTTGAACATTCACACATTTGTGGAGGCTATGGGGCATTCTAGAGAAATGAAGTCCATACAAAACAATACATTCATTTTAGAACGTGGTTTGGTTGCCTTACGTGGTCACAGTTGCAAAAACACAAACTGGCTGACACCTATGTTGCACCAACTATGATAGTGTGTCACAAATGCTCCTGGAAATAAGGCCTCAGCCTAATTACTCATTCTAGCCAGAGAAGACTTATCATATCAGCTGGTATGTGGTGAAGATGCTTAAGTACCGGTAAATCATAGTGGACCTACTTAAGAACATAAGAACATAAGAACAGGCATGCTGGATCAGGCCAAAGGCCCATCTAGTCCAGCTTCCTATATCTCACAGTGGTCCCACCAGATGCATCTGGGAAAGCAAGATACTAGATCAGTGATGGCGAACCTATGGCACGGGTGCCATAGGTGGCACTCGGAGCCCTTTCTGTGGGCACCAGACATCGCCCGTTCATAGCCACCTGTATACAGGTTAAATTACTGCATTGGCACTTTGGAAAAAAAATAGTGGGTTTTGAATTGCAGTTTGGGCACTCGGTCTCTAAAAGGTTCGCCATCACTGTACTAGATCTCTGTCTCCTGATACCACTCCCCTGCATTTGGCCCTTGAAGTACCCTGGTTTTAAGCCTGCAGATTACACATCTCCATCATGGTTTGTAACCTGGGATGGACTTTTCCTCCAGGAATCTGTCCAATCCCCTTTTTGAAGGCATCCGGGCCAGATGCCATCACCACATCCTGTGGCAGGGAGTTCCACAGACCAACAACACGTTGGGTGAAAAAATATTTTCTTTTATCTGTTCTTACTCTTCCAGCAAAGGAGCTTGTTCAAGTTCCTTATTCAAAGGAGCTTGTATCTGCAGCCCAATTTGAGTGTATATCCCCTAGTTCTGGTATTTTGTGAGAGGGAGAAGAGTGTCCCTCTATCCACTTTATTCATGCCCTGCATTATTTTTATTATTTTATTTTGTACTTGTTGCAGTCCAGGTATTCTGGGCAGCCTTCAGCTGCAAGCAACAGCACTTTGGCTGCTGTGGGGAAGATTGTGACACTACTCACAATTAAAGGCTACAAAACAGATTCAGCACTTAGGTTGCAATATTTGGTTACGCCTCCACACTCATGCCTTTTTCTTCCCACGAAAAAGAAGTCCAAAAATCTGTATACCAGAGAACACATCTGGATTTACTAATTAACTCAGTGCTTTACAGAGAGGGAAGTAGCTCTGCTTAAGGTTATAAAAGGATGACGGGCTCTATAAGATATTGTTCTGTTTATCAGATGTTCTGCTGTGGGAATATTAACCAGCTGTATGTGAATTTTATTTCAGTCCTTTGAAAATAGACTGCTTTAAAGGCCAACAGATAGGCCTTCCATATCTGCAGGCGGTGTATAATTTACAGTTCTTAGAAAACTATCTTGATCTACTATGGGAAGGACTCATTTTATTCACTTTATTACACCCATACTGAAACATTAAAGAATATCTTGATGGAAGAAAAGATCCCCTTTTTCTCTCACAGACCTTAAAAAGTTCGTTGTTCCAAAGCTGGATGTCAAAGTATGGAAGGAGAGGTTAAAAAACATCCACACAATGACTGAGCTAAACACGGGGGGTGGGGGGTGGGGGGCTTTCAGATATAAGAGTTCCAGGTGAGAAGTACCATGGAGTTTGCTCTCCAATTTGTGAGAATAGGGAACACAACATGGTGAGGCATTGTGGTATGCCATCTCTCTCCTCCGGCCTAGGAGAGGCTGGTCACTCCCATTCCATGGATGCTGCAAGTCCATTCCAGGTTTGACTCTCAACTTTACAGGAGTTATCCACAGCACTAGGCGCTGTCTTTCCAAAAACAGGTTTAGTACTTGGACACCTTCTTTAGCCTCTGGACTAAAACTCTTAAATGAGGTGGCCACTGCTCCATCTTCAGAGCCAGCACATCTACTGCTCCAGCCCAGTCTTTAGGGCTAAGTGTTTGGGTTTTTATACTTGTCCTGAGAAATGTGCATGAAGGAGAAAAACTGGTGGTTTGTGGTAGTTTGTAGTTTGTGGCTACCCATGAACCACAAACTATCATGAACTCTCGAGAAACTAACCAGCTCCCAGCTTGTTTTACGGGTTCGTGCCGGGAGGACCTCCTGACTTCCTAACCTTTCTCAAACACCCCCATTGCCTCCCCACCTGGTTTTACTCATCACTCCAAGCTGTCACCTTTGTATACCCTGGCTTTGTCAAACTATTTGATGACCCAGGTACTTCCACTCCACCTATTCCAAGGAAGGTTCCCCTTTCCCATCCTGCTACAGGTTTCTGGGTCGACACAAAAGTTTCTATTTTTTAAAAAAATTGTAATTTCTCACTCTTCTTTCTCTGCCCACCCTTTGGTAAAGTTTGGTTTCTGGCATCCTTCCTTTCACTGGAGTACAACCCACCACCTCTCCATGACTGCACATTTGGAGTGAGGTGGGTGGAATTATACTCATCTGTGTGTGTGTTGTGTCGTTACAGTCGTGACCGACTCTTCGTGACTCCATGTCAATGGAGTTTTCTTGGCAGGAATACTGGAGTGGTTTGCCAGTTCCTACTCCAGGCGCCTACAGCACCTGGTATTCCCTGGTGGTCTCCCATCCAAGTACTAACCAGGGCCGACCCTGCTTAGCTTCTGAAATCGGGCGAGATCAGACGTGCATGTGTAACAGCATCCTTGGAAGCAGCTAGGTTTTATTCAGAGCAACCTAAGAAGATGAACACTGAAACATCTTGCCATAACTCCCCCCCACCAGCACACACCCACACACACACACACACACACACACACACACACACACACACACACACACACACACACACACACACACACACACACACACACACACACTTTTGTTAGTCACTCTACTAAATATATCTTTGAAGTGGTTAACTACATCCTTCTGGGATCCGGAAAAGACTTATCTGACATGCAGTTTGAATATTTTAAAGTCTCTCTTCTCACCATTGCCATTTTTACCGGTATATCTTCCCACCCAAAAAGACCCAACACACTAATATGGGAAGGGCCTGTCCCTTTCTCACTTTTAAAATCTGGGCTACATCTGACATAAATACTGAGGTACTGTAATAAGGAAGAGCCATCATATATATACAAGCTTCCTCATGAACACACAGTATGTGAAAATTAAAGACTGATGCTTCATTCAAGCATGTTTCATCCTGCCACGGGTTGTGTTAGTCAGTTCCTGCCATCACCTGCAAGCAGAAACAACCGGCTATAAGCTCGTATTTAAAATGCACGTTCTGTATGTTCATCTTGACCGCCCACAAACTCTGAAGTGGGCTTATGATATATTTGTACTGAAGACACCTCCATCTTCCAATTGTACCTTCCCTCACCATGCACCAGGGCTCTCTCCCTGAACTACACAGCCCAGATAAATTATCCAAGGATGGTATAACCTGTGCATCTCCAAATGTGGTGGTGGTGGTGGTGGTGGTGGTGGTGGTGGTGGTGGTGGTGTGTGTGTGTGTGTGTGTGTGTGTGTGTGTGTGTGTGTGTGTGTGTGTGTGTGTGTGTGTGTGTGTGTGTGTGTAACTCTTCATGACTATGTGTCCACGGAGTTTTCTTGGCAGGAATACTGGAGTGGTTTGCCAGTTCCTATTCCAGGTACCTACAGCACCTGGTATTCCCTGGTGGTCATCCATCCAAGTGATAACCAGGGCCGACCCTGCTTAGCTTCCAAAATCAGGTGAGATCAGATGTGCTTAGGGCATCTAGTAGATGCCTAAATCATTGATGGTGAAGTAGAAAGAAAGAGGGAGAAGGGGAAGAGAGGATGGAGAAAGATCTATCTGAACCAGTAATAAACTATGCATTGTACAAGAAAGGGTAGGGGGCTCACCTGTCTCTTGCTGTTTGCGAATAAATTGTTACAAAGTTCTTTGCAGATATCTGACTCCATCCTTGTTACCAATCTTTTGGGGGTTTTAACTGGAAATAAACTATCTCTTTCCCCTCACCTCCCATGTCTGACTTCTTACAAATGTCAAACTCACATCAAAGAGTAGTCTATGCAGCAATATTACAATGTTATTGTGAAAGTTGGTACTGTGGACATCTTCAACAATGAATATGTCTAACACCATATCACCTGTGTCTGAAGAAGTGACTAGTATTCCATGAAAGCTTACATTAAAATTTAGTCTTTGGGTGCTTTTATATGACCCCTAAGATCCGCTGGCAACTTAAATTCGGTCCAGAGATCTTGGGGGTTTGCTCCTCTTGCTGTGTTCCCACCCCTCTGCAAGCCATTGCTCCTGTCTGTGTGAGGGGAGGGATAAAAAAGGGGGAAAGAATGCAGACTCACCTCCATCAGAGCAGCCCCAGAAGCATTCCAGTCTCTTAAAGGGGCGGGGGCAAAAAAAACCAAACATAAGGCAAGGACAGCCTGGCACTCACTGCTTTACAATCCGCATCATTATTTTTTTTTACCTCCAGGGACCAGGTACTTTTAAAATGCGCTGGGGCGCACTTAGGTGGATGTGGTCATACTTAATTTTTTTAAAAGTGTGCAGCTGGTGGGAAAACAATTTTAAGCTCCGCATCTGGGAGCCCTTTGCCTCGGATTTTAGGGGTCGTGTAAAAGCGCACTTTAAGAGGCCACAGTGTCTTTTTGTGTGTGTGGGGGTATCTTCTTTCATTTTGCGTTTCTTGTTATACTTCCTTTCAAGGTTGTTAGGTATTTGTTCAGTCAAAATCTGGACACATACACAGCTTCCATCAAAAAACAAACAACCCAAGTAAACACTCTGCACAGTCTTGTCCTAAATTTCGTATCCTACACTGAAGATCCTTGCTTGGCTCCCATTTCTTTACACGTGAGAACAAACCATACTTTACTTCTTCAGAGTCACAGCTTTATTCCTGGTGAAGTGCAGAGACATGTGGAAACTTACTGTCCTTTAATTTGATTAACACAGAAGAATTCCACGATGACAGGACAACATTCATAGTTTTACATTATTATCACAGGAACCGAGTCTGTGGTTTTGGAAAGGGGTGAGGGTGGGGGTTAGGAAACAATGACAGATAATGATGTCAGAAAAGAAATACCCTGGTGACTTCTTTCATTAGCTGCATAATCAGGCCATTGTTCTTCTGGGTGACCTTTCTGGCCACAATTATCAATCCCTCCCCATGTATCCTGGATGCAGTCCTTTCTTAAAATAGTAGTATCTCTCCCAAACCATTGGAGGTTTTCTTTGGTCTTTAGTTTCTTAGAAGTGAAACTGTGCAGCATCCCAGGAGGTACACATTCTTATCTGTCTCCTTGAACTGTCTGATCAAGGTAGTTGATCTCAGCAGGGTATCTTCAGCTCAAATTATCCTAAACTCCCGACATCACTGCCACAGAGACAAGGAGAGACCGAAAGAACTTTCTCTCTTGTCTATTTCATGATTCTAGCACTCCATATACTAGTTCTGGCATGTTTCTGGCATGGACAGATGGGTTCCCCCAATGCAAGCCTACTGACGTTATGTAATAATATACTGCCTCCTACTTAAGATATGTGCAAAAATGCCTTGATTTTGTTATTCAGTTTCCTGTGTATCTCATCATTTGTGTATGTGTCTGTTTCTTTGTGTACTTGTGTGTGTGAGAGAAGAGGGCTGGGGAGAGAATTTTGCCGTATGCATAAACTGAGATATTATCCAGCACAATACCAACCTAAGGAGAAATGAAGCCATTAAGTTCATAACTGAAATTCTGGTTAATTTGACCATGCTTCCTATCTCATCAGGCCTTCTGCTCCCACAGTGGTGGAACAGATGTGCAGACGAGAAGCTCAGAAGCAGCCTGTGAACACAAGGACATCCTCCCACTGGCTTTGCCTACCATATGATAGCCAGACCTCATTTCCTTGGTGTTACATTTCCCAAGCCCTGCTGCAGATGGAAGGCCACTGGTTTATTAGAAGGTTTGCTGTAGAGCTAGTGGATGGGGAAACAGGAAGGCACAATCTATCAAAAGGAAACATGTTCTCTCCCGCTTGGCATCCCAGCCTGTGGGTCCTGCTGGGTGTGGTCCTTGAGGCTACTTCCCTTGATCTGAACACTAATGATACAACTCTACACCTGTTGATCATTTAAAAGAACATGAAGTTTTTTGTTTGTTTTGGCCACGATCCTACCCTTCCTCATCTTAGAACACCAGAGCTGGGAGACACCCTGTTGTTGTTGTTGTTCAGTCGTTCAGTCGTGTCCGACTCTTTGTGACCCCATAGACCAGAGCTCACCAGGCCTTCCTATCTTCCACTGCCTCCCAGAGTTTTGTCAAATCCATATTGGTTGCATCGATGGCACCGTCCAAACATCTCATTCTCTGCCATTCTCTTTTCCTTTTGCCTTCAATCTTTCCCAACATCAGGGACTTTCCCAAGGACTCCTCCCTCTTCAAGAGGTGGCCAAAGTACTGGAGCTTCAGCTTCAAAATCAGTCCTTCCAGTGAACATTCAGGGTGGATTTCTTTCGGGATGGATGGGTTTGATCTCCTTGAAGTCCAGGGGACAATCAAGACTCTCCTCCAGCACCACAGCTCAAAAGCATCAATTCTGCGGTGATCAGCCTTCTTTATAGTCCAGCTTTCTCTTCTGTACATCACTACTGGAAAAACCATAGTTTTGACTATCCTGACCATAGATCGCAAAGTGATGTCTCTGCTCTTTAGGATGCTATCTAGGTTTGCCATTGCTTTCCTCCCAAGACACCCTATTGATCATCAATTCGAGCCCCTGTCAGGGAGGAACAAGCAGGGAACCAAACTCCCACCCTTTAGCTCTGCAGCTAGAGATGCCTAAGCTACAGAGCTCTCCAGCGTACATCACACTGTTTACTCACATTTGGCTTGTGGTCAATGAGGGCCCTTAGATGGTTTTCACAGATGCCACTGCTGAGGCATCCTATCTTTGATGGTTACTTCACATCCATTCTCATCCTGGGAGGAAATTTGTTGTATGTTGATTAGAGATGGGCACGAATAAAAAAAATGGCATTTTGTTTGCTGTTTGTTGTTTGGAGGGTCCGTTTCAGTTCGTTTCCATTTTTCGTAATTTTTGCAAAAAATTCATTTTCATTTTCGTTTGTTTCGTTACCATTTCATTACCATTTATTTCATTTTTGTGATTTTTTTTTAGGATTTTAAGCAATTCACTCAGATTGCAGTAATGGAAATGAAATGCACGATAAAATTTCCAGTGTTTCTGTTCGTTTCGTTTCATTTTAGAGACAAAATTTGTTTGTCGTTTCATTACGTAATCAAAATGAAAAAACAAAAACGGAAATGAAAAATTGTTCATTTTGTGCCCATCTCTAGTGTTGATGTCGGTTGTGGTCACATGGTCTTTTTCTGGTTGTGTCCCTGTTCCTGTGTACGCACGGGCGTGATGGATGATACTGGCATGACTGTTATCGCACGTCCTTGTTCCATGATGAGATGTGAAATGTCATGCCTTTGTTCTCCTTTTTTTTTTCCGGTCCTGACCTTCCATTTTTGATGTTTCGATTCTCTGAAGTCTTGCCTTCAATGTGTTATGGAGCTAAGTTTGAGGCATTTGTATTTTATTATGTCTGCACTGTGTTGCTGATTCCATAGGGAATGTACTGGCAAATGGGACTTCATACTCCTGCCACTAGATGGAGAATGGCACGTTGTGTGATGAGCCTTACCTCATGACCACTTGTCTTGGAATGCGAAGCATGATGAGCAGATTCCCGAGGCCAGGGAGGGGAATCTCTCATCCCGCTTAAATCACAGTTCAGGGGGGCGTGGTTGGGATGAACTCCCCTCATCCCGCAATGGACGTGCAGTTAAATTACTTCGTACTGGTCCCAACCGGGACCGCGAACATCGATGAGATGGACGTGAAGTATCAGCCTTGTGCACCGGATTTCTCCTCACTAAATGAGAACTTAAATTGTATCCCCTGCTGATACTCATGTTGTTTGTCAGCCGTTCTCTAACCTGTAGCTATTTGCATCTGTCCCACATCTTTACCTATCAGTAGAAGCAGCAACCCCTTCATTCCTGTGTTAGACTTAGCAGCATTTTCTTTTTTGGGGAGAGGACAGAAACAAAGTAGAAGCAAGAGTTCTACCTTCACCAATAAAAATGTTTCCAGCCTCTCCACAGAGCAGAGGATCAGTTCATTAACCTTCATTCTACATTCACAATAACAAAAAAACAAACAAACAAAAACATGTTTCTTATTATTATATGTCTCTTACAAATATGAACTCATTTTGAGTTCTAGCCACCTGGCCTTCACCGTACAAATATTTGTTCCTTGCTTGTATTCTTCCTTGGTTATCTGCCCCTTGTATTCCTCATACAGGTTTTAAAAGCTCAGCTTATCTGAGAATTCCTTGTGCAGCCCCCCCCCCCAAGCCTCATTGGATCCTCCTTACTTTTCTTGCTCACTGACATTTTTCATGGTTGTGTCATTGACATTCAAGTTTTAGGAACCTTTGTCTATCATGAACACCTTACCATTTTAACATTTATGACTAGGGGATCTAACCTAGGCCATGGTCACATCAACAAAATGTCCCCCTGTGCTCATGTGACTTTTGATTGAGTTCCTGTCATGCTTTGAGATCATGTGTTGACTTACTTCAGGATGTCTGTGAAGATTCTCAGTCATCCAGGTGAGGCTATCCAAAAGTTGAGTCATGACAACTGGACTTCTTTTGAGAGACTGAAATGTTTTGCTGCTTATCCAAACAGCTCCATCAGTCTGAGAAATGTTAATGGTGAGGCCTCCAATTTATAGTTCACCTTGGCTTTATGCCACCCTGGTCTGAATTGGCTCATTAGGTGGACAGCGGCTTGAATAGCTTCTGGGTGAACAAGAAATCTTTCACATGCTTGCTAAGTAAATGATTTGCTAATGGCAGTATGTCATGTGATGAAAAATTTAAATGGCACCATCAAAGGTGGAGAACTAGAAAACATTTTGTTGGTGTGACAATGACCCTATTTTCTTAAAACAGGGCTAAAAACAGCATAGAAATGCAAGTACTCAATCTTATGAAAATAAGGTTATTTCAGAGTGAACATGGTATTAGGCTTGGCTTGTCCCAAATCAAATATTGTAAATCTCAATATGATGTGGCCAGTTTCACTGAAGGCTCCCAGCCAAGTTGGCCTCACTAACTAGTTCTTCCCTATTCAATGAGTGTTACGTCCACAATCTAAGGGCATTTATACACGACCCCTAAACTCCGGGGCAAATGGCTCCCAGCTCCGGAGCTTTAAAATGTTTACCCACCAGCTCCGGAGTTAACAGGAAATTAAGTGAGACCCCGCCCACTTTAGCGCATCCCAGCCCACCTTTCAGGTACCTGCTCTTTGGAGGTGAAAATTATTTGATCCGGTGTAACGATAGTGAGTGCGGGGCTCTCCTTGCTTCTGTTTGTTGTTTTTTGGCTCCCGCCCCTTTAAGAGCTACTTTTACAGAGACGAGAGGCAGAACGGAGGTGAGCGGCATGCTTTTCTTTCTCTTTTTCTCCCTCCCCTCACACAGCCAGCAGCCAGAAAGTGCGGAGGGGGTGGGAACGCAGGAAGAGCGACGAAACCCTAAGATCTCTGGTCCGAATTTAAGTGGCCAGCGGATCTTAGGGGTCGTGTAAAAAGGCCCTAAGTTATCTTTTCCCTGAGACAAATGGCCAAATTATTCTTCCAGTCCAGCAGGGTTCTTGCATCATTAAGCCGTGTTCCCTTGAGTTTAAGGACAGGTACTAATATGAATGTCACAGAGGCATGAATCTTAAAGATTAGGAGAGCTTTTGTTCATGAGATTTATAGAGACACTTACTAAAAAAAAAATCTTTTTTCCAACGTCAGCAAAGGGAACTATTTTTAACACTATATATTGTTTAACAACCCTTGATGATAATCAAATTTAGAACATCTATAAAATGCAAGGCAGCTCCCGAGGATGAAAATGCAATTTCAAAAATCCTTAAGAGGTGATATCTAGCCAACCCATCAATAGTGCCACTGAATTAATGCCAAACGGGTATAAATGAAGTTAGGCATGGCAGGTCAGAACCTTGGAGACAGGCAAGACAATGAAATTCTGCTAAAATCAATGTAGTTTTGTGCTTCTATAAAGCCGGTGAGGCTCTCCTTAAATCAACCTGATGCTAATCTCATGTAAAAGAAAGCTCCCCAGAAGAAGCAGTCCTGGAGAAGTCTGTATCACATTGATATGAAATAAATGCAATATTTATAGCTAGTCCTGAGTTGTACCTTCCATACTTTTTCTTTTCACAGCATTTGTTAACTGTGCCTTGATATGAAGATCACGTATGTGACCTGCCTCATTTAAGTAGTTCAACATCAGCACAAACACCTCCCTGCTTGGAAAGAACGCTAACAATGTCCTCTTTTATACAATAAAACTGGAAAAATTGCAAATCCCTGTGACACTTCTGCATGGGGAAGAGAAAGAGACTTCTGGTCTTGGTAGGTGCAGGTCACATTTTAAATTTAATGGGCCTCTGACATTTGTGTTGCCTGCAAAGTTTTCCTTCTGCCTGCTCATAATGGGAGAGTGCTTAGAAAGAGTGGTTGCCTGGTCCATAATTCAAGAAAGTGTGTTGTATTTATTGGTGTGGTTTGCTTTCCTTTGCTTTCAAAAACCCTTTGTATTTCATGGGGAAGGGCACAGAGGGATAAATTAATATACAGTGGACCCTTGTATAACAAAGGGTTTGTATAACATAAAATTTGTACAACATAAAAAATTCCGGAGATAGGGGAAATTTGCTTAACAGAATCACCTATGGGGCAAATTTGTGCAACCTAAAAATGAGATTACTCCATTTTCAATGCATTCCTATGGGAAATTTCTATAAAGGAAAATTTGCTTAACATGATTTCATTTGGAACGAATTAATTCCTTTATACAAAGTACCACTGTACAACCAAGAGCTCTTTTGGGGCAATGAAGCACCATATAGCCAGAGATAGGACTTTCATACACCGCTGGCCATTGCCGTTCTAATGAGCCTATTCAGATCAAGGTGAAGTGAAACCAATGTGGAGAATAAGTCAGGAGGTCTCCTACCCACCTTCCTCTGACTGAGGAAGCTGCTTGGATGAGTAATAAAATATTTCAACCTAACAAGAGAAGATGTCCAGCTGCCATGTGACACAACTTCCAGATAACCTCACCTGGATTACTGAGAAGCTTTACAGATGTGACTCATATATATTGCTTTACAATGAAATTTAGAACAGGTGTTTTCTCTCTGGAGGTAACCCAGTGTAGTGGATACCCAGTGCAGTAGGTGAAAAGAAGGGCTAAAACTCAGAAGACCTGAGTTTCAGTCTCCACTCAGCGATGGAAACCTGGATGGTGATGGTGGTGGGGGGCTGATAAAACCACCCTGCTGAATATATCATTTAATTGGAAAGCCCTATTCAGGTCATTATATATTTATTCTGATTTAATGGTACATTGAATGTGCACACACAGAGAAAGAGATAATGTACTTGGAGCTGTTCAGATACCAGAGATCATAAGAACATAAGAAGAGCCCTGCTGGATCAGGCCAAAGGCCCATCTAGTCCAGCTTCCTGTATCTCACAGTGGCCCCACCAGATGCATCTGGGAGCGCATGAGACTAGTTCTCTCTCTCCTGCTACCACTACCTTGCATCTGGCCCTTGAAGTACCCTGGTTTTAAGCCTGGAGATTACACATCTCCATCATGGTTTGTAACCTGTGATGGACTTTTCCTCCAGGAATCTGGCCAATCCTCTTCTGAAAGCATCCAGGCCAGATGCCATCACCACATCCTGTGGCAGGGAGTTCCACAGACTAACAACGTGCTGGGTGAAAAAAATATTTCCTTTTGCCTGTTCTTACTCTCCCAGCCATCAATTTGATTGTTACAGTTCAAACCCCCATGATTTTTTTTTGGGGGGGGGGGTGGAGTGTGAGAGAGACATCTAGCTGTCCTTTCACTGGAAGCTCCTTCCTGAAAAACAACCAGGCAGGATGGAGAGAAGGCCTAGTACACTTTTCTGCCCTCCACATAACCAGCTTTACCACTTGCTACCCTGTTAGGCAGGAATTCCTGACTCTTGGTGTTGAAGAAAGGCCAGTAGACCACCAAGGAGGTCATCTAGCTCAGGGCTGTCCAACTCTGAACAGGCCGAGGTCTACTTTTTCTGGCCGAAAGTGCCTGAGGGCCACTACACTAAAACCTCTACTTGTGAATTTTATCTGTTCCAAGCATATTCTCATAAGTAAAAAAAAATGTAATTAGAGCAGTGGTTTCCCATAGGAACGCATTGAAAATCAATTAATCCTTTCTGGAGGGAACATATTTCAATACATTCCTGTGGTAAGGCTGACCATGCACATGCTTCCCTTACACCCGCTCAAGCCAGTGTGGACGGGTGCAAGGGAGGCGCATGCATGCTTGCACAGATTGCCTCTTCCACTAGCCCGGGCTGCTGGAAGACTTTCTAAAAAAAGTGCACCTTCTTTCCCAACCCACCCTGGACCTGACTTGACTCTAATTCTCCTCTTGTTTTCCCGCTTCTCCCTTCCAGCCCCCTCGCTGCCACTGCTGCTGCCGCCCATAGCTCTCACTCACTCCTGTGCCATGGCTTTTGAACTGCCCCGCTCGGCTGAGATGGTGGGCTGCCAGATCCAGAGCTTTGCTGGGGCAGTGGTGGTCCTTGGGATGGGGGAGGTAGAGGTGGATAACTTATCCCCTCACATTTCTTATTGATGGCTGGTGGGCTACTTTTGAACCCTTCATGGGTTACTGGTAGCCCCCGGTCTACCTGTTGGGCAGGCCTGATTTAGCGGTAATCTTTTTTTCTCAAGGGTTTCTGAGTGTTGAAATCAACCAGAGAAAGGAGCTCATTCATTCTGGGGAAGTGCATACTGGCAAGCTTGTTCATCTCATAGGTTGGCACATCAGCCAAAACTGCAATTGATTTGATTAAACAAAACTTCCACGTACTTAACTCATGATGATAACTCCCAAGACTGGTTTGTGGGTTTGTATTGCATACTGATATGAAAAAAATGCCTTCAAAGTCTCTTTTATAGTCAAAAATGGGATTCTTTACCACCTGCACAAAAAAACCCTCACCTCCGGCATAAAAATTTGCACAAAATATCTTAAGTCGAGTGTATTTTTTTCCTTTGGTGAAAGTAAGCACATCAACACGCCAAGCACAAAAGGATATTGATTGTTCAGAAACATGCAAGGAATTCACTTCATACTTTTACATTTTGATAGTTCATGACTTCAATAATGCAGCCGTCAGCAAGGCTAGACATTTCACATATTTACAGAAACGTGGAAAGGTGCTCGGTCTCAAAAACTTGCAAATTTTCTACAATCTCTGTTCTGGTTTCATGCATTTTATTATTTATTTTTTGTTGTTGCTTTGGGACGGTTTTTTGGCCAGAAATGTGACAGACAGATACAAAAACATAAACACACACACACACACACACACACACACACACACACACACACACACACACACACACACACACACACAGAGAGAGAGAGAGAGAGAGAGAGAGAGAGAGAGAGAGAGAGAGAGAGAGAGAGAGAGAGAGAGAGAGAGAGATCTTTTGTACACTTCATTGTGGGTCTCTCTGAAAGTTGAGTCATGGCAACTGGACTTCTTTTCTAGGGAAACTGAAATGTTTCACTGTTCATCCAAGCAGCTTTGGCAGTTGATGAACAGTGAAACATTTTGATCTCTCAAGAAAGTAAGTCCAGTTGCCAATACTCATCTTCTTGATAAAATCATCTGGATGTCTGAGAATCTTCGCAGACACTCTGTTGTGGGGAAAACAGTGAAGTGTCCTAGTCTAAATTAGAGATGGACATTGGGCATGAAATGAACCGTGAACCCCACAAGCTGAGCTTATGCATGGTTTAGTAATCCTGGTTTGAAAAAATGAAACGAAGCCACAAACATTTTTCTGCTGCTTTGTTTTGCTGTAACAAAACTGATATCCCACCCTTCCGGGTGCCCTCAAGTCCTCCTTGCTGCCTCTCCTACTTCATCTTCTGCTGCCACCATCTTTAAAGACAGCAGCCTGGTTTCACTTCCAGGCACTGCATCAGCTGTCTTTGCACATGCACATACCTTTCAGCTGCATATACCAATCAAAGGAGACAAGACAAAACCAATTTCTGTCCATACCTAGGTAAATGTCATTGCAATACAATGGTTCCATTGTAGTTGGGATTAGCAGTTGGGTTTTGCATCTAAGATACTAGACAGAACTCAGATCAGATTGCTTCTTCACAAAAAATAAACGGTCCAGTCATCATACACCCATTATGTTCTGGCCAAGTCTTGCTCTTTGTGCCAGTTCCACTTGATTTAGACAACATCAGTGTTTCAGGAAGGGCACATGATTTGCCCTGACCGTTTTTGTAACTCTTGTTCTTCCACCATGGATCTGCATTAGCTCAGAAACTTATTGATTGATTGATTGGTTGGTTGGTTGGTTGGTTGGTTGGTTGGTTGGTTGGTTGGTTGGTTGGTTGGTTTCTATGCCAGCCACTTGGTAGCAAGGGCACTCTAGGTGGTCCTTAGCACACATGATTTTGAAGATGCAATTCTGTATTAAATGGAATACACTGCTGCCCATAAAATCTCCAGGGAGAAAAGAAAGGTCAGTGCCAGAAAACAAGAAAATAAAAGGAGGAGAACCTCAAACAGGTCATAGAAGTATTTTATTGGTATTGCCTTTGAATTTTCCAATGAATTGTACAGTGGAGTCAAGAACATGTAGCTTGAGATGCATCCCTGGTTTAAGCTTGGCATCTCCAGTCAAAACTGTTATATGCAGGCAATACTATTTAAAAAAATAAGTCTTCCACAGATATTTGTTTGATCAAACAAAGGACAACACTGGTAAAGATGGGACAGCGTGTTCAGTTTTTAGAAGTGGGCTCCTCCCTAATCTACAGAAAATAATCATCCTTGAAGGCAAAATGTAAGGAGGTGCTTTAGAATGTTGTGCAGATAGAAGCAGAACATTCAAATCATAATTACTCTTTTTGAGAGAATGTTCTTTGGGTGAATAATTTCAGCTGGAGACTCACATTAAAATACTTCAAACTCTTTTGTCCTTAAGGAAAATTGTTCTTCAAACTCATTAGGTAACTCACATTTATTTTAAAAAGGTATATGCCCCCTCTCGTCACATTATTCAACATAATAATTAATTGTTACATCTGAGCAGCAGCTCCAGGCTCTGCCTCGCTGGGCTCTCACCTTCTTTTCAATGGGAGCTGAAGCCACAATAAACCAGAATTATCTGAGTCATCTATCATTCTTCTCTCAAAAGCCAGAGCAAGAACCTTCTCTCAAGCAGCCTTAAATAAACACAGAAGAAAAATCCATTTGGAACAAAAGCAGACATCTGACATCTCAACACCTTTTCTCTTTTTTTCCCCCTCGGTTGTCTCTCTCACTCTCTCACTCTCTTTCTCTCTCTTTTAAGTTTCCCCAATCTTTTGTTCTTTGTAGGGAGAGAAAGAAAAATGAAAACTGTCATTTGAAGGCTTGGTCAATGGGAGAGTGATTGACTGGACTTTCAGTGGCCTGGGCCTGCGGTGGAGATTCAATTAGAGTTTGCAATCTCTTTGGGAAATTTTAATTCTTGATAGGAGCTAATGCCAAATACACGCTGCAACAGACAGACAACATATCATTGATCTATATAGAAAAGTTTGTGAAAATGCTTGTCAAATTGGTATAGAGGTACTTCACCCAGTACTGAATGGAATAGTTCAAGACTTCAGATACAAGTATATCTACCTTAAAAATGGAGGAACAGTGTATGCATTGTTACTTAATACTAAGGATCAATTGAGTTGGACAAGTTCTATAAAACCAGCCAGTTGTCAACACACAACCAATGTCTCTGTTTTAACTTATGTTTAAAAAATTCAATAAAAATATTTTTTAAAAGCCATCCAGTCCATTCTCCTCGCTCAATGCAGGAATGCAAATCAAAGCAAATCTGACAGATGGTTGTCCAAGTTTCCCTTGAATGCCTCCTACATTGGATCTGTTATATTTGGCCATTTAGATGTAGGCTACAATTCTGCATCTCTCCCCCTGCACCCGTGCTTTAAAGCTATAACCCTACAGTGCTGCTTCCTGAGAAAATCTGGTACCTAACTAGCTGCAGTCCAGGTTCATCCATATGCATAGAGCAGAGAGTAGAGGAATCTTATTTAAAGGGTACTGCTTTAGAACATCACCACAATAGTATCCTATCATCACGCTGCTGTAGCTGTTGAGATGTCACTGAACTGGATATGCTTAGTCATGTCTGCTCTGAAAGTATCCAGCAGCCTGCTCCTTTGTAATCCCCTGGAACATGGAGTATTTGCAACAGGAACAGATGAAGTGATTGATATGTAGGGGTCCTATTAGTCTCATTTTATATATGGGAAAGAGGAGTGGAGATTCTCCTTACTAAAAGGGGGGGGGGCTTAAAGTGAAGTTTCTGAAATATAGGTAGGGAATGCCACTTACTCCCATGGGACCAATATTTGTCATAGGCATTTTGCAAACATAAACATTGATAGTTGTTGTGAGTTTTTTGGGCTGTTTGGCCGTGTTCTTGAAATTTTTCTTCCTGATGTTTGCCAGACTCTGTGGCTGGCATCTTCGGAGGGCAAGGAGCTCAGGGAACTAAGAATTCCCTCTGTGGTCTAACGTTTTGCCAGACTCGGGTTAACCCAGAGGACAGAGATAACTCCTAGTTTCCTGAGCTCTTTGCCCTCTGAAGATGCCAGCCACAGAGTCTGGCGAAACGTCAGGAAGAAAAAATTCCAGAATATGACCAAACAGCCCGAAAACCTCACAAGTCACAACAACTATTGGATCCCAGACGTGAAAGTCTTGGAGAATACAATAGACATTGATCTTGAGTTTTCTGCTTTGGGTTACTTTCTGTAGACATTGTTTTAGTCACTACAAATGTAATCCTAGAAAGATCTGGACTAAAAGTAGCCAATTATTCATGTGGCAACTAGGGATGGAAACCAATAAAAATGTGATTTGTTTAATTTGTGAATTGTCAAGGTCAACAAATTACAAAACAACAACAACCCACAAATGTATGATTTGATGAATCAGTGATTCAATTTGTAAATTCATGTTTTAATTTAGAACCCAATAAAATGGTCTGCAAGGTATCTAGAGCATAAATAGCCCAGAGGGACCTTGCTGGCAGATGGGCGGCATAAAAATCCAATAAATAAATAAATAAATAAATAAATAAATAAATAAATAAATAAATAAATAAATAAGGGAAACATCGATATTCTCCAGGTTTGGAGAATATTGGGGTTCAGATATCTGAGTTATATGCCCACAACCCCCCCCCCAGGAATCTGCCCTCTAGCAACTGGATCGGGAAACCAAATTGTCACCAAACTTTGAGGGATTATAGAGGAAAGTCAGAGGAAACCTCCCTGAAAGTTTGGCATCTCTGGTTACCAGGGGTGGGGACTTTACTGGGGGTGCATGACTCAGACACCAAAAGTCCAATCCTACCTAAACTTGGAGAGCTTGTACAGAAGGGTCACAGGAAACTTTCCTACACATTTGGTGTTTCTAGGTGCTTTTTTAAATAGTCTATCAAACTTGTATTTGTTTGGGATTTCAATGCATGCAAAACCAAATTGTTGAATTAGTTTTGAATCAATTTTTCTATTCATTTTCTTAATTCATGCCCATCTCTAGTTATAACTCAACTTAAGAACACAAATAGATTTCACTCTGTACCTGGAAAGAAAAAGGGGAAATGACTTTCCAAAGATGGATGACATGGCATTAAAGTACAAAAGAAGAAAGGAACAGATAGGGTAATAATGCTGACATGCCACGTGGTCAATACATGATTTTGGTATTGGGAAAATGCCTTTAGAAGAGTGAATAGTAAGGGAGACACTAATGATGAGCCAAACATTATTTTGTACCAGACAAATTCAGGAAACAATGGCTTCATTTTTCACAATAACTAATCACACTTCGAGTCAAATTAGATTCTATAACCTATTGGTAAACCCAACCTCTAACTCAGCAGTGACCTTCAAACAGCTGCTGCCCTAATCAATGCAATATAAATGCACACTTAAAATGGGCCTTAAAAATCCAGTCATAAATGGCAATAAACACCAGCTGAGGAATATTTACAACCATAATGCCCTGCCAGGATGGATTGCAAGGCTCATGCCAACATCAAGATCATTAGCCACTTAGAGGACTGGTGCATCAGGGCATGAAATCAACATTTTTATTAATTAATCTATTTATTTGAAAATCCCTGTTTCCCTGAGGAGGAACTGAAGCCATTATGTATGCTATAATAGGTGTTGGCCCTCTCTCCTTCCCTAGAATATTGCTTGGCCAGAGCCTTGTTTGTGGAAGTAATACTATTGCCCACCCATCCCGAAATAAGAGGTGAGACACTAGTGTTGGGGTAAAACTGGGCCACACATTATTAACAGCCATGAGGTTCAATGCAGTAGGGAGGTGGGCTGAGGCAGTGTGGAGCAAAGGTTGGGTCACCGAGGTCACAAGAGACCTCCCCAACCAAGATGTGATCCTTCCCATGATGCTATTATCTCAATATCCATAGCACTGTGAAGTTAGATGGGCTAGAATGGCATTTAGGAACACTGACTCATCAACCTTTGGCCTCTTCAATACCCGCCAGTGTAACAAAATATATTAATACTAGTCACAAACAAAACATAACTTTTGACCTATTGAACAGGGCCATTTCCCTCAACCAGTATTGGATAGGCAAAAAATCCCCCATTAACCCAATGGCCAATTCCGGTGATAAGGGGGGAAAATCCTATCTGGCCCATATGCACGACCAATTATACTCATACTGGATATCGCGTGGGTGGGTGGGATCCTTGCCTTGAAAGAGGTCAGGTCTCAGGTGAGGCAGGCTGATACTGACTGTTACTTGCCCCTCCCCTTTGAGTGAGCTTGGTGTATCTCGCGGGATTCTGGCCAGGGGTGCAAAGCTATCCCACCCTCCAGAGCAAGCCCGGGTGAGGAACAGGAGCTTGTCACTTCTTTAATCCATCCCCAGATATTTTCTGCCATATTTCATGCACAGAAATTATTCTCAGGCGACACTCTGTTTGCTTTACTTATATGCTAAACCCAGAAGATTCGGTACAAGTTATCTGAGGAAGGCAAGGGTGAGAGAAAACTAGACAGCCAACTATTGGATCTGCTTTGATTTGGAATCCTGCCTTGAGTGAGGTAGTTGATGGGTGGGTTGGACTCAATGGCATTAAAGCCATTCTGTGGAATAGCCTTTTGGGGGAGGGGATTAACTGCACATGCTTCTTTTTCTACTTGAAAATTATCACACATACTTCATGACTGAAGAGGCAAACATGCACCAGCCAATGCCTCAGCCAGAATCCAAGTAGTTATTTGTCCTGGTGTTAAAGTCAAACGGCACTGGCAAAATGGCAGTAGTTCACAGATCAACACTTGTATTGCTCCTCACATGCCCATCGGGTGGGTTGGTGCAGAATACAAAGCAACAATGAAATCTAAAAAGAGAGAGACTGGTTTAACAAGTAGCATTCACTGGGACAACTGGCATGGTTGTACATATTCCAGTGCAAATAACCAATAGGATTCTGGTTTCTCCGCTTAACTGAGAGAGAGAGAGAGAGAGAGAGAGAGAGAGAGAGAGAGAGAGAGAATGAAAACCCCACAAGATCCATTCAAGACATAGTGGTGGTGATTGTTATTTATAAAGCACCCTCTACGTAAGTGGCACTTTAGAAATAATAGGTCTGTCAAGTCCCTACTGCTAGGGACTTGCAACGTAATGGCAAATACAGGAAAATAACCGAGAAGCGGGAGCATGGAAGGGGGCAGGATTAAAGAATAATAAGGAATTAGCTAAAACCAGCCATGGTTACACAGTATATATGAGATTAGAGGCACTGTTGCAAGTACTTCTGGGAGTCAGGAGTTTTGTAGATTACCTTCAGGAAAGTAAAAAAGATAATTCTGGGGAGCAAGTTGAAGGTCACACTATCATGCAACAAATGAGAAACTGCAGAGTGGTTTCAAAGGGCCTAAAACTCTTAATGTGCTGGAAGGGGTTGAGGCCAACCAGCAAACAAAACACAGGTGCTGGGGTGCAAGAGCAAGAGATAAGGGTCAAGTGAGCTTTGCATTTAAGAACAAGGAGCTTGCAAGTGATCCAGCAGCAGACAGGAAGGCCTTACAGAGGGATGTTGTTCTATTTATTTTTAACCGATGTGTTTTAAATTGCATTTTAATATCACATCACAGCATTCTAGAATGTGAATGTCTTTTGTATCTGATGGTCTTGTATTCAACTTTGTTATGAGTTGCCTTTGGCTACATTTTGGCATGGCGGCAAGGGTGTTGGGTTGGGGAAGGAGACGCTGGTTCAAGCCCTCTCTCTGCCACAAGATTCCGTTTTGAACAAGAAAGAAGGCAATGAAGAGTTCTGTATGCACCACTCTCCGCACAACTAGGCATCTGTAGTTGGGTCTGGAAGATGGAGCTCCGGGAATGGATATTTCAGGGAAACCAGAGAATCCAAATAGCACATCCCTAGTTGTGATCAGCAAGATGAGTGAAAGCATCTGGACTACCCAGGTCAGATATGTACTGAAAATGCTTCCTCCTTTGTTTCTTGTTTTGTTTAATTTATTTTGAAATAAGGTGGTGTATAGCAGAACAGGGTTTCAGAAATCAACATCATTCCCTCCACTGTGTAGATTTCACTAGAATAAAGGAATGGATGATCCTTGTATAAACTGCCCTTCTTGCCTCTAACAAGACTCCTGACCTGGCTGCAACAACATCTAGCCATGGATTTTAAGAACATCATCTAACCAAGGACTTTAAAAGTAACCTCCTGGTAAAGCACATCTTTCACCGTGTCAGAACTTTTGGGACCTGCTTTGAAGAAGGGTGATTTACACTCGAAAGCTTGCAATGTTCCTATTTTTAATTTTTAATAATGGCCTACAAAGGTATTGCCTGTAACCTATTTTTGCAATTGTCCTTTTACATAATCATTCACACACCTTGGCTCTCTGTACACACTACACAACATGAACACTGTCATCTTCCTGGATACCATCAAGAAGCAGCTCTATCAATGTGACAGCCTGATTTGTATTTCTTTCTTTTTATAGCTAAACATGCATGCATGCATGCACACATGTACACATGTGTGTGCACGTACACACACACACACACACACACACACACACACACACACACACAAGAGAGAGAGAGAGAGAGAGAGAGAGAGAGAGAGAGAGAGAGAGAACAAAGACAAAACGCTGACTTATCACAAAGATGAAAATAATTCAACACCAGTACATTTACTAGTCCTTGCTAGAGGGAAACAATTACTGTACTTCTGTTTTAAACACTGCACATTTATGAATGCACACACAGATAAAACTGAATTATGCACAAAGCCTCCTTAGTATCTCTCACTTCCTCTTTCTAGATGCTGATATATTTTAACCATGCAATCAAATCAAGGTTGACATGTTTAGTAAAACAGATCCGTTTAGAAATATCATGGTTCCTGGAGGCAATCTTGGCTTGTCTTCCATTGGATCAAGGGGGAAGGGTAATACCTATGGAACATGTTGCTTGATATATAAGTACAAATTCAGATACATCCGCTGACACATTATCACCTCAGCAATAATTTTGTCTCAGGTCTGGTTTGGGATGGAATCCAATTACAATCAATGTGACTCATTTAGCTTCAAGTACGTCCTATTTTTAGTGAAACTAAATAATTGGCCAGCCAGTTTTAATGGTGTAAAAGGGAAACTAGAATGTTATGTGCCTTCTAATTCTGTAGAAACATATGGGAAGGAAGTGAGAGAAGGTGGGGAGGGAATCAATGATTTGGTAAGAAACAATTAAACCGGAAACGGCTCGGCACCATCACTTCTGTTCCAAGGAGTCTTCTCATCAAGAGTTCTTCTTGGCTTGCTCTAATGACTTGCCCCACTCTTATGGCTTTTCACTATCAGATGAAGAGTGATGTATAGTCTCATGCCTTTTTAAGGAGGATGACGGTGGTATTTTTGTGTCTGCACAAGCGCATGTGCATGCATACACATGACGTTATATGGAAGCACATCCACCACTGTCCTCAACACACACACACACACACACACACACACACACACACACACATTTCTCATGGCTACATAATCATTTATGGTGCGCAAAACAACAAACAAACAAACAAACAAAAGCCATGCAACAATGACTATGTATGGGCAGAATTTGAAAGGAAAAAAAATACTGTGAGATTTTCCTGCAGAATACTACACCATAAAATTATTCGCAATCACCTCTGTGTGTGTATGTTTCCAACAGTATTATTTAATGGCCCACTTCAAATATAAAACAGCCTTGTTCTCCAACTTTCCCACAAAATATCCTTTCAGTCCAACTTGTTTAGAAAGAAACATCAAAGAAGCAGTGAATGCATGGACCAATTTTCCTTTTCCCTCCCCATTTTTCTATTTCTTTTATGTTGCAACTGTTCAAATGATAACCTTCTGGCGGGGAAGGTTGAACCCATCCATTTGCTGTCCTACACCATCTAGTGATGCAAGCACAGAATGTATGGTAAAGATCTGGATTAGGAGCCAAGTGGCAGTTTGCAGTGGAAGGGAAGCCAATGCTTTGTATTTACCATCCTAGCTTCCAAATATCACGTTGCCCTACCTGGCTCAAATTTTTACCCCAGAATACTCCCAGTTCTCTCACCTACAGGTTATTATATACAAGGCCCTTGCAGTGATTACATTTCTAACTGTGTGGATGATCCCTCTCTCCCATTAAATACCACAACCTCTGATTTGGCTTGTAGAGAACACAAGAAAAAGCATAACATGCCAGCCTATTTTTAATGCTCAGAGAGTCAGCCAAAAGATTTATGACTGCGAAGGAACGGCATAGGGGAAGATATATGGCTGCCAGGCCCTCCTAACTCCAGCAAGAGAGAGAGGGTGAAGCTCATCTGGTCAATAAAGTATTTAAACCCTTGGTGATATGTGGGTTGTTGCAGATTAATTTTTGAAAGTCTTTCATAGAGTAACAAGGTCTTTAATTTTATTTTAACTCCAAGCATCAGACGGTGTACTGCCTGAATTCTATTGTCTCGAGTATTCTCAAAACAAGGCTTTTAGATCTGGTTGTACAAGACAAAACACTCAGCTATTGCAAGCTTGTCTTATAAATATTCACAGTGAGCTAAATCCTCCTGTCCCTTGGAGAATGAACATGAAAAAGGAGGAAGCAAAAAGACATCAGTGCATCATGCTGCAGGTTAAATTCATCTTTGATCACTAGGGGGGTGGTTGGGGGTGTTTAAGAACAGACATCCCCAAAATATAAGGATTCAGGAATTATGCCAAGCAAGCTGTTTTAGTTTTTTTTTTTTTATCCCATCTGGCCTAATCCTGCACTATTCATAGAGCACTATTCATCTGATCTGGATGCCTTCAAAAGGGGATTGGACAGATTCCTGGAGAAGTCCATCACAGGTTACATTTATCACAGGAAAACCTTCAAGGACCAGATCCATCAGGAGACAGATATCTACGTGCTCCCCATGAGATCCAGGACGCTGGACTAGATGGTCCTTTGGCCTGATCCAGCATGGCTCTTCTTATGTTTTATCATCTCCAGGCTTCAAACCCCTTTGTCTCCACCTGGGTGCTGGGTCTCCTCGTGAGTGAGGACCAGATGCAGGAGAGTAGAGGGTATCAGGAGACAGAGCTTTTTATCTGCTGTGGTTCCATCATCCAGCAAGTACTGCTCCAAATGGATCAACCACCACCCCTTCATCTCTGCTTGCTGCTGGGGCCACTGTGAGATCCAGGAAGCTGGACTGGAGATGGACTCCTTACAGCTTAGCTATCTGCAAGCCTGTGCTGTGCTCCATCATCCAGCGAAATGGGCTCTTGTTATGTTCTTATGTTCTTGGGATGGAGAGTTCTTATGCTTCTCTGCTGTGGTTCCATCATCCATATGCTAAGACCCCCAACCACCACCCCTTTGTCTCCACCTGCTTGCTGCTGGGTCTTCACACAGAGGGAAGACAGAGAGCTTGCCATCAGAAGGTGTGGTGGGGGGAGGGGCAAACCAACCTCTATTATTTGCCTGTGAAGGGGGAGAGGGTGGTGGGCTGAGCTGAATGGTGGGGTGGTTTGTTTTTATCTACCTTATTCTGTTTTGTTTTATTTCATTTTTGTCATTTTCTTGCCATAAACTCAATGGGATGGAAAGGAAGGAAGGAAGCAATGGAGAAGCCATTGAGCCTGTGGAAGGAGACCAGATAAATGGAATCCTCTTTGGTTGATAGGTATCTTGCAAAAGGTGCTGTTGTTGAATCCAGGTCGTAAAAAATGGTTGTCAACACAGAACCTGGGTAGAAGGTGGGGTTCCCCTCTCCCAACTCTGCCTCAGTCCAGCACCATCTCGCCCAGAGTGGGTAGCCAATCATAGTTAAGATCTGACCAGGCTTCCTGTCTCAGGGCCTGTAGAGCAAAAACGAGACAAACTGCCCACCCTGGCATTCCAACAGTCTCCCTGCCTGAGCTGATAGGTGGTCTCGGACCTCATATTTGGGGGACCTCAACATCCATGCTGAGGCTGCCTTGGCGCGGCTCAGGACTTCATGGCTGCCATGACAACCATGGGGCTGTCTCAACATGTCATCAGAATGAGAAAGGCCACCTCAGGACCTGGACATTGAAGGATGGTGGTTTGGATGTGGAAGACTCCATTGTTGGTCAGACCACTTTTCCCAGAGCTACTCCAACCCTCTGCAAGGGGGGGCATCTTAACCCCTGATGGATCCAGATCTGCTCCAATCCATGATTTTAGCTCAGGTCACCCCTATGGAATAAAATCTGAGCAGAAAGAGCTCCCTGCGGGCAAGAGCAGGAGGGGAGACAGTTGGAGAAAATATTTTCCCACCAGCTCTGGACTTTAAAAAAATTAATTGCTTCCTATGACCATGCCCACCTTCTTCAACTGAGAAATACGGAGGAGATTCTGGACCATCCCAGTTTGCTGTTCACTTTTCAAGTGCCTGCAGAATCAAGGGATGTGTCCAGGAGGTCCAAAAATCTTCGAGGATGTGGACAGGGTGCTTGGATCTTGTTCTACCAAACCCTTGCCCTTCCTGACTAATTGAAAGAATGCACCTGGGTCCAGGAAGCTGTAAATGCCTCATTAAGTTCTGTTTGCCTTTTTTTGGCCACCTAAAAAAAAACCAACCTGGACCCAGGGCTGGTGGGTAACTACCGGCCAGTAGCGAACCTCCCTTATTTAAGAGACAGGAATCACTATTTTCCATCCATTTGTCTGGGTTTTGGAACGGGCTTCTTCAACCAGCAGATGAGCTCCTGGACCTCTCAGCGGCTTTCGACACCATCGACCATGGTGTCCTTCTGCTGGCCAGGTTGGGAGTTGGAGGCACTTTTCTCTCCTGGCTGACCGTGTTTATTCTCCGCCCCGTGGTGTTTCGTCATGGGGTTCCTCAGACAGGAACAATGGAGTGGAACCACTGGGAGAGGTCAGGAGGTTTGGGCTGAAGTCAGCAACAATCATTCTCCCCATGATCTCTGTGCCTGGGCCAGATAATGGACTGGATGAGTTGAAACTCTCCAGGATTTTAGAGGTCATGTTAGAAACTTCCCTGTCCGGGGTTGTATTAAGGGACAGGGTGAACTTCTGGACCCTGGTTTCTGGAAGCCCAGGTGGTTTCTGCCTTCCCCATCTCTACCAATAGACGAGCAGAGAGACAAGACAGTATGCAGGTGATGTGCTCTGTGATGGTGGTTCATCCCACTGAGCTGGTGAGTTGTCACATCAAGCAGTTCTAAGTCAAAGTGCTTGTTTCATGTGATCTTTGAAGGACTGAACCTACCCCAATAAGATCAGGCTCTTGAAAGACAGAAGGAGGTGAGAGGGAAGGAATAGGGCCTTTTTTTGGAATGCCCTCCCAAGTGAAAAAAATTCAGCACAGGTAAAACCTTCCTTTAGAGTTTTTTAATTGATACAAATGACTGGGGTCCTTTGATGGCAATTTTAGTGATGATTTTGTATTTTTGCTGTTGTTTTAATTATTTATTGATATTTTATATCTTAACTGTTTTAATTCCTTGGTAAGCCGCCCAGAGCTGCTGTATAAATAAATAAATAAATAAATAAATAAATAAATGTTCTTATGTTCTCTGTTTTCTCCATATCCTAAGCCCATGAATGTGGCACACAGAGGGAAGACAGAGAGGAAAGGAAAGAGTCTGCTAGACTCTTTCATCCCATAAATCAGGGAGGAAAAGAGAGAGAGGAATCAAGGTGGAAGGAGACCAGATAAATGGAATCCATTTTATTGATAGGTATCTTGCAAGGTTGGGAATCCCAAGTGATTTCAACACAGAATAGAACCTGTGCCTTGTATCTCAAGTGGGTAGCCAATCAAGTTAAGACTGAACTCTCACTAGAGCAAAAACGAGTAAACTGAGGCTATCCTATTTTGGGCATATAATGGGAATAGAGAACTACCCCCAGGACCAGGACAGAATGTAAAGAGAGTTATCTGTTTCCCAGAGGCAAGGGTGCATCTTAACCCCTTATCTGTCCAATCCATGATTTTACATGACCCCTAAAATCCGAGGCAAAGAGCTCCCAGATCCAGAGTTTAAAAATATTTTCCCACCAGCTCTGGACTTTAAAAAAAAATTAAGTATGACCATGCCCACCTAAGTGTATCCCAGTGCACTTTTCAAGTACCTGGCTTCCAGGAGGTAAAAAATCTTCCGATGCGCATTGTAAAGTTGTGAATGCTGGGCTCCCTCGCCTTCTGTTTGTTTTTTTGTCCCCACTGCCCCTTTAAGAGACAGGAATCACTACACAGTGGCTCGGGGCTTCTTCAACCAGCAGACGAGCTGAGCCTGTATTTTTCTCTCTTTTTTTTTCTCCCTCCCCTCACGCAGACAGGAACAATGGAGTGCGGAGGGGTGGGAACACAGTAAGAGCAACAAGCCCCCATGATCTCTGGCCCGAATTTAAGTTGCCTCCGGATTTTAGAGGTCATGTAAAAGCGCCCGTGAACCTGTGGTTTCCCAGTTTCTGCCCATCTCTAATGAGGAGACAAGACAGAGGTGATGTGTGATGGTGGTTCATCCCACTGAGTGCTTTGTGATCAAGCAGTTCTAAGTAGGATTTCATGTGATCTTTACACTCCAATGATCAGGCTCACAGACAAGGAATCCTTTTTTTAAAAAAAAAATCAGCACTCTCTTTAGAAAGTCGAATGGCTTCTATGGCTTCAAGTGTTTTTGGCAGATGTGCCACCCTGGTGGCTGCAGCTTGCCTACAAAGTCTAAACACCTCCCTTTAAAATCAACACAAAGCCTTATCAGAGGCAGCCTTTAAAAAAAGATTTTGGAAACTGTAGTAAGTTCAACCAACAGCCACAGGTTTATTATCCTATACTTAGATCCAGGGCCGGCACTTCCCGAACTGCCTAGGGCGCCACAACCCTGAACCCCGCCGCTGGCCACCGCCATCCATCTCCCCTGCCAGCCGCCTGTTGCCGTCCGCCCGCCACCACCCCGTGCCTGCCTGCCCCCTGCCATCTTCCCCTCCAGTGCCGCCCTGCCCCCGCCTGCCACCACCCTGCCCACCCACCGCCCCACCGCCACCACCTGTCCTGCCTGCCCACCACCTGCCCCACCCCCACCCCGCCCCTCGCCTAGGGCACACCGGTCCTGCTTAGATCCTTGACTTTAGTCCTGCTCTCACTTCCACCATTCCTGGTGGCAGTTTGAAGCAATGTCTTTGTTTCTAAAACTTAAAAAAAAATATCCTCCTTTAAACTGGCATTTCAACTGTGGGGCTGTGAGGCTTAGTTTTGTTTCAAGCTGCTCTCCTTATGCTGGATTTGATGCTGTTGATTTATGTCTTATTTATATATTTTTTATTATTTTACAAATAGACTTATTTCTTTTAAGCTGCTCAGAAAAACTTGTTTTATGATGCAAAATGCAAATATAGTAAATAGATCCAAAAGGTCCAATAAAATGAGCAGACAAAACCAGAAAGAGCATAAAATGAAAGAGCTTGAAAAGGAGCTAGCATTAGCGTCAGAGGCCTTTGGTAGTTCTCTCTCTCTCTCTCTCTCTCTCTCTCTCTCTCTCTCTCTCTCTCTCTCTCTCTCGTCCAACATGGACCATAGAGTCCAAACGGTTCTACAAAGCAGGAAACATCTAGTACCAGCCAGTCCTCCAAATTCTGTGCAACACTGGGCCATTTTGGTAGGAACGTGCCTTCCTACTCTTTTGCATACTGCAAAAGTGCCTTTTTAGTAAATCTGCCCAAAGTGTGACACATTAGTGTTTTTATTTCCAGAGGTAAAATCCACTTGATGGTGCCTGTAGGGGTTAATCCTGAACTTGCTTCCTCTTTTTATAGGTTTAATTTGCTGCAGCTAATGTAATTAACAAGGACTGCCCATTTGTGCAATCGAGTGCATCGCCGGGGATGACATACACCTCAACACATTGCCATTTAGCTGCAATCAGCAGTGGCACGTTAGGCAAAAAACAACACCAATAAGGATTTTGGTCAGAAGAGCATGCCATGCACAGGGATTATGCTAACATATCACTATGCAGTTCTTCCCAGGGTGTATGTGGGTGGTGGGATCCTATGGACTTTGGAACTCCCTCCCACTGGAGGCCAGGACTGCTTTCTTTCCGGAAGCAGGCAAAGACCATCCTCCTCAGGCAAGCTTTCCCTGAATGAGGGACTACCTACTATGTAGGTACTTTTAGATGGATTACCATGCATGATTACATTGACTTATTTCCTAAGAACACCAGTGTTTTCCATGTTACTTTCTTCCCCTCATAATGGATTTTTTGTTCCTTTTGCCTGTTCTTTGTAGCTTTAATGTTAACTTTTATTGTTGTAAGATGCCTCTTCTAGTTCCTTGTTCTTAACTTGAATATGTCTTAAATGTCTTGGGATGTATATTGTCCCTTGTTATTGTAAGCCACCTTGGGTCCTTTTCCAAGGAGAAAGGTGGGGTAAAAATATTCATAAATAAATAAATAAACAAACAAACAAATAAATAAATAAATAAATAAATAAATAAATAAATAAATAAATAAATAAATAAATAAATAAATGTTTGCTTGTTGACCATAACTATTTATTTAATTATTATGTTAACAGTCATATAGTTAATTATTCAGCTCTGCTACAAATATCAAATTAAACCTTCCTTCTTGAATAGAAGGCAATCATGGCAAGCCCTCTTGGTTTCAAACTATACATTCCAGTTGTGAGGGAATGTTTGTTCTGAGAGAGGTGGTCCCATTGAAAGGCAGATGAAGGTCAGAAGCCCAGGCATTGTGAGGGAAGTAAGAATGAAGAATACCCATAGGTTATTTTTTTTAAAAAAGGAAGTATAATTTAACAATTCTAGGTTCCACTGGAGGGCACTGCAACTGAAAGAGATCATGCTTTGAAAATCAGATAGGATCTACCTTTCATTCTCATTGTACGTGCTTAAGCATTACACTAGGACCCCAGTATCCTCTGGGGATTGGTTCCAGGCCTTTCCGTGGATAAGACAGAATGCCTGCCCACCCTCCCAAACTGCTGTTTCCTGACAGTAGCTTGCTTCATGACTGCTGTTTTGAGACAGTAGCTCGCTTTACAGATGCTATTTGTGACAAAAGCTTGCTTTACAGCTGCTGTTTGTGACAATAGTTTGCTTTGTGGCTGCTGAATTATTTATTTTTCCACTGCCAACCGTGGATAACTGAATCAGTGGATAATGAATCACTGGATAGGGGGGTGTCCTACTGTACTCCTAATTAGGTAAGATCAACATGCATGCAGCAAAGCAATGTATAAATTATGTTTTCCATCTCTCTCCCTCAACCCCGCTCATATACATGATGCAAATAAAAAAATTAATCGTGTTACCAGAACAAGACTTCAAATACAGAGAAGCAGGTTAATCTGAGAGCCTTCAGAGAAAACACCTTTTTTGTGGAAGCTTCCAACAAGATGTAACATGCTATTTCCTTCGCAGAAGGGATGTGGAATATCTGTTCCTACTGCAAGGATAATTATTATGGGGCAGACTCCAAACAGACTCCAAGTACTTTTCCACAGCAGCTGAAGTAACTGGAAGACAGGGAGGAACCCTGGCTTCCAGTGCCTTTATTATCTTCAGTAGAGATGGGCACGACTTAGCGGTATTCCCGTTTCCGTTTCCGTTACTCGTATCCATTACTCTACGGAAACGGTAACGGGAATTACTCCGCCAGACTTCGAGCTCGAACCGACGAACGAACAATTTTGGTCTGATTTGTCGTGCTCGTTCCTTGCAGCGCGCGATCGTGCGATGCCACGCGGCACAGAAAAAAAGTTTTTAAAAGTTAAAAAACCCGGTTCCCGGCCAAAAAGCAGGCGGAAAAATGCCTGCCGTGCCTCAGGGCACCTACCAGAGGGGTTGTTTCTGGAGGTCCCCGGCCTCCCCCCCATCCCCCGTCCTGGGCTGCTCTGGTGGGACTCGCCGCAGGCTCGCAGCCAGCAAAAAGCCCAGTCTCGCCGCCGGCCGCCGCAATTAAAGCGCAAGCAAGTGGCACGGACGGCACAGGAAAAAACTTTTAAACTCTCCCCCCACCCATTCCCGGGCCAAAAAAGCAGGCGGAAAAATGCCTGCTTGACTAAGGGCGCAGGGCACCTACCAGAGGGGTGGTTTCTGGAGGGGGGGTCCCGCCTCCCCCCCATCCTGGGCAGCTGGACTCGCCATGCCATGTGGTGCGGGCGGGGGATCCAAATTGGGGCAGCAAAGGCAATATTGTTTTTGAAATCGTGGTCCAAAAACACACAAGCACAACAGAAACACGCGAAAATTTATAAACTGACAGATTTTTCACAGTAGCAGTGGGTTTTTTCTTGCAACAAAATGTCTCTCCTCTCCTCCTCTGTCCTCCATTGATTTTTTTTTTTACACCTGCGCAATGATGGGCTGGCCGAGTGGCCAGCCATGTGGGAGTGGACGACCATGCAAATTTTTGGAGCCATCCCACCAATCGCATGGCCACTTGGCCATGGAGACTTCTGGGATGTGCCAAAAAGCCCCCTAAAACCTGCCCTAGCCCCTTAACCCTAACCCTAATCCTTGACTCCTTACTTACCCATACGACACAGACTGTCTTCTTAGTGGGTCAGAGAGGCACCCAGAGGTGCAACCACTAGCCCACCATAACCTTGCCCATCACTAGCCTAACCCTAGCCCTTGCACTAACCCACCTTAACCCTAAGCCAGATGTACTTGCATTGCACTACACACAAGTACAATTCCCTTCTGTGTGAGACATGGTGGTGTGAGAGCCCTAGGCATCACCCTATGGCTCTGGGTTCACTGCCATCACTAGTCTCACTGTCTGCAACTCGTATGCATATCCATATGGCTATTGCATACCATTTTGCAGCAGCAGCAGGTGAGGAGGGGAGACCCCCATGTAGAGGGGTCTCTTGGAGCCTGCTTCCCCTTCCTAGTGGGTGAGGATAGGAGGCACCCACGGGTGCCTCCAGGAGCCCGCTTTCCCTTTATAGCGGGCCAGAGGAGGCACCCACCCCACAGAGGTGCCTCCAGGAGCCCGCTCCCCCCCAAAAAAACCAGTACTAACGAAAATGAAAAAAACGAAAAAACGAACCGACTAATTTTTGCGAATTTTTGCGAAAAACGGAAACGACCCGAAACGGAACCGGCCCAACTAATGACAACTCGAAAAATTTTTTTTCAAGTCGTGCCCATCTCTAATCTTCAGTAATTCTCCAGCTTGCAGTTTGGACACAGCCCCACACGATGGCGCCTAGCCCTCCACTTCTGCTTTATGACCTCCAAATACAGCAAGACCACTGTGTTGTAGCAGCTTTGGGCAGACATTTCCCCCCTCTCTTCTCTCACAAATAATTTCAGGCCTCTTCCTTTCGCCTCTCACTGGTTCCTTCAAAGTTTGTTATTATGGAAATGAATGCAAGCTTGAAATAAGTGGGAGACAAACCATACCACTTTCAGATGGGTGTTTATACCAGGTGGCAATGCCCTAGTAGATTTTGATCTGTTCAAAACATTGACTGTCCTTTTGATCTGTTCAAAACATGGAGTGCCCTCTGCAGATCTGGCCAGAACATTTTTGTGACCCTAAGAGGTAACATAGGAGAAACAGGGAGAGAACATTCTCCCTGCACAGATTACTGGATAAGATGGGGATATATAGCTGTACAGTTGTGCTTTTGCTCAGAATCTGTATCTTAAAATGGGGTAAAATGCAGATATAAAGGCTGGGCTTCCTAGAGGCTTAACCCATGTTAAAGATCCATTTGTTTCTCATTTTGCCACCTTGCACAGCGAAGACCCATCTTTCCTGAGATCTTATTGGTATTCATATAAGGCAGTGGCCCCTAAGTAGTGGGCTGTGGTGCCATCGGGAGCTGCCAAACCCAGCCAAGGCCCCCATGGAATCCTGTACAGTAACCCCCACCATGTTGTGGTTCATGTACAGCAGTCCCGCTATATCGCAGGAACGCAGTATATGCTAGGGCTCCAGCTGATTAGCGCTGGAGGGAGGGAGAAAAACCTATATTTCCCCACCTCGGCTCCAATCAGTTGGAGCATGTCCCTTTTTAAATGCCTTCTAGTCATGGAGGCAAGTCTGCCTCCGTGACTGGAAGGGATTTTAAAAGGGGTGCACTACTCCTCCCCTCTGTGACTGGAAGGGATTTTAAAAGGGGTGCACCACTCCCCCCCTCCAGAGAAGTGGTGGGCTCCTTTTAAAATCCCTTCCAGTCCCGGGCCATCTCCATTGAAATACATTGGCTCAAAGCATTTCAATGGAGGAATTTTTCCCCATTGGAATGCTTTGAGCCAATGCATTTCAATGGAGGTGCGGGGGAGCGCTGGCCCCAAGCCAGCGCCAAGCAGCTGATTGGTGCTGCCTGGGGGAGGAATGGCGCCAGTAGCAAGTGTGGTGGATCAGATCATGCACCACCCTTGCACAGGCTGCTGGAAGACTTTTTAAAAAGTCTTCCAGCAGCCTGGGGAAGCAGCAGTGTTGCGCCCCCCGTCCCCTGACCTGCATCCGCATATTGCAGATTTTCAGTCATTGCGGGTCGGGTAGGTCCCAAACCCCTGCGATAGGCAGGAGGTTATTGTATATAAATGAGTGGATGTACATATATAACTATAGTAGATCTATGCTGCTTTGATTTGTAACCAAATCCATTCAACCTGCTGCTTGCTATTCCTCATCTGAGACACCACTGTTTAATAAGTTTCTCTTAGGTTTAGAAGACAGCAATAAAGTGATACTAGAGTTAGAAAGGTAGGATGCCAAGTTCAGAAAGAACAAAAGGACCACAAGAAGGGAAAGCTGGGTGTCAGATGACCTTTGCGTGAAGAGGAGGGAGAGGAGGAAGGGGTGGTTTGCCTACATGGCAAGGTGGACTCACCCAATGAGTCCTTCTGTGGAAGAAAAAGAAGAGAAGAGGAGAAATGGGTTCTAATGGCATTAAGAAAGGAATTCTTTGTTAAACCATTTCAAAAGACAAACCAGTTTTCTAGCTTTTATGCTATGGCCACAGGTTATGGAACAGAAGGAGGAGTCACTACTGTGGTACGATTGAGAGATGTACCTTTTATCACTGCCTTGGTTGGTTACATTTCTCTGTAATGCTTCTGTTCATACAAAGATGTCAAGGGTCATTTATAAAACGGCTTTTTGTCAGCATTTTTTTTTTGAAAGAAAGAATCCAGAGAGTTCCAACTGAGGAGGGAGGGGAAAGCATGCACCCTTGCCCCCCAAAAACTACACCCCCAAGATTAGAGATGGGCACGAAACGAAAAACAAATTGTTCCATTATCCATTATTCATTTTGTTATGTAACAAAACGAATAATGAAAATTGTGATGAAATTGGAACGAACCGAACAGAACCACGAAAATTAGGTCTGTTGCATTTAATTTTCATTAATGGTGACACACAATGAAATGAGCTGTTTTTAAATGTTAAAAAAACGTCCAGGACGTTTTAATACCCAAGAAATCAATATTAGGCATCTGGGGGCCATTTTGGGTCAATGTCCCCTAACTCCCCTTAAAGGAAAAAAATACAGAAATCTGAGAAAAGACATAAATGCATGTTTTAAGGACCCAAACCTCCCTGGTAGGTATTATCAGGCAGAATAAATAATTATTGCTGGGTTTTTATGGATTCTGACCAGAATCAGCAGTACACCTCCATTTGAAGGACAAAGGGCACTCTTTCAAAGATGAGAATGTACACATATTAGACAAAGAGAGGTGGTTTGAAAGAGGAGTAAGGGAGGCCATTCATGTGAGCATTGAAAACCCCTCCCTCAACAGAGGTGGTGGGCTCCGGCATAGTCTATCTGCTACTTATCAGGCGGTGCTTTCAAAAGTCCCCAGGCAAATCAAAAGGCCTTCACCACCAAGGCTATAGCTAACGACCCATTCTTGATAGGTTTCAGCACCTTAGGCCATTGTTCACCTTAAGGCTAAGGATACTATTGTCTCCCTAACAAGCCTATTTAGGCCACTGTTCATCTTATGAGCCTAATTCAGGCCAGGGTGACAAGAGGTCAAAGCTGCCTATAAGATGGAGGATTTGCACTAGCTGTATTCAGACCGATGAAGCTGTTTGGATGAACAGCAAAACGTTTCTCTCTCTCAAAAAAGAAGTCCAGTAGCCATGACTCAACTTCCAGATAAACTCACCTGGAGGACTGAGAATCTTCACAGACATATGCTGGATTTTGTATTACAAATCACTTTTTATTTATTTATTTATTTATTTATTTATTTATTTATTATTATTATTATTATTATTATTATTATTATTATTATTATTATTATTATTATTATTATTATTATTATTATTATTATTATTATTATCCAGCTACCAACCCTGGATGACATCTTCACATCTCGCTGTTTGAGGAAGTCACACAACATTCTGAGGGACTCTACGCATCCTGCTCACAATTTCTTTGAACTGTTGCCTTCTGGCAGAAGATACAGAACAATTAAAACTCGGACCACACGTCTTCTGAACAGTTTTTATCCCAGAGCTATAATTGCACTTAATAATGAACTCAAGAACCACCAGTAGTGAGCACTTGGACAGAATTACCTAGCCTGTTGTGTAGATGCTTGTGTTTTTAAGGGGGGGGTGTTTTTAAGGGGGGGGGTTGGTGGGTAGGGGAGTGTTCAGGGATTTTTATGTGTGTTTGTTGAAGGGTTTTTTGTTTTTTTGTTTTTAATGTGTGTGAGAGTGTTTGGAGATTTGTGTGTGTGCGTGTTGAATCTGGTCTCTGGGTGTCTGAATTTCGTTGTATGTGTATACTGTGTATATACACACAATGACAATAAATTAAATTATTATTGTTAATTATTATTATTATCACCAGAGCAAACTTACCACAGGACAAGGAGAGAAAAAATTGCAGCTGTTGAGAATGACACAGATACTGAGCTGCGGCACCTTCTGTGACTACTATTCTTGTTGTTGCTATTCTACCCAGTAATAGCACCCGTAACTAGACATGGGCACAAGTTGGTGAAATTGTCGTTTCCATTTTTGGTTATCGTTTCCGTTACGTAACGGAAACGGTAACGATAATTAAGCCCTCAGAACTCGAACTCGAACCGAAAAAAGAAAAATTTGGTCGGGTTTTTCGTTTCCGTTTGTGGCATCGTGGCGACCGCGCGATGCAAAGCACAGAAAAAGTTTTAAAAGTTTTTTTTTTAAAAACCCCGACTCCCGGCCAAAAAAGCAGGCGAAAATATGCCTGCCTGAGGCTTTGCCACCTACCAGAGGGGTGATTTCTGGGGGGTCCCCGGCCTTCCCCCCCTCTTCTCACGTCCTGGGCTGCTTGCACCAGGGTGGGGGGGTCATCCTCGTCGTCTGTCTCGCCATGCCATGCGGTGGGGGGGATCCAAAATGGCGACCACAATTTTTCTTTTGAAATTGTGGTCAAAAAACACACCAAATCACCACAGAAACATGTGAAATTTATTTATTTTAAATGCCTGAATTTTAATAGTAGCAGCAGTGGGTTTTTTATAGCAATAAAACATTGTATTTATTTTATTTTATTTTATTTTATTTTTATTTTTTTAGACCTGCCCATTTGGGCTGGGCATGGGATGGGACCATGCAAATTTTTTGAACCATTCCACCAATGGCATCATCAGGTTTTTGACTGACACTTCTGGATGCCGAGGCACCTTCCAGAAATCGCAGTCGGGTGTATGGATGTGGTTGAGGGAGGAGGGCTGGCTGCTGGTGCTGGTGTGATCCGATTGAGATTGAGGAGGGAGGCTGGAGGCTTTAGGATTTAAGTTAGGCAGGCAGGGAGGGAATTGAATTTAGAAAATAATTTCTTTGATTCCCTGCAGCTTTGTCTGCTGAAGGGAATGGCAGTTTATTCTTTATTTCTTCTCTGGCAGTTTGAGGATTTTTTTTTTCTGATATTGGATAAAGGGGGAGGTTCGACTGGGAGTGGGAGGTGTGGATTTATTTTAAAAATATATTATATACTACCATTAATTTTCTATTTTCCCAACTTCAATTTGCTTGCACACACACACATTTGGGGTGCAAGCCAAGAACAGAACCTCTATCCTTCCTAAGTGATATCCTAACTACCCACTTGCCCGTCTGCCCGCACCGCCGCCTGCCCACTCGCCCGCCCGTGGCCGCCACCCACCCATGGCCCCCCGCCACCGCCACCCGCCCGTACCTCCCCCGCCACCCGCCTAGGGCGCAAAAACACCTAGCACCGGCCCTGATTGCGGGACGCCCCTATGCTCTGGGAAGTCAAATCGCGGTAAATCGCAGCGGAAACGACAAACGGAAATGGAAACGAAAACTTTTTGAAATATTTCACGACAAATGGAAATGAGCCGAAATGGACCCGTTCCAACAAACGAAAATTCGAAACATCATTTTTTCTGGTCGTGCCCATGTCTACCCGTAACCTGAATCTAAATTGCTCAGGATGTATTCCTGCTCAGTAGGCACCTGAATCCTACTACTAACTGTCTACCAACTGGAATGATGACTTGACAATTTCCACTTTTATTACCACATTTTATTTTATTTTAATTTGTGTGCACTTTGTTGTTAATGTTTAAACATGAGTTGATGAAGTGTCCTTTTCATTTATACAGTAGTTTATTAATTTTATTATATAGTTATTTATCCCTGTTGTATACGTATGTATGTATGGTTATTGTAAACTGCCCAGAGTGGCCTAGTTGCCAGATGGGTAGTCTAGAAGCCAAATAAATTAATAAGTCCTCATAAGAAGTTCTTTCCCCTAAATAATAAATCCAAAAGCTGACCTTTTGACATAGAAGCAACCAATTGACATGGACTAAAGTCAACAGGTCTAGAAGGGAAAGTTGATAAGTAGGGCCTATCAAAGAGGATCATCTGACACCCGGCAGCCATTTTCCCAGTCAAGTCTCTAAGGCCAAAGTTACCCATTTGTCTTCAGAGCAACAGTATGTCTTGTTCATTCTCAGAGATCCTCAGACAAATGGTCAATGATGTGGGATCTTGAAAGTGTGGGTGCAACTAGATAGGGTGGCAGGCTCGAATTGGTCTAGAGGGGGTGGATTCCGGGCTTCACACAGCAATGGAATCTTGTCGTTCACACAGATTGCTTAATTTTCCTGAACAATTTCAAGGAGAAAAGTTCATTGTTGTTGTTGTGTCGTACGGTGACTCCATGTCCATGGAGTTTAGTCCGTAGCAGACATTAAATTTGGACAGTTCTGAACAAGATCACAGGTTGACCATCCGTCTCCAGCATTAACACTGTACTCTTCTTTTCATCACCTCTTTTTGATTTGGCACAAAATCACCCAGTGCAGCTTTTTGGAATAGTCAAAGGTCTGCTACACACTGACCATGCTGTGGATAACACAGACCACTCTGTACTGTGCTACTTAGAATTTGCACAACACTTTGTAGGCAAAACTGATCAGATCCGGGCTACTTGGGATGCTATGCACCCAGAGACTGTAAATAAAATGTTCCACTCTGGTTGTCCTGTATTAATGGATGACTTTCTGCTCCTATAGCCAGATGATGTGGTCAAGACCCCTGGGGAGATGAGGGCCACCACATATTTGTTGGGTCCTTGCCCTTACTCTTCATATTTATTTCAGAAGACTGAAATAAATATGAAAAGTAACATAGTTCACCTTTTGAAAAACAAAACAATTGTGATCTACTCATGAGACCTTTTGCACTGATAAATGTTAAATGATATTTACAGGGAACATAACAAGTACTTAACAATATGTTCCTTCTATTTATGCCATAAATGTAATTTAGGTTGTCCCAGAATGGCTGACTTTAAAAGGGTGTATTGCAATTGTCCATGGATGGGTAAGTGTGAGTGATTGCACACACACACACCCCCTCTCCCCAAACTAAATTATCTTGGGAAAATAGAACCAGAAAAGGCAGGAAAACTAAAATTACTGTAATTTGCCCCCTCTATCAAAATAGATTATTTCATGCAGCTTTGTGGTTTTGTTCATTTGTCCAGTCACCGAATTTAGGGATTCTCAGGGCACTTTTACACAACCCCTAAAATCCGAGGCATAGGGCTCCCAGATGCAGAGCTTAAAATTGTTGTCCCACCAGCTGCACACTAAAAAAAAATTAAGTATGACCACGCCCAGCTAAGCCCGCCCCAGAGCATTTTAAAAGTACCTGGTCTCCAGAGGTAAAACAATTTCTGATGCGGATTGCAAAGCAGTGAATGCCGGGATCTCCTCCCTTCTGTTTTTTTTGTTTTTTGTTATTTGTTTTTGTTTTTGCCCCCCGCCCCTTTAAGAGACTGGAATGCTTCCGGGGCTGCTCCCGACTGCAGAGCGGAGGTGAGCCTGCATTCCTTTCTCCCTTTTTTTCTCCCTCCCCTCACGTAGACAGGAGCAATGGCATGCAGAAGGGTGGGAACACAGCAAGAGGAGCAAACCCCCAAGATCTCTGGTCCAAATTTAAGTTGCCAGTGGATCTTATGGGTCGTGTAAAAGCACCCTCAGTTAAAATATTCCTCAGTGGGAACATTATGACCACATTTTTTTTGCCAGTTTTAGAAAATGATCCAAGGTGGCAAGGTTCAATTCAAAGCAAACCTGGCCTTCCCTATTTGATTTTAAACAATTGCAAACCCACTTCATGTGCATAAACTGAGAAGCAGGATAGCCATCACATTTCAGGTGGAAGCATCTTTCTCTGTGTGTGCCACATATGGTAAATACTTCCTGTCTAGCGGCTGCATGGTTTGGCTTTGTGTGTGTGTGTGTGTGTGTGTGTGTGTGTGTGTGTGTGTGTGTGTGTGTGTGTGTGTGTGTGTGTGTGTGTGTGTGTGTGTGTGTGTGTGTGTGTGTGCTGCATAGTTACAGTCGTGACCGACTCTTCGTGACCCCATGTCCATGGAGTTTTCTTGGCAGGAATACTGGAGTGGTTTGCCAGTTCCTTCTCCAGGCGCCTGCAACACCTGGTGTTCCCTGGTGGTCTCCCATCCAAGTACTAACCAGGGCCAACCCTACTTAGCTTCCGAAATCAGGCAAGAACGGATGTGCTTAGGGCATCTAGGCAGCTCTATTGGCTTTTTTGTAGAATTCCTTAAAGCCAGTTTCTCAAGCACAAGTGACATATTTGGGGAATTGCTAATTCGGGCAGGATGCAAGACACACTGGAGTGACTCATAGGCCACAGATATAATAAGATGTCTCGTTCAAACCCTACATAAACCACGACCAAAGGGAAGAAACTTTGTATAATGGCAGAAGTGTTTTATCGGCCTGAAATGGGTGCTGACAGCAGTTTAAAAGGTGTCTGTTTAATGTTCTGTTCTGTTTATATTACGGGCTACAAATCAAAATATGGACTGAAGTATTTATGTACAAGAACTGCTGCAAATACATTATGTTCAGGAATAACTGTGTGTTGCCAAGGTGATCCATACCAAGGTTGTGCAGAAGAATATTCAGAAGAAGTGGATGGATCTCCTTTTACTCTAAGGACACCCCAGGACTGTGCAGTTTGCTGATGGTTACACAGCCTGGCTCTTCAACAAGGATGACAACAGGGCTGGGAACCAAGCCCTAGGAGGAAAGACTGGGAAAAAATGGAGATTTTTAGCCTTGAGAAAAAGAAGACTGAAGGCAGGTAGGATGACACTTTTCAAATACCGGAAAGGCTTTCATAAAGATGGCAGGGCAGGCAACAATGGGTTGAAGTCACAGGATGCTAGATCTCAAATGAACATCACGAAAAACATCCAAACTGTTAGAGCAGTACAGCAATGGAACCAATGATCTCAAAAGATGGCAAGTGCTCCAAACACTGGAGAGATTCAAGAGAAATTAGGACAACCACCTGGCAGATCTCCTTTGATTTGGATTTCTGCCTTGAGCAGGGGTGTGTGTGTGTGTGTGTGTGTGTGGATGTGATGGTTTTGCACGAATTTAAAAAATGGCATTTCTTTTGTCGTTTATTGTTTGGAGGGTCCGTTTCGGTTTGTTTCTGTTTTTCGCTATTTTTGCAAAAAAAATCATTTTTGTTTTCGTTCATTTGTTACCATTTCGTTACCATTTATTTCATTTTTTCTGATTTTTTTAGATTTTAAGCAATTCACTCATATTGCAGTAACGGAAACGAAACACACATCAAAATTTCCGGTGTTTCTGTTCATTTTGTTTCATTTTAGAGTCAAAATTTGTTTGTCATTTCGTTACGTAATGAAACAAAAAAAGAAAATGGAAACAAAAAATTGTTCATTTCATGCCCATCTCTAGTTTGCAGGCTTCTTCTAAGTTCATGATTCTATGATTCTCCGAAAAGGCGCAATTGGGAACTGAACTCCGTAGGGAAGTGTCCCAGGTCACTGAGCTATCTACAGTAGTTTTATCTCAATTATGTCTTATTGCACGAGTTTGTTTTTTAAAAGTCAAGTTTGGTTGTTTAAGGCAATGAAAGCAGACATAGGAATGGAGGGCAATTCCCAGAGGAGTATAAATGTAGAATCCAAAACCAACTGTGTTTGTCAGCAACACTCCAGATGTCCCGCATTATGGCTGCGATGGAAAACAGCAGCATCTGTGGCTGCCATTCGGGCTCTTCCATTTGGAGCTTGCAGATGGCCATCAGAGGAACAAACGACTCCATGGATAAAATCATGGGAACAAAGAGCATGATGCTATCAATACTTCTGTTGGAAAGAAATCCGTTCTTTCATCATTAGCTTCTGAAGTGTCACTGCCAAACAGAAATCTTTTTTTTTTCACAGTTTAAGATTGCATCCAAAAAATCAGGTTTGGCATACCCTAAATTAAACACATTATCCACCTTCAAACTACCTCCACTCCAGTTGCTCCCATGCCCTCTTTCTTAGAACCCATAAGCAATCAGATGAAACAAATGCAAGACTACCCGCTTGCAAAAAATGTGTGCAAGACTACCCTCTTGGACAACATGCATTCTCTTAAGAGCATAAGAACATAAGAAGAACCATGCTGGATCAGGCCAAAGGCCCATCAAGTCCAGCTTCCTATATCTCACAGTAGCCCCACCAAATGCCTCTGGGAGCGTACAAGACCAGATAGACAAGACCAGATAGCTGTCTCCTGCTACCACTACCCTGCATCTGGCCCTTGAAGTACCCTGGTTTTAAGCCTGGAGATTATACATCTCCATCATGGTTTGTAACATGTGATGGATTTTTCCTCCAGGAATCTGTCCAATCCCATTTTGAAGGCATCCAGGTCAGATGCCATCACCGCATCTTGTGGAAGGCAGTTCCACAGACTGACAACACACTGGGTTAAAAAATTCTCACTTTCCCAGCCCTCAATTTGAGTGGATGTCTTATGCTGTTCTCTAGGAGAAAGATGCACCTAAGAATGAATATTATTTTGGGTTTGCTTGTCCTTACAGCCTCAGAGAGAAATCTAGGAGTCACTAGCAGGTACGAAAGTACAACAATAGTAATACTTAGGAGCCTATGTTTTGAAACCACCGAGGCCTTTGCAAACAACTATGGTGTTCAAGCATGGTCTAAAATGATATACCCATTCAGAGAGTGCCTTTGCCCTCCAAAGATGTCAACCCAAAAAGCAAACAAGGCAGACTGTTGAGGGTGTATCTGTGTGCATTGTGAATTCTTTTTTTTTAACTGCATGAAAATAGCTGCTCTTGTCAGTAAAATTACATTTGTTTGCAACTATTCACAAAAGAAAATGAAACTGCCCTGAACTGAACTGAGATGAACAGAAATGTAATGAAATATATTGTACAAAGCTTCAAGGACAAGATGTTTAATTCCATTTCCTTCCATTCATCCACTCACTCTGCAATAGGCTCCAAAAGTCTCTATTAAGAATTCAAGGTGTAATCACTTGATTAATTAGCTACTGAGATTGTTTTCACAGGGTTTGTTTGTTTGTTTGTTTGTTTGTTTGTTTGTTTGTTTGTTTATATACTGCCCACCTTCCAGAAGAACTCCGGGCGGTTAGCAATCAAAAACAATATGAGAAAAAGAATGTATATAAAATAAGTTGACTATTCTAACAATTGATTCCCGTTTTTAATGGAAGCAATTAATGCTATGAAATTTTGGCTTGTTATAAGGTGCTGTCCCGTGGCATCCTTGACGAAGGACTGGCAAACCAACCATGCCATCCCCCTCACAATAATATTACCAGTTCACTTCATATCATGGCACAGAGGGGTTCTGTGGATCTCAAAGCTCACCTGATAGGAAGAGTGGGTGTTGGAGCATATCTCCCAAAGAACAACTGCCCAGTTTTACTCACTGAGAGAGGTCAAAAGGATGTCAACAAGAAAGTGGGCCATCTCAATGGTGTTCCCACCTCTGTGGAATGCTCTTCTCCTGGATGTGCCAGCCCCCCCTCTGTATTTTTTAGAAACTCTCCAAAAAAACTTTTTAAAGAACATACTACTCCTGAGGTAATAAGTTTAGGACCCCTATCCAGATGTCCCTATATATTTTCTTTTTGTTTCTTAATGTTATTTTGATTAATTTAGTGTGCTGCACTAATAGGGAGGTATAAATAAATACATATTATTCATATTGGATTGAGACATCAAGCTTTATTTTGTGTGTTCACCACCCAGTGTAGAAAAAAAGCAAATAAACAAAACCTTGCATTTTTGCAGAAATGTCACTTTTCCAAAATTAGTCAACCAAGCAACCAAGCAAACAATACCAATTTATGTGTATACAGTGGTACCTTGTATAAAGGAATTAATTTGTTCCAAATGAAATTCTGTTAAGCAAATTTTCCTTTATACAATTTTTCCATAGGAATGCATTGAAAACAGAGTAATCCCTAATCGAGACCATTTATATGTTGTACAGATTCGCCCCATAGGCATTAAGCAAATTTCCCCTATCTCCAATTTTTTTTCATGTTGTACAAATTTTATGTCATACAAACCATTTGTTATACGAGGGTCCACTGTACAATGTTAGGTTTGGTGCAAAAATTGATATATCTGCAAATTCATTCTGCCCACCCTTAAAGCAACCCCTCATGAAATGTGAACATATACAAAAGGCCTTGTTGTCTCATTCATGAGGAGAAAATTCTAGATTCTTATTCTCTCCGTGGACAAAATAAACCAACGTTAGCATCCCGAGATGAAATGCATCCTACGCTTATTTTCAGAAGCATCAGAGGTGTCTTAAGAAGAAAAGCTAAACTACTGCCCCAGCCTCAGCACCAAAACAGAGAAAAGAGAAAACACTGGTTTTAACACAGATCTCCCATTCCAGTCTCTGGTTCGTGATGAGAGCACCAAATTATAAAGAAAAGAACAAAATGTGGATGAAATACTTTCATCAGCATAAACAAAAAACTGGGAACACAGGAAGTTTCCTGTCCCAAAAACCTTTCTGAGGGAGCTTCCAGAGCAGCCCTGTTGCTTGCCAGTCTCCCTGCCTTGAACACATACTGTCAGTCCAGAGCGTGTCTCTTTTTTTTCTGTTTGCAATTCTGTATTTTTCCACCACATCTCCTGCCTGGTAGTGGGGATGGAAACAAGATGGAGTGGTGCACAGAGCCTTCCCATGGGCCGTGCTCACTGCCTGCTCTCTTCGGGGACAGCATTAAGGCCAAAGCATTAATACCCTTGATAAATGCAGCCTCACAGTGGAATTGGAGGCAGGCATTTTATAGCGGAATTGCAAACTGTCACACCATTTACCTGATCTGCTAAGAGGTGGTGGCAGGGGGGAGAGGACGAAAAAGTGTGCTACTCTGCTGTGGACTCCCACTGACAAGCGGCTTCAAATCAAACTGCTAAAGACAAGCTAAATGCACATTACTGGGCTGTAAAGAACATCTGATGCCATCGGTTTGGGAGCAGGCAGATGGAAGCCAGGTTCACAAAAACACAGACATGCATACAAACTCCTCCATTCTTCTTCACATCAATCTACTTGCCATTCAGAGAGTCTCTGATTCTCCCTCACCCCCCACCCCGAGGCCTGGCAAGGGTTCTTGACTGTGTCAGCTCAATGGATGAACACCATCTTTAAAAAGACATTCTACGTTTTCCGCTCCACCTTCTTGTACAGCCAAAAGGCTGATTGATATGATGGCGACTGTCAGTCACACTTGTCCATGACGGCAAGCTGATTTGGTCCCACTGTCATTTACTCAACCCGGCACTTCCATTGTTTCTTGGGCAGCCGAACCAAGTGTGTAGGAATCAGAGAGGGAGACACCAATTGATGGATATTCCGACAATGGTTTCATTTATCCTAAATTGGAAAAGAAAGCAATACCTAACTCATTCCTACACCTCTTTTAAAACAATCCTAGTTGGCCGCTTTGTAGAGAGGGAGCTAAAAATAGCAATGATGCCTACAAGTGATTGCCGCTGGACACCTACATCACAGAAACCTAATTATTTGATAGGGCATGCCTTCTCTAATGAAAGGAAAAGCCATTTGTCTTCTGACTGAAAACATTGACTAAACAGAATGAGGAGGTGCTATGTTTCTGATTACCTTTGGATGTTGATTGTGTATAACAGAGGTGCATCATGCCAATGTAGCCGAAACTAACCAGCCTCTACCGTGCATTTCCCAGCTGTACCAGGAATATCTTATAAGTACACAAGTACACACACACACACACACACACACACACACACACACACACACACACACACACACAGAGAGAGAGAGAGAGAGAGAGAGAGAGAGAGAGAGAGAGAGAGAGAGAGAGAGAGAGAGAGAGAGTCTTTTTTTGTTCTGTGGAAAAGGTGTTGTTAGAATGCCAAACTAAATAAGGCCATTTTTGACTGGGATCTTGTTACATGTCTATTCAGCACTCAGCCCCCACAGGCTCAAGGTAGCCTGCAATGTTCTCACATCTGCTAGCACACTTCTCCGACCAGTCCCCTGATGTCCTTCTGGCTAGCAAATGTCTGCCTGAATTGTCCTCAAGAAATGCCTCCTACCAACTGGACAGTGCTGAGAGTGGTACTTCAGCACCAAGGCAGGAGGGGGGAAGAATCAGGTTTATGTTGCCCCCCCTCCAAAAAAAAGCTAAAACAGTTCTTTTCGGCAGTTGTGTTGAAGACACGCTCAAGGCCAAGGGAACAGGCTACTGTGTGGGAGGCCAGAGAAAGGACACTAGAACACAATTTGCCAAATGGAAGTGAAGATGTCAGACACCTAGCAAGAGATGCAGGTTCAGTCTCCCCAGAAACTGGCTCTGATCAGCCCCTTGGGCTCCATGTTGGTGGGGGGAGAGAGAAAATGAAAGAGATGTCAATGTTGCTCCACCTTTCCCATGAAAGGCTGGAATGTTGGCAATACCCAGTCAAAGATATGGCCCACTTGTGCAAAGAAAGAAGATAAATCTGACACTTGAGGAAACAGCGAGCATCCTAATCATTTGACAGCTACAGAAGGGACCCTATGGGTCATTGAGTCCCACCCCTGTCACGGAGGCACAGTGGAGAAAGGAACTCCCAACTACTACCTCTGCAGCCAGAGACCTAAGTAGCCCAGTTTCCACAGGGTAATCCCGTGAGTCTGTTGCATGTACAAACTCACTCACAGGGGCACCTTTAGGACTTGCAGATTTATGATAGTAATATGTATGTATGTATGTATGTATGTATGTATGTATGTATGTATGTATGTATGTATGTATGTATGTATGCATATGTATGTATGTACCCATTAGTGCCATGCACTAGTTCTTTAGATATGTCACCATAGAATATAAATGCATGAACATTTAAAATTGTGTTGACAAGATTCAGTCACAAAGTGGAAGGATGATAAGAAGCTAGCACAGAAACGAATCCCAGAAATTATTCTCACACCATGAGAATACTGTGTTTAATATTTGTGTTCAAACTGAAACACAGGATTGGAACACACAAAGCAACCCCCAAAAAATACACCAAAAAAAACACACAAAGCAACCCCCAAAACACACACACACACACACACACACACACACACACACACACACACACACACACACACACACACACACACACACACACACACACACACAAAGCAGTGTGTTGCTTACATACCACCCTATAGCACTTAAAGCACATTGCCTTCCTGCCCTCCCCCCAGTGAGCTGGCTACTCATTTTACCAACATCAGAAGAATGGAAGGCTGAGTGAACCTTGAGATTGCTACCTGGGATTGAACCCTCAGCTGTGAGCACAATTTTGGCTGCAGTACAGCAGTTTAACCACTGCACCAGGAGGCACCCAAGACTAAATTCAACAGCAGTCAAGTGGAGCTTCTCCCTGTGTCCCCTAAAGCTGCTCTGGAGAAACTCCAGGACTGCAAAGGAGAGGAGGAATGGAGCCTGCTAACGGTGTCCATTCTGCTAGCGAAAGGGCTGCATTTGATATATGAACCTTGAGTTGCATCACAGCACCCATTGCAGGTGAAATGAAATCAATGGAACTATCAATCAGGGGAGATGAAAGGGACATGAGGAAGGATGGCAGGAAAGGAAGATTTCCCATAGTTAATCATAGTTAATCATTTGGGGGATTCATTTCCCTTAACTATATTTACTCTTCACGCAGAAGAACTGCAAAGTTCCCAGCTTTGAAGATGGAGCACAAGAGCTTTGCCTGATTGGAGGGGAGAGAGAAATGGCTTTTCTAAATTAAGTATAAAAAGACAGTATCTTTGCACAATCAGTTTCTTACATAAAATATGGACATGTAGACAGGGAGGTTGATTTCTAGTCTGGGTTTACTGAGGGCCGGCAAAGTAGATAGTTATTAAATGAGGCCAAAACACTGCAGGTTGTTATTTGGTCAGTCCTATCTCAAACAAAGGTAATTTTTCAGTGTTGTATTTATTTATTTATTTTCATAGTTGCTGCATTCATATAATAGATGAGGCACATCTTCTGGCATTTTTCACCAAAGAGACATATTATGCTATCAATGTTCCTAGAACACAAAAACACATTAAAAATTGAGCGTATCTCCCCCCCCACAGATTTACTCGTTCCATCTCGATATTAATATCCATGCATGCCCACACATTTATAAATCACTGGAAAGACGTATGAGATCTGAAATCAGTTTTCAGGAAATTAAAGCACCATATTTAATTTCATCTTAATTTACTGTCATATTTGAGTTTTCTCTTCTGTGAAGTGCACACTAGAGACGCTTATACAAAAGTGGAACAGGTGATATCTTTGGACTACTAGAAAATTAACAAAAAACATTGCTAATATTTCAAGGGCTAAACTCTCTTCCTCATGGCAGTACCAACAGGTTATAACATGGTATAAGATGGATTTGCCATTAGTTATTTCATAGATGTAAGGTTATTGGCAAAATGGAAAAAAAAATCCAGGCAGTTTCTTACTTGAGGCTCGGAGCCTGGATGCTCTTAGACTGCATCCAAAATGAAGGGAGGGGGTGTTTTATTGTCCCTGTCCTTCCAAAGACATGCCACAGGTCAGGTACACACATTCACGCCTCTCTTCAATGTGGCTCATTGAGGCCAATGGCCCCTGCCTTACCAGCGAAGGGGGAGGGGGGTTGGGTGCAGAAGGCCCATGCATTTCATTTGGGGATTGGGATAAAATTTGGAAAAGTCCACTATGTGTAGCCAATTGGATCAAATAAAAAGGAAAGAGATTATTATTATTATTATTATTATTATTATTATTATTATTATTATTATTATTATTATTATTATTATTATTATTATTATATTTATATCCCGCTTATCTCCAACGAGGACTCTAAGCGGCTAACAACAAGTCAATTCAACAAAAGACAGATCATGAAATAACAAAATAACGAATTAAACAAAACAATATAAAATCCTCCAAATCCTAAAATTACCCAGTGTTGCAGTCTTGTCAAGTCTCTGTTGATGGTCCATTTGCCTCTTCCTTGGTACGTGTGTGTGGGGGCTCATTCCTGATAGCTCAGTATTTCCAATTGAAGCAAAACAAGTTGAGTAAATGTGTAGCCATCACAAAAACCAAATACCAAAGTGGGACAGGTTACCTTTAGGCTACTAGAAAATTAACCAAAATGTTGCTAATATTTTGAGGGTGAAACCCTATGTAGCTATTGCATGCATGCATGCATGCATACATACATGCATGCATACATACATACATACATACACACACACACACACACACATACATACATACATACATACATACATACAAATACATTACTATCATAAATCTGCAAGTCCTAAAGGTGCCCTTGTGAGTGAGTTTATACATGAAACAGACTCACAGGATAACCCTGTGGAAACTGAGTATTTTTGATAATATCTTCTAGAGGGAGCCCCGTGTCGCAGTGGTTAAATGCTTGTACTGCAGCTAAAACTGTGCTCATGACCTGGGGTTCAATCCCAGGCAGCAGGCTCATGGTTCACTCAGCCTTCCATCCTTCCGAGGTCAGTAAAATGAGCACCCAGCTTGCTTGAGGAGTGGGCAATGTGTAGCCTGCATACTGTAATTAAAACTGTAAACCGCCCAGAGACTACTTAAACTGGTATGTCCCAACAAATTGTCCCAGCTAATCAGAAACCTCTGGGAGAGCATGGCATTGTGAATGGATTAATACAGCCTCATGCTCCATAATTAAAAACTAATTTCATTTTGGATAACCTTTGGACTATAATATATCTTAACTAGAACACAATCTTTAGATAGATTTTTTTCCTCAAAAAGCATTTAAATTAGGGAAAAAACTGATTTAAATCAAATAAATCCAATTTAAATAAAAATCCTATTTAAATATTAAATTTATTTGTTTGATTGTAAGCCGCCCAGAGTTCCTTTTTGGAAGATGGGTGGGATATAAGTTCAATAAATAAATAAATAAATAAATAAATAAATAAATAAATAAATAAATAAATAAATAAATAAATAAATCTTTTTTATTTTTATTTTTTAAATCATTGATTTTTATACAAAAAAACAACAAAAAACAGCAGCACCCACTTAAGCAGGTCCCGGCGAGTTTTCCAATACCCAAGCCAGAGGCTGGGTATTTTTTGCCCCACTTTGCATGCCAGAATTACAGATGAGGTGGTGGTTTGGAAAAACATATTTCATGCAGCTCATGAAAGCCAAACAAAGGATTATCTTTCAGTACACTTTTAAAGCCAGAGGGTTGGTATTTTTTTGCCTCACTTTACATGCAGCAAAGGGACAAGGAGGCTGTGTGTGTGTGTGTGTGCGTACTTGTGACTGCACAGAAAAAAGAGGGGAGAGAGAGAGAGAGAGAGAGAGAGAGGAGCTGAGGCCAGAGACCCAGAGAAACAACCGAGTAACTGCAGCCTTTCTCTTAAACAATGGGTTTTGTATCAAAAGGGCGCTCTCTCCGGTAAAGAGTGGTGGGAGGTATACTAGTCTTTCTCTTTCTCTCCCCACCCTCCCAGCCCCCACAGGTATCTATTTCCCCCTCGTTCTGCTTGCTGCCATGTCCTCCCATCTGAGCTTCTCTGCTAATCTTCAACTTTAACTACTTGGCGATGAATCTGCAGTTCAATACTTCCAGGCCAGGCAAGGGAGAACCAGCCTTGCCACCACCACCAACAACAACAACGGGGGGGGGGGGGGAGACAAGACTGCTAAAATCCAGATTTGTGTCATGGGGACACAAAAGAGACAATTCTTGAAACTGCAGTCGTAGGGACACAGGAAGCATCTCTTCAACCACATGGAAGCCGGCTTTTATTATGAGCTGGGTTTTTTTCCCAGCCGTGGGAGAGGGGCCTAAGTGAGGCTAAATATCCCAGAATGGAACAGAAGTAAGAGAGAGTGATTCAAGCCTTCAGAGTCTCATGGTCCAGTGGTCAAACTGCAGTACTGCAGTGAAGATTCTGCTTACCGCCTGAATTTGATCCTTACAGGCTCAGGCAGCTGGCTCAAGGTTGACTCACTCTCCCATCCTTCAGAGGTCAATAAACTGACAATCTAGCTTGCTGGATGGATGGGCATTGTGTAGCTTTCATAACATAATCTGGGAAACCACCCAGAGAACGCTTCAAGGGCTATGGAATAGTATATATAAGCAGAACACTTGGCTTTAGTTAAACTAATTCAACAGGAGCAAACAGGACTGGGCTTCTTCTACAAATGTTGGAAACAAGGCCAGTAAAGCACCAATCTCTCTCCCTTGCTCTGTTGCACACAACATCTTTGATGAATGACTATAGATGGAATCACTTCCTCTCTCCTGTTTGTTACTGTCAGGTATTAGTTAGTGAAATGTTCTATATGTATTTGATATGTATTTAATTGATTTAAATATGGAGACTGTAAAAGTGCAAAGTCACATTGACTTAGTGTAGTTTTTTTTTTTCAAATGGAGTACAGGTGTAAAGAATTAACATAATGAATTTTGGCTGATGCAAGAGGTTGCAATAGCTATGATGTAATGTAATTTATGATTGGACAGACATGTGTATAAAAATCCTCTGTGAATCACTGTTCATTGAGCCTTCCATGAGTAAAGGCACCCACTTTGTTTCTCTGTTATATATTTTGTCTATGTACTGTATCTATTATGCTGTTGAAATTTGTATCAATGTACTAATGTGATTCCCCCTTGCTTTATTGAACTCTGTAGAAGTTCTGTGATGCTGTGTTATATTTTGTACATTTATAATATAGCTGTTTGGTTTTAAGACTCATGCCCTGCATTATTTTGTATGTCTCAATCCTATCCCCCCTCAGGTGCCTTTTTTCCAGACTCAAGAGCCCCAAATGTTTTAGCCTTTCCTCATAAGGGAGGTCCTCCAGTCCAGTAATCATTTTAGTTGCTCTCTTCTGCACCTTTTCCAGTTCCACTATGTCTTTTTTGAGATGTGGTGACCAGAATTGTGCACAATTTTTCTATCTTCCAACTAAAAGCCAGGAAACAAGTTACCACAATTTTCACTGAAGTAGGCAGAACAGATCTCACTACCTCAAGAGATCTGCACAGTCCCACTCCAGGTCTTACAACAGAAGCAGAAAATCAAGAATTATGCTGCTGCACTTCTGAGATCTCACAAGGTGCCTCAGAAGCAACACAAGCAGGCTGCTACAATTACCTGTGTACATCAGGAAAAACATTATGCCAGAGGAGAATGCGAGGGAACTGGAAAAAATATTGGTGGAGGCTAGTCACTCATGGAAAACACTGTCCCCTTTCCACATCTCTTCTAGAAACTCCAGTCCAAACTGTTTAAAAATTAAGAAGAAGATTGTGCATCCTGTATCAAAGGACAGGTGACCCATTTATTATGAACAAGGGGAGTCTGACAGGATATGCACTGAGTTGAAATAAAGTGGAACATGCTGGCATCACAAGTCCTGCTATTCCTAATTAAATTCAACAGTGATGCCTAGATGCTCTGGAAATTTCATCCAAAAATAGACTGTCTAGAGTGTGAGTAGATTATTATTTTTTGAGCTTCCAGCAAAGAACCACAGTAGCTGGCAATGCTGCACTATAGATACCACCTAGTTTCATCAGCACACATTAAGTAAAGGACAGAAATAATCCATAACTGTGTAGCCACTGGCAATGATCATCCATTAGAACCCTTGTTCTTTGAACATTAGTTCATTTTATAAGTGCCATTCTACAATTTTGGAATAGGTGGGTGTGAGAGAGGGAGACTGCAATGTCATCTCAGATAATACCTACTAATGAAGTTCCTGAGCAAAAATATATTGCCCCTCTGTGGGCATGCTCCATAAATCCCTTGTTTCCACCACCTCTGTTAATTGAACTGGAGACACAACCATAATAAAGAGGGTTGGTAGTTAATTTTGCCCCATACTTCAAGAAGGATGCAGTAGGCAACAGGATCTCTCTCCAAACAAAATTTCTGACCCTCTACATTTGTCAATCTCAGCATTTCATAAGGCTGGGTAAAATCCATAGGAAGCCAGATTTAGGCTGAATATCAGGGGAAAAATGTCTTACATGATAGAGCCATATGGAACCAATGGAACTAATTACTTCAAGGAGATGGTTAGAGTTCCAACAATGGAGGCATTCATCTGGAGAACCCTCTGTTAGATCTGCTTTGATTTGGATTCCTGCCTTGATCAGGGGGTTGGACTTGATGGTCTTAGAAGCCCTCTTTGAACTCCATGATTCAATGATTTCCAAAACCACAGCAGTCATTTTCCCCTTACAGTTCATTTCCAGTGGGGGGGATAGGTTTGAAGGCTCTATTTCTAACTCTTCTCTCTTGAACATAAAGCAGCTGCACACTATCAAAAAACAAAACAAAACAGGGGAGTTGAATAAATCAGTTGTGCTCCAAATGAAATTCCATCTTTTTGTTTGGATATATTTTGAGTCAATCCAATTTGATTCAGTTTGAGGAACCCAATATGAAGCCACTTGTAGAGCCAGGAAACACGTCTGGTGTCAGGAAAGTATTATGGAAGGTAGGAGATGGCAATAATAATAATAGAAGCATTCAAATAGTGATTTGTAATACAAAATCCAGCATAGTTATCTTATCTCCTGTGTGATAATTTAACAACCACCACCACAACCAAATATGGGGATTTAGAAATAGAAATTGAAAACCTATGGAATAAGAAAACAAGAACAATACCAATAATAATAGGTGCCTTGTGTGTGATCCTAAAAGACCTGGATCAACATCTGAAAACTCTTGGCACTGACAACATCAACATTGGTCAATGACAAATGGTGACATTATTAAGAACAGCATATATTCTACAAAGATATCTGCAGTCATCCTAGGCTCTTGAAAAGAGCTTGATCATTGGAGAAGGTGAACTTCAGCTCAACACCTGGCAGCTGTATTCAGAAGAAGAAGAAGAAGAAGAAGAAGAAGAAGAAGAAGAAGAAGAAGAAGAAGAAGAAGAAGAAGAAGAAGAAGAAGATAAATAAATAAATAAATAAATAAATAAATAAATAAATAAATAAATAAATAATACCTGAAAATTACAGGCCAATAATGTGTTTACCAACTATGCATAATCTGCTGACTGGCATCATAGCTGATAGAGTCCAGGATTATTTGGAAGCAAATAACATCATGCCAGTAGAGCAGAAAGGGAACAAACGGGGAAGTAGAGGCACAAAAGATCAGTTACTCATTGACAAAATGATCCTAGAGAATTCTAAAGCCTGGAAAACTATTTTTTATATTATTTGGATTCACTATAAAAAAGCCTTTGATTCAGTACTGCATAGTTGGGTTATTAATTGCCTGGATGCCATTGGAATATGTAAAAGGATTAGTGCCCTAACTGAAAATCCAATGAAGAATTGGAAAACATAATTGTTTGTCAGGGACGAAAACTACAGATTGGTTAGCATTAAATGAGGGATATTTCAAGGTGACTGTCACCTCTGCTATTTACTGTTGCTCTGATTTCCCTCTCAATATTTTTGCAGAAGACAATTTTAGGGTACCAAATTGCTAACAATTCAGGGAAATTTTATCATCTATTGTATATAGATGACTTAAAGTTGTATGGCAAATCAGAAACTGAAATACACTCACTGACCAACACAGCCCAGATTTTCAGTACTGATGTTAAAAATAGTTTGGACTAAACAGATGTGCCACAGTGACACTGAGAAAAGGGAAAATCACTGAGAGTGAAGGAATTGAAACGCCAAATGGACACAACATTAAGTATCATCAGTCTGAAGCCTATAAATATATGGACATACTGCAATTAGATAATATCAAGCATGGGCAGGTGAAAATGTGGTCAGTAATGAATATATCCAAAGGGTTAGAAAAGTATTAAAAAGAAAGCTGAATGGTGGTAACACCATCAAGGCCATTAATAGCTGAGCCATACATCAGGTACACCGCTGGCATTATAAACTGGACTCCGATTGAGCTAGATAGTCTGGATAGGATAACAAGAAAACTTATGACTATTCACTATGCATTACATCCACACAGTGATGTGGACAGGCTGTATTTATCTAGAAAATTAGGTGGTAGAGGTCTTTTGCAAGTGAAGCAGACAGTTGAAGAACAGAAGCATGTGTTAGCGGATTATGTAAAAAATAGTACGAGCCAGCATTATTGGAGGTTAAGAACAAGGAGGTGTTTAAAGTAAAACAAAGGGTCAAAACAGGAAAACAACAATGCAAATACGAGCTGATCGCTGGCATAATAAAGCACTGTATGGGCAGTTCCTCGAAAAAATCAAAGGAAAAGTAGATAAGGAAAAGACCTGGTTATGGCTCTCCAATGGAACACTGAAAAAAGAGTCAGAAGCCCTGATTTTTGCAGCTCAAGAACAAGCTATCAGAACAAATGCAGTTAAGGCTGAGTACCCCACATGTGGACTCTGTAAAGAGACGGATGAAACTATCAACCATATATTGAGTAGTTGCAAGAAAATTGCTCAGACTGATTACAATTTCAAACAGCATCATAATGCAGTTGCTCAAATGTCCTACTGGAATTTGTGTCAGAACTATCATCTGCCTGTAGTAAAGAACTGGTGGGATCATAAGCCTAAAAAAGTGACTGAAAATGAGCATGCAAAATTACTTTGGGACTTCCGAATACAGACGGACAGGGTTTTGGAGCATAATACCCCAGATATTGTGATTGTGGAGAAGAAAAACGTGTGGATCATTGATGTTGCTATAGCAGGTGATAGTAGAATCACCGAGAAACAACTTGGAAAAAAATGCCTGATATCAGGATCTGAAAATTGAACTTTTGAAAATTGAAAATTGAAAAGAGACTCTGGCATAAACTGGTACAGGTGGTCCTAGTGGTAATCAGCACGCTGGGTGCGGTGCCTAAAGAGCTAAGGAAGTATTTAGAAGAAATTGGAGTTGACAAAGTCACCATCAATCAGCTGCAGAAAACCGCCTTATTGGGATCTGCTCGCATAATTCGCTGATACATCACATCATCCAAAATGCTTGGGAAGCGTTCAACTAGTGATTTGTATTACAAAATCCAGCGTACAGTGGTACCTTGTATAAAGGAATTAATTTGTTCCAAATGAAATTATGTTACACAAATTATCCTTTATACAAATTTCCCATAGGAATGCATTGAAAATGGAGTAATCCCTAGTCACAATCATTTTTATGTTGTACAGATATGCCCCATAGGCAATTCTGTTAAGCAAATTTCCCCTATCTCCAGGTTTTTGTTTTATGTTGTACAGATTTTATGTTATACAAAACGTTTGTTATACGAGGATCCACTGTAGTTAGCTCTGTGGTTAATAATAATAATAATAAATAAATAAATAAATAAATAAATAAATAAATAAATAAATAAATAAATAAATAAATAAATAAATTGTAAGTCACACTGAAAATTTTATTTTCATGAAACAAAACATCCTGTGAGGAAAAAGAAATGTAACAGGAGCCAGTACTGAAAACCATATGTGATCTCTCAGGAAAATGAACTTTCAGGAGGGTTCTTGGCAACCAAGAGAGAACAGAAGGCATCCTTATTTCCACCTCCCTGCCCTCACATAAATGTTTCCAACAGAGGTACTGGGCAAGAGAATGCTTTTTGTGAGCTAGTGACCAAATCTGTCCCCCGTCTCTCCCATTTTGCCAGAAGACATTGAGATGCTCTCAGTATCTTTTCCAAAGGCTTTCTGTGGATTATTTAACTGTTGCTTTGTACTCAAAGATTTCTTTCATAATTCTGTCTAGAGAAAAGAGGACAACGTGGCCTCTTCTCTCCATTTTGCTCTGCCAACTTGCTCTGCCCATTACAGCAAGTTCTCCGTCAGCTTGTTCACCAATAGATCTTCCTTCTGCTGTTTTGTGACTCCCCTCTAACCAAAGGCGGTGGGGCAGCAGTTTTCGGTAACAGATCAAGGCTCCCTGAAGGCACCGTGTTAGACACCACATTATTCTTATTAGATTAGTCTTACCTTGTTACACCTCAAGGGACACATACACAGAGAATGCCTTTTCATCCTTGGGTACACAAAGGGAAAAACATGTATGGTTTCAGAGAAAGGTGAAAAGATAAACTTAAAACAAATCAATATGCATTATTATTCAGTACTGTGCTGTCCCAGTGACTTCAAAAATAAAAGAGGGAAGAGGAGCAGAAAATAAAACTAGTTTTTCTTAAGGTGTAAGCTTGATTATGCTTTGGGTATCTCTCTAGTTTTTCTGTCCAACCTCACAAACTTAAAACACACAAGAAAAAACATTATAGAAAAATATAAAGAACTCAGGGAATGGTCCTCCCCATGATACAGGTATAGGTGAGGGTATGCACTCGAGATGGGTGTGACCCTTGCTTCCTCATTGAGCCTTGTGGCGCAGTGGTTAAATGCCTGTACTGCAGGCAAAACTGTGCTCACGACCTGGGTTCAATCCCTGGTAGCAGGCTCAAGGTTCACTCAGCCTTCCATCCTTCCGACGTCGGTAAAATGAGTACCCAGCTTGCTGGGGGGGCAATGTGTAGCCCGCACACTGTAATTAAAACTGTAAACCGCCCAGAGACTACTTGTAGTGGTATGGGGCAGTATATAAGCAGTACATAAGCAGAACACTTTATGTAGCACTGCCCAACAGGTGTTTCCAAGACTCCTTCCATCCAGCTGTCCAACTCAGTTGCCAGGCTCCTCAGCCATGCCCGCGTCCTTCTTTGACAATAGGGTGCCAATCCCCATTGTACCCAACCAGCTCTTAACATAAGAACATAAGAAGAGTCCTGCTGGATCAGGCCAAAGGCCCATCTAGTCCAGCTTCCTGTATCTCACAGTGGCCCCACCAAATGCCTATGGGAGCTCATAAGACTAGATATTTGGCTCCCGCAACCAGTCCCTTGCATCTGGTCCTTGAAGTACCTCCGGTTTTAAGCCTGGAGATTATACATCTCCATCATGGTTTGTAACCTGTGATGGACTTCTCCTCCAGGAATCTGTCCAATTCCCTTTTGAAGGCATCCAGGCTAGATGCCATTACCACATCTTGTGGCAGGGAGTTACCCAGCATGTTAAACATGCTGGGTAAAAGAAATATTTTCTTTTGTCTGTTCTCACTCTCCCAGCCCTCTATTTGAGTGGATGTCCCCTAGTTCTGGTGTTTTGTGAGAAGAGTGTCCCTCTATCCACTTTACTCATGCCCTGCATTATTTTGTACGTCTCAATCATATCCCCCCCTCAAGCACCTTTTTTCCAGACTAAAGATCCCCAACCAGACTAAAGACACTGCAAAGAGGAGCAATGCTTACAAAATGGAGGATAGTTGGCTCGGTAATACAGTACTATGGGACAGAAGGTCCTTGGAATTATTGTAGAGCACATGCTGAACATAAGCCAACAGTGCATTGTTGCTGTAAAAAACAAGGCCAATGCAATTTTAGTGTGTATAAACAGAAATACCATTTCCAAATCCCATGAAATACTAGTCCCCCTCTATTTTGCACTGGTAGGCTTCATCTTGAGTATGATGTCCAGTTCTGCATACCATGGTTTAAAAAGGATGCAGAGAAAGTGAGACAGGTTCAGAGGAGGGCAGTTAAAATGATCAGGGGACTGGAAACCAGGCCCTATGAAGAAAGACAGAAATACCTCAGCATGCTTAGACTCGAGAAAAGAAGACAGATGAGAGACATGATAGTATTTTTCAAAATGCAGGGCATGCAATAATGGTCTCAAGCTACAAGAAGTCAGATTTCAGTTGAACATCAAGAAAAATGCCTTAACTATTAGAGCACCATGACGATGGAAGCAATGACCTTGGGGACTGGCGACCATTCCAGTACAGTCACCCCCTACCATTTAGCGGTTCAGGTACTGCGGTCCCACTACATCGTGAGATCGCAGTACCTGCACCTTGGGGCTTCATGGGGGTGGGGTGGGGTGATCGGGTCATTCCATGCCATCCCCATGCTCCACCGAGAAGCCTTGGGGCCACGTGGGGTGGCAGTGGGGGTGACCCGGGTCACTCCGTGCCACCCCCAAGCTCTGCCGAGAAGCCCCGGAGCTGTGTAGGGGAGGGGGTTACAGGGGGCAATTGGGTCGTTCTGCGGCACCCCCAGGCTCCGCCGAGAAGCCTAGGGGCCACGTGGGGGGCGGCGGCAGGAGATAAGATCCCACAACACCGCCTGCGTGCGCCGCCCCAAGACTTTTCAGACAGGTGCGTGATCACCCGCACCCACCCCCAGGCCCCCCACCCACATCCGCATATCACGGATTTTCATGCATCGCGGGTGGGGTGGGTCCCTAACCCCCGTGATCAGTGAGGGGTTACTGTATTGGAGGCAATGAAGAGAAAACTGGACAGCTGTCAAATCTACTTTGATTTTGATACCTGTCTTCAGCAGGGGAGTTGTCTTAGAGGTCCCTTTCAACTTAATTATTCTGTTATTCTATTACTGTTTTTTTTTTTTTTGGTTTTTTGCATGGTTGTATCTTACAGAAATCTGAGATGACTGTCTGTCTTGATTGTTCACAAACACACAGCCACCACAGATCAAACATGTATACCAGGGGTGTCCAAACTTTTTCCAAGGAGGGCCAGATTTGGTGAGGTGAAAATGTTTGGGGACTGACCATTCAGCCGCATTTGGCTCCCGGGCCGGATTTTGGACAAGTCTCTATAACATGCAAGGAGCAACGGGGCTGGGTGTGGGTAGGCTTGGCAGGTGGCTGTGTGTGTGTGTGAGTGGACACACACCCCCAGCCACCTGCAGGGAAGGCAGGCAAAACATAAAACTGCAAGCTGATGCCTCTACCCAGTATGGGGAAGGGCCAGCTGGTGGGGATGCATGACAGGGAGAAGCGACTGCGGGCTACTCGAAATTTGTAAACGGGCTGCATTTGGCCCCCAGGGCTGACTTTGGACATGCCTGATGTATACCATACTCATCTATTGACAATGTGAACAGGGGAATCAATTGGAGGGTGAGACCTACAAAATTCACTCATTCCTGTTAATCCAAGCAGAAACATTGTCTATGAGAGGAAGTAACTGGTACACATGCACATTTCAGCTCACTCACCATATATGTCAATGTGGCATTTACACCACTATTGCTGGATGGAAAGCACAATGTTTGTGGGTCTTTTCAGGTATGGCCTGCCTATTGCTGAACAGCCTTTCTTCCCGAACTAGCAAGTTCATCTTGGAATCGGTACTACATTGTTCCAGAGGTATCATTCTGAAAGAACTCCAAATTAAACACTGGGTTCCCTCAGTCAAGAGGCATTTTGGAATTTACGTCAAGTGTATTCTTGTCAGATTTATTTATTTATTTATTTATTTATTTATTTATTTATTTATTTAATTTATATACCGCTCCATCTAGCTACAAGGCTACTCTGGCTGGTTTACAAACTGAACAGAAATCAAAACCATAAACAGTAAAATACAATATAATAGATAAGCACAAATGTATAAATAAAAACTTAAGAGCTGATGATGTCCTTGCTGAATTGAACCAGCCCAACCCCAGAGCAGATCTGCCTACATACACATTTCTGGATCTGTTAGGGGCTTCTACTTTTTTTTATGTGAGTGGGATCGCTCTGTTTTTTGGTTCATTTTAAGCACCTGCAACTGGAAAGTGAAACTTCCTGTCAATTGCCAACATTGTGGCATAATTAGTTTCTGACCTGTCTGTGGATGTAAGCAGGGTTCACTCCCATTCTGGTGGATGGGGTGATCTGTCACTGTGGATAGATCACTACCTGGTTGGCTATAGATTGGTTCCTGGCAAAGACCCAAGCAGAGGTGGAGGACTAGCAATGCTGGTGTGCCCCAAGTGTCCAATAGATCAAAATGGCTTCTTCAATGTTTCTTTTTCTTTTTTTAAATTATTTTATAAACATAAAACTATTTAAAGTATTAGTGTTCCCTCCCTCCAGGAATCTTACATGCATTTTATATAGTCAGACTCGTGTCCCCGCCAGACTCATGTCCCCGCCCTTCTTTTATCTACCCCTGAAATCCTTCCGCAAATGCATTCAACTATTGGCTGTCCCCCCTTTTCCTTTACGTAACACAGCTTTTATGCATTCTTCCCATATTTCAATAAATCTATTAATTCTTATTTCTCCTTTTTTGAATTTAATTTCTAAAGTTAGTTTACCATTAACTGCTATATTCATATTCCATTATACCACTCTTGTCCCAATTCTGCTCCCAATGTTTTGCTAATCGAGCTGTAGTCATCATATTCATTACCAATTCATTTTTGATATTATTACCATCAGAATTTTCTATCATCAGTAACAATGATGGTTTTGGAACCATTTCAATATTAATTTCCAACAATCGTCTTAATTGCTTCAAATAATTTCCCCTATACTTTTTGTACTACTTCACCTTTCCATTACATAGGAAAATATGTTCCAGCTTCTTTTTTTTACCTCTCCAGCATTTTTTTAGAGTACAGTATTGAGGATCTATAGTATTTGATTTTACCAGTGTTAAATACCCTCTCCATAAAATTTTGTGCCCATTTTCTCTTATCCTAAGCTTCTTAAAATGGTCTTGAGAAGTGGCCTCCATCACTGGTTTGTAATACTCTCAAAGTCCTGGCTGATCTGAAAAGCTCAGAAGTGATCTGGACAGCTGGACCTACACCATCTAAAGATCTTGTCTCCTTTGGGAGACCTGGATCAACTCCCTTGTTCACACACACATCTATATTCCCAGAAACTTCACAGGAGCCGTTTTGGGCCTTGGCTCAGGCTGCAAGAGAGCTTAAAATAACATGACAAAAACAAAGGCATGTTTCTAAAAAGACAGTAAAGGTAAATGTTCCTCCCGCACCTGTGTACTAGTCGTGTCCGACACTAGGGGCAGTGCTCATCTCCGTATTCAAGCCAAAGAATCAGTGTTGTGCAAGTCCATGGTCATGTGGTCGGCCTGGCTGCAAGGAAACCATGTTTTACCTTTTCGCTTTTTAAGGTGGTACCTATTTATCTACTATTTATCTACTTGCATTTACATGCTTTTGAAGTGCTAGGTTGGCAGGAACTGGGGTTATCAGGGGAGCTTCCTCCACTGCGTGGCACCCAGGATTTGAACCAGCAAGCTGCCGACTTGGCAGTCGACCGTTTCTGGAAGCCACCATGCTGTTTTCCAAATCATGGAAAGACATCCTGGGAAACCCTTTCTCTCTTTTTTTTTGGGGGGGGGCATTCACAATAGTGGTTCCCTCACTTCTAGTGGAGATTATAAAATGAATTGTTAATGTAGCCAAGCCTTTCCAAAATAAGAGCACACACTTCTTCTGTAGCCTAACTATCCAGAGATGGTGATTAGCAATACTTTGGCATCAGGAAACTGCCCTGTTCCTGTCACATTGCATTTTTGTAAGGTTACTAAAATACTGTTACTGGCATTCCACACAGAATAAAAATCCCTGGCTTTGTATTTGTAGGAGTAAGTCCCAAGAAGCCAGATCTGAAGAGAGTGTGCACATTTATGTTTTAAAAACAACACTGAAGAATAAAGTGGGTGTAAAATTTCTAAAATAAGAAGAACCATTTCAAAAAGCTGTTTCCTATATTCTGAAAAGCACATCATGTGTCACAAGTTTTGAGTTTCCTTGAAAGTCAGAACTTCTTAGCATGCGGATAAAAAGCAATGAGAAACGACTCCACCCCAGACTTTCTTCTTCATTTTATGGATTCCACTTAATTTTTAAAAATCATGTGTTTCTTTTATGTCATTGAGGAGCAAGGAGTGATATATACAACATAAGCTTATTGTAGTTCTTATTTTAAGCTTGGCATCCCTTCTGTTATTACTGAAGTTGTACAAATTCATAAAACAGTTACATATATCAGTGTTTGAATAGTCACGCAAAAATGGCAAATAAGGCTGTTACATACTATGTTGCATTTTTGGAAATAAATTTAAAATAAATTGTTGGGAAATTATACTTGTCCAATTCAGCTTCTGCAGGATATACTTGGCTTCTTCATACCTGTGAGACAGAATGAATTTAGCCCCCTGAAATCTACCACAACTGTCCATAAGCATTATGTCTCTATCTTGCTTCTTGCTGTCTCCAGGGCTAGTAAATGTATTAACCATATGCATCACCCCTGGCTACTCCCTCTCACCTAAGCACATCAGACTTGCACAGTTGAAGTAGTTGTGATAGCAACCGGGACTTCTTACAACAACAAAGAATAAAGGAAATCTTTATATCAATATGTGTGTTCCTCTTGTGCCTTATTTCTTTTCAAAGCAGAATTTGATAGGTCTGTATGTTTTAGGTCTGTATGTTAGGGACAACAGCCCCATTGGCTATCAAACCTTATTTGGAACAATTCAAAGTGCCCATTCTAACCTATAAAACCCCCCAAATGGCTTGGGTTACAGTTGTCTGAAGCACTGGGCCTCCGTTCATGAGTCTGTCTGGTAATGATCATCCGTAGAGGCCTTTCTCTTCTCCCTAGACAACCTCACTGGTGCATTTGGTGGGGGAGACAGGAGAGGACCTTCTCTGTCGATGGTCCCACACTCTGGAACCCCCTCCCACAGGAGGCCAGACTGGCTCCATCTTTGCTGTCCTTCCACAAGCAAAGACCTTTCTCTTCAGGCAAGTGTACTCTCCGTTACAGGCTATCTGAGAGAGTTTTTAATGGATTAGTGGGCTTACCTGCTTTAAATGTGTTCTTGGTGTTGTTTTTGTTTACTATGATCAAATGTGATAGTTGTTTGGTCCCTTTTATTATTTATTTATTTATTTATTATTGGACTTATATACCACACCATCTAGCAACAAGACTACTTTGGGCGGTGTACAAATAATTCAACAAACAAACATGAACAGTATAACAATGTAAAAGTGCAGCTAATAAACAAAATAAACATGACTAGATCAACAATAACATCACAAAAATCACTGAAAGAACAAAGGATAATGAAAACAGAAAGGGCGGATTAAAGATCAGCAAATCAAGAAAGGATGAATTAATAGGCAGGGAAAACCTTTTGATACAGCCATGTCTTAAGATGTTTTTTGAAGATTGACAGTGTAGGGGCCAGAAAATTCTCAGCAGGCAGGTGATTCCATAAGCGAAGGACCACCACTGAGAAAGCCTGGTTCCTCGTTACCGATATCTGGGCTTCCTTTGAAGTGGCCTCCTTGAGAAAATCAAGTGTTTTGATATTTTGCAGTATATTGGTTATAGCTTTAAATGTCACCTTTTAATGAGGTAAGCACGCCTGGGTTCTTTTTAAGGTGAAAGGCCAAGTAAAAATATTTTAATTAATTAATTAATTAATTAATTAATTAATTAATATAAGTTGTATGTCATCCGCTACCTAGAGGTTTCTGGGCAGATCACAATCAAAATGAACAATTAAAACATCAAAATTACAATAAAATTAAAACAATAAAAACATTTAAATACAATAAATACCATTCATTAAAACACAACACTAAATTTGCCATCAGGACCCACAATTATCAGTTAAAAAATTCTGGAACAGGGAGGTTTTTACCTGATGCCGAAATGTCATCAATGTTGGCGCCAGGCGGGTCTCACTCAGGAGGGCATTCCATAGTCTAGGGGCAGCTGCTGAGAAGGCCCCATACCTGCAAGCCACCCCTTTCACCTCCTTGAGGGATGGCTCTTTCAGGAGGGCTCCTGGCTAGATCTTAATTGCCAGATAGGTTCATATGGAAGGAGGCGGTCCTTCAGGTATCTAGGTCCTAAGCCGTTTAGGGCTTTATATGTCAAAACAAGTGTGGCATGCCCCTTTCACACACTGGGTTTTCACTCGCTGCCACCACCAGATTAAATGGACACTTATATGTATTTGAGAGTGAGAGTCACACCAAGTAATATAGTTTTAAAATAAACATGAAACATTTATTGGTTTACAATTAGATGCTCAGTGTTATGATAGCTTTAGCTGATGTTATTGTACTGCAAACTTGAATTCTTATAATAATATATTTATTTTATAAACCAGACCCTTTTCAGTGGCAGGTCCCACCTGACCAACTGACAATCTAACTGACTCTCAGCTCTCTTAACTGAACTCCTCTCAGCTCTAACACAAACTGAACCCAACTCAAAACTGAACATCCCCCTTTAGGTTCCCATATATAACATTCTTAGCCACTCCCACCTGCTTGGTGATTGGCTATTCAAATCAGAGTCATAAATATTCATACTTGTATTAACCCTTCTTGCCACAACAAGCACTTTGAATTGGGCTCGGGCAGCAACTGGTGACCAATGAAGACTATACAGAATCGGTGTGATGTGTTCCTTGGCATCCCTGCCACTCACCAGCCACGCAGCACGATTCTGAACCAGTTGCAATCGCCAGACCATCTTCAAAGGCTGCCCCACATAAAGCACATTGCAGTAATCAATGTGGGATGTTACCAGTGCATGCGTAACTGTCATGAGGCTCTGTTCATCTAAGTAGGGCCACAGCTGGTATATTTTCCACAGCTGGAGAAATTCACCCCTGGCCACCGAGTCCACCTGGGCTTCCAGAGTTAGACCGGGGTCCAGGAGCACCCCCAAGCTCCTTGGACTGATATTTAGCAAACATCAAAACTCACATAAAATATTATTGTAAAATCAGCTTCCCCTCACAGGCTTTTCCAATATGTGTCACAACCCAAAATATTTCAATCAGTTGAAAAGATTAAATTTAGCTCAGCTCACATATATACTGGACATGTTAGGCTGAATTAATTCAAAACATTACTTGCAATCACTTTGTTGAATCCTTACGTATACTTGAAAATGTGCCAGCTCCATCTTTTGATTGTTACATTTTAAGACAATAACAGAGACACTGGGAAAATGTTAACATACTAATTTGAATGGTATGATGAGCTATGTGTCAGATATGCAGTTATTTCCAGGGGAAAAATTAATTATGGTTTAAGTTGTTGCCTAGTTTAACTGGTATTCTCTATTTCCAACACCACGAAGACTGTTCTGCCAAATTAATTAGTAACAACTGAATCTATGCAGTGCCTATTCATTTGTGTCACTAATTAATTTGACAGAACATGGAGGGAAAAGGGAATATAGCAGCAAACAGGGTCAAGAAGCAAGCAAACATTTGATAGAAAGGAACTAAAAAGCTTTTCTTGTAAAGCTTGGTACCTTGCTATCATCAGAAACCAGCTCTGTGGTGTCAAGCTCAGGTACTTTTCAAACTGAATGTACTTGTTTATGTTTAATATTTATGTACAGCCTGTCAACACAAGGTTTTCACAGAAACAAAACTCAATGAAAACATTCTAACTTTCACAAGAATGTATTGCTTGCTTTCTGTCTTAAAAGAAGTCACTGCATTTTGAGGCATGTCTTGTTTTGGCATATGGTTTCACCAGCTCCTACTTTCTCAGAAACAAGGGAACTGCAGAATAAGGCTGCAAGAATGTTTCTCTTTGGCCCTTCAACTGCCCTTAATAGATAGGCTTAGGGCCACCCTAGGAGAGGGGAATAGTCCCCTATGGATAGTGTACAGAATTAGCATCTGTAGAAAGCCAGGCTTCATCTCACCTGAGCAGAGGATATATAGAGAACTGCAGGCCCCTTTCCATGATTTTGCAATGTTTTCCTGCTGCAGTATGTGTATTGTGTCATTACAGTCATGACTGACTCTTTGTGACCCCATGTCCATGGAGTTTTCTTGGCAGGAATACTGGAGTGGTTTGCCAGTTCCTACTCCATGCGCCTACAAGCATCTGGTATTATATGGTGGTCTCCCATCCAAGTACTAGCCAGGGCGGACCCTGCTTAGCTTCTGAAATCAGGCGAGATTGGATGTGCTTAGGGCATCTAGGCAGCTTTGCTGCAGTGTGCTTGCAACATTTTGAAGGTCAGATTTCAGCTGAAAATCAGGAAAATCTTCTACGGTGTTAGAGAAGTATAACAGTGGAACTAATGACCTCAGGAACTGGTGGGTGGTCCAACACTTGGAGGCATTCAAGATCTGCTTTGATCTGGATTCCTGAACTGAGCATGAAGCTTGGACTCAACAGCCTCATATCCCACTCCAACTCCATCATACTATAAGTATAGCAGTACCTTTATTCACACACAAACACCTGCAGCCATAAAGTTAAATGTCTTGAGTCGTGTCTGATAGTGATTGGAACTCAAAACATTTAACATCACATTTGAACCAGGAGGTTAAGAAAGGGAAAAAAGTTTTTCAGTGAGACCAAGGGGCCAGGAGGAGTCTGAACTTTAGACTGCAGCATCCCCCACTGAGTTCCAACCAAACCAAGCTGTTTTACAACTTCAAAATTCCCGCTCCACATCTTCTGAAAATTCAGATTTGGCTCATAATACCAGCTGCCACATTATTGGATGAAAATTTCCTGGGTCTTTTGACAGACAAAGGGTAAAGAGGGTACTATGAAAATCCCTTGAAAACTCTGTGCTCCACCCTTTGAATAACACAAAGCATTCATGTTTAAAAGGCTCTCCTTCAGGCCACAAAAATGAAAAAAGAACCTCTTTCACATATTTTCTCCTTTCATTAAATCACACAACTCCTCTCACTAGTTCCAATTGTGGGACAACCTTATTGTTTCTCTGAACTAGGGATGGGCATGAAACGGAAAAATAGTGTTTTGTTTAGTTTTGTGCTCACCCCGTTTTGTTTCATTTTGTTACTTACAATTTTATAAAAAACAAATTGTACAAAATGAAATGAAACAAAATGAAATGGCTCCTCTGGGTGCTAGAGGCGCCAGAGATGAGGGATGTGAATGTCACTGAGCCTTTGGTGAACAGTGACCATGCTGCAATTTCCTTTGCCATGCATGTCGGAGGAAGAGTGTCAACAAAATCAGACATAAAAACCCTTGATTTTCGAAGGGCAAACTTCCCTCAGATGAGGAAACTAGTTAGAGAGAAATTGAAGGGGAAGGTTAGAAGAATCCAATCTCTTCAGAGTGCATGGAGCCTCTTTAAAACAACAATAATAGAGGCCCATCACAAGTGCATACCACAAAGAAAGAGCTCATTTAAGTCCAAGAGGACACCGGCATGGTTAACGAGTGGAGTTAGAGAGGCTCTAAAGCGCAAGGAGAGGTCTTTCTGTAAATGGAAATCCTCCCCAAATGAGGAAAATAAACAGGAACACAAACGCTGGCAAAAGAAATGTAAGAAGATGATAAGAAAGGCAAAGAAAGATTTTGAGGAACTCATGGCTAGCAATATAAAGGGTAATAATAAAAGCTTCTTTAAATATGTTAGAAGTAGAAAACCTGCCAGAGAACCAGTTGGCCCTCTGGATGGTGAGGGAGGAAAAGGGGAGGTTAAGGAGGACTTGGACATTGCAGAGAAATTGAATGACTTCTTTGCGTCTGTCTTCACGACAGAGGACCTTGAGCGGATTCCTCTGCCTGAGCCGCCCTTCTTGACTAAAGAATTAAATCAAATACAGGTTAAAAGAGGAGGTTTTAGGACTAATCGATAAATTTAGGATTAACAAGTCACCGGGCCCAGATGGCATCCACCCAAGGGTTATTAGGGAACTGAGAAATGAAATTGCAGATCTCTTAATGGTTATATGCAACTTGTTTCTTAAAACGGCCACAGTGCCGGAGGACTGGAGGATGGCAGATGTCACACCAATTTTTAAAAAAGGAAGGAGGGGGGACCCAGGAAACTACAGGCCAGTTAGCCTTACATCTGTCCCAGGGAAGATGGTGGAAAGCCTCATCCAAGAGAAAATCTTAAAACACATAAAAGAACAAACCTTGCAGAGAGAAAATCAGCATGGCTTCTGTAAGGGTAAATCTTGTCTGACAAAACTTTTAGAATTTTTTGAAAAGGTCAACAGGCACCTGGATTTGGGTGAACTGGTGGATATAGTCTATCTGGATTTTCAAAAGGCTTTTGACACAGTCCCTCACCAAAGGCTGCTGAGAAAATTGCACAGTCAGGGGATAAGAGGACAGGTCCTCTTATGGATTGAGAACTGGTTGAGATCCCGGAAACAAAGAGTAGGTGTCAATGGGAAATTTTCACAATGGAGAGAGGTGAAAAGCGGTGTGCCCCAGGGCTCTGTCCTGGGACCGGTGCTTTTCAATCTGTTCATAAATGACCTGGAGACAGGGATAAACAGTGAGGTGGCCAAGTTTGCCGATGACACAAAACTTTTCCGTGTGGTAAAAACCAGAGAAGATTGTGAAGAGCTCCAGAAGGATCTCTCCAAACTGGGGGAATGGGCTGAGAAATGGCAAATGTGTTTTAATGTAACCAAATGTAAAGTAATGCATATTGGGGCAAATAATCCAAACTTCATCTATCAACTCATGGGCTATGAATTATCTGTGACGGATCAGGAAAGAGACCTTGGTGTGTTGGTGGACAGCTCCATGAAGGTGTCTCCCCAATGTGTGGCAGCGGTGAAGAAGGCCAATTCCATGCTAGGAATTATCAAAAAGGGGATTGAAAATAAAACAGCCAACATTATAAAGCCACTATACAAAACAATAGTAAGGCCGCATCTGGAGTATTGTATACAATTCTGGTCACCGCATCTCAAGAAAGACATAGTGGAACTGGAAAAGGTGCAGAAGAGAGCGACTAAAATGATTACTGGGCTAGGACACCTCCCTTATGAAGAAAGGCTAAAACATTTGGGCCTCTTTAGTCTGGAAAAAAGGCGCTTGAGGGGGGATATGATTGAGACATACAAAATAATGCAGGGTATGAGTAAAGTGGATAGAGGGAAGCTCTTCTCTCTCTCCCAAAATACCAGAACTAGGGGACATACACTCAAATTGAGGGCTGGGAGAGTAAGAACTGACAAAAGAAAATATTTTTTCACCCAGCACGTTGGAAGTCTATGGAACTCCCTGCCACAGGATGTGGTGATGGCATCTGGCCTGGATGCCTTCAAAAGGGGATTGGACAGATTCCTGGAGGAAAAGTCCATCATAGGTTACAAACCATGATGGAGAAACCAGGGTACTTCAAGGGCCAAATGCAGGGGAGTGATATCAGGAGACAGTTATCTCGTCTCATGCGCTCCCAAATGCATCTGGTGGGGCCGCTGTGAGATACAGGAAGCTGGACTAGATGGGCCTTTGGCCTGATCCAGCATGGCTCGTCTTATGTTCTTATGTTCTTATGTTCTTATGACTGCTGCTGAGCTGTTATCAACTGGACCCCTTTAAAACTGGGCTAGTTGGCATCAGGGGGGTCTCCTGGTGCCGACTGGTCCAGGTTTAAAGGGGTCCAGCCATTGACAGCTCGGCAGGAGCCCCTCAGAAAATGGTTGGGAGAACAGTTCTGGCAATTGCACAGCCCTCTCCGGCATTTTCAGAGGGCTTCTGCCAAGCTATCAATGGCTGGGATCCTTTAAACCAGGGGTCCCCACCTAAGGCCCGAGGGCTGGATGCGGCCCCCCAAGTTCCTGAATCCGGCCCCTGGGACCTATTGCAACCCCCCACCTACCCCCTGTTTTGTGAGCAAGCCAGCCTCCGCAGCTGCTTTTGGACTGTGATCCGGCCCCCAGTGTTGTCTGGGTGGTGGTGGACCGGCCCGCTGTTTGAAAACTTTGAGGTCCCCTGCTTTAAACCTAGCCCATTCTGCACAAGGGGGACCCCCTGGTACCGAATGGGTCAGGTTTAAAGGTCTGCATCCATTGACAGATCGGCAGGAGCACTCAGAAAATGGTGGGAAGGGCAATGCAAACTGCCTACCTGACTGTTTTCTGACGGCTCCTGCCAAGCTGTCAATGGCTGGAGCCCTTTAAGCCCTGGCCCAGACAGCACCAGGGGGTCCCCCTGGTGCCAACTGGGACAGGTTTAAAGGGGTCCAGCCAGTGACAGCTCGTCAGGAGCCTGAAAACAATGGAACAACATGGTTTGTTTCAATGCAAAAAAGACTGTTTTGTTTTGTCTATAATGAAATGCTGTTTCCTCATTTTGTTTCATTTTGTTTTGTTTCGTTACATAAATGACAAAACAACATTTTTTTGCATTTCCTGCCCATCCCTACTCTGAACCAGAAGCTATTTCAGTTACCCAAACATCTCTTAAGTACACATGCATGATATCTGCTGCTACAAGTAACCTTCTTATCTGCTGTTTTCTATATATACATATATACTTATTTAATGCAAATATTACTTTAAATATTTTGCTACCATTGACAGTATATTGGATTATGAAAACCAATTACATTTGTATGCATTTTGTAAGTAGCTCTGATTCATTATATGAAATGTTTAATCAATAAATAATAACTACTATTTCATCTATATACAGTATTCCTATTTGAATTATAAGAAAGGAAGGTATTACATGCCTTGTACTAACCTTATAATCTATTATTAAGATAATTACACATTATAAATGCAGAGATGATTTGGAATTTGAAGAGTCCTATGGGGGGGAGGCAGAGGAGGATGGATTGAAATTCCCCTTTAAAAGAGGAACATTTTCAAAATTAATATAAATTATAGGATATAACTGTAACAATTGTTCCAGATGTATGTTCACATTTCATTTTTACGTCTCTATTTTATTGATGCTAATGGGCTTAATTAGAAAGGCAGGTAGAGGAGCTGAATTTGCAAACACAAAATTCAAAAATATGATGATAGTGGTAATTAAATAGGCATTAGTTAATGTGAGTTTCAAATCCCATTTTTATCACTTGGTTCCAACCATCCCAGGCAATTATTTCCCAAGCCAATGCTTAATTGGTTATCTTGAAAAATGTTTGCAGGAGCAAAATCTCAAGAGCTATCTCTCTCTGAATGTCACTGCAGAGGAAGAGTGAGAGGCACCAGTCATTCCCAGAATAAGACACATCCCTGTGAGTCTTAAATCAGAGCAGAGGAGGTGGGGTTTGATGCAAGAGGCAGAGGAAGAAAAGAAAGAACTCTTGGAATCCACTGAACAAATGCAGACTTAATCACAACAAGATTTACCATACAATAGTGGTGTATTAGAATTACAAATTATTTTCCTATCCAATGAAAGTGAGATAATTAGTGGAATGCATTTCATCTGGTGCCACAGCCTTAAAACAAAGGGTCCTTTCCCATGGTTACTGGCTCACTGTGAGCTTTTAGTGAGTATTAGGGATGACCTTTTTGTAATTCAAGGACTCTTCACCATATAATTTGGTAAGAACCCTCCTCTGGTCCAGGATCAGGAGCTCTCAAACTGGCAGAAGGTAGAACAACCCTGTCACTCTGTGCTGTTCCTATGCTACTTGAAAATTGCCTTGTGGGAGTCATGAGGAATCCCTGGAAATTCATGAAGGTGCATAGGGGAACTGGGAGTTGAGTCATGACTACTGGACTTCTTTTTTGAGAGATAGAAACGTTTCGCTGTTCATCCAAACAGCTTCACCGGTCAGACCGATGAAGCTGTTTGGATGAAGAGCGAAACGTTTCTATCTCTCAAAAAAGAAGTCCAGTAGCCATGACTCAACTCCCAGTTAAACGAACCTGGATGACTGAGAATCTTCACAGGTGCATAGGGGAACTAATTCCAGTGGAGGTTGCCTCCGTAAACTCTATATGATGTTGTCACCATTGTTGTCTATTTGAAGGACACAGGACACCCATTCAGTGAGGAAGATGTACACATCTTAGACAGAGAAGACAGGTGGTTCAAGAGAGGGGTGAAGGAGTCTATTCATGTGTGTACTGAAAATCCCTTTCTCAAGAAAGGTGAAAGACTTGGACACAAACTGCCTCCTATTTATCATGCTGCCCTTTTATCTATCCCCAGAAAAATCAGGGCCACATCATACCTCCACCAGGAAGGCCATGACTAAGGACCCATGCTTTATGGGTGTGGAAATGGGTGCAGAGTTGTAACTTTCTTACACACCTCTGATCATTGTCCATCTAAGGAACCTATTCAGATCAGGGCAAAGTGAACCCAGCCAGGGAAAGCTACTTGAATGAGTAACAACACATTTTGATCTCACAAGAAGCCCAGTTGCTGTGACTCAACTTCCAGATAACCTCACCTGGATGAATGAGAATCTTTACAGGCAGGTCCTAGTGTGCCATCAATTCATTTCTGATTTATAAGAATCCTCTGATTTAAACAAGCCTTCCATTAACAGCTCTACTCAGGCCTTGTAAACTAAAGGCTGCAGTTTCCTTTACTGTATCAATCTCACATGTAGTAAGCATTATCATTAAACTGTAATGCTGAATTGGATCTATTAAGGTTAGGAACCTATTGTCACAGTTATGTCAAGAACATGCAGATCCAACCAGCACTGCAGATATCCTTCCGCATATTCATTTTAAGGCTTGAAGAATTTGCCCAAGCAAGTTTGTAAGTATTAATAGTTCTTGCTTGTTGTTTTTTCTCCAGGTCAGTTCCCAGGTTGCTGCTGTTGACTTTGATCCTTGATATCTGTCAGTGGGATGTGGGAGTGTGAATTGTTTAGAGCCTTTTATTTATATATTTTGAATATTTTTACCCCACCTTTCTCCTTGGAAAGGACCCAAGGTGGCTTACAATAATGAGGGACAATATACAGCCCAGAACATTTAAGAGACACTCAAGTTAGGAACAGGGAATTAGAAGGACAAGGGCACAAAACAACTCCAGAAATATCTGCCAGAGGCTACTGTAGGAACTGGAGCAGCAATGAGACACATTCCCAGACTGGAGAACTTTGAGGCGGAGATGAATATGAGAGTGGCACTTGAGGAATAATTGAACTACATTACAGTGGTGGTGTTGGATGCTATCCTGGGAGTAGACCTCCAGTGATTTAAAAGTAATGTTTTTTTTTTTTCTGTTTCCCATACTCCATTGTAGAAAAAATATTCAATGCTACCTACTGTCTTAGTGCCCTCATAACTGTCATTCTGTCCCTTCATGGTCATCACAAAGCTATCCCAACATATATAATTTGCCTTCTTAAAAGCAATGATTGCTCAAAAACCTTCTGGTGCCATGGTTAAACTGCTGCACTGTAGCGAAAACCGTGCACATGGCACAGGGTTTAATCCCAGGGAGCTGGCTCAAGGTTGACTCAGTGTTCCATCCTTCTGAGGTCAGTAAAATGGATACTAGAGATGGGCATGAAATGAACTTTTAATTTGTTTTGTTATTTGTTATTTGTTTTGTTATCTAACAAAACAAATAATGAACCAACCCATCAAAGAAAAAGAAAACCAATCAAAATGGAAATTTCCATTGTGTTCACTTCGTTTTTCGTTACCACCCCCTCCTACCTTGTCCTGTTGCCGCAGTCCTCTGATCCTGGTGGGAACGCAGGCCTGTAGAGGCGCTGGCTTGGGGCCAGCACCTCAAAAGCCACTACTGGGGACTTTTTAAAAAACCCAAAAATAAAAAAATAAAAATAAAAATAAAAAAAGGAGTGCCAACCCGGCCCCAGGGGTGGCTGGTTGGGTGCTGTAAAATAAAGAAGGGAAAAAAAGAATCAGGGGCTGCGCGGTCGGCACTTTTTTTAAGGAATGCTGACCCGGCCCCACAGGTGGCTGGGTTGGTGCTGTAAAATAAAGAAAATAATAATAAAAAGAAGCAGCAGCACCAACCTGGCCCCAGGGGCCGTGCGGTAGGCACTTAAAGAAAAAATGAGGTGCTGGCTTGGGGACAGTGCCTCAAAAATCCCTTGCCGCCGGGGCCTGGATCACCCCACTGCCACTGCTGCCGCCCAGTAATTCGACCCGATCCGGTTCGGATCAGTTCGGGTTCGTACAATTTTTTTAAAAAAAAATTGTACAAACCTGAACCCGATCCAAACCAAGGGTGGACCCAAAACAGACAAATCTGAACCACGGGTTTTCTGTTTTGTGCCCACCTCTAATGGGGACCTGGTTCACGGGGGGTGGAAATGTGTAGCCAGTATAATCAACTTGTAAACCAGTCAGACAGAGCTTTAAGCGCTACGGGGTGGTATATAATCAGTGTGCTTTGCTTTTTGCTCTGCTTTTTCTTGTGTACGTTTCAGAACAATTGTCGTCCCCATTTTAGTCTTGTAGTCTTGTACACAAAAGATAGACAATTGTTCGTGAACTGTTGCTGGAAAACCAGGCTTCCAGGGTCACTCAATTTAAGCTGTTTTAAAATGTGTGGAACATTATTCAAAAGATGCTGAATGAGGTAGAAAGGAATATGACCACTTAGCTGCATATATGGTTTCCCCATGCAACGGGTTTGCATTCTTTTTAATGGGGGTGACATTTTGTTATCCAGGTTGTTACTAGTTTTTAGTATGTAACAGGTCTTAAAATGTACTACTCTCTGCTTGTGCTATGTCTTTCCCTGCAACCGTGTGTGCTGATGGAGGCTAGGAATCCTGTGGTAAGTCCATATTTCTAGTTTGCATTTTCTCTGAGAGAGTTTCACGCTTGCCAATTTTGGCCACGTGTCAGCGTTTGCAATGTGGCAGCTATTCCCCAAATAATGGTATAGGCACAAAGAAATGGAGACTTTGCAAATCTTCTTTCATAGGCAAGGGTACGCCTAATAAATATTTCACTAAACAAAGATGGACTTTCCACAGTATGCGGAAGGGAAGGATGCAAAACAGAAAGATGCAGAAATTCATTTACTCCAAAGCCACTAGCTTGCCCAAGACCATCAATTTGCTGGCACTACAGAAGGCAGTTCCATTTCTTTTGACTCACACCTGCAATTATGTGCTTTCTTCCTGTCACAAATCCCTTGGTTTCCCAGAGAAAATGTACTAAGCCATTGCTTGTTCATATTCTCCAGTGGCCAAAACAAGACAAGGTGTCATTAAGACGGACAGTTCGGCAATTGGATTCAAACTTACCCGTGGCACAGAACAGCATGGTTTTGCCCTCTTATATGTGATCCTTGACATCCACGGTTATGAGAAGCAGCCAATTATGAACTGAGTTTTCTTGGAAATAGTGTTTTTTTGTTTTGCTTTGCTTTGTTTTTGGTTTTGTTTCAGTTTTAAAAGAAGGGATCCGACCTTACTAGGCATGATAGTTATTGTCGGGTGGCCACAAAAACAAAGGACAATGGTGTCCATCTCGTGGGGGGCTAGGCAAGATCTGTAGGGGCTGGCATGGGAGAAGGGGAAAAGGGGTAATGACCAGGACATGAAGGGGGGCGGTCCCTTTGAACCATGACGTTCCCAAGGGGCTGTCCCAGAGGATTTAAAAGGGGGAGCAGGAAAGCAACCCCCTTTTCCTTTCCTTCCTGGATGCTGAACACCATCGGAGCAGCGGAGGGTTCGTATTCCCCTACTCTGCTGCTAGCTTGGGGGGGGGCTTCCCATTTGTTATTCCACCCCCTCCCCAGGCTGTGGGACTGAGCTGCTGCAAGACGTCAGGCATCAGCCTTGCAGTCGCTCATACTTCCCGGTAGCGTGGGGCTTCCCATTTGCAACCCCACCACCACCACCAAAGCCGCGTGGTGAGCAACTCCAGATGCGCTGTTGCACCTGATATCACTAGATTGGTGTTTCTTCCTACCTGCTTCACCTGGGCACCAGGATGTTCTGCTTTGACAGCAGTGGCACTCGGGGAGACCACAGGGAGTGGCATGCGCCCAGAGAATGGGTATTGGTTCTGCTCAGCCTAGTTAAACACAGCAGAATGTGTTGGATCATCCGCCACCCCACATTTTTGCAAGCCAAGTCCTTAGTTCACGACTGACCCTCTTTCATTCATTCCTCCAGCATCTTAATTTCCTTGCCCTGTTATTGCCTGCCTACTCTGTTTGTTAATTTTAGGATTAATTCATTTATTTACACACCCAGGCCTACGAAGGTTATCAACTTGGCTTTAACTCCACAAACAGAATCAATTGTTCCTTGTTCCTATCAGTTAATCAATTCCTTGCCACCCTTAAGCAATCAAATGGATAAGTGATTTGTTTAATCAGCTCTTGGTGTGTGTTAATATTTACCCCTAATTCATCAATTTGTGGGTAGATGTTTTAAAAAGACCAAATTTATAAATCGGGCATTAATAAATGAATTCATTATTACATTGATAAAATCTGAATATTTGATTAATTCTTGAATTCTCAATTGATTCACAGTTACAGTGGAACCCCAACGTACAAAATTAATCTGTTCTGAACGCACACTCCTAACTCGATTAGCTCATAAGTTGGGAGTGGTTTCCCATAGAAAGGCATTGAAAGTCAATCAATTCATTCCAGAGAGATGGATTTCAATGCATTCCTATGGGAAAGTGCTTTAAACAACCCACGGCTTCCTCTCCCATTGGGCACGTGGGGAGAAGCCATGGGTCATTTAAAATGTATTTAAGCAACAGAGCCCAGCACTTGGCTCGGTTGCTTAAAAGTCATTTTAAATGAACCACCACTTCTCCCCCCTCCAAGCGGGTGCATGGCGTGTGAAGTGGTGGTTCATTTAAAATGACTTTAAGCAACCGAGCCAAGCACTAGGCTCAGTTGCTTAAAGACACTTTTAAATATAGCATGCCTTTTCCCCCTGCCCCAGTGTGTCAGGAGAAGCAGTGTGCAATGTTTAAAATGACTTTTTTGCATTTAGCAAGAATTGCTAGTTTTTCAAAGAGCCAACAACAAATGTGTGATTAGGTTCAGATAGAGGCCATCAGGCATCTTTCAAAATACCCATCTCTAATAAATTTTCCACTGTGCCTTATTAGGACAGGACTCAGACTGAACACTCTCTGTTTGGTTTTCCAGAATTGTGAATACAAGGAGTGGATTGATATGACAAAAATCTCTGTTTCTCGTTCAGCATTCTGATTACTTATGTGGTTATAAACTGAGGGAAAATGGATTTAGTGAAGCCTTTATAGGCCCAGGTCACATTACACATTGCACTTTGCAGGCTTGTTTACTTGAAAGCATGGGGGGGGGGTGGGGAGAGAGAGAGAGAGTGAAAGAGGGAGGGTTTGCCTAGAAGGACTGACAAGAAAAGAGCAGAATAGGAATTGGTAATGTTGCAAGGAAACAGAGGCCCATACCATTAGCCTGTCATTAACAGCAGTGCTGTGATCAGAACTAAAAGACATAAGTTTATTCTACCTCAAGCTTTCTTAACATGAGCTAATGTTGCAAATTACATTGGATTATTAATGATTTCTCATTGGGAGGTAAACCAAATAAGATTATCTATGATGATTTTTTAATTCACTTAAAGATCAGAAAGTGTGAACAACTATGTTGTTTTGGCTGTTCCTAAACTTTTAACCACCCTTATTGAACAAAATGAAGATTTTAGAATATTTGTCCACCAGAAATCCAAGAGGGCAGTTGAGTTTCTGAATAGCATTTGCTCTTATCATAACATTTATCGTATTTCTATTTATACTTACTCCCCTTCTCATCATTTCTAAAATATCAATGATCATGGAAATCCCCAAGGCTTAACATACATTGAATAAGGATTTCATTCATGATTGACTGCCATTAATGGAAACAAGTGGGAAAATGATAGTACCACTCTATTCTGCTCTGGTCAGACCCCACCTGGAGTACTGTGTCCAGTTCTGTGTTCCTCAATTTAAAAAGAATGTTGACCACCTCGAGTGGGTACAGAGGAGGGCGACCAGAATGGTTGAGGTCTGGGGGAAATGTCTTATGAGGAACGGCTTAGGGAGCTGGGATGTTTATCTCAGTGGTTCTCAACCAGTAGGTCCCCAGATGTTCCTTCACTGCAACTCCCAGAAACCCCTTCCAGCACAGCGAGTGGTGGAGTCTTCTGGGAGTTGCAGTCCAGGAACATCTGGGGACCCACAGGTTGAGAACCATTGGTTTAGCCTTTCAAAAAGAAGGCTGAGGAGGGATATTTATTTATTTATTTATTTATTTATTTATTTATTTATTTATTTATTTATTGCACTTGTATCCCACCCATCTTCCCCAAAGAGAACTCTGGGCGGGTTACAGCAATAAAAACAAAAATAGACAACGAACAAAAAAGAGAAGGCAAGGAATCAAGATGGCGGCAAAACCCCTGGTGGGGGGACCCAGACTAACAAAGGGAATCACCAAAAGCCTCTCTGAAGAGGTAGGTCTTCAGTGCCTTCTTAAAGGCGGGCAGGGACTCCAACAGGCGCAGCTCACTGGGAAGATGGTTCCAGAGAGCAGGGCCCACCACAGAGAAGGCGCGATCTGATAGCTATGTTTAAATATTTGAAAGGATGTCACATTGAAAAGGGACTGGTTTGTTTTCCATGGTTTCAGAGACTAGGACACAGGGCAATGGTTTCAAACTACAGGAAAAGAGATTCCATTTGAACATTAGGAAGAACTTCATGACAGTTGAAGCTGTTTGGCAGTGGAAGATGCTGCCACAAAGGAGGGTGGTGGAGTCTCCTTCTTTGGAGGTTTTTAAGCAGAGGCTGGATGGCCATCTGTTGGAAATACTGTGATGGGGATTCCTGCATGGCTGGGGGTTGGATTGGATGGCCCTTGAGGTCTCTTCCAACTCTATGATTCTATGAAACTACTTGATGAAGACACTTCAGCAACATCTAAAAACACTTATTTTGTGTCAGCAGAACTGTTACTGCCAATTGGGTTAACTGAACCTAACACAGGAGCAAGAGATATAAAAATGAACAAACTCTAGTGCTAATTATTTGCAAATGTTAAAAGAAAAAAGTCTACATTTTCCTCTCTTTTTTTTACTGCATCGAGCACACCAGGCACCACTCACAAACCTAATCAGTATATTTAGCAGCCAGTTAAATAAATGAAGTGATAATAATGGAGCAGATTATAAAAACTATTCAAAAGCCTGAAGAAACTTTGTGTCTTTGGTAAAGACAGAAGCAGCTGCAGAATTACAAATAGTAACAACCTCTATGAAATCTCGGCAGTGAGCAATTACAGGAACACATATTTAGCTATTGCTTCATGATTAAATAAAACCTTTCGTGTTAATGGGCACTGCATTGCAAACTAAAGGCGTGATATTTTATGGACTGCTTGAGGCTTTAATTTCTCCACAACATATTAAAATATGGTCTGTCTTTCAGCCATTTTAACCTTGTTTAGCATAAGCAGTTAAATGTGAAAAATCATCGGTTCTTATGGTCTGTGGAAAAAGTCATTAAGAACGAGTGTGCTGGAAAAATTGGCCCCTGGTGTAAGTCATAAATTCAGGCAGCAGTCCTGTAATAGATGATCACATGTAGCACCAATGATGTCAGTAAACTTCAACCCATGTAACTTGGTCGAGGACTGCTTTCAGGATTATCAATACTCCTGAATTATTAACAAGCTATTGAACCCAAAGAGCTTGAAGTGTCATGAAAAGTCAAGTGGTTGTGTTTTTTAAAAGAATGAATATATGCATACATACATACATACACACACAGTGGTACCTCGGATAACAAATTTAATTCGTTCTCCGAGGCAATTCATTATCCAGAAAAAATTGTTATCGGAAACACAGTTTCCCATAGGAATGAATGGGAAACCAATTAATTTGTTCCAGAGCCTAGGAAAATGATACAGACACCTGGTTTTTTGCTCAAAACTCTTCATAAAGGGCACTTGAAAGGTACAGATATGATGCAGCCCATGATAACTCTTTTTTACTGATGCATGCAGGAAATTTGTTATCCGAGGCAGCCCATAGGGAAAATTCATTATCCAAGGCAGCCCATAGGAAAATTTGTTATCCGAGACAGACCTATATCTAGAAATTGTGGTTCGTTATCCGAGGCAGCCCATAGGGAAAATTCGTTATCCAAGGCAGCCCTATACCTAATTGTGATTTGTTATCTGAAAAATTCATTATCAGGGGCATTCATTATCTGAGGTATTACTGTATATATAAGAATGAATAAGAAAATAAGGACGGAGGCTTATATTGGATAAACGAGAACACAAAATCATGTTAATGATCTGTTGGAAAATACTCTGTTATCAAGCCCATAATATGTTCTAGTCATGTAGTTGAGAGAATACATATTATTGTGGCTGATTTTCTGGTAATACCCTTCCTGAATATAATACAATTCTAGGAACAAAGAAAATAAAAATCAGAGAATTCAGTTTGTTTTTTATAGTATGTGAACAGTATGAAAAAAACAGACAGCAACCAGTCCATTGGTGAAATCCAGACACATACCTTACACAGGTAGAAGGTGATTATTTCAACAGCAGGGGTTGATTTATGGGAATTTAATTGCCTAACTAACAAAATTGATCCCTTGTCAGTGACATCATCACCCTAGTGTCAGTGAAAGTTAAACAACAAGATTTCAACAAATATTTTCACACATTTAATCACCACCTCAACCCACTCCCTAAATTTCCTGATATGCGGGCTACAGTAATACCTTGATTTATAGCATAAATTGTTCCAGAAACATCCTTGTAAATGAAAAACACTCTTATATCAAAGCAAATTTCCCCATAAGAATTCATGAAATCCTAGATGATTCATTCTGGGGTCCCATAGACCGCATATTGTACACACAATATGCCAAAAATCACAAAAGAATTTGGCTAGAAGTCCATGACCACAGTATGGTTTAGGTACCTGGCCTCAGAATCTACTCTGTTTGGGACTAACAAATTGATTTTTTCTCTGTGTTTTTAATATGACAATAATAAAGTGCACTTTGTAGCCATATGCACACTTGACTAGCTGCCCCATAACTGGAAATGGTTTGAAGAAATAAGAAAAATGTTGAAAACAAATTAAAGAAAAATGTAAAGAAAAATAAAACCCTAACTCGCAATCCCCTTTAAAAACATTTCTAGCTAGTGCAAGAGAAACCTCCCTTCCTCTCTCCTCCCCATGATTTGGAGGATGTCTGAAATGGAACATTCCAGTCAGTCACCCACAATCCAGCAAGGGGGCAAGCCACCATTGTCTAGTATAATCATGTGACCTGCTCCAGTGCTTGCATATCAAGACATTGCTTGATCAAGGCAAAATCGAGAAATATTTGCTTGTCTTGCAAAACGCTCTTAAGCCAAGTTACTCTTAAACCAAGGTATTACTGTAGTTAACATGAGTGCAAAATGGAGGCATCAAGCTACCTTCAGTTTTCAAGAACATATCAGCAATCTCAACAGGGCATCCTTTAGAAACATTTCTTTTTTTAAGAGTTTTGTGCACAGAATTATATTATTTAGGGTGCTCATGTGCTATCAGTGTATGCAACTAGACAATTGCTAAATCATTTATGCAAATACAGGGTTACTTGATGAGGCTAACAGTTACTATATTTCTGTCTTGCATGCATGTAGAAGTCTGTGGTGTCTGATTCTCATGCACAAATATTTTCCCTTCCTAATTGCATTGAGCTGAATCCAGAGCCATTAAACTGAGTGAAACCTGTCAATCACAACTAGCTTAGATCTCAGTGACTTTCACTGGGCCTATTCCAAATAGAAATAATTTTGAATTTAAACTCTTCAGTGGACCCCTTTCCCTTGGCTATATTATTTCCCATTCTAATACCAGTCAATTTAAAAAGCTGTATGATGTAAATCATTCTGGAATGAGTTGTGTGGATACTTCACCCCAACAAATAAAACACTAAACAGGCAAAATAGGAAAATACAACATATATATTACCTCCACCACATTTCCCAGACTGAGCTGCTTCCTATTGCATCCTACATATATTATAATGCATTCTCTTTGTCTCTTTTTTAAAAAAATAATTAAAGCCATTAACTTTAAAAATCTTATAATTAGGAACTTGTTTATGTGCAGTTTTTAAAAAACCATTTGCCGATTCATTTTACTAGAATGAAAAGAATATTAAGGCACAAGAGATAAATCTATTTTGAACCATTCCCAGATGATTTAAAATGCTTCTTCACAATGTACTTTACAAATTGAAAATTAATGAGGAAATTTGTTTAAAAATTGGCTCTAAGAGTTCCCCAAGTGAATGCAGAACCTATTTTGAAATGCAATAGTTCCTAGTGATAAATAAGTCCCATTGTTTTTCAAAATTACCATGTCTAAAATAATTTTTCAATGTTTTTGTCATTATGAATGTTATTATAGCGTCTCACAGAACTGACTTCTGCAGTGTAACACAGTTATGTAAATTATATTTCCCCAGGCAAATGCAAGTTACAAAAACGTGGCATTCAAGGCAAATGAACCATGATTGGGTAAAAATATTCTTCATGAGCGATTGACAGAATGCAACTATCGATAACAGTGGCGAGCTAAGCTCTTTTAATATGTTTTATTTTAACTCATGTTGACTTGTTGGTCTCATCTCTTATTGATCACAGAATAGTTCCGTTGGGAAGATGGGCGGGATATAAATTCAACAATAAATAAATAAAATAAATAAACTATCACAATAAGACTAAAACCCTATCGGATCACAGAATACCAAATGCGTCCATACTTAGAACCTGATTTTCTCTGCCAAAAGAAAGAAACAGAGGCATGTGAAGAGTGTGTTCCTAAGAGTGGGTTGGAGCAATTATGGTGGAGCTCATTACCCATCACAACAAAAGAGCCAGAACATGGAAGTTGATGCACCTTAGCAAAACAATCTTAGAACTCTGGTTGCAGAAGCAGATGTTGGGAGTTTGATTCTCCACTGTGCCTGATTGACAGAGGATGATGATCGGTAGGGATTCTGTTCTGCAGTTCTCAGTTTGTTATCACCACCACCACCACCACCACCACCACCATCCCAACTAGTAAAGGACGACAGATGCTCGAACAACTTTGGGTCATCAGGGTAGACAGCATCTATGGTAGTAGCCACATCTGGTCCCACATACACACCGTGAGATGCACACTGCAAACTGAAATAATGCAGGGAAGGTTCAAAGTGGTGGCACTGGACCAAACCACTTGAATTCCATCCGACACCCCCACATCTTAATGCTAAAGAGAGACAGCATAATTCAAATCGACTTTAGAATTGAGAAGCTACCACACGTTGAACTACATGCCACTTCACAACCAGATTATAGTTGGATCAGGTAATCTCCTGATAGACTCCCTCTTTAAAAAAGGGCTCACAGCTTCTTACAGCAGATATGCAGGTATTAAGACAATCTAAACAAATAGAATAAGGAATTCAGCAAGCCTTGCTTGACATTAAATCTATACCTACTGCATATCTATATCTCTATATACCTGAGAAAATTGGACAATATTGGACACCCTTTTAAGATTTCTTGCCTCCAGAAAGACCAAGAGACAATGAGAGCTTCTTTGCCTTTTTAAAAAAATTCACACACTAACTGAAATCTTATTGTTTTGGTATACAAAAGGCATGTCATTCCATCATTTCTGTCAACCAATGAGCCAGGTGTTGTGCATACCCCTGAAAACCCCAGTGGTGACTTCTTAATTGCCGGCTAAGATAACAGAATGTTAACACATTTTGTGTAAGAGTGGAAAAGTATTTCAGCCCTTGTATCTCTGTGGCGATCTGTAAATGCAATGCCCTTCTCCTGTCAGGGGCAACGTGTGCACACCTACATCAAGTAATGTAAAAGGACCTGCTGATTATTCTGATTACAGTACAGTGGAACCTTGACTTACATGCTGCTTGACTTGCAGCATATTTGACTTGCAGCAAGAAGGGGCCTGTTTGACTTGAGTCGCAGGCTTTGACTTAGAGCTCAGAGCCCTGGCACAAGGTACCGTAATCGGGTGGCAGCCACAACCCAGCATCACAGCTGCCACCTCCAAACTGCTCCTGCTTTCTTCCTCTCCTCAGGCAGGGTGGCTTCGGCGAGGCCAGCTCCGAGCACCTGGAGCTGGTCCTCAGCCTCACCGAAGCCGCCGCTGCTGCCGGAGGAGAAGAAGGGCCAGGAGCTCGGGGCTGGCCTCGCTGGTTAGACAGTTGGCTCAGTCTTGTAAAAAATCTGGTTGAAAAATTCTGGTCCACAATGGAAGCATTTTAGCTGGGGAGCTGTACAGTTATGGAACTCTAATGGTAAGCATAGAATTGTTCAGAACTTGGAACATCAGGTTAAAAATCAGTAAAACTTAAATGTTAGATATGGTTGCTATGAACATTAAAAAGTGGAGGTGTATAACTTGTGGACTATAATTCCACTGCCTCCTCCTCTCTTTGAAGAGACATTTCATTTGCATGCCTGGAAGGAATCTCCTATCCCAGTCAAATTTGTGTTAAATTGCTGTTTTTGTGGGTCTTTTTCATCGTCTAGAACGGATTAATCCACTTTCCCATTACTTTATATGGGAAAAGTTTGTTTGACTTAAGTCATGTTTGACTTATGTCTAGACCTCTGGAATGGATTAATGACACAAGTCAAGGTTCCACTGTATTTTAAAAGGCACCAACAACCCACCTGATACTTTTGATTCTTAAAAGTCCACACAATAAGGCATCAGCAACTGGATTTTATATATAGGTCAAAATCCATCGGCAGAAAGGTCAAAATGAGTTTTGGAAAGGTAGGTTCTGTCCCACTGAGCATTTAAGGTTATCTAAAAGCATTGATATACATGTGGACAGGAAGTGATCTGTCAGATATTTGTATGGGTTTTCAAAGAGCTTTGGACAGAGTCCCTTTACAAAGATTTCTGAGGGAACTACACCATGAAATTAAAAACAAAACAAAACAGGAAACAGAGGTCAGTTGTTGCACTGGAACAAGGTGGAACACTGGAGTCTCTTTGTACTTGGAATAGCACTTTTAAACTTATACTGTATACAAACAAGACAGAGACATGGGTGCATATCCAGAACTGATGATGACACCAGATTATTCAAAATACCTAGAACGAAAACAGATTGTGAAGAGGAGGATGAGAGGAATGGGCATTAAAATGGAATATAAGACGACAATGTTAAGCAAATGTAAAATGATACATATTGTGGCAAAAAAAGACCCCTAACTCACAGATACACTGTTGGGATTGGAAGTGACAGCAAACAACCACAGTCCTGGCCCACCAACTGATCCTGAGTGATGAGACAGCTCATGACAACAAAGAGGTAGCAATTGTGAATACAATATATCATTCAATTATGAAATTTATTTTTGCTGCCAACCTGGACATCTTTAAAAGTAGGCAATCACATTTATGTAGGATGGAGCTTTCAGTAGCTGGCTGCTCCATGAATAGAATGATGGACTGGATCATCCTTTCACCTGATTCAGCACAACTCTTCCTGTGTTCTTATCCCATCTACAAAGTCCAAGTTGTTGCCTCCCCAAAACAGTGCTGGTAATGTCCTAGTGTAGAACACCCCCCCACACACACAACACTTTTCTTGTTTCTGTAGGTAAGGATAAGAAATTTCATTTTCCCCTTCCAACCTTATAAGAAAGTGAGGTGTTCTGTTGCACTCTTAATATGCATAACAAATGTGAATGATTTTTTTGCACAGTTAAACAACATTTTGCAAATATCATTTTAGCTCAAATAATCTTTTGAGGAAAATAACCAAAATGATGAATTTTGCTACTTTCCGCATGGATTTCTAATAGAGATGGGCACAAAATGAAAAGTTTTTTTTTATTTTGTTATGCAATGAATAACTTCATTCCCTAACAAAATGTTTCATTTCGTTTTGTCACAAAATGCCATTTTCCCTCTAGAATGAAATGATTCATCCCAGAGGAATCAATGGTAGGGGAGCTCAAGCTTACCTTGAATCTATGTGTTCTTAATGGCTTTCACGGCTGGGATCTGATAGTTGTTATGATTTTTTTGGGCTGTTTGGCTATGTTCTGGAAGTTTTTCTTCCTGACGTTTCGCCACACTCTGTGACCAGCATCTTCAAAGGGCAAGGAGCTCAGAGAACTAGTTGAGCACAGAGAGAAGTCCTAGTTCCCTGAGCTCCTTGCCCCCTGAAGATGCCAGCCACAGAGTCTGGTGAAACGTCAGGAAGAAAAAACTTCCAGAACACGGCCAAACAGCCCGAAAAACTCACAACAACTATTACCTTGAATCACTTGAGGAAGCTCCCCTGCCATTTTGGTCCTTTAAGACCCAATGGAGCATAGTGTTTTGTATTGTATTGAAACTACTTTAAAATATTTTTACAAATGAAATGAAATGAAACTACTTCAGAAATGAAATGAAACGAAACACCACTTTTCCGTTTCGTGCCCATCTCTACATTCTAAGGATCATGGTTTCTGGATCTCCCTGAGAAACCAGCCATTGTCTTGTAGAAGTGGTGCAGATGTGTAATCTTGCCCAAGGGAAAGAACCCAAGTACAGTGGGCCCTTGTATAACAAACAACTTGTATAATATAAAATTTGTACAACATAAAAAATTCTGGAGATAGGGGAAATTTCCTTAACATGATCGCCTATGGGGGAAATCCGTACAACATAAAAATGGGATTACTCCACTTTCAATGCATTCCTATGGGAATTTGTATAAAGGAAAATTTGCTTAACATAATTTCTTTTGGAATAAATTAATTCCTTTATACAACGTACCGCTGTACTATCCAGGCAGTTTATTGATATTATGGAGAACTGGCCAGGCAAAACAGAGCTCCTATATACACTTTTGCTTAGGGACATGGAATCCCCTTTGGGACTTAAAATTCTCACTGAGATGTTTTTCAATCCAATCAGACTAGATTCATGATGACAAAGTCTTCTCCAGTATACTAGTAGAGAGAATTGAAAGAGTTTTACTCCCTCCACCCCAATACTAGTTCATAGTGGCAGAGGCTGTTGGAGTGTATCTATAACTAAAACAAAAAGTGATATATTGTATTCAATTAGCAATTCATTTGCCATTTATTAAATTCATCAGATGATTGAGCAAGCAAGATGATTTAGGGAATCATATCATATCACAGATACTTGATAGTGTCTTGAACAACATCCTGCTTACAAGATGGTTCAGACAAATGAGACAACTGATATATTACGTTGGAATGTAATTTACTATGTAACAGAAGAATACATAATATAGACCAAAGCATATAAAATTAAAAAATCAAACTCAGTTAATATCTGGATAAATATTGTAACCTGGAGCAGCAAGTTTTAATTATGCTGATGGTCCAATTAAAGCTTTCATTGGCATGCCTTTCCATATCTTTAGCTAATCAGATTTGGCCCTCTGGGACAGTTCAGTCTTTTCTTTCCTAAAAAGTAACTTCAATTAAGCAAACTGAAATGAAACTCAGAAGAAGCCTAAATGATCTTCTAGTGAGCTGAAACAGCAGATGGAAATCCTTGTTTGTACTGTCCTCACAGTCAAGGGTAATGCATCTCCCCTCAACCCCGCTTTTTTTTCTCAGCTGGTTTTCTGGTCACAACACAATTGTTCTGGTTTTATCAATGTTATGCAAAAACATACTGTGTAAGTTGCACGAGTGGTAGAAAACTATGTTATATGGTAGACATGGGCACGACTTGGCAAAATTCTCGTTTCCATTTCTGTTACTCATTTCCGTTACGCAACGGAAACGGTAACGACAATTACTCCCCCAGAACTTGAACTCCAACCGACAAAAGAAAAATTGGGTCTGATTTGTCCTTGTCATTCCTGGCATCGCAGCGATCGTGCGATGTCAAGCGGTACAGAAAAAAAGTTTTAGAAATTAAAAAAAAACCCGATTCCCGGCCAAAAAAGCAGGCAAAAATATGCCTGCCTGAGGGCACCTACCAGAGGGGTGGTTTCTGGGGGGGGGGTCCCCACTCCAGCCTTCCCCCCCTGTCCTGGGCTGCTGGTACCAGGCTGGGAGGGGGCATCCTCGGCGTCTCCATTTGCCATGCGGTGTGGGGGGATCCAAAATGGCGACCGCAAATTTTTTTTTGAAATCGTGGTCCAAAAGCCCACCAAAGCACCACAGAAACATGCGAAAATTAACTATTTTAAATGCTTGAATTTTTACAGTAGCAGCAGTGGGTTTTTCTTACAGAAAATGTCTCCATTGATTTTATTTTATTTTATTTTATTTTTATTTTTTTACACCTGCACACGCGCAATGATGGGCTGGCCATGGGATAGGACCATGCAAATTTTTGGAGCCATTCCACCGATCGCATGGCCAGGTTTTGCTGAGACTTGCTGGTACCAGGCTGGGAAGGGCATCCTCGGCATCTCCATTTGCCATGCGGTGCGGGGGGATCCAAAATGGCGACCACAATTTTTTTTTTGAAATCGTGGTCCAAAAACCCACCAAAGCACCACAGAAACTTGCGAAAATTAGCTATTTTAAATGCTTGATTTTTTACAGTAGCAGCAGTGGGTTTTTCTTGCAACAAAACATCTCCATTTATTTTATTTTATTTTATTTTATTTTATTTTATTTTTATTTTTTTACACCTGCACACGCGCAATGATAGGTTGGCCATGGGATGGGACCATGCAAATATTTGGAGCCATTCCACCAATCGCATGGCCAGGTTTTGCTGAGACTTGCTGGTACCAGGCTGGGAGGGGGCATCCTCGGCGTCTCCATTTGCCATGTGGTGCAGGGGGATCCAAAATGGCGACCGCAATTTTTTTTTTGAAATCGTGGTCCAAAAACCCACCAAAGCACCACAGAAACATGCGAAAATTAGCTATTTTATATGCTTGAATTTTTACAGTAGCAACAGTGGGTTTTTCTTGCAACAAAACATCTCCATTGATTTTATTTTATTTTATTTTATTTTTATTTTATTACACCTGCGCATGTGCAATGATGGGCTGGCAATGGGATGGGACCATGCAAATTTTTGGAACCATTCCACCAATCGCATGGCCAGGTTTTGCTGAGACTTCTGGATGTGCCAGAGAGGGCATAAAAAGCCCACCAACCCTAACCCTAACCCTAACCCTAACCCTAACCCATACGCCAGTACACTGTGTTCTTAGTGGGCCAGAGGCACCCAGAGGTACAGCCCACTAACCCACCCTAACCTTAACCGTTACCCTAAGCCTAGCCCTTACCCCCTAACCCCATGTTCTGGGAAGTCAAGTCGCGCTAAATCGCGTCGGTAACGACAAATGACAAACGACACGACGAAATGACAAATTTTTGAAAAATTTTGTGAAAAACGGAAACAACCCGAAATGGACCCATCTCGAAAAATGACAACTTGAAAAAAAATTTTTTTTTTTCTGGTCGTGCCCATCTCTATTATATGGGCTTTGCTCATAAAATGAAAATGACATTTCCACAGATGACCATGGACCGATTTTGCATAGACTGCACAGAAACCTCCTTGGCAGAAGGGTTGGATTGGGGGGGCTGTGGCTCCTGTCCAGTGACAAGGACGCCAGGGCCGAGGCAGTGTACGTAGTAGTACCTGCATCAGGCTTCCATGTAGGAGCATGGAGTTCCCATCCTCTTCCACAGCCAAACAGGCTGGGTCAAGATGGTGGCTCCAACTGTCCTTTATTCTACCTTGTATCCCCACAGAGGCACAGAAGACGGGGGGTCCCACTCCTTGACTGCCTCTCCCCAAACCTGAGGGAGCATCATATTTATTTTATTTATGTATTAAACATACACCCCGCCCATCTGGCCCTCTGGCCCGCTCTGATGATGAAGACAACTGTCTCGACGTCTCTGGCTCTAGGCCAGAGGTTCTCAACCTGTAGGTCCCCAGATGTTCCTGGACTGCAACTCCCAGAAGTCTTCCTCACTAGCTGAGCTGGCCAGTATTTCTGGGGGCTGCAGTCCAGGAACATCTGGCGACCCACAGGTTGAGAACCACTGCTCTAGACACCTTTATCCTTGCCATCAATTCCTTCTCCAGCTCCCCCCCTCCAAAATGGCGACCACAATTTTTTTTTTTTTGAAATTGTGGTCCAAAAGCCCACCAAAGCACCACAGAAACATGCGAAAATTAACTATTTTAAATGCTTGAATTTTTACAGTAGCAGCAGTGGGTTTTTCTTGCAACAAAATGTCTCCATTGATTTTATTTTATTTTATTTTAATTTTTATTTTTTTACCCCTGCACACGCGCAATGATGGGCTGGCCATGGGATGGGACCATGCAAATTTTTGGAGCCATTCCACCAATCACATGGCCAGGTTTTGCTGAGACTTGCTGGTACCAGGCTGGGAGGGGGCATCCTCGGCGTCTCCATTTGCCATGCGGTGCGGGGGGATCCAAAATGGCGACTGCAATATTTTTTTTGAAATCGTGGTCCAAAAACCCACCAAAGCACCACATAAACATGCGAAAATCAGCTATTTTAAATGCTTGAATTTTTACAGTAGCAGCAGTGGGTTTTTCTTGCAACAAAACGTCTCCATTGATTTTATTTTATTTTATTTTATTGCCATCAATTCCTTCTCCAGCTCCCCCCCAAAAAAAAATCTGGTTGTTGCTCTTTTTCCAGATATAGCAGCACTTCCCTCTCTGTCTGGAGCCCAGGACACTCACTCTGAGGCTCTCTGGGCCTGTGGGGTGAAGCCACTTGAGGTGACCCTCTCACACTTGTATACATATTCCTTTGACCATGAGAGGACGGAGATAACAAAGTGGCAATGCCGTGTTAACAAAGGAATGGAACTATCAAACAGGACATTACTTAGAAGGACAACACTTTCTTTTTCTTTTCTTTTCTTGTCCATCATAGTGTTCTTTAAACACTGCATGTGTTTTTCTGAGGAAAAACTTGGTTTCAAAAACCTCATATTCTGAAGAACACACAAGGTATATTTTGTGCAATATGCAAGTTTCTGTGGGGGAAAAAATTACAGGGGGCTCCCTGGCCATCATTTTTTCATATATATTTTTCCCTTTTGCAAAAATGCAAAAAAATAATTTAAAAAGACAAATATTAATGAAATTTCTTTTTTTGTCTCATTCAGAAAAAGTGAGAAAGTCAATATTTATAAGCCTGGTTTTGAGTCCTTGACTGGCAGCACTCAGCCATCAAACTTATTTTATTTAATTTTATTTCATTTACTTATTTACTTATTTACTTATATTTCTATACCACCCCCTTAGTGCAAACTGCACTACCTGTCCACATTATGTAGCCTCTGCCACCTCAGTATGAAAAGATTTTTCTTTCTTTTCATGCTGGCACCCATTTTCTCTCACTGGTATCTATCTATCTATTCACAATAGCATAATTTGTCAAAAGAATATTAACTTTTTCCCCTTTAAAAATAATTAGAATTGCTCTAAAGGCTCTAGTCCTGCCTCAGTTTTTTTCCACTTCTTTCTTTATTAGAATCTAATTAATGAACAGACATTCTTCTTTTTTTCTGCCGCATAATCTAATGGAAGTGGTGCAATCAGTTTCATTGTGCTGCTATGTGGGAAATAAAGATGAAAAGTGGGCTTGATGGTGAATACCTATATTTAAAGAAACACTGAGATGCTACAGTGAATGGAGCTGAAGAGAAACGGTTGTTAGAAGAAGAAAAGTGCTCATTTGCTGAAAGGAAACTGGCCCATAATTTATTTTACTGCATTAAAGGCTGCATTCTTCAAACACTGTTGAAAATGAGAACCCTTTGAAAACTAACTGTTATAAACATGTTTAATCACATCTTTGAAGTTAGTTCCCAACTGTGCATTTGCCTTCAGATTGCACTAGATTAGGTTACATCTTTGGGTTTTTTTTCTGCTTCTAATCAACTATAAATGTACTGAATACAGACACCCAAACAACCACAATACCTGCCCATGAAAAGATCACAGGCAAGGAAAATTGGAGCCTTCTTTTGTACCAACCTGAGGTGAGGTCCCATTCTTGTCATGGTTAGATATAAAACAATAGCATGCAAAGTGGCAAAATAACACAGAGAGAAACAAAACAGTAAGTTATCAATGTCAAAGAGTGACTCTGCTAAGAAAGTAGGAAAGTACTATTAATTCTACTTTAAAGACATTCAGTATCAAAAACATCATCCCTAGCTTTCAGGTGTACAATCTTTCCTAGTCCTCAACCCAAGAGCATGGAAATGTCCCACCTGTTGGAGCAGCAAGCAGCACTGGGAAAGCCGGAGGACATTCAAACAATCTGATAAGAATATGGTGGCTCTATATGTTTTGCTTTTAACTCACACAGCAAAGACAGCTACGTGAGGGACTCCAATCATCCTACATTCCTAAATGTAGACGGCTGGGCTAATAGCCCTCCAGACTAATCTAGACCTTTGATTAGCAAAGTCACAAAGGCGGAAAGCCCAGATTTCCTCACTGTAATGTGACTTGAAATGATCTTGTCCCTTTGGGGAGAAAGGCGGCATAAAAACAAAGTTATTATTAAAGAAGGGTGAGGCACAGCATGCAAATCAATTTGTTCATGAAGTACACTCAAATCCCTAAGCACAGGGAAAACCATACACTGCAGCCAAGAGCAACTGGTCATAATAGCAGCAATGAAAATATCTGATCTCGCCTGATTTCAGAAGCTAAGCAGGCTTGACCCTGGTTACTACTTGGATGGGAGACCACCAGGGAATACCAGGTGCTGTAGGGCACCTGGAGTAGGAACTGGCAAACCACTCCAGTATTTTTGCAAAAAAAACTCCATGGACATGGGGTCATGAAGGGTTGGTTACAACTGTAATGGCGCAACACACACAATGATCTCATGGGAGTTCAAGCAACATCAAATGTCAACAGACATAACCAAAGAATAAACTTGTGACATTAATATATAATTGACTAGATTACAGTAGTAAACACTATTATTATTATTATTATTATTATTATTATTATTATTATTATTATTATTATTATTATTATTATTATTATTTAACCACACAGCTATCTACGCTGGATTTTATATTACCAATCACTAGTCGAACACTTCCCAAGCGTTTAGGACTCAGTGATGTATCGGTGAATTATGTGAGCAGATCCCAGTAAGGTGGCTTTCTGCATCTGACTGATGGTGACTTTGTCAACTCCAATTTCTTCTAAATATTTGCTTAGCTCTTTGGGCACTGCACCCAGCGTGCTGGTTACCACTGGGACCACCTGTACCGGTTTATGCCAGAGTCTCTCTCTGAAGTTCAATTTTCAGATCCTGATATCGGGTAATTTTTTCAGGTTGTCTCTCAGTGACTCTACTATCTCCTGGTATAGCAACATCAATGATCCACACTTTTTTCTTCTCTACAACCACAATATCTGGGGTATTATGCTCCAAAACCCTGTCTGTATTTGGAAGTCCCAAGTAGTAGTAGTAGTAGTAGTAGTAGTAATAAAATAATAATAATAATAATAATAATAATAATAATAATAATAATAATAATAATAATAATAATAATAATAATAATAATTTGTTGTTGTTGTTGTTGTTGTTGTTGTTGTTGTTAAAAAAGCATAGCTAGAATTGGTGTCCACCTAACAGCAGAGGAGAGGTAGGGAGAATTTCAGTCCAGTTCAAAGAAGCCACGGGGCAATGACAATCAGAGTAGGTATCACACATTTTATGGTTGCCACTCACCTTTTTGACTTGGGAGATTGTTAGGAAATGTATCCAAACTTCCATGGGCATAACTGACAAAAAGTGGTATCTTATCTAGAAGGAATTTCAGTCCTTATTTCTGATGTCAGTTGCCTCAGCACTGGGCATGTGAATTATCTGTCTGCAAAAGGAGAACTGAGGAAAAGTGTGGCAATATTCAAGATTTGTTGATAACAAATATAGGTTAGACTTCCAGTAGCCAAACAGACAAAGGCAGATCATGCCTTTTGACTTAAAAAAAAATGGATGCAGCGATATCTAATGGCATCACAATGGGCAGACTGTCCATGACTCCCAAAAATATTTATGTAGATATCCCCCCACACTACGATTTGCTATCTGAGATCTTCCCCTCAGGGAAGAAAAGTAACAAGTTGTTAAACTAGTGATCTCCTGCATCAAGATCCTAGGACATCCCATGGAATAGCAGGGTCCACAGACATCAAAATGAATACAGGCATTGACCCTTAAGTTGAATGTTGAACATTTCTAATTTGGGAATGGTCTGAGGGGTTAATAGTCTCCAAAAGTGGTGTCATTGACAAGCCATTATTTTTTTTTTTAGATTCAAGGCCGTGACTTCCTTTAGTGACTCAATCTGTGTCATGTTAGATCTTCCTCTTTTCCTGCTACCTTTTAAAATAAAATAAAATTCCTTATGTTCTCATTATTTGACCAAACTATGATGGCCACAGTTTAGGCATTACAGCTTCTTGGGGGAGTTCAGGATTGATTTCATATGGAATCAACATATTTGGGCTTAAGCACTAGCGATGGGCACAAAACGCCAAAATGGTGTTTTGTTTTGTTTTTCATTTGTTTTTTGTTTTGTTTCATTTGATACAAAATCATTTCTTTAAAAAATTTATTTTGTTTTGTTTTGTTTTGTTTCTTTTTAATTTTTTTACAGCTGACCAGCCCAGCCTGTAGGCACTTTTTTTTACAAGCGTCAATCAACTGTTGTGCGGGCTGATCAGCGATTTTTAATTTTTTTAATTATTATTTTTTACAGCTGACCAGCCCGACCAGTTGGAATTTTTTTTACAACCACCAATCAGCTGTAGTGTGGGCTGATCGGCAATTTTTAATTTTTTTTTAAATAGCCAAACAGCCTGGCCGGTCGGCACTTTAAAAAAAGTGCTGACCAACTGTAGTGTGGGCCAATTGGCATTTTATTTTATTTTATTTTTATTTTTTTTTCAGCCAACCAGCCTCGCCTCTCGGCACTTTTCTTTTATTATAAACGCTGATCACCTGTACTGCAGGCCAATTGTTACTATTTATTTATTTATTTATTTATTTATTTATTTATTTATTTATTTAATGGATATTTTTACAGCCGACCAGCCCAGCCGGTTGGCACTTTTTAAAAAAACAAGTGCTGATCAGCTGTAGTGAAGGCTGATCAGCACTTTTTTATTTTATTTTATTTTTAAATGTTTTTTTACAGACGACCAGCCCGGCCGGTCAGTGCTTTTAAAAGAAGAAGAAGAAGAAGATGCACCAATCAGCTGTAGTGCATGCCAATTGGCACTTTATTTTATTTTATTTTTAATATTTTTTTACAGCCGATCAGCCCAGCCGGTCAGCGTTGTTTTTTTTTAAACAAGCGCTGATCATCTGTAGTGCAGGCCAATGGGCACTTTTTATTTACTGTATTTATTTAATTTTTTTTTCAGCCAACTAGCCTGGCTGGTTGGCACTTTTTTTCTACAAATGCTGATCAGCTGTAGTGTGGGCCATTCGGCACTTAAAAAAAAAAAACCTCATGTTAACCAGCCTGTGCACAGGCCCAGCCGGTCGGCCCTTTTTTATTATTTATTTTGACAAGTGCCAAGAACAAAATGAAAATTTCCATTTCATTTTGTTTCATATTTTTAAAGGGCACTTCATTTTTTGTTTCGTTCTGTAATTAAATGAAAAACGAAAAACCAAACAAAAAATTCATTTCGTGCCCATCTCTATTTACATCTGCGAATGGTTACTCCAACACATTTTACCCGCATTGCTTAAGAACTTCTTTGCTCAGTTTATTGTGTTTATAGTTTCTCTCAGACAAACCAATGATACTTTTTCAGCTCTTGACCAATATAATCATAAGGGTGTAGCACAAGAAAATGAGAAACAATGTAAAAAAATGAATTCAGCACAAACCAAGGAACCCAAAAAGCAGACAAAATAAAACAGTTTCAATCAAGAGGATATTTGTGACCAGTTCAAAAATTATAGAAATATTCTCACTCTCACACAGATAGCAAGGGGACAACAGAGCATCCTTTGAAGGCCCTATATTCTTGTGTTAGGGAAAGCACACAAGATAATGTGATCCATTCAGCATCCGTGCTCTTGTAATTTAGAGCTTTAAAGACTGCCTGAGAAATAGCATGTCAAATTGTCAAAAGATGCTGACACCAGTCAGCAACCCATGTACAAGTACACTGAGTATGAGCCTGCTAAAATGCTTTAATCTTGTGCCTGCCATATCCTGAATTTCCTCAACATGAATACATGTGTAATTTTGTCAAAGAGTCTCTTCTTTCAGAACAGGGAATTAGTCCAATTAGGCAATGGACAAATGGGTTACTGCTCAATTTTGGTTTTTTATTTATTTATATTTATAGTCATTGCCTCTGTTAAGAATGCCACAAGCCACAATGACTGGGCTTCCATTTAAATTTGTTTCAGTAAGAATATGCCGCTTTGCCTCTACTCTGTTCTGCTTGTCTTTCCTTTTCATTTTCACTGCTGCTTTTCTCAGATATTCTGCTTCATTGAAACATAGTGGCAATACTATTATCAAGATTTTCATTTAAGCTTATTGCCGTATGATCTCCTTCGCTCTGAAGAGATAAATCTGTAAGCTATTTTATCATTTGACTTTTTAAAAAAAATGAACAACCAAATTGTATAGCTACTTGAAGAAATAATTTCAAAAGTAAGTAGTCAATCTATCATTGAATGATAGATTGCTTCCTATCTTCCTAACAGATAGTTTTATTCAGTTATGGTTGCTGCAGTGTTAGTATGCATGGCTCATTACAGAATAACATAAGCAAAACAGAGAGAGGGAGTCGGGGGAGAGAGAACCATCCCCATAAGTCGGTCAGTAAGGAGAAAGGCAGAAGGAAACAGAAAGAAACAGAAAGGGGGGGGGAGATGTCAACAAGAAGGGCAAGGAAGGAGCTAAAAGGGAAAAAAGGTGGAGAAATGTTTGAATCCATTCCAGCTTGGATGCTGTAATTAAGGCCCAGGTGGATTTGTGAAGGCCACCATCTATATGCTGGACCTTGTCCAACCTGGCTCATAGGGGCAGCCTGGAAGGTCTCAATGAGCGGGCAAAAGGAGTTGGCGAGTACAGTGGTCCCCTGCCCTTTTGCGGTGGTCCTGCTATATTGCAGTCCTCTGCAGAAGACCATTGTCTTGGTGGCATCCGACTCTGTCTCTCGTAGCCATCTAAACTTAAGGAAACTGTTTTGATACTAAACTCATGTCTGGATTCAGTAATGGGGTAGATGAGGATGAACAAAATGAAGACAGAGGTGTTCCTGGTCAAATACACATATTGAGGAGCAGGAAAGATTATGAAGAAAGATTATGAAAAGGCACTATGGGAAGCAGAGTCCCAGGCTGCAACCCAAAGATCTACCACTTCTCATGTATTGTACATTAAACTGGACTGAAATTCTTGAAAAGACTAACACGACCACCCTCTCTGAAACTTAGATATATTTGTTTGCTTACACTGTTTGAGCACATGCAACAGCTTTCAAAGGCACTATTTTATTTTATTTCACTTATTTCTCTTTTCCCCTGCAGAACTGAGACATCCTACTTAACAATTGCCATTTTTAGCTCCTTGACTAATGTGTGTGCTTCAAAGTGCTTATAGCCCAATTCTCTTAAAATCTAATTTGAAGAACGATTAGGGAAATGTATTCAAAACAAATTAATTTGATCCACCCTGATTTGTCAATACCATTCAACTGTAGCTAACTGTCATCTAGAGGTCACTCTTACATTACACTCTATGTAGCATCAGCATTAACTTGCCATTTAATATGTCTACTGCTACATTTAACCTAGCTGAATACTTAAATGCTGTGCTCTCTGCCTATCTTGAAAGCACTATTTTATTATGAACAGCAGAACCAATTTGAACAAAACTTTGCAGAAACAACTGGCCAAACACCAACTTTGTATAGACTTTATATTGACCTTGCTATTTTGCATTCTGCAAAGATAACAGAACAATTGTCCTTCTCCTACTTGAAATAATAAAGCAAAAGAAATTTGACAGGACAACTTTACAAATTCACATTTAAAGTTTCACCACTTGGTGTTAGCTGTAAATATGTATTCACCTAGTAAAATGGCTATTACCAAGCATTTACAATACATATTCAACACTTGGCACAAGTCTTCAGGTTAGCAGAGAGTAAGAGAGAATGGATGCATAATACTGTGTAATTTGATTCTTATATAAAGAAGCAAGAAGTTAGGAAAACTCTGGGGGGGGGGGTAATGAAATATATTCAATATCCAGGCCTATCCCTATTCAAACAACCCAAAAAGAGCCTAAAATAGTTTCAAATATGAGAGTTCATTTGTAGACTCATTACTCTTAGAAAGGCTAACAAACCAACAGAACTGGTAGGAAGACAGGAGTAACAAGAAAACAATATGATGTAAACATCAAATGCAGGTGGTATGTAGGCCATGGAGCTGCTTGGGGTAAGAAAAACAGCTGATTGTTTGATACTGGTTCAGATTTATCTCCCCCCATTAGTGTTTGTACAGACCTAGTAACTACCCACAAATTATCCACCAGCCTTCAATTATTTTAAAAAAACATGAACTGGTAGATCCTTAGAGGACAGCATTCCATCCCAGCAGCCTCTCTGATGAAATTAGCAGAGGTTTGTGACCACCCCTCTACAATTGTGATGTAACAGCTGACTATCAAGTAGATGTTGCCTAGGCTCCAACATTGTCTGTAACATTGTGCAGACCAGGTTGCACTCCTCTATAATTAAATTTATATCCAGTTGTGTAGGACTCACATTGTGAATATTAAAGAACTCCCCTCAATCCTCTCTAGCAATCATGGCAGCTGAAAGATTTTATATTTTGTTTAGAGATGGGCACGACTTGGCGAAATTCTCGTTTCCGTTTCCGTTACTCATTTCCGTTATGCAACGAAACGAAGAACGACAATTACTCTGCCAGAACTCGAACTCAAACCGATAAACGACAAATTGGGTCTGATTTGTCATGTTGTCGTTCCTGGCATCGTGCGATCGTGCGATGCCAAGCGGCACAGAAAAAAAGTTTTTAAAAGCCCGATTCACGGCCAAAAAAGCAGGCGAAAATATGCCTGCCTGAGGGCACGTACCCGAGGGGTGGTTTCTGGGAGGGGTCCCCACTCCAGCCTCCCCCCCCCCGTCCTGGGCTGCTGGTGGTACCAGGGTGGGGGTGGCATCCTCAGCATAATCCATTTGCCATGCGGTGCGGGGGGGGATCCAAAATGGCGACTGCAATATTTTTTTAAAAATCGTGGTCCAAAAACCCACCAAAACACCACAGAAACATGCGAAAATTAGCTATTTTAACTGCTTGAATTTTTACAGTAGCAGCAGTGGGTTTTTCTTGCAACAAAACGTCTCCGTTGATTTTATTTTATTTTATTTTTATGTTTATTGTTTTACACGTGTGCAATGATGGGCTGGCCATGGGATGGGACCATGCAAATTTTTGGACCCATTCCACCAATCACATGGCCAGGTTTTGACTGACACTTCTGGATGTGCAAGAGGGTATAAAAAGGTGGGGCACTCCCCAGAACAGCGCAGTCCGGGCTTGTATGTGGGTGGGAGAGGGCTGTGTGTAGCTGGCTGCTGTGCTAGTAGTTTCGATTTCACGGTCGCGGTCGCGGAGCGTTTAGATTCTGTGAGGCAGGCAGGGAGGGAATTCAATTGAATTTTTAGGAATAGGAATTTGGAAATATTTCATTCAGTCTGCTGTGGGGAATAGCAAGCAATGCAGTTCATTCCTGCAGTTTGTCAGGATTTTTTTTCTGATACTGGTTTAGGTTTGACTGGGGGGGGTGGATTGAGTATACTACCATTCAATACTTATTTTCTATTTTTCAAAGTTCGTTTTTTCATTTCATTACTAGCAGTTTTGTTTATTTTCTCCTCACCTTTTTGTGAGACAGAGCTGCTGCAGTGCTTTCAGGCTGGGAAGCAAGCAAGCCTAATATAGCAGTTCTCTATTCTCACCTTTTTTCTGAGACAGAGGGAGAACTCATTCCACTCTAGTGTTTCAACAGGGGAGGTTTCTTGGAGGGCAGTGGATTTATATTATATAATTATATACTCTACCCATTTATTTTCTATTCATACTCAAACCCAACCCAAATATCAGACTGACTCTAATAACCGCTAAATGACCAGCAGGGTTACATTGGCTTTGGCTTAATTGCTTTGCTTGTCTTTGTTTACAGTGTGTGAAGCCAGAAGGACCTTGGAGATGGGGGGCCAATTTGAGAGGAGTAGAGTAGACCCCTCATCCAGATTTGGGGAGGAACGGAATGTCTGTTTCTCCTGCTGCCTCTGAGAGAGGTGGAGGGAAGATGGGATGGATTAAAGCATCAAAACAAAACAACAAAAAAGTATAACAGGCATGGCAGCCAGACCAAGTAGGGTGGCCGGCCGGTTCAGCATCAGCTTCAGCATCAGCACCAGCAGCATGATTGACCAAGAGGGGGAAAAAAGAAATATATTGCATTATGCCCACTTTGTTTACTTATGATGCACTAGTCTTGTGCAGCAAGTCCATCACCCAGTTTAACAAACTGTTTTTCGCCTGCTCTGGGTCATTTGCGGGACCCGCGCCCGCCACCCGCACGCACGCCCACGCGCCCGCTCCTCCCCCCTGCTGCTGCCGCCACCCGCACATGGACCCCCCCGCCCCTGCCGCCGGCCCTGCGCCCGCACCTCCCCACCCCCGCAAAAATAGCGCCGGTCGCGCCGGACGTCAAATCGCGTGAAATTGCGGTAGAAATGACAAATGAAAAAACAACACGACGAAACAACAATTTTTTTGAAAAATTTCGCAAAAAACGGAAACGAGCCGAAACGGACCCGTCCCGAAAAACGATAACTCGGAAAAAAATTTTCCTGGTCGTGCCCATCTCTAATTTTGTTGCTTACCTATGTAGGCATAACTCAGCTTTAAGCCCCCAATACTTACAAAACCACCAGGGCAGAACTATTATCCATGAACCATGTCTGTGAAGATGCTCAGTCATCCAGGTGAGGGTATCTGGAAGTTGAGTCATGGCAACTGGACTTCTTTTCTTGTGAGATCAAAATGTTACAACCTGTGGCACAGTGGTTACATACCTGTACTGCAGGCAAAACTGTGGTCACGACCTGGGGCTCAATCCCAGGTAGCCAGCTCATGGTTGACTCAGCCTTCCATCCTTCCAAGGTCAGTAAAATGAGTACCCAGCTTGCTGGGGGGGAGGGGTTGCAATGTGTAGCCTGCATACTGTAATTAAAAACTGTAAACCGCCCAGAGACTGCTTGAAGTGGTATGGCGTGATATATAAGCAGAACATTTTTATTTTGCTTTTTTTACTCATCCAAGTAGCTTTGTCAGACTGAGGAAAGATAGTGACAAGGCCTCCAATTTATAGTTCACCTTGATTTCACACACCACTCGTCTGAATAGGCTCATTAGGCTCATTAGGCTCAGCCTTAATAGGCTCACTACATGCACAATGGCCTGGGGTGGGTGAAAGTCCCAACTCTGCAAACCTTCCCAATGTTGTGTATTGATCTGTATTCCTATTATCTGTAATTGCTTATGTTGAAGTAACTGCCTTCCTGTTCCCAAAGGGAACAGGCCTATAGGTTATTTCTAGTTGCTGCATTTGGATCCTTAATCCTATTGGTTTCCGCCAAAAGGCAGCTTTGTGATTGCTTGTAATGGTTCCCTCCAAAATGTATCTTTTCCTAGCCTGTCCTCATTCCTATAAATGTAGCTCCCTCTCCCCAGTCCCCAGCCTTGTTCTCTCCCTGAATAAAGAAGTTGTTACCATAGAAGCTGTCTCCAGCCTGCTATGTCACAGAGCTGAAATCGCTTGCTGAAATCACTAAACCCCACACTTTTACACCCAACACCCATTAAGTATGGGTTGCTAATTCTGGCCTTCCTGGGAGAGGTACGAGGTGCTTCTGATTGGTCTAGGGATCGATGGAAGGGCAGCATGATAAGTGGCAGACAGGCTGTGCCCGAGTCCCACACCACTGTTTAGAGAAAGGTTTTCAATACACATGTGAATGGCTGGGTGATGTGAAGTCAAGGTGAACTATAAATTGGAGGACTCACCACTAACTTTCCTCAGAATGATGAAGCTGTTTGGATGACGAGCAAGAAAAGAAGTCCAGTTGCCATGACTCAACTTCCAGATATTTTCCACGAAGGATTTCTGTTGCTTTGTGCAGAAGTATTATCCATGAAGGAGTTCTTCTGCATTATGCAAATATGGCACACAACCTATTCCCCCACCCCCAAAAAAAGCAAACTGTTCTTCTTGTATCCCACCCCATAATACTTAAAACATGCTCTGGGGAGTTTACAATTTAATTATGCAGGCTACGCATTGCCCCCTTTCCCCAGTGACCTGTTACACACTGTACAAACCTCAGAAGGAAAGAAGGCTGAGTTATCCTTGAGACCTACCTGGGACTGGACCCCGGGTCACTACCTAGGATTGGACCCCGGGTCATGAGCATAATAATGGCTATTCCTCCTGTCTATCACATGGAGGGATTTTCCTCTCTCCTTCTGGACAGGTTTGTTTTCCATGGCTTCAGAGACTAGAACTCGGAGCAATGGTTGCAAACTATAGGAAAAGAGTACAGCCATTTAACCACTGTGTCACAAGGCTCCATGCAAAACCGAACAGCATTCTCTGTTGCCATTAATGCAGGTGTAACTTTATGTTATCCCTTCAGAATGAATCCTCTCCAAATTAAACAATAGTAACTCTGTGTGTAAATTTAAGCATGAAGAGGAAACATGAGACTACAGATATTATGAAGTGCATGAATGCAAAGTCAACATTTCTGGTTCAACATTTCTTGACTTTGCCACCAAGTGCATTATAATTCTTAAAGCTCCTCCATCTCTAGCCTATCATCATATAAGGGTGACAAATGTTAAGAGAAACAAAAGCTCTTCTTCCACCACCCACCCAAGACTACAGTCCAAGAACAAATTCTGATTTATTGAATACAAGTGCTAGTAATGACTTATCAGTCTGGGTGAGAGAAGTCTATTACCCTCTAACCATATATCAAGTGGTTTTCATTTCTGTTTTATATATATAGTGTGTGTCAGGTAGCCCACCATCAGAGCTGAACACTAAATTTACTCCAGGGTTAATAAAACTTCATAGTGAGCAAATATGACAGACAAGGTCTTGATTACAGAGCACAAGACAGCAATTTCAACCAAGAGCTTCTAGATCTAGATAGAGATAGAGGGAAAAGAGATAGAGGGAAAAGAGATAGAGGGAAAAGTTGAAGAACCGAAAGACAGAGTATTATCAATCAATCAATCAATAAAAGAGTAAATTGGACTTCAGGATCTGGAATGCTTAATAAAACCTTTTCTAACAATTCCCAAACATATCATCCCAAAACAAGGGCATTTTACCTACAACTTGGAATGTTTTTCTAAAAAGAATTTGTCATGCTGCTCATTGTTTTTGGACAGCCAAGTCATTATTTTATTATTTCTGTGCTCAGAACCCAAACACTGGGTTGTGCTCAACATCATTACAGTACTATATTGTGTTGCTATGGCCAGGACACCTGAAAAAATTCATCTTTTTCTTTAGTGACCAAATCTGATACTGAGCAGTGCAAACACTTAGAAAAATAGTAAAGATCCTTATCATTTAGGCCATAATATCCTAAATATGATACCCATTGTGGTGTAGAGTAGTGATGGATTAGGATTTAGGATATGTGTGTACTAGAGATGGGTGTTTCATTTCAGAAGGAAACTGGTTCCAAAATGAAACATGCCAGCACAGCTGGTGCTTGGAATCCAGTCCCACCCTCCGGAACAAAATCAGCCATTGTCTTATCTTCCTCTAGTTCCCACTGGGCGAAAATCCAACCAGGAAACAGTCTTCAATGTGCCATTGTTCCCTCTCCCTAGCACTGGCCAGTCAGACAAGGAGGTGGGATGAAGCATGTCCTTGCACAGCTCCTGATTGGCCAGCACCAGGGAGAGGGAAAGATGATGCATTGGAGGCTGCTTCCTGGTTGGATATTCACGCAGCACGAACTAGAGCAAGTTAAGACTTATTTTTTTCCCAGAGAATGGGACTGGAATCCGAGCAACAGCTGTACTGGCATGTTTCATTTCAGAACCAGTCCCCTTCTGAAATGAAACACCCATCTCTAGTGCATACAAATCCCCACTCAGACATGGAAGCTCACTTGGGTACATATGTGTATGGAACTGGTAACTCCACTCCTTAAATATGTCACTTCTGTTGAAAGCCTTATTAGCATCATTGCAAGTAAGTTCCAATGTGATGGCATAAACCAGCAAAAAATGTCTTTAAATGCACCCAGGAGCAATGTCTGAAATTAATTAGAAATATTACTAACCATCATTTGTGAGCGAGAATTGCATTAGTGTTTGCAATCATGTTTATAAAATTTGCCATGACAAGCTGTGACAAACTGATGAGGTGAGCAGGATGTATCTTTGTCACCTGTATGGACACGTGCCTGAGCAACATGTCTAAACATCTCTGATTGTCTAGGTTTTTGTCTTAGAGGGTTTGTGTTACATAGAAAAAGGTATCATCTTGACAACCCAGTAGTAATTTTTGTGGGTGTGGTTACAGTTCTACCTTGCAGGCTTGACATAAGAGTTTTGAGAACTTAACATTTTGGAACACTCTGAAACCACTGGTTACTCAGGTCAGGCTAGAGTGTTGGGTTGTACTGGGACCAGGATCAGCAAGGTAGTGTTTCTCAGTGGTTAGAGCAATCATTTCTAAATTCAGTGTTGCTTACAAAACAGCATTGCTTTGCTGTTATTTTTAACTAGTTCTCAGTATTTAGCCTGCTGGCTAAATTCCTCAGTAAGTTAAGTTTCTAGCTCTGGAAACAGTGGTTGAGAGTTCGATTCCCCACTGTGACTCCTGGGAGAAAGGCCAGCCTTGAGCAAGCTGCAAGCAACCCCAGAAAAAGGGAATGGCAAACTAGTTCTCAACCCAGAAAACCATGGAAAGTGTCACCATAAGTCAGAATCAACTTGACAGCAAACAATTATTATTTATTGGAGATGGGCACAAAATGAAAAATGAAACACTGTTCTGTCGCTTTGTTACATAATTAATCATTTCATTATAAAATGAAACAAAACAACATTTTTTTCTTCTTGAAATGAAACGATTCATCCTGGTGGAACCAAATTTGGCGAGTAGCTTCTTTTGACCCTTTCCTTTAGGCCCCCCAAATTTGGAGAGGTTTGGGGTTCAAGGGGCTGAGTTATTAATCTCCAAAGGGGGTCACCCAGGAGAAAATCATTTCTAATTGACTTGGGAAGTGCTTAATATTACCGAGTCATTTAGAAATTATTTTTCTCCTGGGGGGACGTCCTTTGGAGTTTAATAACTCAGGACCCTGAATCCCACACACCTGTGATCCCTATTTTTGAGTACATATTTGTTATGCAAACAAACAACCTTTGGCCTGGTCCTACTTGAGTACCAGCTTTAGGAAGAAAATATGGTTTCATCAGATTAAACTGAAAGACACAGTTTTAGACAGTGACTTTGGGGGAAAGGACACAATTTCCCACAGTACCAGGTCCATATTAGATCTTTTGGAATCTGAGACATTTCCAGTGGAATTATTGTAAAATCGCTATGTGGAAATGTCCAGAGGAATTTGTGTAGAACTGGTTATGCAGAAACCATGTACAATAAGTTTCCAGCAAAAAGGTTCCCAATTTTAAAGGACGGCTAAGCTTGGAATTTCCCTCTGCATAGCAAACATGATGAAATGCCAAAGGCGGGGGGGGGGAGGTGGCAATGCTATAGGATTAGAGCTGATAATGAATGTTTTAGCATTTTCATGTGTTTAATTATACTTTTTTTTTCTTGACAGCTTTTAAGAATGTCATTACATCATTCAAAGAAGGGGGGAAATAGCAAAGCTGAATGCGAGCGATTACACGCTATTTAGCATAATAGAATTGTTATTTTGTCCCCAATTGGCCTGGTAGTGGAGGAGCTTATAGCCTCGAGATTTAAAATCCAGTCAATGTATTTGGGCCTTTTCACACGACCCCTAAACTCCGCCGCAAATGGCTCCCAGCTCCGGAGCTTAAAATTATTTCCCCACCAGCTCCGGAGTTTACAGATAATTAAGTGCGACCACGCCCACCTAAGCACGTCCCAGCGCACTTTTCATGTACCTGCTCTCGGAGGGTGAAAATTCCTGATGCGGATATAACAGTAGTGACTGCCGGGCTCTCCTTGCTTCTGTTTGTTCTTTTTTTTGCCCCCCGCCCCTTTAAGAGATCTGAATGCAGTGCCGGGAGCAAAGCCAGATGGCAGAATGGAGGTGAGCGGCATTTTTTTCTCCCTTTTTTCTCCCTCCCCTCACACAGCCAGCAGCCAGGAGTGCGGAGGGGTGGGAACGCAGGAACGGCGACAAACCCCTATGATCTCTGGTCCGAATTTAAGTGGACAGCGGATCTTAGGGGTCGTGTGAAAAGGCCCTTTGTTTGCTAGCAATGCTCATTTTAGTACCGCAAGGCACAAGGAGAGTAGGCCCATTTGAGTCAACAGAAGTTATAGAGGAACTGATTCACAAATCCCCACTGATTCAATGCCCCCCCTCCCAGATGCAAACTATGATGGTAGGTAAACAATACGGTTTCAGTCAACCCTTGCCCCTATTGACACAGTACAGCCACGGTCTTACCAGCGTTTTCTGCACAGTTTTGCTGTGGCGAACTGCACAGAAAAAGATTGTGTCCTAACAGCGAAGGGAAGTAAATTGCCCCCAGAACTGCACCTTCACCGAAGTTTCTTAAACGACCACTAGGAGTTGGTTTACAACACTTCCCTTAAAAATGCTCAGTTATTTGCTTCTCTAATGAGGTATGACCCCAGAAAATATGCAGTATTTAGCTTTGTACCCCATTTCCTACCACTTCCTGTGGGCCCGGCTTGTCGATTCTTATTGAGAACACATGAAACAAGTGGAAGGAAAGCAGGCAGTTTCGCAAAATGAGAAACTGCAGTGGTTGAAAGACGGCTTACCGGTAATCACCCCGGGGGGGGGGATTATATGCAACAGAGACTTAGAAAATCAACCCAGGAAAAAAGGGAAAAGATGTGCAGCAGGCAAGTAGAGATGGGCACAGAGCAGAAAAATACTACCCTGGTGACAGGACACTAACTGCACATCAAAAACCACGTGAGTGCCCGAAATAATATGCATAAAATTAAGATGTGCAGAAAACTTTAGTGAGACCGCAGCCTAAGTACTACTGGTTTTTAGGGACAGAGTAAACCAGGAAGGGTCAGCCATGACTGTAACGACACAACACACACACAAACCAGGAAAGCAGATAGGCAGGCAGGCAGAGTACTGTGCCTTTTTAAGAGAATAAAGAAACTGGATGGAAGACTAGAAGGCAATCAGAAAACATTCACCGGACTCTTTGAAAAATAAAACAGTATGTGCACTCACTTCTTAAAGTGGAATAAATTAAAAACACCTTTAGAAAAGGCAAATGCTATGCCAAAAAGCTTAAGCACCTATCTTTAAAGCAAAGGAAAAACCTGGACTAAACAGAAAAGGTGAAATTTGTTGAAATCCATCTCTTGCAGCAGGTTTATGAACAGCTTAATTGTCCTAGCTTTTTTTATTCCTGCATGCAACGCTGGAGTCGTCAATCTGCCACCAGATTTTCATGCCATATTGTATGCCACTGGAGCATAAAAAGTCCTGAATGCATGCCAATGTGATTTTAATCGCATTAAAGAAAGTGATCCAAATTGAAGGAATTAAATTATTTTAATTATAGCAATCAACTGTATTTGCTATCCAGTATTTAGCACACTCCCCCATGAAGAGCAGCGTACCTATTTCTCCACATACATTGCTAATCATGTGGTTTCCTGCCCCCGCATGCCTCTCGAGAAAACTGCTAACTAGAGAGTTGTGTAAAGAGGCACCAAAGGATTCCAGAGTAACAGAAAGCCAAGATACAAAATGGTAGTTGAATGGGCTAAAAGCAAGCTTTGAAGCCGGTTGGGAATTGCTTATCTCACGGGGTGTGTGTAGCCTTCCCAAGATCACTGGTATAACATCTGCAACCTCCTCCAACACCACCTGGGTAAAAGTGTGCTCCGCAGACAGCCAAATGGATGTCCCACAATGCCCAGGGGGCAGTACTTATCTACATATTTGTAAGAGGGTGACCTCTCTCTTGAGACCAGCTTTCCCTGAATGATGGACTACCTATTACAGGCATGTCCAAACTTTGGCCCTCCTGATGTTTTGGACCACAGCTCCCAGAATTCTAAACTTAGACTGCCAATGACAAAGGTCTGTGGGGGTTGTAACATCTGGAGGGCTGAAGTTTGGACATGCCTGACCTATTTTGTGTCTTTATATGAATCTATCATACATGATTACACATACTTTGTGTTTTTAATCACTTATAACTTTGTGTGATTGTTTTGACACTATGTCTCCATCCCCCATAACTTTTGGATGGCCTGCTGTGCATGATTACATGAGATTTTTACTCTCTCTTTAACTGTTTGCGTTCTCTTGTAGCTTTAATATTGTCCTTTAATGCTGTAAGATGTCCCTCAATTCCCTGTTCTCAAACTTGAATATGTCTTATTTGTACTGGACTGTATATTATCCCTCATTACTGTAAGCTGCATTGGGCCCTTTTCCAAGGAGAAAGGGAGGGTTAAAAAAATTACTCTAAATAAATAAAAATAAAAATAAAAATAAATAATTTATGAGGGCCAAAATAACCCAGTCAAAATATAGGGAGTATTAATGAGTTGCATCCTCCTCATTCTGAAAGTTGAGTCATGGCTACTGGACTTCTTTTTTGAGAGATAGAAATGTTTCGCTGTTCATCCAAACAGCTTCATCGGTCTGAAGCTGTTTGGATGAACAGTGAAACGTTTCTATCTCTCAAAAAAGAAGTCCAGTAGCCATGATTCAACTTTCAGATAAACTCACCTGGATGACTGAGAATCTTCACAGACATATCCTCCTCATTAGGCTCTGCTAGTTCAGTGGTCCCCCACCCATTTGAGGTCCATATACTGCGGTCCCGCTATATTGTGGGACCGCAGTATATGAAAAAAGACCCCCTGTGGTAAGGGGGGAAAGGTCTGGGGTAAGGCGGAGGGCCTGTCGGAGGCCTCAGAAATGACTTCTGGTTCTCATGGAAGACCTTTTGGGACCTTCAGAAGGCCCAGGAAGGGCCTTGCAGGCCCGCTCGGGGCAGCACAAGGCTGGGGGTAAGTACAAAAGCCCCCATCTGGCGCCCCAGGCCCAAAACGACCTGCAACCACATACGGTGACTTTTCAATCATTGTAGGTCAGGTTGGGTCCCTAACCCCCACAATTGGCAGGGGGTCGCTGTAGAAACACAGAGAATATTTCATCTTTCTACAACTCATTGTACCATCCCCCTTTTCAGGGGTGCCCCCTATTGTGAAGCTCCAGTGATGGCACACATTTAGATTCACAGCCCCTTCTCTTTTTCAGTTTTTCTCTGAGGTGTGTTCAATGTATTTTCTCCTCTGCCTTAAATGCCACAGCTCCATTTTGGAGTGCAGTAGAACAAGTATGGGCAAAATGTGGGCCTAGAGCCATAATGGGGCTTTGGGAGGAAGACGTAACAATTAATTCCAGCTTATTGGACCTCTTTAATTTTTACTGCTTGATGCTTTAATAGTTCTGATTGCCAGTTCAATGGGCCTCAAATGTCTGTCAGTACAAATGGAACATAGAATGAGAAAGAGGAAACAGATGATGTTTATTCTGAATAGCCCAATTACACTGCCACAAAATACCATTGACTTGTTTTCTAATGGCAAACCATTCTAAACCCCAGTCATAGCACGATTCCAACTGCCCATTTGCAGTCTTTGGTGACACTCTATATGGCATAAACAGGAGTACATTTCAAGCAAAATCAATGTAACTCACAATCACTTAGAGTCTTAGATGCTACAAAATGACACCCTGTGCTAAATTTAACTGGATCCAATCAATCCCTTCTTTGGATCTGTTAACTAGTACAGAGATCAAGGCAGATTAATATAAATTGACTATGAGACCAAAGCAGAGAAAGTGAGCTTGCTCAAATGACACCAAGCTGACAACAACAACATACCTGTTTGTGTGAACAACTAAACATTGTATTAAGAGTTCTGCTTGGACTGGATATGAATCCATCTGGTGAAGCATTCTGGCTCTGAGGAAGGACAGTTGATTGTTACTGAGCAGCTGTAGTTTCCATGTATTAGCAATTTAGATTTTGCGATTATGCTGACATTACTCTAACACCCAATATTTTTAATATGGTTTCAAGGATATTGTTTGTTTTTTGTTTCAATTTGTTCCATACTGTTCTAAGAAAGATTACCAGAAAGCAGAGAGAGGGAGAGAGAGAGAGAGAGAGAGAGAGAGAGAGAGAGAGAGAGAGAGAGAGAGAGAGAGATGGTAGTCTGTCATGTTTGATAGTATTAATCTATTGGTCGAATCTGAGGGAGTTGGTGTGTCTATCAATCATTCTTCTTATCCATAAAACACTGAGGTTCCAATACGCAGTATGGGAAAGGGTGCAAGAAACGCTTAAAGAGGTTGGCAGGCTAACTCTATCAGAGTACCTCCAAAGCTCGGTACAATCAGTATATTGAGCTTTGAGATCTAGCAAGATCCCATGACCATGGTAGACATTTTGTCAGTGGTATCCTGACTCAAAGAAATAAAAGAACTCCAAGAAGCACGCTCTAGCTTAGTTAGAGGTGTACCACAGCCATAATGTCTATTTCTAAACTTCCAACATACCAGACCATCCATCATCTCCTGCTCTTCCCTTCTGTTTCCAGGTGGTTCTTGAGATTTAATAATTCTGCCTTTTCTCTCTTCTTCCTTTATGTTCTAGGGCTAGGCAGAGCAGAAAATCAAATTCCTTGTCATAGCTGGATCAGCTTTATAAATTATGGTAGTCTACCGAAGGGAAGACTTCTCATTTTATCTGCCCCCCCCAACACTGTATCAGAGAGATGACCAGTGCTGCACAAGGTGCCATAGGATTAAATCCTTAACCTGCTACAGATCTTCAACCATAGCTGAAGAGGAAACTGAGACCCTTTCTGTGCCTGGCTTTTCTTTGTCAGCCATTACTGTACTTAGGCCCCTCCTTCCTGCATTTCACAGACGCAAGACTAAATGCAACTTAAAATTTACTACAACATGAAGCATTCAAAGCACTCCCTGCACTTTATCTACGTAATATAATCAAGAAGATCCTGATGGAATTGCATGCTTAAATATAATACCAAAGCTGGGTTGGAAAAAGAGGAAGAGAAAGAAGCCATCATCTGCCACTTAGGACAAGACCTCCAGAGAACTCACTTACCTTTCCTTAGAATTGAACAAGAAACTAGCAATAACCTTCCCCAGCACCTTTTGGCATCAGCAACACATCAATTCAGGACTAAATGAGGAGGTCAGGAGATCACTGAGAACATGCCAATTTAGAGCAAAGGCTATTGAGGTCACAAGTGTTTTGCTTTCCATGTCGCCACTGCGCTGTCCTTAAAAAAATACAGGACAGGAACATTTTGCTGTTGTAGTCTAGAGAAGGGGGAAAGGATGGACAGGCAAACAAATAGGATGGAGGAGGCGAAAGGCGGGATAAACCCACATGGAAAGAGTTCTGGTCATACTATCATATGAATTCCTGCCATCTAGGATTTCTTTAGTTGCAAATGCACAGAATCTAAAGGGTAACGTGTTACAATGCTGGATGTCATGCCAAAGCTCCAGAACTCTCACTGATTGATAGTGTTTTGCATTCTGTACTTGCTATGAAAACGGTTTCACAGTGTGTTTTTAATTCAGTTAATTCCCAAATATTTGTGGCAGCAACCTGAGGAAACATAAAAACATTTTTTTTCCTGTGTGAGCCAATTGGCACAAAGCTGCCTTAAATATTGTATAACATTCAGTAATTACTGCAGAGAGATGAGCTTCAGATATACAAAGGTTGCTTTTCCAATTAACCCTAACACAAGGTAGTTTTTTTAAACCAAAGCCTCTTTCTTTCTTTCTTTCTTTCTTTCTTTCTTTCTTTCTTTCTTTCTTTCTTCCTTCCTTCCTTCCTTCCTTCCTTCCTTCCTTCCTTCCTTCCTTCCTTCCTTCCTTCCTTCCTTCCTTCTTTCTTTCTTTCTTTCTTTCTTTCTTTCTTTCTTTCTTTCTTTCTTTCTTTCTTTCTTTCTTCCTTCCTTCCTTCCTTCTTCCTTCCTTTCTTCCTTTCTTCCTTTCTTTCTTTCTTTCTTTCTTTCTTTCTTTCTTTCTTTCTTTCTTTCTTTCTTTCTTTCTTTCTTTCTTTCTTTCTTCTTCCTTCCTTCCTTCCTTCCTTCCTTCCTTCCTTCCTTCCTTCCTTCCTTCTTTCTTCCTTTCTTTCTTTCTTTCTTTCTTTCTTCTTTCTTTCTTTCTTCCTTCTTCCTTCCTTCCTTCCTTCCTTCCTTCCTTCCTTCCTTCCTTCCTTCCTTTCTTTCTTTCTTTCTTTTTCTTTCTTTCTTTCTTTCTTTCAGCTTCTTTCTTCTTTCTTCCTTCCTTCCTTCCTTCCTTCCTTCCTTCCTTCCTTCCTTCTTTTGGTATACAGCTGGATGCACCCTCACAGCAGACCTCTGATGAATTATAGGGGGTTTCTCCCCGGACCAGCCAAATCTGCCCACCTCTTCTTCAGTGAATTCTCTGTGCAAGCCCTTGTGAGGGCCATGTGCCCCAAAAGGCCATTTTAAACTCTCTTGATGAATATAATGTGGCATAGCCATTCATAAAGCAGTCTGTGGAAAAGCTATAATCTGCCATGTTTAAAAAAAAATCATAAAACAAATAATAGCAAAAAAAAAAAAAAAGGACAGCCACTCAGCATTGCCTTTAATGGAGAAGGAATCCTTAAGAACATAAGATATCTGTCTCTTCATACCACTCCCCTGCATCTGGCCCTTGAAGTACCCCAGTTTTAAGCCTGGAGATTACACATCTCCCTCATCATTTGTAACCTGTGATGGACTTTTCCTCCAGGAATCTGTCCAATCCCCTTTTGAAGGCATCCAGGCCAGATGCCATCACCACATCCTGTGGCAGGGAGTTCCACAGACTAACAACGCGCTGGGTGAAAAAATATTTTCTTTTGTCTGTTCTTACTCTCCCAGCCCTCAATTTAGTGTATGTCCCCTAGTTCTGGTATTTTGTGAGAGGGAGAAGAGCTTCCCTCTATCCACTTTACTCATGCCCTGCATCATTTTGTATGTCTCAATCATATCCCCCCTCAGGCGTCTTTTTCCAGACTAAAGAGACCCAAATGTTTTAGCCTTTCCTCATAAGTGAGAACCCCCAGAGCAGTAATCATTTTAGTCACTCCCTTTTGCACCTTTTCCAGTTTCACTGTGTCTTTTTTGAGATGTGGTGACCAGAATTGTACACAATACTCCAGGTGCGGCCTTACTACTGTTTTATATAATGTCATTTTAATGTTGGCTGTTTTATTTTCAATCCCCTTTTTGATAATCCCTAGCATGGAATTGGCCTTCTTCACCGCTGCCACACATTGTGTAGACACCTTCATGGAGCTGTCCACCAAACACACCAAGATCTCTTTCCTGATCAGTCACGGATAACTCAGAGCCCATGAGTTGATATATAAAGTTTTGATTTTTTGCCCCAAAATGCATTACTTTACATTTTTCCTACATTGAAACGCATTTGCCATTTGGCAGCCAATTCCCCCAGTTTGGAGAGATCCTTTCAGTGCCTGTGTGATTTTATATACATTAAAAGCATTTCAGTCCTTCAAGGCCCCCATCCATGACATTCATAGTCAGACGCTGGTATTTAGAAACATACCCGGAAAAGTGAAGCAACCTTGTGATATCAGATCATAAAAGCAGATCCATTACCTTACGACTAAGCGTTCCCGTCAAACTGAATTATGGAATGCTAATAAATGTAATACAAAATAAATGTGAATACTCAATTGCCCAGGTTTATGCTAGAAAGAGATATATGGACTGAGTAAAAGGGGTGAAACTGGATGCTATATGTCTCTCCCAACATACCATAATTTTCTTCATATAGCAGCTCAAAGGGAGGGGCCAGCAAGGGCTGTTACTGTGAAACAGTGGGAGGCAGGTTGGGGAACCTCCATTGCGGTAGTAGCAATGAATGGGGAGGAGCAGACCCAACAAGGTACCTGTGTTTTCCCACATCCACCATGGCTAACAGCATCTCTTGGCCTCCTTTTCCCAAAAGGAATTGGGAGGTTCAACACCCAAAGTCCCAGGCTTGATCTTCAACTATATTAAAGCACAACACTGAGTTGTTATGAGTATCTGCAAAGTATGTTTTCCTTCCCACAAAGTAATCATAGCAAAACTGCCCATAATACCCGATCCTCCCAGGCTCAGCGTTTGAGGCAACTAACAGCAGAAGAGGCCTGAAAGGAAAAAAACAAGAAATAGGCCCTTTTCCGTCATTGCCCCTCACCTGTGGAATAACCTTCCACAAGACATCTGCCTGGCCCCCTCTTTGGCTGCCTTTAAGAAACTATTAAAAACTTAGTTATTTAAGTAGGCATTCCCTCAAATGTAATGCAATTTCAGTGTTCACCCATTAAATATTGATTTTTAACTGATTAGCCTGGCAATAATAATACATTGTTTTGTGTCACTTTAATATTAATATTATTTTTATTTTATTTTGTTACTATTTTATGGTTTTATTGAATGAATTGTTTGAATTTGTTAATTGTTGTAAACTGCCCAGAGTGACCTCACTGCCAGATGGGCAGTATAAAAATCCAATAAATAAATAAATAAATAAATAAATAAATAAATAAATAAATAAATAAATAAACAAACATTCCTCCACTTGGAACAGTAGATACAGAGTGTGGGACCACTCTTCAACCTCCTAGACCTCTGGCTATGACGGTGTCCAAGGCTGCTAACATACAAGCTCAATTCTGAACATTTCTAGCTTCTCATTTCACTTATCTATTTCATCTCCTCCTCCTCTTCTTTCCTTAGATTTGGAATTGCAAGCTCCTCAAGCTGTACATGTTTCTACCCTGATTCACTTTACTAATTTAGTACCTCAAATCTTCCTGATGCTCTGATGGATGAGCTGGTTCAGACTTATAGACTACACAATGCCCTTTATTTTATCTTATTTCACCACCTCTGGCTTGACAAGGACACAGAACGATTTCCCCATTGTGTCCTGTGATCTAGCCTGGGGTAGGTTAAACATATACAAACATAAAGAGGTTATGTGCATCACCCTGTGCTCAACGCCACACTTTCTCTACTACACATATTCATACCTTATTCTAAAGAGGACAAGACTAGTCTGGTTGTACATTAAACCCCCACCCACCCTTTACAGTTCATATACTGTGGTCCTGCTGTATTGCGGGACTGCAGCATATGAAACAAAGTCCACTGGGGTAAGCATGTATCAGGCCTCCTGTACATACCCCAGACACACACACACACACACACACACACACACACACACACACACACACACACACACACACACACACACACACACACAGCATGGTAATGACTATGCTAGGTGACATGATTTTGGCCAACATTCCGAACACATGAGAATGCTTTATAAAAATGAGACGTTATGGCCAAGCTCTCGACATTGTAAGAAAATGGATGTGTACAGAAAAAAGTGAAAACTTTATGTGATTGCACACATCCGACAGCATGATTTTTCTTTTGCGTATCCATGCATTTGAATGAAAACATTCAGAGCCACACATTTTAATAGGTTGTCAAAAAAAAAAACCCCTCTAATTCATAGTTTTATTAAGTTATTCAGCCTAACTCAATAAATGGCCTCAACACCATTCATCACTCATTTTTAAATGGTTCATTTCCCTTGGCCTTTATTCACTACTTAATATTCCTAATGAGCTTAATGTGGCAAATGATGTAATCAGACAAAAGAACTGCAAGAACTCTTTCCACCATGGTGAACACAGTAATCTCTCACTAAAGGTCCAGTGCTCACAAAAGACTTGAGTTAGTTCTTCCAGAGGGAGATGATTGTCCTTCTTTCAATGGACGGATTGGCTTCCTAGTTTCTCGTTGTCATCATCACCACACAGGGAGAGTAACTGTGGATCATTTTACACTGGGTCCCTTTGCTAGTCACTGACCATGCATCTCTCTGCGAACAAAGGCTTCAAAAGAGACACCATATAGGAAAATAGCAAATATGGGCATCATATATATTTAAGGAGCACTCATACTTTGAAATAAACTTCTGGAACATTTATTGAAAATACAGGCTAGCGAAACGGTTCACAATATCTATATAGGTACTCTAGTTTCTTTTTGGTTTGATATACTTGCATGTTCAAGAATTTTGAAGGTTCCCAAGAGATTGTCTAATCACTACCTAGACACTTGCAGTTGCCTACCTCTATATTAGAGATTAATGTTTTAAGATCCTTTCTGTCCTGTTCACTCAGAGCTTTGCAAATAACTCATTAGCAATACATTCCTTCCCCCAGAGAGCTGCTGAAACAGTCATTGTACCATCTGAAGTACATGTGTGACTTTCAAAGACAGTCTAGTTTCTCAGAAGTGCCTAATCTTATTTCATTTGATAGCAAATGTTTTCGTTCCTTTCACACTTTGCCACTGGCAGACAACCCATCTGCAGTGTTGTACTGCCAGCTCTCCAGAGCTTTTCCGGAGTAACATGGCTCATTAGTTTTCCCAACTTAAGAACATAAGAACATAAGAACAGCCATGCTGGATCAGGCCAAAGGCCCATCTAGTCCAGCTTCCTGTATTTCTCAGTGGCCCCACCAGATGTGTTTGGGAGTGCATGAGACTAGATATCTGTCTCCTGATACCACTCCCCTGCATCTGGCCCTTGAAGTACCTTGGTTTTAAGCCTGGAGATTACACATCTCCATCATGGTTTGTCACCTGTGATGGACTTTTCCTCCAGGAATCTGTCCAATCCCCTTTTGCAGGCCTCCAGGCCAGATGCCATCACCACATCTTGTGGCAGGGCATTCCACAGACTAACAACGCATTGGGTGAAAAAATATTTTCTTTTGTCAGTTCTTACTCTCCCAGCCATCAATTTGATTGTATGTCCCCTAGTTCTGGTATTTTGTGAGAGGGAGAAGAGCTTCCCTCTATCCACTTGACTCATGCCCTGCATTATTTTGTACGTCTCACTCATATCCCCCCTCAGGCCCCTTTTTTCCAGACTAAAGAGCCCCAAATGTTTTAGCCTTTCCTCATAAGGGAGGTGCCCCAAGCCAGTAATCATTTTAGTCGCTCTTTTTGCACCTTTTCCAGTTCCACTATGTCTACTCTATAAAAATGTCATGAGGTAGCAAAAGGAAGTAATTTTACATCTGACAGACCTTTTTTGCACAACAAATACTTTTGTTTCCCAGCCTCGACCTCAACATTTCTTTTGACTAGCTTTCCAAGACCTGTTAGACACTCACCCTCCCATTGTGAATGTTGGAGAGGCATCAGAGCCAGGATCTAACATTAATTTAAGCTCTTTAGAATCGGACACAGTATCTGTTACAAACAACTTGTCATTGAGATTGTGGAACTGTCTGCCACAAGATATCGTGCTGGCTGCCTACCTAGGCAGTTTCAAAATGGCAAGTCATGAATCATGAAAATAGTGCATGGTTATAAAGATTAAAAGGCACAAATCTGATGACCCGTTATGACCTCTTTGACTTTTTCTTAGTGTTTGTCCCACTTGGTGGTGGGGTCCGCTATTCTTGTTTTGGTCATCCACTTGGCACGGTCAAGGGCTAGGTCCGGGTGAACCCGGGATAACTTCATGTCATTGTCTAGGGTGTTCATTCAGTGCTGTTTTGGTTGTCCCCTCAGTCAGGATTCATTGACCAGCAGGATGAGACCCTTTTTTGCCAGAATTTCCTCACTGGCACACAAGACATGTCCATATCAAGCCAGTCAGGCTTCATGCATCTTGTCAGCAATGGCTACAATGCCGTAGTTAGATTGGATCTCATCATTGCACACATGAGCCTTTTGTGTGAAGGCAGCATCTTCATCTCCCTGAGACCAAGTCAGCATTCTACCTCTTTAGTTGCTGGCCAGCATTCTGGACCATAGAGTGCAACAGGTCGTTCAATGGTGCAATAGATCTTTGACTTTAAATGGTTGGTGATCTTTTTGTCGCACATGATGCTTGACGTTCTACACCATTTCAGCCAGACACCTGTTGATATCACTTCACGATTCATGATGGCTGTGATCATGGAACCAAGGTATTTGAACTCCTCTGTTCTCAGTAGGTCAACAGCATTTATTTGGATCATACCACTTTCATTTGGGTCAATCAGCAGATATTCTGTCTTCCTGACATCCAGGTGCAGGCCAAACCTTGTCAGACAGTTACTCCATATTTGTGCTTTGGGAAATTATAGAGTATGACTATTTTAAATTTGTAAATGATCACCCCTGGTCTCATTGCTATTTTTTTCAAGGTGTGAATTCCTTCTCTTGATACCTTGATCATTTTCTGAGTTATTGGGGAGGGGGTTGGAGTATGGCACCCCCACCACTCATGTAGGGGTTAATCCATACAGGCTAAAGTGAGTAATGAGATAAGGAAGCCTTAGGATTTAAAAAAAGAAACTATCAATCTAAAAATTAAATCATTCTTGCTATTGGTTCTACCTGTTGAGAGAGTCCCAAATAACCTCAAAGATCTACTTAAACCATACCAGGTTGCAAGTAAGGTGTGCCAGACCCTGTAACCGTTCTTTTAATTTTATTGAACTGTGCTCTGTTCCTCTTTGCCCTAGCCTGCAAATAGGTCTGTCTTCTGCAAAAGCCCCCCCCCCAAAAAAAGACAACCCTTCTGTCCTGTGGTGCAGTGGTTGTACTGCAGGTAAAACTGTGCTCATGACCTGGGGTTCAATCCCCGGTAGCCGGCTCATGGTTGACTCATCCTTCCATCCTTCCGAGGTCGGTAAAATGAGTACCCAGCTTGCTGGGGGAGGGGGAATGTGTAGCCTGCATACTATAATTAAAACTGTAAACCAACCAGAGACTGCTTAAAGTGGTATAGGGCAGTATATAAGCAGAACACTTTGCTTTCTTTCTGCCCCCCTTCTTCCCAGTGGACACAGTAATAGTCAAAGAAAAGAGAGGACTGGTAGAAGCATCAAAGAAAGGCTGATTAGTCAGCCAGGTCAAAATTTGTGGATCCTTGATGAAAATGAATATAAAAACAAACTTTCTGCTACAAACTTTGACAGCTTTGACATGCGGATGTTTTATTTTAAATTAATGTCACAGCTAAATCTTCCTTGTTTCTTTTGTTCTATAAATGGCTTTGTATTCAATCTCTGTGGCACTGGCAGGTATTGATGTACTTTGTCAAGTAAGAAATATCTTCTGCAACTAGGACAAAAAAAAATTCAATGATTTTCAGCAGTCTTTCTGTGGATAATAAAGCAATTTGTCTTCACATGGAGATTACAGCCAAACCTTGAAGGGTGTAGGGAAGAAAAATAGCTTCAAATTAAAGCAAATGGTTTTTTAAAAAGGACTATTATGTGTTTTGCATTTTCTGGGAGCCTCTCTATATAGTATATATTTTAAATATATTGGTATTTTAATTGAAGCCGACTGGATGACTCCATGAATTAGGGTGGGAATCAGAGGTTGGGAGTTCAATTTCCCCCACTGTGGCTCCTGCAAATAGAGCCAGCCCTGTGTGATCTTGGGCAAACTGCACAGTTCCAGGCAGCTCCAGAACAAGGGAAGGGCAAACGACTTCTGAGTCTTCTCTATGTGGAAAATACTGGAAAGGGTTGCCACAAGGGGAGTTGACAGCACATGATGATGATGATGATGATGATGATGATGATGATGATGATGATGATGATGATGATGATGATGATGGTGATGATGATTCCAATTGAAATATAATTTATTTTTAATAATATTTAACTCACTTTGTACCAATTGGTCTCAGCATACTATATCACCACCCCCACTGTCATTCATGAACAACCACCCTGGAGCTGGGTTGGCACTCCTTTTTTATTATTTTATTTTATTTTATTTATTTATTTATTTATTTATTTATTTATTTATTTTACTGCTGAGCATGTGACCCGTGCTACAGCTGTAGTGCGGGCTGGTCGGGGTTTTTTTTAATGTTTTAATCAGAAAGTTTTTAAAAAAATTTAGGGAAAAATAAGCAATTAGACTGAAGGATTGGATAGGTAAAAGGAGAGGGAAGGTACAAATGAAAGAAGTTCTTCAATGTAGAGACATATCATGGTTTAATTATATGCAATTAGAAAAAATGGACTAATGCTTAGATAAAGAAATATAACAAATGCAGATAATATACAAAATAAGAACAATTTTTATTGTTATAGGAAAGATATTCAGAAAGAGGACTTGGTAAAAGGTAATGTGAGTCAATTATATAAAATAATTTTGGTTGTAGAAGATGAAAATATTGAAGCAATTGGATTGAAGTTAATTTGGGAACAGGACTTTAAAAAAGAAATAAAAGAGGAAGATTGGGCTAGGATATGGAAAATGAGAATACTTAGATCTATGTCAGTTAGAAAAAAGGAAGTTTTTTAAAAAATATAAGTCTAAGATGGTATTTGATACAAGTGAAATTGAATAAAATAAATGTTAATCTCTCAAAGCTTTGTTAGAAATGTGATAAGGAAGTTGGTACATTTTTTCATTTGTGGTGGGAATGCAAACAATTTTGGAAATGTTCTTTTAAAGAATTAAGCGATATATTAGAAAGGAATATACAGCCCGATTCTCAAATTGCTTTGTTGTCAGTATTTGCTGATAATTATGATTTTAAAACTAGAGAGTTGATTACGAATTTATTGACAGTGTCTAGATTAATAATAACTAGATATTGGAAATCCAAACATGAACTATATTTAGATGAGTGGTATAATGAAATATGGCGACCTGCTGCCTAGATGCCTTAAGCACATCCGATCTCGCCTGATTTCGGAAGCTAAGCAGGATCAGCCCTGGTTAGTACTTGGATGGGAGACCTCCAAGGAATACCAGGTGCTGAGGGCGCCTGGAGTAGGAACTGGCAAACCACTCCAGTATTCCTGCCAAGAAAACTCCATGGATATGGAGTCACGACGAGTCGGTAATTGCTGTAACGACACAACACACACACACATGATGAAATATGGAATATTTCTCTAAATGATAAATTGACGTGTAATTTAAAGATCAAGAAATGAGAGTTAAAAAGAGGTATCTTTTATGATTTTGGGGTATATTTATTGAATATGTGATTGTAAGAGATAAGGGTAAAGCTTCCATACAACAATCAGTTCTGTTCTAGAAGGGAGAATAAGGAAAGAAAATAAGAAGAATGTTCCTGCTGGTGGGAGGGTGCATTGTTGTTGTCTTTTGTAATTTGCATTTTGTATTTTGTATTTTGTATCTGTGGGTTTGTGGCACCGAGACACCAAGGCCTGATGTCACAAACATAACCCATATGAGAAATGTGGACTTCTAAAGTGCTACTGCTCTTGTTATTTATGCTTTTTTGGCTTTTTCTTCTTGTTGGCTTCTTGTTATTGTTGTGTTGTTGCTGCTGCTGCTTCTGCTATATACTGTCGAGTCATCTCCAGCTTATGAATGACCAATCTTCAAGACGTGCCGTCAACAGTCCTGCTGAGCTCTTGTCAACAAAGTCTATCTTATATAGATAGACTGACACTGCTCCAATCTGTCTTATATTTGTTCTTCTTTCCATAACCCTAACCCTAACCCTAACCCTAACCGTAACCCAGCCTTTCCCAGCATTACTGACGCAGGTCAGGTCCGGTGCTCACAGGCTGGTACCGGGGCCCATAGGCTGGATATTTTTTTAAAAAAAATATATTATTATTATTATTATTATTATTATTATTATTATTATTATTATTATTATTATTATTATTATTATTTTATTTTATTTTATTTTATTTTATTTTATTTTAGCTGTAGTGTGGGCCCGTCAGTTTTGTGGGGTTTTTTTCTCCTGCCACTGGCACTACAGCCAGGAAGACCAGACCAGGACCACTTCAGGTAGGACACACCGTCTGAATTAAAAACGTACTGAAACAAAACAGAAATTTCCATTTCATTTCATTTTGTTTTTCTTAGAGGGGGCAGTTCGTTATTTGTTTCGTTACGTAACGAAATAAATAATGAATAATAAAACAAACCAAAAGTTCATTTCATGCCCATCTCTAATAAACGGTTCACAGAGTTTGCATTGGCCCCCAAAAGCCATCACTGAATTTGCACATCTCCAACTAGACTATATTTCCAGACCAGTTCCATCTTGTGCTGATGCCTCCATTTTGTCTGGTTCTCACAAGTTTAAAATTGAGTTGCTGATAACAACTACATGCTAACAATGCTAAAGGAAGCCACAGCCTTGAGTTTGAAAAAAACTAAGCTGGCTTTTGAGGGCAGGACATTGTGAAGATCGCTAATTCATAGGTTTGCCATAAGACAAAGGTGTGTGTGTGTGTGTTACGTCCTTACAGTCATGCCCGACCCTTCATGACCCCATGTCCATTGAGTTTTCTTGGCAGGAATAGTGGAGTGGCTTGCTAGTTCCTACTCCAGGCACCTACAGCACCTGGTATTCCCTGGTGGTCATCCATCCAAGTGATAACCAGGGCTGACCCTGCTTAGATTCCGAAATCAGGCAAGATCGGATGTGCTTAGGGCATCTAGGCAGCTTAAGACAAAGGTTACTTGACAAGTATTCTGCCTGCACTGGCCTGTACTTCTCTCCTCAAAATGGACAGACCGCTATCTTTTCTCCTGAAGGCTGGGGACTTCTCAGATGTGCTAAACTAATTTCCAGGGTAATACTTACCACCCATTATTCTGTAACAGTGACAGCCCTGTGCACTTTGAGTCATCTTCTAATTAGCACTTTCTGGCTAAATTCCAATGCAAGTAGAGCAGACCCCTTGAATCAGTGGAATTTACATAGGAGCAGACTCACCCAATCACCATTGATTTAAGAAAAGGTTAATCACCTGGAAAACCTTTACTGAAATGAAAGACCTACTTATCTTTTTTCCGTGTTGCTTTCATTCAATGTATCCACTGCACCTCCCCTACTCTCATGCACAGATACCCACATTTTAGTTGGTTAAGATTTCAACCACCGAGCAAACTATGAGCCTTGTGATTTCTACCAAAGCAGTATATCTGTTCTGAACCTAAAAAAGCAGAACAAGTAGCTGTTATAAAGGCAGCTTATTGCTAAAATGACAAACTACAAAAGATATATTTGACTTTACACATGCCAGCCCTTTAACAAACGTTTCAGAAAGATGGATAAAATGAACTACCATGGGTATATTGCTACTTCTGCAATCTCACACAGGAAAATTATTGGAGGTGTGGAAATGAATCATAATTCAGAATGATCCATTTCCAAGTTCTTATCTATTGAACCTAACTGCACATTGAAAAGGAAGGAGGGCTGACTTCGATTTATGGATCTGAAATTCTCTTTCAGTTCAAGACCCATCACTACATTTTGCTTCATGTCATAGAATCATAGAATCATAGACTTGGAAGAGACCTCAAGGGCCATCCAATCCAATCCCCTGCCATGCAGGAACTCCCATCACAGTACTTCCGACAGACGGCCATCCAGCCTTGGCTTGAAAACGTCCAAAGAAGGAGATGCCACCACCTTCTGTGGCAGCATATTCCAATGCTGAACAGCTCTAACCATCGTGTCAAAATTCTCAAATGTAGTTATGCACATCCCAGGACAGAAAAATGAAATTAGGCAAATGACTTTTAAAATATGTCTGAGAGTACATTTGAATTTCACCATTTTGCACCAGAAGTGGGCCAAATACTTCTTTGTCATTGTGGAAGGGGGAAGATGGCTTTACAGAACCACTTGGTTTGTCCAGCCTAATTGGGCTCTGATCTTTGGGTTACCCAGCCTGGTTTGCAATGCAGTCAATGTTTCTTCCAAATGGTCACAGAAATGAACTCAGATTATTACCCTTGACTAACAGCGGAAAGTTGAAATCAAGCACCAGGGTGTCTCTGAAACATGAAACATGGGCTGCTCACCTTCTATATTGGTATGCTCATAAACCACTCTTAGTTCAAACTCCAGGTGGGTGGGACAAGGGAAGGCTGCAGTACAGGTTAATTTCACCTTGATCGTGAGAACAGATTTGTTTTGTTTTGTCTCTTTTGTTTAATCTCACCTTTCTCCCATATTTCAGATGCAAGGGGGCTGACATGATGGTCAAAGGCAAACAAATACAATCAGATATGAATGTTAAATATGATAAAAAATAGAGCACCACAGTATACTAAGACTGAATAATCATGGATGGTGCTAAACCCATGATGAAGAGGAAAAGGAGAGGATCAACCTCGGCCCGAACAGTTCGGCAGTCGCGAGCGCACTCACTACGGGTTGTTACACCCCGAGAGGCCAGACGTTCCTTCACCAGAAATCGAGCCTTCTCGGTGGCTGCTCCACTGTTATGGAACAGCCTTCCCAGCGAAGTGCGCTCTGCAGAGTCCCTGCTGGCCTTCCGTAGAGCAGTTAAAACTATTCTATTCTGCGAGGCCTTCAGTGACCTAGCTTAATTTTTTTAAAATACCATCCCTGCCATCTGCCCCTCATTCACCCATAGCTCGATTTCTACGAGCTATAATATCAACGGAGGGTGTGTGTGACTTTATGTCTGTATTTTAACTCATTTTATTCTATTGATTAATTTTGTTGTTTGCTAAACACTATTGTATATTTGTGTTTATCGCTCTGTAAGCTGCCCAGAGTTCCCTCAGGGAAGATGGGCGGGATATAAATTTAATAAATAAATTAACGAAATTACAAGAATATAATAGGCATGCTGAATGAATTGTCAGTTGTGTTCCATACTTCATAGCACACAAAGTAAAGCAAAGAAACAGCCAACCCTATACAGTATTAAAGTGGCCTCCTGGGGCATATGGTAATTTACAAGACAAGCCTGGAATTGGTGATGATGACCAAAAAGAAGTTAGTCATATAAGCATTTCAGATTAATTTCTCCATATTTAAATGCACTGAAATTAGCACCTGCTTGCCTATTAGTGTACCAGTGGTAAATTGCTGTATGCCCATACACAAACTGACCAACACGGGTGAGGAATGCATTTACATGTAAAAGGTTGCAGGCAGGTTTACACAGTAGCAGAGTGGTGTATAGACTTCCAGCCTTATGCAAGGCTGGTAGATTTTAGAGCCTGTGGCAGTATGGTTACCATTCCAGATACAGGTATATGGACTACCAACTACATCTGATAATAACCACTGTAAAATAAAGCTAGTAAGGCTTTCCAATGATGACACAGCTGACCCACGATGACTGAAAATCAGTGATATGCAGATGCAGGTGGGGGGCGCACCACCACTGCTTCCCAGGCTGATGGAAGACTTTTGTAAAAGCCTTCCAGCAGCCTGTGAAAGGGTGGTGGATGATCTGATCCACTGCACTTGCTACAGGACCATTCCACCCCCAGCAAGTGCCAATCAGTTGCTTGGCACTGGTTTGGGGCCAGCTCTCCCCTGCAATCTCCTTTGAAATGCATTGGCTCAATGCATTCCAATGGGGAAACTTTCTCCATTGAAATGCATTGAGCCAATGCATTTCATTGGAGATGGCCAGGACTGGAAGTGATTTTAAAATGGATGTGCCTTTTCTCCGGAGCCCCTGCGGGGGGAGGGGGAAGTGGCATGCCCATTTTAAAATCATTTCCGACTTCTTGCAGCAGCCCGGGTGAGTGACAGAAGGGGAATGGTTCGTCTTGGGAAGGGAAAAAAGGTTTAAAAATCCAGGCTTTTAAAACTTTTTGCCCTTCCCCACCCCCTGGGCTCCAGCTCATTGGGGCTGGGGTGGGGAGATAAAGTTTTTTCTCCACCACCCCAGCACTAACCAGCTGAAGCCCCAGCATGTACTGCAGTCCGCGGTATTGTGAGACCGCAGTACATGAACCGTGAAATGGCTGGGGGGGGGGTCTGCACTTACTATTCCCAGATAGTGAAGTCATTTCAATACATTATGACTTTATTAATCTTTATAAAGAGGTCAGTTTAATACCAGTGTATTCCTTTCCCTCCCTCCCTCCCTCCCTCCCTCCCTTCCTTCCTGTTGTTCACTAGGCCCCCACAAGTTAGTATGCATTATAATATTATATGAAGAAGTCATTAGGAAACACTAAGACATGAGAACAGCCTTGCTGGAACAGGCCACAGCCCATCCAGTCCAGCATTCTGTTTCACACAGCAGCTTGCCATTTGCTTCAGGGTATTCCCAGGCAGATGTCTGTAAATATAATATGGCAGAATCTATGGCATCCCTGCATCAGATATTAATCATATTATGTCTGGTGAAGACAGAAAAAAATTAGCCACTCATCTGCAAGTATCAAGAAGAGTATTCTGTTTGGACAACCTCAGGAGGTAAAACCAATTCTGTTTGCCATTTCCAAAAGAGATCCCCCCCGATATCCCAACTAAATGCACTACAGCTGAAGATATGATGGGTTTGCGGCAGCCAAGAAAGCCAATGTGATTCTTGGTTGCATCAACAGAACCATAGTGTCTAGATCAAGGGAAGTGATAGGACCATTTTTCTGCTCTGGTCAGACCTCATCTGGAGTACTGTGTCCAATTCTCTGCACCTCAATTTAAAAACAATGTTGACAATCTTGAACGGGCTCAGAGAAGGGCAACCAGGATGATTGAGGGTCTGGAGGAAATGGCTTATGAGGAGCGACTTAGGGAGCTGGGAATGTTTAGCCTTACAAAAAGAAGACTGAGCAGGGATATGATAGCTATGTTTAAATATTTGAAAGGATGTCACATTGAAGAAGGGACTGGTTTGTTTTCCATGGCTTCAGAGACTAGGACTCGGGGCAATGGTTTCAAACTGCAGGGAAAGAGATTCAATTTAAACATTAGGAAGAATTTCATGACAGTTAGAGCTGTTCGGCAATGGAATATGCTGCCATGGAGGGTGGTGGAGAGTCCTTCTTTGGAGGTTTTTAAGCAGAGGCTGGATGGCCATCTGTCGGGAGTCCTGTGATGGGGGTTCCTGCATGGCAGGGGGTTGGACTGGATGGCCCTTGAGGTCTCTTCCAACTCTATATTCTATGATTCTATGAGTGTCTAGATTTACGTTTCAGAGCTCAAGTTTCAAGAAAGAGAAAGACACTTAGGAATGTAGCAAGGTTAACATTTTTTACATAGATCTGAAGTAACACAGTGTATAATATCCCACAGAACTGAGATGAAGTTATCTAATACAAACACTGCAAAATGTGATGATTAAATTACATGAATATTAGAAACATGCACACCAGATGGAGCCAAGCCAATCTTAAACTTCAAACCATTTCCCTGCAAGAAAAAAAATAAATCTCAGCAAAAAAGGTATAATTTTACCTCCGCTTGATTGCAAATGCCATACTGCAAATGTCAAATTTAAAAAAAAAAAAGATGGTAAAAGTAAAAAAATATATATATCAAAGAAAAGGAAAGTGTGAGAGGGGGTGGGAGGATTTTCACTACAGTTGAAAATAAGGTGACAGGGTTGTTTTTTATATAAAGCTTCAAACAAACAAGACTGCAGAGATAAACACTTTCTTGCAGTGATCTGGAGTAACTTTTTGTGAGTGTCATCATAATTTGACATCACATAGAAACAGAGCAAAATATGTCTTGCAGCATCTTCAGTCTCTATTTCACACTAATGTACATGTGCAATAATAATTTTCAGCATTATATATAAAAACATGCACATACTATATATATAAACAACCTTATTTAATAAAATGTGCCTAAATGAGATCCTATGGGACATTGGGGAAAAAATACAAGGTACTGTGGCAAAAGACTTTGATGTTGCTTTCTCTCAGCAAAATCAAGATGGATGGATTTGTTTGTTATCAGAGGAATTATATAACCAGTTCCATCTGGCTCAAAGCCATGCAGCCAACCCATGAAAAAAATGCTATTTTGGAACACCAGTTCTGAAGCTGGCCCTTCTTGGGAGGGGATGCTGTCAAAGAGCAATCCCAATGACAACAATTTGCTATCAAAGGAAGCCTAGTGCAGAGCAACTAAAATCTCTAGGATATAGCTATGAAAATATCAGCACAGAATAATGCAGAAATAACAGCCCAGAAACATTTAGGCATGTGTTAAGAGTAAGACTCCCAGTTCCTTGTTCCCCATTAACAACTTTAACTGATTTCAGACCAGAGGGAAGGTCCATCCATGTTAAGTGAATGTGAAGCAATAAAAATAATAAAGGGTGGTTAGTAATCCTCTACCACAAATAAATAAATAAATAAATAAATAAATAAATAAATAAATAAATAAATAAAAATGGGTTCCATATAAGCATCATCTAGCAAAACCCTGAAGACTTTCCAAACAATTAAAACCCTTTATCAGACATAAAAACCCTTGATTTTCGAAGGGCAAACTTCCCTAAGATGAGGAAACTAGTTAGAGAGAAACTGAAGGGGAAGGTTAGAAGAATCCAATCTCTTCAGAGTGCATGGAGCCTGTTTAAAACAACAATAATAGAGGCCCAGCACAAGTGCATACCACAAAAAAAGAAGAGCTCATTTAAGTCCAAGAGGACACTGGCATGGTTAACGAGTGGAGTTAGAGAGGCTCTAAAGCGCAAGGAGAGGTCTTTCTGTAAATGGAAATCCTCCCCAAATGAGGAAAATAAAAAGGAACACAAACTCTGGCAAAAGAAATGTAAGAAGATGATAAGGGAGGCAAAGAAAGATTTTGAGGAACGCATGGCTAGCAATGTAAACGGTAATAATAAAAGCTTCTTTAAATATGTTAGAAGTAGAAAACGTGCCAGAGAACCAGTTGGCCCTCTGGATGGTGAGGGAGGAAAAGGGGAGGTTAAGGAGGACTTGGACATTGCAGAGAAATTGAATGAGTTCTTTGCGTCTGTCTTCACAACAGAGGACATTGAGCGGATTACGCTGCCTGAGCCGCCCCTCTTGATTAAAGAATTAAATCAAATACAGGTTAAAAGAGAGGAGGTTTTAGTACTGATAGATAAATTGAGGATTATCAAGTCACCTGGCTCAGATGGCATCCACCCAAGGGTTATTAGGGAACTGAGAAATGAAATTGCAGATCTCTTAACGGTTATATGCAACTTGTCTCTTAAAACGGCCACAGTGCTGGAGGACTGGAGGATAGCAGATGTCACACCAATTTTTAAAAAAGGAAGGAGGGGGGACCCAGAAAACTACAGGCCGGTTAGCCTTACATCTGTCCCAGGGAAGATGGTAGAAAGCCTCATCCAAGAGAAAATCTTAAAACACATAAAAGAACAAACCTTGCTGAGAGAAAATCAGCATGGCTTCTGTAAGGGTAAATCTTGTCTGACAAACCTCTTAGAATTTTTTGAAAAGGTCAACAGGCACGTGGATTTGGGTGAACCGGGTGATATAGTCTATCTGGATTTTCAAAAGGCTTTTGACACAGTCCCTCACCAAAGGCTGGTGAGAAAATTGCACAGTCAGGGGATAAGAGGGCAGGTCCTCTTATTGATTGAGAACTGGTTGAGATCCCGGAAACAAAGAGTAGGTGTCAATGGGAAATTTTCACAATGGAGAGAAGTGAAAAGCGGTGTGCCCCAGGGCTCTGTCCTGGGACCGGTGCTTTTCAATCTGTTCATAAATGACCTGGAGACAGGGATAAACAGTGAGGTGGCCAAGTTTGCAGATGACACAAAACTTTTCCGTGTGGTAAAAACCAGAGAAGTTTGTGAAGAGCTCCAGAAGGATCTCTCCAAACTGGGGGAACAGGCTGAGAAATGGCAAATGCGTTTTAATGTAACCAAATGTAAAGTAATGCATATTGGGGCAAAAAATCCAAACTTCATCTATCAACTCATGGGCTCTGAGTTATCCGTGACGGATCAGGAAAGAGATCTTGGTGTGTTGGTGGACAGCTCCATGAAGGTGTCTCCCCAATGTGTGGCAGTGGTGAAGAAGGCCAATTCCATGCTAGGGATTATCAAAAAGGAGATTGAAAATAAAACAGCCAACATTATAATGCCATTAACAAAACAATAGTAAGGCCCCACCTGGAGTATTGTGTACAATTCTGGTCACCGCATCTCAAGAAAGACATAGTGGAACTGGAAAAGGTGCAGAAGAGAGCGACTAAAATGATTACAGGCCTGGGGCACCTCCCTTATGAAGAAAGGCTAAAACATTTGGGCCTCTTTAGTCTGGAAAAAAGGCGTTTGAGGGGGGATATGATTGAGACATACAAAATAATGCAGGGTATGAGTAAAGTGGATAGAGGGAAGCTCTTCTCCCTCTCACAAAATACCAGAACTAGGGGACATACACTCAAATTGAGGGCTGAGAGAGTAAGAACTGACAAAAGAAAATATTTTTTCACCCAGCGCATTGTAAGTCTATAGAACTCCCTGCCACACAATGTGGTGATGGCATCTGACCTGGATGCCTTCAAAAGGGGATTGGACAGATTCCTGGCAGAAAAGTCCATCACAGGTTACAAACCATGATGGAGATGTGTAACCTCCAGGGTTTAAACCAGGGTACTTCAAGGGCCAGATGCAGGAGAGTGGTATCAGGAGACAGAGATCTAGTCCCAAACACATCTGGTGGGGCCACTGTGAGATACAGGAAGCTGGACTAGATGGGCCTTTGGCCTGATCCAGCATGGCTCTTCTTATGTTGTTATGTTCTTATGTTCTTTGAGTTTTAATTAGAGATGGGCACAAAACAGAAAAATGTTGTTTCATTTTGTTTGTCATTTCATTTTCCCCCGTTTCTTTTTGTTTCATTTGAAATACCACCACTGCTTGCCATGAAGACTTTAAAACCTGCTGCTTCTCCCCCAATGCACCCGATTGGAGGGGGAAGTGTGGATCGTTCAAAAGGTCTTTGAGACACGGAGGCAAGCACTTTTCAATGCATTCCTATGGGAAACCTTGCCATTAATGAAAAACAAAATGAAACAAACTGAAAATTTTCAGTTTGTTTCATTTCGTTTTTCTTCAAAAATCAGTTCGTTTTTCATTTCGTTCTGAAATGAAATGAAAAACAAAAAAGGAAAAGGAAAAATTGTTTTGTTCCCATTTCTAGTTTTAAAATGATTGTCTTGTATTGTTTGATTCCGTTCTGGAATTCTGAAATAAACCCTTCACTGACTATCATAAACAGCGGTTTCTGATCCTACCCACCGCAAGAAGTCTATAAAATGCTATCAGATTCCAGGGAGGGGGTTAGGTTCAGGTGTTAGTTGAACCAACCTGATACTCTTATTTGAAATAAGACCCTCAAACTTAAGATTTCTGTCGTTTAAGATTCTAATGGCTGAAATCCAGTAGTAAATTGAAACTATATTGGCTCAATGGTGGGATTTGATGATTTATTTATTTATTTATTATTTATTTATTTGACTTTTATACCGCCCATCTAGACCAAGGGCTACTCTGGGCGGTTTACAACATGTAACAACAAACAAAGGAATACATTTTAAAAACCAAAATACAATGTACAAAATAAAAATATATACATAAATCAACAACAAAAACTAAAATGAAGCTAAAATGAAACTAAAAATGGCAAGAGATTTGATAAAATGGTTTAAAAATAGTGCCTTACTAAATGTTTAAAGAATCAGGGAATGCCATTCTATAGAACCAGGTCTTCAATAGTTTTTTAAAAATTTGAAGTGAGGGTGCCAGCCGAATTTCAGGGGGTAGATGGTTCCATAATTGGGGAGCAACCACCGAGAAGGCCCTACTCCTTGTGACAGCTTTCCGGGCCTCCCTCGGTGTTGGGACTCCCAGGTGTCCTGCCTGGCTGGCACGGGGGATCCTGGCAGTTCTTCTTGGGAGGAGCCGCTCTGTCAGCTACTGAGGTCCCAAACCGTTTAGGGCTTTGTATGTTAACGTCAAAACCTTGAAGTCACTGCGGTAGCGTACCGGCAGCCAGTGCAGGGCTGCCAGAACGGGGGTAATATGTTGGTGCTTTCTTTGCCCCGTTAGAAGTCTGGCAGCTGTATTCTGCACTAGCTGCAATCTCCGCATTAACCTCAAGGGGAGCCCCACGTAGAGAGCACTACAGTAGTCTATTCTCGAGATTACAAGTGCATGAACCAGCGTAGTTAACGCCCTGATGTCAAGGAGGGCCCGCAGCTGGGCAATCCTCCGCAGTTGGCAATGAGCGGAACGGACCACTGACGCCACCTGGGTTTCCATGGTGAGTGCCGGGTCCAGTAGGACACCCAAACTGCGGACCCCATCCTTCGTGGAGAGAGTCACCCCCCCAAAAGTGAGGGAGTTCCCCAACCCGCAGACACCAGGGGGGCCCACACGGAGGATCTCCGTCTTGCCCGGGTTCAACCTCAGCCTATTAGCCCCCATTCAATCCGAGACGGCCGCCAGGCAGCGCTCAAAGGAGGGAATGGCATCCACTGCAGAAGATGGAAAGGAGATATAGAGCTGGGTGTCATCCGCATATTGGTGACACGAAGCTCCATACCCCCTTATGACCCCTCCCAGCTGCCTCATATAAATGTTGAAGAGCATGGGAGAGATGACCGACCTCTATGGCACCCCACAATTGAGAGACCAAGGAGCGGAGGTCATCTCACCCAGCTGCACTCGCTGGGGCGGTCCTCCAAGAAGGAACGGAACCACTGCAAAGCAGTGCCTCCAATCCCGAACTCGGAGAGCCTCCCCAGGAGGATACCGTGGTCGACGGTATCAAAGGCCGCTGAGAGGTCGAGGAGGACCAACAGGGACGTTTTGCCCCTGTCAGACTCCCTCAAAAGGTCATCATGCAGGGCGACCAATGCCGTTTCCGTACTATGGCGCGGCCTGAAGCCCGACTGAAAAGGTTCGAGGGCATTTGTGTCATCCAGAAGACCCTGAAGCTGATCTGCCACCACCCTCTCCAAGACCTTGCTCATATAAGAAATATTGGCGACAGGCCTATAATTGTCAATTTGGTCTGCCGCCACATTAGGTTTTTTCCGAATGGGCCTAATGAGAGTCTCCTTGAAGGCCGAGGGAACCCTGCCCTCAAGGAGAGACCCATTAATTATTACTGTGGCCCATTCCTTCATAATTGGCCTGGCTGTTTTTATTAACCAAGCCGGGCAAGGATCCAAGGAGGAGGTGGTGGCCCGACAGCGATCAAGGGCTCTGTCCACATCTGTCAGCGTCACTGGTTGAAAGCTGGAAAGCAATGCCGGGCAAGGCGATGCACTGGACATCTACTGTTTGTAAATGGTGGTTCAGGTCCCGGCGGATGAATTCCACTTTAGTCTTAAAGAATGCCGCAAATTGGTCACAGGAAATACTAGGGGAAGGCCTTTCACTGTGACCAACCCTGGATAGATCGCGCACTATGCGGAACAATTCGGCTTGATGATTTTGTGCTTCGCTTATCCGGGTAGCGAGGTAAGATCTTCTTGTGGCCTTGATCTTAGATAGATAGATGGATGACGTGATCTTTATGGCTGATAGATTATTTTCCGTCGGGGCCTGCCTCCAGATGCTCTCTAGCCTCCTCCGATTTCGCTTTAAGGCCCGCAGCTCCTGGTTAAACCATGGAGCTGGACGGGTCATGCGATGGAGGGGGCGTTTGGGTGCAATCGTGTCCACTGCCCTGGTGGCAGCAGTATGCCAACTATCCACCAGAGCGTCGACAGGAGCACCAACCAGTTCAGCGGGTAACCCACCCATGGCATCCTGGAAACCAATAGGATCCAGTAGCCTGCGTGGGCGGACCATCTTAATGGGTCCAAGCTCCCCGCGGAGAGGGGGTGCCACTGTGAGGCTGCATTTAATCAGGTAGTGGTCCGACCATGACAAGGGGACTGACTCAAGGTCAGTCACCATCGATCCACTCTCTCTCTGTGCATTTGCGAAAACCAAATCTAATGTATGTCCTGCCACATGGGTGGGGCCAATGACAAGTTGGGAATCAGCTCTTCTATAAGTTCCACAGATTCCATGAACCTACTCTGGTTGTAACTTCTTACTGGATCCACCCCATGTCTTAGAACTAAAGGTTATGAAGGCTGGAGAAGAGATCACAAATTTAAGAACGTAGAAGGGCATCTTGCTGTGCTTTGATTTTGCTCTGAGCTGCTAAAATTAACAACAAAGTTTTTTTCACTTCAGCCTCTGTTGTATCTGATGGGACCCTGAGAGAAGAGCAGAACTTTGGAAGAAAACTCTACCCACAGGAAATGAGATGGTGACTAAATGAGGGGAGATGTCTACCCTTCCCTGCCCAGATCTTCCTTGATGCTTCCAACCAAATCTGCCACCAGAACTGTGCCTTTCCAGCTCTGGTTTAAATCAGTTAGACACGGGCACGACTCGGCAAAATTGTTCTTTCCGTTTTCGGTTATCGTTTCCGTTACGTAACGGAAACGGTAACGATAATTAAGCCGTCAGAACTCAAACTCGAACCGAAAAAAGAAAAATTTGGTCGGGTTTTTCATTTTCGTTTGTGGCATCGCAGCGATCGCGCAATGCGAAGCACAGAAAAAAGTTTTTAATTTTTTTTTTTAAAAAACCGACTCCTGGCCAAAAAAGCAGGCGAAAATATGCCTGCCTCAGGCTTTGCCACCTACCAGAGGGGTGGTTTCTGGGGGGTCCTCAGCCTTTCCCCCCTCTTCTCCTGTCATGGGCTGCTTGCACCAGGCTGCGGGGGGGGGGTCATCCTCGTCGTCTCACCATGCCATACGGTGGGGGGGGATCCAAAATGGCGACCGCAATTTTTCTTTTGAAATCGTGGTCAAAAAACACACCAAATCACCACAGAAACATGTGAAATTTATTTATTTTAACTGCCTGAATTTTAATAGTAGCAGCAGTGGTTTTTTTATAGCAATAAAATGTTGTATTGATTTTATTTTATTTTATTTTATTTTTTATTTTTTTAGACCTGCCCATTTGGACTGGGCATGGGATGGGACCATGCAATTTTTTGAACCATTCCACCAATGGCATCGCCAGGTTTTTGACTGACACTTCTGGATGTCTCCGAGGGCATAAAAGCTGAGGCACCTTCCAGAAATCGCAGTCGGGTGTATGGATGTGGTTAAGGGAGGAGGGCTGGCTGCTGGTGTTGGTGTGATCTGATCGAGATTGAGGAGGGAGGCTGGAGGCTTTAGGATTTAAGTTAGGCAGGCAGGGAGGGAATTGAATTTAGAAAATAATTTCTTTGATTCCCTGCAGCTTTGTCTACTGAAGGGAATAGCAGTTTATTCTTTATTTCTTCTCTGGCGGTTTGTGAGGATTTTTTTCTGATATTGGATAAAGGGGGAGGTTCGACTGGGAGTGGGAAGTGTGGATTTATTTTAAAAATATATTATATACTACCATTTATTTTCTATTTTCCCAACTTCAATTTGCTTGCACACACACACATTTGGGGTGCAAGCCAAGAACAGAACCTCTGTGATATCCTAACTGCCCACTCGCCCGTCCGCCCGCACCGCCGCCAGCCCACTTGCCTGCCCGTGCCTTCCCCCTGCCGCTGTCGCCGCCCGCCCATGCCCCCCCGCCACTGCCACCCACCCGCACCTACCCCCCGCCGCCCGCCCCCCCTGCCCGCCGCCTAGGGCGCAAAAACACCTAGCGCCGGCCCTGATTGTGGGACGCCCCATGCTCTGGGAAGTCAAATCGCGTGGTGGAAATGACAAACGACAAACGAAATGACAAATTTTTGAAAAAAATTGCGACAAACGGAAATGACCCGAAACGGACCCGTTCCGACAAACGACAACTCAAAACATCATTTTTTCTGGTCGTGCCCATGTCTAAAATCAGTAACCCTTCTCCTTGTATATGGAACAAGGCATGCAATGACTTGTCAACCAGTTGGGGGATGCTGCCATTTGCAAACACTTCTTAATCACTTCCACCTAGCGCTCTTTCTCTCTCTGTCAAACAATGAATGTATCTCTGAATGCATGGACCCAGTTACAACCAGAGTAGGTTCATGGAATCTATGGAACTTATAGAAGAGCTGACTCATCAAACACCTACCCTTGGATTTTCCATCTTATGTCTCAGTAACTGATAACAGAGGTCAGCCACAGCATGCTAGAAACTGCTGCTTCAGAACAGCACAGCATTGCACTTAAAATGCCTTGGCCCTGAAAAGGATCCTTTGTGTATGATTCCTGTCCCTGCAAAAATGTCAGCTCATATGATAATGCACCATGGGCCCTGGCTGAGCACTGGAAAATCCACTGTAGGTGTGACGTTAAAAGAGGGAAACAGCGGCCCTGCGTGGAGTGGAACAATGCCTAAATCAAAAGAACTTGTGTCTTCAAGCTCCTCTGGTAGTGATTCAGACCGTGAAAGTGATACAGTGTTTTCAGCTTTGGCAAATGGGGTCATTGAAACATATTCAATTGAATATGTGAAAATACAAATGTAACTGCCAGCCAAGACCCACACCTCACCTGTGAGAGAGTCACCAGAGCAGTTGGCCTCCTGCTGCTGTGGGGAAGAGGAGCTGGGCTCAGGACACTCATCCTGGGCTTTTTAAGCCACCTACCAGCCCTTGCTGCATTTGCACCTGCCAGCCAAGACCCACACCTCACCTGTGAGAGAGTCACCAGAGCAGTTGGCCTCCTGCTGCTGTGGGGAAGAGGAGCTGGGCTCAGGACACTCATCCTGGGCTTTTTAAGCCACCTACCAGCCCTTGCTGCATCTGCACCTGCCAGCCAAGACCCACACCTCACCTGTGAGAGAGTCACCAGAGCAGTTGGCCTCCTGCTGCTGTGGGGAAGAGGAGCTGGGCTCAGGACGCTCATCCTGGGCTTTTAAGCCACCTACCAGCCCTTGCTGCATCTGCACCTGCCAGCCAAGACCCACACCTCACCTGTGAGAGAGTCACCAGAGCAGTTGGCCTCCTGCTGCTGTGGGGAAGAGGAGCTGGGCTCAGGACACTCATCCTGGGCTTTTAAGCCACCTACCAGCCCTCGCTGCATCTGCACCTGCCAGCCAAGACCCACACCTCACCTGTGAGAGAGTCACCAGAGCAGTTGGCCTCCTGCTGCTGTGGGGAAGAGGAGCTGGGCTCAGGACACTCATCCTGGGCTTTTAAGCCACCTACCAGCCCTTGCTGCATCTGCACCTGCCAGCCAAGACCCACACCTCACCTGTGAGAGAGTCACCAGAGCAGTTGGCCTCCTGCTGCTGTGGGGAAGAGGAGCTGGGCTCAGGACACTCATCCTGGGCTTTTTAAGCCACCTACCAGCCCTTGCTGCATCTGCACCTGCCAGCCAAGACCCACACCTCACCTGTGAGAGAGTCACCAGAGCAGTTGGCCTCCTGCTGCTGTGGGGAAGAGGAGCTGGGCTCAGGACACTCATCCTGGGCTTTTAAGCCACCTACCAGCCCTTGCTGCATTTGCACCTGCCAGCCAAGACCCACACCTCACCTGTGAGAGAGTCACCAGAGCAGTTGGCCTCCTGCTGCTGTGGGGAAGAGGAGCTGGGCTCAGGACACTCATCCTGGGCTTTTTAAGCCACCTACCAGCCCTTGCTGCATCTGCACCTGCCAGCCAAGACCCACACCTCACCTGTGAGAGAGTCACCAGAGCAGTTGGCCTCCTGCTGCTGTGGGGAAGAGGAGCTGGGCTCAGGACGCTCATCCTGGGCTTTTTAAGCCACCTACCAGCCCTTGCTGCATCTGCACCTGCCAGCCAAGACCCACACCTCACCTGTGAGAGAGTCACCAGAGCAGTTGGCCTCCTGCTGCTGTGGGGAAGAGGAGCTGGGCTCAGGACACTCATCCTGGGCTTTTAAGCCACCTACCAGCCCTTGCTGCATCTGCACCTGCCAGCCAAGACCCACACCTCACCTGTGAGAGAGTCACCAGAGCAGTTGGCCTCCTGCTGCTGTGGGGAAGAGGAGCTGGGCTCAGGACACTCATCCTGGGCTTTTAAGCCACCTACCAGCCCTTGCTGCATCTGCACCTGCCAGCCAAGACCCACACCTCACCTGTGAGAGAGTCACCAGAGCAGTTGGCCTCCTGCTGCTGTGGGGAAGAGGAGCTGGGCTCAGGACACTCATCCTGGGCTTTTAAGCCACCTACCAGCCCTTGCTGCATCTGCACCTGCCAGCCAAGACCCACACCTCACCTGTGAGAGAGTCACCAGAGCAGTTGGCCTCCTGCTGCTGTGGGGAAGAGGAGCTGGGCTCAGGACACTCATCCTGGGCTTTTTTAAGCCACCTACCAGCCCTTGCTGCATCTGCACCTGCCAGCCAAGACCCACACCTCACCTGTGAGAGAGTCACCAGAGCAGTTGGCCTCCTGCTGCTGTGGGGAAGAGGAGCTGGGCTCAGGACACTCATCCTGGGCTTTTTAAGCCACCTACCAGCCCTTGCTGCATTTGCACCTGCCAGCCAAGACCCACACCTCACCTGTGAGAGAGTCACCAGAGCAGTTGGCCTCCTGCTGCTGGGGAAGAGGAGCTGGGCTCAGGACACTCATCCTGGGCTTTTAAGCCACCTACCAGCCCTTGCTGCATCTGCACCTGCCAGCCAAGACCCACACCTCACCTGTGAGAGAGTCACCAGAGCAGTTGGCCTCCTGCTGCTGTGGGGGAAGAGGGCTGGGCTCAGGACACTCATCCTGGGCTTTTTAAGCCACCTACCAGCCCTTGCTGCATCTGCACCTGCCAGCCAAGACCCACACCTCACCTGTGAGAGAGTCACCAGAGCAGTTGGCCTCCTGCTGCTGTGGGGAAGAGGAGCTGGGCTCAGGACACTCATCCTGGGCTTTTAAGCCACCTACCAGCCCTTGCTGCATCTGCACCTGCCAGCCAAGACCCACACCTCACCTGTGAGAGAGTCACCAGAGCAGTTGGCCTCCTGCTGCTGTGGGGAAGAGGAGCTGGGCTCAGGACACTCATCCTGGGCTTTTAAGCCACCTACCAGCCCTTGCTGCATCTGCACCTGCCAGCCAAGACCCACACCTCACCTGTGAGAGAGTCACCAGAGCAGTTGGCCTCCTGCTGCTCTGGGGAAGAGGAGCTGGGCTCAGGACACTCATCCTGGGCTTTTAAGCCACCTACCAGCCCTTGCTGCATCTGCACCTGCCAGCCAAGACCCACACCTCACCTGTGAGAGAGTCACCGGAGCAGTTGGCCTCCTGCTGCTGTGGGGAAGAGGAGCTGGGCTCAGGACACTCATCCTGGGCTTTTAAGCCACCTACCAGCCCTTGCTGCATCTGCACCTGCCAGCCAAGACCCACACCTCACCTGTGAGAGAGTCACCGGAGCAGTTGGCCTCCTGCTGCTGTGGGGGAGGAGCTGGGCTCAGGACGCTCATCCTGGGCTTTTTAAGCCACCTACCAGCCCTTGCTGCATCATTTGCGGAGGGCCGGGGTTTGGTCTGCTGCCATTATGATTGGGCCCAATCTGGCCCCGAGGCCGTTGCTAGCCCTTCTGACGGCCGTCGGCCTGTTTCCCCCTTTGTCCTCTGTTCTTGCATGTGTTTTAACATGTGTTTTTAACATCAAATTAACACAGTCCACCTTATGTACCATCTACCACCGCCCACTAATTGCCTTAGTGAGACATTCTGCGTCCTCCCCCCGTTCCTTTTCCCCAGCCCTGGTGTTGAACTCATTGTATGCTTTTTTTTTCTTTGTAATTTGTAATTTGTAATTTGTAATTGTTCTTGTTACATTGCTGTGTATTTTATTTATAGTTGTATTTTAGTGTTGTGTTAATTTTTTTCTTCTTCTCTCCCTTTTCACCCTCCATCATGCAGGCAGGGACCGCCATACCTGTCGTGTCGGGCCGTGGTCGGTACGCTAGGGGCTGGGCGGTTAGTCGGCTAAGAAGAACCCGGGCCAGACATCTCGCGCCTGTCCCCCGTTCTGACCCTCCAGCTCACTGTCACGTGCCTCGGAGCCACTCCGCCAGCGCCTCCGATCTTACTTGCCTTCTGATGAACGCCAGGTCGGTCCATAATAAGATCCCCATCATTCATGACACCATCGTTGATGGGAGGGCCGACCTGGCGTGCATTACCGAGACCTGGGTGGGCGCAGAGGGGGGGGCTTCGCTCGCCCAGCTGTGCCCGCCTGGGTTTCTGGTGCAGGGGGCAGGAAGGTCGGAGGGTAAGGGGGTGGTGTGGCCATCCTGTACAGGGATACTATTCAAATCAGCAGGGCCTCAACGTTGGTGATTCCAGGGTTGGAATGTGTTCATCTGTTGGTTGGGCAGCGGGACAGGTTTGGCATTGTGCTCGGTTACCGTGCTCCCGCAACCCAGCACAATCCCTACCAGAGCTCACCGAGTTCATCGCCACTGCCCTGTTGAGAACCCCCGCCTTTTGGTGGTGGGTGATCTCAACGTGCATGCTGGCGGTGACCTGTCTGGTGCTGCTCTGGAATTCATGCAGTCCATGGCCTCCATGAACCTGGCCCAGCATGTTTTATGCCCAACACACAGATCTGGACACACCCTGGATCTGGTATTTTCCTCCGCGTCTGAGGATTCGTGTCTGAGGGTGTGGGACCTTGTTCCCACCCCGTGTCATGGTCAGACCACCACCTGCTGTCCTTCTCTGTATCGATCGCCGCCCCACCCCGCTGGGGGACCTCCGGCCCACTGTTTGGGCCCGCCCCGTAGACTCCTTGACCCTGATCGGTTTCGGGAAGTCCTCGGGAGCCTCCTGGCGGACTGGCTGACGATCTGGTAGACTCCATGGTGGATCAATGGTTTGATGAAACATCCGGGCTGTCGACCAGATCGCCCCTAGGCGCCTCATCCGCTGTAGAGCTCGTTCCTCGCCGTGGTTCACGGAAGAGCTTCGAGCGATGAAGCATGAACGGAGGAGGCTGGAGCGCAGCTGGAGGAAGAACCGGACGGCTATTAAGAAGGCTGCAGTCATCGCACAGTCCAGGCGCTATGTTCATGCGATCAGGGCTGCTAGAAGATCTTATTGCACCCTGAGAATTAGTGAGGCCTCGAACCACCAAGCGGAATTGTTCCGTGTGGTTCGCGACCTCACTAATCCTGGACTGACTAGGCCTCCTCCTACTGATTTCAGTAGTGAGAACTTTGCAGCCTTTTTTCGATCAAAAATAGAGGCCATCCGTTCCGGTTTCGAATCCTGTTGCCATAGCCCACTCTCGGCATCCCCAGCGGCTGTGCCCCCTCGGTCTCCTCGCATGGTTGAGTTTGGGCCTGTCACCTCCCTTGAGGCCTCCAGGGCTATTGCCCATTGCCGGCCCGCGTCCACCCCCTTCGACCCTTGCCCCTCATGGCTCATGAAAGCAGTTGCCACGAACATCTCAGGGTGGGCTTCGATCATCGCCACGGCCTCCTTCAGGGAAGGGATTTTCCCTTCCCGTCTGAAGGAGACCGTGGTAAAGCCCATCCTGAAGAAACCAAGCTTAGCGCCGGGTGAATTATCCAACTTTCGCCCGATCGCTAACGTTCCTTTTATGGGCAAGGTGATCGAGAGGGTGGCCGCGATCCGGCTTCAATCCTATCTGGAGGCCGAGCATGCCCTGGATCCGTTCCAGTCTGGGTTCAGGCCTGGTCGGGGACCGAGACAGTCTTGGTCGCTCTGCAAGATGACCTCATCCGGAGGGCCGACGGGGGGTGCTCCTCCCTGTTGGTCCTCCTGGATTTGTCAGCGGCCTTTGATACCGTCGACCACGGTATCCTGCTGGATCGGCTCTCCGAGGTTGGGATCGGGGCACTGTTCACAGTTGGTTCCGGTCCTTCCTCGGGACCGCCCCAGCAGGTTCAGCATGGGGCGAGATGTCGGCCCCTTGGATACTCCCTTGCGGGGTTCCACAGGGGTCGTCTCTCTCTCCCATGCTGTTCAACATTTACATCAGGCCGCTGGCTGAGGTCATTAGGAGGCATGGAGTCTGCTGCCATCAGTACGCTGATGACACGCAGCTCTATGTCTCCTTTTCTACCGCTGCAGATGAGGCTGTCCGGACCCTCGATCAGTGTCTGGGCGCAGTCATGGAATGGACCAGGGCTAACAGGCTCAAACTCAACCCCGATAAGACCGAGGTCATGTTCTTTGGGGCTTCCTCATCCAGCTACAGTGGCCCGTATCCCACCTTGGAGGGTGTTTCCCTCAGGCCATCGGACTGTGTCCGGAATCTGGGCGTAGTCCTGGACCCGGCGCTCACCCTGGAAGCCCAGGTGTCCGCTGTGTCCAGGGCTGCCTTTTTCCATCTTCGACATATTGCCCAGATTCGTCTGTACCTAGATGAGGACTCCCTCAGAACTGTGGTCCAGGCGCTGGTGATCTCTAGACTGGACTATTGCAACGCGCTCTACATGGGGTTGCCCTTGACTCTCATTCGGCGCTTGCAGCGGGTCCAAAATGCGGCAGCCAGACTGGTGGCTGGTGTGCGTCGATTCGAGCACATCACCCCAGTCTTGGCTCGTCTGCACTGGTTGCCCGTTGCAGCCCGAATTAGATTCAAGGTCCTGGTTTTGGTTTACAAAACCCTCCATGGCCTAGGACCTGGCTACCTGACGGAGCGGATCGACCAGCGGTCAACTTCGGCCCGTCCGACCAGGTTGTCGCGGGCGCACATGCTGCGTGTGGCCACGCCTAGGGAGGCTCGGAGAACTTCCACCCGCACCCGAGCCTTCTCTGTGGCTGGCCCAACCCTATGGAATCACCTACCAGCAGAAGTGCGCCTTGCAGAGTCCCTGCCTGCCTTCCGGAAGGCGCTGAAAACCTTCTCTTCCGGGAGGCGTTTGGGTGACACCTTTTTTTTTTTTTTTTTTTTGGTCCCGCCATCTGCTGCAGCCGTTTTGTTTTATTGCTTATTTTAGTTGTTGTTTTAATTTGTTGTTTGTACATTTATTGTAAACCGCCCGGAGTTCCTTTCAGGAAGACGGGCGGTATATAAGCTGTATAAATAAATAAATAATAAATAAATACGTTTGCTGTTGCAGCTGTTGTTCTTATTTGTCTTCCAGTCACTTTCTACATTTCCCATATCTTCTCTGTTTGATGTAGTGGAAATGTATTTTAGCTCTCTCCTACCCACACAGAACCTCTCATGAAATACTATTTTAACTTCTATTCTGACAAAGCGCTGCAGCTTTTACAATATAAAACACAGAGATGATTCATCACATCATGCTAACCCTTCTCCTTCCTAATGAATATCATGGAGATAAAGTATTGTTACTATTATTCTTCCTGAATGAAAGAGTATTTAATGACCTTTCCAGACTTACTCATGCTCTATTCCCCAGGGCTGGGATCTGAGACTTGAATAAACCAAGCAGACAACCCTGTGCCGGTATTGGCCTTGAGTGACAAGGTAAATAGCCTATCCCAGTAAAAAGGAAGAATCCTTCAAATAAATTCAGTCATCAATATTTCTCAAGCATTACTTTAGACTATCTGGATTCAGTAATCATTTGTTTCAAGAGCAAGTATATAGACAGTAGGATGCACAAAGACCAAAAGTTATTTCTCCTTCAGAACCCCAGGAAACTTCATTTTTATTCTCTCCCATCCCACCTCATGATTTGATTAGAACCCTACATGATTTGATGACAAGAAAAATCATATTCCACTCAGCTAATAGCTTGGTGTTCAAGTAGCACTTACTGTAGACCTAGAAACACTGGAGAAAAGGGGGAATGTTTGTGAGCCAGGCACTCTTATCCGCATCTAATTTTTTATCACCTCCAAAGAGAAGGTACAAGGAAAGTGCGCTGGGTCATGCTAAAGTGGGCGGGGTCGCACTTAATTGTCTCCAAACTCCGGAGCTGGTGGGAAAACATTTCTAAGCTCCGGAGCTGGGAGCCATTTGCAGCGCAGCTTACGGATCGTGTATAAACGCCATAACTACAACAAAATTGTTCAGCTTCCAAAAACAGATGAGATCAGACAGTCTTTGAGAAGTATGGCCATTTGTAATGTGTAGGGTAGCTTTTATTCTTATTTATCATTTCAGGCACCTCCTCCAGAATTGTTTTAGGCAAGAAGCAGCTCAGGGATGGTCCACTCTGACCCTATTGCTCTAGAGTTTTATCTCTATCTGCTGTGCATTTAAGTAAGTAGATGGGGTAGATGAAACAGATAAAGGCAATCCTAGCTTTCTATGCATGAATCTTTCAAAGGTTGTGTAACTCATTTAGTTTACCTGTAATAGAAGCCCACTCATCACTGTCACCAGTCCCCTCTCCCCTTCCCCAAATGTAATTTGCCCAAACACCTAAATCACACTAATGCACTTAAGTCTACTGTGGGGTTAGCCATCTGGCTCAGTGGCTCATTAATAAAGAAATGACCCCTGTGCATAAAACACAGTTGGGTCATTCCAAGATAATGAGCCTTCAAGTTTTATTGTCTACAATGAATACATGTGATTACTTCAGTATAGTCTTGGGTGACATATTTTACTGGGGCATGGGTGTTTGGAGGAGCTTAATTTTGACTTTAATTCAAATCTGTTAAGTATAGTAATTAACACTATCATCTGTACAACATTTATTTGCATAACTGTTGAAGGTTTAGAGGATGATCAGAGGGGCTGTAAACCAGGCCCTATGAGGAAAGACTGAAAGAACTGGGGATGTTTAGCCTAAAGAGAAGAAGATTGAGGGGTGATATAACACTTTTCAAATATTTGAAGGGCTGTCATACAGAGGAGGAAAAGGATCTGTTCTCAATTATCCCAGAGTGCAGGATACTCAACAATGAGCTCAAGTTAAGACAACCCAGCTTTTAGCTGAATATCAGGAAATATTCCTAACTATGAGTGCAGTATGGTGATGGAACCCATTTCCTTGAGGGGAGAGTGAGTGCTCCATCCCTGGAGGAATTCAAGATGAATTTGGTCAACCACCTGGCAGATATACCTTGATTTTTATTCCTGCGTGGAGCAGGATGCTGGACTTGATGACCTGATAGACCCCTTCCAATTTTGTTATTCTATTATTTTATGAAAGGTCCTATCATGAGATTAACTTCAAAGAAAATGAGACCTTTCAGGTTGTGCCTAGGATGCATTGCATATTATTGCACATATATTCCAGACAATGGAATGCCCTCTCAAGTGAGACCCGCCTGGCACCAATGTTGATAACATTTTGGCACCAGGTAAAAACCTTCCTCTTCCAGAAGTTTTTAAACTCATGATTGTGGGTCCTGATGGCAATTTTAGTGTTGTGTTTTTAATGTATTGTATTTATTGTATTTATATGTTTTTATTGTTCTAATTTTATTGTAATTTTGATATTTTAATTGTCTATTTTGATTGTGAGCCACCCAGAGACTTTGGGTAGTGGGCGGCAGGCAAACTAAATAAATAAACAAATAAGTAAATACATAAATGAATAAATAAATAAACAAATAAATAAAATATTGCATAATACAGCTATGGAATTGTCATAAATGATGTTTTGTTTATTTGGGGAGCTTTAAGAGATGCATAATGAAAGCGTGGAGTAGATATATCCGGGGCATGAATACTACGTACTGCTGTAATTTTAGTCTTTCTTTTGCTTATTTTTTAAAAATGTAATGAAGTACAGTTTTGACTTTTCTCAAGAAATATGTGCCATGTCTAATATTCAGTGTCTCACAAAATGAATCTGGTCTCCTTTATGTTCATCTGCCATTCTACATAACAGAAAATTCAGATGTTGTATTTATACTGAAATGAAGGCAAGATGGAGCCAGAGACAAATAAGAAGCACTTGGCATGTTCATTAGAATTGGAATCATTAATCTTGGGCAAGGAGCAATTAGGAGGCCAGCTAAGTCCAAGACTGACTAGTAAAACAGAATGTCATGGCATTTAGGGAAGGATGTAAGTAAATCGAAGGGCTGAGAAAGTAAGCAGATTTCATAATTGGAGCCACATAAGAGGCTCTAGCATTTTTAGACTACCATGTTTCCCCGAAAATAAGACACTGTCTTATATTTATTTTTTCCAAAGAAGATACACTAGGGCTTATTTCTGGAGTAAGTCTTATTTTCAGGAAAACAGGAAATGCAAGCAAACATGCTACAAAGTACGGTAACTTTGGTGGCCCAAGCAAAGAGGGGGAAGGACCATGGATGGAAAGGGAGGGGCAACGTGTGCTCTGTGTGTGTGTGTGTGTGTGTGTGTGTGTGTGTGTGTGTGTGTGTGTGTGTGTGTGTGTGTGTGTGTGTGTGTGTGTGTAGGCACAGCCACGCCCATCACTAGGTCTTATTATCGGGGTAGGTCTTATATTTAACAAATGCATAGAAATCCTGCTAGGGCTTATTTTTGGGGTAGGTCTTATTTTCAGGGAAACAGGGTAGTAGCAATATCTTGAATTCCGAGAAAGCATCAAGAGCTGCCATTAACAAGTAAATGCTCTGCGGCAGGATAACTACTGAGCTACAAATACTTCCCATCTCTGTGCCATTATCCGGACATTGAGTCATGGCAACTGGACCTCTTTTCCTGAGAGGCGGAAATGTTTCTTCTTCAGCTTCTTCAGTCTGAGGAAAGTTAGTGGTGGGGCCTGCAATTTATAGTTCACCTTGATTTCACATCAACCTGATCTGAATTGGCTCTTTAGGTGGACAGTGGCCTGAATAGGCTCATTAGATGTACAATGGCCTGAAGTATGTGAAAGTCCTACCTATGCAACCCTTACTAACACCCATTAAGTATTTGTTGTTTCTCTGTGAAGATTCTCAGTCATCCAGGTGAGTTTATCTGGAAGTTGAGTCACGGCAACTGGACTTCTTTTCTTGAGAGACTGAAACGTTTCACTGCTCAGCCAAACAGCTTCGTCAGGCTGAGGAAAGTTAGTGACGAGGCCTCCAATTTATATTTCACCTTGATTTCATATCACCCTGTTCTGAATAGGTTCATTAGGTGGACAATGGCCTGGATAGGCTGGTTACATGTACAATGGCCTGGGGTGTGTCCCACCTATGCAACCCTTCCCAACACCCATTAAGTATGCGTTGTTAGTGGTGGCCTTCCTTGTGGAAATGTGAAGTGCATCAGATTTGCCTGAGGAGTGATGAAAGTGCAGCATGGCAAGTGGCAGACAGATTGCTTTAGATTAGCTCTGAAATACATCTTTGCTAAGCTTACTTTACTATCCATGCCAACTGCCATAAGAGTAGAATACAAAATTCAGGCATCAGTAAAAGTGATCTAACGATAACACTGTTGGGTCCTCTTCAGGAAAAGGATATGTTGTGTATAAATGAATTCAATTGTTCAAAAATGTCCAAATGATGAAGCTGGGATATTGTGCTTCTACATCCAAAATTCCATATTCTTGAAAATAACCTGGGATTTCTGCAGAATGTTGTGTCCATGTTGCCAGCAGGAAAATGATCTCAAGCTTTCAAGTCTGATAACTGAATTAATTATTTTTAAAATATTTTCCCCCTCAATCCTCAGATCAATAAATCTGTGGGTGATGATCCAGCAGATAAGGGGGACATACTGTGTAGTCATATCTTGGTTTAAGAGTACATCCGTGCATGCTAAGACAAATTTAATTCATTACACGGGTCCATTCATTTTGTGAAATATTTGTCTTAAGCGGCACATTTTCCGATAGGAATGCACTGGAAACCAATTATTCCATTCCGGAGGAACAGATTACATTGGTTTTCAATGCATTCCTATGGGAAGGCTGCCCCAAACCATCACACCCTCAATCAACCAGCAGCCTGCAGGCAGCCTGACAAACAGCTGGTTTTGACAGTTGTCAAAATCAGCTGTCTGTGGAGGGCTGTGGAGCAGGCTTCCACTGCCATTTTATTAAAGGGATTGACTCAGCAAAGAGGGGAAGCTTTTCCCCTTCTTTGCTGGGTTGTGGCATGGGGAAAGTTCCCCCCTTTTGCTGGCTGCCTCTACTGGGGGGAGCAGGTGAAGGGTGACTCACCTGCTCATCCCCTTCCTGCCTTGGGGCAGCCACCTCCCCCTTCGCCCAGGTCTTTGCACCAAGCCGTTTCTTTCTGTTTGATACGGATCACCGCTCTAATTGTGACAGCTGAAGCTGATGAAAGGGACTTTTCATACTAGACAGCCCTGCATCACCCGTGAAATAACAGATCTAGGAGCATCTCTACCCTCAAAGCCTTATTTAGCAATAACCCAGCCCTCTGCCATACTGGCTGTACTGCTGGCTGTACTGCTGGTGTGCGTCGTAGACAAACCACCAAATAACTTCAACCTTTGTCTTATCTGGCCTGCATCGCCATCACTTATTGTTGTCATTTTTTCCCTATCCCTGTGCCCTGAAGGTAGTTCAGAATCTTTACTGTTTCACCTAAAAGAGGCAGAGCTGAATGTCCCTTGCCTATTAATTACCCCTCCTGCCTCATCTCTCAGTGATGTCTCCCAGTAGTCATGATTTCCTATGCTCCTATGCCCTTTAAGAAAAAACAAACAGAAGAGAAGGAATCAGGACAACGACGGGGCTCCAAGCAGCTTCGGAGGTGAGCCTGCATTTTTTCCTCTCTTTTTTCCTCCCTCCCCTCACGCAGACAGGAGCAAGGAAGTGCGGAGGGGTGGGGACGCAGAAAGAGCAACAAACCCCCAAGATCCCTGGTCCGAATTTAAGTGGCCAGCGGATCTTAGGGGTCATCTGAAAAGGCCCTTGAGACCTGCGCGAAGGGGGAGATGGCAGCGGCTTGTGGGCTTGATCCTAGCTCTGGTTTATTCTGCATCCATGGCTCGACCCAGATGAAGGGGGTAGAGATGGGCACGACTCAAAAAAATGGTGTTTCGTTTGTCGTTTGGTCGTTTAGGGGTCCATTTCGGTTCGTTTTCATTTTTGTGACGTTTTTTGCAAAAAAATCATTTTCATTTTGTTAGGTAACGAAATGAGAAAACGAAAACAAAAAATTGCTGTTTTGTTAGCATTCTTTTTAGTTCAATGCATCTGCTGCAATGAAAACGAAAAACACGGCAAATTTGGTCGTTTCGTTTTCATTTTCATTTTGTTTTTTAAAAAAATTGTTTCATTTTCATTGCGTAACGAAATGAAAAAATGAAAACAAAAATGAAAAATCACTCGTTCTGTGCCCATCTCTAGAAGGGGGTTGTGATGGCGGCTTCGACCCTGGCTTTCCTGACTGTGTTGCACCCACAGATCAGCGATTACATAGTCAGGAAATCCAGGATGGAGGACTAGGCTTTTGAATTTTATGCACCCGTAATCCCCTCAGGTTGTGGGCGTGCAAAGTTCAAAAGCCTGTCCCATAAGACATTTTTTTTTGCTAGACATCCAGTAGGCAAACTGCCGTCTTGCGAAAAAATGCCTATTGCTGGAAATTTCATTTGTCTTATGAAGAATTCATCTTACAGGGCTTTCGTCTTGCGAGGTACCACTGTACCTTGGTTTACGAGAATTTTGCAAGACAAGCAAACATTTCTTCTAAATCTTTGCATGATCACAAGTGAGTCAATGGTGGCTCCCCCCACCCCCCGCTGGATTCCGAGTGATTGTTTGGAACGTTTCATCTCAGGCAGCCTCAAAAGCCGAAGGAGGAGAGAGGAAGGGAGGCCTCTGTTGCACGAGCCAGGAAGTTTTCAAAGGAAAATGCATGTTAGGGTTTTATTTTTCTTTATATTTTTCTTTCATTTGTTTTCAACATCCTTTCTTAGTTTTTAAGCCATTTCAAGTCATGGGGCAGATAGTCAAGTGTGTATATAGCTACAAACTGCACTTTATTTTGAGTTTCCATTATTTCTTATGTGGAAATTTGATGTAAGAGTGTTTTGGTTTACAAGCATGTTTCGGGAACAAATTATGCACGTAAACCAAAGTATTACTGTACAGAGCATGATGCAACAACTCAGGGAAACTCATGGGTGCCAAATCCAAATGCGCTTTACTCCTGCTTTTACATTTCTAGCAGTTGCAATGGTAACCGCAGCAAAATGAAAATGAGAAAGGGGAAAGCAGCAGTGGAGGTGTTCCTCCCATAGAAACTGTCAATGTTACCGGACACTTTGGAGAGACTCTATCACATGATAATGGAATAAATAAATTTGTACAGTGGTACCTTGTATAAAGGAATTAATTTGCTCCAACTGAAATTCTTTTAAGCAAAATTTCCTGTATACAAATTTCCCATAGGAATGCATTGAAAATTGTGACCATTTTTATGTTGTACGGATTCTCCCCATAGGGGATTCTGTTAAGCAAATTTCCCCTATCTCCAGAATTTTTTATATCGTACAGATTTTATGTTATACAAACTGTTTATTATATGAGGGCCCACTGTATTTTTTTCTCGCATGAGGCAACCTGCTGGAGATGAGGTAATGCAATGAAAGCTTTTAGAATAGATGCTGTCCTAGAGGTACCCTAAGGTATTTCTAACAGTTGTCTCTCAGTGGAGAACTCAAACACGGTTAAGACAGAGAAAAGTGAGAAGATATATTGAACACATTTTTTCACCGTGGTCAGTCAGTTATTTTGCAATGTGAAATCACAGCCCTACCTTAGAGATTTCTGTGTCTTTTAAAATGGAGAGCAGCTGAGGTTTTTGTTTCTTTATTTTTGTTTTTGTTTATTAAAACACTATCTTTTTAAGCACTATACATTAGGAGACCATGTATAGCAATGCTGTTACTGCAAGACTGTTAGATTCATTGTCAAATAGTATTTTGAATCGAGAGATCAGAGAAATTAGATTTTAATTGAGTTTTGAAACTAAGCAGAGTAAGTAGATAAAGTTGAATTAGCCAGAGAGACAATAATGCAATGAAATCACTGGTTCTCCACGTCCGATATCAATGACAGGGGGTGTCAGGCTAGGGTTGAATGGGATTGGTCATGATAGGCGGAACAAACAGTGGTTGCAATGTAATCATGGTACACTGAACACTAGAAATCCCAGGAACCAGGCAAGCCCATGTTGCTTATTATATGGCATTTGAAAGACAAAGCAAAATTGAATTTCACAAAGCTAGTAGGGGATCATTCGTGCAGAGAATTAGTTTTAAAACGCTAAGGAAAAGGGAAAACAAATTACTGCTTTATTCTGAGAGGATAGTGGCAATAGCTTATTTATCTCACTTATTAACAAGCTCATATTTTTTTTAAGCAGTGTGGAATTTTCATTGCAGACGTGACCTTTTCCCTAATAACCTCATTTTGTCATTTTGTCTTTCCTTTTAGATTGATACTTTTAAATGACTACTTTAAATAAGACTGAAAAAAGAACTGAATTCATATTTCATTAGTCAAACTAAAAGAGCTGCTGGATGTGTCTCTTTCAGGTCTGCAGCTGTAGGATGATGATGATGATGATGATGATGATGATGATGATGATGATGATGATGATGATGATGATGATGATGATGATGATGATGCATGCATATCTGTTAAGTATTACAGCCCGGTGGTTATTTTCGTGCCAAAGGGTTGTGCTGACCAACACTTGCGTCAGAAAGCCATCAATTGAAATGGATTTTGGGTCAAACATGTGCAATAAACTTTTGCAGTGTCTGCTTAGAAAAACATAATATTTTATAACAAAGTTATTGGTGGTTTAGTCATCTTGGTCCAGTCATATCCAAAGAGTGGTACAGGGGCAAAATGGATTCTGTATGGGATATTTTCTCCTCTCTTCCTCTCCTGTCATGGAACGTATGCTGTACGCATGGGTCATCATAAGGAATATACTGTACTGTACAGTCTGTTAGTGACCAGCTTGAATAGCCCCACAATCCATTGTGAGAAGGCTGAGTCCAGCCTCTTCATACCACAGACCATCTGGGCTGACTGTGCCAGACATCTCTGTATGTGTTCGCTACAACTGGAATTTGTGTCAAATAATTTGCTTGCAGTCCTCTGAGGATCAATAATATCACTCGTTAAAAGCTTTGGAGTGCTCTGATATAGCTAGTGGCTGAGATTATGGAGAACTATTTGGGCTGCCGCCATCCATTCATCATCTTGTTATTTACAGACTTTATAACAACCAGCTGCTGTGCTTATTCATGCCCTGATCTGACCTTTTCTATCTTGTGCCCCTCCAGATGTTTTTAGGCATCAACACCCATCAATCCAAAAAAGTTGAAACCCAACAATCTGGGTGGTTGCTATAATCACACATAGCATTTGTAAAGTAAGACTGGATTTGAAAAGTAAGAAGAAAGTTCTGTGAGTTCAGCAGGCAGCAGCTAGTAGCTGTCAGTTGGGAGACATTTAAATTGCATTGCTCAAACTGTTGGATAACTCAGTGGTTCAGGTATCTGACTGTGGAGCCAGAGGTTGGAAATTTGATTTTAACTCTGAAAGTGGGCCACAGAACAGCATCAAACTGGCAGAGATAAACTGGCAGAGATGTAGCAGACAGTGTCATCCTGCTTTGTGTCAAACATGGAAACATTTGGGCAAAGTGTTTTTGAGTTTCCCCTTGCATAAAGAAAAGACCTTAAACACCCCCAGATTTAATCTTGCTTATCTTGGAAGAGAATGATTGTCTCTACCCACTTTTTTAAAAAAATTGGAATGAATCCAGGCTGCAGTGGGTGAAACAATGATCCTCAGAAACAAAGGCCTTTCAAAAAGGGTAAAACAATTACTTTCTTATAAACTCGACATGCATGGAACAGGCTTAGTCCAAAGACCATTCCAAAGTGGACAAGATAGTCTATAACAGTGATGGCAAAACTTTTAGAGACTGAGTGCCCAAACTACCATTCAAAACCCAATAGTGCCAATACAGCCATTTAACCCGAATACAGGTGGCTGTGAAAGCGTGATGTCAGGTGCCAACAGAATACAGGTGGCTGTGAAAGGGTGATGTCAGGTGCCAACAGAAAGGCCTCCGAGTGCCATCTTGGCACCCATGCCATAGGTTCACCAACACTGGTCTATAAAATACTCTATTGTGCTCACTCCCATTTTCATTTGACAAAGGTCTTGACAATTACTTTGTGTTTGGCTGCAAATTGATTAGCGTATGAAAAAGGAGATTTCCCCCTTGCTCGGTGTCACATTATCAATGGTAGTAATCATCAGAAATATCTGTAGACCACAGAGCCAGCAGCAAACAGAGTGGTTGGCTGGCAGTGGCAAGGAGAGCTCAGTATCAGTAGATTTTCTTTTGTATTTGTTTTTTCCTTCCTCGCCGCCACCACTGCAACCCCCACAGGCCAGCGGCTGAGCCCGGCAGGGAAGGGGACAGCGGCAAAAGGGGTGGCTGGGTGGCAGCAGCAAGGAGGACTCGGCATTGGAAAGTTTTTTTTGTTTTTGTCTCTCCTTGAAAAGGAGGGAAGAAAACAAATAAAGAAACAAAAAGCTTACCAATGTAGAGCACTACTCACCGCAGCTACCGCACTGCCAAGCGTTTGGGGGGGTGGTGGGGAAAGTTTTTGCCCTGGCACCCCACCACCCCTGTCACTGCCATTTTCCTCAGTATAAACCCCCGTATAAATCCTACAATCAGAGCTGGCCCGACCCACCCGTTCCTCTATGGCTCTCTCACTCCGGGTGGACACCCCAGGGAGGCCCGCAGGGTAGTAACTCGAAAACGGGCCTTCTCAGTGGCCGGTCCATCGCTTTGGAACAACCTACCTGGTGAGATACACCAGGCACCCTCATGGGCATCCTTCGGGAAAGCCCTTAAAACCTGGCTGTTCAGGGATGCCTTTGGTGACTGCTAATGTGGTACCAAGTTGTTGTTTTTTCCCCTTCTCTTTTTTCATGGTCATTAAGTTTTTGCCTCTTGCCCAGCACTATTTAACTATTTTATATTGTTTTATTGTTGTCTGTTTTTAAGCCTATTGTGTGAACTGCCCAGAGTTCCTTTGGGAAATGGGAGCAGTATACAAATGCATAAATAAATAAATAAATAAATAAATAAATAAATAAATAAATAAATAAATAAATAAATAAATAAATAAATAGTGTTTGCCCATATCTGTGGATTTCACTGTCTTCAGGGAGCCCCGGAACCAATCCCGCGCAGATACGATGGTCATACTGTAGAGGTTTCCACTAAGCATGCCTTCCTAAATAGAAACATACAGAAGTGCAATTTCATCAGCAATCCTACAAAGACTATACTCATCAGCTACTCACCGCCATAGCCAGTACCTTTCAGATGTTTTGTAAACTGTATACCCCTTCCATTGGAAAAGCTATGGAAACTGTTGGAAAGTAAAGTAAGCATACAGAATCCAAAGAAGCAATTTGTTATGCCAGCAGAGCAGGAAAAAAGACACTGTCACTTTTTAAATGCTCTTAAAACACACAGCATATGAGAAACCTTTTGTCTGGCACTAGAAATGCATGAGGCAAGCACCAGGCAAGCTTTGCTGGGAAGGGTTCTACTAAAAATATTTCTCTTTCTCTCTCTGGGCGTTTATACACGACCCCTAAGCTCCGCCGCAAATGGCTGCAAGCTCCAGACTTTAAAATGTTTACCCACCAGCTCCGGAGTTTGCAGACAATTAAGTGCGACCCCGCCCACTTTAGTGCGACCCAGTGCATTTTTCTTGTACCTGCTTTTTGATGGTGAAAAATATTTGATGCGGAGAGTGCCTGAGCTCTCCTCGCTTCTTTCTGTTGTTTTTCTTTTGCCTCCGCCCCTTAAAGAGGAACCAGGAAGTAAACAGAGGTCGGAGCAACCTCCACCGGCACCGGAGGTAAGAATGCATTCTTTTGTCTCTGTCTAAGGCTTTTTTTCCCTCCCTCCCCTCATGCAGACAGAACAAAGAAGTGCGGAGCGGGTGGGGATGAAGGAACAGCAACGAACCCTCAAGATCTCTGGTCCGAATTTAAGGGACCAGCGGATCTTAGGGGTCGTGTAAAAAGGCCCTCTCTCTCTCTTTTCTCTTGAAAGGTCCTTGCCTTGCCTCACTTGGAGGAAATGCCCTGAGATAGGTATATGGATAGGGCCCAGGTACGTAACTATAAAACAAAGCAATCCTTCAGGTAATCTGGCTGCAAACTAATCAGGACTTTAAAGATTAAGACCAGTGTTCGAACAGGCCCCAGAAAGAGAGTGCCAGCATATGCAAATGGAAAATTACCAGCATGGTATGATCACAATGACCATTCTCTATTAGCAATTTCGCCGGGCTCTTTGGAGCAGCTGATGCTCATGGTTATCAAAAAACAGGCCCATGCTTAACATTTTCAGTAATCCGAAAGGAAGAGGTTGCCAGAACAGCGATAATTGGATCACACCTCTTTCTGTTTGATACGGATCACCGCTCTAATTGTGACAGCTGAAGCTGATGAAAGGGACTTTTCATACTAGACAGCCCTGCATCACCCGTGAAATAACAGATCTAGGAGCATCTCTACCCTCAAAGCCTTATTTAGCAATAACCCAGCCCTCTGCCATACTGGCTGTACTGCTGGTGTGCGTCGTAGACAAACCACCAAATAACTTCAACCTTTGTCTTATCTGGCCTGCATTGCCATCACTTATTGTTGTCATTTTTTCCCTATCCCTGTGCCCTGAAGGTAGTTCAGAATTTTTAGTGTTTCCCCTAAAAGAGGCAGAGCTGAATGTCCCTTGCCTATTAATTACCCATCCTGCCTCATCTCTCAGTGATGTCTCCCAGTAGTCATGAATTCCTATGCTCAATTCAATAGCTTGTTTTATGTGTCTATGCTAATGCACTGTTATCCACCGAAAGATGTGGTTGTCTAAATATCTAAATAAACTGTCATACCGAGTATGTCCATAAAATTGACTGCATCTACAAGGTTGCGTATACCTATTACAGTTTACAGATTGAATTCAGGATGATGATGGTGATAAATTTCAGAGTTTCCGGTCACAACATTTAGAAAATGGTACAACGCCTGTTCATGAGACACTTGGTTTTTTTAGCTGAGAAAAAGTGCAGAAAAATCTGAACATTGTTGTTCTCTTTTCTGCTTCACAGGGAGAATTCGGTGCAGTTGTAATGCTGACTGGCTGACACAAGCACATCCTTAGGAGCCCTGTGGCGCAGTGGTTAAACACCTGTACTGCAGCTTTAACTGTGCTCATGACCTGGGGTTCAGTCCCAGGTAGCTGGCTCACAGCTGACTCAGCCTTCCATCCTTCCCAGGTCGGTCAAATGAGTACCCAGCTTGTGGGGGGCACAATGTGTAGCCTGCATAAATAAATTGTAAACCACCCAGCAAGTGCTTGAAGTGTTATGGGGCGGTTTATAAGCAGAAAACTTTGCTTTGCTTTGCTTAAACAACAATGAGGCAGGGTGTAGAGGTTGAATGAAGCAACTGCCAATCATTCTAAGGCAGTGTTTCCCTAACTGTGTGTCATGGTTCCGTGGGGTGCCAGGAAGGCCACTGGAGGTAACACAGAATCCTCTTATGCTCCCCCACCCTCCATTTTCTCCTCCTTAGCCAAAGTATCATACAGCACTTACATGTAGTTTCCTGGGATCTAGAACTCCAAGAATATGTGAGCCTTTTGGGTAATCACAGTGGAGTTACTTATAATGAATTTACTATACCCCGATACCTGACTGGTTCAATGCCCCCAAAGATTATAAGAGCTTTCACTTTAGCCAGATAGAATGTGCTCCCTTTTAAGATTTTGGATGGGAAATTTCAGAATATTCCCCTCCTAAATTGCTTGTGCCCGTGTGAAATGAATCAGGTAGAGACGGTCACTCATGTCCTTCTTTATTGTTCCTTTTATCGTGACCTACATAAGGAACTTATTCAACCTGTTATTAATAAATTTCCTGGGAGACCTGCCAAATTCTATGTGAATTTACTTCTTTCTGACAGGTCCCAGCAGATCTCAAATTGTGTTGCCAGATTTTGTACCGCTGCAGTAGTTGTACGTAGGCTCATGATTGCCAGTAATCCTAGCTCCTGATGACCATATAGAGCACTGTTGGTGAACCTATGGCACTGGTGCCAAAGGTGGCACTCGGAGCCCTTTCTGTGGGCACCCGACATCACCCCTTTCACATCCACCTGGATTCAGATTAAATTGCTGTATTGGCACTTGTCGAAAAATTAGTGGGTTTTGAATCTCAGTTTGGGCACTCGGTCTCTAAAAGGTTCGCCATCAAACCCAGTTAGGGGTTTGATGCTGACTTGACTCTCAATATATTATTTTATCTTTCTTTTTGATATTGACTATTTATATAACAGTCCTGTTTCTACTTTGCGGCTTTTATCAAAAGTTTTACAATGTTTTTAAAATGTTTTATTCTGGCAAATTGTTTTATTGTGGCAAATTGTTATTTTGGTCTTTCTTGATTTGGTTAAAACTGTAAATAAAGATTCATTCATTCATTACATGTAATTTCTCTGGCTTCCATACATGGGGCAGACAGGGAATCCTGGTGCAGGGCTGGTTTTTCTGGCCTCCTGTTCCTAAAGGAGCCTTCCCTACCCAACCCTGTCCCCCTCTCCACAAAAAATGCAGCTTCCCCATTTTTCAAGAAGGTGATTTCCACCCAGAAGTTGTGTCATGAGAAGGTTTCCATCAAGCCTCTTGTACACAGTGTAGTCTCTGGTTTTAGTCCTAGTAATACAGCTTGGGAAGGTGAGTTTGTGTTTTTAATTTGATTTAATTTAATTATTTTATTTTTTTCAAGCACTGGATAAGTGAAACAGCAGGTACTGATCTTGCTGTTATGGCAGTCCAATTGCACTGAAAAACCATGGCCAAGGAGCCAGTAAGGGTATTAGTACATGACCCGTAAACTCCGCAGCAAATGGCTGCCAGCTCCAGAGCTTACAATTGTTTCCCCACCAGCTCCGGAGTTTGCAGGAAATTAAGTGCGACCACGCCCACCTAAGCGCGTCCCAGTGCACTTTTCTTGTATCTGCTCTAGGAGGGTGAAAATCCCCAGGTCCGGATTTAATCTGGTGAGTGTGGGGCTCTCCTCGTTTCTGTTTTTTTTTTTTTGCCTCCAGCCCCTTTAAGAAAAAACAAACAGAAGAGAAGGAATCAGGACAACGACGGGGCTCCAAGCAGCTTCGGAGGTGAGCCTGCATTTTTTCCTCTCTTTTTTCCTCCCTCCCCTCACGCAGACAGGAGCAAGGAAGTGCGGAGGGGTGGGGACGCAGAAAGAGCAACAAACCCCCAAGATCCCTGGTCCAAATTTAAGTGGCCAGCGGATCTTAGGGGTCATCTGAAAAGGCCCTTAGTCAAGGGAGCAATGAGTCAAAAAGGTTTGGGAACTACTGTTCTAAGGTATGCAAGTTTTACTGACTAACTGAGCAGCTTATCTGAAGATTCACTGGTTATGGTGGAATTACTATGACAAGCCTCATCTTACATTGATGATGCTGTTAGTTTGCTTCTTTGTATTCCACCTTTATACCACCATCCTTCAGGTATGGTGGTATAAAGGTGGTAAAAGTGCATTCTAGTTTCAATTTTTAAAAAGGGGAGAGTTGCCAGATTTGATATACACCCAGCACACACAGTGTTAAAACAGTATTTTCTATCATGGTTCCCTTTGCAAATCTCGTTTTGAGATCAAGACATTCAGATTTTGCATGGAAATACCGTGCTTCTGAAAGCGAACATCTCCTCACCCCTGGGTCTTCAAATAATGAACTTTGAATGAAAAAAAAATACTGTCTATATAGTGAGCCGGAATTCATTTAAATATGTGATTAGCTTTTGCAGCCTTTAAACAAAAAGAATACAATTCCCGCATAAAAAAAAACACTACATTTTGACTAAATAATTGAAGTACTGTTTTGTGTGTTTGGAATGAACATTCCTTCTTATTTTCAGCCTGGACAGGAAGGGCTCTCTTCATTGCATTGTCTGAGAAAACCCCGCCCCCAAGGATTCTGTCACTGTTTGTACAAAAAATGTTGCTGCAGGTATGTTCAGGGGCAGAGGAGCCCTGCAAGGATCAGGGGCAGAGGACCATGCATGTGCCTTAGGGCACTGTTACACAACCTCTAAAATCAGCTGGCAACATAATTTGGACCAGAGATCGTAGGGGTTTGTTCTGCTTCCTGTGTTCCCACCCTTCCGCACTCCATTACTCCTGTCGGCGGCAAGGGGAGGGAGAAAAAAGGGAGAAAAGAATGCAGGCTCACCTCCGCTCACCTCCGCCTGCTGTCGGAGCAGCCCCATAGGGATTCCTGTTCGTTAAAGGGGCAGCGGGGACAAACATCAAACAGTAGGCGAGGAGAGCCCGGCATCCACAGCTTTATAATCCGCATCAGAATTTTTTTTACCTCCGGAGACCAGGTACTTGTAAAATGTGCTGGGGCGCGCTTAGGTGGGCGTGGTCGTACTTAATTTTTTTTTAAAAGTCCACAGTTGGTGGGAAAACAATTTTAAGCTCCGCATCTGGGAGCCCTTTGCCTCAGATTTTAGGGGCCGTGTAAAAGCAGCCTTAGAGGGAACCTTTCTTGAAACTGTTACTCACTTTGGTGTGGTGGATAGGACTCAGGAGGCTTGTTTTTGAGTGTATGTTTGACCATGGAAATTCAAGGGGGTGGGATTAGCCCTGGGAAATCCCCTCCCTAAATATCTCTCTGACCTTGAAAACCAGGCCAAGGGTTCTGTCAGATCTAGGTGAACGGTAGCACACACGTAGCAATTCACATGATCTTGTTAACTTCCGTTTACAGTGGTGCCTCTACTTACGAGTTTAAACCATTCTGAGTGCATGCACATAAGTCGAACAGCTCACAAGTAGAGAAGTTGTATCTAAAAAATTTTAAAAAATAAAAACATCGAAAAAAATGTAAGCAGAACAAACCACATCTAAAATTTGTAAGGCAGCAGTTAAAATGCCAACATTTTTCTTCTCTGAAATCAAATTGCTCGTAAGTAGAGCCACTCTTAAGTAGAGGTACCACTGTATTTTGCTTGTTTACCTTAGCTCTTCTACACATAAAGCAAAGCAAAGTGCTCTGATTATATACCTCCCCATATCACTTCAAGCAGTCTCTGGGCGGTTTACAGTTTAATTGCAGTATGCAGGCTACACATTGCCCCCCAGCAAGCTGGGTACTCATTTTACCGACCTCAGAAGGATGGAAGGCTGAGTGAACCATGATCCTGTTACCTGGCATTGAACCCCCGGCTGTGAGCACAGATTTAACTGCAGTGCAGGCATTTAACCACTCCGCCATGAGGCTAGTTGTATATATGTATATATGTATACTTGTATATACTTGAAATCTTCCCAAAACAGCAGGCTGCTGTCAACAAGACCTCATGTTACAGCTATCACCAGGACTAGTCCAAAGGATCTCCAAATGGTTTTCATATTTCTATGTTAAAAAGGAGGGGGGAGTTAAAACTTTTATAGGAGGACATGTGCCATTAAATTAAGCTAGACAAACTTTCAGACTCGGTTGCCTTATTAAAGATCAGACTTAGTTCGTGTTAAAGATACTGGAGCTCATAAAAATTAGCTCATCATTTTGTTTATTATAATTAAATTTCATTTTTATTGTGACTGTACAAGAGCAAAATGCAGGGCATGTTACAATTACGCAGAAAGTTATTGTAGTATGCAAGTAATGCCCTCTTCTGGCTGTTTGAGGCAATGTTTTACACAGTTTTACAGTGTATTTTTCAGGGTCTTTAAAAAATAATGTGTCATAAAGGGATTGTTTCATGTTACACTTGCTACAAGAGACACCCGGGGCAGAAGAATGATTCCAGCAGCAAACACAAGTGACATTAAATAAAAGACATTAAATGTGTTACCAATGTGAAATAATTCTAAATAAAAAATGAAAAAATAAATGTTTCATATTTGTTGAAAATATGTATTTTCAACATGTTAAGAAAAGAGAAGAATAGATAAGAACTCACAGGAATGTTGATGGTTCTCCATAGAGGTATTGTTGGTCAGTGTCAATAAATAGTGGGCTGAAAAAAACAAGGATGTTTACATTCCAGTTTTGGCCACCCAACCCCCAAAAAGCATTTTTAAATAAAAGCAGACAACCAAATTTTATTAAAAAAAATAAATACTGGCAGTTTTATTTTCCATTGAAAATATATGTGTTGAGAAATTTTCAACATGTTCAGAGAAAGAGAAGAATCTATCCCTCAAAAAGATCCAAGAACTTCAGATAAACCCAGGAATGTTGACATATGGTTTCCCTCCCATATATGATGGGAGGTAGATTTGAAGAACAGTCTTAGGGAGAGGTATTGTTGGTCAGTGTCTAATACCTAAACTTTCACTGAAGGCCACAATTCCCTCCTTGTTGGTTCAGATCCCAAAAACAAGGATGGGGAGGGTTGCTTCATCTTGCACTTAGCTATAATGAATCAAAAGTGCCATTTTCAGCTCTTATAAGCCTGATCTGGATGCATCCTTTCAGGCCTCCTCAAAAATCTACTTTTCCCCCTGTCCTGAAACTAGGATGTATCACTGCTTATTCTAGATAGTTCTTAAACAGATATTTGAAGTGGCATCACTGTTGTTCCTGCTGTTCATCTGCTCTCATTTTCTCTGTTTATAATTATCTACCAACTGATACGGTGTGCATTCTATTGCTCCCATGATTTTGAAGGGAAAGGAGTCAAAAGAGAAAGCCCCTGGTGATGTCCGAAACATCACTTACCTTTTATCGGTGGCAATGGCACAAAAGACCAGCCATATTCCATGAAATGCTGTACAGGCTGGAGTGGCACGTCGTGCAGGGGTCAGAAACTTGAAGCCTTAACAACTGTTTGGCATCCACAAGGAAAACAACAGGCTTGCTAAAGCGCCCCTCAGTTAGTTTCAGCTCTTTTAATGCATTTGTTTTTCCACAAGCATTTGTGCGGGATGTCGCATGAGCACATGAAGACATATGCCACAACATTTGCTTTCTGTTTTACAGAAGGTTGCAGGGAAAATATACGAACCTTGAAACATTTATTAAGTATGCACTCGAAACATTCCTAGCTTACCCCGTCTGAGGTAACCTTGCCTTGCCTGAGGTAGAAGGTGGCTGAGAACAATAATCATAAAATACAACTCTTTTAAAAATCCTTCTTAATTAAATAGCAGTGAACCTTGGAAACTTAAGATGTACTTGATATATACATGAACAATAAGAGGAGGAGGAGGAAGAAGAAGAGGAGGAGGAAGAAGACGAAGAGGACAAGGAGGAGGAGAAGGAGGATGTTGAAGTTTAAGCTTAAGTGGTACTTCTAGAAATAGGGTGCCTGTTTCTGCTGGAAGATGTATAGATATGAAAACAATATCAACAAGGTAGGACAACATGGAACATTTGTCAATTAGGAATGCACAAAATTTACCTCAGAAATAGGTACTTGAGAAGTTGTGTCTGAGATAGGGGAGCAAGACAGGCAATGACAGAGACGGGGGTGGGCATAACAACACTTATTAATGCTTAAATCTACTATTTGATTTTTGTGTTCTAACTAGGGTTGGGCACCCTCATGAAAAAAAATGCTGTTTTGTTGTTTAATTAGCTTACGAATCATTTTGTAAGCTAACAAAACGAAAGACCCCATTTTGTTTTGGATAATGATGAAATTGTCAATTTTTTTGTTAAAAATGAACTGTTTTGTTGCTATCTAAAATGGGCTCCCCATGGTCCAAGGGGCACCAAATATTTTTGGTAACTCCCTTGGACTCTCCCCTTTAAGCCCCCAAATGTGTAGACATTTGGGAGTAAGGGGGACAAATTATTAAGCTGCAAAGGGGGGAGTCATTTTTTAAAATTAGAATCGGAAAGAAGTTAAGAAAGATTTGAATATTTTCAAAAAAAATGTGGGCAGTGAGCTAAAATTGCTTCCTTCCCTGGGGCCTTCAGGACTCAGGGGAGCATAATGATTTGTTTCTGTTTTGTTTTGTTACTAACAAAACTACTTTAAAATTTTATTAGTAACAAAACGAAATGAAATGGGGATGGAAGCAAAATGAAATGAAACAATATTTTTTTCATTTTGTGCCCATCCCTAATTCTTACCACTTCTCCTTCAACAGTCATAAAGGACAGCAAAGTGTTCTGCTTATATACTGCCCCATAGTGCCTACAGGACTCTCTGAGTGGTTTACAATTTAATCACACATTGGGCCTGACCCCAGCAAGCTGAGTACTCAGTTTAGCAATGTCAGAAACATGTGAGGCTGAGTCTACCATGAGTCAGCTACCTGGGATTGAACCCCAGGCTGTGAGCACAGTTATAACTGCAGTACAGGTATTTAACCACTGGTGTCAGGAGGCTCTCGTGGCAGTTTTATCCCCCTTTGTGTGTAGTGTGCTTCTATGCATGAATCCACAAACTTGCCATAAAACATGTTCCGTGCCCACAATGTTGTGCATAGAATAGTATACTTAGCTGTGTTTGAGAACCTGAAAATATAATACAGCTTCAGTTTTACATTTTGGGTCAGTGCACCTTTTGTAGCAAGACATGGCGTATAAGTGGTTAAAAGAACCCTATAATTGAAGGACTTTGGCTCTGAATTAAGTGCTATGATATCAACCACAAATAAAATACTGTTATTTATTATTTGCTACAAGCATGGGAGGTTGCATAAACTTGTGTCTCCCCCGACTTTGTCATGTTACAAACCTCTAATATTTCACTGACTGAGAGTCAACTTATTTGGTGCATCATTTACTATTTCTGTGTGCCAGGATATATTTTTTTTATCCAAAAACCTTTGTTCTCAATGATTGCTAGGGTTTCTATTATTAAAAAGAAATAGTGGGAAGGTGCTGATTTTAAAGCAGTGGAATTGAAATCTTTATTTCCCATGCTTTAATTCTTATTTTATCTGTAATAAAAATAATTACAACATGCATTTCTTAGCTTTAATTGGTTTGTTATGTACAGTAGGACTCCAGTATCCACTGGGGATTGGTTCCAGGCCTTCCGTGGATAATGAAACCATGGATAAGAGAGAACACCTGCCCAACCACCCCCCAAACTGCTCTTTCCTGACAGTAGCTTGCTTTATGACTGCTGTTTTGAAACAGTAGCTTGCTTTATGGCCACTGTTTGTGACAGCAGCTTGCTTTGCAGATGCTATTTGTGACAATAGCTTGCTTTACAGCTGCTGTTTGTGACAACAGCTTGCTTTACAGCTTGCTTTGTGGCTGCTGAATTATTTAATTTTTTTCTCTGCCAACCGTGGATAACTGAATCAGTGGATAATGAATCAGTGGAAATGGGGTCCTACTGTACTATATTCGCTGGGGTTTTTTAAAAAAGAAAATCCTCCTCATTATTAAGGAATGTAAAGGAAAGCAGCAGGGCTGGATTTAGTAATGCTTGGCAGGGTAGTTTAAGACATGACCTTGTGGGGATCATTCATTCATAGAGTCACCACAAGTTGAAGGTGACATGACATAACATAACAACAAACTAATTTGTGGCATTCCATACATTTTGTACTCAGCATACGTTGTGTTAATAAAACAGATTTCTTTCCCGTGTGCACTGCATGCAGTTTGTGCTCATGCACCCACACCCTCTCCTCTCTATCCATCTGTGAATCTCCATAGTAATATCAAAACTAGACTATGGGTGACACTGTCATAGGCTGCTAGAAGAAATAAAATAAAATAAAATAAGTTGCTGAGCTTTCAGGAGCAAGCTCCCTTTTTCAAAGCAGGTACAAAAGTTCAAACATGGTAAGGGATGTAATTTGCCAGGAGAGAGTCCTTAAAATTTCACTTGGCAAGATGGACACCAGGCTTCTTCTTGGAAGGCACAGGTCAGCATGGTCCAATGGGACTGGACTTTACAGGCCAGTTCAAACAAAGAGTGGCATGGTATGGCATGGTATGAAGGAATGTCACATTGAAGAATGGACTGGTTTGTTTTCAATGGCTTCAGAGACTAGGACATGGGGCAATGGTCTCAAACTACAGGAAAAGAGATTCAATTTAAACATGAGGAAGAATTTCATGGCAGTTAGAGTTGTTCGGCAATGGAATATGCTGCCACGGAGGGTGGTGGAGTCTCCTTCTTTGGAGATTTTTAAGCAGAGGCTGGATGGCCACCTGTCAGGAATCCTGTGATGGGGTTTCCATGGCAGGGGGTTGGAATGGCCCTTGAGGTCTCTTCCAACTCTATGATTCTATGATTTTATGGACACCTTCCTCTTGCTTTCATCCATCATCTCTCTATTGGCTCTTTGAAGCATAGAATTTGATTTGATTTGCATAGAAGTCCTGATTGACCAGAGGTGGGGTGGAAGCAGGGGTTAATTCAAAAAAAAAAAAAGGTTCTCTATTAGGGAGTGGGGAAGATTTTTTTTTGGGGGGGGGAGAATTTTAAAATGTCCCTCAAGGCAAATCCAATGAAGACCCAATTGAAGCAGAAATGATATCACGGTACTGTACCAAGTGTTTATGTCCTGTAACAACTCTGATGAAAAGTAATTAAAATAATAGATCAATTTTTTCTGAAACAAGGATGGGAATGTCCTCAGATATGCAGAAAAGCTGAACTGTAAAGTGTGCTCAGTGGTTTCCAAACAATTCATGCTGGCATTTAAATTATCTCTTCAAACAAATGGTCAGCTGACATCCTTCTTCCAATGATTTGGCTCATTTGGCATTTTTGCCTATGATGGGGAAAATTATCAGCAAATCCTTTCCTTCCAATCAATAAAAACAATTAAATTTAAAAAAATGGTTGCTTGGAATTTGCATTTTTGACTTGAATCTGCGACATAATCTCCATGGATTTATCAAGAGTTGTTAATTAATTTCAAATTATCAGCATGTACTTTTAATAGGCTTGATTTTCTAAGGGTACTTCAAGAAGCAAGAAATTCAGTCCTGTGATTGCCTGATATACTGTATGTATTATCTGGTCTACCATAAGTAAATTAAGAAAATCCTGATGACTCAGCTATCTACCTCGGTCACCAATCACTAAAGTATAGGCAGAAGATGTCTCTGGATATTTTGCTGTCATATGAAGGTAATTTACTGCTCACTGTTTCACAGATTAACCTTGTGCAGTTCTGAGTCACAATTTGAAGAAGTCCAAGATTTATTCCCTCTCAAACTTGAAGCTCTGACAAACTAGTTAAACATAGGCTAAGGCAGGTTCCTTAGTGGTCCTGTGAGTGTATAGGTATAGATTCTTCAATATACAGTACTATTTCACTTTTCACTTAATCTTAACACTTGCTTAGTATACTGTTTTCCTAAAATCTCCAGGCTTAAAACCAGGGTACTTCAAGAACAGATGCAGGGGAGTTGTATCAGGAGACAGATGTCTAGTCTTGTGCGCTCCCAAAGGCATTTGGTGGGGCCAATGTGAGATAGAGGAAGCTGGACTAGATGGGGCCTTTGGCCGGATCCAGCAAGGGCTCTTCTTAATTTCTTATGTTCTTATGTAACTGTGTGTGTGCTCTTTTTAGCTTTAATGTTGTCTTTTAATGTTGTAAGATGCCTCTTCTAATTCCCTGTTCTTAAAGGTGAATATGTCTTAAATGTTCTGGGCTGTATATTGTCCCTCAGTATTGTAAGCTGCCTTGGGAACTTTTCCAAGGAGAAAGGTGGGGTAAAAATATTCAAAATAAATAAAAAATAAATAAATAATACAGAACCTGAAATTAATATAGTAGTCAAATGTTTTCATCACTTTGTATGACTTGCTGGTACTCATTTTATAAGTCATCCTCCTGGATGGCATGCTGAAAAGACATCACGGAGGGCTCCATTCCATGGTCTTCAAAATCTGGATCTAATTTTCCAATAAACTGGCTCCAAACATTTTGCCCCCATGGTCAGTGGTTTTTTAAAATGCCCACTTAACCAGGTTTCAGCGAGTTTTTCAAGAACCAAGGCAGAGGGTGGGCATTTTTTGATCCAGTTTGAAATGCCCATTTTTACAAGAGGCAAACGTTAGTGTGGGTGCAGAAAATATGTCCCCCCCCTTTTTGTTGTCAGTTTACCAGTTATGTGAGTCAGCAACATTCTGTTTTGCTGTTTTCCCCAACTGCTCTCTCCAATATTTTGCTCGGGGGACAGACAGCCTAGTTGGGGTGAGGAGGAGGAGGAGGAGGCTCATTTGCGGGACAAGGATTAAAAGGACAAGTCGCCTCTTCAGAGGCCAACAGGTGGCAGCCAGGGTTCCCAGCAAGGGCGTGGGTCGGCCCTGGCAGCGGGCCTCCCTTTCCGAAGGCACCCTGGTGAAATCCTCGCCAGCCAGGGATTCTGTTGCCATGCCAAGGAAGGGGGAGGGGGGATCCAGCCATGACAAAAGGAGAGGGAACTCGCTTCCCGGTGAAGAAGCGAACAGGAATCCTGAGGTTTATGAGCAAGCAAGCGAGCGGCTGACAGGCAGTTGGAGTGGCAAAAGCTTGGCATTGGTGGGCTTTCCCTTGAGGGTTGTCAATGAGGAAGCCCCTCATTGGTGGCTGCCTCAGGTGAGGCTGAGGAGGACTCAGCGGCAGCAGTACCAGGATGAGAGCTGGCATGGAAGCGGAGGGCAGGGCAACTGGCACCAGCTCCTGCCAATGCTGGGATATCTTTTTATTCTCTCTCTCTCTCTCTCTCTCTCTCTCTCTCTCTCTCTCTCTCTCTCTCTCTCTCACACACACACACACACACACACACACACACACACACACACACACACACACACACACACACACACACACACACACACACACACACACACTTGCCTGCCTGCCTTGTTTCTTGATAGCGGCAGCCTTGGTCCCCCATCTCATGTTGACATTGCAGCCCCGATCTTTATTCTGTTGTCACCCCACCACAGCGTGAGCTCCTGTAGCACTGGAGCGTCTAAACTCCACACCACCGGAAGTCCCCCTCAGAGCTTCTAAATGCAGCTACTTAACCCACATCCATGGGAACATGGGAACTGCATTTTCAGCCACGTGACGGCTTCAGAGAGAAACACAGCTTTTATTATTAACCGCCTCTTTCGCCCGTGTGATAGGGCCCTGAGTCCTTCTAGCCCCAAGGCTTGTGTATCTCTCTCCTCATCAATGCAAATTCAGACTCAAAATGGCTGGAACCTGGTAGAGCAACTCAGAGGCAAAAATCTATTCCCCTTCCTTTTTATTTGTTCTGTAAAAGATACACCATTCGTATGTCTATAAAATGTACGCAACCATTTATATACCAAAAGTTTGAAATACAGAGATTTCTCCTAAAGTATCACTAGAAAACAAACTAAGCAAAATCTTAACATCAAACGTTAAGGGTCTTCTGCCTTTATACAAGTCTGCACATAAGCAGAGATATTGGATGAAATAACCATCTGACAGCCCATGAACCATCTTCAGTAAAGTCCTTTAGAGCTTCCACCAGCAATAATTCACCAAGAGAACATTGAATGGACAGAAAGGACAAAATAGTATATTTCACATTATCATCACTGCCTGTTCTTTGACTCTGTGATTTATTGGCCCTCACCTCACAATAAACCCATAGCTACTTTTTATTGTCATTTACACTCAAGCATCATATCTGTCAACTGATAAGGTACAGCAGATATTTATGCCTCTTTATATTATACCTGTGAAGGAAAGACTCCTTGAAGTCATTTCCATTTGACCAAGCAGCTTAAAATGCAGTTGACTCCACTTGCAAAACAAGGAATATTAAAGACAGCTAATGTGAGTTTTTCCAGGTGTTTGGCCATGTTTTGGAAGTTTTTTTGTCCTGATGTTTCACCAGCAATATTAAAGACACATTCCTTCTTTTAATATTTCACATTATTGGTTTCCACACTAAATATAATATTTGTTTCTCATTTTTTTTCCTTTTCCATCTAGTCTGGACACTTGAATGAAATTTGTGAAGAAGTATAGAGCAAAATGAAATCATGGTGTCCTTTAAGTAAGACAATTCATTTTGGCAAAGAGTCTAAAACAAAGAAACAGAAACCACTTTTTGGAGGTATAAACATTTCTATTCAGCACAATAAACCATAAGATATGTCCCTGTAATTCTCAAGAAAACACATATTTGGAACATCCAAAGAGACACATGTTCCCTTCTGGAAAGACCACAACGTACAATTATTTATGATTAATTTCAAGTAGGACGTCTCATGGTATTCAAAGTAACACAGCTTTTGTCAACAAGAGAAGAAACTGTATCAGATTACAGTGGTACCTCTACTCACAAGTGGCTCTACTTATGAGCAATTCGAAATAAGAGCAGAAAACCATTGGTGTTTTAACTGCTCATTTACAGATTTTAGATGTGGTCTGTTCTACTTACAATTTTTAATTTTTATTTATTTATGTATTTATACATTTGACATTGTTTAGATATGGCTGCTCTACTTACAAGTTGACTTATGAGCATGCATTTGGAACGGATTAAACTCGTAAGTAGAGGCACCACTGTTAATGTTAAATCCATGACGTTTTCAGGAATGGAAAGGGGAGTGAAAACAACGGTTGATGCTTTGCCAAACACCATTAATGGTACCAACTCAGAGCTGCTGTGAAAAACCCAACCAGGAAGAAGATAAGCCACTCCACAAGACAGCAATTCTTAGATTCTCTGAATAACAAAAGGTAATGGGCATCACACTAGAAAAGATAATAGTTCCAATGTCTTGAAATTCTAACTGTCGTACTCCAGGTATTGCAAATACTGTATTTGATTGAGTACACAGCCATTATGATAGAAATTACCCAGCAGCTGCAGGGAACCTATTCACTATTATTTCTTAATACCTCCAATCAGCCTGTTAGTAAACAGCTACACTTCTGTTATTGTTTCACTGCCTTTTTCCACCAAACAAATACCCAGTTCCCACATATGCCTGAGCAGTTATTAATGGAGGGAATTATATTTCACATTAAAGAATAGAAATAGAGCAGGGAAAAAGATAATGATTCTAGACCTGACCTGATCTGACCTTCCCATGTTCTACAAGTTGCTCATCTAACAATATGTGTGTTTTTGGGAAGCATATACAAAATGTCCACGTGGCTCAGAAGCAAAAGTTCTAATAAAAGTCACCACCTCTCTGATGGGAGAAAGGTATTGTCTCTATCTAAACCCTTTTAGGAAAATCTGAAGAATTATAAGACAAAACTGACACTAAAGTAAATTGGTCAGACTCCACTCTTTTTCTAAGGAGCCAAGAGGTTTATACCTGGTTTCCAGGCCATTGTCTACAGAGCCAAATCTCCAAATATAACTTTTTAAGTCTTCACACCATTCCATGGAGTGCTAGTCCCCACGAGAAGAAGCATCAAAGACTCTACATTATTTATATTGGCTTTCATAAGGTCAAAACTGCCAGAGCAATGAAAAATATATTCCAGTGTAACCGTGCACAGGGAATGCTTTGATTCACACATGAAGAAGGCATCAAAAGCAAAACTTCACTTACGTTATTCATGTATTCACTAAGCAAGTCTTGCAGCGCCTGGCGTACAGCATTGCACTCTGCGACAATTCTCTCCCGGCGGTCGTCACGAGTGCAGGAAGAGTCAGCCATGAGTGCCGCCCCGCTGATGATACTCTCCAGCCTCTCTTCAAGAGATGGTCGAAACCGGGCTTCACTGAAGGTCATGGGGTCTAAAATGATCTTATTCTGGAAAAAAAAATTACAACATGGACAATTAAGTGTCGCTTATCAGCACAGCTAGCTTGATGGAGATATTTCTTTATAAGTCTAACTACTAACAACCCTTTAAAAGCAGTGATACTGATAACTGTGTTTCGACTAGGCACACTATACAAGTTAATGCAGTATTTGGGTGCCTCTGAAAACTTAGAACATCTCACTGGCTTCTGTCTAAGCCAGTGGTGTCCAAACTTCGGCCCTCCAGGTGTTTTGGACCACAACTCCCACAGTCCTTTGTAATTGGCAATATAGGCTTGGAATTCTGGGAATTGTGGTCCAAAACATCTGGAGGTCAGACGTTTGGACACCCCTGGTCTAAGCTTTATAGAGGGCATCTCTCAGGAAGTGCTATGTCAGCTTCCTATTTTGTACCAGAAAGAATGCCTTCAACTGCCAGACAGACTGGACTAGCTTCAGGTGAGGAAAATGTTAGTGTCTATAGGTATGGATCAGTGGATTAAAATGCCAAAATTCTGTTCAGAAAATTCTTAGAGAACCCTTGGACCTGGAAGCAAAGACAAACCAACAAAGAAAACAACTACCAGATCCATCAGTACCAGTACTTTAGAGCTAGATTACGACCAGTGGTAGAGCATGGAATTCTATGCTACCAAGGCTGTTACGCAAATGAGATTCACATTTCATATTGGAAAGCACATTACTGGTGATGAATATCATCTACAAAGAGGGGTATTCTTCATAAAAGAAGTGAAACTAAAGGGGATCAAAAATCTATTTTAAGAAGACAATGGTTAGTTAGATCTCCAGCTGCAGAGCTAGAGGTTAGAAGTAGGGATGGGCACCGTACGAAAAATGACACACTGTTTCATTGTTTTGCTAGATAACTAAATGGCGAAATGAAACAGGGAAGCAGCATTTCCTTACAAACAAAACACCATTTTTTCCTCTCTAGAATGAAATGATTTGTTCGAGAGGAAATGGCAAGGGAGCTTCATCAATCTCTTCCCTGAATGCCCCCGAAATTTGGAAAGATTTGGGAGTCAGGGACCTGAATTATGAAGTTCCAAAGGGGTTGTCCCTGTGAAAAAACCTTCTAATTGGAATCGGAAGCTGATCAGGCCAGCAATAGTGCTGCCCCCGCTTCCCATATGATTCCAATTAGAAGGTTTTTTTCCTAGGGGCACCCCCTTTGGCGCTTCATAACTCAGCCCCCTGACCTCCAAATCTTTCTAAATTTTAGGGGGTTCTGTAAAATCACTTTCTGAATGTGCCCCTGCTACTTTGGTGCTCCAAATCCTGACCTGTCAAAAAGCCCCAGCTGGTAAGCAGGGATCACAAGGAAGAAGGAAGGAAGCAGCAGTAAACTGAAGCTCTGTTTGAATTTACCGCTGCCTCCTTCCTCTTCCCATGCTCCCCCTCCTCCCAGAGAGGTTTGCTGGACAGGGATGGCTGTGAGCAGTGTGGGCTGGAAAGGGGGGGGAGGAGCAATCAGGCAGGGAATTTACTTCTGCCTGGCTGCTCCTTTCCTCCTACCTGCCCACCTCCCAGCTGGGATTGAGCTGTCAAAATCAGCTGGGAGGCATTTGCAAGGAGGCTTTTGAATCCCCCACAGCACATGTGGGGGGATGAAACGGAATGAAACAAAACACAGTTTTTCTGTGTCATGCCCATCCCTAGTTAGAAGTTTGGCTTCCTAAGAAAAGAGCCAGTCTGTACAGTCCTGGGTAAGCTGCACTGTCCCAAGTCAGTAGAAGAAAGAAGATACTGATGGTTAAGCACTTCTTCTGAGTACTCACTATGTGAAGTCACCATAAGTCATAATTAACTTGATGGCACTTTATTATTAGCAGTAAAGTAGATACAGCACACTGGGGTTCAACTAATAGACCTTCCACTAACCTAACAGAAAAATGCATTTGTACAAAGAATACCGACTAATGAATTTAACCACAATATTAATCTGTTAGGGAACAGAATAAATATTCATTATAATGTGCTGTCAAGCTGATTCTGACCTAAGCTGATTCCTTCCAAAAAAATTCAGCCACAGAGGACATAGAAGTGGTTTCCCTGTCCCTTCTCCTGGAGGCATCCTGGAATGTGCAGCTAGGTTCTCCTTCAATTTCTACAGAAACTGATCTTCCAACATTTATCTCTACATCCAGGTACCCAATGCCCTAAGCTGTCCACCAGCCCCTCCTGCCAAAATGCAGGAGGTAATTGCTCAGTGTTTGAATCCCACAAACACACTATTCCATGCCTTTTCTCTCCCCTCATTGGCAAACACTGTGTCTTTGTCTTAGCCACAGAAATCAATGCATCCCCATTTCTATTGATAATGGTGGAGCATGATTTCTCTGATCCTGTGAGAACCATTACTGGAGTTTGATACTGCAAGGAAGCCTGATACTACATAAAAGTCAGATGACGTCCTGATTATTTTATGTATTCCTTCCATTGCAAAGACTTCTGATTACTCTGCATTCTCTTTCACTTGGGAGTAAATTTCCTTGGCATGGTTGTTAAAAAGCTAGAATTCAAAAATCCATGTTAATCGTCTGGAAATTAGTGAAACCTACCAGGAGATCCAGCACCACATTCTGCTTACCCCTGAAATCCTCCTACTCTGTTAGCTAAATATAAAGCCATTACTTTGTTCTTCAAGTTAACCACCATATCAATAGTATGTGCTTCACATGGGCAGACCTCTAGGTGTAGTTTCATTTCTTCCCATCTTCCCCTCTCACAATGTGGTTATTTTACCTCGTGTGCATTCTATCACCTATTGTTGTATTTTGCATTGCCAGATCCAAGCACAGGTTCCACACACACTGATTAATCCATGCAGTGCCACCTTTACTGCCTTCCCATAAAGCAACTGTGGCACGCCTTTCCACACATGGTTCTTCTATCAGTTTTTCCATGATCTATCCATGATCCTTCTGCTCCCCACGTAGATGGACAAAGGTGCACAAGACACAGGCAGAATCAGCCAGACCACTTTAATGTGATTAGTAAGTCATTCTTACAAGGCACTTCTGTACCAAAGCAGAGATGTGAGCTATCAAAGAAGCATGTCAGCAATTAGAGAGGATCAGATTATCTTGATGTATTCTGAGAAGAAACACGCTCAAAACCCAATTACAGAATTGAATAACTCTTAGAAACAGATTAGACTCTAAACCATGAGCTCCTAATCACACTTGTTCATCAACATTGGGTGGGTAAAGCCATTGAGTGACCCATTTTCACTTCAAGAAGCACACCAACTCAACGTAATGTTTGTTGTGGTGAGAACAATTCCCTCCATTTCCAGGGTTTGCTATATTAAGGACACTTTATTGTCACATTAATATTCTCTGCAGCCACCTGCCATCTGATCTGCAGTGCAGTCAGCCAAGTATGGTCCCCAGCAACACGTTTTTTTTTCTCCTCTGCAGAATCTTTTCTCTCAGTAATAAAGGCTGTAAACCGTTTTGTGGCTATAGCCTCTACGTAGTTCAAAATAGCAGCTGCAAAAGTGTGGCCGGGGGTGGGGGGTGCCATTTTGTGCTCCTACCTGTAGGCAATTTAGTTACACACTAGCTCCTGTTTGGGAAAACATGTTTTGATTAAAAGAACCAACAAAAATAAAACCTGTGTGCCAAAGCAATATGACATGCTGTCTCTACAGCTACGAACTAAACCAGTGGTTACGAACCTGGGGGTTGGGACCCCTTGGGGGGGTCGAATGACCATTTCACAGGGCTCACCATGAGCCAGTGAAGAAAAAGGCACAAATGGCTTGGCTCGGGAGGAGGAAGGGGGGAAGGGGGGAAGAGTAAGTTACAGCTTGATAGGTTGGAGGGGATGTCAGTCAATGGCACTGGAGGCTGTGATTGGCTGAGGTTGCCTGTAGAGGGAAGTTCTCAATGGCACTTGTGGCAGTGGCCTGCCAAAGGGGGCTTGAGGCCTCTTCCAAGCAGGGCAAGGGGTCACCACCACATGAGGAACTGTATTAAAGGGTTGCAGCATTAGGAAGGTTGGGAACCAGTGATCTAAACTGATGGATGAAGCAGGGAGGCAGGGCATTTCAGTGGAAAAGGAGGAGGGCATTGCTTCTTAGTCCTCATCCCTTAATGCACCACAACTAGAAATAAAAACTTCTACAACTCTGTTAATGGGGGGGAGGATATGCAACAAGAGGCTTCCCTAAAGCTGAAGAACAGATCAAATGTTTATCAGTCTGACTCAGTCACTAGGAATCCAATGGTCTAGCACCATTTCCCTCTATTAAAATTTCTACTCATCCTCAGTGGAGAATGACTTTCTGAATAGGAGAGGGTTTTTAAAATTCATGATAAAACTTCTAGGGATGTTGATCTTCCACAGCACTTCAAATCTTAGGGTGTGTCTTCACAGATAAGAATATACATAATCATAGAATCATAGAGTTGGAAGAGACCTTAAGGGCCATCTATTCCAACCCCCTGCCATGCAGGAACCCCCTTCCAACATCATGGTTCTATGATTCTCTGAGAAGCCTTCCATGTATCATGGCCACTCAGAAACCTAATGAAGAATGTAACTAAATCACTCCCCAGGCACACAGGGCTATTCCCCTGAATTCCTGAGAGGGCTAATCAATTGTTTATCAATTATTAGTTTTAATGTTGCCTTCTAATGCTGTAAGATACCTTGCAATTCCCTGTTTCTTAAACTGAATATGTCTTAATTGTAATGGACTGTATATTGTCTCTCTTTACTGTAAGCCATCTTGGGTTCTTTTTTTAAGGAGAAAGGCAGGGTAAAAATACTGAAAAATGAATGAATAAATAAAATAATCAGTCCCCTACACAGATGAAACAGATAGTCTCCTCTTGTCTTGCATGCTCTGGCAGGATACCATCAGCAACTGCACAGTGTAACTGCTCCACAATTGCTCTGGAGATCTCTGGTTTGCAAGGCAACAACTATCCCATTGTAATCAGGGTTTGGATGCACATAAGATAGTGAATATCACTTTAATCAATTAAAAATAAAACAAACAAGCACATTTTTAGGGAGTCCATCTTTGCAAACCTCATGGCAGGAACAGCAGCCCAGGCACTGGTGGCATCTCAATAAAGGTAGGGAGATGACATGTGAGCTTTGAAGGGGGTGGGGAGGCCATCAGCTGTCTAAAAGGAGGGGACAAATAAACATGGGAAATATTCATCTCTTCTTATGTTTCAGCACATTCTTGATTCATAGAATCATAGAATCATAGAATCACAGAATCATAGAATCATAGAGTTGGAAGAGACCTCAAGGACCATCTAATCCAACCCCCTGCCATGCAGGAACCCCATCACAATATTTCCGACCGATGGCCATCCAGCCTCTGCTTAAAAACCTCCAAAGAAGGAGACTCCACCACCCTTTGTGGCAGCATATTCCACTGGAATTTGTGGCAGCATATTCCACTGGTTTCTGGACACAACAAACATGAAGTGATGAACATAAATGGATCAGCTCTTTTTGTTGAATATTGTGATTCATTTTTTTATTCATCCCTTTCTTTAGTCTGTATAAAGGAAATAAATAAAGCTTGGGTGGAATTCAGATAAGTCTAACAAACTCTGACTTTTAATTCACCCAAAGGAAATGATGTCCTCTAACTTCCCACAGCTATTGACAGACAGTGAATGACTAATGTAAAGGGTTCCAGTTCATTTACATTTATAATTAATCAAAACTATTAAAGCCATAAATCAAAGCTTGACAGTACAGTTCAGATTATGATTAATCGTCCCAAGGTTTGTAACTGCTAAAGACAAAGCAACAGAAAATACATCTGGGATAGGATGGCCGATATGGGAATTTGAGTTCTATGGTCACAGATGAATCAAAAATCTAGCTGTCCAACCACACTCAAGACCAAAGACAAGTTTATCTCTTTGGCTGCTATCCCACGGACAGAAAATCCAGATCAAAGTAAAATACAGATTTCCCCCCAAAACAGAACAGGTTGAAAATGCTGTTCCTGTGTCCCCATGGGTCCAGTTTAAAGAACTGCATATTTTGTGTTCCCCACGAGCAGAAACCATAACACAGTGGAACGAAAAGTTTTTGATGTGGATTTTCCAAGTCCCCATGGACTCAAGTACCGATTAAAAATCTGCATAGGAACTGAGACAGGCTTTGTACCGCCTCAAGACCAGGTACTTCCAAAACTCACTGGGTCACGCTTAAGTGGGCATGGTCGCATTTTCCCCACTTTAAAGTCCACTGGTCGTGGGGACACAATTTTATTAACCACATCTTCAAGCAGTTTGAAGTGATTTTTAGTGGTTGTGGGATAGCAGCCTCTAAGATCCTTCAAACTCACAGCCCTAATTCTAGGAAGAAATAGGTAACAATTAGGAATTCTTAAGAAATTCATCTCTCTCGCATTCTGACTCAAATTTGCATGTTTATGATGATCCATGTTTATGATATGGTTTCCAGGGCGGAAATCTGCAGAGCAGGATTATCTCACTTGTCCACAAATGCCAGCACAAGGAATGCTAAATTTTAACTCCTCGCTCTGCAAAAGGGTGAGGTATTTTTGTCACACCGTTCATTGTGCAAAAAAGGATGGGATTGCTGCTTTGTGACATGAACTTTATGGATCAGAAGCATTAGAGAATTTGGTTTTCTGTCTCTACCACCTCCTTGTCAATCAGTCAACTTTGTCAGATCCTTTTCTGTTCTGCATGCACGTGCCCCCTCACATTCAAGTGTTTATCAACTTTTATAAACAGCAAAGACAGACCCAAAACCAATGAAATGAGTTTCACCGGTTAAAAATGAAATGTTCTACATTTATGCTTTAAAAAAGCACATACAAAAATATTGGAGAGCTGATGTTTTAGTCATACATGTGAAGAGGCTTGGGGTAGAGTCCAACAAACCACAAGCAATATGCAAGTCAACAGTGGGATAGTACAACAACAACAACAACAACAACAACAACAACAACAATGCTGCAATACTAAGCTGCAGGGACAGAACTACAGTGTTTTCCCATCGCCTCTCCAGAGTATTCACTTGTCAGCAGAAGCAGGGCCAGATTGGGTCGACTCCTTACCAGAGTGGAGTGACATTGGAGAAGAACCCCACCCCACCCCAATGGCACATGGCAATCAGTAAGGTGGTTAATTCACATCCTTCTTTGTTCCGCTACTCTTTTTGTACCATGACAGCGTTGGATGTGATCACATGGTTTTGTCCCTGTTTCAGTGTTTCCATGATTGTGATAACTTGTCTTGTGACAAGTGTTACCTCACAGTCTTGTACCGTGGCAAGCACTGAATTTGTCTCGCTCCCTTTTTCCTTTTTTTTCGGGGGGGGGGCTTAAAAATTCTTTTTCGACATTTCACATCTGAAAAGTCAAAATAAAAACAAACAAACCTGGACATAGTTTTCTGAGAGAAACTAATATTTTGTTGCATGACAGTTGTTACTACATGGTGTCTTGTCTCAGAACAGAAAGTGGGAACACAGAGTGAAAAGGGAAAACCCTACCCCAGCACCAGGTACACAACTATCACACTTAGCACCTGTTCCGGGGGCATGGTCGAGACAAATTTCAGTATGTCTGTGAAGATTCTCAGTCATCCAGGTGAGTTTCTCTGGAAGCTGAGTCATGGCTACTGGACTTCTTGTTTTGAGAGATAGAAACGTTTCACTGTTCATCTAAACAGACCAATGAAGCTGTTTGGATGAACAGCGAAACGTTTCTATCTCTCAAAAAAGAAGTCCAGTAGCCATGACTCAACTTCCAGACAAATGGCAGTAGTTGTGTAACGGACGTGAAGTAACATTTTTTGTACCAATCCTAAGTGCAACACTAACAAAGACAAAACGGACATGAAGTAACTGCCTAAGTGGTCTTGCCAACAAGAGGGGAGGGGGATAATGCAACGCACCACCCGGGAGGCCAAGCTGACACCGTTATATGAAGCTCTCAGTGCTAACCCTAAGCCATCTCCACTCTGAAGAAGTGTGGATGCAGATTTTAAACCAGTACTTGAGTCCGTGGGTACTTGGAAAATCCACATCAAACCCTTTGTGTTCTGCTGTGTTGAGGTTCCCACTCATGGGGACACAAAAGACTGCACCCGTGGGGACACAGGAACCGTGTTTTCAAGCACGTGACCATTCCAGGGGTAAATCTGCATTTTACTTTGATATGGATTTTCCGGCTGTGGGACAGCAGCCACTGTCAGCCTGGCATGACATACAACTGCTGTTGCTGATGCCACTAAGCTCAACAGTATCTGAATCAAGTGTCTTGATGCAGTTGGACAGACAAACAGTCTCACTACTGTTTGTGTACTTTTGATTGTTCATTCTTTTTGGTAAATAATCTCTTCCTGTCACTGAATTGAGGACAGCCCCTATGAATTGAATTATTTTATAAGATTTCATCAAATTCACTTTCAATCCAAGAGTTGGTTGAATAACTTTCTCATTCTTCACAAGAGTATTCTGATTGCCACTATCTATCTATCTATCTATCTATCTATCTATCTATCTATCTATCTATCTATCTATCTATCTATCTATCTATCTATCTATCTATCTATCTATTGCATTTTATACCACCCATCTGGCAGGAAACAGTAATCAAATCTAAACAAAATAAGACAGATGTAGCAATAAAACAACTTTCATTAAATACAATTTGAAAACACACAGTAACCAATTGTTTATATACAGGAAGATTGCAATCCCTTTCATTCACGAGTCAACTACTACTAGTCCTATACATTTTGTGACACCCTTGGAGCTATAAAAAGGCCAAAAGGAAGCACTATGAATTGGAAGTGCTAAACAAAAGAAATACTGATCTTCTGATTGTATGGTTGTTGTGATGAAGGATATGAGGAAATTTATTGGCTGAAGGGTCTCTCTGTCTCTCTCACACACACTATCATGCTGTATATATTGATTCAAATTCAGGCAACGTTTCCAATCTTCTTACAGCTTCTCTCCTTCAACACCTTGTGTTTTCCGCCATTTCCCACAATTCGTGCCAAATGGTTTCAAGAAAAGCAGTGTCCTACTCATTGAACGTACTGTAAGAACATAAGAGCAGCCTTGCCGGAACAGGCCACAGCCCATCCTGCCCAGCATTCTGTCTCACACAGTGGCTCACCATTTGCTTCAGGGTATTCCCAAGCAGATGTCTTCACCTGCTTACGATTCCCTGCAAATGGCACTGCTAGATATCCTGCCTATCTCTCCAACCCAGAGGTTGCCCTTAGGCATCCATAAGGATAGCCATGGATACCCTTGTTCTCCATGAACTTGTCCAATCCTTTCTTAAAACTGTCAAGGCTGACCGCTGTCACCACTTCTTCTGGCAGGGAGTTCGAGACACCAGTGATCCTCTGGGTGAAAAAGTACTTTCTCATATTTGTTTGAGATCAAGCACCCAAAAGTTTCATGGACTGACCCTTAGTTCTAGTAAACTGTAAAGCTGTAAAACTTGCATCCATCTATAGAAGGCACACAACGACAAGCTGACTGATCACATCACCAAAAACAACCAATTTATTGCTACTACTTTTACTCACTGGTGGAACAATGAAAGTTTTGTCCTAATTTTATTATTTTTGCAGTTAGAACAATGGGCAAAAGCTATTTTCACAAAGGTGCAATATTTCTCAATGACCAGTATGTGAGCATGAACACACAGACATCTTTATTGTCTAGCAGCAAGGGGAAAAGGCACTGTCTTTTTTAGGAAGCAAGGATGAATAAGGGCCTTTTTACACGACCCCTAAGATCCACTGGCCACTTAAATTCAGACCAGAGATCTTAGGGGTTCCTTGCTCTTCCTCTGTCCCCACCCCCTCGGCACTTCCTGGTTGCTGGCAGCCTGAGGGATGGAGAAAAAAGAAAGCAAAGACTGCCTTCTTACCTCCATTTTCTTCCGGGCAGCATTCAGATCTCTTAAAGGGGCGGGGCGCAAAAAAAGAACAAACAGAAGCCAGGAGAGCCCCGCACTCACTATTCTTACACCGGATCAAATCTTTGTCACCATCAAAGACCAGGTACAAGAAAACTGCTGTTTGGTCACGCTAAAGTGGGCGGGGTCGCACTTAATTGTCTGCAAAGTCCGGAGCTGGTGGGTAAACATTTTTAAGGTCCGGACCTTGCAGCCATTTGCGGTGGAGCTTAGGGGTCATGTATAAATGCCCTAAGTCAGAATCTTTTGACTCATGTAGCCACGGCTGCCTGCAATTACTGAAGCAGATATGAAGGCCTGTAATTCCCACATTTGGAATGCAGAATATACTTCTGTAAGTTGCATTTCAAGTAGTCTTTTGCCAGTCTCAGTACTTTGATGGCATTTTTACTAATATAATGGCAAGTGCTATGGGGACTAGATGTGCAATGCTGGGATCCAAAAAAGTACAACTTGTGTTTTGATTCAGCTGTTGCAAATAATTGGCCTAAGACAGGAAACAGCTTAGAAATGATGAAAGGAAGTTTGTGGATGGCTTTGTACCCCATAGATTCATAGAATCAGAGTTGGAAGGGACCTTGGACACCAACCCCACCCACGGCAGGAGACCACATACCATCCCGGACAGACAGCTGTCCAATCTTTTCTTGAAAACCTCCAGCAATGGGGCACCCACAACATTGGGAGGCAAGCTGTTCCACTGTTTAATGGCTTTCGCTGTCAGGAAATGTCTCCTTATTTCTAGGTTAGCTCTCTCCTCGGATGAGTTTCTGCCCATTGGTTCTTGTCATACCCTCAGGTACAACTGAGAATAAATCAATGCCCTCTTCCCTGTGGCAACCCTTCAGGTACTGGAAGAATGCTATCATGTCTCCCCTCAGTCTTCTCTTTGTCAGGCTAAACATAAATATTTCTGTTTCACCTAAAGTGAGCAATCCTAATAAAAATTGCAGGATCATAACAATGAAAGCTTGAGAAACAATTTGTCAGGTGTTTCAGTGAAAGATCACCATACACTTTCAATGTTATAAATAGTTCCAAAAAGTAGTATCTATTTAGTTCCAAGACACAGAAGCAACAGAAATTGTCTGCACAACATGGGCTGAATGAAATCACATCACAGCCACAACCTGAAATATGCTACATGAAGCATTTTATATCTTTTGCCTGCTATTTTAAAATAGCAGATCAAAGGTGACTGAAACCAGCCTATCACACTCCAAAATAAATATGATATCTTGACAAAAATCAGACAAAATCAAGTGACAGAATGTAAAGTTTAGCTAAACCTATTGAGTGAAATGTTTTAGAGACAATTTTCAGAAACATGCTAAATGTTTCAGTACCTATCACTTAGACTATGAAACTTACACAAAGTTTGCCTTAAATTGTGACAGAAATTAATAAAAGATGAACAGGAAGAGACAGCTCAGCTTATGAATTTCAAGTTATATTGACTAGGAAAAGAAACTATTCTATGCATTGTCCACTAGATGTCATGGTGGAACAAACAATGAACACAATAAGACCTAAAGGCAGCCAGTACAAAGGTATCAAAAACAGCTAAAATACAAGGTTTATGCAGGTACAGCATAAAGGTCTGCCTGCATAAATATGTTAGGTTTTACACTAAGCAAGATGGAATTTCATAATTTGTGCAATTCTAATTGTGGCTGCTGTGAAATGTGCCAGCAGAGATGTTTTACAGATAACACTTCTGTTGATCTCATCATGTTACATCTGTGTAGCGAAACAACACAGATTTTGTCCAGTCTTAAAAAGAAGCTGCAGGTTGATAGAGGCCATAATCCTATTCATTAGTAAAACAATGTTGTTAATCATCCAGAGCAGCATCACTGCCAGATGGGCAGTATAAAAATCCAGTAAATAAATAAACAAACAGATGTAGTGACATGACATCAAAGCAGCAAACTGCTGCTAGTTAGGGAGTTGCTGCTTGTACACTTCTTCACGTGTGCACTAACACAACTGGCACGCAACAAAGGCTACAAGGAACAACCTGTGAATTAGCTGCAATATGCAACTGCCATTTATATTACTGTGTTGTGAAAGCCTCCATGTGGTGTCAGGTTGACATTCAAATTGTTTGCTGTAGGGTACTAACCAATAATGAATGCAGTGCCCCCCTTCCTCAAATAAAATCTAGTACAAAACTTCTATAAAAAGTTTTATTTACACCAAAAAAAAAAAGAGTTGAAGATAGGGAAAGTGAGACAGCAGGAGGGAAGGAAGGTGAGCAGAAGAGAGAGAGAGAGACATTATAAAGGTCAACAACATACATCACTAACACAATTCTAGTCAGTGGCTTTTCATGGGGTTGTTAATGAAAGAAGCTTCTGGGGTGACGAGATTTGTCTGTATCCTATTTTTGCAGCAGAGCTACAAAAGCTCATGTTGCTAGAACCTTCCCTTCCATGTTTTCCAAAACAACACCCACCTTCCAGATAAAATAGTGGCTGAAACTCTGCTGCTTATAGCAGTAAGCTGCAGCTAGTTATGCCCACTGAACCAGTGGGGATTCAGTGAAACAAAGCAAAGTAAAGCAAAGTGTTCTGCTTATATACCGCCCCATACCACTACAAGTAGTCTCTGGGCGGTTTACAATTTTGATTACAGTGTGCAGGCTACCCATTGCCCCCCACCCCCCAGCGAGCTGGGTACTCATTTTACCGACCTCAGAAGGATGGAAGGCTGAGTGAACCTTGAGCCTGCTGCCAGGGATTGAACTCTAGTTGACTTCCTATACCAGGCATGTTCAAACTTCAGCCCTCCTGATGTTTTGGACCACAACTCCCAGAATTCTAAGCTTAGATTGCCAATGGCAAAGGACTGTGGGACGTGCGGTCCAAAACATCTGGAGGGCCATCTGTCGTATACCAAAGTAAGTTAGAGGAGAGCCATTTGAATCAAGGGAAGTTAAGAGGGCAGTTGACACACCCAACCCTACTGATTCAACAGGCCTACTCTAGTGTTGACTTGTTACACTAAGCAACACTATTTCAGCCAGTATTGAAAAGGCAGCTTTTGATAAGGAAGCAAAAGAATTAAATGTTTTACTTCCCCATCCCCCAAAGACCAGTTGGTCACCTAAATAATAATACAGTGGACCCTCATACAACAAGCAGTTTGTTTAACAGAAAATCTGCTTAAAGGAGAAAAAAATTCTGGAGATGGAGGAAATCGCTTAACAGAATCACCTATGGGGTGAATCCATACAACAAAAAACTGGTTGTGATTAGGGATTAATCTGTTTTCAATGCATTCCTATGGAAAATTTGTACAAAAGGAAATTTGCTTAACAGAATTTCATTTGGAACGAATCAATTCCTTTATACAAGGTACCACTGTAATTACTATATGTCAAGTCAACTTTGACTTATGGGAATCCTTCATGGTTTTCTGTGTCTTGTTGATCACGCCCCCCCCCCTTTCCCAGGAGGGGCAGGAGGGTGATAAACTCTCACCTTCTGGCCCTTAATCACTAATTCACTGAGGGATGCAGCCAGTTGTTGGATGCCGAAAACTGCTCATTTCCAACCTATCCCTGTTTTCATAACAGAAACACTTGTGGGACACTCAAGCTCGAAAGGAAAGATTATGTTGCTGAAGGAGGTCAGTTGTACGTACTAAGGAGGATTGTGTCATTTATCTTCAGCAAGGGTGCTAAGGTGGCTTCTGCTGATTACAACATCCGTTTCTTTAATTTCTTTTCAGACAGAGACTGTGTCCCCATCCTGTAGCAGCCTTCTATGCTGAAGGAGGACAAAATAAAGTTCTCTCCTGTCCCTTCCTCTCCACAGCACAGCCTTCAAGCTCATCATGCCTGCTATTTGCTTCTGTGTTTGTTATTTTGCCACGGGGGCTGCAGTCACAGCATTATTGGAAAATAGTTGCCTTGTATTCTGCCAGCTCCTCTCTTACTGGGCTTTTCTACGACCACATAAGCAGAATGTCCCATGGTGGTTTGTTATCTAGACGCTTCCCTTTGTCTGCCATTTGATGCCATTGCTCCTCGCTTTTGTGGACATTTCAACAGAGTTCATCTGTTTATCAGTTATGAGACAAGTTATCCGGCATTCGGTCCGTCTGCAGCTCAGAAGCCAGCCTGTCGCATCCAGGCCGCATTCATAGGAGAATCAGCTACTTGCTAAGAAGCAGACCCACAAAGGCGCTGGCTACTTAAGAGAACAACACAAAATGGCCATCATCACCTGAGACCGACTCAATGGCTCCAAGGAGCCTGTAAAGCAGACCATTACTACCCTGTTCCCAAAAATAAGACATCCCCCGAAAATAAGACCTATTTACAGTTTTGCCTCTCAATGAAATATAAGGCATCCCCCAAAAAAATAGGGCCTCCCCGATAATAAGATAACAATAAATGTGTACTGTATTATTCTTCATGGAAAAATAAGACATCTCCTGAAAATAAGACCTAGCACATCTTTGGGAGCAAAAATTAATATAAGACACTGTCTTATTTTTGGGGAAACACGGTAAAGGAAAATACCAGGAGAAACACTCTCTGGAACCCATATAGGGAGATGAAAAGTTGTTTAAAACTCGATGCTTCCTGTTTATACTGCCCAATTTTCCCAAACATGAACTCAGGGCAGTTAATAAGATATAACATACAACTAGAGAACAATTGAAAAAAACTGGTTTCCACAATTCGTGAAAATTCGCAAAAATTAGTCAGTTCATTTTTCGTTTTTTCATTTTTTAAAAGTGGGCCCCTATCCTCACCCACTAGGAAGGGGAAGCAGGCTCCAAGAACCCCAACACGGGGTCTCCCCTCCTCATTTAAAATATGCTAAGCCAATGGATATTGCATACCAGTTGTGCAGACAGTGACTGTGAAGACTTAGTGGATGGCACTGAACCCAGAGCCAGGTGAGATGCCTAACTAAGGCTCTCCACACCATGTCTCACACAGAAGGGAATTGTACAAGATGAAGTGCAATGCAAGTACATCTGGCTTAGGGTTAAGGTGGGTTAGGGTTAGGGCTAGGGTTAGGCTAGTGATGGGTAAAGAACGGTGGGCAGTGGGTTGCACCTCTGGGTGCCTCTCTGACCCACTAAGAAGACAGTCTGTGATTCTGGGTATGGAGTCAAGGGTTAGGGTTAGGAGGGGGCAGGGCAGGTTGAACGGGGCTTTTTGGCACATCCCAGAAGTCTCCATGGCCAGGTGGCCATGATGAGGGATGGCAAAATCTTGACGTCCACTGAGATGCTGGCCATCGGCCAGCCCAATTGTGCAGGTGCAAAAAAAAAATAAAATCAATGGAGGACAGAGGAGGAGAGGAGACAGAGAGACATTTTGTTGCAAGAAAAAAACCCACTGCTACTGTGAAAAATCTGGCGGAAATTATAAAACAGTGCTTCTGTTGTGCTTGTGTGTTTTTGGACCACGATTTCAAAAACAATATTGCGTTCACCGCCCCATTTTGATCCCCGCCCGCACCGCATGGCATGGCGACTGAGTCCGGATGCCCAGGATGGGGAGGCGGGAAACCCTCCAGAAACCACCCCTCCGGTAGGTGCCCTGCGCCCTTAGTCAAGCAGGCATTTTTCCTTTTTTGGCCCGGGAATTGGGGGAAGTTTAAAATTTTTCCTGTGCTAAAAAGAATTCTTGCCTTTGGTGGCGGCGGCAGAAAGACTGGCTTTTGCTGGTTTAAAAGGTCCCACCAGAGCAGCCCAGGACGGGGATGGGGAGGCCATTCAGAAACAACCTCTGGTAGGTGCCCTGAGGCAAGGCATTTTTCCACCTGCATGCGGGAACCGGGTTTTTTTAACAAAAAGCTTTTGGTCTGCTCTGGCAGGCTCAGTCTGAGATGCAAGTGGTTAGCACGACAAATCAGACCAAAATTGTTCGTTTGTCGGTTCGTCTCGAAGTCTGGCGGAGTAATTCCCATTACCATTTCCGTAGAGTAACGGAACCGAGTAACGGAAACGGGAATACTGCTAAGTCGTGCCCATCTCTACATACAACAATTAAAAAAACTGGTTCCACAATATGACATATTTTTTAAAAGCCCCAACCGCAATCCGTAGAACCAAGATTTAAAATACTAAGAATACAGGTGATAATAAGGCAGCTCTAGCCTGCATCAGACCAGACCAGGGAGTGGTATTAAACCACATCCAATCCCAGTTGCAAGATGAAGTTAAGAACACATAACCATTTTCGAAGGCAAAGTGGGAAAGAACCATGCAGGCAAGGAAGAACAGAGGGATTCTGCTGGGACGACCTTAAAGAGGCAATGAACACTCACAAATGTTCTCATCCATGATGAGAAATGGCATCTTGACGCACTGAGATGCTCCCATCAAGAATGAAAGCAAAACAAAGGTCAGTACCATGGATGAGAAGGCCAGGATTCATTCTCAGCAGCAGCAGAGCAGCGGGAACAAAACAGGAGGAGGCTTGCATAGAAAACTTATGTTTTGTTGTAAGAAATATTTGTGTGCTGGGGTGGGGATGGGGTGGGTGATGCATAAACCCTCATAATCTCACCCGGTAGAGAAAAGGCTTCCTGCCTGGATTAATGTAAAATGCTCTAAAAAGAATTCCCTTTGGTGAGCGTGCAGAAACACTGACTTGTTTAAAAGGTAGCAGGAAGACTGCAGATGCATTCCACCTAGCATGTAAATCCCCTCATGCTCCAGCTCCAACAAACCGCTCCTGGTCTGCTCTCAGGCTCAATTTGATGTGGTTGTTCTGATCTATACAACCCAGACTGCATTTCACTTAGGAAGGCCCACTGGGGAAGTCTTCCTCTGGGTCCACCATCCTCAAAGGGACTTCTGGTGAGGATCGGAGAGAGGGGCTTTCTGGCAGCTTCCCCTAAGGTACAGAAATCCCCTCCACCTGAAGCAAGACTGGTACGCCACCCACTAGGCAAGTGTCTAGGAACAGAACCAGAAGAAGAGGAAGAGGACAGCTCAATGAAGTTGTCTACCCAAAGTGTGGCAGCAGTGAAGAAGGCCAATTCCATGCTATGGATTATCAAAAAGCCAACATTATAACGCCATTGTTCAAAACAATAGTAAGGCCGCACCTGGAGTACTGTGTCCAATTCTAGTCAGCACATCTCAAAAAAGACATAGTGGAACTGGAAAAGGAAAGACTAAAACATTTTGGGCTCCTTAGTCTGAAAAAAGATGCCTGAGGGGGGGATATGATTGAGCCATACAAAATAATGCAGGGCATGAGTAAAGTGGATAGAGAGACACTCTTCTCCCTCTCACAAAATACCAGAACAAGGGGACATTCACTCAAACAGGGTTGGGAGAGTGATAACAGATAAAAGAATTTGTTTTTACCCAGCGTTTTATTAGTCTGTGGAACTCCCTGCCACAGGATGTGGTGATGGCATCTGGCCTGGATGCCTTCAAAAGGGGATTGGTCAAATTCCTGGAGGAAAAGTCCATTACAGGTTACAAACCATGAGGGAGATGTGTCATCTCCAGGCTTAAAACCGGGGTACTTCAACTCCCAGATGAATGGGAGTGGTATGAAAAGACAGATATGTAGTCTTGTGCTCTCCCGGACACATTTGGTGGGGCCACTGTGAGATACAGTAAGATGGACAAGATGGGCCTTTGGCCTGATCCAGCATGGCTCTTCTTATGTTCTTATGTTTTTATGTTATGTGTTTCTTTTTTATGACACATTGAATTCCGCCCCTCCGAAATATTGCTTTAACTTACCTACATGCTACCATTGCTGTCCATTTAACTGTGTTTTAACATTATAACATGTAGCTTTGTTGCACTATTTTTGTATGCCCACTAGTAAGGCCCTTGCATTGGGAGAAAGGTGGTTGCAAATTATGTTAATACATAACATAATAAGGATGGATTTAAAGGGGGTGTGACAAGCAGTTCTAGTATCTGGCCTCTCACTTGCTTTTCAGTCCAGCTGATCCCTCTCCTCAGAAGCCCATGGTGGGGAAATGGGAGAAAGAACAAGGAGATTTGGATAAGTGTTGGAAAGCTATTTGTTGGGAATCAAGGTTGATAAAGTTGGACACACAAGAGGATGAATATGGCAATAAAGTTTTATAAATTAGTCTAAACATGGAGTGCAAGTTGAAAAATATAGTACTTGGTACCTAGGATATGATGCATGTAAAGTCTGAAACTGTTTTGAGGCTGAGGAGAAACATGTGCCTAGATGCAGTTCAACTTCTTATGCCTTGCGTTCCTGTTGGGACCTTATAAATAAATTACTATATCAAAGAAACACTTCTTATTATTAAACAAAAAGATCCAGCACAGTCAATCAAAATTAAATTTTAAAAATTGACTGGCATTACATAACAGAAACAAGTTTTAACCAAAAAACTTAGATATCTCTTAAATATCAACATAGTATATATGCTCTTCCGTATAATGCCATGTTTGTAGTTCTGTTGTTACTACTACTACTACTACTACTACTACTACTACTACTACTACTACTACTACTACTACTACTACTACTACTACTACTGTTTGTTGTTGCTGTTGTTGCTGCTGCTACTATTGTTACATTAAGTCAATTCTGACTCATGGTGACCTTTTCTGGGGCTTTCTAGGGAGAGCATAATCAGATGTAGCTACCATTCCCATCTTCTAGTGGTGCCCTGATAATTGACACCTTACTTATCAGGATTCCAAGAAAAACAATACACCATTTCTTTCTAGCTCAGGTTTTAAGAAGGCAGTAATTACAAGTAGTATCATCAAAGGATCCAAAGTGATCTGCTTTTTTAATTGTGTAAGTTCTAAATAGTGATTGTTCATACATGTTCTGACTTGGATATCATTTCTGAAAATGAGTGGGAAGACAAACGTAATATTATATAAAGTGTCTGACTAGATGACAAATTTGCTCTGCGCATACTTCATTCTTCCAGTTCTAGAATGACTGGCAATATTTAATCATTTTCAGCAACTACCATTCCATTTCAAAAAAAGCCTCAGCCAGTCTCCTAAATCAAGCCAGTTTCACTGAGATCAAATAAGGGACCACCTTCACCTACAGTACTGTCCTCTGCTCCATAGTAGCATGAATGCTGAATGCAAAGGTGCAAAAAGAGTACAGGTGTCTAAGTACACCTTGTTTTAAATCATAATTTCAGAATAGGGAAAGCCATGTAGTAAAATGAGTATTGAGACAAGAGGGAAATCATACATGACAACACAACCATCTTCTAGAAGCATTTCACAGCATAAGGACTTCAGAGCAAAGCAAGTGGTCAGAACTTTTTCCCCAAGCACTCCAAAATTCCCATTCTTTGGTCTACTCACAATATGTAAGGGGAGAGATTACTTGGGAAGTGGTCATGGTGAGTTTAAAAGGCCAGGCACAGCAATAGCTGCCTGAATGCTAAATACTTAACACCACAGATATAAGGAATAAACTAAGTGACTCAGACATGGAAAGTGGTGATGTTGAGAATGCAAAATAAATCCACAGGAAGTTCCAAAACTGAGTAGATCCACAGAAACTAACAGAGCTTGCATTAAAGGTGATTAACAAGCCCTATCTACTTCAACCAATCTATTCAAGTTGGGGCTATCAGTGACTTGTCCAGTTCATAAGATGTGGATATATTTCAAGATAAGCTTTCCTTCAGCTTATAACGTAGAATAAGACGCTGTCCATATATTGCCAGTTTCGTTCACTCCAGACATCAACAGCTATTTTGTGTACCAGTTGTCCAGTGTTGAAACTCTTACTTTTCGTGATGTTCTCAATGGCTTTTATGAACTACACAGTGGTAGCACCTAAACAAATACACTTTTAAAATGAGTATTCCCTCCATTTATAAGAACATAAGAAGAGCCAGGCTGCAGCAGGTCAAAGGCCCATCTAGTCCAGCTTCCTGTATATCACAGTGGCCCCACCAAATGTATCTGGGAGTGCACGAGATTAGATATCTGTCTCCTGATACCACTCCATTTGGATTAAATATCTTTATTTCCTCCTGAAGATAAGCTTTTGCTATTGTTTAACATAGAGATCTAAAACCTTTTCGCAGCTGTGTATGCTCGTGGTAGTCGTGATAAATTTCCAAGTATCTCTGCACCGACCAAACCTGCTCCAAGCTTTATTTCATTTCATTTCATTGCCCCAGGAAATGAAATAAAATCAAATAAAAGAAAATAAGCATGTACCAATGCTGTGAACTAAAAGAGAACACTTTAGAAAGGAAATGAGATTTTCCTTCAACATTTACTGACAGAACTTGTAATTACTAAGCACATTCCAAATAAAGCTAAATGGAGTTTATCCAATGTATCATTAATAAAGAAGACAGACACAGAAAATACATTTTGCAGTGTTAGTGTGAACTGAGAAAACCATTAAGATGATATTTCCCATATATTTCAATACATCAGTCTAATTTCATAAAGGAATGACAGTTGAATGATTGAACTTACTGCATTGTCATTTACTGGGTGCTCAACAAATCTTTGTAGGCATCTTAAAGTTGAATGCATGTATCCTTGTCTCATAGAAGGAAAATGTTTTCTTAATGGTTGTATCAGTTGAAAACATGGGAGACCTCATGGTGAATGTGAGGACTATGAATACATCTGGGCATCCTTTGAACCATAGCACCCTTTTGGCTGATCCTTCCATTTTGGAAGTACCTTTGGATTATGTTGAGAATGAAAAATAAATTCATTCAGGAAGCAAATGCAAAACAGCCCTTCTCTCCACCCCTCCACTCAGAGTGCATCTCATTAAAGGTGATTAAAGTGCTTTATCGACTGCTACAACCAATCTATTCTGGAACTCCCTCCCACTAGAGGCCAGGTGACTTGTCCAGTTCATAAGATGTGGATATATTTCAAGATAAGCTCTCCTTCAGCTTATAACGTAGAATAAGACGCTGTCCAGATATTGTCAGTTTCATTCACTAAAGAATCACAGGTCTGATTTACCAGTTGTCCAGTGTTGAAACTCTTACTTTTGTGATGTTCTCAATGGCTTTTAGAAAAAAAGTTTTAAAATAAAAACCAAATTCCCGGCCAAAAATTAGTATCCCCTGCCTGCCTAAGGGCACCTAACCAGAGGGTGGTTTCTGGGAGCAGGTCAAAGGCCCATCTAGTCCAGCTCTCCTGGGCTCTCACAGTGGCATCCAAATGTATCTGGGAGTGCGCCAAGCGGCGTGGCAGAGAAAAAAGTTTTAAAATAAAACCCGATTTGGCCAAAATATCGAAAATTGCCTGCCTGAAGTGAGGGCTTTACCAGAAGTGTGGTTTCTAGAGATCTAAAACCTCCCCCTCTCCTCTCCTGGGCTGTGCATCCTCGTAGTAGTGATAACTCGCCATGCCATCGGTGCGGGCGGGGATCCAAATGGGGGACCGCAAGCAATATTTATTTATTTTGAAATTTCGTGGTCCAAAAAAATGAAATAAAACCACAGAAAAAGAAAATAGCTATTTTAAAACTGCCTGAATTTTTAAAGTAGCAGCAGTGGGTTTTTCTTGAAACAAAACATCTCCATTGATTTTATTTTATTTTAATTTTATTTTTATTTTTTACACATTCCAAATGATGGGCTAAATGGAGTTTATCCAATGTATCATTAATAAATGGCCACAGACACAGAAAATACATTTTGGATGTGCCAGTCGGGCAAAAAAGCCCAAAATCGAATTAACCCTAATAATAACCCATATGCCAATACACTGTCTAATTTCTTAGTGGGTCAGGAAGGACCCAGAGGTGCATTGAACTCACCCTAACCTTACCAGTAATTTACTGCCTGCTCTAACCCAAAACCAGTAGGCATCTTAAAGATGTGAATGCATGTATCCTTGTCTCATAGATAGAAAATATTTTCTTAATGAGTCACAGTTAAAACATGGGAGACTCTCACTTTGTTGAAAGTGCACCCGGAAGAGAGGTGCATCTGGGCATCCTTTGAACCATATGCATATCCTTTGGCTATGCATTCCATTTTTGAAGTAGAGGAGGCACCCACCCCAGAAGGTGAATGAAATACAATTCATTCAAACCAGCAAATGCTGGGAAACAGCCGACAAACAAAACTCCACCCTCACAGGAAAATCTCGTAAAAAATGGAAAACCCATGAAAGTGCGGCTCCGACACGACAACGCCCAGAATTTTTCCTGGTCATGCCCATCTCTAGCCAGGACTGTCTTTCTCTTCAGGCAAGCTTTCTCTGAATGATGGACTACCATTATGTGTTTTTATATGAATCTATAGGTTCACATAGACTTTATGTTTATAACTACTTATAACCTTGTAACTTTAATATAATGTTTATTAATGCTGTGTGTTGTGTGTTGTGTCATTACAGTTGTGACCGACTCTTCGTGACTCCATGTCCATGGAGTTTTCTTGGCAGGAATACTGGAGTGGCTTGCCAGTTCCTACTCCAGGTGCCTACAGCCCCTGGTATTCCCTGGTGGTCTCCCATCCAAGTACTAACCAGGGCCGACCCTGCTTAGCTTCCGAAATCATTTGAGATTGGATATGCTGAATACAGCTGATTATAAGATCGAGTATTTGCACTAGCTGTATTCAGACTGATGAAGCTGTTTGGAAGAGAGCAAAATGTTTCTTATCTCTCAAGACAAAGAAGTCCAGGAGCCATGACTCAACTTTCAGATCACTATGCCTGTATCCTTACATAAGAAGATATGGTTCATTTCTGATTCTTCTGCATGTAACAGATACCATTTGGTAGTGGGGTGGCTAATTTTTTTGTAAAATATAATACATAATAATTATAGCTAAAAGCATTCCTTGTGAATGGTAAATCAACTTTTATATAATTCTCTTTCAGTTAATGGGCAATGCTATTTGAGAATTCCAGTAGGACACAGTCCACAAAAACTAGAATGGGTGTACGTTAACAACAACTAACTTCATTACCATTTATTCCTGTGGGCCTATTCTTAATATATCTAAATTATGCTATAAGTCATAGAAAACCACATTGTGGTCTGATACGTGAATAGTCATGGGCAGAATCTTGTTTGCTGAAGAGCCTGGTGGTGCAATGGTTAAACAAGCTGTATTGCAGCTATAACTGTGCTCACGGTCTGGGCTTCAATTCCAGGTAGCAGGCTCAATGTCCACTCAGCCTTCTGCCCTTCCAAAGTTGGTAAAATGAGTATGCAGCTCGTGGGGGGTGGGAGAGTAATGTATAGCCTGCATAATTAAACTGTAAAACCTCCAGAGAGTGCTTTAAGCACTATACGGTGGTATAGAAGCAGAACCGTTTGTTGCTTTTTTCCCCCTTTGCTTTTTGCTTTTTTGCTCCCAAGAGTAAATACTCAGTACTTTGCTCTGCAAGCCTAAGCTCTATCCACTGCAACATGGGAATCTCTGGCTTGTACAACAGACAGAAGAATTCCATGGGGAAAGCATTTGCTTGATCCAAAGATGATTCTGGGCCCAGAGCTCCAAATGCATCTTCTGACATTCTACACTTTCCTTTCACAATGTAGTCAAGGAAAAAGCATATCCAAGTGTGTAACTTTAGGACTGAAGCTAACAAGTGCAATGTAAAAACTAGAAAAATAGTACATTGCAGAAAATAGATTTGTCAATTCACGATGCGCTCATGGATAATCATTCAAGACATTCAATTTGTATTTCTGGTTTATACGAAGAAGTAGAACTATTACTCTGCAGATTTACTCAAAAGATACTTGTGAACTCAGTACAAACAATCCTACATTGAATTCTATCCTCAGGTCTTTGGCAGAAATTCAAAATACAGTTGACCCTTGTATAACAGTTTGTATAACATAAAATATGTACAACACAAAAAATTCCAGAGATGGGGAAATTTGCTTAACATAATCGCCTATGGGGAGAATCCGTACAACATAAAAATGGGATTACTCTGTTTTCAATGCATTCCTATGGGGGATCTGTATAAAGGAAAATTTGCTTAACATAATTTCATTTGGAACGAATGAATTCCTTGATACAAGGTACCACTGTAGTTTTAAAATAGTTCTGCTAGCAAGACATTAACAGGGTAGCATTTGGAAACAATATAAGTCATCGAATCATAGAACAGGGAAGTCAGAAGGGGCCTATAAGGTCATCATATCCAATAGCACCACCCCACTCCATGCAGGAATACAAATATAATGTAATGTAATGTAAAAGTTAATGAAATCATTACAGATTTTATCAGTAACTACTGAGCAGCACAGCTCTGCACCTAGATAATATTGCTCCACTGGCCACGGGTGCCACTCCAGTGTAATTTTCAAGAAGATTGTTATTTCATGAAGTACAACTGATGATTCAGCTCTGCTTCTGAAGGTGGTCACCTAGCTCCAAATGTTTTGCCTGTCAAAATGTGATGCTTGAATTAAATCTTGTTTAGAGATAATTTTATTCTTAGCATTCTGTTACTGGAGAATTTTCCTTCCTTGAAATTCCTGAAGTACAATACTATAAAGGTGGGGTAAAAATATTTAAAATAAATAAAATAAAATAAAATAAAATAATCCACTCTACACTGTCTATTTTCAAAAAAAAAAAAAAAATCTCAAGACTTGGCTATATAGAAAGGTTTTCCCTGTCTATTAATCATTCTTTCAAGATCTGCCCTTTTTGTTTTAGGTGTTCCTCTATCCTTTGAGTTATTTTTATGACTTTATTATTGATTTAGTTATGATCGTTTTATTAGCTGTATTTTTATATTGTAAACTGTTCTTGTTTTGTTTACAAAATTATCTGTACACTGCCCAGAGTGGCCTTGTTGCTAGATGGTGTGCTATATAAGTCAAATAAATAAATAAATAAATAAATAAATAAATAAATAAATAAATAAATATGTTCTTCATTGATAAGCCACCAAACTGGAGATACCAAAACAGGGATAACTCTAATTTTATCCCCAAGTAGAGAAGAACCTCTAAAATCAGGCAAATGTACATTATTGCTAACTACTAAGTCACATTCATTTAAAGAAAAATTAGTTAGTATTAAACTGGATTTAGTTTATGCACAACATCAGCCATTTCAAGTGACTTCAGGAAAATTAGTAAACATACAAAACCAGGCAATGCTTAAACCTGAAGAAGTGCAAGCTTTATTCTGAAAGTCACAACCATGCACCCATTTCAGGAAACATCAGTAGAACCTTACTCACACATTGAAAGAAAAACAGCAGAAAAGGAAACAAGACGCTAATGATAAAGCTTGTTTGTTCAATTGGAAGCATCCTCATAAGCTCATGTCAGCTAATTTATAATCATTTGCCTTTTCGCTTTTCCAAATACAGTACTCCACTGCCTCTTCAAAACTACATTGCTCATACATTTACAAATGTTACTGGAAAAACAAAGTAACAGATCCCCAACCCACGCCATCATATGAAAAGCAAATTACCTGCAGTTAAAAAGATGTGCATATCATACAGCTACAAAGATTAACTACAGGAAGCTGTGCATAGTACCTTCCCTCTGACTCTCCCTGTGTTTATAATCAAACAATGCAATGTCCCCTCTAGGGTTGACCACTGTCCTTTCTGGACAGCAGTGCCTGGCATCGGTTTGAAATTGCCAAGCATCAGGTGATTTTAGGGAGCACAAACTCTGTAGAAATTGTGGGGGGTGGAGGGAATTTTCTGTCAGTTGCACAACATGATCAGCTAAATAGCATGCCTTTATGAAGTTTAGAGTGACCAGATGATGATGTGGGCATGGAACTTAGAAGAAGCAATTTCAGCAGGTGCAGTTTTTGATACAAGCAACACCTGCTGGGGTTTCGTCCCCAGAGAACTACCAAAGGCCCAGTAACGTAGCTCTCTCATGCTTCTGATCAACCACAGGAGTTTCCTCCCACCGCTTAACAATTTGTACATGTGGAAGCATCTTAAAATGTGTGAGCTGAACACTTCTCTGGGCGCTTTTACATGACCCCTAAGATCTGCTGCTCCCTTAAATTGGACCAGAGATCTTGGGGGTTCGTCGCTCTTCCAGTGTTCCCACCCCCTCCGCACTTCCTTGCTCCTGTCTGCGTGAGGGGAGGGAGAGAAAAAGGGAGAAAAGAATGCAGGCTCACCTCCGCTCTGCCATCGAGCTGCTCCAGGAACCATTCCAGTCTCTTTCAGTCCCTTAAAGGGGCAGGGGCAAAAAACAAAAACAAACAAACACAAGGCGAGGAGAGCCCGGCACTCACTGCTTTACATCCGCATCAGAATTTTTTTCACCCTCGGAGACCAGGTACTTTTAAAATGCACTGGGACGCACTTAGGTGGGTGTGGTCGCACTTAATTTTGTTTAAAGTCCGGAGCTGGTGGGAAAACAATTTTAAGCTCCACATCTGGGAGCCCTTTGCATCGGATTTTAGGGGTCGTGTAAAAGCGCCCTCTGTTACACATTGCACCTGCAGCACTTTTGCATTTTAAGACATTTACAAAAACAATTGACACTGATCAGGTTCACTGCTCATTTACTGCAGGAAACTGGGGCAGCCCACCCCAGCTGCTCAGAATTCATACCTGAGTGGCCGGTGTTTGGACCCGAAAAGACAATGATGCTTGAAAATGATGAAGTCAACAGAAAAAGAGGAAGACCACATATGAGATGGATTGACTCAATAAATGAAGTTTATTGATGTGGCAGCTACAAAGACAGCCTAGAAAAAAACAACCAAAGAATCCACTAGACCTGCTTGCCTCTTAGCCTGGAATCACAGGAGCACATAATCACAGAGGTGACAGGGAACCCTATGGTCATCAAGTCCAACCTCATAAGATTTTTTTTAAAAAAATCACATTGTAGCTTCACCGTATTCATCCGTATTTTAGGCTAGATCTTTGCCAGCTTGAAATCTCTGCAGCAGAAACAGGAACAGGCATTACGCAACACGAGTAAAACTAGGTTGGAGCCTACAAACACTGCAAAACATTGCTTATGAGGATTTATTTATTTATTTATTTATTTATTTATTTATTTATTTATTTATTTATTTATTTCTATACCAACTGTCTTCCAATGGAGCTCCAGGCGGTTCACAACAATTATGATACAACAGTAACAACAAAATCAAAATAAGAAACAAAATGATATTTAAAAGAAATAGATAAATAAAAATAAAAGGCAACGTAGACGGTGGCTAATATATTAAAAAAAACTAATGATCGCCAAATGCCTCTCTTAAAAAACAATGTTTTAAGAGCTTTTTTAAAGGCCAGCAGGGATGATGCCAGGCGCAGCTCACTAGGCACATGGTTCCAAAGTGAGGGGCCAGACACAGAGAAGACCCAGTTTTGGGTAACCAATTTCCGAGCCTCCCTGGGCGTGGATCTTAGATCTGGGCTGGCAAAATGTGGAACAGATTCCTTCTGAAACATCCCCTCTTTCTCTTTACGCCTACTTCAGAGAAGCCCCAGATACATCAAACGAGCCCCACTTACATCAAATTCATTCAGTGCTGCAGCAAGTTCTCCAATGCCAGTGTGGCCTTTGTTTTCATCTGTAGGTGAGGTGGCCTGAGCAGCGTTTGAGATGCCAGCAATGGCCTCTTGGACTTGCTTGAAGACATAATCCCTGTTGGCTCTGGTGGCAGCTACATCAGGATGGCGAAGGAACGCTTGAGAAGCTGTGTACAGCATTGTTGCATTCTTCTTCAGGGCACCACGGGCAGCGGCCATTTCATCGCGACAGTGGGGGTCCTTTAGCTCCTGTTGCATACAAACAGACATAGAAATCCCCATTACATATCTATATAACTTGTTTGTCTATCTCTTCATCCACTCTTTTATCTATGGGTTTTTCCAACAATTTTCTTCCTCTAGCAGAATAACCATTAGCAAAACAATTATCTCACATGCACACATGTAGCCCACTCATGTTCATGCAATCTGTGGGATGATGCAGCATTGTTGTGTGTCTAGTGGGGTAGTGAATGGCTGCAATGAGGGGCAAGTGTGAGAAGATTCCTCTCTTTGAGCAAAACCCTGCTTTCGTCTCACTGAATTTCACCCAATCAGATTCATATTCTCCTCTTTCTCCAACACACCCAGAACAAAAATATCTCCTTCCAACCTCACAAGTATTCCATGTGGTGGGTTACAGTGGGAAACAATGATTAAACCACAAACACTTGCAAATTGTACAATTGTATAAGAACAGTTCTAGACAAGGGAACATCATATTCATTGGGGGCAGATGTGCCCACAGTATTTTCAAGAGGAAAAAGAAGAGATTCAGAAAAGGGAAGATAAACTGAGCCATATGTTCAGAAGACCTGTCACTATCAATAGTGGAATATTCAAAATATATGTTGAGAAGATCTTTCACCATCAATAGTGGGAACAAGGGGGTTGGGTGCGGTGGGGTGCGGTGGGGGGGATTTGCTGGACTGTGAACTCTCAGGTTCACAGTCCAGGAGAAAGTACAAAGGCAGTGAAAGAATGAACCTGCACCTCGGCCTACAGGTTGATGATCACAGCTACTGGAGGGGAAAGGGAAATTCTTAGACACAGAAATGATGCAGGAGGAGGAGCCATGGACAAGCTACCAGGGGCCAACCAATGCCTCTGTGCAATCCCCATGCAAGCCCCATGTATGGGCTTTTAAAGTGCTCGGTCAGAGGGAAGGTTTGGATCAGGTTGTTTTTTGTTTTTGTTTTTCATTCATTCTTCTGCCGGCCTGCAGGTCAGATTGGGTTTTTAAAAAAATTCCTTATTTTATTTTATTTTATTTTATTTTATTATTTTTTTAAACTGCCAACAACGTGGCCCACCTACCAGCTGTAGTGCGGGCCGGTCGGCTTTTTAAAAAAAAAAAAATTTAAAAAACAGCAGTGAGGAGGACCAGACCACTCCACCAGGTAGGAGTCACCGGCGGAACAAAAAAAGAACCAAAGCAAAATGGAAATTTCTATTTAGTTTTGTTTCATTTTTCTTAGAGGGGGCAGTTTGTTATTCATTTTGTTAGGTAATAAAATGAATAACGAAACTAACCAAAAGTTCATTTTGTGCCAATCTCTACTCACCACTAACTTTCCTCAGACTGATGAACCTGCTTTGGGTGAGTAGCATAACATTTCAGTCTTTCAAGAAAAAATAGACCAACTTTCAGAACGACTGTGGATCCTCACATTCCTGATTTCTGGCATACAATGTGGGATTTACTATAGCCATGTATTGTCACAGCTGGTATTTCCCATATTCATGTTCAGAATGTTTACTCCAGGCATTTGCAGTCTTCTTCATTATAAAGCAAGCATCATGGTCAAGTGTTCTTCCTCAGTTCACATTGTAACTAGAACCAAACAGGCTGCCTTACCCATTCTCTTTCTCCAGACTGGCTACAGAAGAAGGGGACTACTTCAGTGACAGAATCTTTTTCTCTGGCTTGTCCAACTCTTTCCAGGCAACCAAGAGCTGTAAAACCTGGGTACTATGTAATAGGAGTCTTTGATTCACATAGGAAACAAAACAAAACAAAGCAAAACAAAACAAAAACTCTCTGTAATCCACACAATGAAAACACTGGGAATGGAAACTGTATTTCTGGATAGAGAATTAATTTCACCTAAAACACGGATAAAAATGAACAAAGAAAAAAACCCTGTCTTCAACTTCCTTAGGAAATGCCTGATTACTAGATACAATTTTAACCTCTTCTGGTTAGAATTTGGCGCTCAGTTTGCATGCCACTTTTTAGTCAAACAAGTCTCTGAAGTTGATCAAAACCAAGCATTCTTTTGCATGTTATGTTAGACAATTGTATTTTCACATTTACAATACCTACCTGTTGCCTTCTAGCAGCTACATAGTTAAGTTTGACCATCTCTTTCCCAAATTCTTTGAAGCGATTTGCAAGGTCTTGTTCATTTGTGGCATTCTTCACAGCTTCTAAAGCTTCTTCTACCTACAGAGGGAGACAAAATGAGAAAGCAGTCATTAATGTAGTTGGTTCTCAAATCTCCCATTTATGATGCAAGACAGCTTGTAGATAGTTCTGTGCAGAACACATTTGCCGTGTAGCCCATATCATAAGAAACAACCATCACAGAGTGCTAAAGAGGTCTCCAACTGCTTGCAGCTCCCTGGTGTTTTTTTTTTTTAATGACTTTCACACAGGACAGTTTCACATATTGCACAAGACAGAATTCTACTGGATTGGGGACTATAGGGGATGGGCCCGGGGATTATTTAGTTCCCCTTGTCAAGGACGAGAAAAGCCTAGAGAGGCAGCTACTGTCAGGTCCAGTTGACTTCACTGGAGTAATTGGACACGAGACAGGGCTTTCTGCTGGTTGGTCCATGAGAACTCAAGAGCTTCTGCAGAAATAAACTGCTAGTTTTGCATGGTATCTGAACAAACACAGAGAGGAATATACATGGGTATTTATTTCCTGTATTGTCAGATACGAGGCCTGGATCTAGAGTCAGCTTATTGAATAATGGGAATGTTGTGTACTCCATTCATGAGCACCTATTTCTGGATCCACAGAGCTAAAGAGTCAATGACTAAAAGGGGGCTTTTCACTGGACATGTGCAAACTTTTAAATATTTAAATACATAATTGGATCCCTGCCCCTAACTATAATAGATGCTTTTAAATCTATTATAGTTAAATTAAATAGTTAAACAGGTGAAGGAGGCTCCTCCCATTGTGTGGAAGTCAACACCTTTCTAGGAGTGTGGGGAGAAATTGTGTGTTTCAAATTGGCTGGAAAAATAATTCCAAGAGACTGCTCTCCAGCATCAGAAGATAGTGTAGACCAGAAAAAAAACTATTGCATAACTCTCGTTCTGATGAAATTGAAAATGTAAATTATGGAGAGTTTAGTTTAGTGGTTGAAGTCTCTAGCTAGAGAGCCAGAGCTTGGGAGTTCAATTCCCCACTGGGCCTCCTTGACTTGGGATGGACTCAGTGGTCCAAAAAGTCTCTTCTGCAGTTCTAAGACTATATCATCATCATCATCATCATCATCATCATCATCATCATCATCATCATCATCATCATCATCATCATCATCATCATCATAGCCATGATGGATGGCTACGCTGGATTTTGTATTACCTTTAAGTCTACCATTTACAATTCAGTTATTCTATGGTTCTACAATCTCTCAATGAAACTGGTCCTTTAAAACAACTCATACATCCTCCAGCTTATCTAAGTGGATATCTAAACCATCTTATCAAAACCAGGATGCAAAGACTTGTGAAAACTTTCTTCACATACTTAAAATTACACTCCCCCCCCATAAAACCTCTTCAGAATCACACAAAATAAATAAATCTTTTTTATTAATATGTTGTGTTACAAATTTTGCATCTTTACTCAAACTCAAAAATGCAAAAAAAAAAACCCTGCAGTTAGGAGCCTCTCTATAGGTATAAAACTGTGCAACAAATTTATCCTGTGGAGTAGTTGGGGAGATCCATCATTTTCATTCAATTTGATAGAAAATAAATCCTCTAAGAAAATAATTTTCAAAGAAGGCAAGGTTTTGGAAAAAGTGCTCCTGAGAATACTTCAATGTACTGGAGGAAAAATTACAAGAGTGTCCTACCCTGATGTAAGAAATGTAAGAAGATGATAAGAGAGGCAAAGAAAGGTTTTGAAGAATGCATGGCTAGCAATATAAAGCGTAATAATAAAAGCTTCTTTAAATATGTTAGAAGTAGAAAACCTGCCAGAGAACCAGTTGGCCCTCTAAATGGTGAGGGAGGAAAAGGGGAGGTTAAGGAGGACTTGGAAATTGCAGAGAAATTAAACGAGTTCTTTGCATCTGTCTTCATGACAGAAGACCTTGAGCAGATTCCGCTGCCCGAACAGCCCCTCTTGACTAAAGAATTAAATCAAATACAGGTCAAAAGAGAGGATGTTTTAGGACTAATTGATAAATTGAAGATTAACACGTCATCGGGCCCAGATGGCATCCACCCAAGAGTTATTAGGGAACTGAGAAATGAAATTGCAGATCTCTTAACGGTAATATGCAACTTGTATCTTAAAACAGCCACAGTGCCGGAGGACTGGAGGATAGCATATGTCACAACAATTTTTAAAAAAGGAAGGAGGGGGGACACGGGAAACTACAGGCCAGTTAGCCTTACATCTGTCCCAGAGAAGATGGTGGAAAGCCTCATCCAAGAGAAAATCTTAAAAGACATAGAAGAACAAACCTTGGGGAGAGACAATCAGCATGGCTTCTGTAAGGGTAAGTCTTGTCTGACAAATCTTTTAGAATTTTTTGAAAAGGTCAACAGGCATGTGGATTTGGGTGAACTGGTGGATATTAGTCTATCTGGATTTTCAAAAGGCCTTTGACGCAGTCCCTCACCAAAGGCTGCTGAGAAAATTGCATAGTCAGGGGATAAGAGGGCAGGTCCTCTTATGGATTGAGAACTGGTTGAGATCCAGGAAACAAAGAGTAGGTGCCAATGGGAAATTTTCACAATGGAGAGAAGTGAAAAGCGGTGTGCCCCAGGGCTCTGTCCTGGGACCGGTGCTTTTCAATCTGTTCATAAATGACTTGGAGACAGGGATAAACAGTGAGGTGGCCAAGTTTGCAGATGACACAATATTTTTCCATGTGGTAAAAACCAGAGAAGATTGTGAAGAGCTCCAGAAGGATCTCTCCAAACTGGGGGAATGGGCTGCAAAATGGCAAATGTGTTTTAACGTAGCCAAATGTAAAGTAATGCATATTGGGGCAAAAAAAAAACTTTATCTATCAGCTCATGCGCTCTGAGTTATCTGATATCCGTGACGGATCAGGAAAGATATCTTAGTGCGTTGGTGGACAGCTCCATGAAGGTGTCTCCCCAATGTGTGGCAGCAGTGAAGAAGGCCAATTCCATGCTAGGGATTATCAATAAGGGGGTTGAAAACAAAACAGCCAACAATTTAATGCCATTATACAAAACAATAGTAAGGCCGCACCTGGAGTATTGTGTACAATTCTGGTCACCGCATCTCAAGAAAGATATCGTGGAACTGGAAAAGGTGCAGAAGAGAGCGACTAAAATGATTGCTGGGCTGGGGCACCTCCCTTATGAAGAAAGGCTAAAACATTTGGGCCTCTTTAGTCTGGAAAAAAGGTGCCTGAGGGGGGGATATGATTGAGACATACAAAATAATGCAGGGTATGAGTAAAGTGGATAGAGGGACGCTCTACCAGAACTAGGGGACATACACTCAAATTGAGGGCTGGGAGAGTAAGAACAGACAAAGGAAAATATTTATTTTCACCCAGCGTGTTGTTAGTCTGTGGAACTCCCTGTCACAGGAAGTGGTGATGGCATCTGGCCCGGATGCCTTCAAAAGGGAGTTGGACAGATTCCTGGAGGAAACGTCCATCACAGGTTACAAACCATGAGGGAGATGTGTAATCTCCAGGCTTAAAACCAGGGTACTTCAAGGGCCAGATGCAGGGGAGTGGTATCAGGAGACAGATATCTAGTCTCATGCACTCCCAAACGCATCTGGTGGGGCCACGGTGAGATACAGGAAGCTGGACTAGATGGGCCTTTGGCCTGATCCAGCATGATGGCTCTTCTTATGTTCTTATGTCTGCTGCAGAGTTTACAGTAATATTTGGTTTGCTACTGCCCCAGTCTACAAGCATTTTATTTTTTTTTATTTATTTATTAATTTTTATTTTTATATACCACCAGATTTTCCCAGACAGGAACTCACGGTGGTTAACATGGAATAGTATGCAACAAAATACAGAGAAAAATAATAATTGGGTCCACAATATGACATAAAGAACAAAAACAAAACCAACTAACCATCAGTAGAATGGGCAGACAAACAAACTCATATCACCTACTTATAAAATAATTCAACCTCCTTGATCGCCGAATGTGGCCATATAAAGACAAGTTTTTAACAGCTTCTAAAATGCCGGGAGGGACTCCGCAGTCCTAATTTCACTTGGAAGGTGGTTCCATAGTGTTGGACTCACCACAGAGAAAGTGTGATTCTCGTTGGAGATTTTACGAGACTCTAGAGGGTAGCAACACAGAGCACAAGGGATTGAGATGTTCTGGTGAGCCAGGCTGACCTTGACCTCTGGATGATATGCTCCGTCAGATATTCTGGTCCCAAGCCATGGAGGGTTTTGTAAATCAGAACCAATACCTTGAACCTTATGCGGAAGGCAACAGGTAACCAATGGAAGCGAGCCAGAACGGAGGTTGATGTGGTCATATCGGCCTGCACCAACCACCAATCTGGCCACAGCATTCTGCACCTGCTGCAATCGCCGAACAAAGGTCAAGGGAAGCCCCATGTAGAGAGCATTACAATAGTCTATCCTCAAGATGACCAGCGCTTGCACGACCATCCTCAAGGAGCCCTCATCAAGGTAAGGATGGGTCTGGGTGATTAGTCTGAGTTGGTAAAATGCTGCCCTGGACACGGCTGCCACCAGGGACTCCAGGGACTTTGCTGGGTCCAGGAAAACGCCCTGTTGTCTTGCAAGGCGAGCAAAAATTTTGGAACGTTTTTGTTCTGGTTAATGAGCTTGTCTTGGAAAACAAGTGCTGGAGCACCAAGTGACACCGAGTAGCCTTTCGCCCAGTGTGCTCAGGCAGGTCACTCCCAGTGCCACACACATGTGGCCACCACTGCTGTGCCCAGGCAGGCCGTCCCTGCCACCGGGGGGGGGGGGGGTGACAGCGAAGGTGGCATCTGTGGCAAAGGGGCATGCGTCCACAGAACAAATTAGGTAAATTTTAATTGGTTCTTGTGGATTTTTTAAAAAATTACGAGTATTTTGGTTTACAAGCAGGTTTCCAGAACAGGTTATGGTCGAAAACCAAGGTACTACTGTATATGATTGCACCTGCACTATAAACAATTGCAGTACAAATAAAATGTATTTATAATATCATTCTGAAAAAGGTTGCATTTGGAAAGTCTGGGCAAGATCTTGAGCCTAGGAAAATGGTAAGTCCTGAACCAAAACTTCCTAGGATATGTTTGTTTCTAAGAAACATTTTGTGATTGTCCCCTTCTTAATAAAATGCTGCACAGCACAATTCCTTTGAAATGTTGTCTGCTGTCTGTGGGTGGCGTTGCTTTTAGTGTCTGCCTTCCTCCTATCACAGTCCCCTAGAACAGTGGTTTCCAATCCTGGTTCCCTAGGTTTTTGTGGACTACAACTCCCAGATATCATGGCCAGGACAGCTAATCATGAAGCCTCTGAGAGCCTTTGCTGCCTAAATGTCCTAAGCACATCTGATCTCGCCTGATTTTGGAAGCTAAGCAGGATCGGCCCTGGTTAGTACTTGGATGGGGACCACCAGGGAATACCAGGTGCTGTAGGCGCCTGGAGTAGGAACTGGCAAACCACTCCAGTATTCCTGCCAAGAAAACTCCATGGACATGGAGTCATGAAGAGTCGGTCACGACTGTAATGACACAACACACACACACACTGAGAGCCTTAGCCAAAGAACACCTGAGAACTCAAAACTGGGAACCACTGCCCTAAAATGACAACAATTAGAAGAGATTGTGGAAAAGGCAAAGGGGGTACCAACAGGCTGCCACCCGAGTCGTTATTGTTGCCACATTGTAGCGGGGACATGCAATATTGTTTTAAAGAAAAGGAGGAACAGAGCTGTGCTACAATTGCACCCAAGGATGCCCCACCTTTAAAATGCTGTTCCAAAATTTCCCATTCTTCTAAAGAAAAGTGCCAAAATTGCTCCATCAGCTTCTCTTCCAGCAGAGCAGAGAATTTTTTGTAAAAGTGTTTGTGCACAGCTAGAATACAGGATAATGTTCCCATTCTGTCCCTGTGTGTGGGTGGTACTGGTTGAAAGTTCAGTACTGTATTTATCACATGAAATGTAACGCCAATCACTTAAATGCCATATGTCCATTAGGGAGAGCAGGCAAATCTAGGAAGGGGAACCAAGCTGTTGCCAATTATAGTCATCTAAATCCAAGAGAGTGTGGCATATGCAAGCCCCATACCTATCCAGTGTGAAAACCACAGCCATGGATATCATGCTACATACCATATTTTTCCATGTATAGGAGGTTTTTAAGCGGAGGCTGGATGGCCATCTGTCAGAAATATTGTGATGGGGTTCCTGCATGGCAAGGGGTTGGACTGGATGGCCCTTGAGGTCTCTTCCAACTCTATGATTCTATGATGCCCCCATGTATAAGACCATCTCCAGTTTTCCAACCCCAAATTACAGTTTCTCAACCATGTAGTTGTCTCCTCGGCTTACTTTCGTGTATAAGACAAACCTCAATTTTTAGTCAAACAATTTAAGACAAAAAACAATCTTCTAGATGGAAAAATACTGTTCTAGAACATTTTAAAACTGACCAAAGAACCAGACAGCAACAGCGAAATACAGCTTTTTAGTATTTAACTATTGCTTTTGACTATGACAACAGGGAACAAATCTAGTTTAAACTTTTAAATACCAGCACCGATAAGCCTCAGTCTTGAAGGAAAATCTGTATCTGGAAACCAAAGTAATTGAGAATGTGTTTCTCAAACAAAATTTTTATATCATGGCCTTTTGGATTTCTCATTTTTACGCCAACCTTATGGAAGATGATGGAACCCTTCATTACTTTCCAGCTAGACAGATGTTAAGCTCCTATTCCTCTTATGCATCAAAAGCCCTTAAGTTTGTACCAAAAATAAAGAAATAATTACACAAAGATTGTGAGGTAGAAAGAAACAAAGAAGTGGTGACTTGAAGCAGAGTGAAAATGTATAGCATTGGGAAAATGCCATGCACTCACAAGAGGAAGATTAATGGGGTTGATATTGAGGAAGTTGAGAATTTTAACTATTTAGGGATCTAATCTGACAAGAAAAGTTCCCAGGTTGGCCACCAGGTATCAGTGCAGACAGAAACCCTTTAATCAACTCAAACAGCAATGTGCTTTGCTTAAGCAGGTTGGAGAGGAACAGAGGGAGATTATAAGGGTTCCAGCATTGCTTCTACGAAAACCATTTCATGCATTTTTATGGAATAGAACAATAGGCTGTGGCTGATTTAATGCAATTCAAAACTATTTTCTTAGGTACAAACATTTCTTCTTCGCTGTAATACTGTGAATATGAAATAACAGGTTTGACTCACACATATAGCACGTGCATGGAGCATTGCTCCTACAGGGATTAAAATTACTGCATGAGCAACAAACAAAAATACTGTATTTAGCCTTTTCTGGGAGCAGAGCCAAACAGCCTTCTAGCAATGGGCTTCTCTTGGTATTTGATCATTGCACTGGATATCTAGAACTACTACTGCATTTCAGTAAGTTCATCTGAGCAAATAGTGAATGAATAGATCAACCTTTATATATAGCCAAATCTTTTGAAAATTTTATGGCATCATTTTAAGCCCACATAAACTAGGATGGTGATGATGCAATCTTAATTGTGGAGACAGGGGAGTTGAAGGGTTCCATCCCTCTTCCAACATCTTGATACCTATGCTTAAAAAGAGAGATGTGGGATTTCTCTTATTTGCAAGGCCTATAAAGCTTCCATCCCTTTCTGCTTGAGAACGAAAGTTGTTTGCCGCAGGCAATTCCTTATTATTTGCAGCTGCAGGAAAATTACTTAAATTCAAGACTCTATTATGGAAATCAGGAGCAGTGTCTTAGAATTTCAAACAGTTGTCCTGCCCTGACATTCAAAAATCTGCTGTTTCCACCTGGATCACATTAAGGCACCTCTTTATTAAATACAGCATGAAGTTTACCCATCTCTGCCTTTCCTTGTTGTTTGAATAGTGAGTGCTTGCATTAAACATATCAATCCCAGAATTTGCTGTTGCTGAAACAAGGGAAATAAGAGTTACTTTGTAAATTTAACTAGTAATAACAATTTTTAAAGGGGGGAACATGCATTTCATCCTAGCTTAATCTTTCCTTTCCGGACATCCACTCAAATGGAGGGTTGGGAGAATAAGAATAGACAAAAGAAAATATTTTTTTTACCCAGCATGTTGCCAGTCTGTGGAACTCCCTGCCACAGGATGTGGTGACGGCATCTGGTCTGGATGCCTTCCAAAAAAGATTGGACAGATTCCTGGAGGAAAAGTCCATCCCAGGTTACAAACCATGATGGAGATGTGTAATCTCCAGGCTTAAAACCAGGGTACTTCAAGGACCAGATGCAGGGGAGTGGTCTCAGGAGACAGATATCTAGTCTCATGCCTTCCCAGATGCATTTGGTGGGGCCACTGTGAGATACAGGAAGCTGGACTAGATGGGCCTTTGGCCTGATCCTGCATGACTCTTCTTATGTTCTTATGAGGTAAGAGGCTAGTTTTACTCCAAATGCAATACGATAAAAGCATATTGCAAGCTAAATTATGCATGCACGGTGGAGGCCAGTAGTATGAAATGTGATAAGAAGCTGTTTCTTTTGGCCTGTGTAGCCCTATAGGCCAATAAAATGAGGATGGAATGGGGGTTCCCTGGTGGAACTGTTAATTCACAAACTATGTCTTGGAACAGCCATCATCTTTAGCTAACCACTGTATTATGAGACAGGCACTCCACTTTTTTAGAAACATGCCTGATTGGGTGCTATAATGATCCATGTGGCATTTACAGTGTTTTGATTTATCACACAGTGTGCTCTTTTGATATTTTTGCATGTTTAACGGTATTCTGAGTACAATTTAATACCATAACTTATGTATCTGTTTTTTGTTTTATAACTTTGGATCCCTCCATGGGGAGAAAGGCAAGTTGGAAGTGAAATAAATAAATAAAAATATGAAATGGCCTATGTAGACAATGTTTAATACACTCAGAAGATAAAAGCAATCTCCTTTCTTACAGTGGGGTTATAATAATTACCCAATCATAGCATGAACTGAAGGGGGTGTGGTGGCTCAGTGGACTAAGGCTCCAAAAACTGTTGGCTGCAAAGATGGCGGCTCGGCAGTTTGAATCCCGGGTGCCACGCAGCGGAGAGAGCTCCCGCTGATCACCCCAGCTCCTGCCAACCTAGCAGTTTGAAAGTATGTAAATACAAGTAGATAAATAGGTACCACCACAAAAAGCAGGAAGGTAAAACAGTGTTTCCTTGCAGCCACACTGGCCACGTGTTCATGGACTTGCACAACACTGGCTCTTCGGCTTGAATATGGAGATGAGCACCGCCCCTAGAGTCGGACATGACTAGCATACATGTGCAGTGGGAAACCTTTACTTTTTTTTTTTAGCATGAACTGACTCCTCTCTTGTTAAAACAAGTGGAAGTACAAACCTTACTGATTGTCTTGATAGTTAAAATAATTACCATGAAAACCAACACCTCCTCATCATGCAATTTCTTCCTGATGTTGCTGCACCACCACTGAATATACTAACTAATTCTGTGACATGGAAATTGCTATGATCCTAGCATGAAAGAGGCTGCCATCAGTTCCATTTTCATACAAATGAAGATGGTATGGATTTCTATAACACAGTGTTGCTTTCTTCCCATGTTCAATAAATGCCAGTGCCTTCTGCAGCGGGGAGGGGGGAGAGAGAAGTATAGAGAACAGCTATTAAACCTGAGTATTGAGCATTTATGAAACTGTTGGTGGAATCAGGTCATCGCCTAAGGATAACAGCCTCACATCATCACTTTTGAAACTTTTCAGAGAGATAAATGTGATGCTGCAGACATCAAGTCTATTTGCAGATAAATGCTACCAATTCACTTTCACATCAAGAAACTATGCTGAAGGGAGCACGTATCACTTCTGTTACACCATATTATTGTAGATTTAAATATTTCATCAGACTGTCTGAGACAGCAGCTTTTGAGGGCATGGACGCCAGGTAAAAAACAAACATCTTTTAGAGTCAAAATCTTTGTAGGCTGGGGCAATGTGCTGGTGAGAAGCACATTTCCAGAGTCAAATGAAGATTCCTTTGGAGCAGGATGATTTCCATGGGCGAACATAATTACATAGCTCCCATCTACACTGGGGGAGCTATCAGTGTGCAACACCTGTAAGAAAACACATCACAGTATTTTCAAAGCATTTTTTTCCCAAAATGATCCACCTACCTCTTCAAGAAGCTTGCAAGAAGCCAATGAGAGACATGAAAGGTAGGAATCAGAACAGTGCTAGCTTTGCACCCCTGGAGTAACAACAATTAATTGACAGTGCAAGAGTGAGAGAGAGGGAAAACTAGACTTGTCTGTGGCTTTGCACTGTTCTATATATATAATATGCTCTGAGGAGCCCGATGGCACGGTTGGTTAAATGCTATACTGCAGGTAAAACTGTGCTCACGACCTGGGGCTCAATCCCAGGTAACCGGCTCATGGTTGACTCAGCCTCCCATCCTTCTGAGGTCGGTAAAATGAGTACCCAGCTTTCCGGGGGGGGGGGGGGGGGGGCAATGTGTAGCCTGCATACAGTAATTAAACTGTAAACTGCCCAGAGACTACTTGAAGTGGTATGGGGCAGTATATAAGCTTTGCTTTGCTTTGAATATCCCTTGTAAATAGTTTTTACCATACTTTACTGATGGTCTCTAAGCTAAGTCTGGGGTCTATGATATGGCAGGAATAGTAGGGGCATGTGTGCAAAAATGCCTTGAGGTGCATCTCCTCAATCCTGGGACACACCTCTTGGAGTTCGTGAGGCTTCAGTGTGGTGCCGCTACTTAGCTCTTCTTTTTAGAGTGCAGAAAGCTTGAAAGCAGATTCCAATAATATCAGGACAGTACAACGAATCTAACCACAATATAAGTCAAAATTACATCTGGTATCATGGCTAACAAAATCGTGCAGAATGCGACATTTGTTCGTTGTTTTTGTGCCACTAGAATTGATACTCCACAATTCCCATTATACAACTGTGTGAAATGACATATAAAGAACTTATAAAGGGGAAATGATCTACAATTTACTCATGAGAAAGTATGTGTTACATACATCCACAAATACAAAGACAGGCATAGTTTTAAAATGAATTCAGATAAGACAGGAAACTTGGCTACATCAGCTCCTAAATGAGCTGCTAGCATGACTGAATGGTGTGAATAAGCCCTCCCTCATTTTTTCTGATGCTCATTATACAGTGTATGCACACCAAGCCAAAGTTTTCTTTAAGGTGCATGCATGCATGGATGCATGCAGAACTTTATGCCCCTCCGTATAGGGCCTTTTCTCCCCAATGTACCAGCCATGACTGTTTTTATTTTGCTCATGACAGAATTCACTGAAAAGTGAAGGGTGCATTGCCTCCACCAGTGGAATAAACATTAGCTGTGTCAAGAGATTATCTGAACTAGGCTAGCCTTCAAGATGAAGTCAAATATATGATTCAAAATAAACACCACCCTTCCTATACATACATTTCTGAGGTAATGTGTTGTGGAAGTAGTGTATTCACTAAAGCAAGTATGGCCACTCTCTCTGCAAGGAAGAGTTGGATATTTTTCATTACAAATTCAGATTCCAAAAATTCAAAATATGGCTGCATGGATCTCACCACTGGCTCCAGAACAACATTCTAGAACAATTTTAATTTATTTTATGTATTTATTTATTTATTGGATTTCTGTATCACAACCATCTAGCAAAAAAAAGACCACTCTGAGCAATTTACAAGACTTTTAAGGAATGATGGAGAACGGACTGCAGCTGGGAGTGTCTGATCAAGAAGATAAAGCAGAGTTTAAAGGATTCAACTCAACCCAGTTAGGGTACTTTTTGCCCTCAATTAGGAAGAGAGGAATGAGAAAATTAATCATTGCACTGGTTAGCTCCAATTACAAAGCATTTTGTAATAAACCCCTGCAGGCACTAAGGCAGGCAGCAGCAAATGAAATGCAAACCCACAGTAAATCATTCTCTGCTGCGTCGCTCCTCTGTGGCTGTCATCCCCCCCTCCCCCAATCTTTAATGATTCTTTCAGCAATGTTTGTTTCCCTCTCCAACCCAAGTTCTGACATTTAGATGGACTGTACTCAACTTTCGTATTGGGACTCGCACAATGAAGAGATTCTGATGTTTTGAATCGACCACAAGAGGGAGATCGTCAACAGCTTCCGTATTGTCACAGAATTGTCTAACAAGCAGGTCTGGCAGAGCACCTCTGATTTTTACCTACACCACCTACTTCTCGCCTAACATCTAAGAAGGCTACGGCCAGGACAGTCCAAATATCTGTATATTACAACTTTCCATTACTATGGGAGGCATCAAAACCTTAAGAGAGGCCCACAACCAGGACATGCAGGTATTACCACCTCCCCCTGTATCCATCGGGAGCTCCATCTTCCATAAACTGGTGCATCATTTTCTTTGCATGTGACGCCAATATATCTGTTCTGAGAAGTATGGATTGTGGTCAGTTTATGATGTTAAAGCAAGGATAGCATGACACCTGAAAGCACTCTTGTCTCCTCATTCTAGTTGTGTGATGTGTCACCTGATTACAGATTATGTTACTAATTACAGCATGCTCTCTCTCTCTCTCTCTCTCTCTCTCTCTCTCACACACACACACACACAGAGAGAGAAGAGAGAGAGAGAGAGAGAGAGAGAGAGAACAAACTATGAGCATAGTGCCTATAGACATATATAAGACAAATGGCACATTTTAAATCTTACGGCTCAACCCAAGGGATTTGGGGGGGGGCATTGACACACACACACATAGAGATGTGTTATTTGAGATGTCAAAATTGAGAAGCAGTCTCAGGAGGAAATTTAATATTTTATTTTCAAGTATTGTATCAGTTGTTTAGAGTTGGCTTGCATAAGTTCAGAATTTGGCTGTGGAGCCAGAGACTGGAGTTCAGTTTCCCCTGGGGGGAGCAAAAAACAACAACAAAGTGCTCTGCTCATATACCGTCCCATACCAATTCAAGTAGACTCTTGGAGGTTTACAGTTTAATTACAATATGCAGGCTACACATTGGTGCCCCCCCAAGCAAGCTGGGTACTCATTTTACCGACCTCAGAAGGGTGGAAGGCTGAGTCAACCATGAGCCTGCAACCCCAGGTCATTAGCACAGTTTTACCTGCAGTGTGTGTGTGTGTGTGTGTGTGTGTGTGTGTGTGTGTGTGTGTGTGTGTGTGTGTGTGTGTGTGTGTGTGTGTGTGTGTGTGTGTTGCATTGTTACAGTCGTGACCGACTCTTCGTGACCCCATGTCCATGGAGTCCATGGAGGCAGGAATACTAGAGTGGCTTGCCAGTTCCTACTCCAGGCGCCTACAGCACCTGGAATTCCCTGGTGGTCTCCCATCCAAGTACTAACCAGGGCCAGCCCTGCTTAGCTTCTGAAGTACTGTACAGGCATTTAACTACTGCACCGTGGAACTCCCAGAGGAGCCAGCCTGGGTGGCCTTGGGAAAGTTGCACAGTGCCAGAACACCCCCAGAAGAAGGGAAGGGTAAACAAGCTCTGAAACCCCTGAATCAGCATATGTTAGAACTGATCAACATATGTTGATCAGCATATGTTAGAACTGGTGTAATGGATTATGCAATTAATATGATATTCATATACAGTACAATGAATCTAATGACATCCCAGTAATGCTTAGTTTGGTTATCTTTTGTACACAGTATATTCTCACAACCTTTAAAATCCCAGGAAACTGCACTTGTTAAGATCCATAACCTTTAGAGATGTTTTATTTAGGCAACAGGTACATGGCATGGCATGCCCCCCCCCAAATATAACAAATATAGGAAGCCTTACAATTTTTAGGTGAGACAAAAGCCTCATGACATCTGCCATGTCAGCCAGGATGAGCAGGCGAGTGACAGCTGACAGCAAAGCTCGGGCTGCACGGACCATAGTGCCACGTTTGACAGAAGAACAGGGGTCATCAGCAAATTCTGATGAAGCAATTCTCATCGTCTCACCTAAACAACAAATAAAACAAACAGGTTTCAAAATACGTCTGTGAAGATTCTCAGTCATCCAGGTTCGTTTAACTGGGAGTTGAGTCATGGCTACTGGACTTCTTTTTTGAGAGATAGAAACGTTTCGCTGTTCATCCAAACAGATTCATTGATGTTTGGATGAACAGCGAAACGTTTCTATCTCTCAAAAAAGAAGTCCAGTAGCCATGACTCAACTCCCAGGTTTCAAAATGTGTTTTTAAAAAATCACAGATAAAAGGCATTCATACAGCATTTTTATTTCAAAAATCCCAAGAGCATCTGATGTTCCACTACAAATACTAGCAGGTAAGTAATGCTATATTTTAATAAATAAAAGCTGTGCCTTATAGTGAATTTAATAGCAGACACAGCTTTCCAAGTTGATAGAATGGGATTGTGATTCAACATGGCATTTTTTTATATCATGCAGATATTTTAGGAATGGTATTGCTGTCCACAGTGGTATCATATTCCTATAGATTTCTTACACAGTGAATCTCTTACACAGTTAATCTTAATTAAAATATTGCATACAGTATACGTAAATCCAAATAGCTTACAACCAAAAGAGCCTTCTTTCCCCTTTATACTCCGTCCTTAAACTTTATCATTCCTGTAATGATTTATGCTGCCCAGAGTACAAGTGAAATCAACCCACAAAGTCCCAAGCTGTTGTTTCATTCAATTTTTACAACTGTGCTTTAGTAAATGGAGGAAATCCACTAGATTTCAACAGAAAGCAGTCTTACAGTAAGAATAAAACCATACAGTGACCACACTCCTGTTGCATAATTACATTAGGAGAAGGGAAATAACTTAACAGTGGCCAATTACCGCAAATTAATGAATCCCCACTTGAAATCCTTCTTGTTGACCAAGCTATGTGACTAACATGCAATGAGGAATCCAAACAGGGAACCCAAGACAATCAGCTTGTGCAAGTTTGACCATTTCCTTTCTATTAGTGTGATTACACAACAGACTTTTGGAGACTCATTGGACTATCTGAGATAGTTCAGCCTAGGTGTGCTCTAATATATGTTACTAGTGGCGGAGAATTTTCTCCAAGAAATCCCTCATTCCCGTGTTTTCAAGGAAATAACTGACCTTAAGGGGAAAACATCAGCCTACAAATTGCCTCAGCGCTTTGCTAATAGCACTAATGTCTGGCCACATCATGGATGCTGCAGTTTTTCTGTCTGCTGTTTTGGTCTGCTCGGCGCCAACATATGCCCACCCATGCCAATCCTTCTCAAAAACCGACAGCCAAGACAAAGGACATGGATACAAGTAGAAATTCATTTGGCAAGGTCTCTGTGTAGTGACAAAACACAGTGGATTTACACACCAAAAAATAAAAATGGAAGCACCTATGAGAAAACATGATTTTTTAAAACAGTGATTGCTTTTGATTGCTCAACTTCAGTTCCACACAGGCAAGGCAAGCTTATGTTCTAAAAGGGCATGAACCCCAACACCAAAATTGCAGATTTCTTATATTTACCCACACCTCCAAGTGGGGTATGTTCGGAATAGCCTGTGAGTATGGATGCAATACTACAATGAGGATCATAGAATCATAGAATCTTAGAGTTGGAAGAGACCCGGAGGGCCATCCAGTCCAACCCCCTGCCATGCAGGAACCCCCATCACAGTATTTCCGACAGATGGCCATCCAGCCTCTGCTTAAAAACCTCCAAAGAAGGAGACTCCACCACCCTCCTTTGTGGCAGCATATTCCACTGCCAAACAGCTTCAACTGTCATGAAGTTCTTCCTAATGTTCAAATGGAATCTCTTTTCCTATAGTTTGAAGCCATTGCCCCGAGTCCTAGTCTCTGAAGTCATGGAAAGCAAACCTGTTCCCTCTTCAATATGACATCCTTTCAAAATGCAAAAGGTGAGAAGTGTGGTTCAAAAATATTTCATTTATAGAATGATAAGATCAATGTCCTGCAAGAGCCAGAGATTTGTTTCATTATGGAGGAAGATCGTGGGTATAAACCTTTGAAATATCTTTATTGGCATCTTGCAGTCTTGCACAGCAATGTAGCAAGCAGGTTATCTGCAATGTAAAAGAAAGACACATTGCCTTAGAAGCACTTGCACAAATGGCAGACCCCAAAGACTCTCTCCCAACTACCTTGGTGAATTCCTACCACACACAGTAATGTCAACACTTTTAGAAGCTACTGACAAGCAAGGTCTGCAAGCAAAAGCAGAATCTTCCAGGATATGCCACCACCACCCTTCTCTTCTCCTCCTCCTTTGGGCATTACCTGGCTGTGTGCCCAAAGAGTCAGCTACTAGACATGGGCACGGAGCGGCGAAATATTTGTTTCCGTTACCGTTTTTTTCAGTTCCGTAGGTAATGGTAATTAAGCCGTTACCACTCGAACTCAAACCAAAAAAAGAAAAAGTAGGTCGAGTTTTTGTTTCCGTTTGTGGCATCGTGGCAATCCTGCGATGCGAACCACAGTAAAAGGTTTTAAAAGCTTTTTAAAAAACCTGGCTCCCTCCCGGCCGAAAAAGCTGGAGAAAATATCCCTGCCTGAGGCTTTGCCACCTACCAGAGGGGTGGTTTCTGGGGGGGGGGGTCCACGGCCTCCCCCCCTCCTCTCCTGTCCTGGGCTGCTGGCACCAGGCTAGGGGGGCATCATCCTCGTCGTCTCACCATGCCATGCGGTGGGGGGGGGATCCAAAATGGCGACCATAATTTTTCTTTTGAAATCGTGGTCAAAACACACACAAAAGCACCACAGAAACATGTGAAATTTATTTATTTTAAATGCCTGAATTTTAATAGTAGCAGCAGTGGGTTTTTTATAGCAATAAAACGTCGCATTATTTTATTTTATTTTATTTTATTTTTTTATTTTTTTAGACCTGCCCATGTGGGCTGGGCATGGGATGGGACCATGTGAATCTTTTGAACAATTCCACCAATGGCATGGCCAGGTTTTGACTGACACTTCTGGATATCTCGGAGGGCATAAAAAGCTGAGGCACCTTCCAGAAGTCGCAGTCGGGTCTTGGATGTGGAGGGAGGAGGGCTGTGCTGTGCTGGAGATTATTCGAGGAGGGAGGCCTGGAATAGGCTTTAGGCAGGCAGGGAGGGAATTGATTTTTTATTAGAAAAAATTTTTGATTCCCTGCAGCTTTGTCTGGTGAAGGGAAGCAGTTAGGGTTTTTTATTTGTCCTCTTCTCTGGCTGTTTGTGGGGACTGGGAGAGGAGGATTTTTCTGATATTGGATAAAGGGGGAGGGTCGACTGGGAGTGGGAGGTGTGGATTTATTTTAAAATATATTATATACTACCATTTATTTTCTATTTTTCCCAACTTCAGTTTGCTTGCACACACACACATTTGGGGTGCAAGCCAAGAAAAGAACCTCTATCCTAAGTGGAGAACATTTTATTACACAATATTATTTTATTTACTTTACTAAATATTTACTTACTGCCTTGTTTGTTTATAAAATTGTTGTGCTGTGTGTGTGTGCCCTTGAACACACAGACACATTCCATTAAAGTGGATCAGAAGAATTCAGAGAATTATTTTCAGTTCCCTGACTACAACTACTGTTTGTTTGTTGTGTTGTGTGTGTGCCCTTGAACACACAGGCAGGCACATTCCATTTCAGTGCATCAAGTTGAATCCAGAAAATCATTTCTAGTTCATTCCCTGATCTACAACTACTAAACTATTTTGTATTTACACCCCAAAAATATCTTTCTTGGGAGGCATAGTACCACTACTGTCTTTTCACTTCAGGCTTATTTTTGGGCTGTGGCTGAAGCCACCTGTCCAGCTGCACACAAACACATTTGGGGTGCAAGCCAAGAACAGAACCACTATCCTAAGTGGAGAATATTTTATTACACAATATTATTTTATTTACTTTACTAAATAATTACTTACTGCATTGTTTGTTTATAAACTTGTTGTGCTGTGTGTGTGTGCCCTTCAACACAGAGACACATTCCATTTAAGTGGATCAGAAGAATTCAGAGAATTATTTTCAGTTTATTCCCTGATTACAACTACTCATTGTTTCTTTTTTGTGTTGTTGTGTGTGCGCTTGAACACACAGGCAGGCACATTCCATTTCAGTGCATCAAGTTGAATCCAGAAAATTACTAAACTATTTTTATTTTATTCTCTGAATGTGCATGCACTGCAGATTTGCTGACTGAGTGCTGAGGAAGGGGAGAGCAGTTCTTCTTGACTTCCGGTCTGGATTTAGTTTCATTTCAAATACTACCATTTGTTTACTAGTTTTTCCTCCATTTCAGTGGATCAAGTTGATTTCCGAAATTAGAAACTTATACCAAGGGCCAGCAGGGCAACACTGAAAGCTCATACAAAAGAACACAGTGTGAGAGTAAGCTTGTGGGTCAAAAAGGATAACTTTATTAGAATAGTTTGTTACTTATACTTTAAAACAAATATAAAAAGAAAACATATTTCTAATACTTTTTGAGAAATAAAAAAAATGAGGAGGGGTGGCAGAGCCAGAAGGAAGGGAAGGGGGACCCCCAATAAAATAAATAGGGACACATTTCTGAAGGAAGGCACAGGAAGTAGTAGTGCAGATAGTGATATTGCTGCCACTCCCTCTCCAAGCAGCAGCTGCACAACCAGCAGGACCGGACCATCTTCTGTCACTGAGGGAAGCATGGATGACTGCATGCGAGACCCATCGCCACCAGGCTTTGACATGGACACACACACACACACACACACACCGTTTATCAGGAGGAAGATGAGGACTTGGAATCAGAAACTCTTTGCATCTACATATCCCGGATTCTGAGGACCTGTTGGCAGGAACAGACGAAAGGCAGGCTTCAGGCAGTGATGGAAGGAGCAGCCCTCTTTCCACCCAGAGTACCACCAGTGACAGCAGCAGTCAATTGTCCCAGCAGGGTACAACCACACCACCACCAGCACAGCAGCAGCAGGCAGTACCAGAGGGGGCAGTACTTTCCATAAGCCTCTGTCTCCACTGGGTTGGTGGAAGTGGTCTCCTCCCTGAAAACTGGCCTCCAAAGTAGGTGGCTGAAAGATTCCTTCCCCGAACTTCCCCGCCATTCTGGCTTTGTGACTTTGCTGTAATCAGACAAGAACAGCTGAAGGTGGACCCACATGTCCGGATCATGCTGAGCGGGAGGGAAGCCTCTGTCCGCGGCCACCTGAGACAACACCGAGGTGACTCCCAGCGACACGGCAGGGAAGCCGGACGAGGTGGAGGGCATCGGAGGGTCTCTGCCCTGGAGATGGGCCTCGAAATGCGCAACCTGGTCAAGGAGTGAGAAGGTCTGCTACTCTGCTCACTCCATGAGTGAACCGGTCTCCTCGGGATACTCCAGCTGGCGATGATTCCCCCGATCAGGATGAGATTGACCGCTGGGGGGAACTCATCAGGATGATCCCTCCCTGTTGTTCCCCGCCATTCTTTTTTGGGGGAGCATCCGAATCTCTGACCGCTGGGCAGTGAAAACTCTGGCTTGGTGGCCTCCAAAGTAGGTGGCTGAAAGAATCCCTCCCTGTTGTTCCCCGCCATTCTGGCTTCTTTGCTGCATGTGTGGACTCTGTGTCTCCACTGGGTTGGTGGAAGTGGTCTCCTGGGTAGTCAAAACTGGCCTCCAAAGTACGGGCTGAAAGAATCCCTCCCCGTTGTTCCCCGCCATTCTGGCTTCTTTGCTGCATGCATGGACTCTGTGTCTCCACTGGGTTGGTGGAACTGGTCTCCTGGGTAGTCAAAACTGGCCTCCAAAGTAGGGGCTGAAAGAATCCCTCCCCATTGTTTCCCACCATTCTGGCTTCTTTGCTGCGTGCGTGGACTCTGTGTCTCCACTGGGTTGGTGGAACTGGTCTCCTGGGTAGTCAAAACTGGCCTCCAAAGTAGGGGCTGAAAGAATCCTTCTCCGTTGTTCCCCACCGTTCTGGCTTCGTGGCTTTGCTGTAAGCAGACAAGAGCAGCTGAAGGTGGGCCCACATGTCCGGAACGGATCATGCTGAGCGGGAGGGAAGCCTCCGCCCGCGGCCGCCTGAGACAACATTGAGACCACTTCCGCTCCATGAGCGAACCGGGCTCCTCGGGACAATCCAACTGGCGATGATTCCCCGAGAGATTGAGGGGAACTCATCCGGATGAGTGTGTGTGGGGGGGAAGCATCTGAATCTCTGACTGCTAGTTGACCAGGTCGGCATTTGCTTGGCTTTACAAGGAGTGTCATGGGGAGGGACATTGAGAGGAGTAGACCCTCATCCAGATTTGGGGGAGGAACGGAATACTGTGTCTCCTGCTGCCTCTGAGAGGTGCAGGGGAAATGGGATGTATAAAGGCTTCAATTCAAAACAAAACAAAACAAAGTATAACAGGCAGCCAGACCAAGTAGGGTGGCCGGTTCAGTCAGTGTTGACCAAGAGAAAAAAAGAATATTGCATTCTGCCCATTTTGTTTGCTTTATTGCATAGGATGCAGTCTTATGCTATGATATATTTATTAAATATCTTATTCATCACCCAGTTTAAAGTGTTTTCCGCCTGCTCTGGGTCATTGTCGGGACGCCCCCATGCTCTGGGAAGTCAAATCGTGCTAAATTGCGGTAGAAACGACAAACAAAGAACGAAACATCGAACCGAAATTTTTTTGAAATAATTTGCGACAAACAGAAAACAGAACGAAATGGACCCGTTCCGACAAATGAAAAATCGAAACCTCATTTTTTCTGGTCGTGCCCATCTCTATCAGCTACCATTTCATGACTGCAAAGCACATCCAGTCCTAACACTATTACTATTGGGGTCCCCACTCCACAGGATTTTTTTCCTTCGTTAAAAATAAATAAATTGTGAAAACGTTGTGCCCTCCCCCGCCCACCATGGCTGGTGTATCCTTCTGCTCATAGAGGAGCATAGTAAAATGAGGGGATGATGTGGCAAAGTAATTGATTCATACAGGTCCTGTCATATTTTTGCTTGGGGAGGAATGCAACTCTCTCCCCCACCCCAGTTATTGATAATTTTTCCACTTTACTACTACGTCCACTAAGTAGGTTGTCCCATGTTTACTCGTGAGTCAGGGGCAGCAGCAATAGCAGTCAAGGACAGCTGCAGTGTGAGGAAGGAACATCAGGGTAAAAGTTAAGGAGGGAGAAGTGAGGGAATGCCTCCTTTACTCAATCTGAGGGCTGGGAAAATAGGAACAGACAAAAGAAAATATTTTTTTTCATCCAGCATGTTGTTGGTCTCTGGAACAGGATGTGGTGATGGCATCTGGCCTGGATGCCTTCAAAGGGGGATTGGACAGATTCCTGGAGGAAAAGTCCATTACAGGTGACAAACCATGATGGAGATGTGCAATCTCCAGGCTTAAAACTGGGGTACATCAAGGAGCAGGTGCAGGGGAGTGGTATCAGGAGACAGATATCTAGTCTTGTGCACTCCCAGACACATTTGGTGGGGCCCACTGTGAGATACAGGAAGCTGGACTAGACGGGCCTTTTGCCTGATCCAGCATGGCTCTTCTTCTGGAGCTGCCCTGAACAGGCCTATGAGGGCCTACCTGAGCCTTCTGGAGGCCCCAAAAGGGCCTCCCTGCAAACTGGAAGTAACTTCCGGATCGCTGAAAATCATTTCTGAGGCCTCCGAGAGCCCTTCAAGGGCCTCAGAAATGATTTCCAGTTTACGGGAAGTCACTTCTAGTTCACAGGGAGGCCATTTTGGGGCCTCCGGAAGGCCCAGGAAGGCTCTCACAGGCTTGCTCAGGGTAGGGCCAGGCTGGGGGTAAGTACAAGAGCCCCCAGCTAGGCCCCCCAAGGCCTGACTCGACCTGCATCTGCATATCACAGATTTTCAATTATCGTGGGTCAGGTCAGGTCCCTAACCCCGCGATAGGCAGGGGATCACTGTACATCCTTTCTCAACATATAAGCACTTCAAAATATCCTGGCCTTCTGAAAAGGATGGAGATTTCATGGTAGGGGGAATAAGAGAGACATCCACTCATGCTTGACAGGTATAATAGTTCCAAACATTGCCAACACTTTCTGTTTAATGAAGTTCAAGGTACACCATCCTTTAAATAACAGTGATTAGCAATTCTTCTGACAATGAATCACACTCCCACTCTCAGTCTAAATTCTAAGCAGTGTCATTAGCTTCCTTTAAATAGATTCCATATTTATGACACTATATCATTTCTGAGAACTCGGCAAGAGTTTACTTTCCCTGCCTCCATGGCCAGTATACTTACTGTGCTGCATTTAAAAAGCTAGCAATGACTGAGTGGCTTCAGGAACACAAAACAACATCAATATCAGTTAAAGATTATACAGCCCATTGAATGTTCCTAAGGCTGTTTTTAGAGTCAGTCACCCACCGCTTCACATAATGTACAGACCATTAAATGCATGGATTTTAATCATTATAACTACAGTGTTTCCTTGGGGATGTCGGAGAAGAGAAGTTGATGGGCTCTCAGAGTATAAAACTATCAACCTGACCAGTGTAGTACCTCAAAAATGTCATCACATTTTTGAGTGCTTCCAGGTTCAACTAATAGTGACCACATGGGTTTGTGACCTCCAAAAAGTGCTTTTATCATTAGCCCTTCATAGCTCTTGAAAACTCCTTTGCTACATCTTCCTTTACTGTTTCACAACGTTGGTTAAGGGAAACCATTCATCCCCCACCCCCTCATATTCTCATCCTAACAGTAGCTTCCCATCCAGAGCAGAGGTCATGCATCCGGCCAATCAAATGTTGTAGCATAATCTTTTATTTTGGGAAAAATATCATAATTTTGTACAATCGACACAGTCAAAGAATTTGCCTCAATCTGTAAAGCACAGGCTGATTTTCTTCTTTAAAAAAAATGGTATGCATGAGCAGCCAGCAAAAATTTCCATGCAGTCTTTAATGCCTAGTCCCTTTTTAAATCCAGCTTGAACATTAGATAGTTCTCTTTCCATATAATGTATAGTTTCTGCTGCAACAAAACCCTTAACATTACTTTACCTGCATGGTCATTTGGCTTATATGTCTGAAGCAGTAGACATGTCCACAAAAGCTTACATTAAAATATAATAGTGTTTAAGATGCCTCATGTTTATTTCTTTTATTTTTGTCTTGTTTGGATTTTTGCCTGGAATTGCTTGCATGGAAAATTGATGCAAGAAATAGTTACAGTACTCATTGGCACCGCCTTTAATGGGTCTTGGAATGCATTAAATGCTTCCAATCTGTGGTCCATTGTTACATTAGCTTTAGAATTAGTTGAGTTTTTTTTTTTTAAAGAACAGTGTATTTTTGCAGAAGAAACATGCTACTCTTTTTAAAAAGGAGTGCCTCAACACAGAAATAATCATTTAGAAAAACAAACAGCCAAATAAACTGTCTATGCAATTGATGATTATATACTGTTCTTCAAATGCCAGCTTGTATGAAAGCTATATCTGTTTTATTACTTATGCATAGAAAAACAGGTGATGTTAGATTAAAGGAAGACATAAAGTATTACAATGAACTGTAACAACCACTGACCTATTTTTGATTTCTAGTAAAACTTTAATACCTGGCAGTTTTCTGATTATAGCAGTAGCAATTCATTGGCTTATGTTAATGTAATAAAATGACGTGTGTGTGTGTGTGTGTGTGTGTGTGTGTGTGTGTGTGTGTGTGTGTGTGTGTGTGTGTGTGTGTGTGTGTGTGTGCTTTGATAAATATGCATATAAGCAAAGCACATGAGGTTTATCTCAGATGGCATACAGTGCAGTGTGGAAGAAGGCATTTCTTTGTGTAACTTTCACCCAGAATGCTTAAGGCTTAGGCATCTATAATAGGGATGGGCAACCCGCACGAGCCCAGGTGGTGTTCGGAAGCCTCTGACACACAAAGAGCCAATCACTTACCTTCTGCGCCCACATGGAACTGAGCTCCAACAAGGAAGCAGGCTCCAATATCATCTTTGCTTCTCTGTGATGCTGGCCAATCAGGAACTATGCAGGGACAGGCATCATCCCACCTCCCTGCCTGATTGGCCAGCACCACGGAGAAGCAAAGATGATGTCAGAGCCTGCTTCCTTGTTGGAGCTCAGCTCCATGCGGGCACAGAACAAAATAAGTGCTTGACTGCTTGTGTGTCAGAGGCTTCCGAACACCACCTGGGCTCATCTGGAATTGCCCATCCCTAGTCTATAACTGAATTTCAATACAGACCAGTGGTTCTCAACCTGTGAGTCCCCAGATCTTCTTGGACTGCAACTCCCAGAAGCCTTCACCATTAGCTAAGCTGGCCAGGATTTCTGGGAATTGCAGTCCAGAAACATCTGGGGACCCACAGGTTGAGAACCACTGATCTAGACCAACAAGCTTTTTGTCAACAAGGTGCTCCAGAAGGCACACGATGTTATCTAGCACTATTATTTATTTATTTATTTATTTATTTATTTATTTATTTATTTATTTATTATATAACACTAATTTTCCCATAGGAACTCTAGTTGCAAGTTGCCATCCAGAGATATCAGTTTATCAATCTACAGCTTCCAAGAATTTTTTGTAGTCGACCTTCTTCTGAAACTCATTGCTATCCAGTAGCCAATAAATATTTGCAACATGATCTTGAGTGTCTTTTCCTGTTCAAAATCCAGCTTGAAGATCAGTAAAGAATGGTTATTAATAAGTCAAGGTATCAGAAAATGGTGCATTTAGTCCCCTTATCTGTTCAATCTGTATGAAGGAAGTATCAAATGGAAAACCAGCCTAGATTAATATGGAGGAGCAGTGGAAATTGGTGGAAGCGACAACAATAATTTATGATACTGGTGTGCAGATGACACCATCTTACTGTCAGAAAGCAGCAGTTGTTTGAAATGACATTTAGTGAAAGTGAAATAAGAAGGTGCCAAAGTAGGATTGCAGTTGAGCATTAAGATGATCCTCTGGAAAAGACAATATTGGGGAAAGTGGAAAAGAGAAAGACTAGATATGAGATTTCATTCCTTCCTTCATTCATTCATTCATTTGACTTTTTTACCGCTCATCTAGCCCTAGGGCTACTCTGGCTGGTTTAAAACATAAAATCTCAACATAACAGTAACAACAGACTTAGGGTGCTTTTACACGACCCCTAAAATCCGAGGCAAAGGGCTCCCAGATGCGGAGTTTAAAATTGTTTTCCCACCAGCTCCGGTCTTTAAAGAAAATTATGTGCGACCATGCCCACCTAAGCGCGTCCCAGTGCATTTTAAAAGTACCTGGTCTCCAAGGGTGAAAAATTTCTGATGCGGATGTAAAACAGTGAGTGCCGGGCTCTCCTCACCTTGTGTTTGTTTTTTTGTCCCCGACGCCCCTTTAAGAGACAGGAATCATGACAACGACGCAGATGGAGGTGAGCCTGAATTCTTTTCTCCCTTTTTTTCTCCCTCCCCTCACACAGACAGGAGCAAGGAAGTGTGGAGGGGGTGGGAACACAGGAAGAGCAACGAACCCCCAAGATCTCTGGTCCAAATTTAAGTGGCCAGCGGATCTTAGGGGTTGTGTAAAAGTGCCCTTAAATAATGAAAATGCAAACAACATAATGAAACAAATTATAACTGAATAAATCAACAGCAATAAACTAAAATAAAAATAAAAACAACCAAGTAATTGCATAAATGATAACAACAACAAAAATTAAAGATATGCGATAAAAGAAGGATAGCATCTTGCTAGGTGTTAAAGAAGACAGGGAAGGCCATTCTGTAAAACCATGTTTTCAATAGTTTTTTAAAGGTTTGAAGTGAGGGTGCCAGGCAAATTTCTGGCAGAAATTTAGTCAGATGGACTGACTCCCTAAAACAGGCCATGAGTTTGAGTCTTCAAGAGCTGAACAGGTTAGTCAAGGACAAGAAATAATCACTTACTTATTCATAGGCTCACTTATTCACAGGTTGGCCATGAGTCAGAGGAAACTTGATGGCACATAACAAGATTTAGATGTCGTGAAGATGCTCAGTCATCCAGGTGAGTTTATTTGGAAGTTCAATCACGGCAACTGGGCTTTTTTTTCTTGAGAGTTTAAAACGTTTCACTGCTCGTCCAAACTGACGAAGCTGTTTGGATGAGCAACGAAATGTTTCAATCCCATAAGAAAAGAAGTCCAGTTGCCAGGAATAAACTTCCAGAAGAACAACATTTAGAGTTGGGTAGCTCATCTTGATCAAATTATGTCTCATTTTGACCTCATCCATGATCAAACTGTCTTTAGCCATCAGTCATTTTTTTTTTTTGCCTTCAGCTGTAATCTTGAGCCATTGAACCTACATTTAGTGTTTATCATATGTTTTCCTTCTTTATTCACCTCATCTTCCCCCTACACTCATTTTTGCCTTATCATATAATCACAGAACAATGCAGCTGGAAGGGGCTTTATAGGTTAAAAGCAGCATTTTGAACTGTTCCTAGAAATCTGAATGAAATCCTAAATTTTCTGATTCCCTTCATGTGGGTTCTGTTCAAACCAAATAACACAGATTTCACAGGCTTTCTTATAAACATGAATGAAATAATTTAAAATATGAAAGCCTTTGGGCATGTTTAGCCTTGAAAAAAGAAGACTGGGGGAGATATGGCAACACTTTTCAAATAACTGAAAGTCTTTCCTCCAGAGGGGAAGGACAGGATCTCAATCAATCAAGAGTGCAAGATTAGCAACAATGGGCTCAAGCTACAGGAAGGCAAATTTCAGTTGAATCTCAGGGAAAACTTCCCAGCTGTTAGAGTAGTACAGCAATGGAACTAATGACCTCAAAAGGTGGTGAGTCCTCCAATGCTAGAGAAAACTGGACAACCATCTACCAGATCTGCTTTGACTTGGATTCCTGCCTTAAGCAAGGGGGGTTGGATCTCATGGTCTTATTGGCCCCTTCCAACACCATGATTCTATTTCATTCTGCCTGGCTGCTTGCATACTATTAAAGGCATAGAAGGAAAGCTAGGGGAAATGTCTGACAATTCTCTCAGGGAAAGACATTTATGGAGTGGGAGCACTGGATTTTTGAGAAACAGCTTTGCTGCAATACACATCATGACCAGTCAACCTAACAGTAGTAGTGGTTATAGATGGGCATGAAACAAAAATGTTTTTGTTTTGTTTTTTGTTTTTCATTTGTTCCCTAATGAAACAATAAACTCAGTGACTTTTTAAAAAATGGAACAAAACGAAATAGAAATTTCCGTGCCATTCTGTTCCATGTTTCATTTTACAAATGTACTATTATTTATTTTGACAAGCGCCGATCTTGGTGCTTGTCAAAATAAATAATAAAAATAAGTACTGAAAATCTGGCACATGGGGCCGCACACCAGCTGATCAGCGCTTGTAAAAAAAAACAAAGTGCCGATCTGCCGGCAGGGCCCAAACTAGTTGTCCAAAAAACAAAAAAAGGAAAAATGGAACAAAATGAACAACAAAACAATTTTTTTAAAAAAAAATGTTTCAAACTGAAATGAAATGAAACAGGGGGGAAATGAAACAGAAAAGTAAAACAAATGCCATTTTCAAGTTTTGTGCCCCTCTTGTAGTGGTATTCTGGTAGCAGTTGCAGTAACATTCTCTCTCTCTCTCTCTCTCTCTCTCTCCTCCCCCTCCATTCCCCTTTGGACCCTTTGGTGCAAAACCAGTAAATGCAATATAACTGACTACAACTACAACTGCTAATGTAGTACCGTGATCATCATCTCCTTCTCCATCATCTCAGGTTAACATTTCTAAATTGGACAGAGGTTCAATGACAGTAGCTTGCTCTTTGCATAGGCCCTGCCAATCAAGAGCCCCCGGCAACCTGACAACCACCTAGTCGAGCACCATAGCCTTATGAGGGCCTGCTTCAATCCTGCCTTTATGACAGAAGTGGGATGGGAAAGAAGTAAGCTTGTCCACCATAGTCCACATTAAAATATAGCAGTTTTTACAACATTTTTGTCTTCTTTATTTTCGTTTTGTTTTTGCACTGACTGGCTAGCACAGACGGCTTCCTCTTCTAACATTTCTGCATTTTAAGTCTGTACCACTCCTGAATATACACAAAAGCATAATTCTGAAAACACCAATATGGCCCACATCAGAGCTCTAAGTCTTTGTATGTCAGTCTGAACTGTAACTGAATGAGAGTCCCCGTCAATGTCCCAGAGGAGTCTAGAAGAAACCATTACATAAAATTCATTTTAATGAGATTCAAAAATCCTTGCATGAATACTACTGTCCATCTAAAGGACTGTAAACCTTAAGCAACTGGAGACAAAGTAAAAAAAAATTGCTATATTTCCCAGAAACAGCATTCCCAGAAACAGCTTTGGAATAATCAGGATAAGAATCTAATCAAAGAATCAACAATTTTCTATTAATACCCACTCTCATCGCCTTTGTCATCTTTTAACTGTTATTCACTGTTTATAAATTTTTAGGAATGAGATAACACAATGTAAATAAAGTCAAATCAGTTTATTATTATACAAGTCGTGCAAGGGGAGGGGTGTTAAATGATGGTGACCTGATTATAGAGTACCCTTCCTGGAGAAGCTCATTTGTTCTATTCCCATCTATTCCGTGGGGATTAAGTATTTCAGTTTTTAGAAATTGTATTCATGTTTTGCAGTTTGTGGCATTGCTGTTGTTTGTTTCTGATCTGTTATTTTTATTTTTATTTTGTGATGTTATAGTATATTTTATGGTTTTATTTCCATTTTATGAATAATCTCAACAGATTTGGCATTACAGAAAAAACCAACAACTAATAAACTAGCAGCATAGAGAACAGCAAAAGCAACTTTAACCAACGAAACCATCGCTAACTACCCATATTTAGAAAACAAAATTATCTTTGCCTGAAAAACAATAGAGTAGGCACCAGATCAAATTCCGTATAATTTTCAGTCCTGCCGAACATGGCTCTTTTCCTCACATACACAGGTTGATGTGGTATAAAACTGATTGCTGTGGGTCGGTGTGGGGGGAAAGAGTCCTGTTGTGGGGGCAGAGTTGAGTTCGCATGCCTTAGAAGGAAGCTTGAAGATGACTGAACTCCCTAGAGAGATGCATTTAAAAATCTCCTCACCTCATTACCACTTTCCTGAACAATGCCAAAACGCACACCCACTAAATGTATGTTTTTCTGAAATGAGCTATTTGGTAAATAAACTGGTGGTGGATAAGTGGAAATGCAGTGGTGCCAGTAGAACGGGTTTGGAAAGAAACAGAATGGGATGGAGTGACAGCGTAGGATCTGTAGAAATTAAGGATAGATCACTAGCATTTATTATCAAATACAGCATCACTAGTCTTCATTTCTACCTTTAACGCCTTCTTGAACAATGTAAATCTAATTGATTGGCAACACCTCCGTTGGGTCACAAAAACATCAACAGCAGGCTAGATTAGAAATGATCACATATGGATAATGCTGTCCTACTTTATTTCTTGTCTAATGGACCACTTAGTGCAAGAGACTGACTTTCAAATGAGGACATTCCCAAACTCATTAAGTGACCAGAGCTAGTCATTATTTCTAGCTCCTTTTCATCCCACATGAAATCTTCAAGTAATTTTGTCTTACAGGGTCACATAAGATAATATATGTGAAACCATAAATTGTCATCATTATCGGACTTCATCTCGACTGGATCAAATAACCCACACAACAGCAACAGCATACATACACATGTACTGTATGTCACCTTTCTCCCAGAGCTGAGACTCAATGAGGCTTAGAATAAACATAGAAACAATTTAAAAATCGAACCCCAATAAAAACACAAGCATTAAAATACAATCAAATGCATGTATGCATACTCTGTGATATAGGTCATTAAATATAATTAAAATTAAAATGCTTTAAACCCATTTCATTAAAATTAATGCAAGTATTTGTTAGCATTAAAAAGAGATAAGCAACATGGTGCAAAAATCTTTTTTGTTTTGAAGCTCTTAATAGTCTGCTTAGATGAAAGTTTTTTTGTTTTTTTTTTTTGTTTTTTTATTTTTTTCCTGGAAAGAAAGCAGGGAGAGGGCAAACCTAGCCTCTTTGGGGCTGTGTTCCAGAGCCTGGAAGAGGCTGCAATTTTCTGGCAAATGGGCTTCTGAGGACCATGAGGTTCTGAGGACCATGAGGATAACCTCTTCAGTAGATATCAGACTTTGAATGGGCTTATTTAGGAATATACAGTATAGTTCGTTCTCTAGCCTGGATCCAAGCCATATGGAGCTTTATAAATCCTAAAGGATGCTCCGAATTGCCCAGAAACAGAATGAGTGAATTGTGCATGATTTGTGAGATACAATATTCAATAAAACATGCCAAAAGAATACTGAAAGTGGTTTTAAGCTTGCTGTTCAGACCAATAAATGCACCTGAGCTAAAAAGCTAGTATTGAGGAATAGAATTTTTAGTACATCTGAAGCCCCATGTAGCTCTCGACACAGGGCTTCCCTTAACCTTTGTTCGATGATTGCAGTAGGTGAAGAATGCGACAGACAGACTGGTAGTTGTCACGGGAAGATATGACCACATCATCCCCATTCTGGCTTACTTGCACTGGCTACCCTACCCAAGTGAGGTTCGAGGCATTGGTTTTAATTTAGAAAACCCTCCATGGCTTAGGACCAGAATATCTGGCGGAGCGTGTCATCCTAAGGTCAACATTGGCCCTGCCCACCGGAACATTGCAGTCCCTTTCTCTCTGGGTCACCACTCCCTGGGAGGCATGTAAGTCCTCTGCCCGGAATTGTGCATTCTCTGTGGCAGGCCCAATATGGTGGAATCACCTTCCCAGCTAACATAGGAAAATGGAGCCCCTCTTGACCTTCAAAGAACAGTTAAAAACTTGGCTTTTTAATGCCGCTTTTGGAAATCAAGGAGGCTGATTTATCTTTAATGTTGTCTGCTTTCCCGTCTGGTTTTCTGCCACCATCTTGTACCTCTGGATTTTATCAGTTGTAATTTTACTGGCTTGGCCCTGAGCTTTTTATTATTTATTGTTGCTAATTTGTTTTATTGTCTTCTGTATTGCTTATTTCATTGCTCATTTTTTCACTTACTTTATATTGTTCATCGCCCTGAGTTCCCTTGGTGAAAATCAGTTGTCATATAAATAAATAAATAAATAAATAAATAAATAAATAAATAAATAAATAAATAAATAAATAGACAAATGTACTCATTCAATATATCCTTAATCAGACCTTCTGCAAAGCATCTTCTCCAAGCCTTTCAACCAGTAGAACAACAGAGTCCTCTACTCCTTTGACCAAAATTAAATGAATAGAAAGAAAAATGAAACAAACATGTTTTGTTTTGGGTTTAGTGGCAAATATTATATTAAAACCACCTTCAGGTGGTAATGATATGCACACAACTCTGTAAGGTAGGTCTCTAAAGCAATTTGCAAAAATAAAGGGGGGAATGAATTGCTAGTAATGAAGTTGAATCAAATGCATTGGCTTTATGTAAAAAGGCTGAAATCATTACATTGCTATGCAAACCTCAAATGTGCCATGAATATAATGGAAGCACTTTAAAAAATGAGGGAAGGAACAAATACTTGAGCGTTCTGTACAAATCATTCTGTGTTTTGTCTAATCTCGGTTGCATATTGTTGAAGGTCGCAGATCCAATTTGATCAAGTGGGAGAGCATAGTACACCACTTCAGATATTAACTGCCCTTCTGTTTTTTGCTACAGTTCGACATATATTTTGTTCTACTGTATTATGAGACTCTATATATGCTGGCATGCCTGGCAACAGCCTCTTCAGAAGTAATCCCTTTCTAGGCCATAGCCACTGTTTCTGATCTTTTCTCTTTTTAAAGCAATACTTGATAGAATAAAACCATGATGTTGGAAGGAGTCTATTAGGCTATCAAGTTCAACCCCCTCCTTAAGTCAGGAATACAAATCAAGGCAAATCTGCCTGGTGGTTTTCTAAATTTCTCCTGAATGCCTCCAACGCTTTAGCACCAGTGACCTCTCAGGGAATTGATTCCATTGTTGCACTGCTCTAAAGGTTAGGAAGTTTTTCCTGATAGTCAATCGAAATCTTGCTTCCTGCAATTTGAGACTACTGCTGCATGTCCTTCAGTCGAGGTCAGTGGTGGCGAACCTTTGGCACTCCAGATGTTTTGGACCACAACTTCCCCAGTCCTTTGTCATTGGCAATAAAGCCTTGGAATTCTGGGAGATGTGGTCCAAAACATCTGGAGTGCCGAAGGTTCACCACCACTGGTCTACTCTAGTTTGATCCTGCACATCCTCTATATGACAGCTTTTCAAATACTGTACTGATAGGGTATGTGCTATCATATCTCCCCTTGATCTTATTTTGTTTTAGCTATTGGGCAGGGACAGTGCAAGGGTGAAAATCTCTGTAACATATTATTCATTTGGCTATAAGGTTCACATTCCACATACATTCGAATTACCCAAGTTTCTACATCTGTATACACTGCAATTCATTTTTCTCTTTCAGCAGAAACACTTTATAACTCCAGGAATTGGAGTTCCGCATTTTGTGCTCCCAAAGTTTAAAAGGAAAATGGATTAAAACAGAGAAAAATCCATCAAAAATGATAATTGATGCAAGTAAAGGAGGATTTATTTGAGGAAAAGAGAAAATAAAAGAAAACAAACAAACAAACTAAATACAAAATATGAAAAGAATAATGTACTTGCAAGCCAGGAGATGATTTTCCCAGAAAGGGTAAAATAATTCTCAGTTTTCCATATTCATGTGGACAGATTTTATAGAACTTAGAAGTAAAATAGTTCAGCAGAAAATATCAATAATAGATGAGCTTTGTTTGAAAAGCCTTGTGGCACAATGGTTAAGCCCATGCAGCATGTGCTCACGGCCTGGGGTTCAATTCCAGGTAGCCAGCTCAAGGTTCACTCGGCCTTCCATCCTTCTGAGGTTGGTAAAATGAATACTAAGCTTGCCAGGGGCGGGACAATGTGTAGCCTGCATAATTACTTGTAAACTGCCCAGAGAGTTCTTTAAGTGCTCTTCAGGGATGGTATATAAGCAGAATGCTTTGTTTTCACCCAATGCCCCCAAATTCCAATGATGCAATTAAACTCATGTTTTGACACCCTGAGTCAAAATTGGCATGTTTCTTCTTTGAGATGCTAATCCTCTACCTAAAAAATCATCAAATAGTTTTTGGGTCAAACTGGTCTTCATTCTTTGTGCCAAAGATTTCTGCTCATAGTTACAATCTGCTGATTGCTAAAGGGAAAAGGTAATGCTTATTATTAAATTTTTAGAGAGAGCTACTTTGAAGCTGCTCTCTGGTTAGGATTTAAAGTATTGTATACTGTATAGGTATAGAAGCCATATAAATGCTTATAGAGTAAATGATTTGTAAATTATTTTTCTTTTAATAGGTGACTGGAACATAAAAAATTGGAAACCATTCAGGATCAGATGTTGTTGAAAAATCTGTCTAGGAGACAGAAAAAACGCAGAAATACTCACAGAGTTCTATGGAGCCAACAATCTGTTTATTGGAATACATGATTAAGTCAACCTTACAGATATCAGTATATGTGGACATCACCAGATGATAAATAAACAAATCAAAACAGACTATTGTAATTGGAAGCAGGAGATGGAGAAGCTTTATTCTCTCTGCCAAAACAGGATCAAGAGCAGATTCTGGTCATAAACTGTTAATATCAAAGATTAAAGTTTAGAAAGAACACTAAAAGATCCAATTGTCAAAATAAACTTGAAGCAACATTCCTGATGAATTTAATGTCTATATAAGAAACAGATATGCATTATTAAACTCAAAAGACCTTGAAATAGAAGAACTGTTGATTGAAACAAGAAATATTATTAGGGAACAATGCAAAAGAGACAATTTTCATAAGAAAAAGAAAATAAAAATCTAGATGTAAAAATGTTCATTTTATAAAGGGAAATAACCAAAGATACTGCCTAATTTGCAACCAAGGAATATATATTATTTTTCAAATGTCAGCAGGCATGAAAGCTACATCTACTCTTCTACCTATGCGTAAAAAATAGGTGATGTTAGATTAAAAGAAAACATAGGAACTATAGCAAGCACTGATCTATTCTTAATTTCTAGTAAAAATGTAATAGTTGGCCTTTTGCTGAGGACAGAAATCACAATTCCATGGCAGCGTAAGTCAATGCAATATTGATAGCATTCTCTTATCACCAGATGCATAATGCATTAATGTTTAAAGACCAAAATGCTATCAAAATCAGGAGGCAAACAGATAAGAGCACAGTGTATGATCAAAGCATTATTTTTCAGTGAGGCTATCACTGACGTTGAGGTGGAAAGAGATGGGCTACTTTTGAATCCTTCTGGCAATTCCTGTCAGTCAACAATGCTAACTGCTCTTCTCCCATGTCAATGTAGTAGAAGATATTGATGCAGGCCAACATTATTATGCAGAAAACACTAGAGTATGGTCAATAAAATGCACAAGAGACTCAATGGAAGGTTAAGCACTGAACTATTATTATAAACAAAAATAAAATACCAATGTCCCTAGAATTTGGAAATGATTACAGTAGAACCCCTTGTCCAATGATTCATTATCCACTGATTCAGTTATCCACGGTTGGCAGAGGAAAAAATAAATAAATAATTCAGCAGCCGCAAAGCAAGCTATTGTCACCAAGAGCAGCTGTAAAGCAAGTTACTGTCATAAAACAGCAGCCGTAAAGCCAGCTACCGTCACAAACAGCAGCTGTAAAGCAAGCTACTGTTGCAAAACAGCAGCTGTAAAGCAAGTTACTATAACAAAACAGCAGCTTGGGGGACATTCTGGTGTTCTCTCTTATCCACTGTTTTCATTATCCATGGGAAGGCTTGAAACCAATTCCCAGCGGATACTGGGGTCCTACTCTATCTCCCTCTCTTCTCTAAAGAGCAGGATTTCTTAGCAAGGCACATTCCTATACCAATTCCTGACCCATTAGTCATAATAGCAAGCTGCTCCAAAGCACCTCATCAGAAATGAGTGCTCATAATCTAAGCACTGAAGATAGCTAGATAATCAGAAGTAACTACTAATATGTACAAGAAATGCACAAGAATGGGAAACCAGCAGTAGTCATACAAACCAACTTCAGTCATACGAACCATGAATGTAACAGGAATTTCATAGAGATTTTTAAAGCCTCCCTTAGAAAGTTAACAATGATTTCTCTCCTATGGCAAATGTTCCTAAAGGAATGAAATATGAAAGCAAGAGGAGCATGGAGAGACAAGAAAAGAAGTCAAATCACTATGTGAATGACTCATATACAAATTTAATTAACAAAAAAAAGTTATGCAGAAACAATTGATAGCCTTAATTTAAAATAGCGGGGGTTAGATTAATAAAGTTTGTATTGGCTTTAACTTTTCCGTTATTTAAGAATGTTTTATTTTTTAAAAAAGTAGTTTATTGCTTATGATATACTTCTGTGTTCTTGAGAAAAGGAAACCGTACGCATCCCCCATTGCCTCTAAGATTCTGCACGGTGTCTGCTCATTTATCACAAGTGCTTTGTATCATCCTGGAACAGGGAATTAAATGCCTTTCACAATCTCTATTTTCTGAGAGCAGAAAGATAATTAATGGATTTGGAAAAGACCTGAGAGGACTAACAATAGAATATTTGCATAGAGTGACATTTAGCACACAATATTTCACAGAACAGGCACAAGCAAACCTGAATAGCAATTGGAATGGAAAGCAATACCTAGAGTAGGTTATGAATATTTCCCTCCATTAAATATGATGAATTGTTATGGATACATGAGCACTACCCTAGCTTCTATTATGACACAACTACATTTAACAAGGCCTCTGCTTTGACATTCTGAGTTTGCTGGTGGTCTGAATGAACCAGGCTGAAAGGAGGTAAGACTGGTGTTCTCAGTGCACCGGACAAAAATTTTACACTTTATTGCAAATATGGCTAGTAGAGATGGGCACGACCAGGAAAAATTACGTTTCGAGTTGTCGTGTGTCGGAGCCGGCCCGTTTCGGCTTGTTTCCGTTTGTCACGAAATTTTTCAAAAATTTGTCATTTCGTTTGTCGGTTTTTCATCTGTCGTTAGTACTGGTTGGGGGGGCTCCTGGAGGCACCTCTCTTGGGTGGGTGCCTCCTCTGGCCCGCCATGAAGGGAAAGCGGGCTCCTGGAGGCACCTCTCTGGGGTGGGTGCCTCCTCTGGCCCGCTACAAAATGGCATGCATAGCCAATTGGATATGCATACCAAGTTGCAGTAGCAGGCAGAGGCACCTCTCTTTCGGGTGCCTCTGTGACTCACTGCCTGCTGGCATACGGTGCACTTGGGCTGGGGGAAAAAGTGAGAGAGGACCCCTACGGGCGCCCTGTGACTCACTAAGAAGGGAAGTGTACTTGCTGTAGTGCAATGCGAGTACACATCTGGCTTACTGGTTAGGGGTTAGCGCAAGGGCTAGGCTTAGGGTTACGGGTAAGGTTAGGGTGAGTTAATGGGGTGCACCTCTGGGTGCCTATCTAACCCACTAAGAAGGACAGTGTACTGGCGTATGGGTTAGGGTTCGGGTTAGGGTTCGGGTTCGGGCTAGGGTTATTTTTAAAACTTTTTTTCTGTGCCGCGCCGCTTGGCGAGTTGGTGACTCGACGAGGATGCGCTCTTTGAGCAGCCCAGGAGAGGAGGGGGGAGGCCGGGGAACCCCCCCAAAAAACCACCCCTCTGGTAGGTGCCCTCACTCAAGCAGGCATATTTTCGCCTGCTTTTTTGGCCGGGAATTGGGTTGTTGTTTTTTACTTTTAAAACTTTTTTCCTGTGCCGCTTGGCATCGCGCGATCGCTGCGATGCCGCCAGGAATGACCATGACAAATCAGACCCATTTTTTGTTTAGTCAGTTCGGGTTCGAGTTCTGGTGGAGTAATTCTCGTTCTTCGTTTCGTTACGTAACGGAGACGAGGAACACAAATGGAAACGAGGATTTTGCCGAGTCGTGCCCATGTCTAATGGCTAGACAATTGTGGCATTACAATACTAACTATGTCATTCCCGGAAAACTTCCTAATACCACCCTCCAGAACGGATTTTGCTTTTATTCTCCACAAATGTATACTAAGCAGATATTTTTCCATGAATTATGAGGCCAGTATTTCTTGCCAGCTGTGCTCTGGACTCACCCATGAATGTGTGATATATTGTTCCCATGTTTATCATTTCCACTTACCTATACTAACCTCCTTGCATTGCCCGTTCACCTTTGTGTTTGGAGAAGCTGATTTGGTTTTTCTTTTCTTTTCTTCCAATTACAGGACCCAAGGTGACTCAAAATTATTAAAAGGCAAAACGGGTTAAATTCTAACTCCCAGTATTCCTGGCCAGCTCATGTAGTGATGAAGACTTCTGGGAGTTGCAGACCAGGAACATCTGGGGACCCAGTGGTTCTCAACCTGTGGGTGCCCAGATGTTCATGGACTGCAACTCCCAGAAGTCTTTCATCCCTACCTGAGCTGGCCAGTAATTCCTGGAGTTGCAGTCCAGGAACATCTGGGCACCCACAGGTCGAGAACCACTGGGTTAAAACATGATTTATTACTGAATAAAAAAACAATTAAACATGTGCTGATAATAACATAATTAGCTAACACTATTTAAACACCTTAAAAACCAATTCTAAGATTGATAAAATGAAATGTAGCACCCAAAATTAAAACTCACTGCTCAATTGGCTTTTAAAAGCATGCATAAAAAGTATGGTCTTCACCTGCTCCCAGAAGGACAGGAAGGAGAAAGGCAACTTAGCTACCAAAGGCATCCCACAAGCTGGGAGCGAAAAGAGGGGCATGCATAAAATCTTTGACCCCCACTCCACAACCCCATCCTGTCTGGAAGCTCAAAAGCCATCCCCAATACATTGAGGGAAGTGGGGACCTACAAAGTACTGTACAACCTGGGTCCTAGCTACCTCAAAGATCAAATATCACAGTATGAACCAACCCAGGTGTTAAGGTCATCAGGAGAGGCCCTTCTATCCATCCCACCACCCTCACAGGTATGCTTTGTGGGAACCCATGAAAGGGCCTTCTTGACTGCTGCGCCCAGACTCTGGAACTCCCTTCCACTAGAGGCCAGGACTGCCTCATCTCTGTTGTCCTTCCAGAAACAGGCAAAGACCTTTCTCTTCAGGCAAGCTTTCCCTGAATGATGGACTACCATGTATATTTTATATGAATCTATAGGTTCACATAAACTTTGTGTTTATAACTAGTTATAACCTTGTAGCTTTAATGTAATGTTGACTAGTAATGCTGTAAGATGTCCCTCAATCCCTTGTTCTCAAATATTTGAACATGTCTTAACTGTATGGACTGTATGTTATCCCTCATTATTGTAAGCCTCCTTGGATCCTTGTACTAGGAGAAAGGTGAGGTAAAAATACTCTAAAATAAATAAATAAATAAATAAATAAATAAATAAATAAATAAATAAATAAATAAAATACCTTCTAAGGCCGTTCATACCACTGTTCCAAAGCTCTTCCCCTTAGGTTTCTCTTAATTTTTATTCTATTTAAAATCTATTCCCGCAGTTCCCACTTAGTCCTGGCCCTGCCTGTGGAAAAGATTAGAGTAACATTGTACTGGTCTTCTGCACAGCAGCCATTTCAAGCTATCACATCTCCTGTTAATCTCTGTTCTCCAAAGTAAATATATCCCAGATTTTTGAACCATTCTTCAAAGAGCTTGATTCCCAGACGCTTCACCATTCTTGTCACCTTTTTTTTTTCATCCTCTTCCAGTTTGTCGCTGAAGGGAAGCTAACTAAAGAAAGCTTTAAATATCTTCAGCTGAACATACTTTCAGTGCATGCACAGATGTTCAAGCTGTGCACATAAAGGCCTTGTGCACTGTGGATGAATTGGGGGTGGGTCTGATTTCCTTTTGCAGGGGTGACCTCGAGTGAGGTTTACATGCATAGCCTCATCTCTGCAGCCTTGGAGCCTTATATAATTTCAATCTTAATGCATGGATATAGATTAATCCTTGGAGGCATGGAGGCTCAGTGGGCTAGAGTGCTGAAACTGTCAGCTGCAAAGTCAGCAGCTCAGTTGTTCACATCCCAGGTACTATGCAGCTGCTGTTGTTCATCCCAGATCCTGCCAACCTAGCAGTTTGAAAGCAAAAAAGCAAAGTGTTCTGCTTATATACTGCCCCACACCACTCTCTTGGCAGTTTTTCAGTTTAATTCTGCAGGCTACCCATTGCCCCCAGCAAGCTGGGTACTCATTTTACCGACCTCAGAAGGATGGAAGGCTGAGTGAACCTTGAGCCTGGCAGCTGGGATTGAACCCCAGGTTGTGAGCACAGTTTTACCTGCAGTACAGGCATTTAAGTGTATAAATACAAGTAGATAAATAGTTACCGCGGTAAAAAGCAGGAAGGTAAAACAGTGCTTCCTTGCAGACCTACCGGCCATGTGGCCATGGACTTGCACAACACTGGCTCTTTGGCTTAGAAATGGAGATGAGCACCGTCCCTAGAGTTGGACACAATTAACACATATCTAAGGGTAACCTTAGATAAGCCCTTGAGCAAAACATGGGATATCAAAACTGGTCACATTACTCAGGAAACTATCAAACTGGAAACGAGCAGAGAACGATATTTGCTTTTCATTATGTGGATCCTACAGGTTAGATTCATCTCTTAGTTCATGCTGGAGCAGACCAATTGACTGAATGGGCTACACTTCCCATTGATTCAACTGATCTAGTCATCCCACTCAACAAGTATGATGCAATTACACATAAGGCTTTACAGGTTGGGTTAACAGAAACATAACACCAAATCTGATTGTTAGTCTTATCTAAATCCAATGAGACTAAAGTGGTGGTAAGGCTGACAAGATCTACAGTAAGTGAGCTCTCATTTAAAGCAGCTCCTCTAAAACAGGAGTAAAGAATACCAAAAAAAATGGAAGCCTACATCTTGTTTGTCATCACTCCTCAGTAAAATCTAAGATATTATCATAGCAGAATATTCTGCTAAGGGAATTAGATGGGAAAAAGAGAATTTATGTTTTTGAGCAACAGTGCCATGTCTGCACTCCCCCCCCCTTGAGTCTTGGCAGATGGCAACTTAAGGTAATGGGATTCCCAATGGTGGAAACTTGACAGGCGCATAATGTTCCTGCCACTAGAGAGGATATCTGTAATCAAAGTCAATAAATGCAACATGTTTGTCATGAAAACTCATTAGCAACCTGCTCTACATATCTCATTGCAGGTTCTTTTTAAAAATAGTTTTTGGATCTAAACAGTGGCAGAATGCTTGTGACAAAAAAATAGCTGTAAGGCTTCCAAATTTGTATCTGGAAGCAAACGTATAGGAGCTGAAAGTCACAGGAACATTATTCGGGTATTTAGCCTGAATGCATATCAAGGTAAACAGAGGATGGGGGTCTGGGTATGGAGGTAAGTACCTTCCACCCAGTTTCTACCTAGAAATCATCAGTGTTCATGTATTTAACATGAAAGTCTGCATAAGCCTGTTAAGCTGAATACGCATCATTTCTGGGATCAGCAGCATCTGCTGGAGGGCCAACGGGGGAAGAGGGGGGCATTTTGTGGGAGCTTGACTCTTGGGTGCTCCTCCGCCCAGAGGCGCACTGGAGAGGCAAGGCCACGGCTGCAGCGTACGGGAGGGCTCTGTGCAAGGGGCTTCATGGGCATGAGCTCTGCACTCCTGCTGGTCCCCCTTGGGACCCCGTAGACAGTCCCTGTGGAACCTCCACCTGCACTCCAAGAGGTATTCTGCAGTGGACCAGTGGACCTCATCCAAGAATGGACACCCCCTGTACCCACCTCACCCCGCACTCCTTCCTGTGATTTGTCTCCCAGGGCAGTCTGTTGCTTCCTCACCTAGAAAGCTTATGCTCTTTCCCGAGCGACTCAGCATTGCACAAATCTCCTCTCCTGCTCTGGATGAGCCAGAAATGTCCCCCAACCACCACCACCACATAGATCAGCACTGGCTTCCCCTCCGCCTTCAGGAAACTTTGCCTCCCTTGGCATGCCTGAAGAAGATGCAGGCACCTGCCCGTTGCTGGGTTCCCAGCCAACACAAACACAAACACACCCATTGTGCAAGGTCGCCCTCAGTTCCGCAAGCTCTGCAGTCTTTCATGTCCACTCTATGAATTCTTGCTTGACCTTGATCAGGTCTCATCTCGGCCTGCCCCCATCCCCCAGGGCTCAGAACAGAGGGCAATTCAGGACTGCTATGAATTCAGAAAACCACTTTGGTAATTACTTGCCCCAGAGTGCATCCTCCCCCATCTCTCTTGATCACCCTCTCCTGAATGAATGGCCCAGGTGACCTGCTGTCAGTCGCTGTAATGGTCTTGTGGTGCAGGGAGGCACAATTCTTTGTCCTTCTGCACACGTGTCTCCTGCTGTGATGAAACCTGTCATGAATCAGTCTTTCACTTTCATAGAAACCTAGAAACATGGAGTTGGAAGGGACCTCTAAGCCATCAAGTCATACCCCCTGATCTAGGCAGTAGTACAAATCATAGGATATCTGATGGGTGGTGGTCTAAATTTTTCTTCAATAACTCCAGCGTTGAAGCACTCACCACCTCTTGAGGTAACTCATTCCATTGTTGTACTGCTCTAACAGTTAAGAATAGAGATGGGCATGAAATGAGCAATTTTTTGTTTTCGTTTTCAGTTTTTTTGTTTCGTTATGTAACGAAATGAAAAATGAATTAGTCTCCAAAATGAAACGAAACGAACCAAAACAACAGAAATTTTGTCGTGTGTTTCGTTTTCGTTGCGGCAAATACATTGAACTGTAATGAATGCTAACGAAACAGCAATTTTTCATTTTTCTTTTCATTTTTTCATTTTGTTATGCAACGAAACGAAAATGAATTTTTTTTTCAAAAAAATCAAAAAAACGAAAACGAACCAAAACGAACCCCTAAACGACAAACGACAAACGAAACACCATTTTTTGAGTCATGCCCATCTCTAGTTAATAAAGGTCTACTCTAAAGTTATTTGTTTTTCTAGTCTTTCATAAAATAGCTCATTTACATTTAATGCTAATGGGTCAAAGAATGTCAAGCTGAATGGTCAACACCCACACATTTTCACCTCACCAAATCTGACCCTCCTTGTAAAAAGTTTGGACACCCCTGTGCTACAGGCAGAGGGAGGTTTTTCAAAAATTAAAGAACACTGCATTCTGTCTTGGGGCTCCCATAGCTTATACACAAGTAAACTGATTACAGTCAGATTGGACAAGCAGAAATTGTCCATGCTGAGATGATACAACAAGTTGCACAGCAAGTTCTGGATGGGTTTTTCCCCAACATCATTCATCTAAAAAAGAAGTTATTATTTCCGTTTTTCCTGCGACAATACTAGAAGAACAGAGAGAACTGGAGACTTGTTGTGCCTTATTCTAAAGCAAAATGAGAACAGTCCCAGTTTGGCGATTGCAACTGGTTCAGAATCGTGTGGCGCGGCTGGTAAGCAGTGGGGCCGCCAGGGATCACCATCACGCCAATTCTATGTAACCTGCATTGGTTACCAGTTGCTGCCTGAGCCCAATTCAAAGTGCTTGTTTTGACATATAAAGCCCTAAATGGCTTAGGACCTAGATGCCTGAAGGACCGCCTCCTACCATAAGAACCTACCCGGCAATTAAGATCGAGCCAGGGGGGGCCTCTTGAAAGAGCCATCCCTCAAGGAGGTGAGAGGGATGGCTTGTAGGAACAGGGCCTTCTCGGCAGCTGCACCCAACCTATGGAATGCCCTCCCAAGTGAGATCCGCCTGGCGCCTGGAACTCCTGTTCCAGAAGTTTTTTAATTGATACAACATAGACTGTGAGTCCTCTTATGGCAATTTTAGTGTAATGATTTTAGTGTAAGGTTTTTATTATTGTTTTATTTATTGATATTTGATGTTTTAACTGTTTTAATTCTTTGAATGTAAGCCACCCAGAGACCTTTGGGTAGTGGGTGGCATATAAGTTGTAAAAATAAATAAATAAATAAATAAATAAATAAATAAATAAATAAATAAATAAATAAATAATGTATAGGCTTGCACCAACATAAAATCCCATCGATCTTTCTCTCCAAGAAATAAGCTGTAGTTATAAACTTCCCACCAATAAACAAATGGCATTCGGCAAATGAAGATGGATAAAAGAATATGGACAAAGTGGGCTGGATAGGAGCAGGTTTTTCAATCTGCAAGCCACCTATTTAGGTTGCAATCCTAAATAAGCAAGACAGTTAATTGCTGGCTATGCAACATCCAAATCCTTCCCAACCCAGGAATACTATCCTCACCTAGTTTTGTGTTAGCATAGTAGCTATGAAATTGGGCTGAAAAGGATTTTGATCTGCTGTAGCCCATCTAACTCCAACTGTTCCCCCACTTCTCCACCTCCTTTCAGCCGTGTCTCATAGCTGATCTGAGCCAGTGCAGCAGGTGTGCTGGCAGACTGAGCAGCACTGGCAAATCTGAAATCAGCCAGAATATGGCAGTTCTGCCAGCAAAAGTGCAGTTGTGTTGGCGTAAGAGGCATCTGTCCATTCCAAAAGTACTATATCTGTGATATCTTTGGATCTCGCTGTTGATAAAATTTCCTTTATCAGCTCCATGAAATATGATGTCACTTTATTAGTTCTTAAATTACTTTTCACAATCATTTCCTCTATTTAAATACTAGTAGATCCTACCACAAAATAGGAGAAACGCTAAGAAGAAGAAAAGAAATGATGAAGAAATACTAATAGTTCTATACTGGGATTCCTCCTCTCCTTAATTATGTCATATTACTTAATTCATCGATAACAATGCCATTGTAATGACAACAGAGCAACACACAGCTAATTAGATTCTGCTATGTGATGTTACAAAGCCAGCTGAAAATAGAGATATCGGGAGCAAATTATACAATTGTTCTGCTTTTGTTTTCTTATCTGCTAAAGAAGTAGTAAATTAAAGGACTTGAGACTGTGTAAGGAATATCAGAGATATATTCTGCTGTCAGACATCCTGGGCCCTGTGCAAAGATCCATGCAACACTAGGTAACCCTTTACTTGCCAATTTGTGGCTACAAGGTGTCTATAAGCTGACACTATGTTTTCAATGTTAGTTTTCATCCCTCATACCTTTTACATGGAATTTTTACTCTCTCTTTAACTGCTTGTATTCTCTTGTAGCTTTAACGTTGTATTTAATGCTATAAGATGCCCCTCAATTCCCTGTTCTCAATACTTGAATAGGTCTTAATTGTACTGGACTGCATATTGTCCCTCATTACTGTGAGCCGCCTTAGGTCCTTTTCCAAGGAGAAAGATAGGGTAAAAATACTCTCAATAAAGAAATAAATAGATAAATACTTGAGTGATCATTAATTAAAAAAAAAACAAATTCAGTCAGAACCCTACTGGCAATTTATACCTGTGAGTGAACTGACACAATCTGTGGTAGTAAATTGCTGCTAATTAACAGGTAAGTCACTTCCCTGGTTATGTAATAATCTTGCCCTTCTGCAATTAGCAATCTCCCCTTTAAGCCGCATGGGCCTGAGTGATGTTCCTGCCCATTTGCTTTAGGCCACAGACAGAATGCCATGTGCAGAGTCACCATTCATAACTCTCAAAACTGAGGGAACATTGGCAACTAGGAATGCAAATCATGACTTTGTTAATTACTGGAAATTTGCCACCCTGAATTAGGCAATTACATGTACATATATAGCCAGCAAATAGGATTCTGATCACTATATACTGTGCTGTAACTCAGTGTTCCCCAACCCCCGGGCCGCGGACCGGTGCGGTCCGTGGATGAATCTGGTACGCCCCGCCACCCCCCACACATAACAGCCGCAACCCCCGCCATCGGCCCTGCCCCAGCCCCTGCCGCTGCGACCCCCCCCGCCGGATTCTGCCCGCCGCCCCGTCACCGCCGCCGCACTATATACTCGCCCCGTGCTGTAACTAATCCCTACCACGACCCCCCATCGCCCCGTCTATGCCCCCCGCCCCCCGCCGCAGCTGCTCCATCCCCCTGCCGCCGCCCAGCGCCACACCCCCAATTGCCCCGCCCGTCCCGCCGCGACCCCTGCCGCCCGCAATCGCACCTGCCAGCCCGCCGCCCTGCATCCCGCCCTGCCACCGCCCGCATCGCCCCCCATCCGCCGCGAGACCCCCGCATCGCCCCCGTCCCAACGCCGCCGCGACCACTGCCGCCATCGCCGCCACCGACCCCCATAACCGACCCCGTCCCCGCCGCCGCCGCCGCCGCTGCGACCCCCCGCAATCACCCCCGCCCCGCCAGAAAGAAAGAAAGAAAGTAAGGAGGGAGGGAGGGAGAAAGAAAGAAAGAAAGAAAGAAAGAAAGAAAGAAAGAAAGAAAGAAAGAAAGAAAGAAAGAAAGAAAGGAGGGAGGGAGGGAGAAAGAAAGAAAGAAAGAAAGAAAGAAAGAAAGAAAGAAAGAAAGAAAGAAAGAAAGAAAGAAAGAAAGAGAAAGAAAGAAGGGAGGGAGGGAGGGAGGGGGGAAGAGAAAGAAAGAAAGAAGGGAGGGAGAAAGAAAGAAAGAAAGAAAGAAAGAAAGAAAGGGGGAGAAGGAGGAAGGGAGAGAGAGAGAGAAAGAAAAAGAAAGAAGGGAGAAAGGAAGGAAGGGAGGGAGGAAGGAGAGGAAGAGGAAGGAAGAAAGAAAGAAAGAAGGAGGGAGAAGGAGGAAGGGAGGAAGAAAGTAAGTAAGTAAAGGAAGGAGGGAGGGAAAGAAAAAGAAAGGGAGAGAAGGAGTGAGGGAGAGAGAGGAAGAACGAAAGGAGGAGGAGGAAGGAAGAAAGAAAGAAAATGAGGAAGCCCATGGGGGAAAAATGCGAGGAAGTAAAAACAGGGTTTCCTTGCAGCGATGCCAAGGACTCATCGCACAACACTGGCTCTTCGGCTTGAGTACGGAGATGAGCACCGCCCCCCACGTCAGCGGCCGGGGGGGCATTTACATTTTTTATCTTATTAAACCAAAACAAGCGGGCCAGGGAAAAATTATCAAGCATTTACCGGTCCACGGTGATAAAAAGGTTGGGGAGCACTGCTGTAACTAATAAGGCCATCTCTATACTCTCCATCCCATCACCCTCACAGCTACGTCTAGTGGGAACCCATGAAAGGGCCTTCTTGGCTGCTGTGCCCAGACTCTGGAACTCCCTCCCACTAGAGGCCAGGACTGCCTCTTCTCTGTTGTCTTTCCAGAAACAGGCAAAGACCCTTCTCTCCAGGCAAGCCTTCCCAGAATGATGGTCTACCTATAATGTGTCTTTTATATGAGTCTACAGGATCACATAGACTTTGTTTTTATAACTACTTAGAACCTTATGGGTTTACATTGACACTATGTTTTCAATGTTAATTTCCATCTCTCATAAATTTACATGGAACTTTACTCCACTTTAACTGCTCACATTCTCTTGTAGCTTTAATGTCATGTTGTCTATTAATGCTGTAAGTTGTCCCTCAATTCTTTGATCTCAATACTTGAACATGTCTTAATTGTACTGGACTGTATATTATCCCTCATTCGGTAAGCTGCCTTAGGTCCTTTTTCCAAGGAGAAAGGCGGGATAAAAATACTCATTAAGAAAAATCTCCCATGATAAATATGTCTTTCTGAAGAGGACTCACAGGGAACTATTGACATTTCACCTGGTGCATTTACGAAGAGGACCTCAAATGTTCATGGGAAGCTCAACCCTGAAGACATAGTGCCATCAAAAGCAACTCTGAATTCCACTATCATTGGACATGTATGAATATTCATCGGTGCTGGCAGATACCAACTTCGCTAATGAAAATTTTATACCTGGAGACACCACTAACTGTGTAGTTTTAGTATAAAGACTGGTGCTGTTTGCAATGTTACACACCTTGTTTGCGCACATCCTCGACAGCAGCGACCAGCTCCTCTTTTAAATCCTGGCTCTCTTTTGCAATCTGCTCTCCTTTCTCCAAAAAGTTCTGAGTAGCTTGTTCTACTGAAGCAGCCAGCACGTGAGCCTTCTTAGACCGACCTTTCTTTTTGCCAGATGGCCCCTTGTTGCTTGTATTTACGAGGGTCGTCACCTTTAAAAAAAAAAGTAACAAGGTGCTTTATACTTACATATTTTATGTAATTTTTTGAATAAAACATCATCCAAAGTTCCTCTGAACACATGCATACTCACCCCTCCGTTGTAACTAAACAATTGACCTCTAATAAAAGCTGGAAAGGGAACAAATGTATTTGAGTACCATCCCATTTAGGACTGTAAAGCTACATGGAAGTACCTTGAATTGAGCCTAGTGACATTCTTTCATAATAGAAATAGCACAAAGTTAACTTCTGAAGGTTACTCCAAGAATCAGGTTAATCTAAAAATGTCATGTTGTTAACCTCGATGATAACATTTGAAAATTACAGTATTTCCCCATGTATAAAACTATATTTTTCTCTAAAATTGTTAGACTAAGCATGGAGGATTGTCTTATACATGGAAGCAAGCCAAGGAGTGAACCGTGCAATTGCAAATCTGTAATTTTGTGTTGAGAAACTGGGGGGGGGGTGTCATCTTATACAGCGGCGCATCTTATACATGGAAAAATACAGTAACTTCTGAAGATTACCACCAAGTTGACGAGATTAGTACAAGCTGCATCACATCTTCATCCAGGTGTTCTACATTTGCATTTTTGAGCAGTGGTTGACTTTTTGATATCTTGGACCAGTGTTCCCCAACCCCCGGGCCGCGGACCGGTGCCGGTCCGTGGACCAATCAGCACCGGGCCGCCCGGAGGGGCGGGGCGGGGAGCGGAGGTGAAACGGGAGGCCCCTTTGCATGCTGGGGAATGTAGTTTCTTACCCTGCCCGCCCCTCTGTTTCCTGCCCAGCCTTCCGACTTCCTTCTTCCTGACGGGGCTGCCAAGCCTGCCGGCCCATGGTAGTCTTCCCCCCACCCCCTCCCCACTGACTGCCGCAAAGGCTTTCGGGAGTGGTTCTCCCCCCACCCCCAGAGGGGAACGCGCGAGCGAGCGAGCGAGGGCCATTCCTCGAGCTGATGGTGAGTTGGAGATGGTGCAGGCTGGGGGGGGGCTGGGGCCTGGGGGTGGGTTTGCCTCCGAGGAGCCTGACCCGGATCAAGGCCCGCCTCTCCCCTGTCCCTCCCTCCCTCCCACAGGAGAGGGAAAAGGGGGGGAAGAGAAGAGGCCTTAGCGATAAGGGGACGCCAATGCATACCCAAGACGAGGGCTGTCCAATTTGCCGCTGCCATGGAGCTTGTGGGGGAGGGAGCGGGAGTTCCTCCAATGCTACTGCCGGGAGCTTGGAGGGTGGGGGGAGGTGAGTGGCCACGGAGTTTGGGGAGGCGAGCGGGCGTTCCTCCTCCGCCACCGACAACATTAGTGCTGGGGAGCTTGGCGGGTGGGGAGCGAATGGGCGCGCCACCACTGCCGGGCTGGGTGGGGAATGAGTGGGTGCGCCGCCGCCACCAGGCTTGGGGTGGCGAGTGGCTGTTCCTCCTCCTCCGACAACAACATCAGCGGGGGGAGGGGAGAGGCACGCCGTCCCTCTCCCCAGCCTCTGATCCCCGCTCCCCCCGCAGCTGCGGAAGTGTGTGTGTGTGTGTGTGTGTGTGTGTGTGTGTGTGTGTGTGTGTGTGTGTGTGTGTGTGTGTAAGGGAAATGCCTTCCAACTGTGCAGGGAGAAGGGAACGGGGCTGGCCAGGGGGGCTGGCCAGGAGGGCTTTCCACCCCTCTGATGGAGAGAGAAAGGGAAGCGCCCGATCCCGGTGGCCGCTCGCCTTCCCTCTCTCTCTCGCTCGGGCGCTCTCGCTCTCGCTCTCTTCCGCCGCCTCCCTCTCCTACTTCTCAGAGCCAGAGGCTGTGGATCCTGCCGCGCAAAGACGCAGCAGCAGCAGCAGAGACGGCAATGCAGGGTGTGTGTGTGTGTGTGTGTGTGTGTGTGTGTGTGTGTGTGTGTGTGTGTGTGTGTGTGTGTGTGTGTGTGTGTTTGTGCGTGCGCGCGCCCACCCATCCATCCATACAAGGAGGATCCCAAGCCGAGCGCCCGCCCAGCACAGCCCCGATCGCCGCATGCTCTCGCCTGCCACCGCGGCAGTCTGAGCCGGTGGCCATCCAGGGCAGCTCTGGTGGCGTCGGCAGCAGCATCGGCACCCCCACCCCTCCCCACCCCACCCCTGGGGGCTGAGCTTGCGGGCGGGTCATTTTCCTGGGCTCCTGGGCAGCTTGACTGGAGGCAGCAGCAGCAGCAGCAGCATAGTGGAGAACACCAGCGTGGCCACCAAGACGGCCCTGATAAGAAAGCGCCCCCCTCACACCCCTACCTCCCTCATGACCTCCGCCGCCACCCTGGTTTCGCAACCACCTCCTCACTGCCGCTGCCTTCGCAACCACCTCCTCACACACACACACACACCCCTCTCTCGCTCAGGTTCGCCCTTAGCTCCATCTGGTGAATGGAGGTGGCGCTAATTCCCTACCTCTGGATTTTTTCGTTGTATGGATTTTCTGTTATACAAACCCTCCGTTATACGAGGTATGACTGTAAAATTATTAAATCAAAACAAGCGGGCCACGGAAAATTTATCAAACATTTACCGGTCCGTGACAATAAAAAGGTTGGGGAGCACTGTCTTGGACTACAAAATCCAGTATTTCCCCCATTTTGGGAGTTCTACTTGACAGCTTTGTAAATGTGATTCACCACAGAGAAATACATTATTTGAAAGGTCTTGAGACTTACCTAATCCTAGTTTTGCCTAAGCTTCTTCTTCCTGACCCAGTGGTAGATGGGAAATTCCTCTTTGAACAGGAAGCTAGGTAAAGCTAGGCTTAACTAAGCCTCAAAACCTTCCGGTTGAGGTTTTTCTCCCAGGTGAACCACATTTAGGAGTCTGTTGTTCAGAAAGAATGAACACTCAGAATGGAAAATTATGACACCTAAAGTCCAAAATATTTTTTTAAAAGCCTACTTTCACTGTTCATTTGGCAGACTTATTTCCAAGCTGCAAACAAGAGGTCTTAGTATTTTCAGTCTTCAAAATTATACTTGGCTATTAAGAGAAATATATAATAGGGATGGTCATTTCATTTCAGAACCAGTAGGTTACAAAAACGAATCACATGAGCCCAGGTAGTCCTCAGAACCGGCTGGTACACACAGATCCAACTGCTTTACCTGTCTCTGGTTCGCACAGGGTTAAAATCCAATGAGGATGCAGGCTGCGATGTCATCTTTCCTGCTTTGTGCTGCTGGCCAATCAGAGAGGGAGACAGGATGATGCCTGTCCCTGCACAGCTCTTGATTGGCCAGCATCACAGATCTAGCACAGATGATGTCGCAGCAGGCTTCCTCCTTGGATTTTATCCTTGTGCGAGACAGAGAAAGGTTAAGCAATTGGATCTGCGTGTATCAGCTGGTTCTGAAACGAAATGCCCATCCCTAACATATAATATATCATATGAAATCACACTATACAGATACCTGGGTCTCCAGCCAAGGAAATAACTAGGGGGAAAGTTTTCCTCCAATAATCGTTATCACTGTACTAAATGAGAACCACAGTACTGTATTAACCTTTTCTCTCACTGTGACCAAGAGCCAAAAATAGCATTAAACATGGTGAGGCACTCTCATCACCTAAGAGCAATCTCCCTCTCTCCTGTCCACCTCAACAATATTACTGTTTATTACAATTTTTCATCTTATCTTGCTTAACCCAAATGAAACTGAAACAAAAAACTCTTAGCAAAATGGGTGTCCTCGTGCCAAAATCATACGCTGGATTCCCTTTGCTTTGTGGAGCAGGGAGATCAGAGCAGTCATGAGGATAATAATAATAATAATAATAATAATAATAATAATAATAATAATAATAATAATAATAATAATAATAATAATAATAATAATTTATTGTCATATATACACAGTATACAATAATTTATTCAGTCCCAGAGACCAGATTACACACACACACACACACACACACACACACACACACACACACACACACACACACACACACACACACACACACACACACACACACACACACACACACACACACACACACACACACACACACACACACACACACACACACACACATCCCCAGACACTCTCACACACAATAAAAACCCTTCAACACACACACATAAAAATCCCCGAACACTCCCCCACCCACCAACCGTCCCCCACCCTAAAAAAATAAGCATCTACACAATAGGCTAGGTAATCCTGTCCAAGTGTTCACTGCTGGTGGTCCTTGAGTTCATTATTAAGTGCAATTATAGCTCTGGGATAAAAACTATTCAGAAGACTTGTGGTCCGAGTTTTAATGTTCAAAGAAATTGTGAGCAGGATGAGTAGAGTCTCTCAGAATGTTGTGTGACTTCCTCAAACAGCAAGATGTGAAGATGTCATCCAGGGTTGGTAGTTGGAACCCAGTAACATTCTGGGCAATTTTAATTATTCTCTGTAGAGCTTTTTTGTGCACTACAGAGCTGCTCCTTTCTCAATGGTGCTGTGATAGTAAGACTGAAGTAGATGCTGAGATAATTTCATCTTCCTGAGCATTCTCAGGAAATACAGCCTCTTCTGTGCCTTCCTCACAACCATATTGGTGTTTGCAGTCCATGAGAGGTCCTCTGAGATGTAAGTGCCCAGATATTTAAAGCTACCAACCCTCTCCACCTCCTCACCATTTATGTACAATGGTAAATGTACATCTTTCTTCCTCCTAAAATCAATTATAAGTTCTTTAGTTTTTTTGGTGTTAAATATAAGATTATTTTCTTTACACCACTGAGTCAAACCTTGTACTTCTTTCCTATAAGCAGACTCATCGTTCTTACTAATGAGCCCCACCACTGTTGTATCGTCTGCAAATTTGATGACTGTGTTGGTGTTATACAGTGGGGTGCAATCATGTGTGTACAAGGAGTAGAGAAAGGGACTTAGCACACAACCCTGAGGAGCTCCTGTACTTAATACTAGAGTAGAAGAATGGTGGGATCCCATCCTTACTGACTGTGGCCTATCAGCAATAATGGTGAAGCAATAATGGTGACTGATCAGTTTGGGTACAGCTGAAGAGTCACTTGTGGGCATCATATTTTTCCCCATTCATCACAAAAGGCATGTCTGGAGTGTATCATAGGAAGCACACCCTTTTAGTTGCCAGTATGTGAATAATCGTATTTATAACCTCATTCACTCATTCCTTCCTCCTGTGATTACAGGGTTCTGTTGTTTGTATCCAGTTCTTGCATCTAGCTTTGCCACTTATACACATATAAATTCAAGACACACATGGAAGTGATAAATCTGTTTTTAAAAGCCAAGAAAAGTGAAAGGTGATTTAGAACTACATGAACTTCCACTTTATTTCATTACGTCTGAATATCTACTGAATGCAGCACAGAGATACGCACCTTGGCTCCCTGCCCAAGTATATAGCAGAAGCTGTAAATTCTTCTTTGGGAGAAGAACATGTTTTCTTCTGTCCAAACAAAGGATGGCTACTTCCAGAGATTCATGGGGCACACGTGCTCTCACAACTTAAGAGGACCGAACCTTTAGTATCCTATTGAAATTATAACCAGAGACCTGTTTTATATTCCACCATTCACCATATTCCACCAAAGACAAGATTGGTGGGTAATCTACAGAGAAACTGGACCTCCACGTCTCCTTCTAAGGACTTCAACCATGGCAGTATGAAAGCTGCCCTCCTCACTTTCTACCCTCCATCCACAATCCTGGTAGTTGCCCAAATACAGCCAGAGGATGCTTGCATTTTCTGGACACTTGCACATGTACTCTGACCTTACCTGTAGACTCATATGTTGTCAGACTTTCCAGCCTCTAGAATGCTTCCCAAATAAACTTAAGAGCCAGTGTCTGTATATGTTCTGTATGGCACTGTTTCCAATTGACTACAATTTGCAAACCTGCAGAGGTCATAATCTTTCTGCATATCTGCAGTTTAAACTCCCATGTGTGCAAATGTTTTAGATAGCTGTTGCATGCTCAGACAACTCAGCTGATTGTACATTTCATTATGTGCTCAGGCATGCTATACAGCTGGGAAGAAAACAAAATGCACAAACCACTCACATGATTTGCGCTAAGTCAATGCTTTTCTACAAAGAGGATATTAGCTGCACATTTGTACTAGCCCATCTGCTTACACATACCAATGCCACTCATTTTTACCAATTCAAAGTTTCCGCCTAGCCAAATTTATCTCCTGCTACTGGCCTGGCAACAATTCACTGCTACAGGCAAACAGATGAGTATTACAAAATAGATATATTCAACACAGCAATTGCTAGTATATATTTTGTCCAATTGTGCTTTTAGAAGAGAAAACTTGAATCCGCTAGCCTGAAATATTATCCTAGTCATTGTGCTGTCAGTTTAATGTGGTAGCAGAGACCTTCCTAGAAGAATTTTTCAAGCCCTTGCTTCTGTTCTAAAATGCCCATTTCTTATGTGTACACCCCATTACCATGCAGAATAAAATTATAGCAATCCTTCTGGCTATGTGGTGTACAGCTAAAATGTTATTCCCACGGTGACAACAAGCAATGCCACATGCAATTAAGGCAAAAGGCAACTGCTACAATTAAAGTGAAAGGACACAGGGCGTTTTGCCACTCTAATGCAATAATCCCAGCAGATACCCAGTACCTTAGGAGAGTGCCTTATGATGTGTTGTTCTGTATAATATAACAATGCATTCAGCACAAAAGCATTAACATCTGGAATGAAGACAAACAACTGCAGATAGGTTTCCTACAATGGTCATCAGGAGAGGCCCTTCTCTCCATCCCTCCACCCTCACAGGTACATCTCGTGGGAACCCATGAAAGGGCCTTCTCGGCTGCTCCGCCCAGACTCTGGAACTTCCTCCCATCAGAGGCAAGGACTGTAACATCTCTGTTGTCCTTCTGGAAACAGGCAAAGACCTTTCTCTTCAGGCAAGCTTTCCCTCAGTGATGGGCTACCATGTGTATTTCATATGAATCTATAGGTTCACACTAGAGATGGGCACGGAATGAATGGTAGCCACAGAGGGCATAAAAAGCTCTGGCAGCCCCCGTCCTCCTTGCAGTCTCTGGTGGGAGTTCGGGTGGGATTGCTGTCTCTGCTGCGCCTCTAGCTTCAGTCCTGCTGCCTCCCTGTGTGCGTGCATGCGTGCTGCTCTCTGTGAGTACCCTCTCTTGCCCCGCAGTGCAGTCACTCTGTGGCTGCCTTGCACCCTGGGCAACGCCCGCCGCTGCCTTTGCAGCCTCCCTGCATACCTAGTCTATACTGTGTCTCTGCCAGCATCCATTTTTTTAGTGTTTTCCCTCTGGTCTGGGGCTTTGGGGATGCCTGCGCATGGAAATGCTTTAAAAATCGCACAAAAAGTGGGTAGAAACGACAAACAAAAAATGAAAAATGGTAACGAAATTTTTCAAAAAATTCCTGACAAACGGAAACGAACCGAAACAGACCTCTCAACGACAAAAGAAAAACCAAAACGCCATTTTTCTGTTTCGTGCCCATCTCTAATGCCTAGCCTTTCACTGATTGCCTGCACTTGGTGTAATTCAAGGCTGCTCTTCATATAATGAAGTTTCAGAACAAGAATCAAGCCACTAAAGATAAGTAACTTAAAATTGCATTTCAAAGGCCATCCGCTAATTTGAAAAACATACACTGAATTTATATCAAAGGCTGAATAAACCACAGAATACGCTGGGCACCAATCATGCAATAAAACAACACTGGGCACCAATCATGCAATAAAACAACAAAGCCATAGGATCTATATCATATTTTATGGTCTAGAAATCTAAATCTATCATCCTTGCAGTTGCCCTGTGGGAGAGCATATTTCCCAGAAAAATCTATTCAACAATTTTTGTGCAAACGTCGTGGCAACTTGGACAATTTGTATAAATTACTCAAAACAACAATAGCTTTTTGTGTGTGTGAATTTTAAAGAATGCAATGCATGAAACTACAGTATAAAAGGTGAAAGATTTATACGATCTGAAGAGAAACTCCAACTTCAAGTTGTGAAACTACAGTATTTCTTTGCATCCCCTCTTTTTAAAAGCCAGCCATTCTGTGCTAGCTGTCCATACACTTTGCTTCTTTAACAGAGAATAACACGAAGTAGCATGTTTGACATTCAAGTGTTCCTAGTGTCTTCATGGAACTCAGAGCAGAATCAGAAATCCTGCTGTAAAGTTTCTATCCACCCCACCCATTTTCTGAAACTCTGAAGCAGCATAAGAAATGAGAAGCACATAGTGTGCCTAAAAAGAACCAATAGAGGTTATTGAAATGCAGTGCCAAATCTGTAGTAGAACATAGTCATATATTTAATCTGTAGTAGTACAGTCATATATTTATAGATTACATTATTTTCCCCAGATTTCTATTGAAAATAAAACTGATAACAAGTGCAGATGCACTATACTCAAGCAGATAATGTTAATCTGAAATATATTCTCCTTTTGAAGGAGAAAGATGGGATAAAAATATTTTAAATAAATAAATATTCATGTTCAAATTTATTCACAATGGGGTGACCTGCAAGCCTTTATAACAGTTGCATTTTTTCTTCATGGTATCTAGACCATACCATATTGTGGAGGAAAGTGGGTTGTGAGAGTTCACAGATGACCATTCAAAGAACTACTGATACAGGTAAGCAATCTGTCCTTGTCCTTCTTCATAGTCTCTGTGAACTACACAAATGTGTGACTAGTTTGTTCACATACTGCAAAAGGGCATGGCATGTCTCCAGCCTCAAAGGGAAGCCCTTCAGTTGATAGAGGTTGGTGCCCTGGATGTAGTGACTCTACGCATCCTGCTCACAATTTCTTTGAACTGTTGCCTTCTGGCAGAAGATACAGAACAATTAAAACTCGGACCACATGTCTTCTGAACAGTTTTTATCCCAGAGCTATAATTGCACTTAATAATGAACTCAAGAACCACCAGTAGTGAGCACTTGGACAGAATTACCTAGCCTGTTGTGTAGATGCTTGTGTTTTTAAGGGGGGGGTGGTGTTTTTAAGGGGGGGTTGGTGGGTGGGGGAGTGTTCAGGGATTTTTATGTGTGTGTGTTGAAGGGTTTTTTGTTTTTTGTTTTTAATGTGTCTGAGAGTGTTTGGAGATTTGTGTGTGTGCGTGTTGAATCTGGTCTCTGGGTGTCTGAATTTCGTTGTATGTGTATACTGTGTATATACACACAATGACAATAAATAAATTAAATTAAATTAAAAAATCAGCTGTGAAAAATATATGCAATCCCTCTTTCTCAAAAGTGAAAGGATTGAAACAAAGATCTGGAAATTCTTTGTGTTTATATATCCATTTAGTCTCCTAAAGTCTGGAATGAAATGAAGATGACCTTTTAATGGGGGAATTGAACAATACTGAGAACAAAGTTCACATACTTTTGCAAGGGATGAACTACAGTACTCCTGTTTTGAAGATGGGTGGAATTTTTTTGAGGAAAAGAACATGTGTCAAGTTCTACTATAGGAACAGAGTCAAATTCTATGGTGTACCCATGAATGATGAGGAAAAGCTCCCAGGTGACAATGTGCCAGGTGACGAGAAGGCATACCATATGTTCTAAAAGGATTCACTTTCCCAGTGACATCGAGAATTTCCTATAAGTGAACGACTGATCTTCATGTTGGGAGTGAAAGATACTGTTCTGAACTCCTGGTTCACTTCATATATGAAGTTGACAAATAGCACCTTTTTAAAAAATATTTTTTGAAATTTCTAAACATAAGTTAAAACAGAGACACTGTTTGTGTGTTGCCGTGCTGCATAGTTCAATACAGATATTTTCCCAATATTTCAGCCCAAGTGTTTGGAATATTCCACATTTACATGCTTCTTTTCAATCACTGTATTTATCATTACTTATCTCCATCTTCATCTAGTACAAAAGGTGAAAATAAAGAAGTACAGTATTAAACTAGCTTATTTAATCTTAATTCTTCATTTTACTAAGGACTTTAAAGTCTATTTGTCTAGCTCAATATATGATAGGCATACATTTATATCTGGTTTCATCCAGTACAAAGGGTGAAGATAGTGTTTGACTTAAGATATCCTATCTATTCTATAAGATTAAGTAAATAATAAACATCATCAACCCATTATATTTTATCTATTCACCTAAATTCTATCAACTTTCAAATATATCAATATGGAAATAGCACCTTTCTTGTCAATACTATTGTTCCTGATAAGGAGTGGAGTAATGGTGCAATGAATGAGATTGTCAGAAGGCAACTTCCAAATTGTACAGAAGAACTAGGTTAGATTCAAGCCCATTTTCTTAGAAGTTTTGGAGAAGGTAGCCGTGTTAGTCTGTGCAAGAATTCCAGGCAAAAATCAAAGAAAAAGAAAAGAAAAAAAAAGAAAAAACTTGTGGCACTTTCATATTTAATGTAACATTTCATGGATACTAAAATATGAAAATTAAAATATTAATTACATTAATTACATTAGTTACAATAGAATATGAAAGTTAGTATTTAAGGTGTCACAAGTTTTTTTCCTTTTGTTTTGTTTTTCTTTGATTTTTGCCTTATTTTCTTAGCAGTGGTCCTTCTCTTAAACAAGGGGTTCACAGTTTCAGCTCTATATAAATGCCTTAAAAAGTCATCCCTACCAAATGGCAGGTCATGTAGAAGTCAGTTTGCTGAAAACAGAAGACAGGATTTCACAGCTGATTTCGAATGTGGAATACCCTCCCAAGAAAAATCAGCCTTCCTCCCTCCTTTTCCACCATTTTAACAATAAATTTTATTTAGTTTCTATGACACAAAGAATAAACAGAAAACACAACACAAAGAAAGAATAATAGGGAGAGGGAAAAATTAAAACAGACAAAAATTAGTGGTACAGAGTTAACCAGACACTATTTTCGCTACTATTATATTCTGCTCCATCTCCTATACCAGTGGTGGCGAACCTTTTAGAGACTGAAATATATTTCTTTTTTCAAAGTCAGTTTATTTAATAAAATTGCCCTGTTGGGCCCCTCAAAGACACCTGAATATTATATCCTAAGTTCCAAAATCTGCTTTAAAAGGTATTATCCAAAATTAAAGATTATTCCACCATGCATAGTTTGAAAAAAGAGTGTTTCTAACGTAACATGGGCATCTAGCACTAGGCATGTACAAACCTCTAGATGTACCAAGTTCTTTGAATAAAAGACTATCATTCTAAAGAGAACTGCAAGTATAAGAGTTTGTTAGGAGGGAAGGTTTAAAAGTGTGCATATACCTTTGTATCTACTTTAATTGGTTTTAAGCATGTGATGTGAAAATTTAAAGAAACAGGAAATAGTAATTTAAAAGTAATTTTGCATGTCCTCAGCTCTTCTGAAGACAGTTGACTCTCCTCAGTTTGTGTTAAACCAAGAAAGACAGTTAAAACTGCAGCTGAAGAATAACATAAGGGAATACAGCTGCCGGGATTTAATCTCAATTAGTTCATTCCTTGAGCAAAGGATACCATTTAAAGTTGTATTATAAATGAATAATGCCAGATGTTTTAGTTTTGGATGAACGGAATATTAATGTAACACAGGCAGTTCAAGAAGTAACCATATTCTGCACACGTGCTAAGTTTTAAAATAGATTGCTTCCTTGACTCTCAAACCTCAAAGACCTGTACAAGCAGCTTTACACTGAAACCGCTCAAATGCTAAGGTCTGCATTTGAATTACAGTTCCAGTGTGTGTGTGGGGGGGAGGAGTCTGGCAAGACATTCAGGAATGAAGCAGTAGGGGCCTTTTCACACGACCCCTAAGATCCGCTGGCCACTTAAATTCGGACCAGAGATCTTAGGGGTTTGTCGCTGTTCCTGCGTTGCCACCCCCTCCGCACTCCTGGCTGCTGGCTGCGTGAGGGGAGGGAGAAAAAACAGGAAGAAAAGAGACGTGGCTCACCTCCGTTCTGCCTCTCGCTCTTGCCGCGGCAACATTCCAGTCTCTTAAGTAGCTCTTAAAGGGGCGGGAGCCAAAAAAAACAACAAACAGAAGCGAGGAGAGCCCCGCACTCACTATCGTTACACCGCATCAAATAATTTTCACCTCCAGAGAGCAGGTACTTGAAAGGTGCGCTGGGACGCGCTAAAGTGGGACTTGAAAGGTGCGCTGGGACGCGCTAAAGTGGTCGTGGTCGCACTTAATTTCCTGTAAACTCCGGAGCTTGTGGGGAAACATTTTTAAGCTCCGGAGCTGGGAGCCATTTGCCCCAGAGTTTAGGGGTCGTGTATAAACGCTCCAAGAGAAGTGAAGAGCAGAGACAGCTAAGAGTAACTAGCAGCCACCAGTTCAAATGCTTCCTGTTGATCAGGCTCCTTTACAGGAAGAACTAAATAGCTACTCTGGATTTTTCAAGGGAAGAGACTTGCTGAGCCTTCAGCATATTTTATTCCTGTCTCTATGACTTTGATACAACTAGCAGACACTGCAGGATTTTTCATTTGTGTGTTCATTACACAATATAGCCCTCACAAAAATGTTGGATGGGAAAAACTTTCTCAACATGAATAAAGATGAACAGCTAGAAGGGCGAGTTCCTTCAAAAGAAGAAATTGGAGGGTAGTTTTAAAACAAAGTTTAAAAACAAATTCAAATATATATTTTGTAATGTGTGTATGAAATATGTTACAGGCTTTGAACATCTCTGTTTAATACAAAGGCACCACTTTTAAGATTTTTTTAAAAAATGTGTACAAATTAGACATGGGCATGAATCGGTTTGGAGTATCATGCTGGTATGAACATGTGGCACCAGAGCAGGGCCGGTGCTAGGTCTTTTTGCACCCTAGGTGGGGGGTGGGGGTGGGGCGGTGGGGCGGCGGATGGCCGGGCCGGCGACAGGCACAGAGGGGAGGTGGGTGGCAATGGGCGCGGGAGGCGGGGCGGCAACGGGGGGCAGGAGGGCAGTGGGGGGTGTGGGGGTGGAAGAGGCAGATGGCGATGGGCACAGGGTGGATGGGCATTAGGGGCAGCAGGCGAATGGCGACGGGCGGCTGGCGGGCGGTGGGGGGATGGAAGGCAGTGGCCAGTGGCAGGGGGCAGGGGGCAGCAGGCTGGCCAGCACCCTCTCTCCATTTTGGCACCCTAGGCAACTGCCTAGTTCATCTTAATGGATGTGCCGGCCCTGCACCAGAGGTGCCAAACATTCCCGTTCTCCACCTCCCTAGCTTATCACCCACCAGCCAGCCAGAGTGTGCTCCTCCCCTTCCATGTTTGTGCCAATCTCTAGCCCTGAACCCTCCCCCCTAAGCATGCACACACGTGTGTGTGTTGTGTCATGACAGTTGTGGCCAACTCTTCAGGACCCCATGTCCATGGAGTTTTCTTGGCAGGAATACTGGAGTGGTTTGCCAGTTCCTGCTCTAGGCTCCTACAGCACCTGGTATTCCCTGGTGGTCTCCCATCCAAGTACTAACCAGGGCTGGCCCTGCTTAGCTTCCTCAAACAGGATATATTGGATGTGCTTAGGGCATCTAGGCAGTAAAAGACTGTAGCATCCATAATACTTGCCACAACATAACCATCTGTCCATCATCTCCACATTGCAGAGTGTCATATAAAAGCCAGCACGCAGTGAATCAGACTGTTGACCATCTTACCCACATCTTGCCTTCTGTTGTTATTCTTACACATAAAGGTGTTTAAGCTGAAATATGGTAGTATATGAATCCAAAAGCATGTACTTACCATCTAGCTACATTTGTTCTCAAGGAATCATGACAATCCACTGAAGGAAGAGCTTGCAAAGCAGACACATAAGCTCACCACCCATGCAGGAAACATCATTTTCCCACTTGACAAATCCTACAGATTTATACTGACAAGGAAGTGCTACAGGCCTCCACCCAGCTGGCAATTTAAATTTCTCATTTGAATACCTAGTGACGGCATTTGAATGTGACCTTTGAAGTGAAAGCTGCTATATTAATTTCATTTTCTTTAACAACAAATGTGTTGTGGTGTTCTACTGTAAAAATTAATGGCATTCAAAATGTCTGGAGTGTAATTATTAAACTACTCATATTAAGCTCAATTGGGAAAAATATCATGGGACTATGTCAAACAAAGAGTAAACCTGAGGGGATATATCAAGGTCTTATTGAAGGTTTCCCAAAAAGGTGGTAACACATGTTGGATTTCCATCTAAAACTATGTTTGGTTTGGTTATAAATTTTGTTTGTTAAATATAACTATGACAGAAGCAAGTCAGACAGTTGAACAAAATATTTTTTTTATAGAACAGGCAGGTTAGTAGCTGATAGACCAAATGGCCAGCTTGGATTCAAAAATTATACAAAGGCTTTCTGGAAGTTGAATCATGGCTACTGGACTTCTTTTTTTCCTTGAGAGACAGAAGCATTTCGCTGCTCATCCAAACAGCTTCATCATTCTGAATACAGCTGAATCATTCTGAATACAGCGAAACGTTTTTATCTCTCAAGAAAAAAAGAAGTCCAGTAGCCATGACTCAACTTCCAGATAAACTCACCTGGATGACTGAGAATCTTCGCAGACATATACAAAGGCTAGTAATTTGAACAACTGTTAACAGGCAAGACCATGGCAGGATCCTAACAAGTTAGATGCAGGCTATTTCAGAGAATTCAGAAGATCTGTACCTATGATCATGTGGCCCTTTACATCCTTTTTCCAAGGAGAAAGGTGGGGTAAAAATACTCTAAAACTAAATAAATAAATAAATATTCCCACTGCCACCAGCTGAAATGGGTGGAGATGGTACTTAGGTTTTAAAGCTGCATCTTACACAAAACAACAATAAAGGTTCTCTTCTTCTAGCACTAGTCAACCCAAGATTTGTCTTTCCACATTATGAAGTAGAGATGCCCAGCAATTCTCTGAAACGTCAGACCTAATTGACACCGCCAGGGCATTCATCTTAAATGGTGCAAGCACAACAGACAAATCCAATTTAGCAATCTAGATGTAGACCAAAAAACTAAACTTGAAAGAGACGGCAGGCCAAAAACTTTAAGTAACATTATTCATAACTTAAAGACTTGAATCCCCAAATGCTCAAACCAAATTCATTGTATATTTAATATCCTCAAACTAAATAATCTGTTCATCTAAATAATCTGAATAAACCAGTCATCAATATTTTAGGGCCTGACTTAAAATACAGCCATAACATAAATCAATTGAATGCTTTAATGTCTTCAGATAATTAATTGGAAACTGTTGGAAACCAGTGACCAAAGCAGCAATACAAAATTGGAATCTTCAGTTTAGTTTTATTGGGGAGAGGGGAGCATACTGTTGCAAAAATGTATGCCTCCGGTTATGACATCCATTTCAAGTTGTCATAATTTAAAGTTTTGTACATATTTTTGCCAAAGCTAGTGTCAGACAATCTAAAAATAATTGGGCAGGTGTTTAATTGAGCTAATTAAGGAATACACTGCTTTTTTCCTGTTTGCCATTTGCTCTGTGAGAAAGCAAATTATTAACAAAACTGATTACTTAACTGCCCTATTTAAAAAATCTGTTCAATGTCTGAATATTAAGTACATCTGAGAAGCAGAAAAGTCAGCATTCTGCTTTTCTTCAGCTTTAGCCAATTCCTAGCAATAATCATATTTTCAAGCCCCACTTTATTTTTGCACAGAGCGACTGTGGATCAGGGAGGTGAACTATCTATTTCCAGTTGAAATGTTATGTAATGCACTGACTTAAATGAGAGGAGACAGGTTAGCGGAGGATGACCTGCTTTTGTTATCAGAGTCACAGTTGTAGAGCTATTGTTGTTTTGTTGTTGTTTTGACTTATATACCAATTCAAAGCACTACAGCAATCTCTGGGCAGTTTTTAACATAATAACACAAGATGACTTTGCCCACCCATCCCTCATGTCAACCTTGGTACTCAACCTCCGAAAGATGGAAGGATGAGCCAACTTTGAGCTGGCTACCTGAACTCTTTGGGACGGAACTCAAGTCATGAGCAGAGGTTTGACCATAGTATTGCATTTTAACCACTGGATCATTTGGCTCTCCACTACTCTTTCAGTCTCTGCCTGCCCTCTACCAAACAAAGACAATAAACCTGGCTGGATGGATGGCTGGATGGATGGCTGGCTGGATGGCTCATTCATTCATTCATTCATTCATTCACTCATTCATTCGTTCATTTGTTCATTTGTTCATTCCACCCCACTCCGTTTATATTTTATCTTTCTCTCAGAACTGGGATGCAAAGGCAGCTTACAAAACTCTTCAAAATACAATAAAATACAGTAACAGTATGAACATCAACATAATGCCAGAAATGTAGACATTGCCAGAAGCTTACATTCCATTATGATCCAGAATAAATGAATTTCAGAAAGATCCAATGAAAATCAAAAAGGATCAATTGTCATCTGAAAGAGGATTCCTCCATTAGCACGGCAGAAGGATGTTCTTAGTAGTACTGCCAAGTCCCAACTCCTAGTGGACAGAATGAGCAAAGAGTTGGGGGACACAGCAGGGCTGCCCTACCATGGCCTAGAAATAAACAGAATAATACACCTAACCACCTAACCAGAACTTCCTATAATACCATTCAGTACCACACTAGTGCTAATGGTGTCCTCCCTGAGAGGCACAACTAAGTAAGAGAAGGCAACATGGATACCGTTTGAGCTTCCAGTAGCCCAAGCAGAAATCTAAACCATGGACTAACCTTCTAGCATGAACAGGAACCCTGCTAGGGATCCAGACTTAACTGCTCATTCTGTTAGGGTGGCCTGGCAATCAATAATAAAGACACAGGGATCTGCCTTACACCGAGGCAGGGACACAGGGATCTGCCATTTGATGGCTTTACAAGTTTTAAAGTACAAATGTCTGGTTCAAATAACCCATGATACTGAGAGTTAATTTTAAGAAGGGTTGAGAAAATTTATTTGGGGAGATATTATCAGATATTAGTTAGTGAATATATGTATTAGACAGGATGCTCTCTATATATCTGATATGTATTTAATTGATTTAAAGATGGAGTCTGTAAAAGTGCAAAGTCACAGTGACTCAATGTATAGTTTTTTCTAATGGAGTGCAGATGTTAAGAATGAACATAATGAATTTTGGCTGATGCAAGGGGTTGCAGTAGCTATGAGGTAATGTAATTTATGATTGGACAGACACATGTATAAAAATGTTCTGTAAATCATTGTTCATTGGGCCTTCTGTGAGTAAAGGCACCCACTTTGTTTCTCTGCCATATATTTTGTCAATGTAAATGTATGCTGTTCTGCTGTTGAACATTGTATAAGTTCTGTGATGCTGTGATATATTTTATATAGTTTGTAATATAGCTGTTTGGTTTTAAGAAAACTCTGTCTCTGGCTAACTATTTATTCAATAAGTATTGTTTCTGCTGGCTGATCAAATAGCACAAAACTCTGACAGATAGGGATCCTTCAGATAGGTTCAAGGGTAGCTCCCCATCCACAGTATGGCTCCCTCTTTTGGGGTCTCAGTTTCTGAAATATAATCTAATTTCAAGGACAATATAGTAGAGCTAAAAAAAAATGGTGAAGGTACAGCATAGCATCAGTCACTTGGACCATCAATGAGCATTTTACTCCACACTACTCTCAAAATAGTTTCCAGCAATTGGATAGGATGGATATGATTTTAGAAAGGCTGCCAGACACATAGACGAAACTCAAGTCACTCACATGGGTTGATCAGTTCATGAGCCAACTGTATGGTTTGCTAAATTCATAGTTCTATTTTCAATGTTGATTGCAAATATCAGATATATTTGCAGGATTAAATGTTATAGTCACCAATTTTGAGCAAAGGAGATGGTGTGGGCTCACTAATGTTAAATTGATTTTTCTACCCATTATCTATTTTCTGTTTGAAACATCATTCCAGACTATTCAGAGCTATCTTTCAGCAAGTACTGTAAATATAGAAAAGGTTACCATGGATCCATAAAAAAGCAAAGCTAAGATTTACATTCAGTGGCCTCCTGGGTCCTCAACCTACAATGTAAGCTTCAATATTATTAACGTTGAGCTTTGTTCAAAAAAAAAAAAAAAAGACATACAGTATTTCACAATTAAAACAAAACAAGTGTTTAATTAATAATCAATCGGGAATCCAGAGCTAGAATCTGAGGCAACATTCAGATCAACGTGGTAAATCAATTTGCACAATTCCCTGATGCATCGTTCTAAATGTGCAAAGAACCATTCAGACTCTAAATCTTATTCAGAGTAAGAAAGCAATGCTTTTTCCGCAACTATGCAGAGATTGGGTAAGCCACTTTGCTTAAAAGGTAGAAGTAATGACGACTCAACATTAACAGATCTTTACAGTTTGCATCTTTCAAATCCATGTGTTTGCCATGTGTAATATTCTTCTATGGTACTAGATTATACTCATTATACACTAAAAGCATCTCCATTATGCAAGCTCTGCAAATCATACTTACAAAATGTGCATGTATCCATATTTACAGAAGATATAAATTCCTTCCACTTTTCCTCTGATGCTTTAGACAACAAACCACTTTTATGCTCAAGTGGAAAGAAAAATATGTTTAGAAGCTTTCAATAGTTTCAAAATTATAAGTTGACTTAGATTTTTCAGCTAGATAGAAAGAACCTAAGATGCTGCCTTGTGTGTGTTGTGTCGTTACAGTCATGACCGACCCTTCATGACTCCACGTCCATGGAGTTTTCTTGGCAGGAATACTGGAGTGGTTTGCCAGTTCCTCCTCCAGGCGCCTACAGCACCTGGTATTCCCTGGTGGTCTCCCATCCAAGTACTAACCAGGGCCAACCCTGCTTAGCTTCCGAAATCAGGTGAGATCGAATGTACTTAGGGCATCTAGGGAGCTAAGATGCTGCCTTATACTGAGACAAATCACTGAGACATTTAGTTGTGCATACTTTCATCGTGAGTGATGACTGCCCTGCAGAACTGGAAAGAGCAATTTCCAAGTCCTACCTAAAGTTTCAGGGATGGAAGGAAAGGCTTTCTCCATTCCATGTTAGAACTCCACTCATGAACATGGTTCTTCCTTTAAAATTCACAAAATGCTGTATGCATTGGGTTGCACCTTTGAGGGCAGAAGCGCCAAGGGAAAGGCCCCTCCTATGATCTTAAAACCCAGGAAGGCTCACATATTGAGATGGGGTCTTGCTAATACTTTAGATTCAAGTTATTTGGGCCTTAATAGGTCAAAACCTTCCCTTTGAAATGGACATAGAAACTTACTAATGGCCAACACAGCTGTAACAGCAGACCTATGTGCTCCTTGTAACCAGTCCCAGTTAACAAACTGGCTGCAGCATTTTGGACCCACTGAAGTTTCCAATCCTTTCATTATCTTTGGAGTTGGAATCCAAAAAACAAACAAAACCAAAACCTGAAAAACCAACAAAGATAGCTATATCATCCTTTGCACAATCCATATATAGAAATAGTGGTGTCTTTATTTAGACCACTGAAAATCAAACACTAACTGCAAACTTTTGTGCATGTTTTCATTTCATGCACAGAGTAGAGAAATTATGAATGAAAGTTCCAAATGGCCATGGCAGAAATTCACTAGGCAAAAAATCTGAATGGCACATCCCTAACAAAGATCAAGTCACCATTCCCTAAAGTTACTGAAGGGAACACTCCTTTTTGCCTTGAACGGCTGCAAAAATTAACACTCACACTCAATTCTCAGCTGTGCCAAGGGAAAAAGAGCACAGATGAGCCATGGTGGTGAGGAAATATGTATCCAATCAACACCTCTGCAAAACTGAACAGGACAGCATAGTTAAGTCCAATAAGTTCCTAATGGATAGTTCCAATCTTTTTATCACCTTCTATGTGAAGAACTCTTGAGAGATTGAAGGAGGAAACAGCCTTCAATACCCACCCACCAGCCCATCAACACATACCCTCCCAAAAGAGGTGTCCCTGGTTTGGAATGCACCTGTATCACTACTTCCTCTTTATTTCTTAAAGGCATTTATCTATTTCCTAGACATCTTTATTACTCATCCATTTTTATGTGGCCCAACCCTGTCTCTATCTGCTCAGAAGTAATTTCTACCGAATTAAACAGAGAAAATACACCAGGGTAAATGTGCAGAAAGCAAAACTTAATTTTGCTTTCTTCTCTTGCCTGTGAATTCCATTTCCCTATTATGCTAGCTATGACTGACTGACAGAGCTGTAGTGAAACAAATGTAGAATCACACGCTACGTATTTTGGGCTAGCGAACAAACAAGAAAAATGTACAAAACAGCATATATTCTTTCTCTATACTTACTGCCACAACAAACTGATGGTACAGTTAAGAGTTTAATACATTGATCAGAAAATTGTATCACATTACCAAGGAACCAATAAAATTAACCCACTATTTTGCTAACTGAGCCAAGAAAATCTATTAACAAAAGTCTATTAGTGTCAACAGATAGTGAACGCAGCAGACAAGGGTATTGAGCACAATACTACTGAAGAAATATCTGCATGACAAGTTATTTAGACTAAAGTAAAACAAACAATAAAACATAATCATGATTTATGACATACAAATTAGACTATCAGTCCATGCCATCTACTACATCCTGAAATAGCTATAGGGTTAAAAACAGCCTTCTAAAACGTTTGAAATATCTAAATTTAGTGACTTCTCTTATTAGTAAAAAAAAAAAAATTCTATTTGTCACTCTTTATTCAGTTGTGCTTCAGGAACACAAATGTCTCATTACATCCATTTAAACTCATTGATATACTATGAAAAATCAAAGCTCTCCATAAGATTAGCAGCTCCTTGATATCTGCTCCTTCTGATTAAATTTAAATTGAAGACACCAAAACTCTATTAATTTTTTTAAACCCATTTTATTAAGTTGGATGAAACAAAGCACTTACCTCTAACCTAGAGCAACCTAGACCCTCCAGGTATGTGTCATCCTGTTTTGACACTGTTTAATTAACCCTTTATTTTATCAGGTGAAAAATGGTGAAACACAAATTGTGAAAATTCACCAACAGAGAACAATATTTTAACATACTGTAAACAAATGCACTGATAAAAATTGTGTGCTGGCCTCTGGTGAGACTCCAGGGATTTGTTAGGTAATGAGAAATGGTTGACCAGATCATGCAAAGGCTACTTAGTTTGGATGTGGACCGGGGATTGTCAGGACCTGTGCTTTGCAGCCAGATAACTAACTGGTTATCTGGCAAGGCTGAAGCTGTCAAAATAAAGTACAAATAATGAATAATTAGTAATGTATTCTTTGTTGTTACCATAGCCTTACCAAAGAAACACTAGGGGTGATTCTAAGGAATTTGGAGAAAGGCAACAATTCAATAAAGAATGCCAAATGTTGAGGCACAATCCTAGTACTGTACCTGGCTGATTTCCCTTAAAGAGAAATACAAAGCAATTTTATAACCCTGTTATAAAACTGGATCATAACCGTGTTAGACCTTAAAGTTTTTGCAAGAAGGTAAAGGAGTACCAAAAGTTCTAAAATTTTAGGGAGACCTAAAGAAGTTTCAGACTCATATGTTTTCTGATAGAGGTTATGTCACAACACCTCTAAAATAAGAAATAAATAAGAACTGTGGAAAGATAAAAGCAATGTAAACAATTTCCAACAAGAAATTTACAGAACTATAAAGCATGGACATGTGCATACACACATATAGTGATAAGTTAGGTAGTGCTTGTATGTAAAAATAATTAGCATCTCAACCTCTTTTTTGTAATAAAAATTGATTAACACACCCATGTGGACACAGCATTTACACACAGTGTTTATCCTACAGTATGATTCAACCATTTTTAACAAGAGTGGGGAACCAACTGGTGATGGTCTGTAAAAAGTTGTATCATTTTCAACTAATTTTGTGATAAAACTGTTTACATGTACATGTAAACACACAACAAACATCTCCTGCCAGTCCTGCCTTCCAGGGGTTTCACACAGGATGCTGGAAACCTATTAAGTAGTAGCAAACCTTGCAGTTACAAAAAGATCTAATCCTTAATGCAAGTCATGTATAGAAACTAGCTATCACAATATCCTGGAGCAATTTACTACATCAAAAAGGAATGTGAAGCATGAAACAGCTCTTCCAAAGGGGACAAAACAGGGTTGCACAGATCAGTGTAGAATCGCCAAATTGCACTCCGTTCTTACTCCTATCCATCCCCCAAGTAGATTCACGGTTTTGGAACAAGACATCAAATGTCTTCTGGTCCAAGTAGTGCTTATGGAAGAAATCTGCTTCAAAACCACCCTGACAGATTAAAGCTACAGTAGGACCCCCATATCCGCTGATTCATTATCCGCTGATTCAGTTATCCGTGGATAGAGGGGGGAAATAAATAAAAAAATAATTAAGTAAGGTGGCATGGCCCACAGTGGCTGCGCTGCCCAGGAGCGTCTGCCCACCCGCTGACCAGCCAGATGGGCTATGGAGGAGGCGGCCACGTGGTCCGGGAGAGCCCATCCTGCCTGCCCGCCCACCAACTGGGCTGAGGAGGAGGAGGTAGAGGATAGCCAGCCCTACTCCTGCTGCCATGCCATTAGCGTCCAACCGCCCTCACGCCTACTGAGCTGAGGAGGAGGAGGAGGAGGAATTAGAGGTTGCACTGGCGGGAAAGCCAGCCCTTCTCCGACTGCTGCTGCCGTGCCCATCCACCCGCACGCCTACTGGGCTGAGGAGGAAGAGGAGGAAGAGGTCATGCTGGCGGGAGAGACGGCCCTTCTCCCACTGCCGCTGTCGTGTCTATCCACCTGCCAGCTGGGCTGAGGAGAAGGAGGAGGAGGAAGAGGCTGCCCTGCCAGGAGAGCATGCCTGCCAACCTACAAGGTCCGTGGTGGAGGTGAGGTGTTGGTAGGCTCTCCCACTGTTTTCACCCTGGCACCCTTGGATATGAGCGTTCACTCTTATCCATGGATTTCATTATCCACGGGGTGCCCAGGAACCAATCCCCCACATATACAGGGGTCCTACTGTACCTGTAAGAAAATAAAATCCACCAGATTCTGAAACAGTTTATTTTTTCCTCAAATGGCTCACTTTCCGTTAATTATTCCCAACGCTTAGCCAGTGTTCCCCTTTGAACAGCCTGGAATTGTTTAATTGTTGAATCAGGCCCTAACCTTTGGAGCAACAGAGTTCAGATCTGTCCCACCACTCATTTATTATTTATTTATAAAAAGTAATTTGCTCAGCTACTCAAGTTTTGGATAGTTCCCACAAAGGCTGACAAAGACTAACAGAAAATGGACAGAGATGTTTCCCTGTTGCTTTTGCTGATCCACCCAGCAGCATCCAATACCATCAACCATGAGGTCCTTCCATCCTGTCTCTCTGGGATGTGACTTGGAAACACTATTTTATTATGGCTCCCAGTCCTTTCTGAAGGAGAGAATTGAGAAGATAGTCCTGGCAGACTCCTGTTCAACACCCTAATCTGTGGGGTCACTTAGGGCTCTGTTTCATCTCCTATGCTACTTAACATCTATATGAAACTGCCAGGAGAAGTTATCCAGAGCTTTGGGATTTGGTGGCATCTGTATGCCATTGACATTGATTTCTTCTTTCCCTCTAAATTTGAGGAAGTTGTTTCAGCTCTAGGTTAGTGTCTAGTGTCAATAATGGCCTGAATGAGACTGGAAAAAAAACTGACACAAGATAGGTGCTCTTGGTCAATCAAAAGGCAGATCATAGGGATGCAGCCTGTGCTTGCCAACCTTCTAACACACTAGAAAACAGGTTGGGTTAAAATCTAATTTGGAACTACTTTTTAAACTTGGTTTTCATGTAGTAGCCCTCAATCACTTTAGGCTGTAAAACTAGACCTCAGCAGTTCAAAGTTGGACAGCCCCGTTCTAAGAAAGCTGTACTGTCTGCCTGATGGCAACAGTACAAAAAGAGAGTGTACAGGATGAGAAATGTCTCCTATAATGTTCTGTGCTTTCTTAAGACAGCAGGTATTGGTTCTAACCTATAAAGTCTTAAACAGCTGGAGTATCTCGAGGACCACGTATCTCATTATGAACTTGCCCAGGTGTTAAGATAAAGAGGAGAAATCTTTCTTTTGCACCTACCACCTTCTTAGTTGAATTTGGTGGGGACATGGGAGAGAGCCTTCTGTGCTGTTGCTCATAGACTTTGGAACCCCCACAGGAGGCTAGGCTGACCCCATCCTTGCTATCCTTCTGTACGGAAACTAGCATGATGGGACATAGTGTGAATTGCTAAGCTGAATATTAAGAGCACATTTTGGACAGAGCACAGTGGAACTATCCTTAGGACAGAGCTAGGATGTAATGACAGGATTTTTCATTATCTGCAAAAAGGTTTCTACAGTACATCCCTGTGATGCTTTCCTTGAACTGCAGGCCCAAGAAATGGACACATATTTAATTCCAAATTAGGTTTCACCAAAACCTGAGAGGGGATATGATAGCTATGTTTAAATATTTGATGTCATATTGAAAAGGAACAGGTTTGTTTTCCATGGCTTCAGAGACTAGGAATCAGGGCAATGGTTTCAAACTACAGGAAAAGAGATTCCATTTGAACATTAGGAAGAACTTCATGACAGTGAGAGCTGTTCGGCAGTGGAAGATGCTGCCCCAAAGGAGGGTGGTTGAGTCTTCTTCTTTGGAGGTTTTTAAACAGAGGCTGGATGGCCATCTGTCGGAAATATTGTGATGGGGGTTCCTGCATGGCAGGGGGTTGGGCTAGATGGCCCTTGAGGTCTCTTCCAACTCTATGATTCTATGATTCTATGAAAACTGAAACAAGTCATAGATGGCTTGCCAGCTGGGCATTATATATTTGTTTATGAAGTTTAGACATAACTTAGCATTTTTAGCCACCACGTTGCACTTTTATTTCACATTTATTCTTGGATGAGCTACACTTCTCAGGTTCTTTCACAGACACTGGTGTCAAGACAGATGTCTCTTGTAACTGTTCATATGATTTTTCTAGCTGCCAAACTTTGAATTTTGTTAGCAGTCCTCCTTCTTGTCAAAATGTAGGTTGAAAAACACTTTGGGGTAAAGGTGTTTCTTCTTCCTGTGTTGTGAAGAACTACAGGCATGTCAGTTGAACTATCCTTAGGACAGAGCTAGGATGTAATCACAGGATTGTTCATATCTGCAAAAAGATTTCTACAGTACACCCCTGTGATGCCCCCTCCCCACTGAGACATGTAGAATGAAGCATTTCTTCCTAATGCAGCTGTAACTACAATGCAACCTTGTAAATTTTATAGCAAGTATTGGTGATTAAAAGTATCTGAATGACAACAATATTGTGTTATAGGGCTTTATATGTACACACACTGAAAGACACAGACACACATAATAAAGAGAGAGATAAGAAGCAGATGCCTTCCTAATTACAAATATAACTGAGTTCCTTAGAAAAACTGCAAGGCAGCTGGGTCATTCAAACCCACTGAGATGCTGTCAAAATTGTCACAAGCCTGCCTACATCCATTTTTGGCTTCTGTTACTGAGACTACCCAAGATTCACCAGGGTAGACATATGAATAACGTACAATGCTTATATAGAATGTTTTACTGTTATGAATATGATTGGAGGGCACAGAACAAACATAGCTTTACCCATACCTATACCCCTCCAAACCCCCACTTCAGAAAACCTACTTTATGAAGAAATATTTGGATAAAATATTGGGGTAATTTGTGCTTTACATTTAGTCATTTAGTTAGGTTTTGTTTGCTTGTTTGTTTTATTACACACACATAAGGAGAATCATTTAAAAGAGAACATCTGTTGGATGGAACATATATTCTAATTCAAAAAGCAATTTATTCTTCACACAATACAGGCTTCCTTAAGCTATTACAGCATTTAAATCCACTTCTCTTCTTTGTGTGTTCTACATACATTTAATTTCCACATCACAGAGCTGCCCATTAGGTTCTCTGATTTCCAAGAGTCTTGAGATATCAGAGGAAGCTGCAAAATACAAAAGCCAGTGTCTTCTGCATCCTTCCTTCTTGCCTTTCTGCTCTCTGGTTTTTTTGTTTAATAAGAAATATCAAACTTACCTCTGATTGTACAACTGCAGAAAGAGGGAAATACTTGTACTGATATTTAGCTTACTTAATCATTTACTGTTAATAACAGCTAATGAAGAAAACCACTTTGTTGTCTGCTTTAGCAAGTGCTCCCCTTCACATTCATCCCTTGAAGGAGAGATCATCTCCCTGTGCCTCATCCCCACAGCTTCAAACATCATCTGCCTAATAATATAGTCTAACTTGTGGGTGATCCGGATGAAAGAACGTAGACTCGAGTCCAGTTGTCCAAAAAGCGATCATGACACTCCTTGCCATTCAGCACAGTTTATATCATATCATTTACATTCCACAGTATGCACAGAATCAGTTATTGGTTACAAGGGAAACGTTACATATGTTACATATGCTGGTTGGCTAGGATTGCCTTGTGACTGCCTCGTGAACAGAGCATGCCTTGCCCAGTTATTGATTACCATAACCCATGTCCTTGCTGTTTGCAGGTGGAGATGGAAGGTGAGTTAATGAGAAGGGTGAGTTAATGAGAAAGAGACAACGAGACAGGAATAGTTGGAGGAAAGATAAGAATAGGTAAAGGGAAAACAAGTGTAGTTAACTGGAAATGGAAGGCAAACAGGAATTAAGGGTACACAAGCTGAGTAATGAAAAGTAACTAATGCTTTGGCTAAATAGTAAGTAATAGAGGCTGAGTAAATTAAAGGCAAATAACAGGTAACCCATGCTGGGTTAGATTTCAAGGTCTGGAGTCTGGAGCATGTGGATTCAGCAAAGTGCCCCATCAGGAGTGCTTTCACTCTTATGGAATGTGGACTCTGGACTTCCTCTCATGGATCAGACTACTACACATTTCCTCAGAGATCTGGGAAGCATACTTCCAAGAGCTATACTCAGATCCATCTGCTGGAAAGGGATCTTACATCCAAGACCTAAGTAAACTCCCACAGTGGCCTCCTGTGCCTCAGTCAGAAATTAAGAGTTTGATTACCTTACTGAAAGAAGGGAAAGCTCCAGAAGAAGACCTAATTCCAGCAGAGGTCATCAAAAACAACTTGGATTTTTGGTCTCCTTTACTAGCTTCACTTTTTACCTGTATCGATAGATACGGACGAATCCCTGAAGACTGGGGGCTCACTATTATTATACCTATATATAAGAAAGGCAAAAAGGATGATCCCACCAACAATAGACCAATCAGTCTTCTTAATACAATCAGCAAACTTTATGCTAGACACCTACAATGGAAATTGCAAGACTGGCTGGAACAAGAAAACATACTTGCGGAAGAGCAAGCCAGATTCAGAGAAGGCAGATCGACTATAGATCAATGTTTGGTGCTCCAACATCTTATTGAAAAATACTCTCCCTACAATATTTCCTCCCTTTATGCTGCCTTTATAGATTTTAAGGCAGCATTTGATTCAATATCACGAACTAGGTTATGGGAGAAACTGGAGGCTTCAACAATAGACAGACGTCTATTTCATTTAATACGCATGCTCCACGAAGGAACCAAACTTAAGATCAGATGTAACCCCCAGGGTCAACTCACCAATCCTGTTGCCACTGATAAAGGTGTTAAACAGGGATGTATTCTGGCCCCTCTTCTCTTCAACTTCTATATTAACTCCATAGTGCCCTATCTTGACCATGGGACCTTCCACCCTCCAAAACTGGCTGGAAGGCATATCTCTGTCTTGCTTTATGCCGATGATGCAGCAATCCTCTCTAGAACACCTGTAGGTCTTAGAAGAGCTCTGAATGCACTATCACAATTCTGTGAGGAAGAGCAATTAAAGCTCAATTATCAGAAAACTAAAATTGTGGCCTTTGCTAAAAGACCCAAGATTCACTCTTGGAGTATCAATGGGCACAAAATTGAGCAGGTTTCCTCCTTTAAATATTTGGGAGTAGTTCTTCAGGCTAATGGTAGCAGAAAAGCCCATGGAGATTATGTTGCCAACATTGCTTAAAGAAGTTTTCTAGCCATTCTTAAATATCTCAAGACAGCTGGCGGCCAATATATTCCTGCAGCACTTAAATTATTCCAAGCCAAGTCAATTTCCCAACTTCTATATGGTGCCCAATTAGGTCCCCTTTCCAATTACGCTCCACTGGAGCGGGTACAATCTAAATTTGTAAGATCGGCCTTACAATTTCCCAAATGTGTCCCAAATGTTACTCTCCAATTAGAGTTAGGCCTCATGAAAGTGGAGGCTAGAGCTTGGGTGGCTATTCTTATCTATTGGATTAGACTGCATTTCTTCCCTAAGGGTTTAGCCCCCTTATTAGAAAAGATGACTTTAAATCCAAATGGGAAGGGGCTATAATATATAAAATCCTATCCTTAGGTCTGTCACAAGAGATCCTTTTTACCATGAAGTATGATCAGGCCAAAGCAGTTATTAAGCAGCGGGTTACCGACTCAGAACGACAAGTGGATCTAGCTAGCTCCCCTGCCTTAATTGTTAATGACTCCTGCAGGTATCTATCTTTCCCAATGAGATACTTAGCCAAGCTTGAGATACCCACCCACCGGAGGGCCTTTACCTTGGCCCGATGTCATGCCCTCCCTTCTGCTGTTCTTGAGGGACGATATCGGAGATCTCCCTATTCGGAGAGGCTATGTCCCTGTGACTCTGGCGATATTGAGTCAACAGAACATGTACTTCTTCACTGTTCCTTTTATAAAGACATCCGGGCTAAGCTTATATCTCCAATAATCTATAAATATCCAGGATGCTCTGGTCATTATTATACTCAATTACTTCTATCAGATATGAATTTTTCTATAACATATACTGTGGCCAAGTTCTGCGCCGCAGCGATCAAAATCCGCAGGACAATGACCAGCGTCATCAATTAACTAAAAGTACCACTTACGATACATAGCCCCTAAGTATCAACAACTCTTGATTAAGAAACAAATGTGGGATGTCTTATGTGTATGGAACAGTATGTATATATGTACTCTGATGTCTTTTGTATATATCTATCTTGATCTTTCTCTATGGCTCGTTGACATCACTAATTCCTCAGATACTAATAAGGTATAGCTTTGTGATGGTCAGGATGGATTTGTGGGCAGTTTTTATATTATATTATATATTTTATATTTTATATTTTAAATATAATATATTTTATATTCTATATTTTATATCTTATCTATTTTACTACTATTTATATACCGTATCCTACTGCTGGTCACTGACCGTAATAAAGTTTGATTGAGACTACTACACTGTCCATTTTTTTTTGTTAATTCTATATTATACTTACTCATTTTTATCTATTGTGCACATTTCCCACCTTTATTGAACTGCCGTTGCATGTGGTGCACTTTCATGAATGCATCTCAGTCATTCATTGCCAGACAAAAATGGCTCAAGAGGTGAGCTGTGTTTCCATTCACAATGGTGCTCAGAAGGTGCAAAAGGGCTGGGATTTTTTATATAATGCTCCTACCAACAAAATTCTCTCCTATCTCTAAGAAGAGATGAAGCCAAAAATACGTGTTTATGTTACCTATTGATTCCCTATAACAGAAAATAATCCTTTATATGAAGGGCTGACAGAGGGATGTTTTGTATGGACACTTTATCTGAAGGACTTTGCATCTGAAATGTAGCTTTAAAATAAAGAACCATAAGAAAAGAGCAAGGAGACTCTAAGGGCGTTTATACATGACCCCTAAGCTCCACCGCAAATGGCTGCAAGCTCAGGACCTTAAAAATGTTTCCCCACCTGCTCCAGAGTTTGCAGACAATTAAGTGCGACCCCGCCCACCTAAGCGCGACCCAACACACTTTTCTTGTACCTGCTCTTTGATGGTGAAAATTTTTGATGCGGAGACTGCCTGAGCTCTCCTCGCTTCTTTCTGTTGTTTTTCTTTTGCCTCCGCCCCTTAAAGAGGAACCAGGAAGTAAACGGAGGTCAGAGCAACTTCCCCCGGCACCGGAGGTAAGGCTTTATTCTTTTGTCCCTGTCTAAGGCTTTTTTTTTCCTCCCTCCCCTCAAGCAGACAGAACAAAGAAGTGCGGAGTGGGTGGGGATGGAGGAACAGCAACGAACCCTCAAGATCTCTGGTCCGAATTTAAGGGACCAGCAGATCTTAGGGGTCGTGTAAAAAGGCCCTAAGATTCTCCATCAGCACCAAAGACCTGGACAGCGACAAGGCAGGCATAAAGGTAACAGCCTCCCAGTCTTCCTCACCAAATGCTTCTTTTTATTGTTTCAGTAATAGACATGGGCACGACTCGGCGAAATCCTCATTTCCATTTCCGTTCCTCGTTTCCGTTACGTAACAAAATGAAGAACGACAATTACTCCGCCAGAATTCGAACTCAAACCGACTAAAGAAAAATTTGGTTTGATTTGTCGTGGTCGTTCCTGGCGGCATTGCAACGATCGCGCGATACCAAGCGGCACAGGAAAAAAGTTTTAAAAATAAAATAAAAAACCCCGATTCCCGGCCAAAAAAGCAGGCAAAAATATGCCTGCCTGAGGGCACCTACCAGAGGGGTGGTTTCGGGGGGGGGTCCCTGGCCTCCCCCCCTCCTCTCCTGGGCTACGCATCCTCGTCGTCTCACCAACTCGCCAAGCGGCGCGGCACAGAAAAAAAGTTTTAGAAATAAAATAAAAAAACCCGATTCCCGGCCAAAAAAGCAGGCGAAAATATGCCTACCTGAGTGAGGGCACCTACCAGAGGGGTGGTTTCAGGGGGGGGTCCCCGGCCTCCCCCCCTCCTGTCCTGGGCTGCTCTGGTGGGTGGCATCCTCGTCGTCTCGCCAACTCACTCGCCATGCCATGTGGTGCGGGCGGGGGATCCAAAATGGGGCAACCGCAATATTTATTTTGAAATCGTGGACCAAAAACACACCAAAGCACCACAGAAACATGCGAAAATAGCTATTTTAAAACTGCCTGAATTTTTACAGTAGCAGCAGTGGGTTTTTCTTGCAACCAAACATTTCCATTGATTTTATTTTATTTTATTTTTATTTTTATTTTTTTACACCTGCGCAATGATGGGCTGGCCATGGGAGTGGACCATGAAAACTTTTGGAGCCATTCCACCAATTGCATGGCCACTTGGCCAGGTTTTGACCGAGACTTCTGGGATGTGCCAGTAGGGCATAAAAAGCCCACTAACCCTAGCCCGAACCCTAACCCTAACCCTAACCCTAACCCATATGCCAGTACACTGTCCTTCTTAGTGGGTCAGAGAGGCACCTAAAGGTGCACCCCAGTAACTCACCCTAACCTTACCCGTAACCCTAAGCCTAGCCCTTGCGCTAACCCTAACCCTAAGCCAGATCTGTGTACTCGCATTGCACTACAGCAAGTACACTTCCCTTCTTGGTGAGCCAGAGGGCGCACACAGGGGTCCTCTCTCACTTTGTTCCTCCAGCCCAAGTGCACCTGCACCGTATGCAGGCAGGCAGTGAGTCACAGAGGCACCCGAAAGAGAGGTGCCTCTGTCTGCCACTGCAACTTGGTATGCATATCCAATTGGCTATGCATGCCATTTTGTAGCGGGCCAGAGGAGGCACCCACCCCAGAGAGGTGCCTCCAGGAGCCCGCTTTCCCTTCATGGCGGGCCAGAGGAGGCACCCACCCCAGAGAGGTGCCTCCAGGAGCCCGCTCCCCCAAAACCAGTACTAGCGACAGACGAAAAAATGACAAACGAAACGACAAATTTTTGAAAAATTTCGCAACACACGGAAATGAGCCGAAACGGGCCGGCTCCGACACACAACAACTCGAAACGTAATTTTTCCTGGTCGTGCCCATCTCTATTCAGTAATGTTCTCCAATATGCATGTGTGTAAATGTTATGCAATCACATGCTCCCCTTTTTCATAATGAAAAAAGGTCTGTCCAGATATTCTTCCTTATTCGTGAAATGTAAATGTCTACTCTGCAATTAGTATATCAACTCCAGGTGTTAATTTAATATCCTACTTGCAGGTATTTCCACCATTGCATACTAGGCCTGGAAGGAGATTTCTCCATGGAATAACAATGGCACGTACTTCAGACATTCAAAGCAGGAAAACCTAGTTCCCACTGCTTAGAATGCTATTAGCTGTTGCTGAGTTTACCTGGGCTACTACATAAAACTGGAAACACAACTACTTTAGGTGGTGGTGATCCACATACAGCAATATACTACACAGTGATGAGATGCCAAGAATCACCTCCAATGTCCTGCTGCATCTGAAATATGTGTGCTTAAATATGTACCTTAAATCTAGCCTCTGTTTCTTTGAGTGAAAACCCCTGAGGTCATCTTGATACTCTACCCTTTCATTTTTCACCCTGCTTTCTTACACAAACCCTTTCCCACAGGCTTCTTATATATGACAAAACTTATCTTTGACATGCACCGCAACACAAACCCTGTTCTTATCATAACATAGCTTGAAATCAATGCTGCTTTGTCTTTTGGCCTGAGAATTTTTCATCCTACTTCTGAAACGCAAGTCACTTTTCTCTGCAAGTCAAACCACATTACTTTCAATTGAATTCCATTCAAAGCACTGTCTGGAAGTTGAGTCATGGCTACTGGACTTCTTTTTTGAGAGACAGAAACGTTTCGCTGCTCATCCAAACAGCTTCGTCAGCCTGATGAAGCTGTTTGGATGAGCAGCGAAACGTTCCTATCCCTCAAAAAAGAAGTCCAGTAGCCATGACTCAACTTCCAGATAAACTCACCTGGATGACTGAGAATCTTCACAGACATATTCAAAGCACTGGTTCATTTCAGCAATAATTTAGATTTTGGATCTAGCAGTCACGACTGCAATAACATCTCCTTCAGACCTTGTCCTGCGATTTCCCCCTCCATTGGACACACTAATGCTTCACAACAGAAGCAGCCTTGGTGGGAAAAGTAAGAGTGGGAAAGGGAGAAGGAAACATCTGGACAGTAACGCACTTTCCTCAACCTCACTTTGTTCAGCTGCCAACACTGCACAGAAAGGGTGTCAGTTATAATGCAATCAATGTTTCTATTATAGTGGGAAATTTGTCTGCTAAGGATTTGATTCACATTAGTATTGACATTTTGCAGCTCCCTCTTCCCCAATGAGAAGCTGCAGAAACGGAGTCAATGTTTGTTTGTTTTTGTTTAAAGACTTTTTACTTAGATGTCAAACAGTAAGGAAGAAAAGAGTGAAATGTTTGCTATTTCTGTCTTGAGAGGCACCAGCAACAAGAGATTAAAATAATTTATTCCACTTAGAACATCACATAGTTCATGTGGATAATCCAAAAATTTTAACAAATCAAAGTTATGCATGAATTTTAGCGGACACAGAAGAATGTGTGGGTTTTATGCATTTTGAGGAGGAGCAATTAAGAATTTGCTTTACAGGAGGCACCACACAAAGGAAACTTGTCAAGCCTCTTGATGTCTGGCTTAAAATTTAAAATTCAGTTGACAAATGCATTATTTCTACAGTGCATTAAGCTCTGTGGATATGAAGTTGAACATTCTTGCCCTACACATATTTGGTTTTGTGTCTTTCTGAAAATATCATTGAGTTATCTGCAGCCTGGCAATACTTCTTATCTTACATAGGGTGTGGGTAGGTATGTAGCCTTACTAGAATCAAACAGAATTGCACCAAGAGAGTGATGATTAATGGCTCCTTCTCAAACTGGAAGAAACAAGTGGGTACCCCAGCTCTCAGTTCTGGGCCCAGTGCTCCTCAACATTTTTATCTGCAATCAAATTTGAGGAAGACACAACATTGGGTGGAATAGCTAATGCGAAAAGAGACAGAAACAAAATTAAAAATGATCTTGATAGGTTGGAGCGCTGGGCTGAAAACAATGAAATTAATTTCAACAGAGATAAATGCAAAGTACTGCACTTAAGAAAAGGCAACCAAACACAAAGTTACAAGATGGGGGGGGGGACACCTGGCTCAGCAATGCTACAAGGAAGAAGGAATCAACGTAGCCCACAAGCTGAATATGAGCCAACAATTTGATGTGGCTACAAAAAAGGCATATGCTATTTTACGCTGCATTTTACGCTGCATTAATAGAACTTTGGTCTGCAAATCACACAAGATACTAAGTCCCCTCTACTAGACATTAGTTAGGCTTCAAATTGAGTACTGTGTCTAGTTCTGGATACCACAATTTAAGAAGGATGCAGACAAACTGGAGCAAGTTCAGAGGAGGACAATAAGGATGCAAGGAGGGCCAGATTTGATGAGGTGAAAATGTGTGGGAGCCGACCATTCAGCCGCATTTGGCCCCTGGGCCGGACTTTGGACAAGTTTCTATAACAGGCAAGGAGGAAGGGAGGACCCTGCAGCAACAGAGCCAGGGGTAGGTAGGCTGGGCAGGTGGCTGGCAGGTTAAAGAGGGCAGGCAAAACATAAAACTGCAAGCTGATGCCTCTATCCAGTATTGGGAAGGGCCAGCTGGCAGGGAATGCACGACAGGCTGAGCCAGTGAGGAGAAGAGGCCACGGGCCACTCAAACTGTGTAAACGGGCCACATTTGGCCCCTGGGCCTGACTTTGGACATGCCTGCTTTAACTTGAGCCCATTATTATGTGTCATGCTTTGGGGGATGATCAAGAACATAATTTGCCCCTCCTCAGTATGACAGCCTTTCAAGTGTTTGAAAAGTTTCAACAGTGGCTAGGAGTACCTAAATATCTAATGTTCACTGCAGGACAGAAAACCTACCCTATACTTGCTTAATAGTATTTTGTGTATCTGTTATGTTTACTATGGATATTATTCCAAAGTGTTTTTAAATATGATTATTACTTTGCTTAGAATAGCAGACCTCGCCATCAAGTGGGGTAGACACTAAGAAAAAGTCAAAGGTTACTTGCGTAGAATGGAAGCCCTGAATCTCAACAAACTAATTTTTATATTCATTTTAGGTAGGAGTCATTCAGTCATAAATTATGTAAGAAGAGTATTCAAATGCTGTTCATAACAGTAAATTAGCAATGAACATCAAGATACTTCTAAACTGCTGGTACAATGTTCAATATGGAAAGCCATACTCAAAGTTACAGACATTATAAAATCTACAAAGAATAAGATGTATTGCAAATGTGAAAGCTGCATTAAGTCTAAAATACTTTTTTCTTAGAATTCCAAATGTGAAAGTCAATATGCATGCCTTAGTTTTTACTATTTTGCACTTTTGTTCGACCAGTGTAACCTCACATAACAATCTATGGTCAATTAAAGCATTTTTGCCTTGAATTAAAGTTTAATCTCTCTGTTCTACAATGTGCAGATATGTTTAATTTACTGTGAAAACTTCCAATAGGTTATATATGGCCTCTGGAAACAATTCAGTATTCAGCAGCAATACAGAATGCCAGATTGATCATGCTCCCATGTGAAGAATTTAAAGTAAGCTCCTACTGTTAACCAGAAAATGCAATATAGAGAATTTCAGATGTTACATTCAAAAGAATCAAAACACTATTTTCTGGATACATTTCATTTTATCTGAACATTCGGAAACAAAGCAATCTAAGGGTGCTATCCCATGTCTTAAAGATCCATGTAATGATTAGGTCTGGGTTACATTTTGCAGTGGTCACATGATCGGAAAAGGTGATTCAAGCGTTCCCACGTCCGTGGGTTTATTTTCCTCATTTCAATTGTCCCCGTGTCTGTAACCCGGTTTAAACCAATGCCAGGTTTCCATAGATGGCTGGCATGAGGTTTGGGAATAGCCCATCTGGGGGATTCCATTTTGCTTGCTTTTATAAAACATCTCGGCAGCTGCATCGCTCAGTCAGCAGGCTAGCCACGCCTCCCATGCAGCACCCCAATGGCCAGTCTTAGCCTGTTCGCCCTTCTCCCCTCCCTGATTGCCTCCCAAGAGTTTGAGGGTGACACGCAACTATCTGTCGGGAGGCTGCTGTCTTCACCCACCCACCTTAAAACCTGGCATGGGGAGCGCGTGTGGCTGCCTTCTGGACTTCTGCGGCTGTGTGGGGGTGGGAGGAACTCCCGGTGCTGGTACCACCACATCCTTTCTCCCATCACTGGTGGGCTGCTATCTTTCCCATGCCACCTTCGAACCCAGTGGAGGGAGCATGCAGGGCTGCCTCGGGGAGAATGGAGGAAGATGGGGTTTTCGCGCCCTCACTGATATTTAACCCCTTAATTACATGCAGTTTTAGAAGCGGGGCAGGAAATCCATGACCTAACCCTTGGGCATCAGAAACCTTGGTGAACCTCACTAAAGTGGACGTTACCGAGGTTTTTTTTTTTTTTTCAAATTGGGAACACAATTTTGTAATATGGATAATCTGTAACTAAAAACCAGATCAAATCTGTCTTGGGATAGCACCATTAGACACAAAAATATTTAATGAAATCTTCCAGTCTAGTACAGCATATGTAAAAAAACAATATAGCAGGTTAATACTTTCCAATATTTCAGTAAGATGTGAAAGAGAGATGGTATAATATTTATTAGAAATAAGTGGTATAGTGTCTGGAATACACAAAATAAAATTTGTTAGTCTTTGAGGGCCCCCACAAAAATGGTCTTAGCAAGTAAAGTTGATTTTTTTCCTCCTTATGGCATGAGCTGCATCATACATTTTAACGTATATTGACTTCTGAATGGAAAAAGGGGTTTGGGCATATATTTGATTTAAGAGATTGGAAATTGATTTAAGGTGATAATCAATTTCCCAACCATCCCTAGCATGCTCAGGGGCATCCACCATATCTCAAGCTAATTAGACTCACACACCTTCTTTGAGCCAAGGGCTGCATTTTTATTTATTTATAATATTTTTACACTGCCCATCTAGCAATGAAGGCCACTCTGGGCGGTGCACCACAAAATATAAGAAGATAAGAACAGCCTTGCTGGAACAGGCCACAGCCCATCCAGTCTAGCATTCTGTCTCACACAGCATCTCATGATTTGCTTCAGGGTATTCCCAAGCAGATGTCTTCACCTACTAACAATTCCCTGCAAATGGCATTGAGAGATATCCTACCTATCTCTCCAACCCTGAAGTTGTCCTTAGGAATCCATAATGATAGCCATGGATACCCTTGTTCTTCAGGAACTTGTCTAATCCTTTTTTTAAAGCTGTCAAGGCTGACAGATGTCACCACTTTTTATAAGAACATAAGAACATAAGAACATAAGAACATAAGAAGAGCCATGCTGGATCAGGCCAAAGGCCCATCTAGTCCAGCTTCCTGTATCTCACAGCGGCCCCACCAGATGCGTTTGGGAGCGCATGAGACTAGATATCTGTCTCCTGATACCACTCCCCTGCATCTGGCCCTTGAGGTACCCCGATTTTAAGCCTGGAGATTACACATCTCCATCATGGTTTGTAACCCGTGATGGACTTTTCCTCTAGGAATCTGTCCAATCCCCTTTTGAAGGCATCCAGGCCAGATGCCATCACCACATCCTGTGGCAGGGAGTTCCATAGACTTACAACGCGCTGGGTGAAAAAATATTTTCTTTTGTCAGTTCTTACTCTCCTAGCACTCAATTTGAGTGTATGTCCCCTAGTTCTGGTATTTTGAGAGAGGGAGAAGAGCTTCCCTCAATCCACTTTACTCATACCCTGCATTATTTTGTATGTCTCAATCATATCCCCCCTCAAGCGCCTTTTTTCCAGACTAAAGAGGCCCAATTGTTTTAGCCTTTCTTCATAAGGAGGTGCCCCAGCCCAGTAATCATTTTAGGCTCTCTTCTGCACCTTTTCCAGTTCCACTATGTCTTTCTTGAGATGCGGTGACCAACACAATACTCCAGGTGGGGCCTTACTATTGGTTTGTATAACGGCATTATAATGTTGGCTGTTTTATTTTCAATCCCCTTTTTGATAATCCCTAGCATGGAATTGGCCTTCTTCACTGCTGCCACACATTGGGGAGACACCTTCATGGAGCTGTCCACCAACACACCAAGATCTCTTTCCTGATCCGTCATGGATAACTCAGAGCCCATGAGTTGATAGATGAAGTTTGGATTTTTTTTGCCCCAATATGCATTACTTTACATTTGGTTACATTAAAACGCATTTGCCATTTCTCAGCCCACTCCCCCAGTTTGGAGAGATCCTTCTGGAGCTCTTCACAATCTTCTCTGGTTTTTACCACATGGAAAAGTTTTGTGTCATCTGCAAACTTGGCCACCTCACTGTTTATCCCTGTCTCCAGGTCATTTATGAACAGATTGAAAAGCACCGGTCCCAGGACCGAGGCCTGGGGCACACCGCTTTTCACTTCTCTCCATTGTGAAAATTTCCCATTGACACCTACTCTTTGTTTCCGGGATCTCAACCAGTTCTCAATCCATAAGAGGACCTGCCCTCTTATCCCCTGGCTATGCAATTTTTTCAGCAGCCTTTGGTGAGGGACTGTGTCAAAAGCCTTTTGAAAATCCAGATAGACTATATCCACCGGTTCACCCAAATCCACGTGCCTGTTGACCTTTTTCAAAAAATTCTAAAAGGTTTGTAAGACAAGATTTACCCTTACAGAAGCCATGCTGATTTTCTCTCAGCAAGGTTTGTTCTTGTTCTGACAGGGAGTTCCACAGACCACTGATCCTCTGAGTGAAAAAGTACTTTCTCTTATTTGTTTGAGATCTAGCACCCAAAAGTTTCATGGAGTGTCCCCTGGTTCTTGTCTTGTGTAGTAGGGAAAACAGTTTTTACTTATCTACTTTGTCCACACCGTGTATGATTTTATAAACTTCAATCAGGTCACCTCTTAGGCGCCGTCGTTCAAGAGTGAAGAAGCCCAGTTGTTGCAGCTTCAGATGGTAAGGAAGGTTATTCTAATCCAGAATGTAGCAATTAAAATGCTTGATTATACAAACTTGATAATTTATGCAATTAGTTGAGACAAAACCACATTAGGCACATTAAGAGATCAAGTGCGCCTTATTCAAAGAGAAATTATTACAGGCGAGAAGAGGGAATTAAAACTCTGTTATTTCAAGTAACACACTTATTGTTCTATTCATGTCCCTAATTTGACTGCATTCCTGACCTGCAGATATGAAGCCAAGCTCACTTCTTTCCTGTCTTCTCTATTTATTCATTGATTAGAGAGTTAGCCGGCTAAATACTGCATCTGCCCTACATTCCATTTGCTGCTGTACATTCCCCTTGGCTCGGAAGTCTTAGCTGGGGTGTCAGGCACTGAGTGATATGCATTAATTTCGTCTCCACAGCCAAATCTTATTACAGTATGAATCCTGGTGAGTCACAAAAGTGAAGCAGACTCTTAGGCTAAATTAGCGCTGGGCAGCTCATTCAGCATCAAAGGCCAGGTTGGAAGTACATCATGAGCCATGCAGAATTTGAAAAATTTAATTGCCTATGATTAACATATTATGGATATCATTTTCATGAACAGAAAATAAGATTAAAGTAATAGGGTTTGGGTTTTTTTACCCTAGCAAATTTTTCATCCTGTAATTTGCTCTCATTGTTTTTAACAATGGTATCACCAAACAATCATGTAAAAAGAAACTATTAAATGATGGAGGAAAAACTATTGCAGTACTTTGAAGGCTAACAATTTTTATTTGACCTGAGGTTTTATGAATATGGCCCAGGAAAACCCATTCCAGGGCTATGCCCCAACAAATGCTTGCCCATTAAAAGCTGCTAGCCTTTAGGACCATAAAACATTCCTCAGAACTTCTACACTTAAAAGATAAACAGGGCATGATGCACAACTGTTAACTATGACACTTTAAATGGTTGTCATTATTTTCATGCATAGCGGTGATGTGTCTATGCAGAGCCCCATTCGGAAAATTGCCAAGCTAACCCCATTAGCAGAACCTCTGCTCTTCACTGTGCACACCCAGGTAACTTAGGGCTGATTCCACTCCTTCACTGAGAACTAACCCATTTTCTCATACAAAATAGTGGAGCAAGGTGTGTGTTGTGTGAATGCACACATGGACTTTCAGTCAGGTCAGAAAGTCTGCTACTGGAACACCTCCCTAAGAGACCTAAAGAATTCCACAACCTTTAGGATAAATCAGAAGTCTACGTTCAGACAGTAGCACACTTCATCTCAGCAGCCGTTTTCCCCCAAAAATGGTTAATTCCATTATGAAACAGATAAATAATTTGCACCTGGTACAGTTTGCTCTCTCTCTCTTTTTGAATACAGTAATCCCCCATTTGTAACAGCGGTTAGGGACCCGACCCGAACCACGATAAAGGGAAATCTGTGTTATCCAAATGCTGGGTTGGGTCAGGACAGGGGGGCTGTTTGGCGCTGCCCCAAATGGGCCTCCGAAGGGCTTCCCGGGCCTGTTGGAGGCCCCAGGAGTGATTTCCGGCAAACCCAAGCCACTTCCGGTTAGCTGGAAACCACCTCTGGGGCCTCTGACAGGCCTGGGGAAGCCTACTGGAGGCCTGCTCGAGGCAGCGCCAGGCCTGGGATAAGTGCAGGAGGCCCCCAAACAGGCCCATGCAGCTTGCCCCAGGAACTCTTTGTTTCATATACAGCAGGCCTGCACAATGTGCCTAACTGCAGATGACCAGTCACCCGCAGCACTGTTGGAGGTCGCCTGCCAGGTCCCTGCTGTCTTCCCCACATGCTGCCTGTGGCGGCATGTTTGGGGGGAGTTTTTTCCCTGCTTGTGCACAGTGAGGTGCTCAGGAGCCCAGGCTGGTGCGGGGCTGCAGGTGGTGGCACTGTCGGGCTGTGGCCTGGGCCCCACCGGAATCTCCAGGGCCGGGCACCTCCTCCCAGCCACATCTGTGCCCTCAGCCTCTCCGGCGGTGGCCTTGGGGAGCTGCCCACCGAGCTGGATGTTTTGGCCAGTAGCGGGGGTGACCACCACCAAGAGGGGGGAGGCAGCAGTGAAGTCCCCCGTTCACCCCCTCCCCAGCCAGATGACAAACACCCCAGCAGTGCACCAGATGGAGAAGCGGCAGAAGGGCCAGCGGCAAAGTCCCCTGTTCCCCCCTCCCCAGCCAGAGGACATGCCCCGGTGGCCACGTGGGGCAAAGAAGCGACTTGGAGGGTGCTCATGTGGTGCCAAATTCAAACGGACCAAGCCTCCCGCCTCCCCTTCACTTGGGTGAAGGGGAGGAGGAGGAAGGCTGCTTGGTCCTTTTAAATTTGGTTCTGGAGCCCCTGCCACTGCTGCCACCGCCACCACCACCACCACCATGATTTGCACACGAGCGCTCCAAGAGTCAACCGCAGGGGACGTTCTGGAGTATCAGGTAGGCCACAGGCTGTTCAAAGTTGGACAGCCCTGATAAGACAGTACTGCGGTCCTGCGATATACCGGGAACCACAGTATATGAACCGCAATATAGGGGGGATGACTATACAGTATTCTTTAACTTTTTGTCCCATGCAAGACAAATAAACGGAATGTCTGCAAAACCCCAACTTTTCTTCTTTGCATTGAACAAGCATATGCAAGTAGATATATGTGTGTGTGATAATACAGTAACCCCCTGGCCTTTTTCAGTTCAGTAATACAGTAACCCCCAGGCCTCACGCTGCCCCGAATGGGCCTCCAATGGCATTCCCAGGATGTCTGAGTCCCCAAAAGTGCTTCTCGCTGACTAGAAGTGACTTCCAGAAAACCGGAAGTGACCTCCAGATCACTAAAAAGCAATTTGGGGGCCTCCGAGGGCCTTTCTGGACATGTCAAGAAAGTTGTAAGTAAGAAAGAAATGTCAAGATTTTATCATGCAATTACTTTGGGGGTAGGACAATGTTCCAAAAACTTCCAGAAGTATTTCAGTGTAATGGACAAACTCTAAGTGGTTTCCATCCCTTTGGGGTGTGTTGTTTTTTGCTTTGTACTGTACAAGGAGGATTTCACTCAAACCACTTGAAATTTTCCCAATCATCTGGTAAGGAACAGAATATATGCAACGTCTTATCACTGCCACTCTCATAACTTTCATTGTCCTTCCTAACAGTCATCTGGTTTATGAATATCTATATGCATCTGATATTGCAAAAATGATATCAATAAAATATGCAATGTTTATCAACAGTTCCAGATCAATTTTTAAAATGTTTTATGATACAGAAATAACAGCCCTTCTTTCATCCTCTCATTTTGCAGGGACACCCTGTTTTCTTCTTCAATGGCAAATATTTCCTGTTCCTAAATTCTGGACCACTTCCTGTTCTTGTAGTTACTTGTCAATATGTCTAACACAGATCACAGGAGTTTCTAGAAAGCACAAAGTGCTAGAGAAAACTACTTTCAAACAGGAGCAATAATTCTCAGAACCCTCAGTACTTTCTAGGTTATAGGTCATTGGTAATGTCTGGAAGTTGAGTCATGGCTAATGGACTTCTTTTTTGAGAGATAGAAACATTTTGCTTTTCATCCAAACAGCTTCATCGGTCTGAATACAGCTAGTGCAAATCCTCCATCTTTTAGTCAGTCAGCTTTGACCTCGTCACCCTGGCCTGAATTAGGCTCATAAGATGAACAATGGCCTAAGTAGGCTCGTTAGGGAGACAATAGTATCCTTAGCCTTCAGGTGAACAATGGCCTAAGGTGCTGAAACCTCTCAAGAATGGGTCTTTGGCTATAGCCATGGTGGTGAAGGCCTTTTGATTTGCCTGGGGACTTTTGAAAGCACCGCCTGATAAGTAGCAGATAGACTATGCAGGAGCCCACCACCTCTGTTGAGGGAGGGGTTTTCAATGCTCACATGAATGGCCTCCCTTACTCCTCTCTCAAACCACCTCTCTTCTTTGTCTAATATGCATACATCCTCATCTTTGAAAGAGTGCCCTTTGTCCTTCAAATGGAGGTATACTGCTGATTCTGGTCCTGAGCTGTTACCACTCCTATGTTGGGTCATCCTTCTGTTTAATGGCTCTTTAGTTTCTCCAATGTAGAGGTCTGAACACTCCTCACTGCATTGGACCGCATATACTATATTGCTCATTTTATGGTTTGGTATCGGATCCTTTGGGTGGACAAGTCTCTGCCTTAGTGTGTTTGTGGGTTTGAAATAAACAGGGATGTGGTGTTTGCCAAAAATTCTTTTAAGCTTCTCCAACACTCCAGACCCGACGGAAGAACCTGGTCATTCCTTACATGGCTGGTTTAGCATCATTTATCCTTAGGTAACAGCAAGAAAAATACTTTCCAAAAATGTGCTGCAATGTTGTTAGTAAGCCTTCCAACCCCTTTTTAAAAAATGATAAAATATAACGAAAACTGTTGTTACAGAGCTCCAACACAGAAGGCACTTTATTGAGCAGTATGCAAAATGTAATGGGTTTCCTTCCTCCATGAGTGTACATCTTAAATGTTGAGGGAACAACACACAATCAAAGGAGACCTATAGAAAATGTGACATCCCTGTTATAAATCTAAAAAGTATAGCAGCCAGTACTACTGATACAAGTATAGTATGATAAAATACTATAATTGTGAGCATCCATTACTGTGTTATGTGCCACCAAGTCAAAAGGGATTTATACTGACCCTAATAGAGCTATGAAGTGATATATTTAAGGAATGGTTTTACCAGCTCCATGCAACCCTAGAAATGTTCATGGCTGAGCCAGGATTTCAATGTAGCTCTCATGAGTGCTACACCATCACTCTCTACACTATACAACATAGGGTATAAACAACAATACATGAAATGCTTCATGAACTTTTATTTATTTATTTATTTATTTATTTATATACCACCCATCTTCCCAATAGAACTCCATGTCATCCTTGTGCATCATCATATTTAATGTTCAAATGATCCTTGTATGATTAAGATCATCTTCTCAACGCTGAACTACCTTCTCCATTTTAACATTATTACTAGAGATGGGCACGACCAGAAAAATTTTTTTTCCGAGTTGTCATTTTTCGGGATGGGTCCGTTTCGGGTCGTTTCCGTTTTTTGCGAAATTTTTCAAAAATTTGTTGTTTCATCGTGTCGTTTGTCGTTTGTCGTTACTGCGGCGATTTAGCACGACTTGACTTCCCAGAGCATGGGGTTAGGGGATAAGGGCTAGGCTTAGGGTAACGGTTAAGGTTAGGGTGGGTTAGTGGGCTGTACCTCTGGGTGCCTCTTGCCCACTAAGAACACAGTGTACTGGCGTATGGGTTAGGGTTAGGGTTAGGATTAGGATTAGGGTTGATGGGCTTTTTATGCCCTCTCTGGCACATCCAGAAGTCTCAGCAAAACCTGGCCATGCGATTGGTGGAATGGCTCCAAAAATTTGCATGGTCCCATCCCATGGCCAGCCCATCATTGCGCGTGCACAGGTGTAAAAAAATGAAAATAAAATAAAATAAAATAAAATAAAATCAATGGAGATATTTTGTTGCAAGAAAAACCCACTGTTGCTACTGTAAAAATTCAGGCATTTAAAATAGCTAATTTTTGCATGTTTCTGTGGTGCTTTGGTGGGTTTTTGGACCACGATTTCAAAAAAAATATTGTGGTCGCCATTTTGGATCCCCCTGCACTGCATGGCAAATGGAGATGCCGAGGATGCCCCCTCCCAACCTGGTACCAGCAAGTCTCAGCAAAACAGGAGGGGGAGGCTGGAATGGCTCCAAAAATTTGCATGGTCCCATCCCAAACCAGCCCTCTGGTAGGTGCCCTTAGGCAAAAAAATAAAATAAAATAAAATAAAATAAAATAAAATAAAATAAAATCAATGGAAATGTTTTGTTGTAAGAAAAACCCATGCTGCTACTGTAAAAATTCAAGCATTTAAAATAGCTAATTTTTGCATGTTTCAATTTTTCTTTTGTGGGTTTTTTGATTTCAAAAAAGTTCTGCGGATGCCATTTTGGATCCCCCGCACCGCATGGCAAATGGAGAACAAGGATGCCCCCTCCCAGCCCGGAAACCAGCAGCCCAGGACAGGAGGGGAGGCTGGATGTCCCCTGAAAACTCAAGAAATGCATATATTAATTTAAAGCATTATTCTGTCTGGCTTTAAACCTAGTTTCCTCTCTTTCAAAACCACGGTGTTAACTGAAGCTTGAAAAATATGCAATATGAACAGTCCAATTAGTTATTACCACATCCACTTTTTGTTTCTGTCTCACATTCTTCAGCTAGCAATGCTCAAGTTGCATTACAAATACTGATGGCAATTACATGAGGTACAATAACAACTGGAAGAATCAGAAAACTTACCTGTGTGACTAGTGGTTCCAGTAACCTCTCCACAGTTAGTGTCCTGATTTCCAAACTTTTGGGGTCCCATTTTAAAATGATAGGTGAAGTTGCAGAAGTCAAAATATGCAAATGAAAAATCCAATTAGTTATTATGACATCCACTTTTTGTTTCTGTCTTGTATATTCAGCTAGCAATTTTAACTGCATTACAAATAGTGATGGCACATCCGAGGTACAATAACTGATTTGGAAGAATCAGAAAACTTACCTGTGTGACTAGTGGTTCCAGTAACCTCTCCACAGTTAGTGTCCTGATTTCCAAACTTTTGGGGTCCCATTTTAAAATGATAGGTGAAGTTGCAGAAGTCATGCTCCCTGAAACAAAAATAATTATGTAAGTATGATTCCAAGCTGTATCTGTAGTTGTATATTCACTCTCATTTTAACTACTCTATGAATAGTTTATATATAATTTATACTAGACCTTCCTCAACATTATTAGTTTCACAAATTAAAACCTCTATAAAAAGCACTAGATATACACAAAGAGGCTTTGACCAACACTCTTATGGAAAAGAAAGAAAGAAAGAAAGAAAGAAAGAAAGAAAGAAAGAAAGAAAGAAAGAAAGAAAGAAAGAAAGAAAGAAAGAAAGAAAGAAAGAAAGAAAGAAAGAGCCACTAAGCAACCCAGGTTTCAACATCAATAGAATTCATGCATCTACTAATATGTTACAATTCAACAGAGAAATATTCCATTAGGTTTATGCCCATTTGAGGTATTAAAAAAAAGGAATGGGGGAGGGAGGGAAGGAGAGCAGATTAACATTTTTTTTCATTCTATGTTTCACTGGCAGGTTATGAGCTCTGTTTTGGCAGAATTAGACACTGTTCTCTAGGTAGAGTTTTCAGGCAGTATCAAACATGGGTGTGGTACAAGTAAGCAGTTGGGAAAGGCTGCAAAACTCCTGCGTGTACCCACTGCAGTGGCTTCTACTAAGAAGAGCGGGAAACAGAGGAGGAAAATACAGTCTACAACTGCTATTATGAGCCCTCCAAACAAAATCTGCCACCTAGTTGCCTTGATCAGCACGGACATGGTTGCTTCAGTGCTTCAGCACTGAAAGAACAGCAGGCAGCAGTACTGGCTGTCTGTGTCTCTGCCAAGGAGGTGACAGAAAAGCCTCTAATTCAAGGTAGGTCCTACAAGAGTGAGATGTGTTCCAGTGACATCTTTCTGCAATCCAGCCAGGGCAAGTGTCCAAAAAAGATAGTGAAGAAGGCACTTTTCTCCTCTGCCAAAGAATGACAATGATGACTATCAGACCGATACGGTCAGCGTGAAGAGTGCTGCCGCTTTTGTGGTTGGGAAAGAGATTGATGAAGAGCACCGGCCATTGTCCATACCACGTAGACCCATCACATTCAAGGAAGGATTAACCCCTCATCCCCATTCCCATAAACATCCCTCCTATGCAAAGCAGCACGGTGGTTGGTGGGAACTCCACTCCAAATACATAGACATCTGAAATCCATATTTCTATACTGCCCCTTTAGTGCAAACTGCACTACCCAGGTCGGCTTACAAAAAGCTGCTGGAACTAGCAACACTTAGCAATTTCTGTTCGGAGCATGCAGCCAAAAGGTCAATAATATAGAAACATTTCAACGCTGTGCAACAACTGCTGGATGGCTGAGTGGGTACACTGCAAGAAGGAGCCCAAGGTCAAGGGAATATACTCAGCCACCTGAAGATTCAACGCAAGGGCTGAATGGATGAAGTGGGTCCGGTGTGGCTAAGTGGCTTCCTTATACTGGAAGACAAGGGTTTGTGTCTTTCTCAAATGGTGAAATGACACCTTTATATTGACTATAATATTGATTTCTGTGTACAGTGGTACCTTGTATAAAAGAATTAATTTGTTCCAAAAGAAATTATGTTAAGCAAATTTTCCTTTATACAAATTTCCCATAGGAATGCATTGAAAACAGAGTAATCCCATTTTTATGTTGTACGGATTCTCCCCATAGGCAATTATGTTAAGCAAATTTCCCTATCTCTGGAATTTTTTATGTTGTACAAATTTTATGTTATACAGGCTGTTTGTTATACAAGGGTCCACTGTATATGGAAATTCAATTTTTTTAAAAAAAAATCTGAATTCCAAGTGTGAAGGGCTGTAGTTTAAGATTCCAATTCAAAATTCCAAACTTGAACTTTAGTGCTAGGTCACATCACTGCTGTTTTTCAAAATAGCTTTGAAGGCAACTGCATACATCAATATTCAAGCAATTTTGCTTTAAAACTTCCCAAAATTACCTTGAAATATTAATCTGATTTAGTTTTATTGATTTATTTTTATTTTAAATATTGCTACCCAACCTTTCTCCTTGGAAAGGACCCAAGGCAGTGAAGAGCATTAAACAACCCTGAAACATTAAATAAAATATTCACGTTAAGAACAATGAATTTGAAGAGGTATCCTGCATCAGTAAAAAGGTGATGTTAACCACACTAAGAACAATAACTGGACAATTTAAAGGGAAAAAGAACATTTCACGATGAGAGATGGAAAATGGAAAATGGAAAATACAAGTAGTATTACTTGGTAGCGGGGGCAGCCAAAAAAAATAAATAAATAAATAAATAAATATTATAAATTCAATCCAAACAATAATGCATGACAATCCATCTAAATGTCTCATAGTGGGTAGTCAGTAATTCAAGGAAAACTTGCCTGAAGAAAAAGGTCTTTGCCTTCTTACAGAAGGACCGCAAAAATGGGGCAGACCTGGCCTCCAGTGGGAGGAAGTTCCAAAGTCTGGGAGCAGCAACAGAGCAGGCAACTGATGTACTCATCAGACGCAAATATAAAGGTGGCAGGATGGAGAGAAAGGCCTCTCCTGATAAACTCAGCACCCCCAACAGGCTTATATTTGGAGATACAGACTTTGAGGTAATGTAGTCCCAGGCGAATTAGGGCTATGCAGTTTAAAAACCAGCTGCCTAGATGCCCTAAGCACATCCAATCTCGCCTGCTCTCGGAAGTTAAGCAGGGTTGGGCCTGATAAGTACTTGGATGGGAGACCACCAGGGAATACCAGGTGCTGTATGGGCCTGGAGTAGGATCTGGCAAACCACTCCAGTATTCCTGCCAAGGAAACTCCATGGACATGGTGTTGTGAAGAGATGGTCACGACTGTAATGATGCAACACACACACACACACACACACACACACACACACACACATGACCACTGTAACCAGCCCCAGTCAACAATCTGGTTGCTGTGTTCTGGAGCCACTGAAGTTTCCTGAGACTTTCCATCAGTACCAACAGCTGTTCTTTCCCTTCATGATTTCTCAGCTTATTATCTCTCTGCCCAATGAGGGCAAAACTGCCTTTGATACTAAGGAAATATATCAGCATATTCCTATTCCTTGCATATTAGACATCCGTACAATCTATTCTTAGCTAAGAAAAAGCTGGAAGCTTTTTTATTTAACCGATAGAGTAAATTCACAAGATATGTACATGTATGTGTAAAATTAAATTTCTACTGACTATAACAGTGATGGCGAACCTATGGCACGGGTGCCAAAGGTGGCACTTGGAGCCCTTTCTGTGGGCACTTGACATCACCCCTTCATAGCCACCTGTATACAGGTTAAATTACTGTATTGGCATTTTGCAAAAAAAAAAAATAATAATAGTGGGTTTTGAATTACAGTTTGGGCACTCGGTCTCTAAAAGGTTCGCCAGCACTGGACTATAACAAGAAATGAAGAAGCTCCCTGTGAAATAAATGGTGCACAAAAAGAGCGGGAAAGAGATTACTTAACGTTTTAGAGAGGAATTAAAGGTTCTTGAGCTATTGTTCACATGAAGGCAAATATGGAAACAATAGTAAGGTTCTTGGTGACTAAATGCTCAAGATGCATAATAATTTGAGAACTCCCTAAGAAAAACAATTTATACTGGACAAATGCCTGCTGTTGATCTCGTGGTCCTTCTGATATATTTGATATGATACACTTATTTTCAAGCAAACTGTCTGTTATATTCACTTTTTGTTTCTTGGAAAATCTAAAAATACCTAAATATAATGGCTAGAATCTTACTGTGGTAAAACTATGTGCATAACATCAAATATCAAAGCTGTTTTTGCACCTTGTTGGTTGACACCACAACCAGATGACAATCAGACATGCCACAATCAGACAGACCGACATGATTCTGGTTCATGTATGAACAAATCCACATTGAGCGCACCTGGCCAGCCTCACCTTGCCAATTCCCTACTTAAACTGACAATCTAAGTTAAAAAAAAAACCACCTTATTTTATATCCTTGACATTTAATGTGGATGTTAATCAGCTCCCCGAACAAGACATTAAAAGCAAATGTATCGCACTTTGTCAGAATGATGCCATGACCTCTAGCTGTGCTGTGGCAGAATCACATGTTGGCAGTCACAACGGTATGAAATGGGCATAATAAATGAGAGATACAGAAAACAATAGGCATTACTTCTCCTTTTTTTCCTTTCCCCCCAGACAGATTGTTTTATATATAGGTTGTTCATTCAAAACCATATACTAGAGATGGATTTCTTGGGATTAATAACCAATTGCCCCAACAATGGAAATGGGTTATGGTAGGGGAAGTTTCCTTAAATGTTTACAAATAACTGCTGATACTGTACAACCATCCATCTTTTGTCATTAGGAGAGAGAGCTTACGTAAGTGCCACAGTTTCTTAACTATTCAGAGCTAAAACTAGAGAGGTACATCTTTCTTTATTTCATTCTTGCTGAGGAAGACAAATAAACCCAGACTCTTTGCCACTGTGTGAGATATTCCAATATTTGGAAGCATTTCTGTGCATTCTGGAACCTCTTCCATGTAAAAATTCACATTCTTTTGTGGGAAAAGTCGTATATTAAAAAAAACCCACCCTTGTATTGTGTGCACAATGCTATTCTATTAGAGCCAGTATACAAGGAGTTTCACAGAGAAGAAAACATTATATTGGTAGTGGAAAAAAGCTTGATTCCTTCACCATCATGGAGATCCGATTCAGTTTTTTTTTTCCCACTTTAGTGTCCCAATATGTAGAGAAATGCTATTTATCACCAGGATGAGACAATATGTGACTACACATTGTCTTTTCAGTTTTAAATGATGTTGAGCTCTGAGAGTATAGAATCAGTCTGTAAAGGATTAAGAAAGACTATCATGTCTTTAGCTCATAGCTCTTGATCAAAAAGCTGTAAATCAGAAGCTAGTTTGTGCCCAGAGTAAGTTTCCAAGTATTCATAAACAATCAGAAAGTAAGCACCTTTAGATTTCTCTTACACTGAAATAAGATAAATGTACCTGATTTCTGTTAGTGTTGTGAAAAATCCTTTCAAAATTACCCAGTCTCACTGAGCTTGGCTGACCCGAGAAATTAAGACAGAAAGTCGAGAGAACCCAATGCAACCAGCCATTAAGAATTATCATTTGCAGCATGAGGATGACATTCGCAGCAGAAAAAGGGAAGGTTTGCTTTTGTTTTTTATCTAAGTTGTCATCTTTTTTCCCATCTCTGAAGGCAAGTGACGTAAACAGCAAGCACAAAAGATGGGCAAACTGAGCAAAATGTTGCCAATAAGCAACCTGATGTTTCTAATTTGTAAATGTTCATCTTACAGCTTGGTCCTTTTATGCAATCTGCACAAAACTGTTCTTGCAAAAGTGAGAAATCGTATCAAGTGCCAGAACATATCTCACTGTTTTAGAAAAGAAGTGAAATGTTTACAGAAACTCCACTCTGCATCTACCTGTTCTGACTGCAGGTGGTCCACACTGAGCTCCTGAATCAGAGTTCTTCTGTTACTCCATAAACTGTCCTACACCAGCAACTAGAGATGGGCACGAAACAGAAAAATGGTGTTTTGGTATTTCGTTTGTCATTGAGAGGTCTGTTTCGGTTTGTTGGGAATTTTTTGAAAAATTTCATTATTTATTTATTTATTTATTTATTATATTTGTATCCCGCTTATCTACAGGGTCCTTTTACAACAAAAAAAGGCTACAAAGCCAATAAAATACAATAAATAATCACAGACAAACCTGTTCTAAACACTGTTAAAACCACATGACACCTCGGCTAAAAGTGGCGGGAAAGAAAAAAAAAAAAAAAAAAAAAGAAAAAAATCATACGAAAAAGGTAGGTTTTCAGTGCCAGAACATATCAGGGACTCTGCACTTCACTGGGGATTTAGCCAAAAGAAGTGAAATGCTCGCGGCCTCCGGGCTTTACGGGAGAAACTCCACTCTGCCATCTACCTGGAGGGTTCTGACTGAGGTGGGCCACACAAGCGGGAGGCTCCTGAATCAGCACACCAACCACCAGTTCTTCTGTTACTCCATAAACTGTCCAGCCTCGAGATCACCAGCACCACTAGATGGGCGGATGGGCGATCCGACGGAGAAGGCGGACCTGGTCAAACCTGGTGCTCCATGGCAAGCGCCGGGTTTTCGCACCTTTGGAGGGAGACTCCCCCAGACAGGGAAGAGGGCCACCACCCCCGACGGTGAGCTCCCGAAGAACATAACCTGTCTTCTCGGGGTTGAGCTTAAGCCTGTTCGCCCCGGTCCAAGCCAGTACGGCCTCCAGGCACCCGTCGAGAACTTCCACAGCTTCCACAGCAGAGGTGTTAAAGGAGAGATAAGCTGCGTGTTTTGACAGCAGACTCCAAAACTTTCCAACGGCCGTTTTAGATGTTAAACAGCATGGGGGTCATTTCTGTGGAACCCCACACGGGAGGATCCAAGGGGCCGATAACTCCCCCATGCTGATTTTTCCAAAGCACGGAGCCAACTGCAAGCATGCCTCCGATTCCGACCTCCCAGAGCCGGTCCAACAGGATACCGTGGTCGGTAAGGCCGCTGACAGATCCAGGAGGACCAACAAAGATGGATGCTGGCAGGTCATCTTGCAGGGCGACAAAGCTGTTTGGTACCCCGGCGCGGGGCCTAGGATCGAGGCACTGCCGATCCTCCAAGTATGACTGCAGCCGGACCGCCGCCACCCTCTCGATCACCTTGCCCACCAAGGACATTGATAGGACGATAGTTTGTCAGATCATCCACCGCCAGGCCAGGTTTTTTCAAGATGGGCTTTACCACCGTCTCCTTCAGGGAGGAAAAAACCCCTCGCTGAACGAGGCGGTGGCGATGGCAGAAGCCCAGCCATAGTCCCTCTGGCAGCTCTAATTAGCCAGGCAGGGCAAGGGCGAAAGAGAGGGGCACTCAGCCTCGGAGATCTCGACAGCAGAAACAGGCCCAAGCGCACCCAACCGAGGCGCAGGCGGACCAGCAACTGGAGATGGCGGGGAGGCTGCAACCGGAGGACGGATGGCCTCAATCTTAGTTCGCATTGCTCACTACTGAACAGTAGGAGGAGGCCCCAGACTAACTGAGGTCCCGAACCACCGGAAGGGACTGGCGGTTCGAGGCCTCAGCAATTCTCAGGAGGTGAAAGATGTTCTAGCCTCCCTTATCGCCGACTAGACTGGGCATCAACGGCAGCCTTACTCAACGCCGTGCGGGCTTTCCTCCAGCTGCGTTCCAGCCTCCTCCTAGACCTGCCATTGCCCAGTCTGCAACCTGGGCATGCTCCGGTCATTGGTTGACAGCATGCCAAATCCCATCACATCAGCCAAACCACCAGGTAGTCCCCCAAAGAGCTCTCCATTTTAGTGGGCCGGTGGCTGGTCGCCAGGGAAAATGAAAGCAGGTGATGGTCCATGACACAGGAAGGGAGACAAGGTCCCCCAAACGAATCCCCCGACAATAAACACAGATCAGGGTGTGACCAGATCTGTGGGTGGGGCATAAAACATGCTGGGACAGACCCAAAGCCATGGATTCCATGAACTCCAGAGCTACACCAACAAGCCCACCATCCGCATGCACGTTGAGGTCTATCGGGACAACAATAAATAATTGAGCTCTGGAAGGGATTTTTACGGGGATGTAGCCCAGCACAATGCCAAATCTGTCCCGCTGTCCCACCAACAGACATTTAACCAAAGGCCAGCTCATTTCCTTGTGCGGCCCCTCCCCCTTTTGACCCCCCAACCTTCCCACTCCCTCTACCAGATACCCGGGCGGGCAAAGGAGAGAGAGAGAAGCCCCCCCCTCTGTGCCCACCCAGGTCTCGGTGATGAATGCCAGGTCGGGCTTCCCATCCGCAATGGTATCATAGATGAGAGGGATCTTGTTATGAACCGACCTGGCATTCATCAGGATACAGGTAAGGTTGGGGGCGCTGGTGGAGTGACTCCCGGGCACGTGACAGAGAGCCGAGGGGTCAGAACGAGGGACAGACACGAGTTTTTTACCGTTTTTCGTTTTTTCATTTGTCGTTTCTTCCCGCTTTTTGCGCGATTTTTAAAGCATTTCCATGCACAGGCATCTTCCAACACCCCAGAACAGAGGGAAAACACTAAAAAAATGGATGCTGGCAGAGACACAGTATAGACTAGGTATGCAGGGAGGCTGCAAAGGCAGCGGCTGGCGTTGCCCAGGGTGCAAGGCAGCCGCAGAGTGACTGCACTGTGGGGCAGGGGAGGGTACTCACCGAGAGGTACGCAGCACGCACGCACACAGGGAGGCTGCAGGACTGAAGCTAGAGTCGCAGAGACAGCAATCCCACCCTAACTCCCACCAGGGACTGCAAGGAAAGAGCTTTTTATGCCCTCTGTGGCTGCCAGACCTGCCCACCCAGTCTGCAACCTGGACATGCTATTGGTTGAACATGATCCCATCACATGGCTTGCCTCCATTTTGTGGCTGGTGGTGACATCCATTTTAAAGGGGAAAGAAAAATACATCCGATGGGAGAAGACAAAAACAAATGTTTTAAGGACCCGAAACCCCCTGATATGTATTATCAGACAATATAAATAATTATCGCTGTGTTTTTACAGATGTCCAGGGCGTTTTTTAACATTTAAAACAGCTCATTTCATTCTCAGGCATGACCACAGGTTTGTTCTGTTCGTTTCGTTGCATTTTGCAGAAGGCTGAGTCATTGCAGAAGGCTGAGTCATTGCATTTTGCAGAAGGCTGAGTCATTGCAGAAGGCTGAGTCATGGCAACTGGCCTTCTTTTCTTGTGAAATGGAAACCTTTCACTACTCCTCCAAGTAGCTTCTTGGATGATCCCACAAGAAAAGTCCATTTCCCATGACTCAGCTCCCAGATCTGTACTAAGATGTTTAGAAGTAAAGAAAGAGTCCATGCCTATGACCCACCATGTGCTACTCTCCTTCCCCCACAATTAGCATGTGAGATGAAAACAAAAAGAAAAAATATTCCCAGAAGCACATTTAAAATTTCAGTCTTGGGTCAGGGGGAATGGAGGTTGCAGCAATCCATTTTGTTTCAAAAACACATACACGGGGCTTCAAAAATATTTTATTTTATTTTACTTTTGTAATGCAGGGATTTCAGAGATTACCCTTTTCATATTGTTTCCCTTTTGCTATTAATAGAGATAGACTTCCAGTCAAATGCTAAGGGCTCATATACTATTCTAGGATAAAATAAAAGTATTGGTTACCCTTAATTTCCTCAATTTTTAAAATTCAAACTACATCGTGGACTACACATGTCTGCAGAATGTCTTCAGGGGTCTGTTGGATATGAGTCCATGTATAAAGACCACATGCACATGGGAAGAAGGGTATTTAGTATCAAATTCCTACATCGTGAAGTGCTGCATTGCTACTTCAAGTGAAAGGTCATAAATATTAATTAAGATCTTAAGGTGCTCTGAGGTAGGGGTGAAAAGATTGCCTGGGCAGTATATATCACAGCCCTCATGATACCATTAAGGATCTATGAAACCCCCCCCCCCAAGTTTGCTGTTGTCAGGACCACACCGTTCCTCAACAGCTGCCAATGAATGTCCTCCTGCTGTCACAACCATCATCCACATGCAGCAGAAATGTACAGCAGATCTCTGTGGTGCCAGAAGGGTCTACTATGTCTACCCATAGCACAGAACCATGCCAGTCTGTAATGCAAACTATGACTTTCCTTTCTGGAGAAGAGAGGAAAAAGAAGAAAACAGAAAACAGAAAACAAAAACAAAAAAAAATAGGATGATGGGTTGAGGGCATAAAGAAATGTAATTAAAGAGATGGGGCAGATAACCAGAGATTAAAAGTGCCAGCAACAATAGAAGCAAAGCAAGGAACTTTGGGGAAAGTGAAAGGACACACAAAAAGGAAGACATCAAGAAAACACCCTTTGGTTAGAGCCACCTGTCATTATTCACTGACAGGCAGTGCAGTCCCCAGGAGATCCTGCTAAAATAATATAAGGTAGCAACAGGAGGTCTGAATTATCTTTTAGGCAGAGCAAGAACTGGAAATAGGTCAGGCAGATGGTTGGCAGGGATTACTTCTCCCAACAAGCTGCGTGTTTTGCACATAGTTTATTATGTACTTGATTTCACTGTATTTCAAATCATTTCTATAAGTTTTGACCGATTTCCTTGGTTTGCTGGATGCAAACGAAAAGAAACAGCAATGACCGCTGCATTCTGTATAAATAAAATATATGTGTGGTTACATTCCTTTATTTATCCTTCTCCATTTACACATATCTGTTGTGGGGGGGGGGAGGCACACACACCCAGCCACAAGGTCCCCATGATGAGTAAAATGAAAATGTTCTCATTCATGATGCTTTCCCCAAATGTCGCCATGCCAAGACTCCCCACCGCTGCGCAAGTATAATAATCTTCTGTGGTTTGGAGATCTTTCCCCACTCCCCAAAATGGCCACAAAACCTCTGAAAAAAATCACAGAATGCTTTCTTGGTGGTGGTGGGGACTCAGATGCAGAGCTGTCCCATTAATACAATGTAGTTCACATGAAGGAAAGATGGAAGTGCCGTTTATCCAGTACCGCTTAGAACTGGGCAATTCAAGCTGCACTCAGAAATGCTTATGGGACAATCCATCAATTACATTCATGCCCCGGGAACACAGACAAGCCAAAAGGACAGTGACTTTGGAAAAGGCTAGGATTCAGAATAGGAGAGGCCCAGCTTCAGGAGTGGCACCACCTTTCTGAAGTCTGAAAAGACTAACACCATGAGACAGTGTTTTCCAACAGGCTATTTTGCTCTGAGTATATTGATGCTAGAAGTAGATTGTAGAACAAGGTTCCCTTCCCACCCCCACTCCTCACACAGGGTATTTGCTCCTCTGTGTACCCCTCACTATTGTTTTTGTCTTGGCCATGACAGAACCCATGGGAGCAGTCACACACATGCATGGGGCACACGGGCAGGCGGGCACACACACACACACACACACACACACACACACACACACACACACACACACACACACACACACACACACACACACTGCAGCAGGGATGAAAATTAGAGTGCACATTGCTGTAGAACCAAATGCCAATGTTTGTGACAAGGTTAGGAACTACTTAAAGGAGTGGTCCCCAGATGTTCAGGGACTACGACTTCCTGGAATGCTGGCTAGCACATCTGTCACTGGAGGTATGAGGTTTTGCCCAAGAACATCTGGTGACCCAAGGTTAGGAATCACTGCCCTATAGCAAGGACACACAAATTTTTATCCACAATTTTCTCTAAATATTCCCCATTCCAGCTACAGACTGATTATTTTTTCCCTCTCATCTGTCACTTTCTTGCTCACCTTCCATCCAGTACCCTCTGCTCTTTTCTTTCACCTTTCCTATGAAACAAATATTTATTTCCATAGACTCAAAACCAGGAGACCATTTCTTCAGCCCAGCAAACAGGGGAGAAGGTAGCCTTCTCCCACCATCATCACCAATGCAGGCTGCACTCTCTGTCTGCTGCCAACTGGCATAAAAATGCACCCACCATATTTCACCCTACACATCTCTCTTTCCTCCTGTACCCTACACTTTGGTATATTGAGACAATCTGCCTGCTACAATCAGCAATTAATAGAGATAACCTGCTGAATGTTAAAGCCACTAAGACAAAAACAATCAGAACATCTCTTCCACTTTTACTCCTCACTGTAACACTTTTCTCATTGTCTGGAGCCCTAAGATCTAGTAAACCTAAGCACCAGAAACAGGCAACTCAAAAGGTTATTGGAATTCTTAATCTTTCATACCTGCTTGGTCTCAATTAGCAGTTCTGCTGAAAGTCTGGAAGTTGAGTCATGACAACTGGACTTTTTTTTTGAGAGAGAGAGAGAGAGAGAGAGAGAGAGAGAGAGATTGAAACATTTCGCTGCTCATCCAAACAGCTTCATCCGTTGAATGAGCAGTGAAACATTTCAGTCTCTCAAGAAAAAGAAGTCCACTTGCCAGGACTCAACGTCCAGATAAACTCACCTAGATGACTGAGAATCTTCACAGACATATTCTGCTGCAAGGTGACAATTCCTATATATCAGGCATGTCCAAAGTCAGGCCCGGGAGCCAAATGTGGCCCGTTTTCAAATTTCAAGCAGCCCGCGACCTCTTAATCCCATCGGCTCAACCTGTCATGCATCTCCGCCAGCTGGCCCCTCCCCATACCGGATGGAGAGGTCAGCTTGCAGTTTTACAGTTTGCCTGCCCTCCCTGCCTCTGTCCATCACCACCCAGCCACCTTCCCAGCCTATCCGTCCCCAGCTCTGTTGCTGCAGCGTCCTCCCCGCTTCCTTGTATGTCCTAGAGGCTTGTGCAAAGTCCGGCCCGGGGGCCAAATGCCACTGAATGGTCGGCCCCCACACATTTTCACCTCACCAAATCTGGCCCTCCTTGCAAAAAGTTTGGACACCCCTGCTATATATATTAAGTATGACAGTGAGAAAAATCTCACTAGGAAGAAAAAATTGAAGTACTCCAGCTGCACATTTACCTATTCCAAATAATAAACCTCATAACTCGGTCTTCAAACAGTTCATTCTTCATTTAATAATTTTCATAATTCAGCCAATTCAACTGCATTATAATCAAGAGGATAGCACTTTTGAATAAATGTGCAAAGCTTTATTGATACTGCTGTCAGGATAGAACTCCAATGGTTTTGAAGAAATTGCCTGTGAAGTTCTTTACACAATCAATTTGATATAGAAGGGGACTATTACATTTCTCTGAATATGTTCTCCATAATCCCCAGGAGGGAAAGGAGGGCATATCACAAAAAGCAATATTGGTTTTGCCGTTGAAGCAGAGCTAGCCGAACGGATTCCAATCACAGATTAAATTTCCCCCAGTAATTACTCTATCAAGCCCCATTAACTTGCATTTGGCTACTGCCTCTCTTTCAGAAAGGCATCTGGTCTCCATTGAAATGCTGAAAGTGGTGATCCACTTTCCTCCGCTGGATTCTGTCCATTGTTATGAAGAATTTATCTCAAGCTGCCTAGATGCCCTGAGCACATCCGATCTCACCTGATTTCAGAAGCTAAGCAGGGTCGGTCCTGGTTAGTACTTGGATGGGAGACCACCAGGGAATACCAGGTGCTGTAGGCGCCTGGGGTAGGAACTGGCAAGCCACTCCAATATTCCTGCCAAGAAAACTCCATGGACATGGGGCCATGAAAATCAGTCACGACTACAACGACACAACACACACAAGCACTACACATGAATGCACGCACGCACGCACGCACACACACACACTGAACTTTTTTAAAAAAAAGAATTTATCTCTACAGTAGCAGTGTTAGGATGAAGTCATACGTTTTTACTTTTATGTATTAACAGAATGTGTTGATGCATAAGGGCATTAAGTGGCCCAGCCAGCCTAGGAGAGTGGTTGGAGGCAAGTGATGGTCCTCAGTGGCAACTAGGATACTGTGTGTTGTGCTCTGTACAAAGCACAAAGCCCACACCTCTAATTTCTAGGTATAAATTACTCAGAACTGGTTTGCCATTCCCTTCTTCTGAGAGCGGTCTGCGCTAACTGTGCTGCTTGCCCATGGCTATATAAAGCTGTCTCTTCTCCCAGAATGTGCAGTCGGGAAACAAACTCTCCATTCTGGCTCTGCAATGTGGTACCCCTGTCACTGAAGCTACCCAGCCAGCTAAATATTTCTAATGCACTCTGCATCAACACATCTCGGAGAGAAGCAGCTTTTTTAAAAAAAGCAAAAGAGCTAAAACAATGTGGAGACTTTGAAACAATTAAAAGACTTAAATGTGGCAGCCAATTATCAGCACACACCTTTTCAGATCAGAGCTTATTGCGGAAACAGTTACGTGGCAAATACCATGTTGGTACTGTTTCTTTAATACTACCCACACATTCAGGGGAAGAAAGACTAGCATCTTGAAAATAGATGCACAAAAGCCCAAAGCATGAAAACAGTGTTGTTTTATAGAGCTTATAAATTGCGGTGGAGAAGAGTTCTCGGAATCATAAGTTAAAAAGTACTGAAAACCTAACTTATAAAAAGCATGATGTAACCATCTCAACTTTCATTTCTGCTTTACAATACTAATAACAATTGACAGTTTTCCATTCACATTATACATCTATTTTCATGATAATGCAATATGTCTTAACCTACAGCTTGCCTTTGAATGAATGTTAAAATTAAAATTAATATGAGTGAATCAAGAAGGCATTTAAGCAACATCCTTGTAAAAAGCAAGTCTACTATAGTTACATAACTATGTCCACACACTAACTGTGACGCAGTAAGAAGTTAGAGATTCCCCAAAGCCTAAGAAGAAATTAAACTGGCTCCGTGATCTTTCACCCAAGAACCAACCTCAACCGAACAATCCCATGTAGCATTTTCACTGCTCAACAATAATCAAATCTGGAGAGATTGTTATCCAGTACTCCAGGGCTGTCCAACTTTGAATAGGCCGAGGTCTACTTTTTCTGGCCCAAAGTGCCTGGGGGCTACTACACTAATACCTCTACTTACAAATTGTATCCATTCCTAGCAATATGCTCATAAGTAAAATAATTTGTAAGTAGAGCAACGGTTTCCCATAGGAATGCATTAAAATCCATTCTCTCTGGAATGGATTGCTTTTCAATGCATTCCTATGGGAAGGCTGACCATGCACATGCTTCCCTTGCACCTGCTCGGTCATCTGGCCAGTGGGGGGGAACAGGAGACAACGTCATGGTCCTTGAACTGCCCTGCTTGGCTGGGACAGTGGGCTGGCAAACCAGAACTTTGCTGGGGCAGTGGTGGTCCTTGGGATAGGGGAGGGAGGGGTGGAGAACTTATCCCCTCACTTTTTTTATTGGTGGCCGGCGGGCTACTTTTGAACCCTTCACAGGCTACCGGTTGGGCAGGCCTGCAGTACTCCCTACTTCAGAACTCTGCTTAGTGAATATTGAAACCAAAAGAAATAGGTTATGGGAAAGTTTATAAAATTAGCAACGTTGAATGTGAAAGGTCTGGGGTCATTTTCGAAGAGAAATAGAATCGAAGCGATGATCAAAAGGCACAAAATAGATATTGCCTTTTTGCAAGAGACTCATCAAATAAGAGATGGTATTAATGAATTAAAAATTCCAAATGTTGATATTTATGAAAAAAGCTTTGGCACATCTAAAGCAAGAGGGGTTGCCATTATAATCTCAAGGAATTGTGAATGTGTTGTTGAAAATGTGGTAAAAGATTCAGAAGGTAGATATATAATATTGCAAGTTCTAATGGGGAAAGATCATTATACTTTGGTTAATCTGTATGCACCAAAAGCGTTAACCAAGGCCGCTTTTACAATCTCCTTTGGGATCAGATTGAATTGGTTAAAAAGGGGTATTTAATAATGGCAGGGGATTTCAATATGGTCTTAGATAAAATTAAAGATAAATCGGTATGTAAAAAGGAAGAGTGGAGGACAAGACATACAACTCTAGCAAAGTTTATAAATACAACAGGATTGAAGGATGTCTGGAGAGAACTGAAAGGAGATGAAATAAAATACACCTTCTACTCACCAGTGCACAAAACCTATTCTAGGATAGATTTTGTGTTTGTTTCACAAAGCCTAATACCCAAGATAAATAATACCGAAATTGAGATCATAAAAACATCTGATCATGCTTTAATGTCGATTGATTTAGCAACAAATAAAAATTATAGAGAAGCTAAAAGGTGGAGAATGAATTTAAAAATATTTCAATATCCAGAAGTGCTGGAAAAGGTCAAAAAAGATTGGTTGGAAACTTGGGATATAAACGAAAAGGCAGGTAGCCAAACGCCAATCATATGGGACACCCTGAAAGCGGTAGCTAGAGGCCTTATCATAAAAGAAAATATTAAAACTAAAAAACAGGAAGAACTCAATAAAAGAAAATTAGAAAAACTAATAGCAGATTTAGAATCCCAATTTTTTCTTACTAAGGATAATAAGATATTGAGGTTGATTGAAGCAAGGAAAAAAGAGTTAGAAGATCTAGATTTACAACAAACACAAAGGAATCTTCTGTACCTAAAAAGAAATTTTTTTGAATACAGCAACAAGAACTCAAAACTTTTAGCCAGATTAGCACAGAAAAGACAAGACAAGAATACAATAGGGATTATAAAAGACTCCTCAGGTAAGACATGCACACAAATGAAGGAAAAGTTGTCAGCTATACAAGAGTTTTATCAGTTGTTATATACTACAAAAAATAAACCTAAGGAGGATATAGAAAGGTATATCACTAAGAATTTAAAGAGGGTCTTGGAACAGGAAGATATGCTGGAAATGGAAAAGCCTATTACAGATCAAGAGATAAGCGAGGTAATAGACAAATTAAAGAATAATAAAACGCCCGGAGTGGACGCTCTGGGACCTGAATTTTACAAACTTTTTAAAGCAGTATTAATACCTAAATTAAAGAAGCTATATAATGAAATTTTGAATGGAGAACAAATTCCGAGATCTTGGACCCATTCTTTAACTATTTTAATTCCAAAACCTAATAAAAATTTAATGGATATTGGGTCATACAGACCAATATCCTTATTAAATCAAGATGCTAAGATTTTCACAGCAATTTTGGCTAAAAGAATGAATAAATTTATAGCTAAATATATTAAAGAGGATCAATGTGGTTTTATCAAAGGTAGACAAATGGCAAATATTATTAGAAGAAATTTGAATGTTCTTTATGAAATGAGTAAGAGTACTACTAAAGCTGGGATGTTATCTCTAGATCTTTATAAAGCTTTTGATTGTGTTCAATGGCCCACATTAAAAATATTGTTAAAAAAATGGGATTTGGGAAATCCTTTTTGGGAGTAATAAATCAACTATATTCAACGGGCACTTCCTCAATAATAGTTAATGATGGATTGACTGAACAAATCACCCTAGGCCGAGGAACTAGACAAGGATGTCCTCTTCTCCAGTCCTTTTTGTATTGTTATAGAGCTCCTGGCAAATGCCATAAGGGACGACAAATTTATTAAAGGTATAGGGAAAGATGGGGCAACTAAAATTAGTTTATTCATGGACGATGCTCTTTTGACTATTGTAAACCCAATAGAGAATATTCAAAGAGTAAAAACTCATTTAGAAGAATTTGGAGAAATAACAGGATTATGTGTAAACTGGCAAAAATCAGAGAGTTTATTCTTCAATTATGGAAAACATGACTTAAAGATGATTGAAAAATCTGGACTTAAACCGGGAAAAAGCATTAAATATCTAGGATTAGAACTCCATAAAGAATTTACTAAAACTAAAGAAAGAAATATTTCGAAATTAGAAGAGGAGATGAAAAACAAATTAATATCCTACTCTAAACTAAAATTATCGTGGTTTGGCAGAATTGCATTGATAAAAATGAAAATACTTCCAAAAATTAACTTTATTTTTAAAATGTTACCGGTTCAGTTTTTAGAAAAGGAAATTACAACTCTCCAAGACATGATAAATAGGTATTGTAATGCAGGGAAAAAATCAAGAATAAATAAAAGTCTATGGTATAGATCTCAGAAAGAAGGAGGAATAGGTATACCCAATATAAAAAATTATTATATAGCCAATCAACTTAGTTCTTTGGGGGAAATTCTTTTAAACCACAGAAGTTAATATGGTGGGAGCAAGAGTCTTTGGATATAAAGGGGGAAATAAACACATTTTTATTCACGGAAGTTAAAAACAAAGTAAAGATTGACAACCCCCTATTGAATAGTTTAATTGCTACATGGAGAACATATAGGAAAATCTTGTCTCCGAAGGGATCCCCACTGGCTTTAGTTACTGACTTGGAAAGCTTTCCAGAAAACTTGAAGCATTATTTGGAGTTATTTAAAATTAAGAAAATAGCTAGACTAAAGGATTGGATGCTCAAGATTAAAACAATTCAGGATATAAAAATATTTTGCAACCCAGTGATTTAACATGGTTAAATTATATTCAACTAGGAAAATGGATAAAGGACTGGGGAAAGAGAAATAATCAAATTAGAGAATGCACAAAATTTGAACATTTCCTACTATCGCTTGAGTCTGAACAGGAAAATTCAGAGAAAGGAATAACACGTAAAATATATAAAATACTAGGGGAATTATCAGAAATGAAGGAGTTAAACACCTTGAGAGAAGTTTGGAACCAAGACCTTAATGTACAGATAGAGAAAGAAGACTGGAAATAAATTTGGAATATGAGAATTTTGAGATCATTGTCAGTCAGGATAAAAGAAAACTACTTCAAATTGGTTTCCAGATGGTATTTAACCCCAGTAAGACTAAATAGAATGAATCCTGCTTACTCTAAGATATGTTGGAAATGTGAAAAAGAGCTTGGTACTTACTTGCATCTTTGGTGGGAATGTGAAATAGTCCAAAGGTTCTGGAAAAAAGTGTTTTTAGAGCTAAGTAATATGATTAAGATGGATATAGATTGTAATCCAGAGATAGCATTATTATCATTGTTAACAAGTAAAGATTATGTTGTTACAACAAAGGAACTAATAGCAAATTTTATGACAGCTGCTAGATTAATTATAGCAAAAAATTGGAAGTCAAAACTAGAATTCAAGATGGAAGATTGGTATAATGAACTTTGGGATATAGCTATAAACGATAAACTCTCCTGCAGTTTAAAGGTTAAACGAGGAGAAATGAAAAAAGACATTTTCTACGATATCTGGGGTAAATTTTTAGATTATGTACTAGTCGAAGGAAAAGGGAAAGAGTCCACGAATATCTCACAACAATTCTGGAGAAGAGAACTTTAAGAAGACTACTAGAAGAATAGAAGATGGAGCAACGAATAAGAATGTATGGATGGACCCGTGGGATGGGGGTGCACTTATATTGTTTGTTGTAGTTTTTTTTTACTTTCATTTCTTATGTCGTTGTATGTAGTTTAAAATTTAATAAAAAAACATTAAAAAAAAAAAAGAACTCTGCTTAGTAGTGGAAAAAGTCATCTTGGATTGTGGCATCCAACAATCAGTTCCTCCAGAACCATTTTATTCTATAAAATGAAAAAATTAAACTTCTGTAATAATTCAAAGAGGTTTGGCTGTTTATTCTGGCACAGTAGCAAATCCTGAAGTCGAGGCCTGTTATTTTTCTCAAGAGGAGACCCAATGGGCTTGACGGATCTAGAAGGAAGGAGAGCCAAGATCACCCTGTTCCACCCTCTGCATTCCATTCTCACCTTTCTCAAAATATGATGCCATGCTGATGCAAAGACTGAAATAACAGTGGGCCTTTTCACACGACCCCTAAGATCCGCTGGCCACTTAAATTCGGACCAGAGATCTTAGGGGTTTGTCGCTGTTCCTGCATTCCCACCCCCTCCGCACTCCTGGCTGCTGGCTGCATGAGGGGAGGGAGAAAAAAAGAAAAGAATGCCGCTCACCTCCGTTCTGCCATCTCGCTTTGCTCCCGGCATGGCATTCAGATCTCTTAAAGGGGCGGGGGGGCAAAAAAAGAACAAACAGAAGCAAGGAGAGCCCGGCAGTTACTACTGTTATATCCGCATCCGGGATTTTCACCCTCCGAGAGCAGGTACATGAAAAGTGCGCTGGGACGCGCTTAGGTGGGCGTGGTCGCACTTAATTATCTGTAAACTCCGGAGCTGGTGGGGAAATAATTTTAAGCTCTGGAGGTGGGAGCCATTTGCCACGGAGTTTAGGGGTCGTGTGAAAAGGCCCAGTGTCTTCCATGACACTGACAGTCCAGCTGCTTGAAAAGAATTGCCTCCCTCCTGAATCAAAATTCAGCAGCCTAGCAATGACTAACAATGCTACTGCTATTTAGAAGCTCCAGTAGAAGAACATCAACAAGCTTGCTACTATTTTATTGTCAATGAAATGTTCAATCACCATATACACTGGGTATGAATAAAGCAGTCACAAATGTGGAAGGTGATCAGATTTATTTAGAAGTCTTTGAAGTTTAAAATAGGAAAATGAAACATCTACCAGAAACAAGGTGCCTGTTTCTGCCATCTCACACAGGCCAAGGTAACTTGGCCTTTATTTTAATTTTGCAAAATGTATGGGTGAACAAGACTCATAATTTAATTAATGACAAACATAGGTACCCATGTTCTTAATTGCACCATTAAGTATTATATAGAAGCCCTCCAATTTAAGGTGTTCCAGCAGTATTGTTACTGAGAACATTTTTAAATATAAAATCTGTTAACTCGGTTTGTAAAGTGCACATCAATAACAATGGTCATAACTACAACATTAATTTGTGTCCATATTAAAGACCATGTTACATAGTGAAAATTGGAGAAGAGACTAGATAAGGAAGGAGAAGAAACTACTGTAAAACTGGTTTTCCTTTAAATCAATTACTCTACTAACTGTGGGAAGCAGATGCTGAATATTGAGAAACAGAGGGTTAATATTAGGGCAGAACATCTGGATGGCTTTAATACAACCACCAGGAGACAATAACTGTGTTTGCTCAGTTAAGCCCCGTACAGAATACTAGCAGAAAATAACATGGATGTTTACTGCTATTTTTCTGCTATTCCTATATTGTAGAGCAAACAGAGGACTTAATTTCACAGTGTAATCATCAACTATATAGAAATTTACATCCCAGTCGATAACAATTTTACAAGCCTATGGCCGTAGCTGCTTTAGTGGGATTTGAGCCAAGAGAACACTTCAAGGATAAGAACCTTGGCAGTAACAGGACACTGAAACATGCCTATTGGGTCACTGCCATAGCACCTCCCAAAATCTTGTATGCTTAAAGAAAGGAAGGATGCAGATTATGAGAACAAGCAGACAATTTGGCATAACATCAGGGGAACTAGCTCACCAAAAGGTGACCTCAATAAATCAAAGCAGGTATTAACATTTATTTCAAGTGCTGACCTAATCTACATTAGCGCTTTTTACTCTCTAAATACACCTGTTGCACTTATTTTTTTTAAATGAGGCTTATATTAAAAATGAGGCTAATATTCCATTCATGACTCAAATCCTTTGCAAGGTTAGAACACAAGAACCTGTGCATGATGGCCAGCGCAGATGATCATTCACCAAGATGCTTTCATGTCAACAGGTGATGGAAATGCAAGCTCTGTGTGACAGTAAAAACACTGATGGCACTGACTACCTTGTCAAGAATATTCTTGTGAGTTTTCCAACTTACAATTAGAGATATCGAGTCCAGCTGTGGACTGAAGCAAGCTCAGTAAAGTGGCCTTGACAAGAAGTTGAATGTCCAAGGACAGTGGAGCATAGCTCAGAAGCGTGGATGAGAGAAGCACTGTGACATGCGATGTAAAAGTAAAGAATTGATTGGAAAGAGATGTTATATATACCTTATGTATTGCAATATGATCTTGCTGTTTAGCCAATAAGCACATATTTATCCAGATATAATTAGGGCTTATTATATCGATTCCACTCTCATTTTGAGGATATGTTGTAGAGAGTAGACAAAGAATTTTCTGTAAAATTTTCAGAAACACCTTAGAATCTAATCAAGGCTTTATACGTTGGAATGAAAATTATTCATGTATTACAGCCCAAACAGGATACTCCTAGGCGACTAACCAAAGAAACAATTACCATATTAGTGGCTTCACTTGATCTACATAGCCAGCAAACAACTGTATCAACCTCTCAAGCTTATCAGATGTGTATCTGTATGGCTACATTGCTCAGTTTCCATTGTTTTAAAAAAGCAATTCAAAATACAAACTCCTATTTGCTTCTAGTTGTTGCAGCATTTCAAAGACAAATTTGTGGTACTGAGAAAGTGGACTGAGCAATGGAGCAAGTGGATGTGAGGGTCTCTCCATACCTTATTCTATAAAACACAAGTATTCATATTGAAGGTTACATTCTCTTCCTTACCCATCATTTTATAAGTCTCCTTTATCAGACATTTAAGTTATTGCAACACACTTTAATTATAGATGTTTTTCATCGTTCTCCAGTGTGAGGCTGGCAACAGAGAGGGCAGAAAACACACTGAAACAGCTTCTTCTTATCTCAGGAATCGTGCTAGGATTCTTTGTTCTTCCCAGAGGGCATTGTTCTTCAGGATCCCTCAAAACTTTCTCTTATAATTTTCCACATCTATATATGCACTGGGTTCATGATCCAGAAACATGGTGTCTGACATTACAAAGGTATAACTATGACCGTGAGTCATATATCAGCTCTACCTCAGTGTTTCCCAGTCTTGGGTAACCCAGATATTCTTGGACTCTTCTACATAGGGCTATTTTTGATGGGTTTTCAGAAACTTTGAAGCAGGAAGTTTGAACTCAAACCACTTGCGCTCACTATTGTTTCCATGAGTAGTTCAGGTGCCTTTAAAAAGAAAACCGGTCGCACCATCTTCATGTTTTTTCTCATTTTGATAGTGCCTTGTTCATTCTACATTTTATTTCTAAAACAGTTGTTAGCCATCTTCAGTGCATATTTTTCACTGGAAAAGTATAGTGGAAAATGTAAATAATAAAATGAATATGCTGAGAAGATACTTTTCCCATCCTTTCTTTCGGATCCCAAATCAGCATTAGCCTATGTAAGAACCATCTGTTTACTGCCAATATAAAGGTACTATCTGTGTATTAGAATATTATCCAGACAGCGATAACTTTTTACACTAGGGTTTCAGTGGACCCGTAATGTGGAAATATTGGATTCAGGCTCAAAGAAATGCCTTGAACTATTTTAAATTTAAAGGAGAAAGCCCTAATCTGAAGACTTTTCACGGCTTCAAATCTGAAAGCTATTTTGGGACTATGTGCTGTGACTCAAGGAGCTTACTATCACACATGGCTAACTATGAATGTGCATTTCAGATAAATGGTTATAAATCATGTAGGACTTCTAAATAAGAGTGTAAATCATCTTTAGACTATCAATGTAAGAGTGGATAATATCTTTTGGTGGACCATTAACAAAATCAAGGAAATTGCAAGCTTTTGTGGAAAAGATTTCACTTCATCAGGCTAAGCACCACCACTTCATGTAGATAAAGCTTGATGAAGTAGAATCATCCCCACAAAAAGCTTGCAATTGGTTTGATTTATTTGTGGTCCAACACAAGATATCACACACTCTTACGTTTGTTCAGTCTAAAGCACCACACATCTTCTTCCTAATTTTTCTTTCCAGACTACAAACTGTTTTCCATTACCAAAGCCCACATTTATCCCTTTATTTTCTTTTAAATCCTCAAATACTTCAAATAGACTTCTCCATCATTGTTTGTAAATATAGAAACTGAACATGTTGAAAGCATCAGAAAGCATCCTGCCACTTCCTTCTGTGATGCCTGAAAGGCTATTTGATCTCTTAAATTCATCACCTCATCTTTCCATAGAGCTTGTACAGGTCTACCATGCCTAATGCCATCCAGAAGACACATAACTCCCTTAAAGGTAGTATTTGAGAGATGAGGAGGAATAAGCAAAACTATGAAGCAGAACATATTAATATAATACAGGCCTGCCCAACAGGTAGACCGCGGGCTACTGATAGCCCGTGAAGGTTTCTAAACTAGCCCACCAGCCATCAATTTAGAAAGTGAGGGGATAAGTTCTCCACCCCCCTCCCCCATCCCAAGGACCGCCACTGCCCCAGCAAAGTTCTGGGTCTGCCAGCCCACTGTCTCAGATGAGCAGGGCAGTTCAGGGGCCATGGTGCATTAAAATCTGTCCCCTCCAGAACAGATTAATTGGTCTCGTGCATTCCTATGGGAAACCGCTGCTCTACTTACAAAAGTTTTTTTTTCTTTTGAGCATGTGCTTGGAATGGACTAAATTCATAAGTATAGGTTTTAGTGTAGTAGCCCTCAGGCACTTTGGGCCAGATAAAGTAGACCTTGGCCTGTTCAAAGTTGAACAGCCCTGATATAACATAACATTTCCTCCTAGGCATCTTTGCAGAGTTACTTTTTTAAAAAACTCCAGTCTGCACTGCCTAGAACAGTGTTGGCAAAACTATGGCATGGGTGCCAAAAGTGACACTCGGAGCCCTTTCTGTGGGCACCTGACATTGCCTATCCACAGCCATCTGTATTCAGGTTAAATTGCCCTATTGGCAGTTTGCAAAAAAATAGTGGGTTCTGAATCGCAGTTTGGGCACTTGGTCTCTAAAAGTTTTGCCATTACTAGCCTAGAATATTGAAGGTGAACTTTATTCAAGCAAAAATTGCCTCTTGCTGGTACATTCAATGCTGCAAATGCCTAACAGCTACAGAAGCACTGCTAACAGTGGAATTCTCCTTCTCCTGAGGTCAAATAAAGCTGGAGCTTGAAATGCTTAAAATTAAACAAGCATTTCATGGCCAGAGACGAGCTGCTTTACGGCAGATTTATTTAAAATACTTTAGAGTTTATAGCAAGTTTCATAACATCAAATATTGAATGCTTTCACAGAGAAAATGGCTTTAAAACCTAATTGGAAAAAAATGTACATCCATTAAGTTATACATTGTTTTCTGAGCGCCATTTTGCCATTTTTTCATTCATATAGTAGCTCTGGATTTTATAAAACTGTCAGTTAGAAGCAGCAGAGAAGGAGTTTGAACGGACTTTTTTCCCTGTCTCATTGTGTTGTTTGAATAAAATGTAGCTCTCTGTTTTTGAAGATATGCATACAACCTCTAGAGGCAAAGAAATGCTTGTTTGTGTCTGATCTTGGAGGGAGAAAAAAACACAATTTTGGTGCTTTTTTAAATCATAAATCAAAACCCAAGGAGATAGAAGCACAAGGTATTTGTGTTTCCTGTTCACTAAACTGCATGCAGTTTTATTTACATTCAATTAAAAGCTTTCCCAGGGCAAGTTGTGGCTTTCTCACACTTCTTTCCTGAGTACAGGCTCAGGAAAATGAATTTTTGAAGAGCCTACAATCCCCCTTTCTCATTTGTGTAAACAGTTAAGATTAGCCACCACTTGGGTATTGGGTCAAATGCAGCTTTCTAGCTCCTTCCGCCTCAGCAACTCCTAGAGCAAGGGTACAGTAGGACCCCAGTATCAGCTGGGGATTCTTCCCATGGATAAGAGAAAATGTCCCCAAAACTGCTATTTTGTGATAGTAATTTGCTTTACAGCTGCTGTTTTACAACAGTTAGCTTCATTTTACAGCCTAACAGCCCTTTTTATGACACTATTTTTTAGCCTGTTTACAGCTGCTGTTTTATGACAGTAAAGAAGCTCCCTGATGTTTTACAGCTGCTCTTTGTGACAGCGGTCTCTGCAATGTTTGTGGCTGCCCTGATGTTTTATTTATTTATTTAGTCTTTCTTGCCAAACCAGTGGATAACTGAATAACGGGTGGAAAATGAATCAGTGGATGGAGTCTCTGTTGAGCCTTCTTGGCCACCTACTGTACAATTTTCCAGGTAAGAAGGCACTAAAATTCCCAGGAATTTTCCCAAGCCTCCCATTCAAACACCTGAGGAAAACCCCAAATCCTCTACTTTCAGCACCATGTTTAGACACACCTGCTTTCAAACATTTGATATTTTCCTTGATACCACTCCTAAATTTTGAGAACCCCATCAAAGCAGATTATTCCAAGATTTTGAATATTTATTCAAAAATTAGATCAACAAAGCAGTGGCATCTGTTTCTGGAAATCATTCTGGAAACCAGTAACAGAATGTATGATGTTACTGGCTGTGGCAGCTTTTCATGAATTAAAAATTTCCAATCCTCCACACATCCCTGCCAAGATCCCAGTGCTCTCTTGGGACCTCTTTCATTAACAGGAAACTGTTGAGAGGCAAAATTGCCAGCACCAGAAATTCTCAGCGGTCATGATTTTAAAAAACCACTTATATCCCTCAGCATCCAATGAGTTCTTTTTGATGAATAAGATCCCAAGGTAGCCTCAGGCCAGAAATTTTTAATTTTTTTAAAAATTGATGCAGTTTATTATGTCATGAGCCTTACTCAGCATAAATTCCACTACTGGATTTCAGCCAGTTCTTGAATAGTCAACACATTCTCATTTACACTGAGACTGAATTAAATACATCAGCCATTTTGGGGTCAATATTTTCACTTTAAATCCCCTCACTACCACAAGCCCCTAAATATCTACACGTTGTGACATTTTGAACAGAGACAAACCCATTGTTTAGGCATCACTCAAGTACACACACACATAAAATATAATCTTCAATTCTTTACAGAGCTATTTCCTCATTCATCAGCTTTATTCTGAAAATGGATAGGCAAAAGGCTTTTTCTGCAACAAATGGTTCACTTAAAAATGGACAATTAAATCAGCTCCCTGTCCCTATCCAATCTCATGAAGCTGAATAAATGTGTATAGAGTCCACTTTTCAGTCTTGTGTGTGGTTGTATTCTACAAATCTGGCACACTCCCCTCTCTTTAATATGTGGCGCCAGAAAAGCTCTGCAACAACCATTGCCATAGCAACAGTTAAACCAAGTAGCAATCTAGAACTGTTATATTATAGCAGCATATGTTCTTTAATCCCATTATTTTAGCATGTAAAGTAGCTGTCCAATCTCTTTCTTAAAGATTCTAAAAAAGTAATATGGAGGAGATAAAGGAATACTTAACTCCTCTTTCCTAAGGAAACCTAACAAATCGCTGGTGACCAAGACAGAAGTTAATATTGGCATACACTACAGAGCTTGGAAAGAAATCTTAATAAAATTAACTCACTAATCTTTTGCTTAACAAGGGCATAACGGCAGTAATTTAACTGTTTAGCTCAATTTAATGCTTCAGTATTCCTTTAATAAACTGTTCTTTCTAGTATTCTCAAGGGCTTTCAGGGCTGGGATCTGATAGCTGTTGTACGTTTTGGGCTGTTTGGCAGTGTTCTAGAAGTTTTTCTTCCTGATGTTTTGCTAGACTCTATAGCTGGCATCTTCAGAGGGCAAGGAGCTCAGAGAACTAGACGTTCCCCAGAGCACAGAGAGAACTCCTAACTCCCCTGAGCTCCTTGCCCTCTGAAGATGCCGGCCACGGAGACTGGGAAAGTGTCAGAAAGAAAAACTTCCAGAACACAGCCAGAGAGCCTGAAAATTCACAACAGCTATCTTCTGTCTAGATTTGCACTCCTTAATCATCACTCTGCCCCCAACTTAAGAAACCTCAACTGGCAACTTCCCCTTAAATATCAAATGTTATTTTACATGCTGGTAATCTGGTATCTAATAATTGTGAAGGTGGAGGTTCAAGATTGGGGGGAAATGTAATGACTCGAAAAATATTAGTGTTGCCTACTGCAGAATGGATAAATCCCTTTCCACTTTACCTAGAATAAAGTAACTCCTGCAGAAATTCACAGGACGTTATGTCTGATTATGCAACTAGTTGCACAACTGTGTATGCCGAATTGTTCACTAGTTATGACTTCTGCCTTAGTACAAATTTTGCATCTGCTTTTGCAATTTCAAGTACAATAGTGGTAATTAGAACCCTGATGTAGCAGAATTTTGGTCAATAAAATACTTCCCATTCAATGAATTATTTTAAATTACAGAGGTATATGTGAATTTGAGACAACACATTTTCTTGGATGGTGGGGAGGGGAACCTTTAAAAGTGCAGCATAGTAACAAAAGCTTTGCTCAGATATCCCTGAGCTGCTACCTGGATATAGGGCTGTAACCTTGATTTCTAGTGGCAATGTGTAGCCTTCATAATTAATTTGTAAACTAGCCAGAGAGTGCTTTAAGAGCTATGGAGCAGTATATAAGCAGCATGCTTTGCCTTTACTCGTAAGGATCTCTTCTAGAACCTTCACAGTTCCCCTTCAATGTCTCAGCTGTCTTCCGATATCTTGCCTTCCACGTCAATGTGGACAAATGAATTATTTCTTTTTCTTCATTGAGATTAAAGTTCTTCTACACTGAAGGTTTTTTTGTTCTGCTTTAACTTAACCTTTCTTTAGCAGTTACTTCACTAATATGCCAAGGAAGCGTGATACAGATCAGTGATAAAACATAACTGAACAAGCTATAATAAGATAACCATGTGGTTGTGAAACTGTAATTTTGGATTGGAAAAGTTAAGGTCATATTATACATGGGAGTGTCTTGTAGACGGAAAAATACTGCACTTCACCTAATGACTTAATTAAAACATTAATTAATGCTAACTCAACAAATGTACTCAACAGCAGTGAATTACTGTTCCAACTCCTAATATTCAATATTAATAAATTAATTTGCAAGCCTACCATTATAAGCTCTGACAATGTATCACTTTAAAATTAGCCTGGAAACTGGACTGGAAATATGTGTAAAGACTTCAATTATTAATAAGCATGTGGGAACAAATCAAAACATCTTTACCTATTCCTCATAACAAGAATTTCCTACATACCTTTTAAAGCAGTGGTAGTGAACATTCAGTACTCCAGATATTTTGGACCACAACTTCCATAGTCCTTTGTCATTGGCAATCTAGGCTCGGAATTCTGGGGGTTGTGGTCCAATACATATGGAGTGTCAAAGGTTTGCCATCACTGTTCTGGAGGAACAGTTCAAGTGATGTTAGTTTTTGTCAGCCAAGGTGCAGGAAGTGAAAATCTGATTTGCAAATGACCTGATGTCCTCTGTATTCTGCAATAGCTGTGTTTTCTTTTCCTTTTTTTTCACAATTTTTTTTCCACAAAAAAATCCACAATTCCCAGAATTCCGAAATTAGATTGCCAATGACAAAGGACTGTGGGAGTTGTGGTCCAAAATATCTGGAATGCTGAAGGTTCACCACCACTGGTCTAAAAGGTATGTAGGAAATGCAACACTGTCAGTAGGAATTAGAACTGCGTATTATTCTCTTGCATGCAAAATACACTAATTATATGCATTCTAATTTGGAATTGTTTTGTCAGATTTTGTTTTCTGTTTTTTATTCACATAGTAGAATCAAAGCAGCATTACGTCACTGGAGTAATACTGTCTAGACTGTAACAATTTTCTTTGAAATAGACAAATAGTTGACAAGCTCTGAGCCTCAGGCACCATGGAAAATGTGCTGACCACAATAAATGCAGGGAGGTTAGCATAATAAGGGTCCAGTTGGCAGAATCTGCAGGACAACAGCAGGTTTCACAACAGTTGGGCTAATCTTGCAATCAAAGCCAAATTAATATTGGCAGACAAACCATCAGCAAAATATATATTGCAAGCAGATGGGGAAAACAAACAAATGTAAGTATAACAAAATTCACCAACGTCTAGGCCAAAAGTCATTCTAAGGTATGACTTTCATGACAATAGCTGAAGACCTGTGGCACTACAAATGACACTGTGAGTGAGTGAATGAATGAATAACTAGTCAAAAAAGTGGAGAAATCTGCATTGTCATTTTTCATCACATACCAAGTTGCAACTCTACAGAGATTTCTCAAAGTACGTCTATTTGCTTCCAAAATTTATGCCATTTTGTAACTTTACAACAGGAGTACAGCCACTATTTCAGAGTTTCTTAGTGAGAAAATAAATAATACCATACAGGCTTCCATGAAAGATGGCTTGTGTATTACTCTTGATCTTCTGCTGCAATCTGTAGCCACCAGTAAGTGTTGCGTATTTTAGAACATACAGCTCAAGAAAAGCTGTGGTAATATCCCATGGGAAACCTGGATGCATGTTTAGAATCTGCCCCACAGTTCACAACTCCAGTAAATACTAAAGAACCACAAGCTCTACCACCCCCCTGAAACAGGAAGAAAGCTGCCACTGTTATGTACCATCACCTGGCCCCGTAACATGTACCGGAGGGAAAAGAGCACCAAGTACGATTTTCTCTGCCCCGACATCCACTTGAATGCCTCCATAGTTGAGACATTATTCCCAAAAGCAGTTGAGAAGTTGCCAGGGTATATACCGTAGGCAGGTAGTAGGTGGGAGATACCTTATTTATCTTTCCCCTACCCCTTCCAGATTTGTGTTGTGGGGATGACAGGCTCTCTTACCAGGGAGTAATGGAAATGAACAGAAAAAACAATGGGTAGAAAGAGAATGGTCTCAGTGACAGCCAGCTTGGACTGAATAGAGTAATAAAGGATCCCTTACTCCTGGTGCCCAATCAGCTTCAAGGATGCTTCAAGATTGATAAGAAATCAAGCAAAAGCAAAAAAGCAAAGTGTTCTGCTTATATACCGCCCCATACCACTTCCAGTAGTCTCTGGGTGGTTTACAGTTTTTAATTACAGTATGCAGGCTATACATTGCATTCCCCTCCCTCGGTACTTATTTCACTGACCACGGAAGGATGGAAGGCTGAGTCAACCCTATAAGCCTGCTACTTGGGATTGAACCCCAGGTTGTGAGCTCAGTTTTACCTGCAGTACCGACATTTAATCACTATGCCATGGGGATTCTGTAAGGTTATAATGACCAATCTTTGTTATTCCCAGTATTAGAGGTCTCTGCTCATGCTGGGGAACAACAGGAGGAAGAACTGTCCATTTCCCAGACACTGTGGGCTACAGATGATGGGCTAGGGACAGCAGACAAGAAACAGTGGGAAGATTCCCTGAAAATAAACATTTTTTAAAAAAAAAATGGCAAAAGAGAAGGTTCAGAAAATATCATGAATGTGAAAGAGTGTATCCAACACACTGAATAAATATCTAAAAGTGAAGAAGGGGAACAGGCATCATAATGCATAAGAGTGCTATAAAAAGTATTCTTCACCTTCACCTAATTTCCAGCAACTGCTGCTTCATTTTTAGAATGACACAGTACATGAGAATAATATCCAAGGATGACTCTCGTGCCATAATATTTAAAGTGTTCTGGAACACTGAGCACAATTTACCATTGAGAAAAGTTCTACTAGATGCAGTCTTTGATAATCATGTAAGTGGGATGACCAAACAATCTGCCGTTCCAAACACAGTTAGTCAGTGTTCATGGTACTTTAATACCAGATTAAAAACCATCAGGATAAAGGATGGCACGCTTTCAATTGTGACCTTATTCTCTGATAGCAACACCAAATGGATCTAATAATTCATTTGCCATCTGCGCAAGCAGTAAACAACACCATAGTTCAAAAAGAACACGTCACTGACAAAGGTTATCGTACATATGCTGGGATATAAATTGCTCAGTTCCTACAATGATTGGGCTCTGTTCTAAAGAAGCCCACTGGAACCATACATGAAGCAAGACCTAAAAAGAGACCACTCTCTTGAAATACCACTCTGACGTTTTTGCAACATTATTTTAAAAAATTACTGATTTTAACAACAGTGCTAAATAAATACCACAGATGATTCCAGTCCAACTGACATCCTCATAACAGACAGAAATGTCTTCAAGGAGAGAACAATTGACAAAACATTCAATTTTTACTGCATCTTGAACACACAGTGCAATGCAGGCAACAGAAATCTGAAGTTCCATATCTGCTAAGCTATTCACACATTCACTAAAGTAGCAGTTAAACGGGGGGCTCAACTGTTCTTCATTAACTAAATCATAACCAGAAAGATTTTTATTTCCTTTTCTGATGAGGCGTAAACATGATGCATGAATATAATATTCTGATTGTTTAAGACTGATATGAAGGAATAACAGTATAATCTCTGCCGTTATCTCCTAAACACCTCCAATAAACATGAGATTTGATACTACTCTTGTGGCCCACACAATTGTGATGTAAGCCAATTTGACCCTGGGGAGGACATCCACAACTCAACAATAAACAAATTGCTCATCTTATTTAGTCTGTAGAGACTAGTCAGTAAGATTACGTCTTAGTCTCAAGGAGGAAAATATCCAAACCAAGCAAACTACCATTAAGCAGCCAAAGATCTACTAGGAATCCACCAAAAAGCCTTCCGAGTCTAAATATTTCAATTATTGGAGGACCTCTAGAAAATACTGGTTATAAATTACTAAGGCTTCGTTCCACTCACACTCCTTGGCACATTGGCCAACAACTTTCTTTGGAGGTTTTTAAGCAGAGGCTGGATGGCCATCTGTCGGAAATATTGTGATGGGGTTCCTGCATGGCAAGGGGTTGGACTGGATGGCCCTTGAGGTCTCTTCCAACTCTGTGATTCTATGATTCTAAATGTTTTCCACTGGGTCCAGTTATAAATTATCTAAACAAAATCCAATCTACCTCACTTCTGTTTTCTATATATGTGCTTTTCCTATACATACTGTTCAAAATATCCATTCTGATCAAATGATTGAAATTCTTTGCAAGCCACCTCAGGTGCCTTTTGTGAAAAAGTTGAGATATTTATCAGGCAGAAATAGTACAGTCTTTACTTTCAAAACTGAACTCCTTTATCAGCTCATTGCCCTTTTCATAAGGAAGACGGGAGCAATTAAATTTGCATCCATCATTATTACAAGGAACTCGAAATGTTCCTGCACTTCAACAAATCTATCTTCCTCAAGTTATGGAAAGCAAGTAGGCAGCACACATCCATTGTCTTCGGCCTATTTTAACCAACAATTATGCATAATGTGTTAAAGTGTTAATCACAGCCCATGTGGCAACATTCCTCTTGATTAGATAGCCTACTGCAGGCACGTCCAAACTTTGGTCCTCCTGATGTTTTGGACCACAACTCCCAGAATTCCAAGCCCGTATTTCCAATGGCAAAGGACGGGGAGCTGTGGCCCAAAACATCTGGAGGGCCGAAGTTTGGACATGCCTGGCCTACTGGCTATATAGTATTTGACCTCTTATTGCCAGATCTTAGCCAAGGAAGTTAAACTTTCTAATCTATTGTTCGATTAAGGTCACACATTAATAAATCCTTTCAACAGTTAGTGTTGCAAAGACTTCGGAAATTATGGATCAACAGGTTTCCTCAAAACATCTAGTCCATGGGTGTCCAAACTTTTTGCAAGGAGGGCCAGCATTGGTGAGGTGAAAATGTGTGGGGGCCAACCATTCAGCTGCATTTGGCCCCTGGGCCAGACTTTTCACAAGCTTCTAGGACAGCAGGGACAAACCTTTGGCACTCCAGATGTTTTGGACCACCACTCCCAGAATTCCAACCCAATGCTGCCAATGACAAAGGACTGTGGGAGTTGTGGTCCAAAACATCTGGAGTGCCGCCACCACTGCTCTAGGAGATGCAAGGAGGTGGGGAGGACATCGCAGCAATGGAGCCAAGGGGGCAGGTATTCTGGGCAGGTGGCTAGAGGAGACATATGTAGGCAGGGAGGGCAGGCAAACCATAAAACTGCAAGTTGATATCTCCATCCATTATGGGAAAGGGCCAGCTGGTGGGGATGCATGACAGACTGAGCTGGCAGGGAGAAGAGGCTGTGGGCCGCTTGAAATTTGAAAACGGGCTGCATTTGGTCCCCGGGCCTGACTTTGGATATGCCAGATCTAGTCTGTGCGAAGTTAGCAGATATCTGTTTAATAAAAAATATTATATAATATTTTTATTAAACAGATACATATAATATAAAGTTGTTGAATGTTTTGTCTTTGCGTAACATAAATGATGGTAAGTGATAAGTGATAGCAGCACAACCTATTTATCTGGTATCCAATTATAGTTTATGATCAGGTCAACTTTTAAAACTACTGACTGTGTGGTAAAAAAATTAAATGCTGCTGGAGAGCACTAGGATAAGAAACTAGATCAAGCTATAAGATTTTTTTAAAATAGCTACCCCAAAATCAACCACCTAATATTTGAGAATGTGAGTGTTTACGGATAACTACGGGGTATAAATTCCATAGACCATAAAAAGCTCAAACAAGTGGGTTTTAGATTGAATGAAGCCAGAACATTTACTGGAAGCTAAGATGAGAACACTAAAGCTGCTATGGTTTGGATAAGAGATGGGCATGACCAGGAAAAATGACGTTTCGAGTTGTCATGTTTCAGAGCCGGCCTGTTTCGGCTCGTTTCCGTTTGTCGTGAAATTTTTCAAAAATTTGTCGTTTCGTTTGTCGTTTGTTGTTAGTACTGGTTTAGGGGGGGTAGGGTAGCAGGCTACTGGAGGCACCTCTCTGGGGTGGATGCCTCCTCTGGCCCCCTACAAAGGGAAAAGGAAGGGTACATGACCATGTAGCCATTGCGTAACAAGTGGCACTGGCAGAGGCACCTCTCTTTTGGGTGCCTCTAGCTCACCAAGAAGGACAGCATACTGGCGTACAGGTTTGGAGTTTTTTGGAACTTTGGACTGTGAGCGAGGTGAGAGAAGAATGTCTCTGCTGGGCGCCCTCTGACTCACTAAGAAGGACAGTGTACTTGCGTGTAGTGCAATGCGAGTACAGATCTGGCTTAGGGTTGGGGTTAGGGTAAGGGCTAGGCTTAGGGTTATTATGAGTAAGGTTAGGGTGAGTTACTGGGGTGCACCTCTGGGTGCCTCTGACCCACTAAGAAGGACAGTGTACTGGCGTATGGGTTAGGGTTAGGGTTAGGGTTAGGGCTATGGCTATAGTGGGCTTTTTATGCCTGACTGGCACATCCCAGAAGTCTCAGTCAAAACCTGGCCAAGTGGCCATGCGATTGGTGGAATGGCTCCAAAAATCTGCATGGTCCCATCCCATGGCCAGCCCATCATTGCACAGGTGTAAAAAAATAAAATAAAATAAAATAAAATAAAATCAATGGAGACGTTTTATTGCTAGAAAAACCCACTGCTGCTACTGTAAAAATTCAAGCATTTAAAATAGCTAATTTTTGCATGTTTCTGTGGTGCTTTGGTGGGTTTTTGGACCACAATTTCAAAAAAATATTGCGGTCGCCATTTTGGATCCCCCCACACCGCATGGCAAATGGAAACGATGAGATTGATGCCCCTCCCCCAGCCTGGTACCAGGTCCAGCAGCCCAGGACAGGAGAGGGGGGGAGGCCGGGGACCCCCCCCCCAGAAACCACCCCTCTGGTAGGTGCCCTCAGACAGGCATATTTTCACCTGCTTTTTTGGCCGGAAATCGGGATTTTTTTATTTTTAAAACTTTTTTTCTGTGCCGCTTGGCATCGCGCGATCGCCGTGCGATGCCATGAACGACAACGACAAATCAGACCCAATTTATCGTTTATCGGTTCGAGTTCGAGTTCTGATGGCTTAATTGTCGTTTCCGTTTCCGTTGCGTAACGGAAACGAGGAACGAAAACGGAAACGAGAATTTCGCCAAGTCGTGCCCATGTCTAGTTTGGATATATCATGGGAAGACTCAACTCATTGGAAAAGACAATAATGCTAGCCAGTGGAAAAGAGGAAGAAGAGAGTCGAACTGTCTCCGAAAAAGATTTTGGCTGGAGTGGCTAATTACAAGGCTTTTTATAAGTCATTAATTCACAGGTCCACTCTAAGTCAGAAATGACTTCGTGGCAAATAATACAATAGTCTGCAAATGTGAATGTATGAAATAGTATTTATAAAATCTGTACAACATAAAAAATTCCATAGATAGGGGAAATTTGCTTAACAGAATCGCCTATGGGCCTAATCCATTCAACATAAAAAATGGTCACGATTACGGATTATTCTATTTTCAATGCATTCCTATGTGAAATTTGTATAAAGGAAAATTAGCTTAACGGAATTTCATTTGGAACGAATTAATTCCTTTATTCAAGGTATATTGTTGTTTTAATTGTTCAACTTTTGACCTGCTATAAACCACCCAGAGTTCCTGTTGGAAGATGTGTGGTATAGAAATGAAACAAACAAATAAATAATAAATAAATAATACCACTATATTTATTATTGATAACTCTTTTGTACATTTCTCATTTGAAGCCCATTCCTGCCAGCATGAATCAAATCATCTCATATTTTGCCAATTCATTACTGAACTGTATCCATTCAGCTTCAGTGACCAAGGCTTTTGTCACATTTGTCTTAAATGTAACTCAGGTCCTCCTCTTACATTGACAAGAATGACATTAACAATTAAAAGAGATGAACAGAAATCCTAAAGGTTTTTAAACTTCAAAAGAAGGTTTTATTCAAACAACATCGTCAGATGAGAAAAGCTATTACTTATTCCACCTTGAGGGTTTTATGTGCACCAGCTTTGAAGAGCATATGCTTTTCCATAACCTCTTTCCTTTTCTTGCAGGAACATTTTCCCAATGGTTAGCGTAAGAAGTCTTGCATTTTGCACCAGCACCAGAACACTTCTCAAAGACTTTTCATATTTTTATTTTTATCCAAAACTTATAGGAAACATCATATGGGGAGAGAAAGGAAGAGAAAGAATACTTATTTTATTATGACTAAAGCCGGGAAGAGGTGTACATTACTATTTGAAAGTCTAAAGCAACCAAGATTTGAGAACAGCTGCTTCTTATGAAAGCTCTTCTTACTTTCCTAGCCAGACAGGGAAACCTACCTGGGCCACCCAGAAGACTCACAGAAGGCACTGCACCTCTATTACTGTGATGCTCAAAGCAGAGCTGGGTTTGCCAAGTTTGTACTCTCACCAAATCTGCATATCTAAAATCACCCAAATGCCACCACATAAACATGTCCACTAATTTTCTAAAAACCAATTTGCATGTTAAAGACTCACATGCTCTATTCCATTGTATCAGCTGCAAATCAGTCAGCATTTTTCTAATGCTGTAGGGTTTTGTTGGATTAAGATTGTGGGCCTTTTCTTTTTACACCCACAAAGTGGAAGAGAAATAGCTTTCAATCAAATATAAATGGTAACATTATGCGGCAATATACACATGCAGTCCTCCAAATTTCACTTCCTAATAATTAGTCTAACAGACACAGTTCCAGTTCACGATCATGTTCTGAAATATGATCTAATTAAAACTGGCTGATTTAACCGAAGCTACGCATTTCAAATGTCACACCTTATCCCTTAGTAGGAATTAATTTGCTTCGTTCTCTAATTTGAACCACGAGTCTTCTGTTCTACTTACTGGTAAGAAAGATGTATTTTTAGATGTTGTGGCCAAATACAAATAAACAGTTAGTTACGATAATGATACTCTCCTTTTTAACTCCCCCCAGAACTACATCTGCTTAACTCCCCCAGAACTAGATCTGCTTGAGCACAAAGAAAGGAATGAACAAAAGTGTCTCAATAAATTAGGGGGGGAAGAATATGTAATATGTGTGTGTTGTGTCATTAAAGTCATGACCGACTCCTCGTGACCCCATGTCCATGGAATTTCAGTATTCCTTAAATTCTACTCACTAAGCCCCAAACTTCTCAACTAATAAATTCTAAGCAAGATGGGAAAATGAAGTAGGAGAAATATAATGCAATGCAATGGTCAAGATTTACACTTAGACAGGAAGAGGGGGAAAATAATGCACATATCGGAACATGTGTTGAATCAATTCAGTTCTTTTAAAAACAACTTCTAATTTACAGTTCAAAACACCAAGAAATGGACTGGTATTACTACACAATATTGTGCCTGCATTGCCAGTAGGAAAAATGTTGCCAAGCCCTATATAATGAAGGACAAATCTGAATGTTGGCAACACCAATGGCAAAAGTCAAAATGGTCTCTACAGCATAATCTTGTGTGCTCACTTTCATTCATGAAATGACAGGAGAAAATCCCAGAACCTTGCTCCCTTTTTCATCAGCAAACCACCACTTCTCACCCAAACACAAAGGAGCTATTTTTTTCACAAGTGTGAACATATTTGAGTTTTCTGGAATTAACAGACAGCTGTGTAGTGACAAGATGGGTGGAATGGTTCACACAGTGACAGGATATAGGCGGCAAAGCTCTGCTAACCCCAAATCACAAAGAAATTAAAAAAGGTAACTTCACATCTTTAAAAAGTGAGCTTCTGAATATTTGTTCACTATGCTTTTTAAAATATATTTTAAAATATTTTAACAACCACAAAATCCCTTTGCCAGCACCAGCAGCTGATGAGTCAGGAAGCAGGTGAAATGTTTTCCCTGGGTAAACAGCTATCTGGGTCTTGAATGACAAAGAAACTTCAGATTCCTCCAGACCTGCCCCAGATTGCTTTCCTCTTAGAAGTCTGGTGTCTGGAAGGGGTCTCAAAAATCCTGAGAGAATGTTTACTGAAAGCACTCAGACAATTGCTCTCTGCTTCTGTGATGCAAAAAAATATCCTTGTGGAACCCCCCTTCCCATTTTGGGGGCTGCTTATTGCCTAACTGGTAGTTGTCTGTGAAGATTCTTAGTCATCCAGGTGAGTTTATCTGGAAGTTGAATCATGGCAACTAGACTTTTTCTCTTGAGAGGTTCAAACATTTCACTGCTCATCCAAGCAGCTCCATCAGTCTGAGGAAAGTTAGTGGCAAGGCCTCCAAATTCATAGTTCACCTTCATTTCACATCATCCTGGTCTGAATAGGCTCATAAATTGGACAATGACCTGAATAGGTCCAATTTATGACCCTATTCAGACCAGGGTGATGTGAAATGACGGGGGGCAACTTTCATCCAAATAGAGATACCTACGAATGCCATGCACTGGATTCAGCTGGAATGGAAACTCCTAACCTTCCTGCTAATCCTTAAAGGAATAGCAATCCCATAATTTTCAGTTATAAAGACAGGGTACTTAAGTGGACAGTTACAGCTCAAAGCCACGCTTCTTCTAGGCATCCAGACTGCATGTACCCCAATAATAATACCTAGGGCATTTATACACGACCCCTAAGCTCCGCTGCAAATGGCTGCAAGCTCCAGAGCTTAAAAATGTTTCCCCACCAGCTCCGGAGTTTGCAGACAATTAAGTGCGACCCCGCCCACCTAAGCGCAACCCAGCTGCACTTTCTTGTACTTGCTTTTGGGAGGTGAAAAATATTTGATGCGGAGAGTGCCTGAGCTCTCCTCGCTTCTTTTTGTTTTTGTTTTTTGCCTCCCGCCCCTTTAAGAGGCACCAGGAAGTGACCCGGGCTCCCCCGGCAGCGTCCACCAACACCGGGAGGTAAGGCTTTATTCTTCTGTCCCTTTTTTTCCTCCCTCCCCTCACGCAGCCGGCAGCCAGGAAGAACGGAGGGGTGGAGATGCACAAAGAGCGACGAACCCCTAAGATCTCTGGTCCGAATTTAAGGGGCCAGCGGATCTTAGGGGTTGTGTAAAAAGGCCCCTAGAGAACTTGCAAAACACACACACACACACACACACACACACACACACACACACACACACACACACACACACACACACACAGAGAGCGAGAGAGAGATAGCAATTACATTGCATTCGGGTAGATGTGTTTAATTGATGAAATAAAAAGTCAGGTTGTGAAATCTTCCCTTGCTTGGTGTCTTTGTATGGTATTAAACAAATAAGGAGATCCTGTAGACCATCTTGATTGCTAACATTGGTGTCATCAACATTCAGGCTTTCCTTATGTTATGTAGTGAATGGAATCTTTTTTTCCCCTTTGCTGCCAATGAGAGCATGACATAGAAATGCAATATGGGACCATTTCTAAGTGTTCTGAATCCTGGGCACAGAACCAATTTTCCACATTCATAAAACCAGAGTGTTTGGGAGGGAGGACTAAATACACTTTTAATAGAAATTCCAATGAAATGCTGGCCCAGATGTACTTGAAGTCTATACAAATTTCATACAATGTACAGTACAGTCATACCTTGGTTTAAGAGAGCTTTGCAAGACAAGCAAACATTTCTTCTCAATTGAGCCTTGATCAACAAGCAATGTCGATATACAAGCAGTGGAGCAGGTTACATGATCACAAGTGAGCCAGTGGTGGCTCTCTCTCCCTCCCCCACCACCACCCTTTGCTGGATTGTGAGTAATTGTTTGGATGAACATTCCACCTTAGGCAGCCTCCAAAGCAGAGAGAGGAGACAGGAAGGAAGGTCTCCCTTGCACCAACCAGGAACATTTTCAAAGAGTGCAGGTTAGTGGTTTATTTTTGTTTTTGTTTTTATTTAATTTGTTTACAGCATTCTTTCTTTTGTTTCCAAACTGTTTCTAGTCATGGGGCAGCTGGTCAAGTGTGTATAGGGCTACAGGTTGCACTTCATTATTGTCACACTAAAAAACAGAGTAAAATCCAGTTGTTATTCCCAAGCAAAGCAGATTCCACAGCCAACTTTTTTGTGAGTTTTGGCATTTTGTGTGTCCAGTATGTGGTCTATGGGACCCCAGAAGAAATCGGCAGAGTTTCCATTATTTCTTATGGGGAAATCTGCTTTAATATAAGAGCGTTTTTGTTTATAAGCTATATCTTGGCCAAAGAACTCTCATATCATGGATCATTTGGTCCATTTTTAAAATTTTCATTCATAGTCATAACTTTGTCCTATTTTTCTGGAATTGGGGAGTTTATTGTGTCCTGTTTATTTGAAGTTGGGGGTAAGGGTTTTAAATGTTAATCATGTGTAGCCTGCATAATTAAACTGTAAACCTCCCAGAGAGTAATTGAAGAGCTATATAAGAACACTTGGCTTTTGCTTTTAAATTATTGCACAAACATCTCAGCAACCCATATCACTACAGATGTTGCTAGAATGCAGCACCATCATTCCTGACCATTGACCATGCTGGTTCTGTTTTCTTTTTTGCATTATTGGGTTGGTTTTTATTTCTTGTATTGGTTTTAATTGTTTATGTGTTGTTTTCTATGTAAACCCCCCAGACTCCCCATTGGGAAAATCGGTCGCGGTATAGAAACATAAAAATAAATAAATAAATAAATAAGGCTGGAGTCTTAAAGACATCTTATGTTTCAGAAGGCCTTGGCCCAGATGTATAGTTTGCTTTTCTGCTTTATCGGAATTGTATCTGGTGGATAATGAACCTGACCTTGCGGTGCTTAAAATATTTCACAGGGTACCTAACATCTCATTTCCATTTTCATATTGTCCTATATCTACTTTGTGCTTTTTTAATGACTGGCATATTTATCTTTCCCCTGATAAAGCTTCCTGGTAGAAAGATTGCATGCCTTTACAAAGCATCCAAAAACATAAAGGCTTAAGCATTAGGTAGAAAAGTCTAACCAAAACCAGAAAATAGGATAGAAATGATAATTTGAAACAATTCCGGGCATGTGCTCAGTTTAGCATCACTGTGGATCTTTCACAACTAAGAAATCATGATCCTGAGTGTGTTCTAGCTATGTCAAGCCAGTCAAAACGCCCTGTTTCTTGGTGTTATACACTGAGATTCTTCAGAGCTAGAATGGCTCAGGGTTTTTTTTTCTTTAATATAACAAGGACCTTGGTAGGAGATACAATAAGTTGACAGCCCAGCAGGGAATAGCTTTGATCATTTTAATGAGACCAGCCTGTCAAAGTGATATATCCTGCTGGTTTAGGCTTCTGACATTTACCTCTTTAATAGTGAAATAAATAAGCTCAGATAATTTTATTCCAACTATATGCAGGAGTTCCACATGACACAGAAGATAAAGCAAGCTGGTTTTCTGCTGTTCCAGGGGGGAAATTACAAGGGATATTTGACAAACAACAGCAAGAACATCCTGACAGTAAAAAATTGTCCAACAATGGAAAGCATTACATCAGTAATTGGCTGTCCACCCTACAATGGAGATTTTTAAATGGAGGTTGGATAGTCACCTGTCAGAAAACCTGGCAGTGGATTTCTCACACCAGGAAGGGGTTGGACTATTTGATTGTTAGGATTCCTCTATACCAGGGCTGTTCAACTTTGAGCAGGCCAAGGTCTACTTTTTCTGGCCCAAAGTGCCTGAAGGCTACTACACTAAAACCTCTACTTACAAATTTTATCTGTTCTGAGCACATGCTCATAACCAAAAACTTTTGTAAGTAGAGCAGCAGTTTTCCACAGGAATGCATTGAAAACCAATTAATCTGTTCTGGAGAGAACGGATTTCAATGCACCATAGCCCTTGAACTGCCCCGCTCAGCTGAGACAGTGGGCTGGCAGACCCAGAACTTTGCTGGGGCAGTGGTGGTCCTTGGGATGGGGTAGGGAGAGGGGGAAAACTTATCCACTTTTTTATTGATGACCAGCAGGCTACTTTTGAACCCTTCACGGGCTACCAGTAGCCCGTGGTCTACCTGTTGGGCAGGATTGCTCTATACCTCTATGAGTCTATGAATTATTTTATCATGAGACTGAGTCAACGGTATCCCATTTGCTCTGAATCTTGAACTTCTACCAGTTACAGCCATATTTAATAGAGACAACCCGGTGAGATTGTTTGGGCAAAATCTGAATGAGATAATAAAGAAGTCAAGGTGCTTTAAAATGCTGGCTCTTACCTTTTCAAATCAAGAGATGCTGCCATTTTTCAAACAACAGTGCCAGCATTATAGCCTAAATTAGTCCAAACTGATTTGGCAGCAAGGTCCCTTTGTTAACAAGCCAGTCTTTTCAATGCCTTGCCCAGTGGGCCTCTGGCACAGGATACAGGTGGAGAAACAAATGTTGTTTCTCTTTGTTCACACTGATATTGCTGATTCCAATAATTAAGAAAGGCCCCTAACATTTCCAAAATAGTTGCTTTGAATTTATGTTTCGGTATTGCTTCTTCCCTTCCGTTTTCTCTTGACGGATCAGTCCACCAAATAGTCATTTCAGAAAAGTACATAAAGATAACAAAATAGTGCCGTGTCCCATGTTTTAAATTCATGCCTAAATTCATTAGTCACTCCAGTTTCTGATGATAGATGCAAGTACAGAACAAACATAGTAATACATACAGCTAATGCAAAGAAATCACCATTTGCTGTTCTTAATTGTGTCCCATCTAAATAATGTATCTCCATTCATTTACCTGAAACAAATGCTATATGAACTTGCATGGAAATCTTCTCTCAATACAATCAGCAAATGTGATTTAGGAAGAGTGTTTGCAGCAAGGAGAAAACTAATTTCCAACAGGATTCTTCAAATACGTAGATATCTACATATCTATACTGCATCAAAAACACCTGTCTAACCAGATTTCAAGCTTCCATTCCAGCTGCCAGGCAAACCTGGTAAGCCTTTCAATAAAATGATAGCAGGTAGTCATGTCAATTCCAACATTTTAATATGAATGGCAACATATACTGCAACTTATTGCTTACTACTGAAAGTTAAGGATGGACTAAAATCTCAGAGTAATAAAACTGACTACAGAAATTTCAGGAGATCAAACCTATCCATCCTGAAAGAAATCAACCCCGAATGTTCACTGGAAGGACAGATTTTGAAGCTGAGGCTTCAGTACTTTGGCCATCTCATGAGGAGAGAGGACTCCTTGGAAAAGTCCCTGATGTTGGGAAAGATTGAAGGCAAAAGGAAAAGGGGACGGCAGAGAATGAGATGGTTGGACGGTGTCATCGATGCAACCAATATGGATTTGACAAAACTCCAGGAGGCAGTGGAAGATAGGAAGGCCTGGCGAGCTCTGGTCCATGGGGTCACGAAGATTCGGACATGACTGAACGACTGAACAACAACACAGAAATTTCATTCAGCTGCTCAATCTTCAGTAGAAAAACCAGCTGCCTGGTAGGAAGACATGGTGCTAGTTAAGAAATTGGATCTATCTAAACTTTTAATATCCTGACAAAAACATTTAAGAACAAAGAGAAAGAAATGAGTACAGTACCTGAGACACAGTGTGTTGTCACAGAGTTTTAAGAAAGATAAAAAAACAATGGACTAATATTTTCGGCATGGTGAATCAGTGGCAGAATGAGAGATACCACGAGATTTATTGTGCCTATGCTATTTTGTTCCTTTTTATACATGACTTAGCTTTTCAGTCACAATCCTGTCTCATGCAAACTGCAACAAGCCCTGTCTGATTACAACAAAGCTTATGAAAAAGACATCTCTCTCTAAATTGAACTAGGTTTCTGCAATAGCACACTCCATGAAATCCTTTCAAAAACTATGTCTATAAATTACAATGACAAAGGCACTAGTGAATTATATCTATTTTGAATATCATTCTAAACCCTATTCATGCATTGTAATTTGGGTAAACTCAAGAGAGGTTTAGGAGAGATCTTTATCCCTGCAGGTTCCACTGCAAGTGTCCCTACCTTTCTATACATGGAAGACTAAGAGCTAGCAGATAAAGAGCTCTGTTATTTATTAATGGCCATCATGAGGGTTGGAGGCCTGGCCTTCCAAGATCCTAAGACACAATACATAAAGAGCGCTCACAGACAGCTGAATTCCTCCTCTTTAGGAGTTACCATCCTCCACATGTAGAAAGGTTACCGAAGTTATGGAGGAGAGAGAGAGAGAGAGAGAGAGAGAAAGAGAACTAAAGAAATTAGAGCAATTACAATATTCTAGTAATTCTCTGATCTTAGAAGCAGCTGATTTATCTAAAACTTCCATTTGAAACTCATATAACAGCCAAATGGAGCCTTGTGGCGCAGTGGTTAAATGCCTGTACTGCAGGTAAAATTGTGCTCACGACCTGGATTCAATCCCAGGTAGCAGGCTCAAGGTTCACTCAGCCTTCCATCCTTCCGAGGTCGGTAAAATGAGTACCCAGGTTGCTGGGGGGGGGGGTGCAGCCTGCACACTGTAATTAAAATTGTAAACTGCCCAGAGACTACTTGAAGTGGTATGGGGCGGTATATAAGCAGAACACTTTTCTTTCTTTCTTTCTTTTTGCTTTTTTCTCACTTTCAGAACTTTTTCATAGTCTTATCCCCTAGCCCTGCTTATCTCTATATGTAGTTTCAGCCAAAGAGACTCCTACATGTTACCTTCACTTACTCCTTCTGTCTAGAATTGCTCTCAAGAATCTATGAGACCTCTTCCCTTATTCATTCTAAATTTTCTGAGAACTCACAGTTCCTATGAAGCATCAGAAATAAACTTTGGAGTTCCAATAGCTTAACAGTGCTGGTGAAACTTCAGGACTCCAGATGTTTTGGACCACAACTCCCAGAATTCCAAGCCTATATTGCCAATGACAAAGGACTTGGGGTTCCTGCATGGGGGTTCCTGCATGGCAGGAGGTTGGACTGGATGGCCCTTGAGGTCTCTTCCAACTCTATGATTCTTTGATTCTATGATTCTGTGATTCTATGACTGTGGGAGTTATGGTCCAAAACATCTGGAGTGCCAAAGGTTTGCCAACACTAAGGAACTAAGCAAAATACATGCTGCGAAAGAGTCCTATATTTTTTCACATTTATCTGTGGTTTCATTTCCCTCCTCTTTCCCTTATCCTTTACCATATCCTTTCAGCCTATTAGTAAGATTTTAATTCCCTTGGAGTAGGAACTTCCAAAGCTTATTCTCTGTGATGTAATATGCACACATATGTGTGTCTTGTGTTGTTACAGTCGTGACCGACCCTTCGTGACATCATGTCCATGGAGTTATCTTGGCAGAAATACTGGAGTGGTTTCCCAGTTCCTGCTCCAGAATATGTACACACATGGCAGTATAAAGAAGCAACATTTACTCACAGACACCGCCAGGTTCATGGAAGCAACACACAAGATGCCCTCCACATGGCAGCATACAGAGAAAAGATCCAGTCATTTGTACAAGATTCTCCATCCTCACAGCTCATCTGAGCTCACATAGATTTCCCAGTTCAATGCAGCATTACGTAAGTGTTATGCTGTTCCAGCTCTACTCAATCGTTGCAAACCTCCCAGAGTGGCCTTACTACAAGATGGGTGATGCAAAAATCAAATAAATAAATAAAATGCCATATTGGAACACTATTCAAATGGGAGAGCGAGTTTTTTTGTCCGTTTGATCCTGGGTTTTCTCAGTCTGGGAACTGCTATAATAAACTGTGTAAGGGAGATATTAGGAAAACAGTAAGGATTGGCCATTTTTTTACCCAGGATTAAAAAATCCAGGGGTAAATTATCAATATTTTAGGATTTATTTAAACCCTCTAAGAATCAACTGTTAACAATTTAGCTCACCGATTCCAATAATTTCTGTTATCTCCAAAGATATCCCAACACCAGCGAAAATAGTGAACGTACAACTTGTGCACATACAAAAAGCCACATATACTAATGCATATGTACCCTAAGCATCCACATAACTTTAGGAATGCCCTGATATGGAGAATTTGCTTGAACCAATGAAGAGAGGTACATGAATATCATAGTTTTATATTTTTCTGTGCTTCCATGACAGATGATCCGTTGGGTCCTTTCAAGCTCTGCAGTTCTAGCATATATTCATATTATTTATTTTATTTTTGATTGCTTAGTTTGAACAATATTAGGGGTAATAAGGGAAAATGCTGTTGGGTTTGATGGCAGCCATTGTTCGTGACATATCATTCCTTTAAAAAATGCTTGTCTTTTATGTTAAATGAAGCCACTGGTGCTACTGTTCTGTTCCTAAACTGCAGTGAAACACTTGTGATTGTGTGCTTCAATAGACAGGTAGATAATTCTATTATCCGCTGCATTTCACTTAAAACTTTCTTCTTAGGAAAACTTCACTTAAGTTTTTTTTTTAGCTTTTTTTTTTTTTTACAAAAGAGAATTTAGCTGGTAAGAAACAATCACATGTCACAACACATCAATTTCTGAACCATGGTATGCATTCAAATGGATTAAAAGAAACCAGTCATAAGAATTTACAAAATCCTCCTCCATGTCATCTGATATTCAACAAGAATATCAAAGACAAGCTAAACTATGATACAGGCAATGTTTTGTTGTTTGAAATGTTTTTCAGTAAAAAACAAAGTTGCAAAATGCTTTAAATATTATTGCTAAGCATAGTAAATAAAAAATAAAAATAGAGTAAGCCCAGCAAGCCCATTTAATCTATAGAGGAGATAATCCCCATTAATTCAATGTGCGTATTCTAGTTGCAATTTATGAAACAAAACAATGGTATTTCAGTCAGTATCCTTACTATGTTAATTCAAGCGAGAGAATTCACAGTTTATTGTCATTCTGTCACGTATTATATTATATCTTTTATCACAACACTTGCACTTTCCTTTTAATGTCTATTACATTGCCTTTGTTGCATTCAACTTGTGTGTGTGTGTGTGTGTGTGTGTGTGTGTGTGTGTGTGTGTGTGTGTGTGTGTGTGTGTTTTGCATCTTTACAGTCGTGACTGACTCTGTGACTCCATGCCCATGGAGTTTTCATGGCAAGAATCCTGGAGTGGTTTTCCAGTTCCTACTCCAGGCGCCTACAGCACCTGGTATTCCTTGGTGGTCTCCCATCCAACTACTAACCAGGGCTGGCCCTGCTTAGCTTCTGAAATCAGGAAAGAGCAGCTGTGCTTAGGGCATCTCAGCAGCTTGCATTCAATTTAGGTAGAAATTAAACTATGAACCACATAGATTCATATTTAAACAAGAGAAATCGAGAGAAAATATTTTTGAACCATGTTTGAAACACCGATTCCAAACCTGCCATAAAGCTTCCATTAATTAATGGCCCAGTGAAAGGAGGCTCTACTGCCCTCTTCTATTAGTCCACCTCCTAGAACTTCACAGACACAGACAAGAGTCTAGTTAAGTAAAACATGTTTATTTAAAGTTTCATTTTCAACAAAAATAATATACTACAAAAATAAATGTCACAACATTCATACACAGGAAAGTACCAAAAGGTGCCTGGGTTGAAAATGACATACGCAGAATTCTTGACACATATTTTTCCCATTTCACAAGATTAAAAATGCCTCAATTATACTCGATTATGCTACAATCTAAAGAATGATTGGCCCATTTTACTGCCCAAGCCTATCTCTTCCTCCAAAAGGAGTGATACGTGAAAATGAGAAATTAGAGGGCATACCAACCCTATTTTATAGTAAAAATAATCATGTGCCATCAAGTCAACTCTGACTTATGGTGACCCTTTTCAGGGTTTCATGTCGTGACATGAAGCACTCCAGGCCAGGGCACATATCTTCAAGATGGAATTGTGCTTTATAGCAAGTTTTGCACCAATTTATTCACTAAAATAAAATTCACACAAAAAGAATTGTTTATCTTAGCTAACAACCTGAATTGATAATAAGTTTAACTTGGGCTGCTATCTCACCTGGGGTTTGATCCTGATTTTCTGAAGGTCCGGATTTTCTTCTTCGTCCCGTCACGTGATTAAATATGTGGGACAGGAGTTCCCATGTCCAAAGCTGTTTTTTTTTTTTATTTTAAAGTGCAGTTCACCCCCCTTGTCCAGCAGGTGGCGCAAGCATTTTTAAAAGGACCAGTTGGCTGGGGAAAATTAAAACTTGTAGGACCCGATAGAGCTTCCTGTTACTCCGATGGTGCAGAGAAAAAAAAAAAAAACAGCTGATCGGTGCTATGAGAAAAAAAGAAAAAGAAACCCGGATCATCTGCGTGGTCCCACGGCATCTGCTTCCTTAAAAGGTGGATTATCAAAGTGATGCAAAAAATTCCCTACCTCTCAGGTAAGTCAAAAAAACCTCGCTTAAATGGGCATTACCGGGTTTTTTTTTTTTTTTTCAAAAAGCCCGGTGGCCATGGGGACTGCATTTTTAGACATGGCTTATCTAGTAATTTAAACTGCTTTTAAAGGGATGTGGGACCAAGCCCTAAGATGTACAAAGGAAAATAAAAGACTTGTTCCAAAATTCCACACAAATAGCTGTAAACTGCCAAGGAATTTCAAAACAAATATGACTAGACAACACCTTTGAACTCCAGTTGAGCTTTATACAGTATCTGAATTAACTTATAAATCTCAAGTTGAGAAACTGTTCTAGTAATTCAAGAAAAAGTTCTCTTGGGCAGCAGGAACACATGCAATTGGTAAAATGCATAGCTATAAAACATACATGACCAAATATAAAAAATGAGCTCCCATTTTACAAATTTGTAGCTGGAACAAAGAAATGCTATTTCGGTCCATGCTATTTGGTTAAACTATTAAGGTACCAAAAGAGAACAGTTCAAAGGCCTGCATTAAGCATGCTTACACCCGGACCTGAAAACTCAACAGCCCCAACCTCTAAATAACAATGATGCCAAAAATAAATTCCAGTGAATTTATTTGGGTGGGTGAGTTGAGTATATATTTCATAGAATCATAGAATCATAGAGTTGGAAGAGACCTCAAGGGTCATCCAGTCCAACCCCCTGCCATGCAGGAACCCCCATCACAATATTTCCGACAGATGGCCTCCCAGCCTCTGCTTAAAAACCTCCAAAGAAGGAGACTCCACCACCCTCCGTGGCAGCATCTTCCACTGTCTGACAGCTCTAACCATCATGAAGTTCTTCTTAATGTTCAAATAGAATCTCTTTTCCTGTAGTTTGAAACCATTGCTCCACATCCTAGTCTCCGAAGCCATGGAAAGCAAGCCTGTTCCTTCTTCAATCTGACATCCTTTCAAGCATTTAAACATAGCTATCATAAACATTACTGTAATGGTGAGGATTTTGATTGTTTCCCTAACCTTAGAACAACGGTTCCATGCAGATAACCTATATGCTGCACTGCTCCTTCAATGCTGCAGGAAAAGAATGTGTTCATTCTCCCATTAGGCACATGCAGAGTTTGCGCTGCCTAAATAATGCTCTCAGGCCGGAATATGGAAAGCCCACACCAAACCACACATTTTATATTTGATAAAATAACCTTGTTCTAAAGGCCTGTGGGCCTGCTCAGAAACCAAGTAACAAGCAAAATGTGGTGCCTTCCCCACTCAACTATAAAATCATAGCTCCTGGACAGACAATGATTTGATTCAGAAGCATTCGTCTAACAGCACGTGTCGTAAAATGCAAGGCATTTCATTAAACATAACTTGTCTCTTTTAAGTGACTACAGAATCCTGTTTGAAAGAGAAACTTAAGATAAAGTAGTATGATCTTCGCTGCTGTGAGGAAGATGCACTGCTTGATTTATACTAATCACAAATGAAGTGTTGTGTATTGATCTGTATTCCTATTGGTTTCTGTTCCTGTTCCAAAGGGAACAGGCCTATTGGTTTATTCAAGTTGCTGCATTTGGATCCTCATTCCTATTGGTCTCTGCCAAAAGGCAGCTTTGTGATTGGTTGTAACTGTTCCCTCCAAAATGTATCTTTTCCTAGCCAGTCCTGGCTCCTATAAATGTAGCTCCCTCTCCCCAGTCCCCAGTCTTGTTCTCTCCCTGAATAAAGAGCTGTTACACTAGAAGCTGTCTCCAGCCTGCTATGTCTAAGAGCTGAAATCACTGCTGAAATCACTAAAACCCATGCTACTACACGAAGGACAATCCAGTCACAAAACATTAAGACAAAAATCTTCCATGCCAGTCTTGTTTCAAATACATGTACTTGTAGGCATTCTGTCTTACTATATCCCCACTAAACATAACCTTTGAAATCCATGGAATTCAATCTACTCTTGTGTCAGATTCAAGGTTTGTAACAAAGGTTTGTAACCTTCTTGGATCATCTCCCGAGCAGAAGATTCATAGGTAGACCATCTGCTTTGCATGCAGAAGGTACCAGGTTTACTCCTTAGTGTCTCCAGACAGGATAGGTAAGGAAGTTAGCCTTTACTTCCAGTAAATGTCAACAATACTGGAATAGACAGGCCAATGATTTGACTCCACCTAAGATAGCACCCTATATTCTCCAGCAGTCCACACACTGTTCATCCATACACATCTAGCACTGAGGGTTTTCTGAAGAATTTTCCTTTTGAGGAAAATCATATCTCACACTTCCTAACATGGATAGCTTTGTTAGATTTAACATAACCAAAACAGTCACATATTTTTAATTAGTTTGCCATAATAAGAGAGAGATGAAAGAGCTGTCAGTGCCAACAGCATATTGATTTCCTAGAAAATAGTTGTCTGCCAAACACAGTTCCCAGAAATAGAAAAAAAGGAGGAAGAGAAAGGTTAGAAAGATGTATGCAAATGCAGATGAATAGTTACCAAACTTCTTAAAAACAACCAAAACTCTTGGGACATCTCAAAGAGTACAAAATTTTATTTGTAGAGATGGGCAAGAAATGAATTTTTTTTTGTTTTTCATTTTTCATTTTCGTTCAGAACGAAACGAAAAACAAAATGAAATGAACTGTTTCATTTTTGTTAGGTTTCTCATAGGAATGCATTGAGCAATGCATTCCTATGGAAAATTGCTTCAAACAACCTGTCCCCCGATCAGGCACATTGGGGGGGGAGGCGTGGGTCATTTGAAATGTCTTAGAGCCACTAAGGATGCCTCAGTGGCTCCAAGACGTTTTTAAAAACCTGCACACACACCCCAAAAAATCAGGCATGTTAGAGGGAATGGTGCAAGGTTTTTAAACTTTTTTAAAAGCCACCAAAACAAGCGCTGATGGCTGTGGCCGCCAATTGCTTCGGTGGCTAAAAAAACTTTTAAAACCCTGTGCCATCTCCCCATGGTCCCGATTTTGGGGGTGGCATGGGTTGCTCCAAAACATTTTAAATGACACCTCCCCCCCCCAACGTGCCTGATCAGGGGAAAGGTGCAGGGCTTTTTAAATTTTAAATTCAATCCTATCTGGAGGAACAGCAGTGCCTTGACCCATGCCAATCTGGGTTCAGGCCTGCCCGGGGGACCGAGACAGCTTTGGTCGTGCTGCAAGATGACCTAATCCGGGTGGCCGACAGGGGTTGCTCTACCCTGTTGGTTTTCCTGGATTTGTCAGTGGCCTTCAATACCATCGACCACGGTATCCTACTGGACCGGCTCTCCGAGTTGGGTATCGGGGGCACTGTTCAAAGTTGGCTCCGGTCCTTCTTGGAGGGCCGGCCTCAGTATGTGCAGCATGGAGAAGAGTTGTCGGCCCCGTGGACACTCCCATGTGGGGTTCCGCAAGGCTCGTCTCTCTCCCCCATGCTGTTTAACATCTATGTGAGGCCGCTGGCTGGGATCATTTGGAGATTTGGAGTCTGATGTCACCAGTATGCTGATGACACGCAGCTCTATCTCTCCTTTTTCACCTCTGCAGTGGAAGCTGTCCGGACTCTTGACCAGTGCCTGGATGCAGTCATGGCATGGACCAAGGCCAACAGGCTCAAACTCAACCCTGAGAAGACCGAGGTGATGTTCTTCAGGAGTTCTCCGTCTGGATATGGAGGCCCCCTCCCCAGTCTGGAGAGTGTTTCCCTCCAGCTGGTGGACAGGGTTCGGAATCTGGGTGTGGTTCTGGATCCGGCCCTCACCATGGAGGCCCAGGAGGCCCAGGACTGTGTTTTACCATCTTCATCAGATTGCCCAGATCCGCCCATATCTAGACGGCAACTCCTTGAGAACAGTAGTGCAAGCATTGGTGATCTCAAGGTTGGACTACTGCAACACTCTCTACATGGGGCTGCCCTTGACTCTCCTCCAGCGATTGCAGTGGGTCCAAAATGTGGCAGCCAGGCTGGTGGCGGGTGTGCGCCGTTATGACCGCATCACCCCAGTCCTGGCTCGCTTGCATTGGCTACCCGTTGCGTCCCGGATCAGATTTAGTTTTATAAAACCCTCCATGGCTTGGGACCGGACTACCTGTCAGAGCGAATTGCCCAGCAATCAACCTCGGCCCGTCCAATTTGGCAGTCGCGAGCGCACTCGCTCTGGGTGGCCACCTCCAGAGAGGCCCGGAAAACTTCCACCTGGAACCGGGCCTTCTCGGTGGCTGGCCCATCTCTTTGGAATTGCTTACCTAGCGAAGTGCGCTCAGCAGAGTCCCTATCGGCCTTCCACAGAGCTCTAAAAACCTGGCTTTTCTGCGAGGCCTATGGTGACCTTGTTTAGTTTTTTTTTTCCTGTTAATCCCGCCATCTGCTAGCTGTAAGTTTGTGCCAAGGGTGCCTATACTGTTGTACATTGTTGTGGTCTTTGTTCACATCTGTTTCATGTCATACTGAGTATTTACATTGTGACTTATTGTTTAGCTGATTGGATCAGCTCATTGTAAGCCACCCAGAGTTCCCTAGGGAAGATGGGTGGGACAGAAATTCAATAATAAATAAATAAATAAATAAATAAATAAATAAATAAATAAATAAATAATTGTATTGGAGACACCGAGGCAGCCCATTTTTAACACTGTGTCCATGCCTCCCCCCCCAGTGTGCCTAATTGGGGGGGAGGAGTCATGGTTTGTTTAAAATGTCTTGGAGCCATTTTTAAAACCCCATACCTTCCTCCCCCAAAAAAATCGGGTGCATTGGGGGGGAGGCGCAGACACAGCGAGGAAAACAAAAAAACCAAAATGAAATGAAATGAAAAACAAAATGAATTATTTTTAAAAAGTTTCAAACGAAATGAAATGAAGCCAAACGAAACAAAAAAATGAAATGAAATGTCATTTTTGCGTTTCATGCTAATCTCTAAGTATAAGGTTTGGGAGACCTCAACTTCCTTCTTCAGAAAACATAAAATGGATCTTAGAAAATGTTACGCCAAATAACACATGTTGGTCTCTGAAGTGCCACAAGACTCTTAGTTTTGCTACAACAGATTATCATGAGGTAAGGCTGCCTGTATTTTGAGTAAGGCTGAAGTTCTATGCACACCTATTTGGAAATAAGCTTAACTGCACAAAGCCAGACTTACTTGTATATAAAGAATTCAGGGCCTGTAAATATGTGTTCTTTCCCCTGGACTATCTGAATCTGAATTGTATCTATTATTTGTACAATATAAATTCAGCAGTTGCTCATGCTGACTGCACATTTTCAGAATGTTTGGCTAATCTCTCACAGCCTTTTAAAGATGTGGAGATCAGAGCATGAAAATCTCATCTTCTCACAGCTGTACTTTGACATTCCAGATCTGCTTCGTCTTTCTACCTGACCCAGATGATGCATTTTGAGTCTTGCATCAGTGGTTGAGAGCAGCATTAAGCAGCCTAGGGACAAAACTTGTTAAAAACCTAATCCAGAAAGAGAGACAGGAAGTGGGGGAGTCCATGACCTTGAAGTAGAATGGTATGCTGTTCCTTAAGATGACATGCAGTTAAATAAGTTCTTGAAAGCTATGATATCATTACACCCAGTGTTTGACCCTCTTTGGACAATATTTGGAAACTGCAGTTGATACAGGATAAGGTACTGACTAGTATCCATTGTTTAGCACCCCCATCCAGTTTTCAAGGTAAAAATTTAACAGCTAGGACACACAACAAGGAGGAGAACTGCTTGTCCTCTGATAGATCTATCTATGTGTTCAAGACCTAACCTGAGGCCTTGCTTGTACTGCAGCTAAAACTCTGCTCACAACCTGGGGTTCAATCCCAAGTAGCCGGCTCATGGTTGACTCAGCCTTCCATCCTTCTGAGGTCGGTAAAATGAGTATCCAGCTTGCTGGGATGGGGGCCATGTGTCGCCCGCATAGTGTAATTAAACTGGAAACTGCCCAGAGACTACTTGAAGTTGTATGGGCAGCATATAAGCAGACCACTTTTTTTTTCATTTTTTATGAAATTATTAATTTGTTCTTCAAAGGCTTCATCTGGATCTTATCTTTGATTGGGCAGTCTGTTATATACTACAACCACCACATTCCTTTGATTTGTTTGCCACAGTGATATTAATTCATATGATCTCAATGGGACAATCAATTGAATCCTCTTGTATTTCTGTGCAGGAATATGTATTTTTGACAGATACTGCAACTCCACCTCCCTTTCTATATGGTCTTCCTTTGTACTTTTTGTGATGAATGGGGCTCCACTAGAGCTGTTTGTTTGTTCTGTCTCTTATTGTGCATACATTTTCATAAATCTTTACTTCTGAATTTACACTGTACACCTTCTCCATTTCCACTTTAAAGCACTTCTGATAAAGTTCTTCATGCCATGATTAAGCAAATCCTTCCCAGTCCTTGCAAGAAGCAAGGCATCCCTTGCTAGCAGTCCATCTTTCAGAAAACATAGCCCACGGTCCCAAAATCCACAGGTTGCACTTCCTGGAACATGGTCTGTTGATAAGAGGGGGTGGGTTACAAAGTTACAAAGCATACATAAAGACTCTTGACTGAATCACTGGGTTGTATGTTCTGTTACAGTTAAAGCCTTCTCAATCCCTTTCTCACACAATCTATACAAAATGTACTTTAATTCATTGATTTAAAAATCAAATTTACTGAACCGTTTTGTTTTTCCAATGCATTTAAGACTATCTTTTAACAATTATTTTAATTAATTATGCATGCTGATCTGGAATTTTGACAATGGAAGGAAGTATATAAATATTTTAAAGATACAGCACTAAATGCAGACGTATTTCATGTTTCTTAATTATTGTCTTCTTAGTATATGGATATGTATGCAAAAATTCAGAACATATGCTGTTTTATGAAATCTTCAGTTACCACAAAAGAAACATAATATCCTTTATATTTTATTTTTTGTTAAAGGGAATTTTCTATCACTGCTAAACAGATGAATCTGAAAGTATGTAGCACTGTGATCTAAAGGGTCAAAATACTGAAATTATCCTTGATGATGACTCACACTGACTGGCACTTCTACAACGTGCCTCTCTACCATCCAGACAAGATATCTTTTTACATGTTCGGATGGCTTTACTTCTCTCTGCCACCACCACAGCTTTGCATATCCTCAAGACCAGTAGATGTGTCATGTCATTGTCTCTAGCAATGTCTAGGACTGACAACTGACCATGGTTCCCATAATTTTAAAAGGCCATATATATTCTCCTTTCCTTCTCCTCAAAAAGGTTACATTTCATTTTAGTTGGTAATGATATTATTATTAATGTTGTGTTACATTTCTTATTTTTCAGCATTGCTGGTGCTTGAGGCGGAGGAAAGATGTGTGTTTTTGTCATAATATGTAGAATTGACAAAATGTATGTATTATATATTTAACAGAGTGAAAAGAGAATTGTAAAATGGAGTCAGTCAAAAATGCAGTGTCATGATGTTTACAGTGCAAAGAATTAGAAATCACCAGAGGTTATTGATTTAGCACCGGAATAGTTAATAACATCATGGTGTATCAGAAAGGTTAAAATCATTTGAGGTCTAAATTTTATTGGGACTTGAGAAAACAGGTCTGTTGATATTATTATTAATGTTGTATATTTGCTGTATATATTCAATTAGTTTTTTCAAGTCATTTGTCTCTCCGTTTCTGGTTCTGATAATACTTATAACAATTAACGGAGGAAAGATGCTACTGCTTTAAAACTACACATGTGTGTGTTAATCATAATCCTTAAACATTTAAAACTAGGCTAAACATTTGTAGCTCAGAAAACATGGTTGCAATATCACTAATATTTTGATTTCAGGGAATAAATGAGCAGCCATAGGCAACTGTTTTAAATTAGTAATCAGAGATTTAGGAATAACTATGTTTGCTAAAATTAGTAGAGAGGAAAGATGACCTAATCTTGCTTCCATATTACTTGATTATTTTTGCTTCATATTTTTTAAAAAATTCACTGTGCAGTACTTCTGAGAAGTTGTTTGCTGATGGAACTTTGATTTGGATAATATATGGGGTTTAACTACTACTACTACTACTACTACTACTACTACTACTACTACTACTACTACTACAAAGGTAGTAGAATCCAAAAGGACCTTATGGATAAATATTTTACACATTGTTTTGTTCTGAACCACCATGAGCATACCGTTCACAGAAAAGCAATGTACTAAGAAGGTGTACATATCATATAAGAAGCATATCAACACTAATATACAGGATGTGTTCCTTTAAGAATTATGCTTAAATAGCAACCTCCTTTCCTAAGTTTGTGGGAGTGATTTTTTTAGAGACTCAGATGTAACTCATTTGAGGAAATTTGCATTCTGCAGTGAATCCAAAATGTAATGACTCCATGTCCATGGAGTTTTCACTGATGCCAGTTCCTTTTCAGCACCTGGTATTTTTCCTCATTTTACCCTGCTTAGCTTCCGAAATCAAACGAGATCGGACCTTGTACCTTGTTGCCTATGTTACTATACCACAAAAAGAAGGGAAATTCCAAAACAGTAAAAACCAATTTAAATCATTGGCTGAATTTCTGTTGTTAAGAGCAGGCCAAATGAATCAGTTGAGATTTTGTGAGTCAACTCTTCTGTGAATTCCATTAATTCAATCGGTCTATTCTAGTTGTAACTTACTACAATAAGTGACATAATGTCAGCCAGAAAGTTTTGACTGAAGCTAAACAACATGACTCCCTTCTGCAAATGTGAATCATCCAGACTGGATCAGTAAAGATTATGCAAATATGAACATCACCATGTTGAAAATATGTTATTCATAACATTTTCAAAACCAATATTTTATTTTAGCTCTTCCCAGATCACTGATAATGAGCAAAATAGAGAGAAGTAGCAAAGTGTATCATATTTTAGTATTATATTAACATAAGAACATATGAAGAGCCATGCTGGATCAGGCCAAGGGCCCATCTAGTCCAGCTTCCTGTATCTCACAGTGGCCCCACCAAATGCCTCTGGGAGCACATAAGACTGGATATCTGTCTCCTGATACCACTCCCCTGCATCTGGCCCTTGAGGTATCCTGGTTTTAATCCTGGAGATTAAACATCTCCATCATGGTCTGTAACATATGATGGACTTATCCTCCAGGAATCTATCTAATTCCCTTTTTAAGGCATCCAGGCCAAATGCCATCACCACATGCTGCACAGGGAGTTCCACAGACTAACAACATGCTGGGTGTAAAAAAAAATATTTTCTTTTGTTTGTACTCATTCTCCCATCCCTCAATTTGAGTGGATGTCCCCCTATTTTTGGTATTTTGTGAGAGAGACAAGAGCTCCTCTATATCCACTTTACTCATGCCCTGCATTATTTTGTACGTCTCAATCATATTCCCCCTCAGGCACCTTTTTTTGCAGAACAAAGAGCCCCAAATGTTTTAGCCTTTCCTCATAAGGGAGATCCCCCGGCCCAGTAATCATTTTAGTCTTCTCTTCTGCACCTTTTCCAGTTCCATTATGTCTGTTTCGAGATGTGGTGACCAGAACTGCATGCATTACTCCAGGTCGGGCCTTACTATCATTTTGTACAATGGCATTATAATGTTGGCTGTTTTATTTTCAATCCCCCTTTTAATGATACCTAGCATGGAATTGGCCTTCTTCACCGCTGCCACCCACTGGGTAGACACTTTCATTGAGCTGTCCACCAGCACACTAAGATCTCTTTCCTGATCCGTCACTGATAGTTCTGAACTCATGGATGCGTCCCATAAGAACACATGAAAGGGTGTTGCTGTGCTCACACTTTGGAACTCCCTCCCACTGGAGGCCAGGACTGCTCCATCTCTGCTGTCTTTCCAGAAGCAGGCAAAGACCTTCATCTACAGGCAAGCTTTTGCTGAATGAGGGATTACCTGCTATGTGACTTTTATATGGAGTACCATGCATGATTACATTGACTGATTTAAGTGTCCAAATGTCTCTGGGAGCACATGAGACTGGATATCTGCTTTTCATGTTACTTTCCACTCCTCATAATGGATTTTCTTTTCTTTTCTTGTGCTCTCTGTAGTTTTAATGTTACCTTTTAATGATCATTCACAATTATATGCTTTAAAAATGACACAGATGTAATACTTCACTGATGTGTAACAAAACCAGATTTTGGCGATGGCATTTTAATGTAATTTTCCAACTTGTCTTCATCCTGCAATATTGTACTTTGAGTTCATATATGAAGTCATTATTTGTAGATGAAGAAAAATCCAGGCCCGCATCATGTTGGAGTTACAGAGTATGGAAGGGCAGTTGTACAAATGATATATGTTATTTTGTGGTCTGTCTGTTTTATATATAGAACTAGGAATGTTGGGACTCCAGAAACAATGTATATCAAAGAGAGGAAACTTTCTGTTTATATTTCCAGTATTAACTTTTTGCATTAATCTTCCCACAAAGCAAAGCAATCCATCCATAGATCAACAACACACTTCATTCATGAAATAGACACACTTATGCTTCCTGCATATGCCCTCTGGATGGTAAGAGAAGTACATTTGCACAATCAGGGGATAAGAAGGCTGGTCCTCTTATGGACTGAGACTTGGTTAAGATCCAGGAAAAAGAGAGTAGGGGTCAATGGGCAATTTTCACAATGGAGAGGTGAAAAGCGGTGTACCCCAGGGATCTGTCCTGGGGCCAGTGCTTTTCAATTGTTCATCAATGACCTGGAGATAGGGAAAAGCAGTGAGGTGGCGAACTTTGCGGATGACATGAAACTTTTCTGGGTGGTGAAGACCAGAGAAAATTGTGAAGAGCTCCAGAAGGACCTTTCCAAACTGGGGGAATGGGCTGTGAAATGGCAAATATGTTTCATGGTAGGAAAATTTAAAGTACTGTAATGCATATTGGGGCAAAAAAAAATCAAAACTTCATTTACTCATGGGTTTATTTTTATTTATTTATTGTGAATACTTTTACCCCACCTTTCTCCTTGAAAAGGACTCAAGGTGGCTTACATTAATGAGGGACATTATACAGCCCAGAACATTTAAGTCATATTCAAGTTAAGAACAGGAAATTAGAAGAGGTATCTTAGAAATTAAAAAATATATAGGGCATCTAGGCAAAAAAAAATTCATTAACAAAATGGGGTTTATTTTTATTTATTTATGGAACAATAACATGAGCAAACACCACACTCTTCAGACCTGTCAAATGTGCTCAGTTGGCAGATTTCTTATATGTATGTGGACAAAATGTGGTGAACATTTAAGTCATATTCAACAGAAGAACAGAAAGAACAAAGCAAAAAGTGTAGAACATTAAAAGGTGTGCTCAGGGCATCTAGGCACCAAGTTGGCTGTTAGCAAAATGGATTTTAATTACAGTGTGCAGGTCACACATTGAAACATTAACAAGCTGGGCAAACATTTTACATCAACCTCGGAAGGATGGAAGGCTGAGTTGGCAGATGTATTACCCAGGTTGTGAGCACAGTTTTACCTGCAGTACAGGCATTTAACCACTGTGCCACGAGGAAATGAAAACAGACAATAAAAGTGACCTTAATGAACACAGTATACTCAAATGGATTAAGCAATTCATCCATTTATTATTATAGAAAACCTACAGGTATGTCCCTTTGCTCATCTAACCTCAGAACTACTTTAGCTGCTCATTCAGTGTTTCTACTGATACAATAAAACACATCTCTTCTAAAAAGATGGCCATATTGGTGTGACACACAGGGAAGCTCTCACATGCCAAATGCAATTTGATTGATAGCTATCCTATATATTAAAATGAAAAGTGAAATTTAAAATCTGTTCTCTAAATCTTCATAAAAAACGTTATTAGCTTTAAATATGATTTGCTCTTTTTTCACCAACAATACAATCTTCAGTGATATTTATTTATGTACTTGCATGTTATTATTTTCTGATTAGAAAGGCCCCATTTTATTTTGCCCAGGTAACACTTAATGCATGCAGCAATTTCTCTTACGCTTACGGGTATTCCTGGAAAATAGAAACTCATGAGCAAACAATCAGGAATGAATTTACTAGATGGTCTTTAGACAATCACTCTAGTCCTCTCTCAAATGAGTGGGCAAACTCTGTGTACTACCCTGAATTATTTTAAAAAGTGTAAACTTATTTTGTTATTTTATTTTATTTTATTTTATTTTATTTTATTTTATTTATTTATTTATTGGATTTTTATACTGCCCATCTTGCAGCGAGTTCACTTTGGGTGGTTTACAACAATTAATAAATTCAAATAATTCATACAATAAAAACAAAATACAGTAACACAATAAAATAAAAATAAAATAACATTAATGTTAAAATAACATAAAATAATGTATTATTATTTTTGGTAGGCTAATCAGTTAAAATCATGATTTAATGGGTGAACACTGAAATTGCATTATGTTTGAGGGAATGCCTGCTGAAAAAGCCAAATTTTAAATAGTTTTTTAAAGGCAGCCAAAGAGGGGGCCAAGCAGATGTCTGGTAGAACGTTATTCCTCAAGTGAGGGCCAATGGCGGACAAGGCCCTATTTCTTGTTGTTGCTTTCTTTCTTTCAGGCTTCTTGTGGTGTTAGTTGCCTCAAACGCCTAGCCTGGGAGGAGATGGGCGGTTTTCAAAGGCCTGACAGGTATTTGTCATAGTTTTTTGATGCAGAACTTTCATGATTGGCAGCAATCTGGCCGCCATGTTCTGGGTGGTGGAGTCTCCACATCAGCCTCAAGGGCAGCCCCATGCAGAGAGTGTTGCAATAGTCCAGTCTCAAGCCAATGCATGGACCAGCATTGAGAGCCCCCATGTCCAGATAGGGACACAGTTGAACAATCTTGCACATGGTAATGGACAGAAGGCGACACTACCTGAGATTCCATAGATAGCACCAGATCCAGGAGAACACCCAAACTGCGCACCTCTAAACCATAGTTAAAACCCCCAAATGAGAGGGAGTTTCCCAACCCACTGACAGTAGGAGGTTTTCAATGGGAGAAGGCGCTCTGACAGGTAATGTGGTCCTTAACCATTGAGGGTTTTGTATGTCATAGCCAGTTGATGCAGAACTCAGCCACTGGGGAGCGCTGAGGATATATGATTGTATTTTTTAGTCCCAGTCAGCAATCTGGCCGCCATATTCTGGGTCGGCTGGAGTCTCCGCATCAGCCTCAAGGGCAGCCCCATGCAGAGAGTGTTGCAATAGTCCAGTCTCAAGACTACCAATGCATGGACCAGCGTGGTGAGAGCCCCCATGTCCGGATAGGGACACAGTTGAACAATCTGCTGCAGATGGTAATGGACAGAACGGACTACCAACACTTCCTGAGATTCCATAGATAGCACCAGATCCAGGAGAACACCCAAACTGCACACCTCATTCTGAGCGGGGAGAGTCACACCCCAAAATGAGAGGGAGTTTCCCAACCCACTGACAGTAGGATCCTTCACCTGCAAGACTTCCATCTTGTCCGGGTTCAACCTCAATCTGTTTGCCCTCATCCATCCCAGAATGGCAAACAGGCAGTGCTCAAGGGACAGAACAGCATCCACTGCAGAAGATGGAAAGGAGAGATAGAGCTGGGTGTCATCAACATACTGATGACACGAAGCTCCAAAACTCCTGATGAGCCCTCCCAGTGGCCTCATATAGATGTTAAATAGCATTGGTGAGATGATCGACCCCTGTGGAACCCCACACTTGACAAATTCTACAAATGAACATTTTACAAATGAGCAAACAAATTGAATCACATAGAATCAAGCAGAGTTGAAGGTAAGGATCAGTACATAGGAGAAAATATATTTCCACAATCTGTGATCACATCTTTTTCCACAAAGAAAACAGCTAATAATTCTGTGTTTGTGCACAGATGCATACGCACACAGGATGCTGGTACACCTTATAAAAACTGACATTAAATAATGGTTTCCCCGTCTCAATCATCATGCAAAAAAAAATACTAATTAAATTGACTCCAATAGATCAGGCTGGCAGTACTATGAATTTCACTTCAGAAGTCTGATTCTAACAAAACCAACCATCTTAGGTTTAAACTATTTATTTCAGGAAAGTTAATTTCACTTATTTTTCCTAATCTTTATTAAAATCTAAATGGCAGAGGTCTGAAATGGAAATTATGACATATTTCTTTCTTTATCTACAGTGTATTATTTTTGAAAAGGGCAATCACATCACTTATTTTCATTCTGCACGCTTATATAAACCAGGTATACCTAGAATCCCTTCAAGAAATAATATCACAAGTTACAAGAACATTCTTGGAACAAACAGTGAGGAAACAGAAAAATTCTGTCTTGGCCCTTATGGACCACGATGGGGCATTTTAATTTTCTGAAATTATGTTCTATTGATGAATCCAGACCAGGGGTCCTCAACCTAAGGCCCCGGGGCCAGATGCGGCCCCCCAAGGTCCTGAATCCAGCCCCCGGGACCAATTGCACCCCCCCTACCCCCTGCTTTATGAGCAAGCCAGCCTCCGCAGCTGCTTCTATTGCTGAGGCAGTTCAAAGCAGTGGGCCATATTGCTTCTCCCACTCCCCCCAACTACAGCCCAGATGAGCAGCATGCTGGCTAGTGGGGCATTCAAAGTGGGAAGCCTACGGCAAGGTCCCCCCACTCCCCCCACCTACCGCCCAGATGGTTGCGGTGCCAGGTGCAGCCGAGTGGGACAATTTAAAACAGGAAGGCTGTGGCAACGTCTCCCACTCCCTCCATGGCCCTGAGACCCCCCCTGCTCCTCCTCAACCCTGCCCAACCTGCCTCTGGTCCAGCTCCCAGTGGTGTCTGGGGCGTGGTGGACTGGCCCGCTGTTCGAAAACTTTGATGACCCCTGATCCAGACAGAACTAGACCTAAAAAGTAGGCATTCTGCAACACTATTATCTGAACAGTTGCAATCATTTACTTCCAGCTACAGTCAACATGTACAGGTTTCTGCTGCTGCTGTTATAAACAAAACATAGTTACAACAAAAATGTTCCAACTACATTATAGCTTTTTGCACTGTTTTCTATTTCTTGTTGTTCTTCTTTTGAGTCTCAGCCAATGAAACATAATGGGTTAACACAAAAGGCCTGTGTTGTGCAGCCAGTTGCATGTCCTTCAAAGAAAGTAGTCACAAGGAATAGATAAAACTTAACCATGTCACGGATCTTCCCCTACCACATCTCAAACTCACTGCTTTCTTTTCATCTCTTTATGCTGACTCTATGTGTAATTAGAGGCTCAGTCTCCCAGTTTTTAAAGCATCCCTAACTAATTTATTTTAAATTACCAGCACAAGCACAATTATTGCCCTTCTAATTAAACAGAATATTCTTAGAGCATGTAAATAATAACGGCCATAGCCAAGCGGAAGAGTGGACTCGTGACAGTGAGAGGTCTAGTGATAAATTTAGAACTGAGGGTGCTCATCACGGCAGTTCCCTTAAGAACAAGGTGGTGGAGGGGGCAGGACAGGCAGCTGGATCACAAGGATTTTGTGATAGCTCTTAATTGCTCACCCAAGACAAAAAATAAACCCTCACATTCTTTGAATTACAAGAAGGATAAATTGCCACTATATGCTGGTCAAAAACTACCAGAACATTGACCCAGCAAATATAAGTTCCACCATACCACTGCTGGAATTTGGCTACATCTCTCACACAAAATTTAAAACATCTTGTACATACATCTACTAAACTTATAAAGAAAGGCATAAGCAGGCACTGCAAAGTAGTCAGAACCAGAACTTGCCTGCAAAAAGCACTTGTATCATTACACATTTGGGAAATACAAATTTCAAGAAAGAGAGGGAGAATTAAGCAATTAACAAAATGTTAGAAAAAAGTCAACCGAATATAAGAACATAAGAACATAACATAAGAACATAAGCAGAGCCCTGCTGGATCAGGCCAAAGGACCATCTAGTCCAGCTTCCTGTATCTCACAGTGGCCCCATCAAATGTGTCCTGGAGTACACGACACTAGATATCTGTCTCCTGATACCACTCCCCTGCATCTGGCCCTTGAAGGACCCCAGTTTAGCCTGGAGATTACACATCTCCATCATGGTTTGTAACCTGTGATGGACTTTTCCTCAAGGAATCTGTCCAATCCCCTTTTGAAGGCCTCCAGGCCAGATGCCATCACCGCATCCTGTGGCAGGGAGTTCCACAGACTAACAACTCGCTGGGTGAAAAAAAATAGTCCCCCTTCTTTTGCCCCTGCCCTTGACCCGGCTGTTTCCGACTTCCATTTCCACATGGGGGCTGCCATTCCCTTTTGTTTCGGCCGGGCACCCCACTGGCAACAATCAGCGGACCCGGTAAGTAATGCCATTTCCCTTTTTTGCTATATATGCATTAATAGACTTTAAAATATTAGAACTTAGAATAAAATCCAACAGATTCAGTTTATAGAAATTGTGAATTGGGGGTAGTTTTCCTCCCACTTGTGAGGAAAGAACTGAGCTATGTTGCTACTTTTAATCTTTATAACTGAATATTCTCAAATATTCTATGCGGCAGGATATTCTAGAAACCAGACACATTATAGCACCAGTTGTATATTCTACTTTCACCTATTACATCTGAAAGCTTGGTACTGTATTTCATTTTTTGCTATTAACAAATTTCTACAGGAGACTCACGTTTCTTTACTGAGCGCATTAAGTATTGATGAGCTTGTACAGTTTTATGTTCCAGGGTGCTATTTCAAACAAACAAATAATAATTTGATCAGCTGGACAACTGTTGTAGAAAAGCCTACAATGGCATGTCAAGGACACAGCAAGAAATTTGGGAATGGGAGGGAGGCACACAACATTCCAGTGAATTTTGTGCACAACATCACAAAAGACAACAAAAACAAATATTTGTTTCAAAACATTTAGGGGTTTTTTGGATGCTCTCTCAGTGACCTGAATATGTCACTTTTAGGTGGGGAAAATCACTACAGAACTGGCTTTGAAACTCTTGAAATACAGTATATATGGATGCAGGAAACCCATATAAATGAAGGAACATCAATAAGGGATCCCTAAGTTATTGCTAAATATTACTGAGCAAGTTTGTTGTAATTGGATGATCTATATCAGGCTGTTCAGATATGGAGAAGTGGAATGTAAGTTTTAGTAACGTTAAAGCATATTTTTAAAAATCTGGAAATGTTACTTTTAATTGTGCAGTTTATGGTTAGAAATACAAAAAGTCCAGTTCAATTGATTTTTGCTGTTGTCTACTGCTGATTTTAAGTATTTCAGAAAATCTGAGGGAAGAAAATGTATTTGGGACATGCAAACCTTCAACAATTCCTTTGCTACTTGCCTGGCTTTCAGCTATCTAGAAGAACAAGATTTGTGCTTTTAAGCTGCCAAGAGAATACTAGGCACCACATTTCAATGCCATGTTATAATTTGGGAGCTCATGACAATGATTAGGGAAAAGGAGACCACCAAGGAATACCAGGTGCTGTAGGTGCCTGGAGTAGGAACTGGCAAACCACTCCAGTATTCCTGCCAAGAAAACTCCATGGTCATGGGGTCACGAAGAGGTAACGACACAACTCACTCACTCACTCAAGGTGTACCTATACATGAAGAAGTGAGGTCTGGCTGCACTGAAGACAGAACTATACTAGTAACACAGACTAGACTACTATACAGATGGTGAAAATGAACATAGGTGTTTTTTAGCACACATATGCAAAACAGAAACCCTGCCTTCATACCCCCAACTATAAACACAGGAGCATGGATATGTTTCATGTGCATAACCTTTGTTGGGTCAGTGGAACTAGACTGCAACTACTGCTTCAAAATCCAATATTTAATTGAGCAATAAATGGGGAAAACCTAGATGCATAATAAAGCATAATTGAGCTTTAGTCACCATGTGATACATCTAAGTAAACTGGTAACTACTTCTTTTATCAGACTAGCATGACTTGATAGGGAACTTCATTGTGCTGAATTATACCTTCAGTCCAAAAGCACACACTTCTCTACAGACTGTAAGCATCTCTGAGGCAGGTGAAACCAGAACAGAGGTTATGTTCAGAAACATTTAGGAAGCCAATGGGTCTATTGCAGTAAAATATTTTCTCAACTTTACTCTTACTCACAGTTGCATCTTTCTTCCCTCATAAGAGTAATTTCATTCTTCTTAAATAATTGATAACAAAGGGATAGATAACAGAGATATAGTAGCAGAGGCAGAAGAATTTGAATTTTGGGGGGGGGAGAGCAACACTCTTATGCCAATTTCAAATGCTGGCATACAAGTGTATTACTGCACAAAAGACAACCCACTAATACAAACTTCACATGAGAGAATGATGTCATCACACATATCAGCATTGACTCTGGGAACTGACAACCAAAACATTCTCCAACATTCTGGCAAATCCTAATACAGTACATATGAAATGGTAACATGAACAGAGCACTTTATCTATGTGCAAAAAGTCCAGGTTCCAATCTCACTATAGCCATGAACATACTGTGGCTAGAAATACAACCACATTTAGTATTTGTTTACTTGCTTGCGGGCTTGATAGTTTGTTCATAAGCTACCTTCCTCCTAAAGGGTCCAAGGCACTAAAAGTAATAAAGGTAAAAACTAAATAATAAATTATTACAATACTAAAAAAACCTCTTAAACAAGTACTGTATCATGTTAAAATGCATAAATAAAAGCATTATTAAAAATTCAAGAAAAAAACTGAATAAAATTTTCCCTTTTAACCCCCCCTCCCCCTGGCCAATCACTCATTTAAATGAATACCTGAAGAGAAAGGTCTTTAGCTCCCAACTAGCCTACCCTAAAAGGGATTTCCAGAGTCTGAAAGCAGCAAGAGAGAAGGTCTCTCCTGTTTCCGTACCAACCAGACCTGTGACTCTGGTAGGGCTCAGAAAAAGGCCTCTCTTATTTATTTATTTATTTATTTATTTATTTATTTATTTATTTATTTATTTATTTATTTATTTATTTATTTGACTTTTATACCGCCCATCTAGCCCTAGGGCTACTCTAATGATCTACTGTATTATACATGCATATTGTAAATTGCATTGCTCCTGCTGTCAAATCATTGTTGGTCTTTTTAATTTTCTTTAGCATCTATTTCCATCACATTTGTTTCAAGTTGTCCTTCAAAACAAATCCCCCTATAAAACGGTTCCCAGCTTTCACATGTTTTTCCCATTGGTAAGTCCTTTAATTTTTCTGATAATGTGTCCACAGTTTCCAGATGCCTCTCTATCTATTTTTCTTTTTTTTTCTTTTTTTCTTTTTTGGTATCTCAGTTCTTGTCCAATACTCTCCTAATGATCTCAATATCCAGGGGCTCCTTGAGAGCGATAAAGTTTTCTAGATGGCTTGTACCCATGCTGTTTAGGGCTTTTTAGGTTAAAAACAGCCCTTTGCAATATGCCCAGCAATGGATCACAGCCAACGGAGTTAAAAATTTGGCTGCAACGTTTTGGACTTGCTGTACTTTCCAAACATCAAAGGCAGCCCCACATAGAGAATGTTACAGTAATCTAGCTGGGATGTCACTTTTTAGTTCCAATGCCTTAGCACCATCTGGTTTTATGGGTTAATTATTATACTGGTTTTAAACAGCTTTCATTTTCTCTTAGTTTAGTTTGTTTATTATTGCAAAATGCCCAGATTAGTGTTTTCGTACTAATGAGAAGCGATAAACAAATTTAACTAATAAATGTATACCATGGCTGTATGAGATGTCTCAAGGAGGAAGTGCAACAGTTTTAACTGTGCAAAGGCAATCCATTCCTGGCCATGCCAAAACCTGGGCAGAAATGAATCCAGGACCACCTCTAATCTCCACATCTGTGCTTTCAAAGGGACTGTATCCCCCATCCAGCACAGCTTGCAATCCTGTTCCTTGATCTCCATTTTGGCTGATCAGGAATAGAGATGCAAAATTTCCAGAACGTTTGAAGCTGGGGGTGGGGGAACCATTTTTTTCCATTTCCCCCCAGTAAAAAATGGAAATTTTCAGAAAATTTGGAAAAACGTGCTACTTTAGTCCTTTTTTTTCTTTTCCAGATTGAAAGTAATTCTGTTACTTTAGGAACATAAAATATAATAATGGACAATTTGACTTGGCATATAATTATCACAACTAATATATTAATAATAGAGTGTATCCAAACAGAGTGTATCCAAATAGAACTTTATTTTCAGAATTTTCCATTTTTTTTTCAGGCCTTCACATCTCAGATCAGGAACACTTCTGTCTTGTCTGGATTAGGTTTCAGTTTATTCACCGTTATCCAGTCTATGAATGATACCAACTGATTTAGAACTGAAACAATTTCCTTGGATTAGAAGAGACAGACATGGGTATCATCCCCATACTAGTGACACTGAACCCTGAAACTCCAGATAATCTCTCCCAGCAGTTTCATGCAAATGTTAAATAACATAGGGCAGTGGTAGTGAACCTTCAGCACTCCAGATGTTTTGGACCACAATTCCCACAGTCCTTTGCCATTGGCAATCGAGACTCAGAATTCTGGGAGTTGAGGTCCAAAACATCTGGAGTGCCGAAGGTTCACCACCACTAACACAGGGGACATAGCATAGCCTTGCACATAAGCATACACATAAGCATGCTTGCACATAAGCATCTAATTACCCTTAACCACACACAGCTGGATGAATCTGTGAAGATGCATTGGTAATGAATAGGACAGTGATGGCGAACCTTTTAGAGACCAAATGCCCAAACTGTGATTAAAAACCCACTAATTTAAGTGCAAATACAGCAATTTAACTTGAATACAGGTAGTGGGTGCCCACAGAAAGGGCTCCGAGTGCCACCTTTGGCACCCGTGCCATAGGTTTGCCAACACTGGAATAGGCCTTCCAATGGGCCCAGCCCAAGTTTACTCAGATTCACACAAAGTTTTCTGCCATTATTGCTATGTCCCATTTGTTTCATCACCAGCAGCTCCTTTTTAAACCAGGAAGAGGGGGGCAGTCAAACGCGACTTCACAGGAGGCAATGCATAGAAACAATTGTGTCAACAGACCTGGCCATTTTCCCATTCCAGAAATAAATAAGTGATTCAGTAGAATCACCTGTTGAGGTAACAGGCCCCAAGAACCATCAAGAAATCATTTGCATCTATCAGTACCTAGGATGGGCCACCCCTGGGGAGGCTCTGAGTTTCAGCAAATCTAAGCCTCGCCAGATGGTGATGTGTCCATGATAATGAAACTACAAGGAGTCCCAGCACTTATCTACAGGTGAAACTTTAAAAATTAGAATAAATGTTCATTTATTTCAGTAAGTCAACTCAAAAGGTGAAACTAATATATGAGATAGACTCATTACATGCAAAGCAAGCTATGTCAAGCCTTACTTTGTTACAATTTGGTCAAATATGTTAATTTTAAGTCATGGTAAGACATTTGGCTTTGTTTTCACTTTTTTTCTTTACATTGACTAACAGTATAGTCCTATGTTTGTTTACCAGAAAACAAGCCTCAATAAGTAAATAAGGTTTATTCTCCAATAAATGTAGCTACTGTACAAGACTACAGCCTAAATTAATCTTGGCTAAAAGAGTCTAAAGATTTATGGAAGCTATATAACATCCACTTTATTCACAAGTTTACAAGCAGAATGTAAGAGCAGAGATGAGCGGCATATCCTCATCTTCACATTAGATCATTGGAGATAAACATATTTTAAATTGGAGCCACACTTTCAGAAACCCTATAGCTGTCCTCCCTTTCCCTTTACTGTGCCTCCAAATTCTGAATTTGCATAAAAGCTGTTTCGCAGTCTGTTCAAACACCACCTGCCACATCCATCAGTCAATACTATACCAGAACTGCTCAGTGATTATCACAGAGGCTCAAACCAGCTTTACAGAACAGTCTCAACACAACAATTGACATTCCTTGGTATACTCAGAACCTGTGTTACAAAGACTAGTTGTATCCATCACAGTTTCAGACTGGGATAAGAAGACAACTCCATGAAGAAAAATATAAAGCAATTGGGCATGGTTAGCCTGCAGAAGAGATGCTTGACACCCACGTTCAAAAATCTGAAGAGCAATCATAGATACGATGGTGCAAATTTCTTTTCTCTTGTTACAAATGGTAGTATCCAAACAATCACTTTAAAAGGCAGATGGCGAGACTGTGACAAAAACCTAGAGAAACATCTTGATAATGACTTGACAAAGGAACAGCATTTCAGAAGATGACGGGCTTTTCTCCATCAAGGAAAGTTCAAACTGGATGGCCAGCCATGTGGTAGGAGCAGAATCCCTGCAATAATAGCACATGAGGGCCTACACTGCCTTTGAAATACCTTCTGGTTTCATGATTCATCTAAGATCTCCTCTGCAACCTCAGGCATGGTTTCTTTAAGTAGTAGCGGTAGGCAGTACATTAATATAATGCCCAGTTCATCTGAAATTCCCCACCTCAGGCACGAGCACTTCAAACAGCAGTTCTGCTAAACAGGATTTCTGAAGGGAAACCTGAAAATCCAAGGCCACAGCTGCTCTGCTTCCTGAAAATCTGTAGCAAGAAAGTGAGAGAACACAACGGACTGGGTCGATGGATAGACTGGATGAAGACTAACACTGAATTATGTTAAGACAAATATCTTGTGGGTGGGTACCTTGCAGATCATGGAGACATGTAAGCTACATGTTCTGAATAAGGTTGCATGCCCTCTGGAAGTTCAGTTGTGTAAACTGGTGGTGCCCCTGGCTTCAGCTTTATTGCTGGATGCTTCTGTGGTTCAGGGTATCTCTGTGGCTCAGAGTGTCTTCTATCTACTTCACTTGGTAAGCTACCTGTAGTTATTCTTGAACTGAAATAGCCACTTGGCCACAGAGGTTGGAGCAATAACTTCAAGGAAAGTCTACAGCAGAGGAAGGCCACTTTTCTGGGTCATTTAAAATCAGCACCTAAAGATTTTAGTTGCTGCAAATATCAAGCAGCCATCTTTGGGTGATAAACCAGACGAAATGATAGTTTTTAGTAGTCTAAACCAGCTACCCTTGTTAGAATTATTTGGCATTCATGCTTGCCAAGTGCAGCAGGCTAGTAATAAATTGTGCCTACTGGAGAGCAGTAATATTTTGGAGGACTGGTATTAAGTAAAAAGCAAACGCACTGGATTTGGAATTCTAACGAAGGGACCTGCAGGACGAAAAGATTGCTGGGTGTATTTATGGTGGCTTCCTGCATGCATTAAGGCATTAAGAGGAAACCATTTGCTGCCTCCTTCTGACCAGAATCAAAAGAGATAGAAAGAAAGTAGTGAACACAGAGAGAGGGGAGGGTCTAATATTCCTCTCCTCCTCACATAAAACTATAAGGGGTGAAAAACACGGGGGCAATCTGCCTATCCCCCTCTCCCACAGTTACAAATATATATTTTAAATATACATTGGTATTCTAATCTAACTTCTCTTCAACTCATTTGCCTGCCCACCACACAGAACTCAGTTTATTCCCCTCCTCAATCAATACTAATTACAGTATACAAAATGTTTATTCTAACATACTGTTATTTCAAATGTCGGAGGACATGAGGAGTTGAAAAGCTTAATGAATGTATGGTTCTTTTACTTGCATAGATGTGCCCAGTACAGAGGAAACTTTTTGTGTTGTTGTCAATAAGGATTTACTCCTGTTCCTGTTTTCTTTATCCAATAGAAATTGGGGGACTACATTTCTACAACACTGCAAGCTGCACTGCACAGAGTCCCAGGATTTGGGGAGTGGGTGGGTGGGATTGTTTTTGTCTTTACATTTAAGGAGGCTACTGGAGTGGTCTACAATAGAGTAAAAGTGCTCCTGGACAAACAGAAACCTCCAGTGTGGTGGGAGGATGTATATCAGAGAAACTCCTCATATGCTGACAGGAAATTATGTGGGCATAAAACTAATTCCAGAAGTCTTCATATCAGGTACAGGCCCAAATTAGAGACATTATGACAGTGAGTAGAGGTGTTCTCACATAAGTCCACAAGTTTTACTGTATATGTATTCTCATCTCCCATATTAAATAATAGAAGAAAATTTAGTTAGCTAGCTAGTAAGTTAATAAACTGCCCACCTAATGACAAGCCTCTATTCTGCTCAGTTTATAAAAGTCAAGAACATAATCACAACATAAACCCAAAATTATACATAAAAGTACTGATAACAAAACCAGACAGAAGGATAATATAATATACGGATAATATAACACACATCCCAGCTGGGGAATAGTTTGCCTGCTATTCTTTGTTCTATAATTCTGTCAATCAAGAGCACATGAAGTCTAAAATAATTCTCATCCAGTTTAATGAAATTATTTCTGATTCTATGATCCTCTCCCCTTCATATTTTACACATACAACAATCCTTTGAAGAAAGTTTGGGTGAAAAAGAGTGAACAGGGATTTAAATATATAAATTTCCATTCCTAGTACACTAACCCCATACCACACCAACAGCGCTCGCTGATGATCAAGGCCCTAAACAGAGCTTATTATTACTATCTCTCTGCCAACAATCCCTCCTTCATATACATTTGTTATTAAACCCTCCAAACACCATACAAAGATAATGTTGTCCCGCCAATGTGGATCAAGTCCTATGGTTTTCTGTATGTTTTCTTGCCCAGCTGAAGCAGAAGAGTACAAAAGATGTTATTTCAAGGCTGTGCTAACATCCTGCATATTTTCCCTATCTCATGCTCCTGCAAGAAAAACACGAGGCACAAACAATTCTCAGATACTTGGGAGTCCATGGAGTAGCTAGGTGGAGCACATATGGAAAGAACACCGTGACATATAAAATTGAGATTTTTGGAAGCTGAACTCAAAGTGGGCATACTGATAGATTTTACGGAATTCCCTCTATCATAAAAAGAGAAGGAGGTAAACGTAAAACAAACAGGCAGCAAAGTGTAATTAAGGAACTGTCAAGCTAAAATATATGTTAGTCACAGAGGGGCTGGCCTCTGGACCACCTTTTGATGAGTAGCTCTACCATAAGGCTCCAGAGGATCAGGTGGAAAACCATTTAACCTAGACCCCAGAGATGCTCAGCCAACAGGACTGTGGCATTGCCAGCAGCAAAGTCAGTACCAACTCAAGTCAAAGGAAGGGGCTTTTTCATTTTAAAGAGGAGAAACTACCAAAGTCCAAAGCACAAAGTAGAATACCTTGAGAATCGCAACACACTTCTAGAAGGAAACAGGTTTTCATATCTACACATCTATCAGGTCGCTCTTGGACACACTGTAGTAAAAAAGGGTGCCTTGTCAGATGTTTATAACAAAATAACAGAAAGCTTCAGTGATGCAAATATGGCAGGCCATTGGAAGTAAAATCAGACAATACCATTAGATTCCATAAATGTCATTCATTAAAAGGACCAAGGACAGATCCAGATTTAGAAAGAGCCTAGGCACATCCAGAGCAAAACTGAGTGTCTGTTTGCAAAGATTCCAGCATAGTGTCTCTCCAAACAAAACTACTTCATTCCCTCTTATACTGTACAATGCCACAGAATACGGAACTGAGCTTTCGAACTGTAAAAACTTGATGAAACATTAAGACTGATCACACACTGGAAAAAAAAAAGAGGCGAGAAATCACATGTAAAAACTTGTCATTCTTTTACTCCAGCATAACTGCACATTATTTTCCTATCTGGTCCTCTACATCAGCCCTTCCACCCATACTGTACATTGCCTGTTTTTATACATCAAGGGAGAAAATTATTTTTGATGCCTGAATATTTGTTTGATAGCAGTAATACAAATAATGGGAAATACATCATGCCAAGTAATAAGATGTGATGCTTCAACACCAAGGATTTTTAACAACCAGATGGAGTTATTTCCAAGAAACGTAAATTCAGATAACAATGATTAACAAGAAGCATACTCTAACAAACATTAGCAACCTTTTTGGGGGGGGGGGGTGGGGGTGGGGGTGGATTTAAACCAAGCTGTTGGTTCTACAATTTGGGTGGGGGTGGGGTGGGGGAAATGGATTTAAAACAAGCTGTTGGTTCTACATTGAGCTTCAACTAGACATTTTCCAAGTAACAGTTCAGTTTAAGGGCATATTGAATGATGTCAGAAAGAGCTAAAATTGAGAATATTCGTCTTAGAACTGTCCAGACAATTATTACAGTTGCTTACTCTGCCTTACAGATAACCTGTCACAAGAAGAAAGAAGATTGTGCATGATTGTCATAGCATAAAATTTTCTCATCTCCCATCACCTGCAACCTAGCAGGTGTCCTTTTGTGATGGGCACTGGTCTTCGTTTGTCAGTCTGATTCGTCAGTCATGAAGGAGCGCTTCAGTCATTTCTCTCAAACACAACTGCAATTTCAGCTCTAATGCTGTTATATCCAACTTAATTCTTGGCCCAGTTACAACTGATCCCAAAAGATGCAGGTTTTGAAAAAGCCCTAGAGATTAGTTGAAAAAGAAAGTCAAGAAACAAACATTTCCAGATCCAGAATGTTTGGAAATACTAAACAGATGTACTGTTGGAATATACCATGGCTAATGTACAAAATCAAGAAAGTTATTAAGGAAAAAAAGAATGCTTTCTTCAGAAAACAAAAGACACGTTGATTTGACATTTTATGAAAGAGAATGTTAAAAAACACAAAATATGAAATTCTAGATTTTACTGCTCAATTACAAATGAACAAAGCATGTCCAGTGCTATCCACCAAAGAGTTCTTTAAAGGATCCAAATGTTACTTTGTTTATCTTCTAACAAAATATGCAAAATGGTCCAATTATTAATTTTCACACTTGTAGACTGCAAATTGGCTGATGTAATCCCAGTTCTTTAAAAGCAACCAAAATCTTGAGAGAGAGGTGAAGAAAACAACATCGGATATGGAACATTGATGAAAAGCATCATTAAAGACAAAATGGTCAAGAACACAGAAGAACAGGTCCTCCTAGGGAAGAATTGACAAGGCTATTTAAAAGATTCTGTCTTACTAATTTTCAGCAGTTTTCTGAGAATGTCATGAAGTACATGATTTTTTGTGTTTTTTTTTAAACTTCAAAAGCCCTCTGACAAAGTCCCTAAACAATCCTAAATGGGAGACTGCTACCAAGAAATCAGAAGACAACGGAGACTCAGGGCCTTTTCACACAACCCCTAAGATCCGCTGGCCACTTAAATTCGGACCAGGGATCTTGGGGGTTCGTTGCTCTTCCTGCGTCCCCACCCCTCCGCACTTCCTTGATCCTGTCTGCGTGAGGGGAGGCAGGAAGAAAGAGAGGGAAAAATGCAGGCACACCTCCGAAGCTGCCCGGAGCCCCGTCATCCTGATTCCTTCTCCTCCGGGGTTTTTTTTTTTTTTTGCCTCCTGCCCCTTCTCTTAAAGGGGCGGGAGGGGATAAAAACAGAAGTGAGGAGAGCCCCGCACTCACCAGATCAAATCCAGACCTGGGGATTTTCACCCTGGGACGCGCTTAGGTGGGCGTGGTCGCATTTAATTTCCTGCAAACTCCGGAGATGGTGGGGAAACAATTGTAAGATCCGGAGCTGGCAGCCATTTGCTGCGGAGTTTAGGGGTCGTGTACAAAGGGCCTCAGAAAGGCAACCATTAGCCATGAAGCAGAAGAGACTGTGAAGTATAAGCACATGTCACTGGAGCCCAAAGCAAAGAACATCTGTAATATTGTATTCCTGGTTACTATGTCTGGGTGTAAAAGCTCAACAGCCAAGAAAGCTGTCAGGAAAGACACTGATTTGTTAAGGAGACCTTTGCAGATACCCTAGAATGCTAGAAAGAAACACTAATGGGTACTAGACCAAGTCAAGACTAAACTTTCTCTGAAAGCAAAAATAATGAAACTGAGGCTGTCAAGCTTTGGGCTCATCAATGAAAAGGCAAGAATCACTTGGAAAGACAATAACGCCAGCAACAAAAGTTCTAGGAAACGGGAAAAGAAGATCCAATATGAAACAGACTGTTCCCCATATAGAAAATCACAGCATTGAGTTTTCAACTGTTGAACAGGCCTGCTGGGGACAGGAAGTTTTGTTGGTTACCTTTTCATAGGGCATAACTAAATCCAGAGGCAACTTGACTGAACTTAACAAGAGAAATAATACAAAATGAGGCAGGATAAAGCTGTTAGTCATAATGGCGATATATTATCACCAGTATCAAAAGCAATTTACATTTGACTACCAGTTGATAAGGAAAACAAACCTTCCCATTCCTGTCCTGCCTACAATCTTTCCATGGGTTCATTTTCATCTCAGAACAGACTGCAAAGCATGACAGACCATCTGATTCAGCAAGGTTGTTCTTGTGTATTTTTAAAACCTCCACATCTGTGTCAAAGATTAATGCAAGAAAAAATCTTAAGTGATTCAAACACACAGGAGCACTCTGACACATCAGTGATGTCATATCACTGGTGGTTGAGTCTCCTTCTTTGGAGGTTTTTATGCAGAGGCTGGATGGCCATCTGTCGGAAATATTGTGATGGGGTTCCTGCATGGCAGGGGGTTGGACTAGATGGCCCTTGAGGTCTCTTCCAACTCTATGATTCTATGATTCTATGATTCTATGATATAATATAACCCTTCTACAAGAACACCCAAAATAGGAAGAGCAGTTTTGCTGTAGAATTCTAGCCCTGAAATACTCAGAAATGTGATTTTCCTGGCCATCAGAAGAATCAGTGAAATAAACAAGTGAATGCCAAATGCTAAATTGAAATAAGTTGAAGATCAGGGCTTCCATTTGTACTGCTTCTTACTAACAGTTTCATATCATGCTTTACAAAGGCAAAACTTATTCTGTTCAAGCTCATACATATTGATACATAATTTCTTTGCAAGCAATACAAGGTAGCAAACAGCATTTGAAATTCTAGAAGCAGTAGTTACACATCTATGGCCATCTGTTTTTAACTGTTACATTGTTATATAGTTTTGTTTTGATCTAAAGTGATAAAATGTCATTTGTGTGCTTTTCTAGTTAAATATACATTTGATTTAGAGCAGTGTTGGCGAACCTATGGCACGGGTTCCAAAGGTGGCACTCAGAGCTTTTTCTGTGGGCACCTAACATCGCCCCTTCACAGCCAGCTGTATTCAGGTTAAATTGCTGTGTTGCCACTTTGCGAAAAATTAGTGGGTTTTGAACCACAGTTTGGACACTCAGTCTCTAAAAGGTTCACCATCACTGAACTAAAGTATATAAATGACAACATTGTTTCTAATGAGCAAGCACAACTACTACACTCCAGAACATACAAAAAAGAATACTGCCAATAGTTCTTCAAGATAACAGAAGCTAATATCTCTACGGAAATATGAACCAGCCATAATGCACATGCTGCTGCATTGCTGAGTTTGGTATTTTTAAAATGCTGAACTCCCACAGTAGAAGCTCAGGTTGACTAAGTGCAAAATAAACTCAGTTAAAATGGCAAGCACAAAAAGGAAGGTTATCCACTTAATAAATAGGAAATGCCACAATACTGCTAACAGTCTATTCACCATAAAAAGGAAAAAAATAGTGGCCTGTCCTAAAATATATTGAAAAATATGAAATCAATACTTTGCAAGTGATCCATGAATGGAACATTCTCCGAACACACCTCTCCAGCTGGGAGAAATCAACTGTATGTGTGAAGACAGGAGAATCAGACACATTTTTGGCTTGGGCGTTTTTTTAAATATCTTTATACAAAATGATAGTATCCCACACTGCATGAAAGTTACCATACAGCTTAACATGTGAAGTTTAACCCGCTCCAACTTTGTCCACAGAGAATACTACCAATTAGTTCCCATCCTAAGATCTTCTGAACTTTTTCCCTGTTTATTTAGGGGAAGGGAAATATATGTTCCCAAAATGTTTAGGATAAGGAAATTTTATTGCATTAAATGCTGATCTCATCCACCACCACCACCACCACCACCCCATCCCCACAATATCCTTTGACAGAGCCAGAGATTTCTGATTCTGGACCCCAAATCCCCTTCTCAGCAGTTGGCTGAAATTGCTGAGAAATGGGAAGGGACCACAAGGGGAGAGGCGCTTAAAAAGCATGCTTCTGCCCCGACCTCGCTCTCATCGTTGCTGAAAGAGGGCCAAAGGAGTCCCTCCTCCTTCTTGCCAGCGCACAAGGACCCGCCAGGAGAAAAAACACCATCTCTTCAGAAGGCCGCTTTAGGAAACCGAGTGTGGCAGCAGCATCCTGGTTTCTCACCCACCTGCCCCCAAAGCCCCCAAGCCCCGGTTCTTTCCCCTTCTCCCGTTTGCACATTGCACACACACACACGCACACACACACACACACACACACACACACACACACACACACACACACACACACACACACACAGAGAGAGAGAGAGAGAGAGAGAGAGAGAGAGAGAGAGAGAGAGAGAGAGAGAGAGAGAGAGAGGAGATGGGGGAGCATATGGGCACAGATTGCAAGGAGAGGGGGGTGAATGAGCCCTTATACCAGCATTTGCAGGGGGTGGGGTGGGGAGATGATCCGATTCTCGGTGATTGTCTGGCTGTGCACGCATGGAAGGGGGTGGGAGGGAGAGAAAGAGAGACAAGGAGATAAAGGTGGCGGTGGGCTTTCTGCACCCCTGGTGTGTGTGTGTGTGGGGGGTCTCTCCCTCTGTCTCTCCTTTGCGGCCAGAGAGATGCAAAATAATAATAATAATAATAATGAAATATAATAAGCCCGGGTAAAGGGGGCATGCCTCTGCTGAGGGGGGGGGCTGGGGAGCCGAGGGGAGGGGGGAGCCCCGTGCCTGCCTGCCAGCCTGCCTTGCCTTGCCTCGCCTCGCCTCGCCGCCGTGGATGGCGAAGGAGCGACACAAAGGCGCGCGCGGGAGAGGGGCAAGAAAGGAAGGCGGGTGGCAAGGCTGGGGGGGGGGCGGGATGAGTGGCCGGCATCCACGGAGCAGGGTGGGGTGGGGTGGGGTGGGGTGGGTTCAAGGAAAGGGGGGGCAGGCAGATGGAAGAAGGGGAGGAAAGGGTCGGCGGCGGCACGAGGAGGAGGAGGAGGAGGAGGAGAAGAAGAAGCAGGTGGAAAGCGGGGAAGGACGGGGACGAGCGCAGGGAGGGGGAGGAGGAGGAGGAGGGAGGGAGTACTGCGGGGGGGGACGGAGGCGGCACCCGGGGAAGGGATGAAGGGAGAGGACGCGGAGGAGCCCTCTGGCCTCACCTCAGCTCGGTGGGAGGCTGGCTGGCTCGGTGGGTGCCGGTAAAGGACCTGCCGCCGCTCCTGCTGCGGCTCCTGCGGCTCTGCTTCCTCCTCCTCCTCCCTCCTCTTCTTCTTCTTTCTCCTCACGCCCGGCGGTGACACCGAGGACCGAACGGGCTGGGCTGTCCCGCACAAGCTCCCTTCTTCTCTCTCTTTCTCTCTCTCTCACACGCACGCACGCACTCAATCACATGCGCGGGAGGGCGGGCGGGCGGGCGCGCGCAGCTCACCACTAGCCAACGAGCGGGACCCGGGGAAGCAGCAGCAGCAGCAGCAGCAGCATCCGCGGCGGCGCCCCCCTCCCCTCCCTCGCTTGGCCCCGCCTCCTTTGGCCCCTCACGCGGCGGCTGCCGAGGCCGAGGATGGAAGGAGGGAGGGATGGAGAGCCGAGGGAGCGCGCCTGCGCCGTGGAGGGAGGAGAGGGGAGGGGGGGGAGGGGAGCGCTGCGCGGAGACCTTGGCGCGCGCGGGCGGGGCAGCAGGTTGGGAGGGAGGAGGAGGAAGGGGAGGAGGGACCTGCGTCGCGCGGGCACCTGAGAGAAAGGAGGAGGAGGAGGAGGAGGAGGGAGGGAGGGAGGTCGCTCCCCTCTGAGCGCGCGCGCTCCCGCCCGCGCGAGGCCCAGGCGGCGCCCACTGCGCAGGTGCCCGCGGACGGCGGCTGGGGATGGGGAGCCGCCGCGTTGCCCCGGCGACGGCGGCCGCGCGCCGCCCAGTCACCAAGAGGTGGGGGAGTAGGAGGGGAGGGAGGGGGAGGTTAGAAGGAGAGCGCGCGCCGCCGGGCCGCGCCAAGGTCCTGGGACGCCCAGGGAGCTCTCCGAGGTTGCAAGAGGAACGTCAAGAGAGGATCCCATTCCGCTGCCAAGGGCGCACCAGGCTAGCTTTGGCAGGGATGGGCAATGGGCAGGCAGGCAAGGCACTCGTGGGGCGCCCGGCCACCCCCTGCCCCGCCGGAGGCAGATGCACCGTCGCTCCTCTCCAAGGGAGGAAATCGTGTCTAGTTGCATCTCCGCATTTATATGGGCGCTTTTACACGACCCCTAAGATCCGCTGGCCCCTTAAATTCGGACCAGAGATCTTAAGGGTTTGTCCCTCTCGTGCTTCTCCACCCCTCTGTACTTCCTGGCTGCTGGCTGCGTGAGGGGAGGGAGGAAAAAAAGGGACAAAAGAATAAAGCCTTACCAGCCCTGCTGGTGGAAGCTGGGGGGGGGAGCCCCGGTCACTTCCTGGTTCCTCTTAAAGGGGCGGGAGGCAAAAAACAAAAAGAAGCGAGGAGAGCCCAGCACATCTGCATCAAATATTTTTCACCTCCCAAGAGCAGGTACCTGAAAAGTGCGCTGGGTTGCGCTTAGGTGGGCGGGGTCGCACTTAATTGTCTGCAAACTCCGGAGCTGGTGGGGAAACATTTTTAAGCTCCGGAGCTTTCAGCCATTTGCGGCAACTAGGTGCCTGTACTTCAATTAAGCATGCATATTGCAACCTGCATGTGGCAATCGAGTCCCCTGCTTTGGCCTCCTTTCGGGTGACGCCTTAAGCGACCTTACTCAAAAGGAGGACAATGAGCAGAGTGGGGGAATAGTTGCTAGACAACTCAGTGGATCAGGAATCTGGCTGTGGAGCTAGTCATTCCGCACTTTGTGCCTCCTTGACCCTGGCTGGACCTGATGATCTACCGAATCCCTTCCAGCTCTGCAGTTTATTACAAAATTGTACAGTTCCGGGCTGACCTGGATGCTGCTATTGATCCGGAGCCTATTAAATAAAACTGTTCCCCTTGTCTGCCCTGAATTAATGGATGAATTTCAGCTCCTACAGCCAAATAATGTGGTCAAGACCCTTGGAGAGATGACGGCCACCAAAAGTCTGTTGGACCCTTGCACTTTCTGGCTCATAAAAGCTGCCAGAGAGGGTCTGGCAGATTGTTTAAGAACAGTAGTGAATACCTCCTTGCAAGTGGGCAGGATTCCAGCATGCTTGAAGGATGCAATAGCAAAACTGCTGTTTAAAAAGGATGCAACCTTTTTGGGCAAAAACTGAAAAAAATCACGAGGCACACCACCATTAGAAAATGTTAAAAAAATTAACTCTGTGCCTATATTTAATTTTTCCACCAGGCAACATCTTGCGGCACACTAGTGTGCCGCGGAACAGTGGTTGAAAAACACTGCTTTAGAGCCAACAATACTGAACAATTACAGACCAGTATCTAACATTCCATTCTTCAGGAAAGTACTAGAGTGGGTTGTGGCTTCGCAGCTCCAGAGGTTTCTGGATGGAATAAACTATCTGGATACAGCTCAGTCTGGCTTTACCCCTGGTTATGGGACTGAGGGTATTTGTACACGACCCCTAAACTCCGCAACAAATGGCTCCAAGCTCCAGAGCTTAAAATTGTTTCCCCACCAGCTCCGGAGTTTACAGATAATTAAGTGCAACCATGCCCACCTAAACACATCCCAGCGCACTTTTCATGCACCTGCTCTCGGAGGTGATAATTCCTGATGCGGATATAACAGTAGTGACTGCCGGGCTCTCCTTGCTTCTGTTTGATTTTTTTGCCCCCCGCCCCTTTAAGAGATCTGAATGCAGTGCCGGGATGGCAGAACAGAGGTGAGCGGCATTCTTTTCTTCCTTTTTTTCTCCCTCCCCTCACGCAGCCAGCAGCCAGGAGTGCGGAGGCGGTGGGAACACAGGAACAGCGACAAACCCCTAAGATCTCTGGTCCAAATTTAAGTGGCCAGCGGATCTTAGGGGTCGTGTGAAAAGGCCCTGAGACAGCACTGGTTGCCTTGGTAGATTACCTACAGGGCCGGCGCTTCCATTAAGGCAAACTAGGCAGTGGCCTAGGGCGCCAAAATGGAGAGAGGGCGCTGGACAGCCTGCCGCCCCCCCCGCTGCTGGCCACTGCCATCCATACCCTCACCGCCCGGCAGCCGCCCGTCACCGTTCGCCCATCGCCGCCCACCACCCTGCGCCCGTCGCCGTCCCCAGCCACCCGTCCCCCTGGCCCACCCCCCGCCCGCCACCACCTGCCCACCCACTGCCCCACTGCCCGCCGCCACCCCACCCCTGCCCCCTGCCCGCCACTGCCCACCCTGCCCTGCCCCGCCCGCCGCCTGCCCCACCCCCCACCCCTCACCTAGGGCGCAAAAAAGCCTAGCACCGGCCCTACACAGGAAAATGGATAGGGGATGTGTTCCTTTCGGTCTTACTGGACCTCTCAGCTGCTTTCGACACTCTCGACCACAGCATCCTCTTGACTTATCTCTCTGAAATGGGACTTGGGGGCACTTTCTTACTGTGGCTTGAGTCCTTCTTGCAGGAGAAAATGCAGAAAGTGGTGTTAGGGGACTCGTGTTCAACACCACGGCCACTGACCTGTGGGGTATCTCAGGGTTCTGTTCTGTCCCCTATGTTATTTAACATTTATAGGAAACCACTGGGGGGGAATTATTTGCAGTTTTGAGGATAAGTATTCCGATGACACATGGGGATAAGTATTCCGATGACACTCAACTCCACCTCTCGTTGCCTCTGGATTCAAAGGAAGCCAGAGGAGGAAGAACAAACTGTGCATAGACAAGACAGAGGAGCTTCTGGTCAGTCAAAAGGGGGATCAAGGGATAGGGATGCAACCTGTAACCCCCCCCCCAACTGAAAAAAGAGGTGTGCAGCTTGGTGGTGCTCCTGGACTCATCCTGCCCAGGTCACAGCTGTGTCCAGGAGTGCATTTGCAAAATTAAAACTAGTATGCCAGTTACGCCCGTTTCTTGAAACGGGCAGGTGGAAAACCATTCAAACCGAGGGCCGGAGGAGGAAGAACCCCTCATGCCACCCCACCCAACTGTGCATAGACAAGACAGAGGCCGCCGGGCGTCCCTCTGTCCCCTCCCAGGCCCGGCCCGCGGCGACGTCAGAGGGGTGGGTGGGCTCTATCATCGAGGGCCCACCACCTGCTCCTCCTCCTCCTCCTCCTCCTCCTCCTCCTCCTCCTCCTCCAGGGCCATGATTCAACTTCCAGATAAACTCACCTGGATGACTGAGAATCTCCACAGACCTTCCCACCAAATCTTCCAATTTATCCTCCATGTTAGTTTCACCAATTTAAAAACAACTGCACAGTTTGGGGGTGCTCCTGGGCTTATCCTGAACCCAGGTCACAGCTGTGTCCAGGAGTGCATATGCAAATTAAAACTAGTATGCCTGTTACACCCATTTCTTGAAAAACCTGCTCTGGCCACTGTGACCCATGCCCTAGTGATCTCCCGGCTAGACTACTCTAATGCACTCTATGTGGGGTTACCAATGAAAGGTTTCAGGAAACTTCAACAGGTTCAAAATGCAGCAGCCAGACTGCTGACTGGGGCAGGGTACAGAGATCACATTGCACCCATACTAAAGCAGCTCCACTGCCTGCCAATCATCTATTGGGCACTATTCAAGGTGCTGACCTTAACTGACAAAGCACAAAATGGTCTGGGTCCAAGCTACTTCAAAGATGGACTATCGCAGTAGGAACCGGCTGGGGTGCTAAGATCATCAGGACAGGCCTTTCTCTCCATCCTGCCACCTTCACGATGTGCCTCAGAAGAACACATGAAAGGGCCTTCTCTGTTGCTGCTCCCAGACTTTGGAACTCCCTCCTGCTGGAGGCCAGGACTTCCCCGTCTCTGCCGTCTTTCCGGAAGCAGGCAAAGACCTTCCTCTTCAGGCAAGCTTTCCCAAAATGAGGGGCTACCTACTATACACGATTACTATACATGATTGCATTGGTTGATTTCATAAGAACAATATAGTATATGCAGTCCAATGCAGTGAGGAGTGTTCAGACCTCGACATTGGAGAAACTAAACAGCCATTAAACAGAAGGATGGCCCAACAAAGAAGAGGTAACAGCTCAGGACCAGAATCAGCAGTACACCTCCATTTGAAGGAAAAAGGCCACTCTTTCAAAGATGAGGATGTACACATATTAGACAAAGAAGAGAGGTGGTTTGAGAGAGGAGTAAGGGAAGCCATTCATGTTAGCATTGAAAATCCCTCCCTCAACAGAGGTGGTGGTCTCCGGCATAGTCTGCTACTTATCAGGCTGTGCTTTCCAAAGTACCCAGACAAAACAAAAAGCCTTCACCACCAGGTCACAGCTAACGACCCATTCTTGATGGGTTTCAGCACCTTAGGCCATTGTTTACCTTAAGGCCATGGACACTAATGTCTCCCTAACGAGCCTACTCAGGCTATTCTTCATCTTATGAGCCAATCAGACCAGGGGACAAGAGGTCAAGCTGACTATAAGAAGGTCTCTTGCACTAGCTGTTTCCAGACCGATGAAGCTGTTTGGATGAACAGCGAAACGTTTCTATCTCTCAAAAAAGAAGTCCAGTAGCCATGACTCAACTCCCAGTTAAACAAACCTGGATGACTGAGAATCTTCACAGATGTAAGAACACCAGTGTTTTCCATGTTGCTTTCCACCCCTCATAGGGATGATCAAAAAGGGGTTTGAAAATAAAACAGCCAACATTATAATGCCGTTATACAAAACAATAGTAAGGCCCCACCTGGAGTATTGTGTACAATTCTGGTCACCACATCTCAAGAAAGACATAGTGGAACTGAAAAAGGTGCAGAAGAGAGCGACTGAAATGATTACTGGGCTGGGGCACCTCCCTTATGAAGAAAGGCTAAAACAATTGGGCCTCTTTAGTCTGGAAAAAAGGCGCTTGAGGGGGGATATGATTGAGACATACAAAATAATGCAGGGTATGAGTAAAGTGGATAGAGGGAAGCTCTTCTCCCTCTCTCAAAATACCAGAACTAGGGGACATACACTCAAATTGAGTGCTGGGAGAGTAAGAACTGACAAAAGAAAATATTTTTTTCACCCAGCGCATTGTAAGTCTATGGAACTCCCTGCCACAGGATGTGGTGATGGCATCTGGCCTGGATGCCTTCAAAAGGGGATTGGACAGATTCCTAGAGGAAAAGTCCATCACGGGTTACAAACCATGATGGAGATGTGTAATCTCTAGGCTTTAAACCAGGGTACTTCAAGGGCCAGATGCAGGGGAGTGGTATCAGGAGACAGATATCTAGTCTCATGCGCTCCCAAACGCATCTGGTGGGGCCGCTGTGAGATACAGGAAGCTGGACTAGATGGGCCTTTGGCCTGATCCAGCATGGCTCTTCTTATGTTAATGGATTTTTCTTTTCTTCTTGTGTGCTCTTTGTAGCTCTGATGATACATTTTAATATTCTAAGGTGCCTCTTCTAATTCCCTGCTCTTAACTTGAATGTGTCTTAAATGTTCTGGACTGTATATCGTCCCTCATTATTGAAAGCCACCTTGGGTCCTTTCCCAAGGAGAATGGTGGGGTAAGGCTATTCAAAATAATAAATAAATTAAAAATTATTGTAGACCTGCTTTTTCACTCTGTGGTTTAGGGTTCTGGCTGCAGGGTCAAAGCTTGGGCATTGGATTCCTACTGTGCCTTTTTGACACAAGCTGGACTTGATGATCTCTAGAACTCCTCCCGGCTCTGCAGTCACAAGATTGTGGGGGATTGGGAAGAGAGTTAGTCAACAGAAGCAAGCAAGCAAGCAAGGAGGTAGAGAGATGGAGCCACGCACAAGCCTCTGAAGGTGTGTGCCGGCACCATGGGTGGCAGAAAGGGGAGAGTGAGGGATAAGTGGAAATAAGGATTTATGGCTATCAGCACAGCCCTTGTAGTTGGTTTCTTCTCTGCAAAATGATGCTAATGGAAGGTAACAACATTGAAGACCAAGCAACTTGAAACGGCAAGGGCAGCCCCTTTTCCAAAGAAAGGACCTCCCTTCCTGTCCTGTTTCCTTCATCTTCCTTCCATTAGTTTTTCCCCTATTTATTTATTTCAAAAATATTTGTAGACCTCCTAACTAGTGCTCTCCAGACAGTTTAAAAATGCAAAACAATATAGAGTCAATACAGTTACATTTGTTGCAACAAAACAGTCCTGTCTGTCTTCTTTTAGATGTCGCCTTTTCACACGAACCCTAAACTCCATGGCAAATGGCTCCCAGCTCCGGAGCTTAAAATTGTTTCCCCACCAGTGCCAGGACCCTGCCTGTCATGGAACCCGAATGTGAAGGGTTAAATGCTGAAGAGCAGCAGGAGGAGCCTTGTAGTTCAACCCAGCAGGCAGCTGAGTCTGAGGACGCAGCTGAGGGCACATCTCCTCCTCCTATAAGGGCTAGGAGCAGGATCCTGCAAAGGAGAACTAACAGGAGAACTAGGGAAAGGATCTTTAATGATAGGCGTAGAATTAGATCTGAAAGCCCTGAGTCCTAGCAGGAGCCTTACCAGAGATATGTGTGTGCTCCCTGTTTTAGGATAAAGCTAGCAAGTTTACCCTGAACCCTCTGTGGGAGCAACATGTCACTTACCTTGCCACCACGTTCCTGTGTGTTATCTTGACTTTGTTTCCTGACTTTGGATCGGCTTTCTGACTACGGCGTTCTCTGTTTCCTGACCTTGGACCGGCTTCCTGATTACGATGTTTCTCTGTTTCCCTTGAACTTGGCATTTGGCTCTGTAAGTTACTCTGGCTTGACTCGGACTGTACTTTGTACTTTATCTGGATTACAACTAAAGTTCCTGGCAAAGAACTGAACTTGGCTTGCTGTGTGTTCTGTGTGCGGGGCATGACAACCAGCTCCGGAGTTTACAGAAAATTAAGTGTGACCACGCCCACCTAAGCGTGTCCCAGCGCACTTTTCAGGTACCTGCTCTCCGGGGGTAAAAATCCCTGATGCGGATGTAACCTAGTGAGTGCCTGGCTCTCCTCGCTTCTGTTTGTTGTTTTTTTGCCCCCCCCCGCCCCTTTAAGAGACAGGAATCAGGACGACGACGGGGCTTGGGGCGGCTTCGACTAGCAGACAGAGGTGAGCCTGAATTCTTTTCTGCCTTTTTTTCTCCCTCCCCTCACGCAGACAGGAGCAAGGAAGTGCGGAGGGTGGGAACGCAGGAAGAGCAACGAACCCCCAAGATCTCTGGTCCGAATTTAAGTGGCCAGCGGATCTTAGGGGTCGTGTGAATTGCTTGCTAAACACCTTGGCCCATGTCTTACTCAATGAATGTGGAGCAGAGTCAATGTCAGCGTCTACTACCCTTGGCTCTGGTGAGTTCCTGGTTGTATGCCTGGTCATGATTCTATTCTTATAACCAATGAAAGACCAGGATCCTGCCAGAGAGGGGGTGGGGGAACTATTATGTTACTGCCCTTCTGCTTGGTATTCATTAAATGCACAGTAGACCGGGCATTATCTCTCAGTTTGTAGTCATATAGCTACATACCTGAAAGAAAGCCCCTTCTTCTGAGTAAATATATACTGTATAGGCTTGTCCTATCAGCTTCCTGTACCTTCCCACCTCTCCTTTCTTCTCACTTTGTCTATTCAGTGCCAAAGTAAAATAAGTGTAGGTTTTGAGGTCATGCTGTAGTCCCTGCTTGTGAGATCCCAAGCCAACTTTCTCTGATGCACTTCTGACTTCATATTTTTGCTGCCACCTGAGCTCAGACCTCCTGTTGGGCAGGTGACTCCTGAGTCATATTAAATTTCAACATCCCTTTTAGGCATTCCAAGCCATTTGTCTCAGAGTTGGTGATAGGTTGGCCTTATTTTGTTTTATTTATTTGAATTACAAATGGGACCTGGTGGAGGCACATTGCACAGAATCAGATCTGTGCACGTTCAGACCACCCTTTGAGATGTCAGCCTGTATTTCTTCACCAATGAGGCTTGGTACCGTCTGGGTGGGCAGGTGTCTTTCTTCTTCCTTCTCAAACACCTAGGACAAAGTTGTGTTATGATGTGTCATGCAGCATGGAAATCTAAGGAAGAAATAGTGTGTCATTTCTCGGCGCCATCCCTTCAGGCATTCAAGGGAAATTAAAATGACAGCTAGAAAAGGAGCTTGGCTCCCGGGTTTGTTTGTTTGCTTGCTTGTTTGTTTTTGCACTCTCTTGCCACTGAAATGTTAAAAAAGAGGATATTTTTGCTCCCCTCTTTAATCACCTGCCAAGCCCAGCTCAAAATTTGGAGTAAATGTTCTAGTCTGCAGGCATGCGTATGTACCTAAGAGGTAAGAAAGGCTGTTCGTATACATGGTATACATAGTAGGGTACCAGCTGACCTTTTGAATAGGCAGACTAGACATTCTCATCCATGGAGTTTCCAGTTTATAGATGCCTTTAGGGCAGCCAATTTCTCTCAGTCTTTCTTATATCATAAGCTTCTTGTGTGGGGGGGAAGACAGGATAACCCTGAAGAGGTTACAAACCATGGTTACAAACCATGATAGAGATGTATCACCTCCCGGCTTAAAACCAGGGTACTTCAAGGACCAGAGACAGGTGAGTGGTATCAGGAAACAGCTATCTAGTTTCGTCCGCTTCCAGATGCATCTGGTGGGACCACAGTGAGATACAGGAAGCTGGACTAGATGGGCCTTTGGCCTGATCCAGCATGGCTCTTCTTAGGTTCTTAGGTTCTAAGAGCCTTACAGCACATTGTCTGAATTGCTGTACTGCCACCAAAACTCTGTTCATGGCCCTGGTTCAATCCCAGGTAGCTGGTTTCTGAGGTTGGTAAATTGAGTACCCAGTTCTCGGGGTGGGGGTTGGGGTGGGGGTGGGGGTATAATGTGTAGCCTGCATAATTAAAAATTGCTTTATTTATTTATTTATTTATTATTATATTTATATCCCGCTTATCTCCAACAAGGACTCTAAGCGGCTAACAACAAATCATAATACAGCAAAGGACAAATCACAAAAATAATAAGTTAAGACAAAACAGTGTAATCCTCCCTAATCCTAATATCCTAAAATCCTAAAGTCCTAAAGCCTCCAAGCACGTCCCGACACGTCAAAGACGTGAGTCCTAACAGATAAAATTGGAGGCACCAATAGGCATAATAATAACAGTAATAATAATAGCGATGGCGGAAAAAATAAAAATAAAATAGAATAAAATTAAATTAAATTAAATTAATATTCGCCAAAGGCCTCTCGAAATAAAAAGGTCTTTAAGGATTTTCGAAAGGCCTGCAGGGACTCTGCAGAGCGCACTTCACAGGGGATGGCATTCCATATAGATGGGGCTGCCACAGAGAAGGCCCGGTTCCGGGTAACCGTCTTCCGGGCCTCACGAGGGGTGGCAACCCGAAGCGAGTGCGCTCGCACCTGCCGAACTGGGCGGGCCGAGATGGATCGCTGGACGATACGCTCTGACAGGTAGTCCGGTCCCAAGCCATGGAGGGTTTTATAAACTAAAACCAAGACCTTGAATCTAATCCGGGCTGCAACGGGCAACCAATGCAGGCGAGCCAGGACTGGGGTGATGTGGTCATAACGACGCACACCAGCCACCAGCCTGGCTGCCGCATTCTGTACCCGCTGCAGACGCCGGAGAAGAGTCAAGGGCAACCCCATGTAGAGTGCGTTACAGTAGTCCAGCCTCGAGATCACCAGTGCTTGGACCACTGTTCTCAGAGAGTCAACATCCAGGTACGGGCGGATCTGGGCGATCTGGCGAAGATGGAAATAAGCGGCCCTGGTCACCGACGCCACCTGAGCCTCCATGGTCAGCGCCGGGTCCAGGACCACGCCCAGATTCCGCACCCTCTCCACAGGCTGGAGGGGGACCCCCCCAGTTGCGGAAGAGGGCCACCGTACCCAGATGGCGAACTCCCAAAGAACATAACCTCCGTCTTCTCGGGGTTGAGCCTAAGCCTGTTCGCCCCGGTCCAGGTCAGCACGGCGTCCAGGCACTCATCAAGGATCCTCACAGCTTCCACTGCAGAGGTGGAAAAGGAGAGATAGAGCTGCGTGTCATCAGCGTACTGGTGACAGCAGACTCCAAATCTCCTAATGACCCCAGCCAGCGGCCTTACGTAGATGTTGAACAGCATAGGGGACAGCGACGACCCCTGTGGAACCCCACAAGGGAGTATCCAAGGAGCCGACAACTCCCCCCCATGCAGAACGTACTGTGGACGGTCCTCCAGGAAGGATCGGAGCCAACTGCGAGCAGTGCCTCCGATACCAACCTCGGAGAGCCGATCCAACAGGATACCGTGGTCGACGGTATCAAAGGCCGCTGACAAATCCAGGAGAACCAACAGGGTAGAGCAACCCCTGTCAGCCGCCCGGATTAGGTCATCTTGCAGCGCGACCAAAGCTGTTTCGGTCCCCCGACGAGGCCTGAACCCGGACTGGCATGGATCGAGGCACTGCCGATCCTCCAGGTATGACTGCAACCGAACCGCCGCCACCCTCTCGATCACCTTGCCCATAAACGGGATGTTGGCAATAGGACGATAGTTGGTTAAATCGTCCAAAGGGAGGCCAGGTTTTTTAAGAATGGGCTTCACCACCGTCTCCTTCAGACGAGAGGGAAAAAACCCCTCGCTGAATGAGGCGGTGGCAATAGCCGAAGCCCATTCGGCCATAGTCCCGCTGGCAGATTTTATAAGCCAGGCTGGGCAGGGATCGAAAGGAGTGGACGCCGGTCGACAGTGAGCCATAGCCTTAGAGGTCTCGACAGCAGAAACAGGCCCAAGCACATCCAACCGAGGCGACGAAGGCGGCCCAGCACCTGGGGATGCCGGGGCAGTACTACTGCAACCGGAGTCGAAGCCGGCCCGGATGGCCTCTATTTTAGAACAAAAAAAGGCTGCGAAATTCTCACTACTGAACTCAGTAGGAGGAGGCCCAGCCAGACTAGGATTGGTGAGGTCGCGAACCACACGGAAGAGCTCCGCTTGGCGGTTCGAGGCCTCACCAATTCTCAGGGAGACAAAAGATCTTAGGGCCTCCCTGATCGCGTTGGAATAGCGTCTAGTCTGGGATACAACGGCAGCCTTACTAATAACCGTCCGGGTTCTTCTCCAGCTGCGCTCTAGTCTTCTCCTCTCCTGCTTCATCGCTCGGAGCTCGGTCGTAAACCACGGCGAGGACCGGGCTCGGCACCGGAGAAGACGCTTAGGGGCGAGCCGGTCGATGGTCTGGGCAGCTGTTTCAAACCAATGGTTGGCCACAACCTCGGCTGGCGCGCCAGTCAGTTCTCCAGGAAACGCCCCAAAGACCTCCTGGAACCGAGAAGGGTCCATGAGTCTTCGGGGGCGGGCCAAAACAGGAGGCCGATGGTCCCCCGAGGGGGCCGGGATCGCCAAAGGGAAAGTAAGCAGGTGGTGGTCTGACCATGACACAGGAAGGGGGACAATGCCCCCAACCTCCAGACTCGAGGTCCCCGACATGGAGGAAAAAACCAGATCCAGGGTGTGGCCGGACCTGTGAGTGGGACATACAACATGCTGGGACAGACCCATGGAAGCCATGGATTCCATGAACTCCAGAGCTGCCCCAGAAAGCTCACCGCCGGCATGCACATTGAAGTCACCCGCAACCAAAAGGCGCGGGGACTTCAATAGTGCAGCCCCGATGAACTCGGAGAGCTCCGGGAGGGATGGTGCTAGGTTGCGGGGAGCACGGTAACCCAGCACAATGCCAAATCTGTCCCGCTGTCCCACCAGCAGGTGAAGGCACTCCAACCCCTGGCTAACCAATGTCGAGGTCCTGCAAACATAAAGAGAATCCCGATGGACGATGGCGACCCCTCCTCCCTTCTGACCCTCCAGCCTTCCCACACCCTGAACCAGATACCCGGGCGGGCACAGCAGGGAGAGCGAAGCCCCCCTGCACCCACCCAGGTCTCGGTAATGAGAGCCAGGTCAGCCCGCCCATCTTGGATAGTATCGTATATGATGGGGATTTTATTGTGGACTGACCTGGCGTTCAACAGAATGCAGGAAAGGCTGGAGGCGCTGGAGAAGTGACTCCCGGACACATGGCAGGGAGTCGGGGGGTCAGAATGCAGGACAGGCACGAGATGCCTGACCCGAGTTCTTCTGATCTGACTACCCCCCCGGCTACAAGCGTACCGCCCACGGCCCGTCACAGTTGGTATATGAGTCCCTGCGGACATGGCGGAGGGGGAAGGGGGGGAAAACAACAACAACAACAACTAATTCAACCTGGTTGGAATAAACACAAAGTCTACAATAATACAATAAATAAGTTACAATCAGTTAAAAAACAGTAAACAATCAGTAAATGATAATAATAATAATGGAGTAAACAAATCTTAACTAACAAATAAAACAGTAAATAACAAAATGGGCAAAGCGCCAGGAGAGATGTAAACCACCTGGGAGTAGAGGGGGTGGAGGCGGGGAGATCAAAGTTCTAATGATTGATGGATGGTTGCTGTAGTGCAAGCGCTTGGCATTGAAGATGACAAGGTGCCAGACCCGATTGCCACGAAAATAACAGCAGCGCGCTGACCCCGAGGTCCGGGTTCCAGGCCCCCAACAGGAAATCCCCTTTAAGCACTATGGGGTGGTATAATAAACAGCAGGCTTTACCTGTGCATATGTGTGCATGCACACATACATAAAGTCTTCAGAGATAGAAAAGTTTTTTAAAATTTTAAAATGGACCTCAATTCAAGGGAAACGATTCTTGTATGAATTTCATACATAATATCTGTGGAAAGGGTGTGGGAAAGTGACTCATGGTGTCCAAGATATAAGAGAATTTGAGGCCCTCCTTCTATCACAGTGAAACAGAAGATAAGGCAAGCGTGCAAATTCACCGAATATAAGGCAAGTGTGCAAACTTTGGTTATACTGTATACACATTTTTAAAATATATACACAGCTAAAAACAATATATGGTTACAATAATAACTGATAATAATCCTAAAGCTACGAACAACTTAAAAAAACATTTGGAATGCATTCATTTAGATCAGTGGTTCTCAATCTGTGAGTCCCCAGATGTTCCTGGACTGCAACTCCCAGAAGTCTTCATCATTAGCTGAGCTGGCCAGGATTTCTGGGAGTTGCAGTCCAGGAACATCTAGGGAGCCCCAAGTTGAGAACCACTGATTTAGATAAATAAAAGTACAGCACTTCTACAACAACCACCATAAAGAATTGGTGGCAGAAGAAAGGAACACAAGAGCCCCATGGCTCAGTGGTTAAAAGCCTGTACTGCAGGTGAAACTGTGCTCACGACCTGGGGTTCAATTCCAGTTAGCAGGCTCATGGTTGACTCAGCCTTCCATCCTTCCGAGGTCGGTAAAATGAGTACCCATCTTGCTGGGGAGAGGGGGGCAATGTGTAGCCTACATACTGTAATTAAAACTGTAAAACAGCCCAGAGACTACTTGAAGTGGTATGGGGCAGTATATCAGCAGAAAACTTTGCTTTTTGCTTTTGGAAGACTATTCTTGCAGTTGCTCTGCTCATGGACAGTTGTGGGTTATCTGTTTCACCAAGGAAAGAACCCTAGACTAAATGGGCTTTCACTCCAATTGGCAATCAATCATCATACATTTATGATGTAGGTGTAACCTGCTCATCTTCAACAGACAACTACAAGCGCAATAATCTCCACATGCTATCTGTGCTTCTATTCTAAAAACCATCATTTTGACAAGAAGTGTCTCCATAAAGTCCTCCTTTAAAAAGAACAAAGACACATGATCCCAATAGTAGCCACATAACCAGGAAATCAAATTATACATACAAGATCTCTCTCGCTCCTTGAAAACCTACAGGCAACTTTTATGGGTCATTCATTCTCTGTGATTCTTGATCACTTATGGCGGACAATATTTATTATTTCTGAAGAATAAAGACTTCAGGAGTTTGAGGGAACATCAAACTAATTATGTCTGTGAAGATTCTCAGTCATCCAGGTGAGTTTATCTGGAAGTTGAGTCATGGCTACTGTACTTCCTTTTGAGAGATAGAAATGTTTCGCTGCTCATCCAAATAGCTTCATTGGTCACAACAGACCGATGAAGCTAATTGGATGAACAGCAAAACGTTTCTATCTCTCAAAAAGAAGTCCAGTAGCCATGACTCAACTTCCAGATCAAACTAATTAGGACAACTAATCAGAATCCCATGACCAGTTGGAGAGCTGAACGTTTAGTTTCATTTTGTTTCCCTCAATGGTTATGGGCCTGACAAGTAGAGAAATAATGTATACAGAGTTCTGCATCTCTCTCTTTTCTGGTTACCTGCCTGGTTAGACACAAATCTTTAGATCTTTGGATTAGTGCTAACTGTCTCACGGGAATGGAAGCAACGTTCCTATTTCTGTTTGCAACCAAACCCAGAAGCTGCATCTATTTATTGCTAAATCAGAGGATGGTCTTCTCCAGTTCCTGCTGCAGAGCACAGTGACACATATTATTCTTTGTTGCAAAGAAACTCTCTCCCTAACCTTGATTTTCTGTGATTACTAATAGCAGGGGGAGGAGCTTCAAAACAGGAAACATATCCAGGTTTCCCCATCCTGACTCATCCGTCTGTGCAACTGAGGTTGGAATGTTGACTTAGGGCGTTTATACACGATCCCTAAGCTGCGCTGCAAATGGCTCCCAGCTCCGGAGCTTAGAAATGTTTTCCCACCAGCTCCGGAGTTTGGAGACAATTAAGTGCGACCCCGCCCACTTTAGCGTGACCCAGCGCATTTTTCATGTACCTGCTCTCTGCAGGTGAAAAAAATTTGATGCGGATAAGAATGCCGGGCTCTCCTGGCTTGTCTGTTGTTTTTTTTGCCTCCTGCCCCTTTAAGAGCTCCTTGAGACGGAACCAGGAAGTAACGGGGCTCGTGGCAAGTTCGACCAGCACCGGCAGGTTAGTAAAGGCTTCTTTTGTCCTTTTTTCCCCTCCCCCCTCACGCCGACAGGAGCAGGAAGTGCTGAGGGGTGGGGACGGAGGAACAGAAACGAACCCCCAAGATCTCTGGTCCGAATTTAAGGGACCAGCGGATCTTAGGGGTCATGTGAAAAGGCCCTTAAACTGCAGGCAGTTTGGGGGACTTTTAGATCACAAACAAAATTATGTCTCTGGCAAAAGCTGTAGAACAGAAGTTGCTCCTTCAGCTTGGCCAAGTTACTTAGTTTCAGTCCCGTTTTGCTGCTAAACTAATTCCAACAGTTTCATTTAAGTGCTACATCTTGAAGTTTTGTACAGTACTTTGTACGGTACTTTGTTTTTGTTTTTGTTTGTTTGCTTGCTTGCTTTTTATACATTCCATCTGAACATTACTCCGGGTGGTTCACAGACAATGACAATATCAAAATCAAACATGACATAATAAAATACTGTACACTAAATTAAATTAACAAACTAAACTGAATGCTAACCATTTTAGAAAGCACTCTGCATCTGTGTGGCCTTGAGGTTTACAAAGAAGTATCTGGAGAGACTAAAATGTTCTTGTGTTACTTTCTGGAAGTTGTGGTCTTTTAATGCTGGGCTTGTGTACAGTCCCTTGCACTGTTTAACTTTTGCTTTGTTCTCTTCCCAGTCCATTTTTATACCCCTGAATACAGAAGAGAAGAACCAATAGGTATAAGCACGTTGCTTTCGGACTCAGAACTCCTACAATACCGATGCAATATTCACAGTCAGTCTTTCCTGCATGTGTATTGTATCTCAGTCTGGTATGTGGTATAGAAAGTTACTTTGTTGCTTTTTTAAAGGAAGTGATTGATATCGCAGAGCTCACTGTGTCACTTTCATGTACACAGTGATACAAATGCAGTAACCCCCCACCTATCGCGGGGGTTTAGAGATCCACCCGACCTGCGATGACTGAAAATCTGCGCTATGCGGATGCAGGTCGGGTGGGTCCTGCGGGGGTGGGTGGCCATCAGATCCCCCACTGCTGCTTGCTCAGACTGCTCCAAGACTTCTTGGAGCAGCCTGGTTGAGCGGTGTTGGGGGACCTGATCCACCACCAAGCTGGAGCCTGGGGCTTGGGGAAGGGAGAAAAACAGTTTAAAAGCCTGGGCTTTTAAAACATTTTTCCCCCTTCCCCACACCCCGGCTCCAGCCCATTGGCGCTGGGGTGGGGAAATAAAGTTTTTTCTCCCCTACCCCAGTGCTAATCAGCTGGACCTCAGGCAGTTACTGCGGTCCTGCGATATAGCAGGACTGCAGTACATGAACTGCGAAATGCCAGGGGGTTACTGTACTTGCCAAGCTGGAAAACTAGTGTCAGAATTTACAAATTGTAGGAGGAGGCTTCTGTGGGCACAGAAGACATAAGAAATGATCCTTTTCTCATTTAGGTCTCTTTCTTAAAACTTGGAATTTATTCTTATGGAAGAACAGTGGATAACAGAACCATACGTCTGCAGTCTGAAAGGCAGAAAATATGTTAGAGCAGATGAGTGTATCTTGCAGTTCCAAAATTATTCCTCCAGGAATGCCAATCTTTCGGTGCTAAGTTCTTGAGACACCAGGCAAGCAAATAGCACCTCTCTCTCCAGTTGAAAAACAAAAGCAGCAATTTGTCAAGTGGCAGGCTTGGTTTAGCATGAAGATGCGTTTCTGCTTGTATGCAGTCATCAGAGTGAGGTCTGAAATCATACAGGCTGAACGCAGGTTTACCAGCCCAGCCTTCGAAGCCCAATTCTTGAGCAAGTCTCATTTCGCTTGCAGGTGCAGTGCTCTCTAATAGAGATGGGCATGAATGGGAAAAAAAGGCATTTTGGTTTTTTGTTTTTCATTGAGGGGTCCGTTTTGGTCCGTTTTCATTTTTTGTGAATTTTTGAAAAAAAATCATTTTCGTTTATTGGTTTTTTTGTTTTTTGTTTTTACCCGCTTTTTGAATGATTTTTAAAGCATTTCCGTGCGCGGGCATCCCCCAACGTCCCAGACCAGAAGGAAAACACTAAAAAAAATGATGCTGGCAGAGACACAGTATAGACTTGGTACGCAGGGAGGCTGCAAAGGCAGCGGCGGGCGTTGCCCAGGGTGCAAGGCAGCTGCAGAGTGACTGCACTGCGTGGCAGGGGAGGGTACTCACAGAGAGGTACACACGCACGCACACAGGGAAGCTGCTGGACTGAAGCTAGAGAGAAATCTCTTCTTTCTCTCCCCTAAGAGTCAGGCTGCAGCCGGCAGGAACACAGAGACACACATCTGCCTGCTTCGCCTAAAGTGAAAATAACGAGTTGCAGAGACAGCAATCCCACCCTAACTCCAACCGGAGACTGCAAGGAGGACGGGGGCTGCCAGAGCTTTTTATGCCCTCTGTGGCTGCCAGACCTGCCCAGTCTGCAACCTGGGCATGCTGTTGGTTGAAGTTGTCCAAGGATTTACATGATCCCATCACATGGCTTGCCTCCATTTTTTGGCTGGCGACTTCCATTTTGTCATCCTTAAAGGGAAAAGAAAAATACATCGCGATGGGAGAAGACAAAAACAAACATTTTAAGGACCCAACCCCCCCCCCCCGGTAGGTATTATCAGACAGTATAAATAATCATCGCTGCTTTTTTATGGATGTCCAGGGCATTTTTTAATATTTAAAACAGCTCATTTCATTGTGTGTCGCCATTAACGAAAAATGAAACGAAACGAACCTAATTTTCGTGTTTCTGTTCAGTTCGTTCCAATTTCATCACAATGTTCGTTATTTGTTTCGTTATGTAACAAAATGGATAATGAATAACGGAAACAAAAAAAAAGTTCATTTCATGCCCATCTCTACTCTCTAAAGGCCTAAGATAGGTGAATAAGAGCGTCAGCAGCCTAGCCAACATGTGTCAGTAAAGCTGTCAAATCTCACAAGCCATTTCAAAGAAGCTTCCAAGGTGAACGTTGCTGAAAGCAGAGGTTTGACACTCACGGTCCCTCACCATGCCCTCCGTCTTTCTCTTCCTCCTTCTCGGGTGCACAACAGCCTGCCATTCAAAGCAACCGAGACCTTAACTGGGGTTTATATATCTTGGAGGCTGGAAGGTAGTCTTCTAGAGAAAATCCCAAGGGAGCCCTCCACTTTCACCTGCCTTGCAAAGATGACAACCGTGGCCTCTCTCTGCATTTCTCTTTTGAGAAAGTTGGAGTCAGAAACTAATGAGACTTCATCCCTGCATATGCTTACCTCCGTGTAAGGCCAGCTGAACACATTGGGAGCTTTTCTAAGTAAATATGCAGATTGAGCTACACATATGGATAGCATCTGTTCACGTCTACCAAGGTTCCTGCAAAATAAGAGGGTTTTTTTCTGTGCAATTATTTTAACTCCCAGCCATTTAAAAATAGCGTCTCTAGACCTCTGGAATCAAGATCCTGCCAATTAGTTCTAAAATCACTTCCTCTCTGGGAGACGGTATAGCTGTACAGGTGGATATGCAGCGCAGCCTTCTTAAGAGACTGTGTCACATCATAAGGCATTTTGTGACTTTCTCGTTTGAAACTCCTCCAACATATGGGAGACTAACAGATCAAGATTTTGAAGTGATCCATGTTTTTGATCCTTGAAGGCAAGATGTACAGGATACATCAGAGATTGGAAAAGTTACATTTTTGAGTAACAGCAACCCAGCCAGCCTTTCCAATGACCAAAACATAACCTTTACGAGCACTGCTATGCTTCTCTGGCTCCCATAAAATGCATAGTACTGTGACACGTGTGTAACTCAAAGGAATGAAGAACAACACAAGGAGGCTGCCTTGTAGTGGGGCAAGGTCCTTTTGACAGAGAAAATACATTTCTCATGGATTAAGAGAGGTCAGGGGACATACACTCAAAGTGAGGGCTGGGAGAGTGAGAACAGACAAAAGAAAATATTTTTTTTCACCCAGCGTGTTGTTTATCTGTGGAACTCCCTGCCACAGGTTCTGGTGATGGCATCTGGCCTGGGTGCCTTTAAAAGGGGATTGGACAGATTCCTGGAGGAAAAGTCCATCACAGGTTACAAACCATGAGGGAGATGTGTAATCTCCAGGCTTAAAACTGGGGTCCTTCAAGGGCCAGATGCAGGGGAGTGGTATCAGGAGACAGATATCTAGTCTAATGCGCTCCCAAACGCATCTGGTGGGGCCACTGTGAGATACAGGAAGCTGGACTAGATGGGCCTTTGGTCTCATCCAGCATGGCTCTTCTTATGTTCTTATTTATGTTCTTATGTCAACCGCATGCCTCTTTGCTTCTGGTGAAGATGTAATACCATCACTCCTTGATTCAGATTAGCATAAAGCAAAGCAAAGCAAAGAATTCTGCTTCTATACCTCCCCATTACACTTAAAACACTCTCTGACTTGTTTACATTTTAATTATGTAGACTGCATATTGCCCCCACCCACCCACCCCGCAGCAAGGAGAGTACTCATTTTACTGACCTCAGAAGGATGGAAGGCTGAGTGAATCTTGAGCCTGCCACCTGGAATTGGACCTCAGGTTGTGAGCACAAGTTACAGCTGCAGTAAAGCAGTTTAACGCCTGCACCACAACGATTCACCAGATTAGTGTAATTAATTTGCACGACATTACAGGAGACACAATTCAGTCCTTTCTCTTCTACTTCAGGATTATTCCTTAACTTGGGAACTTTAATTTTTTTGTAGTTTCATATAATGCAGATATATCAGCCCCATCTGTTTCTTTGTCCAGAACAGACTCTCCTGATTGGAAAAAGAGAAAGAAGGGATGGAGACAGGCTGGAGAATGGGGAGGGGGTGAGAGAGAGGGGAGGAGGAGGAAGAGGAAGAGGAAACAGAGCTGGTGCTGTCTAGTGGTGTTGGGTTTTAACATGGAAAGATCTGGATTACACTGAAGAAAAAATTAAAATAGGTATGGAAGCATTGAGTGAATAATTCTGACCGTGGCAGCATTTCATGCCCCAGGCAGGGGTAGGCCTGCTCCCCTCCCCCAGTCTCCCCATCTCCCCTGCCCCCATGCTGAGACTGAATTCTTTCACTTGTCGAAGTCCGGGAGTTTAGTGAACTTCAGCAAAGCCTAGTAGGCATTCAAGGAGTTCTGTCACTGAAAATCTCCTCCACCATCAGAGCAAGCTCATTGACATGGTTGGTTCTGGGAGGAGAGGCTGCTGGTGTCCTGTGCCTTGGTGGAGGGGTGGGTGAACATTCTACAGGATGCCATGCAGGGGGGGCTGCGGATCGGATCTAGGTGAGGTGCACCCATCTTTGTCCTTATTGAGTAAGTGGTCTCTGGGAGACACCTCTCTGGGTGCCTCTGACGTCTGACCCACTAAGAAGGTAAGGGAAGGGAAGCGTTTCGCATAGACGCCGCGTAGCATACATTATGTTAGGGTTGGGGAGCAAGTGGCAGAGGTGCCTCTGACTCACTAAGAAGGAAAGCATACTGGTATACTGGCGTACAGGTTAGGGGTAGGGGTAGTGGGCTCTGGCTGGGAGGCACCTCTCTGGGTGCCTGTGACCCACTAAGAAGGGAAGCGTACTTGCGTACGGATCTGGGTTAGGGTTGGGGTTAGGGTAAGGGCTAGGCTTAGGGTTACGGTTAAGGTTAGGGTGGGTTAGTGGGCTGCACCTCTGGGTGCCTCTGACCCACTAAGAAGGACAGTGTACTGGCGTATGGGTTAGGGTTAGGGTTAGGGTTAGGGCTAGGGCTATAGTGGGCTTTTTATGCCCAACTTTCTAGCACAGAAAACACGACTTTCAGGTAGAAATGATGTCCAGCATCTTGGATAAACCAGGCACTGCAGTTGCAATAATTTTGGAAAGGGTCACAACCCAAGATGGTTGCCTCCTAAGGTCTCCCGTTGGAACTAATTGTAAGCTATTAACTTTGGCTAGCATTTACTGCTGTGTGCTTGTACGCTGTCCATGTAATCTTCAATAATATATATTCTTGGGACTGATTTGAACAGTGCATCTGGGTAAACAAGACATTCTTTTTTGCTGCTCTATGTGCAAAGAATAATGGAGTGTTAGCCAGAGATGTTACTAATGTGTGACTCCCCTGGCCTTTATATAGCAAACATTTATAGTCAGTGGGGTGAAGGCATTTACTGTCCTTGAATAATGAGGCTCTAAGTAGCAAATTAATCTTTTCTTCTCTCGCTTTATTTGCCTTACCCTTTGTTCTTTTGCTTATGCGGTTCATATGCCTAGGTTTAGAAAACAAAGCCCTGCTAGAATAAATCGGATGCTGTATTTGTGTTGCAGTATGTTAAATAGGATCATCATCATCATCATCATCGTCGTCGTTGTCGTCATCGTCGTCGTCGTCGTCATCGTCGTGAAGTTCTCCTAATGAAGGCATAACAAATTAATCAAGACCTATGTTCCCTAATTAAACATTGGACTGGAATGAAAACAATTTTAAAATATTTTAAAATAACAATTTTCTTTTTTTAAAAAATAGTATTCCCTACTAGAGATGGGCACGACTCAAAAAAATGGTGATTCGTTTGTCGTTTGGTCGTTTAGGGGTCCGTTTCGGTTTGTTTTTGTTTTTGTGACGTTTTTACAAAAAAATTTCATTTTCGTTTCGTTAGGTAACGAAATGAAAAAACGAAAATGAAAACGAAAAATTGCTGTTTCGTTAGCATTCTTTTTAGTTCAATGCATCTGCTGCAACGGAAACGAAAAACACGGCAAATTTGGTCGTTTCATTTTTGTTTTTGTTTTGTTTTTTAAAAAAATCATTTTGTTTTTGTTGCATAACGAAACAAAAAAACGAAAACAAAAATGAAAAATCGCTCGTTTCGTGCCCATCTCTATTCCCTACACCATGGGTGTCCAAACTTTTTGCAAGGAGGGCCAGATTTGATGAGATGAAAATGTGTGGGGGTCGAACATTCAGCCCTATTTGGCCCCTGGGCCGGACTTTGTACAGGCCTCTAGGACATGCAAGGAGGCAGGAATGCTGCTGCAGCAAGGGAGCTGGGAACAGATAGGCTGGGCAGGTGGCTGGGGGGACAGACAGAGGCAGTTTGGGCAGGCAAACTGTAATATTTCAAGCTGACATCTCCATCTGGTATGGGGGGGCAGCTGGCAGGGATGAGTGACAGGCTGGGCTGGTGGGGTGAAGAGGCAGTGGCCCACTTGAAATTTGAAAATGGGCCATTTTTGGCCCCCGGGCCTAACTTTGGACATGCCTGCCCTACACATTTATCCTTCCTGAAAAGGAAAGCCTTTGCCTGGTGTCAGAAGAAGAAGGAGGAGGAGGAGGAAGACCATCTGGCTTCTCAGGGCAGTCAGTGCCTTCCAAAGTCTGAGAGCAGACACTGAGAATGGAGTAGATTTTCCAACAACTGTAGCCAGAGTTTCAATCAGATCAGATCTTCAACCATCATCTTTCTAATCTCTGTTCCACTTGCCTCATCATCCCCAGCTTCCTAGTAACCTGAGGAGCAAGTCTGGCTGCACTCTGGGAGAGGGAATGCTTAGGGCCAAACATGTCAGTAGCGCTGGCCACCTCCACATTCCAGAGATCTATCAAGCTCTTGAAAGGATCGCCTGCCAAATCAATGGGAACACTTGACTAATTTCTTGAAATGGGAACTTTAAAAAAAAGTCATTCTCCACAAAATAAGATTTCTCACAAAAATGTTACGTGAAATATATAAACTCTCCATGCTTGCTTGAACAACTTTGCAAGTGCCTTCATTTGTTATCTCCGTCAGCCAGAAATCACAACTAGACACTCTTTGGGTATGAACGGGATGGCTTAGCTGTGTATTATTTAAATGTCTGCTGCTCAACAATCCTAAGCATCTTTATTTAGGGATAAGTCCCAGGATATGCAATGGGACACACATACAAATAAATACATTTATCAGCTCCCTTGGTTCCAAACTGTATTTATTTGGAAGTAAGTGCAAGTTTTTACTGAGGCTCATTCCTAGCTTAACATGTGTATAATGTTTTAATTGTATAACTCAGCCCTAGCTCTCCTTGTAGGTGCGACGTGCTACCAAGCTGAAACCAGCTTGTAGCAGGGAAACCCAAATTGAGTTCCGTGACACTCCAGGATGCTACCAAATCTAGCCAGGGCCTAATGTGCTGGTACGTAGCTGCTGGCTATGGCTGGTATCAACACCGAGGGCAGCAGTAGTAACTTTCCCCTGCCATGTCATCCGGGCATTTCGGTGCCTCTTACCCCTCCCCACCTACATACCTAAGTTGGTCTGGGCTTCTTCTGCTTCTCCGCTGCCAGTGGAGGAAGGGCTGAAGCATAAGAACATAAGAACATAAGAACATAAGAACAGCCTTGCTGGAACAGGCCACAGCCCATCCAGTCCAGAATTCTGTCTCACAGAGCGGCTCACCATTTGCTTCAGGGTATTCCCAAGCAGATGTCTTCACCTGCTTACGATTCCCCGCAAATGGCATTGAGAGATATCCTGCCTATCCAACCCAGAGGTTGTCCCTATCCATCATGATAGCCATGGATACCCTTGTTCTCCATGAACTTGTCTAATTCTTTCTTAATGCTGTCAAGGCTGACAGCTGTCAGCACTTCTTTGGGGAGGGAGTTCCATAGACCAGTGATCCTCTGAGTGAAAAAATACTTTCTCTTATTTGTTTGAGATCTAACACCCAAAAGTTGCATGGAGTGCCCCCTAGTTCTAGTGTTGTGCAATAGGGAAAACAGTTTTTCCTTCTCTACTTTGTCCACACCATATATGATTTTATAAACTTCAATCAGGTCACCTCTTAGTTGCCATCGTTCAAGAGTGAAGAGGCCCAGCCGTTGCAGCCTCAGATGGTAAGGAAGGTATTCCAGTCCCCTAATCATTCTGGTTGCCCTCCTCTGCACTTTTCCCATTTCCATAATATCCTTCTGGAGGTATGGTGACCAGAACTGGACACAATACTCCAGATGGGAGCCTCACCATCGATTTATAAAGAGGCAATATGACACTTGCTGACTTATTTTCTATACCCTTCCTAATGATCCCAACCATTGAGTTTGCTTTTTCCACTGCTGCAGCACACTGGGTTGACGCACAACATTTTGTTTTACAACTCTATGACATTTTGCTTTACAACCAGAACAATTTATAACAATGTATTATATACCCCCTGTTGCAGTAGCTCCGCTGACTCCCGAACATTTTTCAAACACCACTCAAAATGCTGGTTTTATAGTATAAAGCCCTGAACACTTGGATCCAAGCTATCTAAAAGACCCCATCTCTCCATAAAGAGTCTGCCTACTAGACATTCATATTATCAGAGGAGGCCTTACTTTCTATCCCAGCAACCTCACAGGTGTGCATGATGGAGACAGGGGAGAAGGCCTTCTTTATTGCTTCTCTCCAACTCTGGAATTCCCTCCCACAGGAAGCTCACCTGGCCCCATGTCTGCTGTCCTTCTGGAGGTGGGCAAAGATCTTTTATTGTGCTCTGTTTTAAGTTTGTTTCTATGTTGATCTTGCTAAACTTGATATTGCTTGTTTACTACTTGTTTAATTCTTTTTTAAAAATGTATATCTCCTGTTTTTAGCTTATAGATACTGTTTTGTGATGTAAACCACCTTGGGTCTTTTGGGGAGAAAGACAAATTAATATATATTTGCTAGGAAAATCCAGGACTTCCCCTCCTGAGACGGAATGAAGATTCCAACAGACTCACAGGAAGGAGGGACATTTATGTGGCCAGTGTCATGGATTTTGTTGTCTGCTAATCCAAACACCCTTTGACAGTTCTATGAGCTCCAAGCTCCAACTGTCCAATAACCATTGCATAGTGCCTATTCTGACTGTATGATAAAAGTCTCAAAAAATAGCTGTCCTGACCTGAATATAAGAGCATAAAAACATAAGAAGAGCCATGCTGGATCAGACCAAAGGCCCATCTAGTCCAGTCTCACAGTGGCCCCACCAAATGCCTCTGGGAGCGCACAAGACTAGAAATCTGTCTCCTGATACCACTCCCCTGCATCTGGCCCTTGAAGTACCCTGTTTTTTAAGCCTGGATATTACACATCTCCATCATGGTTTGTAACCTGTGATGGACTTTTCCTCCAGGAATCTGTCCAATCCCCTTTTGAAGGCATCCAAGCCAGATGCCATCATGACATCTTGTGGCAGGAAGTTCCACAGACTAACAACACGCTGGGTAAAAAAAAAAGAAATTCTTTTGTCTGTTCTCAGTCTCCCAACCCTCACTTTGAGTCCACTAGTTCTGGTATTTTGTGAGAGGGAGAAGAGTGTCCCTCTAGAAACCTGAGATGCCTCTTTTTGATTCTGGTAACAGATATTTGCACTGATGACCTTGAATAAATCTCCTGTAAATCAGTTTGCTACACACACCTTGTAAAGTTTAACCTCATAGGGCTTTTTTTAATTAGTTTTTTTGTGGGGTAAGGACTCGAAGTATTTTGTATGCTAATTGCTAATACATCCACACTGCGTAATTTAATTCATTTGTTTGCAAGAACCATTTCACTGGGAATCTTGATCGAGAGCTGATGACCCTCAAAACATCCCAGGATATTAGGAAATTGCTCTCATAGTTTTCTTGTTTGAAAAGATTTCTGCAGCAGAGGACTGCCTTTGAAAAACAACAAAACAAAGGAAATTCTTAATTTCCCCACACTTTTATCTCCATGGTCCTTCTGAAATCTGTATCATTATAAATTATAATGAGGCTCCCAAAGTGATCATAATGGTAATTGAAAGAACAACTTAAAGACATGAGTTACAACTTAATCCTATGTGCAGAAAGTAGGAATGGACTAACATGTGGTGTCAGGTCTTTACGGGCCTTCCGACATCTTTATATACAGTACGACTGCAGTATCCGCTGGGGATTGGTCCCATGCCTTCCCGTGGATAATGAAAACCGTGGATAAGAGAGAATGCCAAAAATGTCCCCAAAACTGCTGTTTTGTGATAGTAACTTGCTTTAAAGCTGCTGTTTTGCAACAGTAGGTAGCTTTACAGCTGCTGTTTGTGATGGTAGCTTGCTTTACAGCTGCTGTTTTTTGACAGTAGCTTGCCTTACAGCTGCTCTTTGTGACAGTAGCTTGCTTTGCGGCTGCTGAATTATTTGCTTATTTTTCCTCTGTCAGCCGTGGATAACTGAATCAGTGGATAATGAATAAGGCTGTGGTCACACCTGGGTTTTGATCCTGATCTTCTGAAGGTCCGGCTTTTCCTCTTCGTCCCATCACGAGATTTAAATGTGGGAGAAGAGTTCTCACGTCAAAATCTGTTTTTTTAATTTTAAAGTGCAGTTCAGCCCCCTTGGCCAGCAGGTGGCACTAGCATTTGAAAAAATGGACCACTTTGCTGGGGGGAATTAATGCTTGTCAGACCGGATAGAGTTTCCTGTTACTCTGATATGCAGGCAAATTAAAAAAGAACCAGCACCGATTGGCCCCAGGAACAGCCGGGCGGTGCTACGCAAAAAGAAAGAAAAAGAAACCCGGATCATGAGCGTGGTCCCACGGCGTCTGCTTCCTTAAAAGCCGGATTTTCAAAACGAGGCAAAAATTCCCCAACCTCGTGGGTGAGTCACAGAAACCTCGCTTAAGGGAGCATTACCGGGTTTTCTTTTTTCTTTTTTTTTTCAAAAAGCCCAGTGGCCACGAGGACAGCATTTTTGGGCATGATTTATTTAGTAATTTAAATTGTTTTTAAAGGGACGTGGGACCGAGCCCTAAGTGGATACACATACATACATCCTTTAAACCAGCTCTTGAGATTGTGACTGATGGAGGTGTGTAGACTTAAAATCTATCCCCTCCCTCAGAATTCCTCATGCAAAGCTTGTCGGTTGGGGTGGGAGACAAATGCCTGTTGTATCTTTTCCTACAGCAGGCCTAAACCTGATATATCAGGTGGAAACTTCTGATTGGGAAGAGCAGCAGGTGCAATCCCATTTCTCCACTAGATCTTGGAATTAATTAGTTACAAGTAACAGTTACCTGTGAATAGGTATTTTTTTAATGAGTTAGATGGGGTGTGGTGGTTCAGTAGGCTAGAGTGCTGAAACTGTCAGCTGTAAAGTCAGCAGCTCGGTCAGTTCGAATCCCAGGTGCTACGCAGCAGAGTGAGCTCCCTTTGTTAACCCCAGCTTCTGCCAATCTAGCAGTTGGAAAGCATGTAAATGCAAGTAGATTAATAGGTACCGCCATAAAAAGTGGGAAGGTAAATAGTTTTACATGTGCACAAATGTGTTTGTCCATGCCGGCCGCATGGCCACGGACTTACACAACACTGGCTCTTTGGCTTGGAAACGGAGATGAGCACCAGCCCTAGAGTCGGACACGACTAGCACGCAAGTGTAGGTAAAACCTTTATGTTTTATCTTAATGTGACAGTTAGTTCCATAGTTACTTTTTCGGTGAAACAAGATGTGCTTTGCTTCAATATAATGAGTGAAACCTAGTTATTTTCAAAAATTACTTGTTATTTATTTATTTATTTATTTATTTATTTATTTATTTATTTATTTATTAGATTTTTATACTGTACCATATAGCCTGGAGGCTATTCTGGGTGGTTTGCAACAAGGCAAAAAACTAATTGTACAGAAAAAACAATAACTGAAATATAAAAAATAAAATATAAAATTACACAAGATATATACTAAACATAAAATAAGTAACATAATCAAGCATAATCATTTACAAAAATTAGATTATCTATCTGGAAGTTGAGTAATGGCACCTGGACTTCTTTTCCTATGACAGTGATGGTGAACCTTTTAGAGACCAAGTACCCAAACTGTGATTCAAAACCCACTAATATTTCACAAAGTGCCAATACAGCAATTTAACCTGAACACAGGTGCCCAAAGAAAGGGCTCTGAGTGCCACTTTTGGCACCTGTGCCCATAGGTTTGCCAACACTGTCCTATGAGATCAAAACATTTTGCTACTCGTCCAAGCATTTTCATCAGTCTGAGGGAAGTTAGTGGCGAGTCCTCCAATTTATATTTCACCTTGATTTCACATCATCTGGTCTCAACAGGCTCATCAAGTGGACAGTGGCCTGAATAGGTTTGTTAGGTGCACAAATAGCCTGAATAGGCAATTGTCCATCTAACAAGCCTATTCAGGCCATTGTCCATCTAATGAGCCTATTCAGACCATGATGGTGTGAAACCAAGGTGAACTACAAATTGGAGGCCTTACCACTAACTTTCCTCACACTGACGAAGCTGCTTGGATGAGGAGCGAAACGTTCCGATCTCACAAGAAGAGAAGTCCAGTCACCATGACTCAGCTTCCAGATAACCTCACCTGGATGACAGAATCTTCACAAAGGGCCTTTTTACACGACCCCTAAACTCCGCCGCAAATGGCTCCCAGCTCCGGAGCTTAAAATTGTTTACCCACCAGCTCCGGAGTTTACTGAAAATTGAGTGCGACCACACCCACCTAAGCGGGTCCCAGCGCACTTTTCTTGTACCTGCTCTCCAAGAGTGAAAAATCTTCATGCGGATGTGCCGGGCTCTTCTCGCTTCTTTTTGTTGTTGTTTTTTGCCTCCCGCCCCTTTATGAGAAGGAACCAGGAAGTGATGGGGCTCCCAGAGGTAAGCCTTTATTCTTTTGTCCCTTTTTTTCTCCCTCCCCTCAGGCAGCCAGCAGCCAGGAAGTGCGGAGGGGTGAGTACGCACGAAGAGCGACAAACCCCTAAGATCTCTAGTCCGGATTTAAGTGACCAGCGGATCTTAGGGGTCGTGTAAAAGTGCCCAAACAAGAGTATCTATGATACTCACAGGCCTGTTTGGGGCGGCGTCAGGCCTGGTGTAAGAACAAGAGCCCCCAGAAAGCCCACCCAGTCCCAACCTGATCCAGCATCCGCATATTGCGGATTTTCAATTATTGCGGGTTGGGTCAGGTCCCTAACCCCTGCAATAGGTGGAGGTTTATTATTATTATTATTATTATTATTATTATTATTATTATTATTATTATTATTATTATTATTATTATTATTATTATACTCCAGCTTCCAGAATTGTCCAATAATTCCTCAAACAGGATCCTGGAGTTCCAGTTCACAGATCTATACCTACAGATGCTTCCAGACATATCTGTATTTCACTCACCTGGAAAAAGACCTACCTTAAAGAACAGTGAATACCTTAACAAGATCCATTTTAACTGATATTCCTAGTTCTGTTCCTGGCAGCCTGCCCCATTCCTTCGTGGCAATCAGGGCTGTGACTCAAGATGGATGGTTTGTTTTTCCCCATTCTAATGAACCCTCACAATAACTTTGAGAGATAGGTCAAGTTGTGAAATTGCCACCATCTCAGGATCTTTTAGGGAGGATCTCAGGTGAGGTGAAGTTTGAAGATCAGTCTCTTTCTCAATGCACTAATCCAGAAATGCCCCCAATTATCTTTTCTCTCATATCTTAAACTGAGTTGATGGAGTTGGGAGATTAAGTGCGAAGCTCCTATTCCTGGAAGTGTCCAGAAGCAGGAAATGCAAGCAGGATCTAGGTTTGAGTAACTATACATTGAATTATGCCGTAAGATCCTAAGCTAAACTTAGATAAATGTTACTGTGCTCCTCTGGGAGACAGTGAGCTAAATTGCTCCTTCTTGTTACATAACATGACCATTAAAGGTACAGTATTTCTGCAGAAGAAAGAACATCAGCTTAATGAGATCAAAACGGTTGCTCGAGTTAACAGTATGGAATGTAAGTAGCTCACAAACATGACAAAAGTGGTTGTTAAGAGTACAGCCCTGAGCCTCTATTTTACATTAAGCCATCTATCCACTATCTTTCTTCACAAACATTAAATGAGCCTTGTGTTGCTTGAGTGTAAATATATATGCAGGCAACACAAATAAGCCTCATTTAGCATCAGAATAAATCTAAGTAAAAATGGCTGGAGTGGAAAGTTACATCAAATGGATGGGAAGGGTAGGAACTCCATACAACTGGGGACATGTCACTTCTGCCCACAATCAGCATTCTGTTCCCACATCTGCATGTACTTTAACTTTTCCATATCCATGCCAAGGTTCGTCGTGCGTAATTTGATTTCTACCTACGTTTAGCTGAGACTTGGGTGTTCAACTGGAAAGTGAAAATGAATCACCACATCGTCCAGCAGAGGGCGGTTTTACACGACCCCTAAAATCCGAGGCAAAGGGCTCCCAGATGCAGAGCTTAAAATTGTTTTCTCACCAGCTCTGGACTATAAAAAAAATTAAGTACGACCACGCCCACCTAAGCACGCCCCAGCACATTTTCCAAGTACCTGGTCTCCGAAGGTGAAAAATTTCTGATGCGGATTGCAAGGCAGTGAGTGCCGGGCTCTCCTTGCCTTCTGTTTGTTTTTTTTTGCCCCCCCCCTTAAGAGACTGGAATACTTCCCTGGGTGATGGGCAACAGCAGAGCGGAGGTGAGCCTGCATTCTTTTCTCCCTTTTTTTTCTCCCTCCCCTCACACAGACAGGAGCAAGGGAGTGCGGAGGGGTGGGAACACAGCAAGAGGAGCAAACCCCCAAGATCTCTGGTCCAAATTTAAGTTGCCAGCGGATCTTAGGGGTCGTGTAAAAGTGCCCAGAGTTGCATTTCTTCAAGTGTGTGGTGCAAGCCACAATCATCCACATTGGCTTGGGAGCAGGAGGTGAGGGGGGACAGAAGATTATGTGCTCTTTAGCTGTTTCTGCTTTGTCTTTTTTTCCTGTCTTCCTTTTGAAAGTTGCTCTGTACAGCTTCCCTGAGCTGTATAGGGCTCTCTTTATAAATAAGCATTACAAACCTAATTAACTACAATGAGCAAGGAGTTGGACTTGATGGCTTTAGAGTCCCTTTCCAACATCATTATTGTAGGACTCTGTGAACTCTTCCTGCCTTTGACTCTTGAAAGCAGGTAGCCAAAACAGCAACAATGAAAACGTGGTCACAGCTGAATGCTCATACATTTAGGTCTGCTGAGTTTGGCGTGGTTGGAAGAAGGTGGCAGTGCCAGAGATAAAACCTCCATCCCACAGTAGCCAAGGCATCTGCCTTTCTGATGTGCCCGTTGCACAGTCCAAGACACAATGACCAATTGCTGCAAATGGTGGCATCCAAACCATTCAGCCATTGGGGAAAAGGAAGCTGCACCACCCCACTGGTTATGCTTAGCTCCCAGAAGACTGACATAACATGGTAAGTGTCGGTAATGAAAGTCTGCATCTGAGTGTGCAACAGTCGTGAGTTCCACATGGGGAATTGCTTATTTTGCATTCCCTTGCAACTGCTCAGAGAGGCAGAATGAGTGCTCAAGGCTGCTGGGTCTGCACCCCTCTGTGGAAATACTTGCAGAAAGATTTCCATCCTCCCAACATTTTTTTGTTTGGCTTGAAAATTCCCTTGAAATTTCAGCAGCTTGTCTCAAAACTCCAGTTGCCCTGGTTTCCTTATAGATCTGTCCTAAACCTTGGAATAAAATGCAGAAATAATACATAATGCCAGTTACAAATAATTTGCACACACACACACACACACACACACACACACACACACACACACACACACACACACACACACACACACACACACACCTCATCCCTGGAATGTCACCGCCTAAATCAAAGTGATTGCAGTCTAATCCGTTCTTCCTGAGCTCTTCTGTTCTCTAAATCAGTGGTTCTCAAATGTGGACTCCTATATATTCTTGATCTGTATGGGCTAAGGCTTCACGGAATGTTGGCACAAGAACATCTGGGTCCCCACATGTTGGACCGGCCATCTTCCATTTTCCTTGTCTGTGCGAAGTTTCTCTGGCATTTGCCTGGTGCAATGATGGGTCAAAGGAAAGCCGAGCTGCTTTCAACCTGACGAGGAAGGCAGGTTGGAAACAACAGATGAACACTGCTAGTGGGCTTGTTTGTGCTTTTTCATAACAACCATGAGCTTACCATCGCAGGAATACAGGATGGGGACTATTTCACATATCTTTGGTGCTCATTATAGTGAAACACAGTAATGATATGTTCCCCAGCTGCAGCCTATAGGCTGTAAATAAAGATGGGCACGAAATGCCAAAATGACGTTTCATTTCATTTTTTGTTTATCTTCGTTTTGTTTCTTTCAAAATAAGTTTTTTTCAAAAATCATTTCGTTTTTCATTTTGTTTCATTTTTCATTTTTACGTGTTTTATGTGTGTGTTTTATGTAACTACTGTGTGTGTTTATGTGTTTTTAATGTTTTTTTTACCTTTGTTTAATATGTTTCTGAAGTGGGGGGAGGCACAGGCTTTTAAAACTTTTTATTAGTCCCTGAAGCAAGTGCCGATCAGCTGGTGTGCAGGGCTTGCTTCAGGGACAAAAAAAGTTTTAAAAGTCCGCACTTTTCCCCACCCAATTGCTCATGTTGGGTGGGGGGGGGAAGCAGGGGCTTTAAAAACTTTTTTTAGTCTCCTAAGCAAGTCCCACGTACCAACTGATTGCCACTTGCTTCGGGGACGAGTAAAAAGTTTCGAAAGCCCACGTTTTCCCCCACCTGATGGGGTGCATTAGGGGGAATGGTGTGGGCATTTAAAACTTTTTTTTGCCGCCAAAGCAAGCGCTGATCAGCTAGTGCATGGGGCTTCGGCAGCAAAAAAAGTGTTTAAAAACCCCATGTCATTCCCCCACCCAATCGGGCTCATTGGGGGGATGGTGTGGAGTTTTAAAAGCGGTTTCCCATAGGAATGCATTGCTTCCATGCATTTTTATGGAAAAACGAAAAACAAAATGGACAAAGGATAGAAGAACCTGGCTTTTGCTGGCTATCAATTTCACCTTCCCTCCCCATAAGAAAAAGGACCATTTCCAATCATTGAAAGAGTGTGGACCATCCAAATGCCAGATCACTCACACCTTATATTGTCTTTAAACACTATGTTTCTGCTCAGATTTTTGCAGGCATTTGGTTTGAATGTTACCTTGGCTTTTCTAGTCTTGCTTTGATTAAGGATTAAGCCTGCATATCTGTGACTGTGTTCAGTGCTTATTTATTTGCCTGGGCTTTGACTGACTAGGTGTCCCATCCAATGAGCATTCTAGATATTTGGAACTATGTGTTTTGGCCTAGATCCTAAGTGTGGATCAGCAGGATCTTGGGTTGTACTAGGCCAGTGATGGCGATCCTTTTAGAGACCGAGTGCCCAAACTGCAATTCAAAACCTACTATTTTTTTTTTTTTTTTTTTGCAAAGTGCCAATACAGTCATTTAACCTGTATACAGGCGGCTATGAAGGGGCAATGTTGGGTGGCCACAGAAAGGGCTCTGAGTGCCACCTTTGGCACCCGTGCCATAGGTTCGCCATCACTGTACTAGGCCAAAGTGGATCTTGATCTAACCTGCCAAATCATCATTCAGATGAAACCAGGAGGTCCTCACACAGCCCTTTTATTAAAATGGGAAAAAATCAGATGCCCATGTAACACTTTTAAATTCTATGGGGCCATTTGCTTACTACTGAATCTTGCAAACACAGTTTCACACGATCGGTCTCCATTTATATATTTTATATATATATCATTTATATATATAAATTTATATATACCATTTATACAGTATATACCATTTATATCACAGATAAAATGAGCAATTATAACAGCAATCAAATGCCAGAATTTGTCTACCCAATATCTTGGCAAAAGCATCAGCACAGATGTGGGCTGTGAATTTTGCAAAGATCAAGTGTCCCTTCGATTTCCAAGTCATAAAAAAAAGCCAAGATATCTTCCTCAGTTGGGTTTGGTATCTATAACACAGGGGAATCTTCAACATCCTAAAATAAAACATTAATACCACTGCATGCAATTCATGAATTGCCTAGGCTGATTTTCCCCCTCCAACAAGATCATATACAATCATATCGAGGTTGGATTACTGCAACACTCTCTACATGGGGCTCCCCTTGAAACTTGTTCGGAGATTGCAACGGGTCCAGAATGAGGCGGCCAGGTTGGTGGTGGGTGTGCGTAGGTTTGACCCATCACCCCCATCCTGGCCCGCCTGCACTGGTTGCCCGTTGCCTCCCGAATAAGGTTCAAGGTGTTGGTTTTGGTTTAAAAAACCCTCCATGGCTTGGTCCCTGACTATCTGGCAGAGCGTATTTCCTGATGACTTGATCTGGCCCGACCCACCCGATCCTCCTTGGCCCTCTCGCTCCAGGTCGCCACTCCGAAGGAGGCCCGCAAGGCGACCATTCGCAAATGGGCCTTCTCAGTGGCTAGCCCTGCAACTTGGAATTCTCTGTCGAGCGAGATACGGCAGGCACCTTCACTGGCATCTTTTAGAAAGGCACTGAAGACCTGGCTGTTCAGGGACGCCTTCGGTATCTGCTAGGGGAGTACCAGTATTTCCCCCCTTTCCCCCCGCCTCTTGCCAACACTGTTTCATTCTGTTGTAGATGCTATTGTTTTTAATTTTTGTGTAAACCGCCCTGAGTTCCCATTTGGGAAATAGGCACAGTATACAAGTTTGAAATTAAATAAATAAATAAATAAATAAATAAATAAATAAATAAATAAATAAATAAATAATATATTGACTAAGCTGACAAAGGTGGTGGTCCAAGCGGCAACAGCAATTCCATCTGCTTCAGCTCTCCCACTCTTTATGGGATTCAAATCTCTTACTCACAGCCCTGCTCTTTTCTTCGGCTAAATCAATATTCCATAGGAGTTACACCTCCATTTGGGTGTGGTAATTATACAGAAAAAAATCAGATAAATTATAGCATAGACACTAGAGATGGGCACGAAATGAACAACCGAATTTTGTCTCTAAAGTGAAACAAAATGAACAGAAACACCGGAAATTTTGTCGTGCGTTTCGTTTCCGTTACTGCAATATGAGTGAATTGCTTAAAATCCTTTAAAAATCACAAAAAAATGAAATAAATGGTAACGAAATGGTAACGAAACGAATGAAAATGAAAACAATTTTTTTGCAAAAATCACAAAAAATGGAAACGAACCGAAACGGACCCGCCAAACGACAAACGAAATGCATTTTTTTATTTGTGCCCATCTCTAATAGACACTGCTTAAAACAGGACTTTGGCTCCCAGAGGTGGTGCCACCATTTCCCTTCTCCATGCTGGTGTTAGAAGTAAACTATAGAAGTAGTTAAAATTTATAGTGTAGAAGCCTAATGTATTTAGAAGGCATTTTAGACAAGCAGGTATCATAATATAGAGAGGCATGAGAGCCTGGTACTGTGCATAACCAAAAGGAGGGGGAGATAGATAAGAAAATAGTTTGTAGCTGACTCATAATCAACCATATAGGGAAACTTAGTGTTGTTGCGTTGGGATAGGTAGAATGCGAGCCTTCCGTCTTGCCCAGGATTGGGCAGAGGGTAAGAAAGGGAGGTGCGTCGGGAAAGTATATTGTGTGTGTCTATCCATCAACACAGCAGAGAACGCACCCAGGTGCATTTTCTCTCCGTTGCTGCAGCTTCGCAAATAAAGCCTACCTTTTCTCAGTGACCTAAGTCTTGTTATTGGGAATCCACTGATAACACTAGGTAAAGGTAAAGGTTCCCCCTGCACATGCATGTTAGTTGTGTCTGGCTCTAGGGGCGGTGCTCATCTCTGTATTCAAGCCAAAGAGCCAGTGTAGTGCAAGTCCGTGGCCATGTGGCCACCATGGCTGCAAGGAAACACTGTTTTACCTCCCCACTTTTTATGGTGGTACCTATTCATCTACTTGCATTTAAATGCTTTCAAACTGCTAGTTTGGCAGGAGCTGGGGTTCACAGCGAAGCTCGCTCCACTGCATAGCACCCGGGATTCGAACCGCCGAGCTGCCGACTTGGCAGCTGACAGTTTTCAGTGCTCTAGCCCGCTAAGCCACCCTGCCCCCTCCATGCTACTTGCCTCCAAACTGAAAACTCAAATTCCTTGATCTTATGTGTTCATATAAAGTTAACTAGACAAGAGGGTAACACATAGGCGTCCAGGCTGAGAGAAGAACCTTGATGATCTGCAGTTTATGCAGCTGGTTTTGGAGTTTTGGATTGAAAGCATCAGCCCGTCTGCTTGGTGCATTCATGCTAATGGCTTAAACTGTGGTTGGAACTGGCTAATAGAGACAGATGAATCCTTTAAAGAGGAAGTAATCTCTAACATGAGGCTGTTCTTGGCCAGTGTTTACGCTCAGTGCTCTTTTCCATTCTGGTAGGCGAGCAGAGAGTGTTTGAGTTAAGCAATCAGCAAATGCTTCCAATATGACATTTTTGCTTCACTGGCTACAAATAAAATCATCATCAGTGAGATGGTCTGCTAGTTCAATTGCTATTTTTTAAAAAAATCACTGGATTTCTTTTATATTTATTTTTCTTTGCCTCCTTGGAGAGGGGAAAAATCTGGGTATACAGAAAAGCTGCCATTCTCTGACCAGAAACAGACATGATGGCAGCTTGGCAATGAGAACAGGATTAGAACATTATTGCTCCTGCGATGCAGGTTTCACAGCAACCATGTTTGCATCATCAGCAGTGAAGGCCAGTGTTTACCCTGCAGTGGTCAATCAACAAAGAAAAGCAGTTTAGAATAGAATAGAGTTTTATTGTCATTATGCATAGGCAAGATATGCACAATGAAATTAGAGTGCTGTTCCACTACATGCTCAAAACAAGGAACCATACAAAACACATAAAACACCATGCAAGACATTAAAAACTCTTAAAACTGCTTACAAAATTTAAAACACTATTTAAAAACAACTAGGATGATGCTAAAACCATCACATTTAGCTTAGATACCAGTTTGCAAAGCTGCAAACTACTTTTGGAATATTGTATAAGCAAGTGTCCTGTACATTTTAGGGCATCTCCCTGTTAATCTGCTGTTCAATCTGTTCTTTCCCTCAAACAGCACATTGCATCGTCTGCTTTGTAGACCAGTTCCTCTCTGCGGTGAATGAAAAAGCACAGGGGGGAAAGCATCTCTCTTCTTCCACATTATAGCCACAAGGTGTGAAGATTTATTCTTTCTTCCTGGCAGCTGGAAAGTGTCCCCCCCTCCCATCGGAAATCTTTCCAAGTTTGAAAGCCTGTGATCATCTAAGCGAGAAAGACTTCCACCTGATCGTTCAGCCTTTTCTCTCTATGGTGATGGTTGATTTGTGATTTCTAAAATGGATATAAAAGCCTATTGTCATATGCCTCCAGTGCTCTTGATGTGGCATCCCATGCAGCTGTAATCTATAAAATGCATTACCTTGCTGGACTAGCAGATGAGGTAGTGTTTAATATAATAGTCCTTCCTAATATTTCTGCTTTTGAAGGTGACACCTCACCTAGGATGCATGTGAACGATACCAAGGAATGAGCCAGGACTGATGGTAAGTGCTTTGACTTTGGCTCTCACAAATAATTTGCGTCAGACTGGAAGGAAATGAATCGAGGCTAACTGATGATGTGTTTTTTTTTTTCCATGGTGTTATAAATTTGCTATCAAGGGTTGCATTGGCCTCTTCTTCATTCCAAAGTCATCATTTGGGGATGCAGGATGAAAAGCTGCCACAAAACATGTGGGGTGTTCCCTCAAGCTCTGCAGAAAAACCACCAATAGGAAAATGTTACTTTTTTAGATTACAGCCTCTGGAATCCTCCAGCCAAAACATAGTAAACAGATATTTAAGGCAACATTTTTAGGGGATAGATATTTTTTATTTTTATTTTTACTTTATTTTATTTTTACAATTTATATGGCACCCACTACACAAAGGTCTCTGGACAGCTTACAATCAAAAGAATTAAAACAATTAAAACATAAAATATCAAGAAATAATTAAAACAATAATAAAAACATTACAGTGGTACCTTGTATAAAGGAATTAATTTGTTCCAAATGAAATTGCGTTAAGCAAATTTTCCTTTATACAAATTTCCCATAGGAATGCATTGCGATCATTTTCATGTTGTATGGATTTGCCCCATAGACAATTCTGTTAAGCAAATTTCCCTTATCTCCGGAAATTTTTTGTTGTTGTACAGATGTTATGTTATACAAACAGTTTTTGTACGAGGGTGCACTGTACACTAAGATTGCCATCAGCAGACCCACAATCTATACTGTGTCAATTAAAAAAGACTTCTGGTTCCCAGCTTTGAGTAATCCAGGTGTTCCTGGACTACATCTCCCAGAAATCCTGGCTAATACAACTGGCAGTGAAGGCTTCTGGGAACTGCCGTTTTGGAACATCTGGATTACCCAAGGTTGGGAACCACTGTCAATGAGCTGAACAGCCAGTATCTATCTTAGTTCCAACACACCCACTGAAATGAATGGACATTGTCTGGATTAGTTATTGTTAATAGAGATGGGCACAAAACGAACAATTTTTTTTCGTTTCATTTTTTTGTTTTGTTAGGTAATGAAACGACAAACAAATTTTGTCTCTAAAATGAAACGAAACGAACAGAAACACCAGAAATTTTGTCGTCCGTTTTGTTTTCATTACGGCAATACATTGAACTGCTTTAAATGCTAAAAAATCACAAAAAATTGAAATAAATGGTAACGAAACGGTAACGAAACAAATGAAAACGAAAACAATTTTTTTGCAAAAAATTGCAAAAAACAGAAACGAACCGAAACGGACCCCCTAAATGACAAACGACAAATGAAACACCATTTTTTTTATTCGTACCCATCTCCAATTGTTAATCTCATCAATTCCAGCTGATCTACCAGTTGGAGATTCACACTGGATTTGGCGCAATATAAAAGAGCCCTAATAGGTTAGATCATAGGTTGGCATACTGTGGATGGCCTGATGCTTTGGGAAAGTCTCCAAATAGAGAATGAAATGAATTAATGGGCCTGTATGGTTTGCTGCCCAGTGTTTTGTATTCAGAATTACACAGAGCCAAATATGAATGCTCCATTATTTACAGCTAATCATTGTGAGAAAGAAAGAAAAAGTGAATTTCCTCTTCCTAGCTTACATTGGGCACTTGCTAAGTGGTTAAAATAGGGATATGTATGGTGGGAAATGTTGTATTTCTTTTGTTTCATGTTCTTGGAGGGGATGACTCTAATAATCAGATCTGCACCAAAACCAGTATAACCTTCATTGGTTACCAGTTGCTGCCCGAGCCCAATCCAAAGTGTTTGTTTTGACATATAAAGTCCTAAACAGCTTAAGACCTAGATACCTGAAGGACCGCCTCCTTCCATATGAACCTACCTGGCAATTAAGATCTAGCCAGGGGGCCCTCCTGAAAGAGCCATCCCTCAAGGAGGTGAAAGGGATGGCTTGTAGGAACAGGGCCTTTTCGGCAGCTGCCCCCAGATTATGGAATGCCCTCCTGAGTGAGACCCGCCTGGCACCACCGTTGATGACATTCCAGTGCCAGGTAAAAACCTTCCTGTTCCAGAAGTTTTTAAACTGATGATTGTGGGTCCTGGTGGTGATTTTAATGTAGTATTTTAATATATTGTATTTATTGTATTTAAATGTTTTATTGTTTTAATTTTATTGCAATTTTGATGTTTTAATAATCTGAATTGTTTATTTTGATTGTGAGCTGCCCAGAGACCTTTGGGTAGTGCGCGGCATACAAGATATATAATTCCTCATTCCTCATCATCATCACCAGGAACTGATCATACATAGTCCCCTCTTTCAAAAACCCAAGATCTACAGTGGAGGCACAACAGGTATATCGATAGGCAGCAATAAAAGATGGATGGTACCAGGATGCCAACATACATTAATTCCACAAGTAGCAACTGAAGAAAAGAACATTCCTCACTGACTTCCAGACATTTTGGGGGTTCAATATTCCCACTCCTCTGGATATCCTGATTGGCTACTGAGAGCCCTTGCAAGGCTATTCCATGTAAAGTTTCTTAGGTGATTTTACAAAGAATGAAAAGGCATGAAAAGGGTACTTGAATGAGAAGTGAAAGAAATCTACAAGGGGCTCACTTTCAGAGATTGTCAGAAAATACAAATTATATTGAATAAATCTTCTCTCATGTTTTTGGTATTTGTTCAATCGTGAGTTCCCTCTCAAGTTTAAATAAATCTTGTTTTATTTCTCTTGGATGTTCTCATTTTTCCATAAGAAATAATGGAAAATCACATGATTTGTTCTGGGGACCCATAGACTGCACACTGCACACACAAAATACCAAAACTCACAAAAGAAGTTGGCTAGAAGTCTGCGTTCACACCATGGATTAGGTAACTGGCTGCGGAATCTGCTCTGTTGGGACTAACAACTGGATTTTACTCTGTGTTTTTAATAGGATAATAATAAAGTGCAATTTGTACCCTTATACACCCTTGACTAATTGCCCCATGACTAGAAATGGTTTGAAAAGTAAGAAAGGATGTTGAAGGCAAATGAAAGAAAAATATAAAGAATAATAAAACAAACCCCTAACCCCCACTCCCCTTTGAAATCTTTCCTGGCAGGTGCTGGGGAGACCTCCATTCCTCCATCCTCCCTCTGCATTTCAAGCTTGCCTGAGATAGAACGTTCCAGATAATCACTTACAATCCAACAAGGGTGGAGGAGAACATTGTGGTCGTGTGACCTGCTCCAGTGCTTGCATATCAAGTCACTGCTTGCTGATCAAGGCAAAATTTAGAAGAAATGTTTGCTTGTCTTGCAAAATGCTCTTAAACCAAGGTACTCTACTCTTAAACCAAGGTATTACTGTGCACCATTTGGCACTTCAGACAAAGAAAGAAAGAACCAAGCAATTATTTTATATAATGGAATAACTTTCCACCTTGCTTCAGTTTAAACACGCAGTAGATTTAATTTAGCAAGCCACACATAATTTAATTTGGGAATGGTGGGAGGAGAGGAGGAGAAGTTTGGACTTGCAATGGTTTCTGGATTCTGTATTACAGATTTAAGCCCAGAGTGAACTTCTGCAACTAATTCAATGTAGGCACTTAAATTAGAAGCACTGAAAGATCTTTAATTATAGCAAGGTGAACAAAGCCTTTGTAATTTCACACTAATTGCTCTCATAAAGAGACTGTCCTTGTCTTCCATTTTTGAGGCAACTTCTTGGTTTCTTTAGGGGAATTTGAAGTCTGTCTACATCTCTATACAGCTTAACGTTTTCCTGCTGGTAAGGTCTAAATAGAGCAGTATGTAGAGTATGAATGAAGATTTAGCATTGATTACAAGATCCTGTTTAGATCCTAATTCTACTTAGACCAATTTGGACATTCCTCAGTTTGACTTGGGGCCTGGTAGCTCAGCGGGCTAGAGCACTGAAAACTGTCAGCTGCAAAGTCAACAGCTCGGCAGTTCAAATCCCAGGTGCCACACAGTGGAGTGAGCTCCCGCTGTTAACCCCATCTCCTGCCAACCTAGCAGTTCAAAAGCATGTACAGTAAATGCAAGTAGATAAATAGGTACCGCTGTAAAACGCAAGAAGGTAAACAGTGTTCCATGCACAGAAATGCATTCAGCCACACCCACCACATGGCCATGGACTTGCACCACACTGGCTCTTTGGTTAGAAACAGAGATTAGGACCATCCCTAGAGTCAGACATGACCAGCACACATGTGCAGGGAAAACCTTTACCTTTACCTTTACCAGTTTGACTCAGGTCCAGTTTCAATCTTGTGGTATGCATTGGTTCTAACAGGCTATTTAAGGGCCACGACTCCTTGTTGAAGGTATATAAAACGTATCTTCATAGATCTTTTAGGAGGGGACTGTGCCAGTCAAATTTCACACAAATAGCTAATGGGGGTAAGTGTTGGTGTGCAAATACTTTTAATATATGGTTTGGAGAATGAATCAGAAATAATGTTTGGAAGAACCTTCAGGTACTTAAAAGCGAGAAGAGAAGGATGGCAACAAAATGGAACAAGTTCAGAGGAAGGCAACAAGGATGATCAGGGGACTTCAAACTAAGGCCTATGAAGAGAGACTGAAGAACTGGGCTTGTTTCACCTTGAGAGAGAAAAAAACCAAGGGGAGATATTGCAGCACTTTTCAAACAACTGAAAGGCTGTCTTACAGAGGAGGGGCAGGATCTATTCTTGATCAACCCAGAATGCACAGCATGTAATAATAGGCTCAAGTTGAAAAAAAGCTTCTGAACTGTTAGATCAGTATGGCAATGGAACCAATGACCTTGGCAGGTGGTAAGCACTCCAACACTGGTGGCATTGAAGAGAGAATTGGACAATCATGTTTCAGATCTGCTTCGACTTGGAGTCCTCCATTGAGCAGACGGTTGGATTTGATGGCCCTTCCCCTTCTATTATTCTATGGATCTATGAACTCATGAGTCATCCAAGAGAGGACATTCCCAAAACGTCAACATCACTTAAGAGTAGTAGCAATAACTCAGTGGCAGAGCACATGTTTGCACACTGAAGGCCCCAGCTTCAATTCCTGTGTTATCCCGAGGCAGAGCTGAGAAAGAACATTGATCAAAAATCCTGGAGATCCAGATGTGGTTATTAATCGACAATCCATCCAGACTATCCCATAACCAAGAATCTGTGTCAAGAAAGTGGCTGGAAACACCTTGATGACAGGCAGATCCCATTTGGCCCAATGTTTAGTGGACTGCATCTCACTTTGCCACAGGTCTATAGGTGCTTTGTTTTTTAAAGAGAAGACACATGGGTACCAACCCAGGAATCTGAAAAATTGTATTGTTCAAGGCCCTGAGTTCCCTTGGTAAAATCAGGCAGTATATAAATATAAATATAAATATAAATATAAATATAAATAATTATCTTGCTTCATTTATGCATTTTAAAATACAGTAAACCCCCACCTATTGCAGGGGTTAGGGACCCAACCCGACCCGCAATAAATGAAAATCCGCAATATGCGGATGCTGGGTCAGGTCGGAACTAGGCAGGCTCTCTGGGGGCTCTTGTACTTACCCCATGCTTGGCGCTGCCCCAAACAGGCCAGCAAGGGGTTTTCCAGTCCCCCAGAGGCCCCAAAAGTGGTTTCTAGTGATCTGGAGGTCACTTCTGGTTTACCGGAAGTCACTTCCGGTTTGTGGGGAAGCACTTTTGGGGTCTCTGACGGGCCTGGGAAAGCCTTTCCTCCTTCCCCCGGGGGACCTTTTTTTCATATACTGTGACCCACAATAGACTGGGACCGCAGTATGTGAAACGCGAAAGAGCAGGGGACCACTGTATAAGATTGTTCAACAATGCAACATCGACTCAGGAAAAATACAGCAAGAAGAAATGAGAAAGATACAACGAATAATCCACATCAACACAACATTGCATTGCCTTAATCTGATGCTGTTTTATCCATTTTTCCCCCCCGCCATCTCAATTTGCGCGTTACTCGAGGTGTCATTTGGTTTTAACAGTGTCTAGGGTGTTTATAGGTTTGTCTGTCTGATTATTTATTGTATTTTGCTGGTTTTGCAGCCTTTTGGTAAGCCGCTTAGAGTACCTAGTAGATAAGCGGGATATAAATATAACAAATAAATAAATAAATAAATAAATCTAGTGGAGCCGGCGCTCTCCATCATCAGCAGCCCAAGGTGGTTGTCTCACTCTGCCTATTGGCAGGGATGACCTTGTGAGATATGGCACCACCTTCTTTTTAGGCAGCCAATTTTGTGCACCTGGGGAGATTTGCAGGGCTCTAAGGCATGGATGTGAGCCACCACCAAGATAAAAAAGGAGCTGAATGCGCCCAAATGAAAGCACATTTAAGCTTTCCCAAATAGAAGATGGGCTGGGATTTGTTGTTATTTTCATCAAGTTGTGCCAGAGGATCTCCTCTTCTAGATAATAGTTCGTTCTACATTTTTTGATGCCCTGGGGTGAAGCCCTCTCCTGAAGTCACAGTCTTGAGCCTCAGGGATGTCGGTGGAGAAGAGGAGTCAGGGAGTGGAGTTAAGCAAATAGATTGGCTCCCTGCTTCCTTCTCTTTATGTATCCCCTTCCCTCCCTGCCAAAGAAAAGAGCCTTGTGGGAAAGCATAGAATAAAAAGCACAGAAATTGGGCCTCCATCACCAACAAAATCCATCTTGAAAGAAATCAGCCCCGAATGTTCACTGGAAGGACAGAGTTTGAAGCGGAGGCTCCAGTACTTTGGCCACCTCATGAGAAGAGAGGAGTCCTTGGAAAAGCCCCTGATGTTGGGAAAGATGGAAGGCAAAAGGAAAAGAGGACAACAGACAATGAGATGGTTGGACGGTGTCATCGATGCAACCAATATGGATTTCACCAAACTCCGGGAGGCAGTGGAAGATAGGAAGGCCTGGAGAGCTCTGGTCCATGGGGTCACGAAGAGTCAGACACGACTGAACGACTGAACAACAACAAGAAGAACAACAAAATATGACTAATGTACATCACAGTCGTGTGTGTGTGTGTGTGTGTGTGTGTGTGTGTGTGTGTGTGTGTGTGTGTGTGTGTGTGTGTGTGTGTGTGTGTGTGTGTGTGTGTGTGTGTGTGTTGGGAGGACACACAACTTTCTATGAAATAATAATAGCCAGCAAGTTGGTGCTGTCTAGCAGCTTTTACTAAGCTCACCCTATCATTAAGCCAGCCTACCATTATAATTCCATTCATAGAAACCAAGCAGGACAGGAGAAAGAAAGGACCAGAACAGTCTTCGGTCAACATTCCCTGCCTGCTGTCGACATGCCAAAAGCGAGCTGGGTTTGCCGAGGCCCTCCTGTGGTATTTCAGCCCAATGAGATTGGAATGACCTTTCCAGCTCGAAAGTAGAAGTTGTGCTCAAAAGTAAGAATTCCTGTGCACACGTTAGCTTTCAATCAGAGGACCAAAAAGACTTTGCCTTCTTGAAGAGTACCAAATATTGCCAAGGCCAGGCAAGAGCCAAGCATCTGTCGTGCTTTTGAATATAGATGAGCGGCAGCATCTTTTCCAATTAGCTTCAGCAGAATTTCAAATGAACTCACCGGGTGGGTGAGTGGGTGGGTGTGAAAGTATGCAACCACATTATACTTGTAGTATAGCTCAGTGCAGTTTAGGTATTTGCTTGCTGGTTCGGAGGTCGGTTGTTGGATTACCCCACTGCACCTCTTCCAAGTAGAGCCAGCCTGGATAGCCTTGGGAAAGCTGCACAGTCCCAGGGCAACCCAGAAAAAGGAAATGTTTAACCATTTCTGAGTACTCTCTACCTGGAAACCCCTGGAAGCGGTTGCCCTGACTGACATGATGGCACACTGATACCCAGTGTGGTGTAGTGGACAGAGTGATGGACTGGGACTCCACAGAACAGTGTTCGAATCCCCACTCAGACAGGGAAACTCACTGGGGAAGTGGAACGGGCAACAGCACTCCTTAAATAGCTCACTTACCTTGAAAGCCTTATGAACGTTGCTATAGGTCAGTTCTGACTTGATGGCACCGAACGACAGAGCAAACTAGGAGACACAGTTTCCTGTCCTCCTAGCCTAGGGGTGACACTCTCATCTTCTGAATTTCAAGACAAATTGGGTTGTTTGCAAATCACTGTAGGGTACAAATTGCTTCAGATCAAGGCTCAAAGCAGATGTGATAGTGAGCCTCTATGAGAAGCATATCTTCCTGAAGGAATTAATGTTTGTTGCTGCTCTCTCTCTCTTTTTAAAATCCTAACTGTAATGTCTCAGCTCTGCAAATTGCAATTTGCCACTCCAAAATATCTGCTACTTGCTCCCACATCATGGTTCTTCCAGGTGTGCAAAGAGGAAAAAAAGCAGCCATGACCCCAAAAGGTTTGTTAGTGTTGTGTCCTTATTTATTTATTTATTTATTTAGTTTGTTTGTTTGTTGTTGTTGCTCAGTCATTCAGCCGTGTCCGATTCTTCATGACCCCATGGACCAGAGCTCGCCAGGCCTTCCTATCCTCCACTGCCTCCTGGAGTTTTGTCAAATTCATTTTGGTTGCATTGATGACACCGTCCAACCATCTCATTCGCTGTCGTCCTCTTTTCCTTTTGCCTTTGATTTTTCCCAGCATCAGGGACTTTTCCAAGGAGTCCTCTCTCCTCATGAGGTGGCCAAAGTACTGGAGCCTCAGCTTCAAAATCTGTCCTTCCAGTGAACATTCGGGGTTGATTTCTTTCAGGATGGATAGGTTTGATCTCCTTGCAGTCCAGGGAACTCTCAAGACTCTCCTCCAGCACCACAGCTCAAAAGCATCGATTCTGCGCCGATCAGCCTTCTTTATAGTCCAGCTCTCACTTCCCTACATCACTACTGGAAAAACCATAGCTTTGACTATCCTGAGCTTAGTTGGCAAAGTGATGTCTCTGCTCTTTAGGATGCTATCTAGGTTTGCCATTGCTTTCCTCCCAAGAAGCAGGCGTCTTTTTATTTCGTTGCTGCAGTCGCCATCTGCAGTGATCAAGGAGCCCAAGAAAATAAACTCTGTCATTGCCTCCATTTCTTCCCCTACTATTTGCCAGGAGGTGATGGGACCAGTGGCTATGATCTTAGTTTTTTTGATGTTGAGCTTCAGCCCATTTTTTCACTCTCCTCTTTCACCCTTATTAAGAGGTTCTTTAATTCCTCCTCACTCTTTGCTATTAGAGTAGTATCATCTGCGTATCTGAGGTTGTTGATATTTCTTCTGGCAATCTTAATTCCGGCTTGTGACTCATCCAGACCTGCCTTTCTCATGATGTACTCTGCATATAAGTTAAATAGGCAAGGTGACAGTATACAGCCTTGTCGTACTCCTTTCCCAATTCTAAACCAGTCAGTTGTTCCATATCCAGTTCTGACTGTTGCTGCTTGTCCCACATATAGATTTCTTAGGAGACAGATAAGGTGGTCAGGCACTCCCATTCCTTTAAGGACTTGCCATAGTTTGTTGTGGTCTACACAGTCAAAAGCTTTGGCATAGTCAATGAAGCAGAAGTAGATGTTTTTCTGGAACTCTCTGGCTTTCTCCATAATCCAGCGCATGTTGGTGATTTGATCTCTAGTTCCTAGTTAGTTAGTTAGTTAGTTAGTTAGTTAGTTAGTTAGTTAGTTAGTTAGTTAGTTAGTTAGTTAGTTAGTTAGTTAGTTCCCACCTTAGAAAGGACCAATTGTTTGGCTGCCTTTGGAACCAGCCATCTTTTTCAACATTGTCTGGCTCTGAGGTGTCCTCAGAACAAATCACTCTGGGATTGGAGACCCATAATGGTGCTTGTGCCTATTTAAACACTCGTTTATTTCCTAAATTTCCCAACCATTTAATTGGGAATGCCCCTTGCTGCTACAGGTGGCCTAGTAAGGTGGAGCAGAACAGAATCTTGGGGTCGTAGCTTCACTGCCCCAGCACTTATTTTATTTATTTATTTTTACAACTTATATGCCGCCCACTACCCAAAGGTCTCTGGGCGGCTTCCAATCAAAGAATTAAAACAGTTAAAAACATCAAACAACAATAAATAATTAAAACAATAATAAAAACCTTATACTAAAATCATCACACTAAAATTGCCATCAGAAGACCCACAATCTAAATTGTATCAATTAAAAAACTTCTGGAACTGGAAGGTTTTTACCTGGCGCCGAAATGTCATCAGTGTTGGCGCCAGGCAGATCTCACTTGGGAGGGCATTCCATAGCCAAATGGGGCAACAAACCCACTGGGTTAATGGCAGGGCCGGCCCTGGTGATGAGTCATCAGGCTCTCTGAGCAAGGGGGCTGCACAGGTACAGCAGCTTCAAGCAATGGATACTGGGAAGGTGATGGGATGTCTTGTCTTCAACCTGCAATGCTAGCATTTTCCATAAGAAAAATTCCAAAAGCATTTTCCATCAGGGTTGCAATGGCTGATAATGGGAAAATAACCCCTGTTCTGTATTACCCTTCCCCAGGTGGGAATAGCAACAACCAGCTTCATATCACCGATGACTTTGCAAAACAACGTTGGGTAACCTGCAGTGTTGCAGACATTTGTTTGGACTTCAACTGCCTTTATCCCTTGCTCTTGCTGGTGTTGACCAGGGATGGAGTCCCACGATTGGGCAGGCAAAAAGGTCACTCTCAATTTCACTCTGAATCCCACCTGGATTCTGGTTCCATCATTTTTTCCTTCCTGAAGATAATTGAGTCGGACGGGGCCTCTAAGGTCATCCAGTCCAACCCCCTGCTCCGTGCAGGAATCCAAGTCGAAGCAGATCCAACAGATGTTGCCCAATTTTCTCTTGAATGTCTCCAGTAGAGATGAGCTAAAATCCTGTTCAGAGGTTTGTGCTGGCTCATCCTCACAGCAGCACAGGTGCCACACATTCCCCTATTCTGTCCCACCCCGGCCAGCTCCCCCACTCGCCAGACAGTGTATGCTGCTGTTTCCCATCTCTTTGCACAATCATCCAGTTGCAGCAATGTTGAACTCCTCTGGCTGCTGGAAGGGGAGGAGGAGGAGGAGGAGGAGGAGGAGGAGGAGGAGGAGGAGGAGGAGGGAGACAGAAATTCCTGCTGCAGCTGGTTGATCATGTGAAGAGAAGGGAAACATCAGCATGCACTGGTTGGCAAATAGAGGAGTCTGCTTGTGGGAAAGTGAATGTTCAGCACCTGTGGTGTCAGGCCAATAAAACAACCCCACCCTCCAGGGTTGGAGGATTCACCACCTCCCAAACAAATTTATTTAACCATTCATTTCTGGACTCCAGACCAACGAGGATTGGTTCTAATTCTAATGCCGTACTCCTCTAACAGTTAAAAAGTTTCCCCTGAGATTCAGCCGAAATCTGGCTTCCTGTCATTTGAGCCCATGATTATGAGTCCTGCGCTCTGGGATGATTGAGAAAGGATCCTGCCTCTCCTCTCTGTAAGCATACCTGTAAAATAATTGAAAAGTGCCATCATACCTCACCTCCGTCTTTTCTCAAGGCTAAACATGCCCACTTCCTTCAGACTTTCCTCGCAGGGCTGGGTTTCCAGTCCCTTGATGTCTTCCAGTCCACTGATGCCTTCATGTCCTATTTGTAGTTTTCAGTGAGACATCTAGCAAGCCAGAAATCTGTACGTGGACCAGATCACTCTGAGCGATTCTTGTTCCTGGAGACGCGACAAGACAAGCAAACTAATTGCCCTTCTTCTGCGCCAGAAGGAAGAGGAAGACCAAAAACAAGAAAAAGTGGCCTGCCACGCATTCAGGGAGCATCAACCACATGTATAATAGATGGGCTGAAACTGTACAGAAATGGAATATCAAAGGAAACATTGCTCCAGGAACATGTCTACCTTTAAAGAGGAGTAGGGGCTTAGAACCTAAAAGAATGCTTGAAGCCCTATTGGGCAAAAAGAATTTACGCAAATAGAAAAAGGAAAGATGCCCGAGACAGCTCAATCTGTAACTATCAGAATAGAAAAAGGAAACCATTATCTTCGAGAGAATAGCTGTCCCTTAGAAGCTGTTCCTCCTGATGGGAGGTGGGATGTCTTTCATAGGGAGTTACTTGCTTCCTTTTCACAAGGGATCTCTGACTTGGAAGACCTGTGACCAAATTTGGTGTCGGAAAATACGGGTGAGTGTTAAACAAACTCGCTGTCACTGGAATGTGTTTTTAAAATAACAATTTCTCAGACAGAGGGCTTTGAGAAGACAACTGACCGTGTTGCGACTCATTTGAGTAGAAACTAGAGATGGCGTTCCATTTGTCATTTGTCGTTTGGGGGGTCCGTTTCGGTTCGTTTCCGTTTTTGCGAATTTTTTGCAAAAAATTCATTTTCGTTACCGTTTCGTTACCATTTATTTCAATTTTTTGTGATTTTTTTAAAGCATTTTAAAGTAGATCAATGTATTGCCGTAATGAAAACGAAACAGACGACAAAATTTCTGGTGTTTCTGTTCGTTTCGTTTCATTTTAGAGACAAAATTCGTTTGTTGTTTTGTTACGTAACGAAATGAAAAAACGGAAACGGAAACGAAAAATTGTTCATTTTGTGCCCATCTCTAGTAGAAATGAATCACAGCCTTGCAGATGGATGTCAGTGTGGGAAAGCAACCATGGCAATGTTAAGGTTCTCCCAGTCCCCCTGAGGTTTAACCCCCACAAAGCATCTTTTCCCCCACAATTATGACAATGTTTGATCAAAATTTCAACCACAAGCAGATTTTTGCACACGGAAATACAATCGCTTCAGAAGAGAAATGGCCTCAATGCTCTTTCTTGAAAGCACATCTTCATGAAGAATGGATGAGTGGAGTGGAAGTTCTGAAGCATTAAGACGTGTCCATTTTTAATGAGCTAGGAGGAAAATGGATGTTATAATGACATGAAATATCAAACATACAAAATGTTTTTTTTTAAAGAGGGGTAAAAAAAAGACAAAACAAAAAGTCCTTTTGACTGCTGCCCAGGTTTTTGGCTTGCATTGTGATTTCCACTTTGTTTATTTTCCTTACCTACTTAAAGATATTTTTAAATCATCTCAAAAATGGAATGACTATATATACTGACAATTTGAAAAATCTATTATCCTGTCTATATATTCATGTTTATATTTGCCTTATCTACTTAAAAGATTTTTGACTCATCTCAAAAATGGAATGACTATATATATTTTGACAATTGAAAATATTTGATTAGGCAAGGCAAATACAAAAGTGAATAGATAGATATAGATATAGATATAGATATAGATATAGATATAGATATAGATATAGAATAGCTATTTGGCAGCCCAGTGACCAAAGTTGGTGTCGGAAAATATGGACAAGTGTTAAACAAGAGACTGAGTGTTTTTTTAGTGGGGTGGTGTTGGGGGTGGAGGGAGGCTCAGTCAGTTTTATTGTGCACAGGTTGTACATTGATAATAAAGGTTATTATTATTATTAGATATACAGTGAGAAGTAATATACTGTATATATATTTCTAAAAAACAAATAGAATCCAAAAACCTGTTAAATCCAGCTTCCCCTTTAAAATAATAACACAAAACAGTGGATTCCAGTCTGCACAGCATTATAGAAAAATAAATCTATTGAATTATATGGTCCTAAACCCAGACAAGAGAGAGCTGCTTCTGGTCAGTCAAAAAGGAGATCAGGCAATAGGGATGCAACCTGTCCAAGATGGGATTACCCCCCAATTGAAAAAAGAGGTGCATAGCTTGAGAGTGCTCCTGGACCCACCCTTGAGTTTAGATGCCCAGGTCACAGCTGTGGCCAGGAGTGCATTTGCACAATTTAAACTAGTACACCAGTTCTACCCATTTCTTGAGAAATCTGCTCTGGCCACTGTGACATGTGCCCTAGTGACATCCCGGCTAGACTATTGTAATGCAGCCAGCAATGGAAAGTCTCAGGAAACTTCAACTGGTCCAAAATGCAGCAGCCAGATTGCTGACTGGGGAGGGTTACAGAGATCACTTTACACCTCTACTAAAGCAGCGTCACTGGGTTCCAATCAGCTAGTGGGCACAATTCAACGTGTTGACCTTAACTTACAAAGCACAAAATGCCCTGGGTCCAAGCTACCTCAAAGATCGAATCTCGCAGTATGAACTGGCTCGGGTGCTAAGATCATCAGGAGAGGCCTTTCTCTCCATCCTACCACCTTCCCAGGTGCATCTCAGAAGAACACACGAAAGGGCCTTCTCTGTTGCTGCTCCCAGACTTTGGAACTCCCTCCCATTGGAGGCCAGCCTCGCCCCATCTCTGCTCTCTTTCCAGAAGCATGCAAAGACCTTCCTCTTCAGGCAAGCTTTCCCTGAATGAGGGACTACCTACTAGGCGACTTTTATATGGCTTACCATACACGACTGCATTGATTGGTTTCATAAGAACACCAGTGTTTCTATGTTTACTTTCCACCCCGCATAATGGATATTTTTTCTTTTAGCGTGCTCTTTGTAGATTTAATGTGATTTTTTAATATTCTAAGATGTCCTTCCAATTTCCTGTTCTTAATTTGAATGTGTCTTAAATGTTCTGGGCTGTATATTGTCCCTCCTTGGGTCTGCTGGGTCATGTGACCTCCCAGTAAAGTTCCATGTAAAGGCTAGCAATGAGGTCACCACCCTCTTTATTTTCCGGCCGCTTGCAGGACAGCACTTCTGCTGCTTCACAGCATCCTCATTTGCCATTTTGGCCACGAGGGGTAATGTGCTTTCTTTTCTGGTTGGCTTCCTACACAGATCTGTTTGCCAATTTGATCAAAGATGTGGGGAAACAGATCGTAGTGGGCATCCTACCTGCCTTGGGAGGTTTGCGGTGTCAGGAGCTCCAGCAGCCAACTTTGATCTCCTTCTGGGAGCTGCCAGAGATTTAAACTTGCCACCGGAACTCGGGGAGCTCTGGCTTGCCACCACTGCTCAACCAACGAGGTTTTTCTCCCTTCCAATCATGCAGGTGAGTCTTAGACCAGCGCACAGTGCTTTGATCTTCGGCAGCTCTGACCTCAGCTGCCGTTGCTGCCCTGATCCTCAGGAGCTCCATTGCGGGAAGCCTCTGTCTCTCTCCGGATCACAAACCCAACCTCCACTGGGCTCGAGGGTAAAAGACACCTGTTATAGTGGGGGGGGGGTCTCACAGGCTCTGTCTCTCACTGCTTGTTAGCCTGTGGAACACCCTGCCACAGGATGTGGTGATGGCATCTGGCTTGGATGCCTTCCAAAGGGAATTGGACAGATTCCTGGAGGAAAAGTTCATCACAGGTGACAAACCATGATGGAGATGTGTAATCTCCAGGCTTAAAACTGGGGTATTTCAAGGGCCAGATGCAGGGGAGTGGTATCAGGAGACAGAGATCTAGTCTCGTGCACTCCCAGAGGCATCTGGTGGGGCCACTGTGAGACACAGGAAGGTGGACTAGATGGGCCTTTGGCCTGATCCAGCATGGCTCTTCTTATGTTCTTATGTTTTTATGTACTGTCTGGGGTTAAAATGGGGTGGGACTTTGTTTGCTCGCCATATCACTACTTCCCCAGCCCGTCCCGACGTCTTGCCTCTGCCGTAGCCCTTCACTAAGTGGCTCATCAATGCTCCCTGTCTTTTGCGGAACAAAAAGGGCAGAAACATCACACATGGTTCCTTCTATAGAAGATGCTGGAGTTTACCTACTTCCAGAACATCCTAATGGTGTTTGACATCTCTAGTGCAACTGCCATTTGTTCAGCTTGATGGGGCTCCACATCAAACCTTACTGCTCCTGGTGGAATGGAATTCTAGAATTGCATCCTATAAGTGTCAGATTCCATAATGTATGGAATGAAGACTTATCGGGGTGCTATGGTTACCAATCCTCTCATGGATGTCCCCACACCCTCTGAGTGCAGATACAGCTCCTGCCTACATTGTTGGTGGTAGCTGCATGTTTATATAATGTGCCACTGCCATTCGCATAGAGTCATGCATTAAATATGAAGGTAATGTATAAATTTGTTAATACATAATATCCATCTATCAATGGGAGAGCAGTAAGTCTATTTGCCAAGTATGCCAATTATTTCTGAGTGTGAGACTACACTAACATAGAATGTGGGGAAAAATAAAAGATGGAGACACTCTGGTTCACATTTTCCCCTATTGCCCAAATGACATAAAAGCCAATGGGAATAAGCCCAGACTTCCACTTGATCTCATGGTAATTTTCCTATACTACTGGGTCTTCTTCTTCCTGATTGACAGCAGATCTATCTGCATCGGTTCGAAGAGTAGGATCATTTGAACCAGTGCAGAAAAATGAGTGCAGGGATGCTGATGGTTGATAGGACAGCATAGTGGCTGTGGGAGGCAATGTTAAAACACTGGGAGGGCTGGAGTTTTGAATATAATGCCAAGGTGTGATGCCACCTCTAAACACACACACACACACACACACACACACAAACACACACACACACACACACCAAAGAGAGAAAGAGAGAGAGAAAATGAAATTACCACAATGTTTTTTTTTTTTTTTAAAGGTGGCCATGGGGATGGCATTTTTGGACATGGTTTATCTACAAATTTAATCTGCATTTAAAGGGACGTGGGATAGGAGCCAAAGAAGTAGAAGGGCGAGGGATCACTCTGAGAGTCTCAAATTACAAAATCAATGTGAGGTTCTTTCCCTCATCACACCTCATGAGAAATGCACAGAGGAACAACTGGTTCAACCTGAGGATCTCTCCCTTATCACACTTGATAAGACACAGGAAGACAAACAACAGGAACAGACTGAAGACCTCTCCCTTAATATAGTTGAGGAACAGGCAGATGAACAGGCTGCAGGAGAGAGAGAGGCTCCTTGTATTAGGTGATTCAGTTATTAGAAATACAGAGGAATGGATTTGTGATGTGCATTATAACTCGCCTGCCAGATGCAAAGGTTGCAGACATCATGAGAAATCTAGATTTAAAAAATCTAGGAAAAAAAAGAAAAAAGGAAATTACCACAATGTTCTTGCACGCACGCACACACACACACACACACACACACACACACACACACACACACACACACACACACACACACACACACACACACACACAAATATCCATACACATCATAAAAATCAGAAACCAATGTCCTATTTGGGCTATTTCCCAGAAACAATGGATGTATGGAATGAGTCACTTGTCCTGAGTGCCATGACTACCCCTGGAGCTTGGCCATTTCCCTATATTATCAATAAATATCCATTCACGGCACACACAATGGAGCATTTATCATGTCAAATGGCTTTTCCAATACCTCATTCATTGTTTTGATGACAGTGTATACCATTCACATAATAGTGGCTTAGTGTGTGTGTATTTTTAGTCATTTAAATGGAACCCCGCAAGTACACAAGCAAGCAGGATGAAAGGGGAAGAATTAAAACTCATTATCTAATGGAACCTATTTTATATATAAGAAAAGGATGCAGTGATCTCTTACAAGGGAAGGGGGGGAAAGAAGCAGCAGCAACCAAAGAAATAAAACAAAACTCGTGTACATGCTGGAGTGTTACCAGGAGATCCATGGTGGTGTGACCATGAGACTTTATTCTAAGTTGACCTCTTATCCTGAAGTATTTCACAAGCTTGTTGAAGTGGAACTCATTAAAGGAGATGTGAGCTGCAGATGTTACAAACAAACTTAATATTCCATCCATCTGTCGCCCTCATGGCTTCTCATGAAAAGCATGTGATAAGAGCACTGGAAATGCCTTTGTCCTCCCTGTTCTCAGTTTGCTTCATTGTCGTTTCTCCATCCTGCCGGTGATTTCCAACATAACTCAAAAACAGAGCTCTCTCTGTCCTGCTGTTGAAGAAGAAAACTTGTCACAAATGATTTTTCTTCTTCATTGACAAGCATTATGTTAGGGAACATTACCAAAACATGTTAGGAGCTACATTACCTTGTTATTGCTTATTTCATTCTTTATGAAACATAGTGAAATGGGAAACAGTGTTTTGTTATGAAAAAAATGGAACTAGAGATGGGCACGAAACAAATTTATTATTCGTTTTGTTATTCGTTATTCATTTTGTTAGGGAATGAAATGAATAATGAACTGACCCATCGCAGAAAAACAAAATGAAACAGAACGGAAATTTCTGCTTAGTTCCGCTTCATTTTTCGTTTCCCATAGGAATGCATTAGCATTCCTAAGAGAAAGATTTCATTCCACCCCCAGCAGGGAAGCAAGTGCCTAGCAGCTGATTGGCGCTGAACAGCTGATGGATGCAGGCTGGGGGAAGATTTTAAAAGCCCACTCTTCCCCCACCCCATCAGATGGGGGGGAGAGAGTGGGCTTTTAAAATCTTCTCCCCTCCTGAAGCTAGCACCCAGCGGCTACTGGGCGCCAGCTCCAGAGGGGGGAAAGTGGGGGGAGAGGGTTCCCCACAGCCACAGGATGGCTCTCCCAGCAGGCTTGACACCAGCTCTGGGCTCCCTGTGTCTGCGGGAACACTCTCCTGGCAGGCTTGCGGGCACCCGCCCCGGGAAGGCTCCCTGCGGCCGGGGATGCTCTGAAACAAACAAATATGAAACATTTTTTTAAAAAAACATTGTTTCATATTAAACAAAATGAAACGGGGCCCCAGGGCACAAATAATGAAACAAAATGCCATTTTGGCGTTTCGTGCCCATCTCTTAAGTGGAATGCTTCTTTTCCCCTTTGAAAATGAAATGTTTCGTTACTCTGTAGAACGACTCCCTTGTAACCAAATTTGGTGCCTCTTGGACCCATGGGAGCCATATTATAGAGTAATGAATCTTTTCATTATTGTTTTGTTTTGTTATGATGTTTGTTTTACAAAAATTTGTTTAAAATGAAACAAAATGCACCACTAGTAGAAACAAAATGCATTGTACTGATTACATATCTATGTCTGCCCCTTTACTTGTGACCTTGCCGCTAATCAGTTCCTCCTACCATGGTCCTCCCTCTCCCCATTCCCAGGTGTATCTGATTCTTACCTAGGCAGTTAGCCTGCTTCTGCTATTTTAACCATCTCCCTCCAGCCTAAGGCTTTCCTGTTATTTGCTTATTTCATTTCTTTTTTGAGTTATTTGCATTGTAATTTTATTATTTGCTCTGTCTTGTATACCTTTTATTTGTACTGTATTTTATCATTTGCTTGTTTGTATATTTGCTCGTGGGTTTGTTGCCGTAGGTTTTTTTTTCTTTTCTCTTTTTTCTGATTGATCTACGTTACCGCCATGTTCGCAGGGGCTCATATACCAACGGTGTCGGGCCGTGGGCGGTACGCTTGTAGCCGTTGGGTTCGTCAGACTAGAAGAACTCGGGTCAGGCAACTTGTGCCTGTCCCTCGTTCTGACCCCTCGGCTCCCTGTCACGTATCCGGGAGTCACTCTACCAGCGCCCCCAATCTTACCTGTCTCCTGTTGAACGCCAGGTCGGTGCATAACAAAATTCCCATCATTTATGATTCCATCGCTGATGGCGACTCCGACCTGGCGTTTATCACCGAGACCTGGGTGGGCACGGAGGGCGGGGCTTCCCTTGCTCTCCTGTGTCCGCCCGGGTACTTGGTAGAGGGAGTGGGAAGGTTGGGGGGTCAGAAGGGGGGAGGGGCTGCGATCGTATACAGGGATTCTCTTTATGTCAGCAGGGCCTCGACATTGGTTAGCCAGGGGTTGGAAGTACTTCACCTGTTGGTGGGTCAGCGGGACAGATTTGGCATTGTCCTGGGTTACCGAGCTCCCCGCAACCCAGGACAATCCCTACCAGAGCTCACGAAGTTCATCGCCGCTGCTTTGTTGAGGTCCCCGCGCCTTTTGGTGGTGGGTGACTTCAACGTGCATGTCGGCGGTGGACTTTCCGGTGCTGCCCTGGAGTTCATGGAATCCATGGCTTCCATGGGTCTGTCCCAGCATGTTTTATGCCCCACCCACAGGTCCGGTCATACCCTGGATCTGGTTTTTACCTCCATGTCGGGGGACTCGTGTCTGGAGGTGGGGAACATTGTTTCCCTGCCTGTGTCATGGACAGACCATCACCTGCTCTCTTTTTCCCTGGCGGTTCCGGCCCCTCCCCGCGGGGACCCTCGGGCCTCTGTTTTGGCCCGCCCCCGGAGGCTCATGGACCCCCAGCGGTTCGGTGAGCTCTTCGGGGGGTTGCCTGGTGGTTTGACTGACGCTCCGGCTGAGGTTGTGGCTAACACCTGGCATGGAAACAGCTGCCAACACCATCGACCGGATCGCCCCAAGCGCCTCCTCCGTTGCCGAGCCCGGCCTTCCCCTTGGTTCACCGGGGAGCTTAGGGCAATGAAGCAGGAGAGGAGGAGGCTAGAGCGCAGCTGGAGGAAAACCCGGACGGCGTTGAGTAAGGCTGCCGTTGATGCCCAGTCTAGTCGCTATACCATCGCGATAAGGGAGGCTAGAACATCTTTTGCCTCCCTGAGAATTGCTGAGGCCTCGAACCGCCAGGCGGAGCTTTTCCGGGTGGTTCGTGACCTCAGCAATCCTAGTCTGGCCAGGCCTCCTCCTACTGATTTCAGTAGTGAGCAGTTCGCAGCCTTTTTTCGAACAAAAATAGAGGCCATCCGTGCCGGCTTTGACTCCGGTTGCAGTGGTCCCGCCCCGCCATCGCCAGTTGCTGGTCCGCCTTCGTCGCCTCGGTTGGATGCGCTTGGGCCTGTTTCCGCTGTCGAGGTCTCCAGGGCCATGGCGCAATGCCGGCCTGCCTCCACCCCTTTCGACCCTTGCCCTGCCTGGCTTATTAGAGCTGCCAGAGGGATCATGGCCGAATGGGCTTCTGCCATCGCCACCGCCTCCTTCAGTGAGGGGTTTCCCCTCTTGCCTGAAGGAGACGGTGGTTAAGCCCATTTTGAAAAAAACCCGGCCTTGCGGTTGACGATTTAACAAACTATCGTCCAATCGCTAACGTCCCATTTATGGGCAAGGTGATCGAGAGGGTGGCGGCGGTCCGGCTGCAGTCATACCTGGAGGATCGGCAGTGCCTCGATCCATGCCAGTCCGGGTTCAACCGAAACAGCTTTGGTCGCCCTGCAAGATGACCTTATCCGGGCGGCCGAGAGGGGTTGCTCTTCCCTGTTGGTCCTCCTGGATCTGTCAGCGGCCTTTGATACCGTCGACCACGGTATCCTGCTGGACCGGCTCTCTGAGGTTGGGATCGGAGGCTCTGCTCGCAGATGGCTCCGCTCCTTCCCTGGAGGGCCGGCCGCAACGTTCAGCATGGGGAGTTATCGGCTCCTTGGGTTCTCCCTTGTGGGGTTCCACAGGGTCATCTCTGTCCCCCATGCTGTTTAACATCTACGTAAGGCCGTTGGCGGGGTCATCAGGAGTTTTGGAGTCTGCTGTCATCAGTACGCTGATGACACGCAGCTCTATCTCTCCTTTCCACCTCTGCTGTGGAAGCTGTTGAAGTTCTCGATGGGTGCCTGGAGGCCGTACTGACCTGGACCGGGCGAACAGGCTTAAGCTCAACCCCGAGAAGACGGAGGTTATGTTCTTTGGGAGCTCGCCGTCGGGGGTACGGTGGCCCCCTCCCCTGTCTGGGGGAGTTTCCTCCAGCTCGCGGAGAGGGTGCGGAATCTGGGCGTGCTCCTGGACCCGGCGCTTTCCATGGAATCCCAGGTGGCGTCGGTGACCAGGTCCGCCTATTACCATCTCCGTCGGATCGCCCAGATCCGCCCATACCTCGACGCGAACTCTCTGAGAGCAGTGGTCCAAGCACTGGTGATCTCGAGGCTGGACTACTGTAACGCCCTCTACATGGGGTTGCCCTTGACTCTTCTCCGGCGTCTGCAGCGGGTACAGAACGCGGCGGCCAGGCTGGTGGCCGGCGTGCGTCGGTATGATCATATCACGCCAGTTCTGGCCCGCCTGCACTGGTTGCCCGTTGCAGCCCGGATTAGATTCAAGGTCTTGGTTTTAGTTTATAAAACCCTCCATGGCTTGGGACCGGATTACCTGACATCGCTCAGCGATCCACCTCGGTCCGTCCCGTTCGGCAGGCGCGAGCGCACTTGCTGCGGGTCGCCACTCCTCGAGAAGCCCGGAAGTCGAGTACTCGGGCCCAGGCTTTCTCCGTGGCGGCCCCCAGCCTTTGGAATTCCATCCCTCCTGAAGTGCGCTCTGCAGAGTCCCTGCTGGCCTTCCGGAAGGCTTTAAAAACTTTTCTCTTCCGGGAGGCCTTTGGCGATTCTTAATTCTTTTTTTTTTTTCCCGCCATTGCCATGTCTTCTGAATGATATTTTTATCAGATTTTTATTAGATAGTATCAGGAACACTATCTGGTTTTTAACTATATTAGTTCTTTGTGTGTATGTCTGTCTGTGTTATTGTGATTATCAATGCCATTTGGGCTTTGTAAGCCGCTTAGAGATCTTTCGATATTAAGCGGGATATAAATACAATAAATAAATAAATAAATAAATAATACTGAGATCTCTCTAAGTCCTACAAAGAAGGCATAGGCAAATTATAATCTTCCACTTATTCCTGCAACTCCCACCACCCCTCGCTATTGAGAATGCTCAACAGACAGTTGCTAGTGAGTCCTATGACATCCAAGGTGTTGCAGGTTAGACATCCCTGCTGGAAGTTCTGAGCCTTCTCGCAAATAGGAAGGGAAGCCATGCACTCCAAGAGCAACCCTAGCAAAAGGGAATGGCAAACCCTTTCTCATTACTGTATAGCTGGAAATCCCTGGAAAGGGTCAAAGTAAGACTGACTCAATTTAAGGGCATCTTTTGGCTGCTCTAGTAGTTATACAAGGAGGCATTGATGCAGCTCAGGAGAGCTCCATCAGTAGCAAATACAATGAAGGATAAGACAATCTCCACAACCTAACCAAAGGAGAGTGTAAGAAGATGTTCTATCAAACAGTTTGGTGCAAAGCATCTCTCCAAAAGAGAAAGCAAAGCAAAGAATGCTGCATTATCTAACACCCCATAGTGCTTAAAGCACTCTCGGGGCAGTTTGCAAGTAATTATGTGGGCTACACAGCGCACCCTTCCCCCCAACCCTCAGAAAGATGGAAAGATGGAAGAGAGGGATGCGTGAAATGTTTTCATTTGCTATTGTCTTGCTTTCACCTCTTAGGTTATCCTTCCAGTTCTTTTTAGGTCATGTATGTAGCTCCAGGCCCTTAGCTTGAAGGGAACACGTATACACTTTATCTGGATGTTGAGCCATGGCAACTAAACACCCAGTTGAGTCATGGCAACCTCTCAGATAACCTCTCCTGCATGGACTGAGAATCTCCACAGAGCTTATAGACATTATTGTCAAATGTCTGTAGCATCTGGACACCTCAGATGCATTATTAATCTAAATTGGTTTATATTGCATTTGGCATTGATGAGATGGACATTTGATATTCTCATATCAGAGATCAACCCAGATTTGGATTGTGTGAAAACAGAAGAAGAAATGAAGTTTCAGGTGTCCCTTTTCGCCAAAGCTTTCAAATTATATAAATATTATTTTCAATAATTTGAAACATACACACAAATAAGCTGGCATTTGTATGTACTTCCAAAGAGCTAGGATTTTGCCAAGATAATGGAGAGGAATAAGGAACTCTTGACTATATCGGAGCCCAGCTGTTCTCATTATGTTTGCATTTCCTTTGAAACGATGCCAAATTAAAGTAAATTTGAATATTATCTGTAAAGAAAATCTCTGATGAATAATCAACAAGAGCACTTTCCATTATATCACAATTATATCATCAGCGCCTGATGATCTGAATATAGAGCAGATGATTTTCATGATGTGATTATGCTCTTGTAACAAACATTTCAGAAGACTCAGATGCTACCCTCCCTGTCCCTCAAACCATCCAATTTTCCCAATTAATTAATATCTTTCCTTATTCTGTACACACACCTGTATGCAAAAGGACTGGAACATTTACTTAATGGTTAGACCCACATACAGTCCTAAATCAATTTGGAACTATTTTGACTATGAAATTCTCTCTCTCTCTCTCTCTCTCTCTCTCTCTCTCTCTCTCTCTCTCTCTCTCTCTCTCTCTCTCTGTGTGTGTGTGTGTGTGTGTGTGTTTTAAAAAAAATCACCACTCATACAACATTGCTGCCAGGAGTGGGTTGCCATGTCTGAGACTACCACCAAGCCCCATGCTGATGAAGCGGGTTCTCCACACCCAAGAGCCAAGGTGAGATTTCCAACTCATAATTCACCTATGGACTGGGGCATATTTGGTAGAGATGCAGAATATGATGCCCTTGAGACAAGAGGTGTAGCAGTGGCCAGGATGGGATTTAAGGAGGAGAACGAAGCAAGAAAGGAGCATAGATGGGCTGACACTGAGGACTTGGAGCTGCCCAAGTCCCAGGAAGTAATGCCATTGCTGAAATATTTGGGTCTCTTTAGTCTGGAAAAAAGGCGCCTGAAGGGAAATATGATTGAGACGTACAAAATAATGCAGGGCATGAGTAAAATGGATAGAGGGACACTCTTCCCCCTCTCACAAAATACCAAAACTAGGGGACATCCACTCAAACTGAGGGTTGGGAGAGTGAGAACAGACAAAAGAAAATATCTTTTTACCCAGCATGCTGTTAGTCTGTGGAACTCCCTGCCACAAGATGTGGTGATGGTATCTAGCCTGGATGCCTTCAAAAGGGGATTGGACATATTCCTGGAGGAAAAGTCCATCACCGGTTACAAACCATGAGGGAGATGTGTCATCTCCAGGCTTAAAACCAGGGTACTTCAAGGGCCAGAGGCAGGGGAGTGGTGTTAAGAGACAGATATCTAGTCTCGTGCGCTCCTGGACACATTTGGTGGGGTCACCATGAGATACAGGAAGCTGGATGAGATGGGCCTTTGGCCTGATCCAGCCTGGCTCTTCTTATGTTCTTATGTTCTTAATAAATGCTTGACAGATGGCTGGGAGACCACACACAGATCTGGGATCCCCACACAGGATGTTGGGTGGTGTTCCTGATGCCACCCTAGGAGCCTGTTTGAGCCTACTAGCAGGATAAACCTAGGGAACACAAGGCCTGGGGGCTTGATAAGCCTAGTAGACCTCATTGTTTTCAGAGGAAGTTGCCCTGCAACAGAGGCCTCCCAGCCAAAAAATTCACAGCTAGTTGGGAGCTGCTTCTGCTGTTCATGTTCCATCAACATCATGCTGTTCCCTGGAGAGCCTAGCCAGCCACCAATCAAGTTTGGCTGTGGCTCATCTTAAAAAGGATGTTGACAATCTTGAACGGGTCCAAAGGAGGGCAACCAAGATGACTGAGGGTCTGGAAGAAATGTCTTACGAGGAGCTGCTTAGGGATCTGGGAATGTCTAGCCTTACAAAAAGAAGACTGAGAGGGGATATGAGAGCTATGTTTAAATATTTGAAAGAATGTCACATTGAAAAGGGAACAGGTTTGTTCTCCATGGCTTCAGAGACTAGGACTCAGGGCAACAGTTTCAAAATACAGGAAAAGATATTCTATTTGAACATTAGGAAGAACTTCATGATGGTTATAGCTGTTCAGTAGTGGAATATTCTGTCATGGAGGGTGGTGGAGTCTCCTTCTTTGGAGGTTTTTAAGCAGAGGCTGGATGGCCATCTGTCGGGGGTACTGTGATGGGGGTTGGACTCTATGGCCTTTGAGGTCTCTTCCAACTCTATAATTGTATGATTCTCTCAAGAGGTCTAAGGCACCTACAGGGTGGCTGCCTCCAGCTGGGGCTAGGGTGGCATCACAAGTAAAATAGCTCCACACTGCTTTTGTGGAGCTTTGCTCACTTCTTCAGACATATGAAGCAGAATGCAGAATGAATACAGTGAAATATTCGTGCCTGGCTCTAAGGGACAGGGGTATATGACATTCCACAAACTCCCTGGATAAAACTGTTTCATAAAAACAGGAGAACGTCCCCCCCCCCCGAGATGTTCTCGAAACAGGAATTGTGAAGGGTACTTGGAACAAGATGCCTCATCCTTGTAGCAAAATTAATTGGAACAAAAACAGCAGGTTTAACACACTGCTTGTTTGCTCTTCAGCCTCTAAAAGAAAGCCATTATATCTTCTCTTGTTTCATGGTAACATCTTTAAAAAAATAGAGAGAGAACAAGAGATGTACCTGGGCTGAGAAAAATAGCGCTAGATCACTTGAAATAGTGCAGAGTTGCCTTAAATTTGAATTCACTGTCATTGTTGCATTCCTCCTCATCATGGTGGAAAGCTGTGATGCATCCAGTCAGACTTGGGATACTTCAGACGTCCCTAAGTGTTGATATTTTGTGTTGTGTCATTACAGTCGTGACCGACTCTTTGTGACTCCATGTCCATGGAGTTTTCTCGGCAGGAATACTGGAGTGTCTTGCCAGTTCCTACTCCAGGGGCCTACAGCACCTGGTATTCCCTGGTGGTCTCCCATCCAAGTACTAACCAGGGCCAACCCTGCTTAGCTTCCGAAATCAGGCAAGATTGGATGTGCTTAGGGCATCTAGGCAGCATTGATATTTTAGATGGATCCGAAATATGTCCCAGGGCCCAGGGTTCTGTCAGAATGGCTCAATGTCACAGAGGGCAGTCCAAGAGCTAGCAGGTCCAATTTTGATGTAAAGGTAAAGAACCTCAAGGAGAAGGACACTTGCAGTACTCAATTCTCTGGGGACTTCAGACCCAGTGGGTTCACAGGTCCCTTGATCTTCCTCAATTGGGTCAAATATATTGTTGTTGTTTTTCAGTCATTCAGTCGTGTCCGACTCTTCGTGACCCCATGGACCAGAGCTTGCCAGGCCTTCCTATCCTCCACTGCCTCCCGGAGTTTTGTCAAATTCATTTTGGTTGCATCGATTACACCGTCCAACCATCTCATTCTCTGCCGTCCTCTTTTCTTTGCCTTTGACTTTTCCCAGCATCAGGGCCTTTTCCAGGGAGTCCTCTCTTCTCATGAGGTGGCCAAAGTACTGGAGCCTCAGCTTCGAAATCTGTCCTTCCAGTGAACATTTGGAGTTGATTTCTTTCAGAATGGATAGGTTTGATCTCCTTGCAGTCCAGGGGACTCTCAAGACTCTCCTCCAGCACCACAGCTCAAAAGCATCAATTCTGCGGTGATCAGCCTTCTTTATAGTCCAGCTCTCACTTCCATACATCACTACTGGAAAAACCATAGCTTTAACCATCCTGACCTTAGTTGGCAAAGTGATGTCTCTGCTCTTTAGGATGCTATCTAGGTTTGCCATTGCTTTCCTCCCAAGAAGCAGGTGTCTTTTTATTTCGTTGCTGCAGTCGCCATCTGCAGTGATCAAGGAGCCCAAGAAAATAAACTGTCATTGCCTCCATTTCTTCCCCTTCTATTTGCCAGGAGGTGATGGGACCAGTGGCCATGATCTTAGTTTTTTTGATGTTGAGCTTCAGCCCATTTTTTTCACTCTCCTCTTTCACCCTCATTAAGAGGTTTTTTAATTCTTCCTCACTCTATGCTATTAGAGTAGTATCATCTGCGTACAAATATATTGTAATGCTGGTTAAATCATTTATAATTTGGGGCCAAGTTCCTGAATTAGCCTATGCAGTTTTATGCATATTTTGTCCTCTTTTTGGGTGATGGCACATTAGAATTTGTCCATCTTTAACCAAGTAATGTCTTCTTTTCTTGCTCTTCCTTCATAACCTTTGACTTGCCTGTGTGTTCTGTTTTTAAACCGTACATGGACCACTTGCTTTCGTACGAGTGTGTTTAGTGTCTGAATATTGGGAAAACAGGGCTGTCAGGTTTTAGGAGACCGCTTGAAGCCTTGGGCAGTTTCTGAATTTCTAAGTGGTAAGTCAGATCATGGGGTGTGCACTGTTAAAGTGGCAGAAAAGTTAATGTTTGTGGGACAAGTGTCTTTAAAGTTGGGACACTAGAGATGGGCACGACTCAAAAAATGGTGTTTCGTTTGTCGTTTGGTCGTTTAGGGGTCCGTTTCGGTTCATTTTCGTTTTTCTGACGTTTTTTGAAAAAAAAATCGTTTTTGTTTCGTTAGGTAATGAAACGAAAAAACAAAAATGAAAATGAAAACTTGCTGTTTCATTAGCATTCTTTTTAGTTCAATGCATCTGCTGCAACGAAAATGAAAAACATGGCAAATTTGGTCATTTCATTTTCATTTTCGTTTTGTTTTTTAAAAAATCATTTAGTTTTTGTTGCATAACAAAATGAAAAAACGAAAACAAAAATGAAAAATCGCTTCATTTCGTGCCCATCTCTAGTTGGGACACTAGAGATGGGCACAAACTGAACAACAAACCAGAAAAACCAATGAATCAGGCTGGTTCGTGGTTTGGTTCTTAATCCAGTTTGAGTATCTTGTTTTGCCAAAGCAAAATGAAGCATTGATCCCCCCTCCCCTGCTCAGAGCCTCACTTTGGTACATGGAAACAGATGCCCGCTTGCTCTCTTCCCACTTCCCCCATTTGGCTCCCTACTGGTGCTCCTCCTGCCACTACCGCCACCCTCAGAGACAGTGGGACTAGAGTCTTTCTCTGCACATCTGCCAGCCTATCAACTAGACAGCAGGCACATGCACAGAGGCAGCAGGCCCAGCTTTCCTTGTCAATGCTGGCCACTGTCTCTGTGTATGCGCCCGCATCTCAGTTGGGCAGTGGGTACCTGTGCAGATACAGCATGGTCAGCTCCTGGAGGGGAAGCCAGGCCATTGACTCCAATGATGGCGAAGGTGACATTGGCAGGACCAGGTAGGGAGCCAGTGGGGGAGTGGAAAGGGGATAGTTAGGTGGTTCCACCCCATGAACCCAAACAATGAGCCACATACCTGGTTTTGTGGGGTTGATTCATGCTGGTTTCTGGCTCACCATTCATGGGTTGCCACGAACCATCATGAACCACCAGTCTTCCGGTTTGTGCCCATCTTTACTGGACTTCCATCTCCTGCTGATGGCACAACTTGCTAGTTCACCACGAAGACTTTTTCTCATGTCTTTGAAGATTCTCAGGCATCCAGGTGAGTTTATCTGGAAGTTGGGTCATGGCAACTGGATATTTTTTTCTTGAGAGATTGAAACATTTCACTGCTGATCCAAACAGCTTCGTCACTCTGAGGAAAGCTGGTTCATGTTATCCTGGTCTGAAATATTTTCACATATTCTGCCTGCACAACATTGGCCTTCTAAACACACTGGAGTGAAGTGATGGGAGTGCAGATTATTCAGATTATATATGTGATATGCTATATATTATATTATTGTAAAATTCTGTCATAAAATGTATTAAGAACCTCAGCAATCCCCTTTGGACTATATAATTATAAAAGGTTAATGTTATTTCTTTAAAGAGTTTTTCCATTATCCCCACTTCAGCAAGACTAAATCATTGAAATCCTTATAATATCTTTAATTATAGCCTCTAACATATGTGCTTGCAGTACCATTTAAAGCAAGGCAGTAAATGGAGTCCCAGCATTGCATCTAATAAACCTCCTAGTTACACAAGCTGTGGCAACAGGAATGGCAAACTGAGGCCTGAGAAATTTCCTTTTAGGGCTGGTGCCGAGCCTATCAAAATGTCACAGCATCAGCAACCCAGGTTTTGGAGTAATCACAGTGCAGGAACAGCAGCAACCAAATTTTTGAGAAATCACAGTGCAGGAGCAGAAAAACACACCAGAACTGTAGGGATTCCATACCCCATTAGGCTCTGAACCCCAATAACTTGGCAGCACTGAGGATCATCCTTAAGCTGTGGGCAGGCATGTCCAAAGACCGATCAGGAAAGCCCAGTGCGTGGTTAAGCAGACCCTGAGTTGACCTACTAGCTCAAGGAGGTGGCAAAGCAAATGGCAATGCCAGAAAAACAATGGCAGGATATCAGGGCGCATCTGCTCTGTGACCCAAGCCCAAAAGCCCCTTCTTCTCTGTCCTTATCAATAACCCCCACTAGCTAAGTATGTTCTCCCCCCACCAATGGAATGCATACGTGACCAGGACCATCCTTCCTCTGTCTCTTCCTCTGCCCTATTGTGTTACTGTTATCAATAAAGACTTCTGGGTCCCAGGCAGCTCTCTCAGACACACACACACACAGACGCTCTCTCTCTCTCTCTCTCTCTCTCTCTCTCTCTCTCTCTCTCTCTCTCACACACACACACACACACACACACACACACACACACACACACACACAGAGCTCATGAAGACACACAGAGACACAGAGAGACACATGCACATACGCAGACATTCACTCACAGAGACACACAGCCTGGGACCAGAGATCGTTCTAACCCAAACTCTGTGTATCCATAATTAATAACACTTCACATAACTGCCCAGAGTGGTTCTGCTGTCAAATGAGGAGTATAGAAATCCAATAAGTAAATAAATAATATGAGTGCCATGTAAGACGAATTTAATTCCTTCTGCAAGTCAATTTGTCTTACGAAAAATTCATTATATGAGGCACCGTTTCCCATAGGAATGCATTGAAAACCAATTAATCCGTTCTGGAGGGAAAGGAGTAATAGGTTTCAATGCATTCCTATGGGAGGGCTGTTTCCCTGGCAGCTGACAGACAGCTGATTTTCACAGCTCAAAACTGTTAAAATCAGGTGTCTGTCTTGGCTGCAGGGGGGAGGCAGCCTGCCACTGTCCCTTGATTGAGGGGGCAGCCACCTTGTTTTTGCCCGTGTCTCTGCGCAAAGACTCGGGTGAAGAGGAGGAGTCCCTGCTCTGCCCGACAAAGTGTTGGGCAGAGTGAACAGTGGATCTTCAGCCAGCCAAGGAGCCTTGCAAGACAACTGGCAGTGGCTTTTAAGCCTCCCGGGCTAGAAGATCAATTTTAAAATGTCCTTCCACAAGCACACTGGCCCCAGGTGGAGTGCTCATGGCAGGGCATTTTAGAATAGTTTTTCTCCCAGCCCAGGAGGCTTGCAAGATTGCCAACACTGCTTGCCTTCCAACCCATCTGGGGAAGGAGAAAATGCATTTTAAAATGTCCTGCCATGAGCGCTATGGCTGGGGCCAGAGAACTTGTGGTGGGACATTTTAAAATGGATTTTCTCCCAACCTGGGAGGCTGACAAGGCAAACAACATTGGCAATGTGCTGCCACCGCTTGCATTGCAACCCTCCCAAGCTGGGAGAAGAACCATGGGTCCATGCTGTGCTTGGGAAGAGCACAGACCCATGGATCTTCTCCCAGTGCCAGATCACTTGAGGGCAGCAAGCCAGCTTAGTGGGCATGGGACAAGTTAAGAGGCATACTCAGCTCTATAACTCAGAAACTGGATGCCACTCCTCATCCTACAGAGTCTGCTGTGCAAGGCACCTGCTTAACTCTCCCTAATAGTAGGTTCAGAAGTGAAAAGCCCTGGATGAAGATGGAGAAGGACACAGTGATCCGCCACTTTAGGGGAAAGATAGACATCCCTCCCTCAGGGAATGAGGAAGAAAGGGCTGTCCTTGAAGATGCCAAGCCCTTCACAGTCAGGAGCAGCAAGAGGTCCATCTAGCAGATGCTTCTAAACCAAATTTAGGCCAAAGCCTTGAGGAGACCACAGCCAGCAGTGCCCCAGTACGTGGGAAACTCTAGTCTCAATTGTAGTGTTCTCCATCTTGGTTTTAATCCAGAAGACAAATTTCCAGGGGTTTGGTGCTGGCCTAACTGGCTACATCTCCTTAGATAAAAAGAAGGATCCATGCTGTGAAAGCAGCCATCACACACATCCTTGTGTGGTCCTCTCCCCATTTTATTTGCTTGTTTACAGGCGAATCTCATTCAATTTCGGCCCATAAATATGTCATGTTTAACGTTGCATGCCTCTCTACTGACGTGCACTGGCCGGCGCTCAAGTACTCATCCAGCGTCCTGATCAAGATGGCAGAATTCCTGCTGTGCTAGGCATCCATTGCCTCACACTGCTTTTTTATCCCAGCTTTGTTTAAATAACATGTAATTAGTTTACAAAGGCAATTAAGTGCACCCAAGAAGCAAAGAAGAATTGATTTTTCTGAAATGGATTGTTGAGAAATCCTTGCGTTGTGAGAGAGAAAGTGGAAGCTATTGCTTCAGCCGAGTGAGACCAGCTGAAGTTCAGCAGAACTCAGCCCACACCATGCTGTGCTACAGGAGAAGCTGGACAAAAGAAAACAGGAGAGAGGAGGAACCTGTTTGTGACAGTAGGATTGCAAAGCATGAGCTGATTGCAAATGGGCATGAGCTGACCATGATACTGCGGAGGGAACGAAGACACTGATGACAGTGGAATTCAAACTTTGGCTATCCTAATTGCCTGTCCAGGTGGATTTGCTTTCCAGATGCTAGATGAGTACTGTGTATCTAGCAAAGAGCCTCATGGCACAGTGGTTAAACTGCTGCACTGCAGACTTAACTATGCTCACCACCCAGGTCGCCGGCTCAAGGTTTACTCATCCTTCCATCCTTCCAAGGTCAGTAAAATGAGTACCCAGCTTGCTGGAGGTGGAGGAGGCAATGTGTAGCCTGCAAAACTGTAAACCACCCAGAGAGTGATTTAAGCTCTATGGGGTGGTTTACTGTAGTCCCCTGCCTCAACACAGTTCATATATTATGGTCTCAGTATATCTCAGCTTTTTTCTTGAGAGAAGCAGGCTTCCAAAGTGAGGTTTTTAACCCCCTCCTGACATCTCAGCAAACAGACCTGGGGCTGCTCCTGCCAGCTATGTTTGCAAAGAGAGGTTTTTAATCAAACCCTAACACCTCATCAAACTGACATTGGGCTGCTGGGCTGCTGTTTCCAAAGGGAAGTTTTTAACCCCCTCCTGACACCTCAGCAAACAGACCCTGAGCTCCTGACAGCAAGGTTTGCTGAGGTGTCAGGAGGGGGTTAAAAACCTCTTTTTGGAAATGCAGCTGGCAGAAGCAGCCCAAAGTCAGTTTACTGAGGGGTCTACATTTCACGGATTTTCGTTTATCATGGGTGGATCAGGCACCTAACTCCCACAATAAACAGGGGAGTACTGTATAAGCAGAACACTTTGCTTTTTGATTTGAAGTGGTTTCTCATTCCAGTCTTCTAGGGCCATCCTGGAACTGTGTAGTGCACCCATGGATGCACAGGCTGCCTCTTCTCCCTGGAATCACAGTGGAGAATTGAACTCCCCAATCTACAGCTCTGCAGTCAGAGACCTAACCCACTGAGCTAACCAGCCAACTTTGCCTGCAAACTCTGGTTAAAAATTAAAACCCTCACAAATGCAGAGCAGGCCACATATGGAACTGCTGCAATTTCTTCTCCTGTCTTTTCCTGGCATGCTGTTCTTTAGGGGAAGAATGTTCTGCAGCTGGAATTCACATGAAACTGCTTTGGGTTTAGGAATGCTTGAGAAATTTAGTCCTTTTGTATTCCAAAATCAATGGGCTTGATGTGCACTTTTTAAACTGAAACAAGGGGTCTTTTCCTTAGAGAAGTAAAGGACACAGACACAGCAAATTCAGAATGACAGCTTAATTATTTTTAAAAGGTGCAGACCTGAGAGAGGCTTCCAAACATTCAGAATTCAAAGAACACAGTAGCTTGCATTGTTTTCCCAAAATGGTACAATGTGTGCAATATTGCTTAAAATGTGAAAATTTAGTTAAATTTTATTTTAAAAAAAACACACACAGAGAGAAATATATGCAAAACAAGGCTATGTGGATACCTTTATAGGTCACTAATAAAACAAAAAAACACAAGCTGAGCTTTTGAAGGCAAGCCATCTTTATCAAAGCATTGTACCAAAAGTACATTCTTGGCAAAAGATGTAGTTTGCCAGGCGTTCACATTCTTTGTGGCCAGATATCAGCCAGGCACTCTTCTGATGAGGCAGGAAGAAGGCTGCTGTTAAAACTGCATCGAAGTCCAGGATTGGGTTTCAAACCCGAGCTCTCCAAACAAGGGGACATAGGCCATGCTCACCCACACCCTCTTTCATTCTCTCCATTTGGCTCTTTCGAGACCATAGTCCTTGTGGCAGGAAGATATGGAACAAATTTACCAACATCACGTGGGATGGATTCCTGTGGTTTGTGTTTTCATAACACAGTTGGTTAGAATGGTCTGACAGAGAGTTCTGAACCAGCCAATCCAAAAGGGTCCATATGCCCCCCTTGGAGGCCCCTAGGGCAGTGGTCCTCAACCCCCGGGCCGCGGACCGGTGCCGGTCCATGGAGCAATCTACGCCGGGCCGCCGCCCGAGGAACTTCCAATCATTCCCCTGTGGCGGCGGCCCGGTTCCCGGAAATGAGAGAGAAAGGAGCCCTGCTCGGAAGGGCCGCTTTCTCCCGGCGACTCCCGAACCCCTCGGGCTCTTGGCTGGCGGCCGGGCCGGGCTTTGGCCGGCCGGCGCTTTCGTGCCTCTTTTTTGGGGGGGGGGAGGGGGCATCTCAGGCCGGCCGGGCCTCTTTTTAGGGGGAGGGGGAGTCTCAGGCCGGCCGGGCCTCTTTTAGGGGGGGGGGAGGGGGCGTCTCAGGCCGGCCTGGGTCTTTTCCCGCCGCCGCGCCCATGTTGAGCTCTTCGCGCCGCCGCCGTGACCCCGCCATCGCGCCCACCCTGCCCTGCCATCGCCGCCACCATCGGAAGCCGCGACTCCCGCCATCGCGCCAACATCGCCGCGCGTTGGATCGGATTCCTGTCGCCGTGACCCCCGCCATCACCGCGATTTGCAATCGCGCGCCGCCCGCCACTGCAACCCCCGCCATCGCGCCCGCCGCCCAACCCGCCATCGCGCCGCCGCGCCGGTCTGACAGCGCGCCGTCGCGCGACCCCGCCATCACCGCGACCCCCAATCGCGCGCTGCCGCCACTGCAACCCCCCGCCATCGCGCCCGCCCGCCATCGCCGCCACCGCCGCCACTGCAACCCCCGCCATCGCGCCCACCCCACCGCCGCCCGCGCGGTCCAATGACCCCCCGCAAGTGGGCCAGGGAAAAATTATCAAACGTTTACCGGTCCCCGGTGATAAAAAGGTTGGGGAGCACTGCCCTAGGGCATTTGAAGGTGGGCACGGATTCATCTGCTCCATGGTTTCCTTGTCTGCACACAGCCAAAAGCTTTCCTGGTTTAACAGGGACTCCAAGAACAAGGTTGAGAATGATTGTTCAGCACTCCATCCTGATCTACAGCACTACATACTATGAAGAAACTAATCTCATGTTATTATGTCTTGGGTGCTGGTCCCCTCTAGGTTGAGGATGGTCATCTCCTTGTAGAAAGACCAGGTGCCCCATGCCAGGGTCTAGCACCTATTCCATCTCCCATGCCTCTAGGAAGATACAGCCAGTTGGGGGGTTCTCAAGATCTTCCCTGGTGCCTACCTCCCTTTGCTACCACAAATCCTTCTCCTCTAAAGATGACCTGGCCAGTTAGGGCTTGACACATGGCATGTAGAAGCAGAAAACAACATCCATGTAAGCAAAGGCTGTTGCCAACAGGATGGATGGTAGCAGCCATGCATGTTTCCAAAGTGACAAGACGCCTCATGTAGGATCACCGATGAAACTGACAAATCAACATATGGCCAGAGAAGCAGCAGAATAAACCTCTGCTGTTTTGGAACACAAGAGATGTTCCAACAGTGCACAGCAACAAAACAAGCAGAGGGTTGAAAGGGAAGAATGTGAGGCAAACAATGTGAAGATCTCCAAGAAGAAAAATATGTGAGAAAGTTGGAGGAAAGTCTTGCCAGTTCTTTAAACAAAAGCAGCCCTCTTTGTTTGGGCTTGGATTGCTGCTGTGCAGGATGAAGAGAACTTTCAAAAATTCTGGAGTCTTTTCTGTTTTCATTGTTGCACGAACGGAGAATATTGTTTGGCATCAAGGTGTTATGCAAAACACGAGCTGCAAATAGTAGGATCATGGAGGGGAGGGGAAAATAGGATAAGCACCTGGAGATAATAACAGTCCTCCACCTCCGCTGAATTTTGAGAGACCGCCAAGTGCAATATTATGTGCCAGGGAAACAGATATATCAGTCTGAGTTCAGTGGAAAGGTATGAGAGATGGAATCCTTAAGACAAACCCAGCTGGGGGTTGTCCCGAGATGGCATCAATCTTCAGGAACTGGGATGGCTGCATTTAGGTCCATCAGACTCCCATTTTGTTCCAAGTATACACACAGAATCACACGGGCCCATTCTGCATTGTTCTCTCCTGGACACTGTCTCCACATTCTGCTGCTCACCATAGAGGGTTCCTTGCCCCCCCTTTAATGAGGTTGGTGTTGGGAAATTAGTAAAAAAAAGAGGTCCCCCATTTTTATTTATTTATTTATTTATTTATTTATTTATTTATTTATTTATATACCTCCCACCTGATTGAAGGCCCACCCAATGTAATGGGTAGGGGCCAATGTAGGAGAAACACACGGGTTTATTGAGTGGAGTGCCCTGTCCTCCCAGGACAGGAAGCCTTTTTTTTTTAATTGATCATCTGTTCAGTAGGCAACAGAAGAAGGGGGTGGATAATTATTGACAGAGAGAGACTTTCTGGAGACCCTCACTCATTCTGTTGGTGCCAGGGAGCTTATCAAAGAGTGCCAGAAGATGTGTGGCTTAGAAATTGGAGCCCTTTTACACGACCCCTAAAATCTGCTGCAAAACACTTGCAGATCCAGAGCATAAAATTGTTTTCCCACCAGCAGCGGACTTTTAAAAAAAATAAAGTATGCCCACACCCACTTAGCAATGTCAAACAATGCTGTCATTACAAGAAGTCAACACAGGTTTCTTAAAAGCAAGTCATGCCTGACTAATTTGATCTCTTTCTTTGAAAGAATTAGCCTGGTGGGGTGAGGGGAATGCTGTGGATATTGCTTATCTGGACTTTAGTAAGGCCTTTGATCAGGTTCCCCTTTATTTATTTATTTATTTATTTATTTATTTATTTATTTATTTATTTATTTATTTATTTATGTACTTATTGACCACCTGATTTTCCCATAGGGAACTCAAGGCGATGTACAACACGTCACCAAATAGCAACTGTCCAATTATAACCCCAAGACATACCCAAATACAAACACCATAAAAATACAAACTAGAGATGGGCACGGAACGAACATTTTTCCTTTTCCGTTACCGTTTGTCATTTCCGTTACTTAACAAAACGACAAACGAAAATTGTGATGAAAATGAAACGAAATGAACAGAACCACGAAAATTATGGTCGTTACGTTTCGTTTCCATTAATGGCGACGCACAATGAAATGACCTGTTTTAAATGTTAAAAAACGCCCTGGACATCCGTAAAAACGCACCAATAATTATTTATATTGTCTGATAATACCTACCAGGGGGGTTGGGGTCCTTAAAACGTTTGTTTTTGTCTTCTCCCATCGCGATGTATTTTTCTTTTCCCTTTAAAATGGATGTCACCACCAGCCACAAAATGGAGGCAAGCCATGTGATGTGGGATCATGTTCAACCAATAGTATGCCCAGGTTGCAGACTGGGCGGCAGGTCTGGCAGCCACAGAGGGCATAAATAGCTCTGGCAGCCCCCATCCTCCTTGCAGTCTCTGGTGGGAGTTAGGGTGGGATTGCTGTCTCACTGTGCTGGGCTCACCACTGGAAAGGACCGATTCCGGGTCGAAGCCCTACGGGCCTCTCTCGGTGGATGCACTTGGAGACAAAGGGAGGATGAAGCTCTTGTTGTTTGGGATGAGGTTGACCTCTGGGAGATCCCCTCCGCCAGATAGACAGGTCCCAAGCCATGGAGCGTTTTGTAAACCAAAACCATTACCTTGAACCTTATCCGGGAAGCAACGGGCAACCAATGCAGCCGAGCCAGGATGGGGGTGAGACAGAAATACCTGCTCGCACCTACAACCAGCCTGGCCACCGCATTCTGCACCCGCTGCAAAGAAGTTAGTAGAAAGTGGGATAGTACAACTCATTTGGAGCATGGGCTCTTATTTCAGTGAGGTATTCTTTGAGGGCAGGATTTCTGCAAATAAAAAGATGGGCGTGCAGATAGAGAAATCCAGGTTCTAGTTCTCCAGAAGTGCAATGTGTCATTGGGGATTTTCAGCAGACTCAGGTAGTGAACAAGCTGTTGCTAGATTTGCTACAGGTCAATAGTCAGAGAAAGAACATGCACATGAATTACATAACATGGCAAAGCAGCTTGTCACTTTCTAACGTCCTTTCCATGCACAATATACTTTTCTTCCATCCGCAGGAAAGGAAAGACTTTAAATGATGACCGGCATTTAACTCCAGGTTTTCTGTACCCTCTCTGAAGAGAGAATCCACCTGCCCTGACCTATTTTTTATCAAACATCAAGCACCACTGGACGACTCTCATCTTTCTTAGGAGTGTAACAGTCTGCAATCTGGAATGTGATGACTCAGACATAAATTTCACTGAGTTCAGCTAGGCTTATTCCAACAAAACGGGGTGCAGAATTGTAGCTTTGGACTTGCATCTCCCTGAAATCCCATCATGCCAGAGAACTATCTGCTCAATATTCCACTCTTGAGCAAGGGGCTGAAGGGTCCGGTAGTCTCCTGGCTCCACAGATTCATGGGTGAAGTGGATTATCTAGAGCAATGTTTCTCAACCTTGGATAACCCAGGAATTCTTGGGACTGCAACTCCCAGAAGCCTTTATTTATTTATTTATTTATTTATTTATTTATTTATTTATTTATTTATATACCCTCCATCTTCCTAAGGAACCTCGGGTGGTGAACAAACATTGAACAAGTCAACAATTAAAATGATAATTATAATAAAACCATAGCAAAACCACTAACAAGATGGCGGGGATAGGGAAGGGGATTTTTAAAAAAGTTAAATTAAAGGTCGCCAAGCGCCTCACAAAAGAGCCAGGTCTTCAAGGCTTTTTTGAAGGCTGGCAGGGACTGTGCAAGGCGCAACTCACTCGGGAGATGGTTCCAGAGCAGAGGACCGGCTACAGAGAAGGCTCGGTTACATATTACCGCTTTCCGAGCCTCCCTGGGCGTGGCCACCCGAAGTGAGACAGGCCTCAGTTGATGTCTGATCACTAGCTGATCACGAGCTGTGCTTGACAAGGCTTCTGGGAGATGCAGTCACAGATCATTAGGTTGCCCAATGTTGAGGAAACCACTGATCTAGACCCATTTCAAGACTGGCTTTGCAGACTCATTCAAAAAGTCATCATTGACCTGATGACACATAACAACTATGTGCTGAGAACATCCATCTCAGTATCTGCTTTCTATCTAAATCCAAGGGTGTTTGGTTGATTCTAAGTCATTCTGACCAATGTAACCACACGACCTGCCTCTCCCCATGAGGTCCATCCATCTAGAGGTGTAACAGTAACGGGCAAACTGTCCCTGGAGAAGAGGCTGTGGAACTGTTGGGATGGTCTAAGAATGACATTCACTGTTTAATCTGAATTCTATTTATGTGCTGAAATGATGGAGCAAAAAACCCAGTACACTCTTCTCTCACACACAAAATAACAGAAATAGGGGACATACACTCAACTTGAGGGCTGGGAGAGTAAGAACAGACAAAAGGAAATATTTTTACCCAGCGTGTTGTTAGTCTGTGGAACTCCCTGCCACAGGAGGTGGTGATGGCATCTGGCCTGGATGCCTTCAAAAGGGGATTGGACAGATTCCTGGAGGAAAAGTCCATCACAGGTTACAAACCATGATGGAGATGTGTCATCTCCAGGCTTAAAACCAGGGTACTTCAAGGGCCAGATGTAGGGAGTGGTATCAGGAGACAGATATCTAGTCTCGTGCGCTCCCAGACGCATTTGGCGGGGCCACTGTGAGATACAGGAAGCTGGACTAGATGGGCCTTTGGCCTGATCTAGCATGGCTCTTCTTATGTTCTCTGTCTCCATTAAATGGAATTTTTGAGTGGCCTACACTGGCCATGACTGCACAGAAATGCTGGTGGCAAATTATGGTCTGAAATTTGAGGGAATGCATTTTTGAAATGGCAGGTGCTAGTAAAAGTTTGGAGCAGGCCCCCTTTTGATCATCAGCGAGAGACTAAGAATATAGCTTTTGCCCTATTATAAAAGTACAACTCCAGATGAGAGTAAGAACAAGAGATTTTAATTAACATTTTGCTCGGTAAAGCTAAAAGGAGGTCATAGGACAAAATATGACCTGCTGCGAAGTATATTTTGAACCGAGCAGCAGTCAAGTTTCTACCTAGAATTCTGGCTTTGTTGACCGTCTTATTTTCCTTCCTCAGTCCATTCTTCTCTTTCATATACATCTGAGCAGGTGGTACCCATACCCTTTTGAAGCTACAAGGAAGCAGCTGGAGTCTCAGCTTTGAAGGATGGCAAACAGCCAAATAATTTCCCTGGACAATGAAAAGAAGAGAGAAAACACAATCATAGGGCAGATCCCTATTCCGATGTGACAAATCACATGTGGGTACCATATTGTCACAGTCTGCTTGGCTCTCGGACCATTTCTTCTTTTAGTAACAGCTCTTTCTTTTCAGATGTAAGGAGTGAGTCTAAAAGATGGCGGGAACCAAATAATGAGGAAAGAAGTTGCATCTGGATAAGTGGAAGATCCAGACAGTGATGCACGAAGAAACGTTGCCTCGGTGGAACTTTTGCAGCAATTGGTTGAGCTGCTGTGATGTCTTTGAAGGCCATCACTATCAAAATGTTCCCTGGCTCTCATTGGCTGACCTGCTCTGACCTCAGTGAAGGAAAAAGACCAGGAAGAAAAAAATATTATTGAAAGAAACAAGAACTAGAGAGGAGGAAATGATAGTCAAGTGTCTTGCTTTCCAATTGGTGTTGGAAAGCAAGGAATACCCAAAAAGAGAGTGTTATGGTTTAATCAAATCAGAAGAAGGTCAGAGAGTGTCAAACTAAATGCTACAGAAGGGGCAGCACTCAAAATGTAAGCCACATTTGCATTCCAACAATAGGTTTCCAAGCAAGGCCCATTTATCTCCCAAGGACCGATCTCAAAACAATGCAAGCTAATTTGCCACTAGTAGTGTGTGTACTGTATGTGAAGGCCTCCTGCTCTAAAGATCTAACATCTTGCAGTGCTTGCATTATTTTCACTTTTCTTGACAGGTTTTGTGTCCTGACTGGCCCAAATTCTATGAGTGTGAAAGCTGGTGCCCACAACTGGTGGGGATGGAGAAGAGGCCAAGGCATGCAAGGGCAGTAGAGGGGAAGAAGGTTGAAATTCAGCTACCCATTTAGAACTGTCGGCCAAAATGTTGGGTTTTGAGGCCACTCTAGTCCAGTGGCCAACTAGGCACCTGAAGGAAGTCCACAAACAGACAATGAGGACCACAACTCTTTCCCTCTTGGGCCTGCATCTTGCATATGTGATATAAGAGATCAGACACCACTGGCAGAACTTTCATAGGATTCACCATCACCTCAAATGCAATGACACTTATCCTGTTTACCATTATAGAGTAGAGATGGCACGAAATGAACTTTTGGTTCGTTTCATTATTTGTTATTTGTTTCATTACCTAACAAAATGAAGAATGAACTGCCCCCTCTAAGAAAAATGAAACAAAACAAAACGGAAATTTCTATTTTGTTTCGGTTCATTTTTCGTATCGCCGATGTCTCCTACCTGGTGGTGGAGTTGTGTTCCAGTCCTCCTTGTTGGGCTCCAAGTCCAGATTAAAAAAAAAGCTGACTGGCCCGCACTACAGCTGGTAGGGGGACTACATGGTCTGCACAAAAATAAAATAATATAAAATAAAAATAAATTTTAAATATATTTTTTTAAATCCAGCACGCGGGCCCCGGTACTGGTACGTGGACCTCCGAAACAGCCTGCAGTCTCTGGAACCTTCTGACTTTCAGGATGCTGGCAGAGGCGCTCTTCCTCACTCCTGCCTCTGTATGGGAAGGTGAGACAGACGAAGAGAGATGTAGCATCTGTCTTCTTCAAATCTCATAGTCTTAGAACTGCAGAGCTGGAAGGGACCCTATGGGTCACGGAGTCATAGAATGATAGAATGATTAGAATCATGGAATCATAGAGTTGGAAGATACCTCAAGGGCCATCCAGTCCACCCCCTGCCATGCAGGAACCCCCATCACAGTATTTCCGACAGATGGCCATCCAGCCTCTGCTTAAAACCCTCCAAAGAAGGAGACTCCACCACTCACCCTCCGTGGCATCATATTCCATGGCCGAATAGCTCTAACCATCATGAAGATCTTCCTAATCCAGCCCTTGACAAGGAAACACAGCAGGGAATCAAACTCCCAACCTCTGACTTTGCAGACAGAGATCAAAACCACTGAGGGATCCTGCAGTTAAATGTCCACCCACCCCATTGCTTGGTGTGGATTCAGTAGATCCTGCTTGATTTTGGGGACCTTTGGGGCCAAGGACTTGTGCAAGGGGTAGCCTGGGTGCTGTCCAACCACCCCTCCCCCAATGTCGTGGTACTGAAGGCTACCAAAGCCAGCCATTGTGGACACAGTAAGCCAGGAAACACCTGTGGCATGGAGATGGGAAGATGCTGATTCTGGAAAAGCCCAGCCATCTGAGCTGTGAACATTTGGGCTCAAGGAGGGAGAAAAATATTTTTCTGTTGCATTGGGGTTCATATATTTAACTGAGAACCAGCAATGGGTGGGATCTCAAGTGATGATCACATACCTGCCAATCAGCAAAGCTAGGAAGAGTTACGTTTTGGGCTTACAAGTCCCAGAAACCTCCAGCCAACATGGATGGGGGAGGAGAGGAACTGTAGATAAAAACATAATGCACAGGTTCTGCAAGATCCCATTCTTTCTTTTCCATTTCGGTGGCCACTGATTTAACTGAAGAACTTGTCTGGAATGCAGAACTCTTTCTGGTTCCATGGCTCCTGTCTTCCCCTGAGTTGGCAGATGTTTGAGTTGTTTACTAGGAAGTCCCAAAGAGGTTCACTGTGAATTTACAATGCCCTTTCGCTGGCTGCTCAGTGTACCTATCTGCTCGGCTCCAGTGCTTTAAATAGATGTATTCTCACTACGTCCTTGGCTTTTACTTGCAAGATTGCTCCATCTTTCTCCATCTCCCTCCCTGCCTCTCTCTCTCTCCCTCCCTCCCTCCCTCCCTCTCCCTCTCTCTCTCTGTCTCTCTGTCTCTCTCTCTCTCTCTCTCTCTCTCTCTCTCTCTCTCTCTCTGCTCTCTCTGAACCAAGATAAGACAAATGAGGTGGATGACATGGGTATATCTGGCTTTAAAGGAAAGGAAGGCATGTTGGAGAGGAAAACTGGCAAATGTTTTGGTTAGGTGAACTGTCCGGTTCTTGGGCTGCAAATTAGAAGTGTCAAGTCTTGGTCAGGAGTGGGAAGACCTTAAGGCCACCTGGTCCACCCAGATTTTGTGGCTGTGAGTGGTCATTCCCAGAGAGGCCCAAAAGTCTTCCACTGGGTTTGCTCGGTGATTGCCACACTGCTTCACCAGGCACCTTCCCTCCCCTTCTGACTTTCAGGAAATATGTGAAGGGCATTGGTAACATTCTTATGGGGCCCCACGTTTTAATTTGAGCTTTGTTGTTCATTTCCTAAATGTATTTTTGTTTTTTTTTCAAAATGGTTATTCATGCACGTATCTGGCATGAGGGTTTTTAATTTTTATTATTACTATTAGCCACCTAGTGTAGTAGTACTAAGTAGAGATGGGCACGACCAGGAAAAATGACGTTTCGAGTTGTCGTATGTCGGAGCCGGCCCGTTTCGGCTAGTTTCCATTTGTTGCGAAATTTCTCAAAAATTTGTCATTTTGTTTGTCTTTTTTTGTCTGTCATTAGTACTGGTTTGGGGGGGGTAGCGGGCTCCTGGAGGCACCTCTCTGGGGTGGGTGCCTCCTCTGGCCCGCTACAAAGGGAAAGCGGGATCCTGGAGGCACCTGGGGTGGGTGCCTCCTCTGGCCCGCTATGAAGGGAAAGCGGGCTCCTGGAGGCACCTCTCTGGGGTGGGTGCCTCCTCTGGCCCGCTACAAAAGGGTACGCATAGCCAATTGGATATGCATACCAAGTTGCAGTGGCAGGCAGAGGCACCTCTCTTTCTTTTGGGTGCCTCTACTGTGACTCACTAAGAAGGACAGCATACTGGCATACTGGTGTACAGTGCACTTGGGCTGGGGCTGGGGAATAAAGTGAGAGAGGACCCCTATGGGCGCCCTCTGGCTCACTAAGAAGGGAAGTGTACTTGCATGTAGTGCAATGCGAGTACACAGATCTGGCTTAGGGTTAGAGTTAGCGCAAGGGCTAGGCTTAGGGTTGCGGGTAAGGTTAGGGTGAGTTAGTGGGGTGCACCTCTGGGTGCCTCTCTGACCCACTAAGAAGGACAGTGTACTGGCGTATGGGTTAGGGTTAGAGTTCGGGTTCGGGTTCAGGCTAGGGTTAGTGGGCTTTTTATGCCCGACTGGCACATCCCAGAAGTCTTGGTCAAAACCTGGCCAAGTGGCCATTCAATTGGTGGAATGGCTCCAAAAATTTGCATGGTCCACTCCCATGGACAGCCCATCATTGCGCAGGTGTAAAAAATAAAATAAAAATAAAATAAAATAAAATAAATGGAGACATTTTGTTGCAAGAAAAACCCACTGCTGCTACTGTAAAAATTCAGGCAGTTTTAAAATAGCTATTTTTGCATGTTTCTGTGGTGCTTTGATGTGTTTTTGGACCACGATTTCAAAATAAATATTGCGGTCGCCCCATTTTGGATCCCCTGCCCTCACCTCATGGCATGGCAAGTTGGCGAGACGATGAGGATGCCCCCCACCAGAGCAGCCCAGGACAGGAGAGGGGGGGAGGCCGGGGACGCCCCCAGAAACCACCCCTCTGGTAGGTGCCTTCACTCAGGCAGGCATATTTTCGCCTGCTTTTTTGGCCGGGAATCAGGCTTTTTTTTAAAAAATTTTTTTCTGTGCCGCTTGGCATTGTGCGATCGCTGCGATGCCAGGAACGACAACAACAAATCAGACCCAATTTTTCTTTTATTGGTTCGAGTTCGAGTTCTGGCGGAGTAATTGTCGTTACCGTTTCCATTACGTAACGGAAACGAGGAACGGAAACGGAAACGACAATTTTGCCAAGTTGTGCCCATGTCTAGTACTAAGATATTAGATGGATGGGATACAAATGAAAAAACAAACAAACAAACAAGTATCTTTGACCCTGATTGTCTGAAGGACCATATCATCTCCCATGTGCTTGCCTGGGCCTTAAGATCAACGAGGATGGCCTTTCTCTCTCGCCCTCCATCCTCACGGGCTATCAAAGGCACCAGGGTCTTCAATGCTCTCTCGGTTCAGTTTGGGTCCTATGAAGTTGGCATATCAAAGGATGGAGGAATGGTGGGGGTGGGGATTGCCTGGCAACAGCCATCTTGGTTCCATGTTCAGTTTGCCTGTCTTCCATTTCCTTATATTCAGGAAGCCAGGACTGAAAGTGTTATTGGTTCTCGTGGAAGGTTGATTCATGCCTTTCCATCAGCAAATGCCAATGGCAAGGTTTGCATCCTTCCCACAATTTGATTGATTGATTGATTGATTGGTTGGTTGGTTGGTTGGTTGGTTGGTTGGTTGGTTGGTTGGTTGATCGATTGAAATCTTGTGAAATTAGTCAATTCACCCTGGGGTTAAATAGCCAAACATCACAATCACCTCCCACTTTATTTACATAATAACATAATCCAATTGGGGCTATAACTAGCTCCAGTTTCATAATCTATTTATAAAACCCTCAAGGTCAAATGTTAAAATCAATATCATTTGAGGCTGTGATGTTCTTAAAGACTACCTTATGTAATTTTTTCTTCAGTTATTTCTGGAATATTGGGATGGATGGAGCCCAGCACCACACTTCAACTGGCAGTTTGTTCCACAAAGTGGAGGTTATTAGTGCTAATCCCGGACTCTTTGTCACTATCCCTCTTGCTTTCCTTGGCAGACCACCTTTAGCATTGGGATAGAGAGAAGACTTGGTCAAAGTGCTAATCTAACCCATGCTCGTTACATCTGTGAGGGTGTGATTGTGATTTTTCCTAGTGTCTCAAAGAGGTGCAGCATATGATGGAAGAATCCCAGAAGAACCAGTACTGGATTTATTAAATAATGCTTTATTTCCTATTGAATAAAATAAAATAGAGAGGCCTCATTTTTCCTTTTATTTGATCTGTTTTATATCTGGGGACATTTAAGTCACTTGTCTTTACATTGGGGGAATATAAAATACTTTTACTTTTTAAAAAATCCTAACTTTAAAACCTTTTGCCCACACTTCTCCAATTTTTTCACAGAGAAAGACTGTCTGCTATTTGGGGGGGGGGGGATTTGGTGCGGATCCAAACTTGAGTTTCAAAGTACTAATGTTTTTGTTTAGGCACACTTATTTTTACAATTACATTGTAGAAAATTGAGTTGCACTGCTACACAATACTTTCATGCAGTCGCTATTAAGCATACTTAGAGATGGGCATGGAACAAAAAATGAAATGCTGTTTCGCCATTTTGTTAGGTAACAAAACAAAACAAAACTAAACTAAACTAAACTAAACTAAAGGAAAAGAGAAAGCAGCATTTCATTACAGGTGAAATGAAATGGTCTTTTTCCCATTGAAATAAACCATTTCAACCCATCTGTAAAAGGGGTCCCTTACCTGCTGGACTTGCAATGAGTCGCCACCACTGCTGCCACTGCAGACCAGGAGAGGGAAGAGGATGTGGGTCCTTGTAGCCGCTCCGGTGCTCCCTGCCTCCTCCTCTCTGCCCTGGCTTCCAGCCTCCTCGGGTGGTGACTGGCTCATTTTTCAAGGGGTACAATCAATGACAGCTCAGCTGCTCCCCTTTAAAAATGGCTCCCAAGCACCAAATCTGGTGCCTCTAGGACCCAGGGGAGCTGTTGTTTTTTTTTTAAAAAAACCAACAAGAAATGAAACGAAATGAAATGGGATGGGCATGAAATGAAATGAAATGAAACATTATTTTTCCGTTTCGTGCCCATCTCTAAGCGCAACGTAACACACGCAGTGTAAAATGCAGTACAGAAAAAAGGAACCAATGTGCCTTCTCAGACATCCTAAATGAATAATCCTCATCCTGTATCCTGGAATTGTTGTTGGTCATGAGCTGAATTTGAGACAGCAGCATGGTGTTGCTGCAAAAAAGGCAAATGCTATTTTAGGCTGCATTAAGAGAAGTGTGGTACAGTCACCCCCCGCCATTTCGCGGTTCAGGTACTGTGGTCCCACTATATCGCGGGATCGCAGTACCTGCACCTCAGAGCTGCATGGGGGGTGGCGGCAGGGAATGATTGAGTCGCTCCCCACCACCCCCGGTCCCTCCGAGAAGTCTCACCCCCAGCCCCCCACCCGCTTCCGCATATCACGGATTTTCATGCATCGCGGGTGGGATGGGTCCCTAACTCCCACGATCGGCGGAGGGTTACTGTATCCAAATCCTACAAAATATTAGTCCCCCCCAATTCAGTACTGGTTAAGTCTTGTGTGTTATTCCCCATTCCAGACAACACACTTTAAGAAGGAGCCCAAAAACCAGAACAAGTTCAGAGGATCTTGTCTATATCATCCCGTAGTGCAAGATGTGTAATAATGAGCTCAAGTTAGAGGAAACCAGACTTTGGCTGAATATCAGTGTGTGTGTGTATGAGTGGAAAACCTTCCTAACTGTTAAAGCAGTATGAAAATGGAAACAATGGCATCCGTAGGTGGCAAGCACTCCAATTCTGCAAGGATATAAGAGGAAATTGGACAACCATCTGTCTGATCTCTTTTGATTTGGATTCCTGCCTTGAGCAGGCTGTTGAACTCCATGCCCTTATAGACCCTTGCAACACCATTATTCTATGATTCTATATATTATAGAAAATCTGAATGCCATATTATTCGGCCAGGCACACAATCAAGCATGCCTTCACATATTTCACATACCATTGATATCAAGCATTAGACTTTCCTAATTACCATTTGCACATGTAGTTCATGACTAACGATGCTAATTTATGTTTTGCTGTTGCTTTCCTTGCTTCGATTGGCACCATCAGCCACAGAACAAGTGCTTTTGATTAATTCGAAAAGAATAAAAAAGAATAAAAAGTGCAAGACATCATGAGAATCCCTCTTTCCTTTGAGCACACAAAAACGATGGTTGCAGCCGCTCCCCACAAGCCAATTTCATCGTCATCTGTAGAATTAGGACATATTCTAGCACGGCTAGAATGATCTCTTCCAAGGTCCCTGGAGCTTATTGGAAATGCATTTTCTCCGGAAGTTCATAGCTTCAACAGAAAAGAACAAGAAGCTGGCATAGTTAATTGTTCTGGGCTAGGGTTTACACACACACACACACACACACACACACACACACACACACACACACACACACACACAGCATAGCTGTGACTCCTTTGTTTTTACACTGCTCTGTTTTCCACCTATGTTGGGTTAGAACAGGGGTCCTCAACAGGGGGTTGGTTCACTGTCCCTCAGACACTGTGGGGGGCCAGACAATTGAAGAACAATTGTAATCAACATAAATGGGGGGGTAGGGGTGGAGGGTGAGAGCCTGGCTCCCGAAGGGAAACTTCGCCTTGAACCCAAGCTGCTGCCTTGGAAAGGGGTAGGAAGGTGGCCCCAGACACAGCGCTCCCAAAGAGTTATCTGGGGTGTGTGGGAAAATACAGAGGAGGATTCCCACCACTGAAGGAACTTAGAATCATAGAATCATAAAATCATAGCGTTGGAAGAGACCTCAAGGGCCATCTAGTCCAACCCCCTGCCATGCAGGAACCCCCATTACAGTATTTCCGACAGATGGCCATCCAGCCTCTGCTTAAAAAACCTGCAAAGAAGGAGACTCCACCACCCTTTGTGGCAGCATATTCCACTGCCGAACAGCTCTAACTGTTGTGAAGTTCTTCCTAATGTTCAAATGGAATATCTTTTCCTGTAGTTTGAAACCATTGCCCCGAGTCCTAGTCTCTGAAGCCATGGAAAACAAACCTGATCCCTCTTCAATATGACATCCTTTCAAATATTTAAGCATAGCTATCATATCCCTTCTCAGTCTTCTTTTAGAGAGGCTAAACATTCCCAGTTCCCTAAGCCGTTCCTCATAAGACATTTCCTCCAGACCCTCAACCATCCTGGTCGCCCTCCTCTGCACCCGCTCAAGGTTGTCAACATCCTTTTTAAGCTGAGGCACACAGAACTGGACACAGTACTCCAGGTGGGGTCTGACCAGAGCAGAATCGAATGGTACTATCACTTCCCTTGATCTAGACACTATGCTTCTGTTGATGCAACCAAGGGACTTTTCACACGACCCCTAAACTCCGCTGCAAATGGCTCCCAGCTCCGGAGCTTAAAATTGTTTCCCCACCAGCTCCGGAGTTTACAGATAATTAAGTGCGACCACGCCCACCTAAGCATGTCCCAGCGCACTTTTCATGTACCTGCTCTCCGGAGGTGAAAATTCCTGATGCAGATACAACATAGTGACTGCCTGGCTCTCCTTGCTTCTGTTTGTTCTTTTTTTGCCCCCCACCCCTTTAAGAGATCTGAATGCAGTGCGGGGATGGCAGAACGGAGGTGAGCGGCATTCCTTTCTTCCTTTTTTCTCCCTCCCCTCATGCAGCCAGCAGCCAGGAGTGCAGAGGGGGTGGGAACGCAGGATCAGCGACAAACCCCTAAGATCTCTGGTCCAAATTTAAGTGGCCAGCGGATCTTAGGGGTCATGTGAAAAGGCCCCAAGTATTGCATTGGCTTTCCTGGCTGCCGCATCACACTGCTGACTCATGTTCAATTTGTGGTCCACCAAGACTCCCACATCCCTTTCACAGGTACTATTCTCCAGCCAAGTGTCCCCCCATCCTATATCTGTGCAATTCATTCTTTTTACCTAGATGTAGCACCCTACATTTCCCTCTGTTGAAATCCATTCCGTTAGCTTTGGCCCAGCATTCTAATCTGTCAAGGTCCTTTTGGATTGTCACCCTATCCTCTAGGGAATTAGCAACCCCTCCCAATTTGGTATCGTCTGCAAATTTAATTAGCATACTGTCTATTCCTACCTCCAAGTCATTGATTGGGAGGGGGGCTGGAAGCCTTCTTGGGGAGGCTTGTCTTGTCCAAAGGTCCTCCTTCTTGGCCCCTATCTGACCGGCCAAGGGCTTGGGCACCCCAACTGCAGAACACCCCTCCCCTCCCCGACACACACACACACACACACACACACACACACACACACACACACACACACACACCGGGCCTACGCCAAACACCCTCCCCACCCCCACTCTGATGTCGACAGCCAATGAGAGCTATAGTCCAAAAGACACCCACATCCTTCTCCCCAAGTGGGAGTGGCTCAGCCACCAGTGACCAATATCCTTCTCTCCCTCAGCCAGGGAGGCAAGGCTGCTGAGCTTGGCCCCTGGAGGCAGTGCCCCCCACAAGAGGGTGGCTGGTGGCAGGGGGGGAGGGGAGGCCCAGGAGGGCCCAGGCGGAAGGCCAGAGCTTCCCAGGGAAGGTGAGGTGAGGCATGGTGTGGCCCCACAGAGGCCTCTGAGGGAGGAACGGAGCCTGCCTCCCTGCCTTCCTCTTAAGCTGGTCCCTCCTCTGCCAGGCGGACGAGATGGGCTCCCACGAAGACAGCCATGTGCCTGGTAAAGGGCCATGAGGAAAAACATGGCAGACCATGCTGGGGGGAGGGGCCCTCTCCCGGTCATTGCCGGTGAAGGGATCCCCAATGAGAAACCTGACCTTGAGGCGCAGGAGGGCCCCAAGTGGCTTTCAAATCACTCCAGATATACCCATGTCATCCATCTCATTTGTCTTATCTTGGTTCAGAGAGAGAGAGAGAGAGAGAGAGAGAGAGAGAGCCTGGCACTCCTCTGCCACTGGCTCATATTCATGACCGATTAATAGCCAGTTTGCTGAACGCATGCTCCTTCCTAAGGCATTGTCATAAGATGATGCTTTTTAGTGCTTACTGAATAACTCCTGATAAGCCTTACAGGATGTCTGTATCTATTTTTTTTAAAGTCATCCTTTTAAAGTTTGTTTAATGGAATTAACCATTATTTTGCCCATCTGCTGCTTTGCACTCAGACGTATGAGACAGTTCTGGCGTTGAGCCGTGCATCTTCTTGTCAGCTTGACCCCTTTTACAATTCGGGTCACAGGGGAGGGGAAAACTAGTGGCGTAAAGGACACCCAGCAACAGGGAGCTTGTTAGATTAACAGGGCAATGTTCTCACTCCCCATCATAATGGGATGCAAAGGGAAATGTTGCCCTTGGTTTGCAAGGGGCTTAAATGCTTCCATTCTGCCTCCACTCCCGTGACATGTCAATGCATCTTAATAGCCTGCCGAGCAAAATATATTCATTTCTAAGCTGCAGCATTTTGCATCTTATAATATCCTGCTGAACAAAGACAGAGCCCACTGGAAACGTAGAAAGTTAATTAGCCAAGCCAATACAGCTCAAGATGCTATGTACTTAGTTGAAAAATAATTTCCCTACATGACGTCTGTTGCTACCCAGCTTGGTACGGAGGTAGTTTGCATGGATCATATATGCTAAATATATTTACTTATTTATTATAACTTAATCTTACCATTCCTCTGAGGAGTGCAGAGTGACACAGTCAGCCAGGACGCTGTAGTGGTTGAGCTACAATTCAAGGGATGGGTTTAGATCTCCGCTCTGCCTGTAGTGGATGTTGAGCTTGAAGTGTTCAAGGGATGGATTGTTGTGAGGCAAAGAAAGGAATAAGAGCCATGCATCATGCCTTGGGCTCACCGAAGGAAAGGTGGGATATAAATGTAGAATTAATATTAATATTGATGGAAAGCATGGCAATAATTTAGCACTGGCATTGGTAAAATTGGGGATCATTAAGAAAGAAACTGAGGGCTTGATTTTTGGTGCCCAATAATAAGCACTCCAAACCAACATGTTGAAAGCTAAGGGCGCTTTTACACGACCCCTAAAATCCGAGGCAAAGGGCTCCCAGATCTGGAGCTTTAAAAAGTTTTCCCACCAGCTCCGGACTTTTAAAAAAATTAAGTACGACCACGCCCACCTAAGTGCGTCCCAGCACATTTTTCAAGTACCTGGCTTCCAGGAGGTAAAAAAATTCCGATGCACATTGTAAAGTTGTGAATGCCAGGCTCCCTCAGCTTCTGTTTGTTTTTTTTGTCCCCGCCGCCCCTTTAAGAGACAGAAATCACTAAGGGGCGGCTCGGGGCTGCTTCGACCGGCAGACGAGGTGAGCCTGCATTTTTTTCTCCCTTTTTTTCTCCCTCCCCTCACGCAGACAGGAACAATGGAGTGTGGAGGGGTGGGAAAACAGGAAGAGCGACAAAGCCCCCATGATCTCTGGTCTGAATTTAAGTTGCCTCCGGATTTCAGAGGTTGTGTAAAAGCGCCCTAAGATTCAAGGAATTGGTGCCAACAAAAAATGTTGACTTTGGCCAAGAAAAAAGATGAAACTGTGTCACATCTCATCTGTGAATGCTCAAAGATTGTACAGATTAGAAAATTAGACATAATGGAGTGGCAAGATTATGCACTGGTCATGGGGTTGGGGTGTGGAAATAACTTTCAAATTTCTGGAGTCTCATGGGAACATCAGGTAGAGAAGGTGTCAAAAAAGACAAAGTCAAGATCTTGTGGGATTTCCAGAGCCAAACTGATAGACACCTTGAACGTAACACACCAGACATAGTAGTACAGTACTAGAACAAAGAAGTTTCTGGATCATTGACATTGCCATTCCAGAAGATGCCAGAGTTGAAGCTAAAGAAAACTAACAAAATTCAGTGATATTGCAATTGAAAAATCTGACTTGAGGATGCAACACATTTCAGTGTTCCTTGCAGCCAACGAGACTTTGAGAACAATATCAAGAAACTTCACACAGTATTATAAGCACTTGTCAACCTTATGAATAACACCATCAGAGCTACAAAAATGGTACCACTGGGAAAAGCATATACACTAGGTCAATATTAACAGATACTTCGTGCTTTGGTCAAAACTTGTACAGTATATAACTTGTTATACAATACGAGTTAATGTTTTTATACTTTTAATTGGTTGTGCCTGATCTTTTTGAATAACAATAATCAATCAGTCCTTCTCTCCCATGCCCCGTTTTCCACTTGGCTATACAACTTTTATGGATGCAAGTTCTTGAAGCATTATCTTCTTGGACTACAGCTCCCAGAATCCCCAGGCAGCATAGTCCCTTGTAGAGATGGGCACGACTAAAAAAAAATGGTGTTTCGTTTGTCATTTGTCGTTTAGGTGGTCTGTTTTGGTTCATTTTCATTTTTGTGAATTTTTTGCAAAAAAATTCATTTTCGTTTCATTACGTAATGAAATGAAAAAACAAAAACAAAAATGAAAAATTGCTGTTTCGTTAGCATTCATTACAGTTCAATGTATTTGCCACAACGAAAATGAAACACATGACAAAATTTCTGTTGTTTCATTTCATTTCGTTTCATTTTGGAGACAAAATTTGTTTTTCATTTCGTTACGTAACGAAACAAAAAAACGAAAATGAAAATGAAAAATTGCTTGTTTTGTGCCCATCTCTAGTCCCTTGTCTAATGCTTCCAAGGGAGAAGTGGCACATTAAGGGGGGGACTGGTCCAGGGCCACCCCCCTCATGCTTGTTGGTAAAGATGTGAAACCCTCGGAGCCTCAATTTCGTTGTTTCTTCACATCTACATTTACCTCTTATCCTTGCTTTTCATGAAAGATGCAAGATTTTTCTGCCATTTGTCCCCCAAGAGATGTTAGTGAGCATTTAGTACTTGCGGTTCAGAAGCTTTGCATTTTAAACATCTTTTCCCTAATGTATGGATTTTCCCCACTGTTTCCATTTTGTTTTGTGCACATGTTTGAAAATATACAGTTTGAGTTCTACATATGATTTTTTGAAAAATAATTTAGATGGGGGGGGGGAAATGGGGGAAGAGAGGAGGACCCAACCCACCCCTTCTGGCCACTTCTTCCCATTGATGAAATACCTCAAGAGACTGCACAGGCTACCCGCATATCCCAAGTTGGGAAGCTGAGGACGTGAAATCTGAGGGAGGTCCAGATGGAGAAAACAGGGAATTGAGCCTTCTCAGCAGTTGCTCCTTGGCTCTGGAAGGAGCTGCTACCTGACATTAGCCTGGCCCCATCTCTGATAACTTAAAAAAAAAAACACCCTTAAGATGTTCTTATTCTGGTAGGCTTTCCAAAATATTCCATCTGATTACCCCACTGAGATTACCAGCCTATTGTCTCCAACTACTGCCTGTTCTGAAGGGCAATCTCGATCTTAATTTTGACTTTTAACTATGTTGATGGTATTGTCACAGCTGTACATTGCCCAGAGTGACCATTGATTGGTCAGAGGGATGTATAGAAACTGACTAGATAGATAGACAGACAGACAGATAGATAGATAGATAGATAGATAGATAGATAGATAGATAGATAGATAGATAGATAGATAGATAGATAGATAGATAGAGGAAGGAAGGAAGGAAGGAAGGAAGGAAGGAAGGAAGGAAGGAATAGATAGATAGATAGATAGATAGATAGATAGATAGATAGATAGATAGATAGATAGATAGGGATGCCAATGCAACATTCTAAGTACTGCATCTGACTGTTCTTACTTTTCAAAACTGTAGTTTCAAAACTTAAGTGGAGTTCACTGAAAAACTTGGGAGTAACATACAGTACACTTCTCAAAATATACTGCCTGCTGAATGGATGAAAGGCTCCTCACACCCGTCATATCCCACCAAAGCATTGACGCTTGTGGAGCTTTATTGATTATTTATGTTGGTCCATTTCCATCTAATAGTTGTCTCTCTCCCCCTCCTCCTCCTCCTTTCTCTGCTCTGAGTTGACTGCGTGGGCGGACTTCCAGGTTTTGCTGGTTTAAGTCCATCTGACATGAGCGAACAATTTGTTAGATGCTACCGGAGGGTCAGTTTGGCTCTGGCCCCAGAACTTTAAAATTCCTGACAGCACCGGCTCTGGAAAGCAAAGAGATAACTGCTTGTGAAGCGAAACAAGGGCTGCGACAATGTAAAAGGCATGCCCTTTTGATTATGCAATTCTCTTGCCAATTTCCCCTGTTCATGGAGAGGATGTGGCTTCAGAAGGACTGCGCAGTTCAAACACAACATCTGGATAATCCCACGGTGCCACATGGATGGCGGCAGTCAAGTGGAAGCAGACTAGCCACCTAGCTCCCAAGGCAGCAGTTTGTCATTTTCATCATGTGCATCCCAGGCATTCATCTTCCCATGGGAACCAGCCATCTTAATTGTTCTCTGTGTACAACCCAGTGGGCTGCAAGCCATCAGCTAAAGATGCACCAGAGCAAGGAGCTTCAGCACAAGTCAGAAATACTGGTTGGTTTTTTTTAAAAGACAAATTAGTTATAACTGAGATTTATTTATTTATTTATTTATTTATTTATTTATTTATTTATTTATTTATTTATTTATTTTATATAGCTTGTATGCTGCCCACTACCCAAAGGTCTCAGGGCGGCTCACAATCAAAATAAACAATTCAGACAATTAAAACATCAAAATTGCAATACAGTTAAAGAACAATAAAACATTTAAATACAATAACTACAATATATTAAAATACTACACTGAAATAGCCATCAGGACCTACAATAATCAGTTTAAAAACTTCTGGAACAGGAATGTTTTAACCTGGTGCCAGAATGTCATCAATGTTGCCGCCAGGCGGGTCTCACTTGGGAGGGCATTCCATAACCTGGGAGCAGCTGCCGAAAAGGCCCTGTTCCTACAAGCTATCCCTTTCACCTCCTTGAGGGATGGCTCTTTCAGGAGGGCCCCCTAGCTAGATCTTAATTGCCGGGTAGGTTCATATGGAAGGAGGCGGTCCTTCAGGTATCTAGCTCCTAAGCCATCAAGCCTATTCCAATTTATAGCTGACCTTTCCCAGGTATGGTGGATTTAGGAGAAGTTGATCAGGCCTTGCTCTTGGTGATGCTCGGTTATCACGAGGCTTGGCTGTATTGGCTGCTGCTTCTCCTGGGAGGCACAGTGGCAAATCAAACTCCCAACCCACTGAGCTATCCAGGCAGATTCTTTTGAAGAGGTGATGTTGAGATCTACCAGCTCCAACAAGTCTTTTCCCCCGACTCTGGAGCTTTTAATCGCAGGACTCACTTTTTATTTATTTATTTATTTATTTATTTATTTATTTATTTATTTATTTATTTATTTATTTATACAGCTTTTCCCTGTCTTCCTAAAGGAAGTTTACAACAACTATACAACACAACACTATTACAAAACAGCAAAGTAAATAATAACTAAACTAATAAAAGCAAACAAGGCAACAACAACAGCAGATGGCGGGACCGAGGGGGAAAAAAACTGAAACACTCCCGGAAGAGAAGGGTTTTCAGCACCTTCATTTCTGCTGGAAGATGATTCCAGAGGGTCGGGCCCGCCACCGAGTAGGTTCGGGCACGGGTGGAAGTTTTCCGAGCCTCCTGGGCGTGGCCACGCACAGTATACAAAGAAACCAGTCAGATGGGATGCATCCGCTCTGTTAGCCAGGTCCTAGGCCATGGAGGGTTTTGTAAACCAAAACCAGGACCTTGAATCTAATTCGGGCTGCAACGGATAACCAATGCAGGCGAGCCAGAACTGGGGTGATGTGCTCTCGGCGCACACCCGCCACCAGTCTGGCTGCTGCATTCTGCTGCTAGAGTCAAGGGCAACCCCATGTAGAGCGCGTTGCAATAGTCCAATCTCGAGATCACAACTATAACTATATTATATTATATATATAATATAAATTATAAATTATATAATATAAATTATAAATATAAATTATAACTAGAGATAGGCACCAAATGAAAAATGAAACACTGTTTTGTCGTTTTGTTATGTAATGAGTTACTTTGTTACACCACGAAACAGTAGGATGCATTTCATCACGAAATGAAATGAAATGCCATCCCCCGGGAATGATACAATCCATCCTAGAGGAAATGGCAGGGGAGCTTCCTCAAGCTCTTCCCTGTAAGCCCCCCAAATTTGGAGAGGTTTGGGGATCATGGGGGCTGAATTATCAGAGGGTTCCCCTACGAAAAAAAAATATTTCTAATTGAATTGGGAAGTCGCAACAGCCCCCCCCCCTCCACATGGGCAAGCAATTACAGTGGACCCTCGTATAACATAAAGTTTGTATAACATAACATCTGTCCAACATAAAACATTCTGGAGATGGGGAATTTTTTAGTCACCTATGGGGTTTTAAAATGATTAGGGATTACTCCATTTTCAAAGCATTCCTATGGGAAAATTTTCCAAAGGAAAATTTGCTGAACAGAATTTCATTTGGAACGATGATGATTTCTCCAATCTTCAAATCCTTGGGGTTGTGTTTTTTTAAATATAGGGATGCACATTCAAAGGGTAAAGCAACACCCACTATGGTTGAAGATGGAACAGTATAATGAAAAAGATGTGAGAGATTAAAAGGAGGAGGAAGGAAAAATAAAGGAAAGAGAATGCTGAGGTGACACCAATGGAAAAGTAGAGAGTTGAGTAACCAGGAGTTGGAGTGGGATTGATGCCACATAATTAATTTATTAAGAATGGGTGAAAAATTAATTCCATGTCAAAATGGCCCAAATTTCAATGCCAAACAAACAAATCTGCATTCCCTTGAATCTGAAGGATTTGAATTAATCTGACACATCTACCCATTATTGCTAGACCATGTCCTATACTGAATTATACTCCAACAGTGGCATACAGTACAGTATAGTACAGTATAATACCACCACCACCACCACCACCACCACTGCAACAACAACAACAAAAACAAACAACAGAAGTGGTAACATGACAGGAGACAAGCAATATATTTGTTTAATGTAATTTGGCGTAGAAAATAAATAAAAATGTAACAACAACAATGACAACAACAGCAACAATGACAACAATGACGATGACGACAACGACGACGACGACGACGACGACGACAACAACAACAACAACAACAACAACAACAACAACAACAGAACTTCCGGGCTGAAAGGGGCCCTATGGTTCCGTCAATGTTTTTATTTATTTATTTATTTATTTATTTATTTATTTATTTATTTATTACACTTGCATCCCACCCATCTTCCGGATCGGAACTCTGGGTGGCTAACAATAAAACAAGAAAAAAGAAAAAAGAAAAATAATTTTGATTGAACATGCCTGGTATTTTAAAATTGCAATAATAAAAATAATGTTCCACACCAATTCTGACAGATTGGCAACTTGTTCAATGCTTTCCAGGTAGAAATGTGATTTGCCATTTCATTCTTCTCTGTGTGGGGGGTGTTCCCTGGGACTGTACAGCTTGCCCAAGGCCACCTAGGCCGGCTTTTCTCCCAGGAAGCCTAGGGGAAAACTCCCAGCCTCTGTCGTAAACTTCTGAGCTATCCAGCCAGTCCTGTTCTGTAAAGCTAATGCCAAATAACACTGACTGGTCTGTAAGTTTCCACAAAGTGTTGTTGTTCCTGCATTAGACTCCAGAATCTTCTACCTGTCTGGATATTTTGTGCAAGTGTGTGTAAATTATTTTATCTTCATTATTTTCTGATGACCATGTATGGTCTGCTTCTCTTTTTCTCTTTCTGAAATTTATGGTTTATTCCAGTCCATATGGCAACATCCTACATTGACCTGCTGCAAGACCGATCTTTACGTTGTTCCTCATTGATGATATTGCCCAGTTTTCTTAACCTTGGCATACTTATTTTTGCATGTATTGTTTTCATTTGGAGGAGGCATTTTCAGAGGTGCCAGCTCTGTTTGGATGGATGACGGGCAATTTACTATTAATTTTAAGCTCTTACTTTGAACTTTAAGGCACAGGAAATGTATCCACACAATGTGCTCATGCAGGGAAAAGCATTCCCAGCGTTATCCGGATGACTGTGAAGGAAGCAGCAGGCTGCTAATGTCTCTAAGGAAATAAAGCAGTTTAATCTGGAAGCACACAATGTCAAATCATTTCAATTTCCATGAATATAAAAGGAAAAAACACACAAAGGGGGTGGGTGGAAGAATATGAACATTTCACTTAGTGAAATTTCAATCAATGGTTCTGAAGAGCGAAATTGAGCAACTGGGAGCAGAGTTTTAAAGCCACTTCCTTCCAGCAATGTTTGAAGAAGTTCTGGTGACTTTTAGCGGCATTAATGTTATCGGCAGGCAGGCGGGCTCCTCCAGTGAAATGGCCAACACCCATGCTGAGTTTGCCTCAGGCTTTAATGCAGGCATTAAAGGAACTGTCCAACGTGCTGAAACACACCTTCAATTCAGTTCAGCACCATGAACAGCGGCTTTGAACTTGCAACTGGAATGAACCCAGAGTCGAATGACCCTCCTCAACCATAGGCATCGGCAATAGGGGCCAGGTAGGCTGAATATCAGGGTCAATGTCTTCACTGTTAGAGCAGTACAACAGTGGAAACAATGACAACAGGTGGTCAGCGATCCAACACTGGAGGTATTCAAGAGAAAACTGGGCAACCATGTGTCAGATCAGCTTTGATTTGGATTCAAGAGAAAATGGGACAGCCCGAATGTCAGATCTGCTTTGATTTGGATTTCTGTTCCGAGCAAGGGGTTGGACTCAAAGGCCTTGTAGTTCTGTTCCAACTCCATTATTCTATGACTATTCTATGATTCTCGGAGGAAGCACTGAAACATTTATTGCTCAAGAACACATGAGTGAGTGGAAAGAAAGGTTCTCTTCAGAGGAGTAAACATGGGTCATGAAAACCTATCCTCTGTAAACGACTGTGATTTCCATTCTTGTTGAGTGAAATGAACCATATGCACCCAGCGCCATCCTTCTTTCTTGAATTCACTGCAACAGGCTGACATGGCTAAACTAAACTCTATTAAAGTGGTGGAATCTTTTTCAAAGCCAACAGCTGTGGGTGTGTTTTATAGTCTCATCTTTGGTGAAATGTACAGAAGTCAAGAGTGGGGAACCACAACCATCATTAGAATTTTTTCTTTCCACTGAATGCATGGAACAGGCTTAGTTGCTTTCTGTGAAGATTCTCAGTCATCCAGGTGAGGTTATCTGGGAGTTGGGTCCTTGCAACTGGACGTCTTTTGTTTTGATATCAAAATGTTTTGCTACCCACCACAAGTAGCTTCGTCAGTCTGAGGGATGTTGGTGCGAGGCATCCAATTTATAGTTCACATCGGTTTCATGCCACCCTGGCCTGAATAGGCTTGTTAGGTAGATGATGTCCTGGGGTGTGTGAATGCCACAACCATGTCATTCTTCCCAATATGCATTGTGTGTGTCATTAGTAGTAGCCTTGCTGGTGGTGCTTCTGATTTGTCTAGGGATCAATGAAAGGGCAACATGATAAGTGGAAGACATATTGCACCTAAATCCTTCACCCCTATTGAGAGAGGGATTTTCAATTTTCAATACACCCTTGATGCAATAGTTTCTGTGAGTTTTTTAACCCAGAGCACAGAGAGAACTCCTAGTTCCCTGATCTCCTTGCCCTCTGAAGATGCCAGCCACAGAGTCTGGAGAAATGTTAGGAAGAAAAACTTCCAGAACACGGCCAAACAGCCCGAAAAACTCACAACAACTATCAGGTCCCATCTATGAAAGGCTTCAAGAATACATCCTGGATTCCTTTTTCAAATATCTACAAGAGAAGGAGAGCATGTGGTTTTCTCCTACTTTCTCTCTCCCTCTGTTTGTAATTCCATTCTACACTTCCATGGCGATTTAGGAAATGAATGATGCTGCTCCGAGTTCTCAATTTCTCCTGTCACCAAGCTTGCAATGATAGCTGCAACGGGAGAAGCACTGGATGAAGAATAAATCTATAAAGATTTAATTAACTTCCACAGTGCTTATTGAATCTTAACGGGATTTTATCACCGTGCCCTGAACTTACAAAATGCTTTGCATAGCTAGGAATCTTGTAGAGCAGAATGAGTGTGTTCTTGGCCCTTTTAAAGAGAAGGGTTTTTTTGGGGGGTTGAATATATCAAGTTGACTGATCTACAACATCACATGTCAGTGTGGAATGCAGAATCGTCACACCTGCCTTCCCTAGAAAAAGGGAATGCTTATTAAAATGAACTGAAATCTGTGGAAAATGTAAAAATGTCAGCCTAATGATAGCCACTGTTTGTATATTTCTCTGTTCAGGACATATCTTCTTTTGGTGTCTGAGATATCAGAGATCTAGTTCATAAGCCATGGATTGGGACATTTGGGCAGAAATCCTGTTGCCTAATGTAGTAAGTTGCAACTAGAATAGACACACTGAATCAGTGGAATTTGTGCACAAGATGACTCTCCAAATACCCATGGATCCAACGGGCTGAGACTAGCTGTGACTTCCCATGCTAAGCAAGAGGATTTCAGCTGTCATGTCATGATGTCCACATCCTGGATCTTCAAATGAGGGTAAATTACTGGACAATTGATACCTACTACAAACCTCTTTCCACAAAGCATTCCCAGAATCATGTTTCTACACCTCGTTTTCATAGAATCATAGAATCATTGAATCATAGAGTTGGAAGAGACCTCAAGGGCCATCCAGTCCAACCCCCTGCCATGCAGGAACCTTGGTTTTTTAATAGTTTTATTATTATTATTTTATTCTGTAGCTCTGAAGAAACATAGCCACTCAACCAACACTCCACTGAGATGGAAACCATTAGTGGGGGTTTAGACTTTCATTTCCAGCCAGGTTCTTCTAATGTTGTGGGATAAGAAGTCCACTCTGGGATTTCATCTTTAGAGGAGCTTTCCAAGGTGCCAACACCTTTGAGAGTTCCTTTCCAAATCAGAGTGAACCTCAGAGCTGGTTCACTGTTCCATGGCATCAAATTCCCTCATTTCAACCACAGTGTGATTATTCTGGCTGTTGGATACTTAAGACCATAAGAACATAAGAAGAGCCATGCTGGATCAGGCCAAAGGCCCATCTAGTCCACCTTCCTGTATCTCACAGTGGTGCCACCAGATGTGTCTGGGAGCACATGAGACTAGATCTCTGTCTCCTGATACCATTCCCCTGCATCTGGCCCTTGAGGTACCCCAGTTTTAAGCCTGGAGATTACACATCTCCATCATGGTTTGTAATCTGTGATGGGCTTTTCCTCCAGGAATCTGTCCAATCCCCTTTTGAAGGCATCCAGGCCAGATGCCATCACCACATCCTGTGGGAGGGAGTTCCACAGACTAACAACCCACTGGGTAAAAATATTTTCTTTTATCTGTTCTCACTCTCCCAACCCACAGTTTGAGTGGATGTCCCCTAGTTTTGGTATTTTTGAGAGGGAGAAGAGTGTCCCTCTGTCCACTTGACTCATCCCCTGCATTATTTTGTATGTCTCAATCATATTCCCCCTCAGGTGCCTTTTTTCAGACTAAAGAGCCCCAAATGTTTTAGCTTGTCCTCATAAGGGAGGTGCCCCAGCCCAGTAATCATTTTAGTCACTCTCCTCTGCACCTTTTCCAGTTCCACTATGTCTTTTTTGAGATGTGGTGACCAGAATTGTAAATACTCCAGGTGTGCCCTTACTATTGTTTTGTATAATGGCATTATAATGTTGGCTGTTTTATTTTCAATCCCCTTTTTAATAATCCCTAGCATGGAATTCGCCTTCTTCACCGCTGATACTAGTCGATACAGCCTCACTTACTGCCTCTGTGTCTGGTTTTCCAGTTGCACAGTGGCAGATAGAAGGGTGCTCCAGAGGGTCATAAACACTGCTGAGAGGATAGTGGGCTGTCCTCTTCCTCCTTTGGAAGAATTATACAACTCCAGATGCTCAAGGAAGACATCTAGAATTTTGAGAGACCCTTCGCATCCTGGCTACCATTTTTTTGAACTGTTGCCATCTGGCAGGAGATACAGGACTCTTAGGTCAAGGACAAATAGACTAGAGAACAGTTTTTATCACAGAGCGGTATCCAAGCTAAATGCGACAGTTTTAGCACTCTCTTAATCAGTTTTAAGTAGTGTTTTAAATTTTGTAAGCAATTTTAAGAGTTTTTAATATTTTGTATGGTGTTTTATATGTTTTATGTGTTTGTATGCTTAGAGTGTGTAGTGGAACAGCACTCTAATTTTGTTATGCATATTTTGCATATGCATAATGACAATAAAACTCTATTCTATTTTATTCTATTCTAGAAAAAATATCTCCCTCTTTTCTATCCATTTTCTCCCCCGTGGGATGGACATGTTTTAGAAGCAGCAGTATAATGTGAAAAGGACAGGAAATAAATTCCAAGCAATTCCTCCATCCACTATTTTCATTTGGAGTAGCAGATACATTCTTCATGTTGGCGTATCTTATGTTTTATGCCATCTAATACATGCTAACTCTCAAATGGAAGATCAACACTTTCTTCTAAAATTGGAGTCATGCCTTTCTCTTCTGACGAAATTAATACTCGGTTTTCTTACTCCTCGACAATGACCATGTCTAGGTTCTGCTGGGAAGGGCCAACCAAAGACAGCCAGGCAGCCCCACGAAGCAAGGTCCCAAAGCAAAAACCAACCATGTTATTGTTGGAGCTGTTTCAACCTCATATGTTCCCACTGGACCATGCTTCCCAATGTCTCAGAGTGGGTTATTGAGACTGTACGTGCCAGGTGATGAAACAAGAAGGGGTGCTCTCTGGAAATTGAGTCATGGCTACTGGACTTCTTTTTGAGAGATAGAAACGTGTCGCTGTTCATCCAAACAGCTTCATCGGACCGATGAAGCTGTTTGGATGAACAGCGAAACGTTTCTATCTCTCAAAAAGAAGTCCAGTAGCCATGACCCAACTCCTAGATAAACTCACCTGGATGACTGAGAATCTTCACAGACAAGAAGGGGTGTTCTACTCTGGAGAGACTTGAAGCTGATTCTGCTCTGTAAGTCAATGTGGATCTCCCAAATTTCTAAGGGAGCATTTAATCATCATCAGCAATTTGTTTCTGCCACTGTCATCACAGTTCCACAGCTGTGCAACAGGATTTCAGCCATTCAATGGCTTCTCATTTGATGTATTTTCACAACTACCACAGGGAATCCCAAATCTGGGGGTTTCCGTCTGTGCCCTGTTAGGAACTAGCTCCCCAGCACCAGCAGGGCTCCTTCTGTCTTGTTAGGAATCAGGGTTCCCAGCACACCTCACAGTCAATGTGCATGCTTCTCCCCTCCCCGTGTGGGTTTTTTTCTCCCCCACACACCCAGCATGACATTTTTTGCTTTGATTGCAAAGGAAACACCGTGGTCACACCTGGGTTTTGATCCTGATCTTCTGAAGGTCCGGCTTTTCCTCTTCACCCCATCATGTGATTTAATATGTGGGACAAGAGTTCTCACATCAAAAGCTGTTTTTTTTTTTAATTTTAAAGTGCAGTTCAGCCCCCCTTGGCCAGCCACTTGGCTGGGGGAAATTAATGCTTAGAGGACCTGATTGAATTTCCTGTTACTCCGATGGTGCAGAGAAATGTAAAAAAACAGTACCGATCAGCCCCAGGAACAGCCGGTCGGTGCTATGAAAAAAGAAAGAAAAAGAAACCCGGATAATCTGCGTTGTCCCACGGCGTCTGCCTCCTTAAAAGCTGGATTTTCAAAGTGAGGCAAAAAATTCCCTACCTCTTAGGTGAGTCACAGAAACCTTGCTTAAGGGAGCATTACCGGGTTTTCTTTTTTCTTTTTTTTCAAAAAGCCCGGTGGCCGTGGGGACAGCATTTTTAGACACAGTTTATCTGGTAATTTAAACTGCTTTTAAAGGGATGTGGGACCAGGGCCTAAGTCTGTGGGGGACATTGCATATGTGTGTGTGTGCACACACAAGCATGATACCAGTCCCAGGTAACAGAGGTTGGGGACCAAGGTGGAAGGCTGAGAGCCTTCTGATCAGCAGGTGATGACACCCCCTACTTTTAAAGATTTTCTTGCCTTCTTCCATAATCTGGAAGAGAAATAGACTTGTCATCCACAATGGGTACGTTATTGTAAGTTATCTGTCATAATGACAAATTTTTTAAAAAAATAACCTATACAGCCACTGATACTCTGGAACACTGTATAATTATAACGGCCAACGAACGTGACAATGTCGTAAAATGTCATCTTTTGACCTTTTCACGAAGACCAAGAATGTACTGCAAAAATTCTACCCGGTAGGTCTCCTTCTGTGTGAACTCTATGACAAAACTCTCTAAATTCATCCACCTGGAGGAGTCTAAACACTTTTGTACACATTTAATCTTTAAGAATGTTGTTATTTACATACAAACTGTATGCACTGGGCAAAACTCTCTGGAAAATATCCCAAGGCATACGTTTGGTTCGTACTGTAACTTTTTTATAGGACTAGAGAGGAATAAAGGCAAACTCCCCTCTTCATTAGTTAAGGATCTAATACCTCTTCTATTTTTGATGCACCCAAACATTTAACAATCATGCTAATTTTCCAGCCCCAGTAAATGAGAACAAAGATTAAAAGCAGGTATATGTTTTGCAATGCATAAAGAAGAAAAATCAGAAACATTCAAGGAACTCAATGAGAATCTATTTTGTCTGGTTAATTACAATTCTCTCAATAGATGAAATCAACTTTGCCTGGCAGCTGGAATGACATCATCTTAACTTCTAAAAACAATTTACAGTATTTTTCTGTGTATAATTTATTTATTTATTTGCTTATTTGATTTATACACAGCCCATCTGACGGGAAGCCATTCTTATGGTCCCCAACCCCGGGCCGCGGACCGGTGCTGGTCCGTGGACTGTCGGGCAACGCCGGGAGGCTCCTCCCCTTTTCCTCTGCCGCCCCCTCCTCCTCCTCTTCTATAGGACAGCCGGTGGAGGAGGAGGGAAGGAAGGCTGGAAGGCAAACGCCCCTCTTCATTAGTTAAGGATCTAATCCTCCTCCTTCCTCCCTTTTTGATCCACCACAACATTTAACAATCATGCTAATTTTCCAGCCCCAGTAAATGAGAACAAAGATTAAAGGCAGGTATATGTTTTGCAATGCACAAAGAAGAAAAATCTGAAAAATTCAAGGAACTCAATGAGAATCTATTTTGTCTGGTTAATTACAATTCTCTCAATAGATGAATGCAACTTTCCCAGCGGAGGAGGAGGCAGCTGGAATGACAAACAATTCCCGGCGCTGGAGGAGTATTGCCCTGCCCCGGGTTCCCCCCATAATTTATTTATTTATTTCCTTCCCTCCCATTTGATTTGCCTACAGACCCCCCATCTCCCCCTCCCCACCCCCACCCGGGAAGCCATTCTTAGTGGTTTACAGGATAAAACATACTATTACAATATTTAATAATGCAAAATCATAATAAAACAATGCAAGTAAAAATATAATTAATTCAAACATCACTCATAAAAATCAGAGATAGTTAAGATAGGCTAAAGCCAGATCAGAACAAGTCAAAAACATAAATAATAATATTGTAGACTCAAATTTGAGACTATATTTTTAGACTAAAATTTGAGGTTTGTCGTATACACTGAAGTAAGCCAAGAACAGCACAGTTGCAAAACTGTAATTTTGGGTTTTAAAAGTGGGGGTCATCTTACGCATGGGGTCATCTTATAGATGGAAAAATATGGGTAGTTTTAAAAATGAATTGTTCAGGAAAATTTACAGAATTTAATAAAAATGTTAAGGTAGTACTCATTTAAAAAAACCAGCTGAATATAAAAGTAACTTATACAAAGCCAGATCATCAGTGTGCCAAGTCTTAGCCTTGTGGCACAGTGGTTTAACTGCTGTAACCAAATGGTGATTACAACTCAGGGTTCAATCCCAGGTAGCTGGTTCAAGGTCAGCTCAGCCTTCCATCCTACTGAGGTTGGTAAAATGAGTACCCAGCTCACTGGGGAGCAGGGGGATGCTGAGCCTGCATAATTAACTTGTAAAGCCCAGAGGTTGCTTTAATTACTGTGGGGCAGTTTATAAGCAGCAGCAGCACACTTTACTTTTACATCTGCCTTGCAACTAGATGGGTGATCTTCAAATCCAATAGATGATAGATAGATAGATAGATAGATAGATAGATAGATAGATAGATAGATAGATAGATAGATAGATAGATAGATAGATAGATAGATAGATAGATAGATAGATAGATAGAATCCACCATCCTAGGCCAGCAAATAAAACAGTTTAAGCTTCCAGCAGGATTTCTTCACAGTGGAAGTTTTGAATAATAGATTCTTGATTCCATCTTTTTCTTAGGATGTTTTAAAGAGGATTGTTTATTTACATTCATTATTTTATGGAAAATATTTTTACTCCGCCTTTCTCCTTCAAAGGACTCAAGATGACTTACAACAATTAAGATCTGTTCATGCAAAGTTTCTCTCAGTGTAGCCTTTGGATCAAGTCTCATTTCCATCAGCAAAGGAGGAAAAGGTTACGGATGCATTTAACACTTCTTTGAGAAGTAATTTTTGACACCAGACTGTTAAGATTTTATGAGAACAGGCCAGATTCAAATCATGCTGGGAATATTTTTCTTATCTAATCTTTCTTTTTCCCCTCCTGTTTTTCTTGTCAGCAGTTTTGGGGATGAGATTTTGAAAAGTGGTTTTGTCTCAGAAGATCCGAATCTGCAGATAAAACAGAGAAAGACAGCAGTCTTCTTTACTGTACCATTGTGAGAGGCTGCTCAAATACCAGCAGTCTTCGGAATTCCACCCCCATCCCCCTTAACATTGGCAGACTTAAGACAAGACAGCTGTGATACCATTTGGAAAAGCTTCAAACCAGGTTCTTATTGTAAATTACCATCAAATTATCATGTGCAGTATTCTCAGGCTCCTCTGCAACAGGGATTCCCACTAGAGATGGGCACGAAATGAACAATTTTTCGTTTCCGTTTTCGTTTTTCATTTCATTACGTAATGAAATGACAAACAAATTTTGTCTCCTAAATGAAACAAAACGAACAGAAACACCAGAAATTTTGTCATCCGTGTCGTTTCCGTTACTGCAATACAGTGAATTGCTTAAAATCCTTTAAAAATCACAAAAAATTGAAATAAATTGTAAAATCCTTTAAAAAAACAAAAAATTGAAATAAATTTTTGCAAAAAAATCAAAAAAACGAAAACGAAAATGAAACGGACAAAAAAAACAAAAAATGACAAATGAAACTCCATTTTTTCTATTCAAACGACAAATGACAAATGAAACTCCATTTTTTGCCCTCCTTGTGCTGGTATTGTTTTGTTTTGATTTGTTGTCTTTGTTTTGGGGAAAAACATCACATCTCTTTAACTCTCCCTGTCAATCAGACCTCAGCATTTTTAATGTAAAGGTAAAGGTTCCCCCTGCACATGTGTGCTAGTCATGTCTGACTCTAGGGGCGGTGCCCATCTCCGTATTCAAGCTGAAAGAGCCAGTGTTCTGCAAGTCCATGGCCACGTGGCCAGTATGGCTGCCAGGAAACACTGTTTTGCCTCCCCACCTATTTATCTATTTGCATTTTCATGCTTTCAAACTGTTAGTTTGGCAGGAGTTGGGGCTAACAGCGGGAACTCACTCTGCTGCATGGCATCATTTTCGGGATTCAAACTGCCAAGCTGACAGTTTTCAGAGCCTTAGTCCACTGAGCCACCACGTACGTCACTAGCAGCGACCAAATGCGGTTTGCATGTGTGTGTGTGTGTGTGTTTGTGTGTGCGTAGTGGTGGGTGGGTTCATGAGCTTTATCAAGTTCAAATTAGTCCCTCACCTCATGTGCAAGGTCCCTCCTTATACATGAGATTAGGTTCAAAGACAGCCCAGTGCAGAGTCAGCATCCCTAATGGTCACAGAGGAACTGAGAAGAAATCTGAAAGTTGAGTTCATGGCAACTGGACTTCTTTTTCTTGAGAGGTAGAAACGTTTCGCTGCTCATCCAAACTGCTTCATCAGTCTGAATACCACTAGTGCGAGTCCTCCATCTTATAGTCTGCTTTGACTTCTTGTCACCCTGCTCTGCAATAGGCTCATAAGATGAAAAATGGCTTGAATAGGCTTGTTAGGTAGACAATAGTCTCCATAGCCTTAAGGTGAACAATGGCCTAAGGTTCTGAAACCTATAAAGTATGGGTCGTTGGCTATGGCCTTGGTAGTGAAGGCGTGAAATATTTTTCATTTGTCTAGGTATTTTTGAAAACACACCCTGATAAGTAGCAGTAGCTTAATCCTATGGATCAAAGATTTCTATATCTCAAGAAAAAGAAGGCCAGTTGTCATGACTCAACTTCCAGATAAACTCACCTGGATGACTGAGAATCTTCGCAGACAAACTGAGAAGAAACAAACAAGGCATGACTGGAGGCTAAGGCTGCTTTCACACGACCCCTAAAATCTGCTGCAAAATGCTCGCAGATGCGAAGCATAAAATTGTTTTCCCACCAGCAGCGGACTTTAAAATAAATAAAGTATGACCACTCCCACTAAAGCATGCCCCAGCGCATTTTACAAATACCTGGTCTCAAGGAGGTAAAAAATTTTCCGATGTGGATTTTAAAGCTGTGAATGCCTGGCTCTCCACCTTCTGTTTGTTTTTGTTGTCCACCCCCTTTAACAGACAGGAATCTCTAATGGGCTTCCTGTCCTACTATAACTAGCTGCTGCAAAGGCAGGCAGAGTTGAGCCTGCATTTTTTTTCTCCCTCCCCTCTATCCACAGCAGACAGAGGCAATAGAACCAGAGTTCGGGAGGGTGGGAAGTAACACAGGAAGCAGGACAAAAACCACATGATCTCTGTTTGGGGGATCTGAATTTAAGTTTCCAGCGGATTTTAGGGGTCGTGTGAAAGCAGCCTAAGGAACACAACCCAGCATCCTCTCACAGTGTTCCTTAGACATGCTGGTCCAGTGGTTCCACCAGGATTTGGGGGTGGGGAAATCTCAGCCTTAAATACTGGAATGTCCAAATCACAATCTCTCTTCTTCAGACCACAAGCTGTTCCTCCTTGCAAATCCCAATTGTTTTGTATTCTTAATTTAATTGTTTTTAGATCATGTGTGGGCCACCTTGATTATCTCAAATTGATTACTGGCAGCAATCAAAGATGGGTTTATAATTGCATCCTGTTGTTTGATTTATTTCCTCAACACTCCCCCCACCCCCAGTTGGATTAAAGTCTTCCTGTTCACAAGGCATTTTCTGCTTCAAAAACTAAGAAAGCTAACAAACAAAATTTCCCATTAAGATTAGCTTCTGTTGTGGCAGATAATTTAGGCTGATTGCTTTTGAAGAAAGAAAACAAAATAATGACTTTTAATTCTTTGATAATTCCTTTTCCGATTTACGCAGAGTGAGCACTTACAGTTTCTTGCAGGATTTCAATTTTAAGGACCTTCTGAGTTAGCTTTAATAGGCTTATTCTGCCCAGAGTGATGGTATAGAAATGGATGGTATAAAATCCAATAAAATAAAATGAAATAAAATAAATAGCCAAGACCCTAAAAATGCCCGGATCGGTTTCCAAAACCTTGTAACCTATATTAGCAAAATGTGTCTATTAAAATTACTTGGTAATTTTTTCATGTGGCCTTGTGCTTCAAAATATTTCTTAATTGTTTTTTTTATTCCTCCCCCCTCTACACACAAACATTTGCACAGCTTTTAAAGTACATTTTAAAAATAATATCACTTTCTAAAGTATGTGAATTTTGCAAATGCTTTTGCAAAAATTATTTTTATCAGACGTGTTTTCAGCACATTAAAATCTCTCTCTCTCCCTCCCTCCCTCCCTCCCTCTCTGGGGCAGATTTTGTAAATCAGCACTGATATGTGGACTGACAAAATTTTATCACTAATTCTTAATCATTCTTGAATGTTCTTGTGTGTTTTTTTAAGTTTATTTGCCAATTCTTGAATGCCTTTGACATAGATCTGCAATGCAGGGAGCATGTCTGTCCCATTCCCAGGAGGAGTTCCCCAGCTTAGTGTCCTAAACTTGAAAGGAGAGTATGTCCATGCGAAAAAACAAAGTACAGTAGGACCCCCATACCCACTGATTTATTATCCACTGATTCAGTTATCCACAGGTGGTGGTGGTGGGGAATTAAATAAACAATTCAGCAGCTGCAAAGCAAGCTACTGTCACAAAGAGCAGCCATAAAGCAAGCTACTATCATAAAACAGCATCCGTAAAGCAAGCTACTGTCACAAAACAGCAGCCGTAAAGCAAGCTACCATCACAAAACAGAAGTTTTGGGGATTTTTGGTGTTCTCTCTTATCCACAGTTTTCATTATCCATGGGAAGGCCTGGGACCAATCGCCAGCGGATACAGGGGTCCTACTGTATTGCATTATACAAATTCTTGTTCATTTGATCCCTTGCCATTTTGGAACAGGGAAACCCACACTGTCCATGCACTTACTATAGTTGCAATAGCACAATATATAAGGGATTGCCAAGCTCTCAGCCTTCCACCCCTTTGAATGCACTTGGGATCCCAGGTCGTTCTTCCTGCTGTTGTCATCAAGTGAAGCTTCATTTTGTCCATGTTGCCATTTCCCCCATTACTGCAGTTGTGTCGATGTTCTGCTGAGTGCACTTGGACCAACAGCTCAGCTGGAAGTCGGCAGCCTTGAGAGAGACAGGAAATCAGATCAATAGGTAATGATTCTGCAAATAAAGAAGAGAAGGAAGCAAAGCACAGCGGGGACAAGAGGAACTTAGGTAGCATCTCAATACACAACTTGGTGAATACCACCATGGCTTCATCTGGTATAATATTGCTGCCCAGAGACCACTTGGTAGTGGGGTGGCTTTTTTTGTAAATAAATAAATAAATAAATAAATAAATAAATAAATAAATAAATAAATAAATAAATAAAAATGGAGGAATGAGTGAGATATTCTTACAGTTCAGTTTTGCTAAGAATTCACCAAACTTTGCAAATTTCATAGAATCATATGAACATAAGAACATAAGAGCCCTGATGGATCAGGCCAAAGGCCAATCTAGTCCATCTTCCTGGATCTCACAGAGGCCCCACCAAATGCCTCTGGGAGGGCAAGAGACTAGATATCTGACCAGAATTGTACACAATACTCCAGGTGCGGCCTAACTATCATTTTGTACAATGCCATTATAATGTCGGCTGTTTTATTTTCCATCCCCTTTTTGATCATCCCTAGCATGGGATTGGCCTTCTTCACCGCTGCCACCCACTGGGGAGACACCTTCATGGAGCTGTCCACCAGCACACCAAGATCTCTTTCCTGATCCGTCACAGATAACTCAGAGCCCATGAGTTGATAGATAAAGAATAATTAGAGAATAATGGAGATGGAATTAGGTCATCAGGTCCATCCTCCTGCTTATTGCAGGGATAACTAGCCAAGCAGGTCTTGTCCAATTTTCTCTTGAATGCCTCCAGCACTGCAGCGCTCACCACCAACCAGAGTCATTGGTTCTATTGTTGTACTGCTCTAACAGTTAAGGCATTATTCCTGATATTCAGCCTAAATCCGGCTTCCTGCAACTTGAGCCCATTATTATATGCCTTGAAGTTCTTTCTATTGGGAACTGGAAAGCTTTTGAGATTTTGATTTAAAAAAAAACATGAGAGAAACAAAAGCTGACATATTTGTCCACTAAAGTCCATGGTCTTTGCTGCACATTTTAAAGTCTTGATTCGACTCTTTGTGTAGTCAGTTGTGTTAGTGCTAAAGATGTGAAGAAGTCTGACGACTGACAGGATTTGAATAACATCTGGCTGTTTCGGTGCGGGGAAAGAGTTCCTTAGAGTTTCCTCGGACCCTTTGAGCAATCTCAGATTCAGCACGCAACCAGGAAAAAAATGATTTGTTGTGGTTGTGTTTTTATGAATTTTTGGAAATAGTTTCCACAAGGCTTCTCTTCATCCACAAAGTAATGTCTTTCCTCATTAGAAGCAAATTTGCACATAGGAAGCATAAAAGGATAGGCTGATTGATCACAGATGGAAACAACCCATTCAATGCTGTTGTTTTTAATATTTCCTCCAACAAAAAGGCCCAATTATAATAGTTGTCATATTTTCCAAATTCAAAAGGCTTTTGTGAAAATGTTCCAAATTTATTGGAGAACAGAGTGGGGGAAAGCCTCTTCTTTTAAGTACAGGACACATACACAAGGGGCTCAGGCTACAGGGAGCCAGATTTTGGTTGGACATCAGGAAAAAGTTCTTAACTGTTAGAGCAGTTCTACAATGGAACCAATGACCAATTTTGGAGTGGTAAGCTCTCCAACACGGGAGGCATTAAAGACAAAATTGAAGACCACCTGTCTGATCTGCTTTGATTTGAATTCCTGCCTTGAGCAGGGGGTTGATGGCTTTATGCCATGATCCTATGACTGTAATCAAGGACAACACAATCTGAAGTCTTCTTATACAGCACAAGAGGATGAATTCAGCCTAGAGTTACCGTACGGAATCAAAAGTGTCTGTCTTTGGCTACTTTTACACGTCCCCTAAAATCTGAGGCAAAGGGCTCCCAAATCCGGAGCTTGAAATTGTTTTCCCACCAGCTCCTGACTTTTAAAAAAATTAAGTACGACCATGGCCACCTAAGCGTGCCCCAGTGCACTTTAGAAGTACCTGGTCTCTGGAGGTAAAAAAATCTTCCAATGCAGATTGTAAAGCTGTGAATGCCAGGCTCCCCTCACCTTCTGTTTGTTTGTTTTTTGTCCCCGCCACCCCTTTAAGAGACAGGAATCCCTACGGGGCTGCTTGGGGCTGCTCAGAAGGCAGACAGAGTTGAGCCTGCATTCTTTTCTTCCTTTTTTTCTCCCTCCCCTCACGCAGACAGGAACAATGGAGTGCGGAGGGGTGGGAACACAGGAAGAGGGACAAACCCCCATGATCTCTGGTCCAAATTTAAGTTTCCAGCACATTTTAGAGGTTGTGTAAAAGCGGCCAATTTGTTTCCGAGAGGCTCCTTGTGAGTAATGCCTTTATGGCAGGTTGGTACATCATGGCCCTCTCAATGTTGCAAGCCTTGTGGTCTTGACCCTGTTGGCTTTCTAGCAGGGCTGAGAGGGGATTTCACTAGCCATGTTCTTGTGCCAGATGGAACCTCTGGAGTCCCAGCCTGAAATTCTCTAGCATGGGCAAAATGCCAAGGAAACCCCCTCAGTTTTTATTCCAAGTGAGTCTCTCTCCTCTATTTCCCTTCCTTAGGAGACACAGCAATTACACCATAGATGGGCAGCCATTTCTATGCTGTCTGCAAAAAATCTGCCAGGAAGGGCAACCAAGGGAAACATCAATGCTGCAGTATTAAAGCACACACAAGCGGCCACGCTATCCCGTTTATGTTAAAAATGCAAGGAAATGAAATGCAAACGTGGCTGCCCCTCTCGCTGCTCTCTTCCACTATGAGACTCCAAGCGTGCTTTCATTCACACCAAGATTGACATTTTCAAGGAGGAGGGGGCCTTTGAGCAACAGAGGAAATTACCCAGTGTTGCTGGGAAGAACCAGTTCCCCTGGGAACAGAAGGGGGGGGGAGATTGTTGTGCAGTGAACGGAGATGTGTGGGCATTTGTTTGCCTATCGTCTTAAGCTGGAACATGTCTGGGAGATCTCTGAGCTTTCCTGCCAGCCCTCCTGTTTCTATACTTTTAAGGTCAAGTCAATAGGGCAAGTGGTCCCGCTGGACTTACCTACAAACAAGATCCCCAATTGTGTTCATGGCTGAAAACCTGGATAGCTAGGGGGAGTGAAAGATAAGGCAATTAAAAATAAAAGGATAAAAGCTGCTTTGTCAATGAGGGGCAATTTAAAATGACCCATGCTTCCATTGACTGTTCCCCCCATCTGTGCTTCCACCTCCAAGTGTATTACTAAGAGCAAAATAAATGTCCACCAGTCTTCGAGGTTTGGCCACATCTCTACCTGTTGTTCATAATGGAAGGAGAAGATAGGAGGAGTAATGGGGGGGGCGCAAAGGGTTAAATCCTTCCCTTATGCTATAGCTCTGCCGTCCCCACCCCCAGATTCTCAACACTTGTTTGTTAAAGTAAAACCAACGGTCAAGGTGAGATATATGCCACATATGTGGATTTCATTTCACCCAAACTTTACTTTGGTATGCTATGTTCTGTTCTATCTGTTCAGCCATGCAGTAGGGCCAGTCCTAAAGTTCTGAGCACTGTCAAAGAACATCCTCGAGGATGTTGCATATGCAGCCTCTGTTGTGCTTATGAGGAGGTAGTCAGGCAGGTATTCCCTGGACTAGCACAGCCGTGTTTTTAATAAAAGCAAAGTGTCCCATAGCAATTCAAGTAATCTCTGGGTGGTTCACAGTTTAATTATGCAGGCTACACCTTGCCTCCCACCCCCTGAGCAAGCTGGGTACTCATTTTACCAACCTCGGAAGGATGGAAGGCTGAGTCAACCATGAGCCAGCTACCGGGAATTGAACCCCAGGTCATGAGCACAGTTTTACCTGCAGTACAGGCACTGAACCACTGTGCCACGAGGCTCTAAATCTTTCTTGTTTGCATGCAGGGTAGACTAGATGGTGGTCACTCTCAAATCAAATGGAATAAATAGAACCCAATTCAAAGTGCTTGTTTTGACATATAAAGCCCTAAACAGCTGAGGTTAGGAACTAGATACCTGAAGGACCACTTCTTTCCATATTAACCTACCCAGCAATTAAGATCTAGCCAGGGGGCCCTCCTGAAAGAGCCATCCCTCAAGGAGGTGAGAGGGATGGTTTGTAGACACAGGGCCTTTTCGGCAGCTGCCCCCAGGCTATGGAATGCCCTCCCAAGTGAGATCTGCCTGGCGCCAGCAGTGATGACATTTCGGTGCCAGGTAAAAACCTTCCTGTTTCAGAAGTTTTTTAAATGACATAACATAGATCAGTGATGGCGAACCTATGGCACAGGTGCCAAAGGTGGCACTCGGAGCCCTTTCTGTGGGCACTCAACATCACCCCTTCATAGTTACCTGTATACAGGTTCAATTACTGTATTGGCACTTTGCAAAAAAATTAGTGGGTTTTGAATTGCAGTTTGGGCACTCGGTCTCTAAAAGGTTCGCCATCACTTACATAGATGTTTGGGTCCTAATGGCAATTTTAGTGTTTTGTATTTAAATGTTTTTATTGTTTTTAATGGTTCATGGACATTTTTAATATTTTAACTGTTTTAACTGTTCATTTTAATTATACGTTGCCAAGAGACCTTTGGGTAGTGGATGGCATATAAGTTATAATTAAATAAATAAATAAATAAATAAATAAATAAATAAATAAATAAATAAATAAACTTGCTAGGACAAGAATGAGCCAAGAACCTGAATCTCTGTACCAAAGACCCAGAGCTGATGGGAAGGAAAGTTGATTGTAGCCTGATCAGAAATCACTACAGAAAGAAATAGTTTAAACTGAACTGATCACTGTTGCTTCTGGCTGGGTGGGGATCATTGACCTTTGACCTTTTGTAGAGTGTAGTTTTCAGTAATAGAAGCAAGGCTTTGTTGATTCTTAGACTTTCTTCTTTTTTGTTGAAACTGTGCTTATGTTTGTGTATTTCAATGGCTTCCCTGTGCACTCTGACATAGTGATTGGTAGTGTTGTCCAGTACCTCTGTGTCCTGGAAGAGGATTTCATGTCCAGTTTGTTTCAGGGTGTGTTCAGCTACTGCTGATTTTTCCGGTTGTTTTAGCCTGCAGACACTGCATTCAAAGGCTTGTTGCGAGAGCAACGTCTTAGCAACCATTTAAAAACATAGAGATAGAGCCTGACAGGGAGTTGGCATCAAACAGCTGGTACCACTGCCAAGAAGACCTGACTTGATGATTTTCTCGCCTCCTTCAGGGTGGCCACGCCCTGAGAAGCATTGACTGGGAGGATCTGAAGACGCAGATGGATGATCATGGAATAAGATGCTCCATCAAGTAATGGGGTCCCAATCAGTGAAGTGCTTTATAGGTGAGCATCAGTACCTTCAACCTGACCCAGAACATGACAGGTAACCAGAGCCAGAATTGCAGAGACACAATCAAATTTACTTAGACTGGCCAGCGGGTTCTTAACCTGCTGCCTGGTCAGCTTCAGTAGTTGATCTATTGCAATTGGGAAAGTGTCTTTTCAGAGGCAAGCTATGAGGTAGGAAAGGGGATAATTCTGACTCCCTTCCCAAAGGCACAAACACTGTGCAAAGCTCAAAGGGAGCATTGTCATGCGTGAGGGAGAAAGCCCCCTGCAGAATCCCACAGCACCTTTGTGGCTTTTTTCAAATGACTGCAGCGGTAACGTTCGTATCAGATCCGGAGCAAAGAGGTCCCCAATGGGCACTCTAGAGCCATTTGCCTGCAACTGATTGTCTGGAAACCACTTCCCGTTGCCGCTGAAACTAGAGCGGTAAGAATCAAAGTGGGGTGGAAATAAAAGATTTATTACTTGTGAAGTGGCTAATGTGATTAGTTTTATTGCAAGGGAGAGTTAGTGAAGCTATAGTTTTTGATCTTGGTCTAGCTTGGGAATTGTAACCATGTTCAGCGCTAGACGCTCAGATCTTAATGCTTTGGGCAAAAGGGCTCATTTCTTTGAAGTGTGTCTTTCTCTCCTTCAGCTCCCCAACCCCCTTGCCAGTCCAGGCACAGAGAAAAGGAAAGATATTTAAACAGACCAGCTGGATTAGAAGGACAGCATCTCTGATCTCAATGGCTCCAGATGTGGCCAGTCTCCCCTCTGCACTTCTCCAGACCAATGTTGATCCACTTTGCACAGGTCAAGCTGACTTCCCCTTGAGGAGTTATGGACTCCTGATATTACAGTTGCCATCCGATCTCGCCTGATTTTGGAAGCTAAGCAGGGTCGGCCCTGGTTAGTACTTGGATGGGAGACCACCAGGGAATACCAGGTGCTGTAGGCGCCTGGAGTAGGAACTGGCAAACCACTCCAGTATTCGTGCCAAGAAAACTCCATAGATGTGGGGTCACAAAGGGTCGGTCACGACTGTAACGATGCAACACACACACACACACATTCCAACGAGACCATGCTGACCAAGGGATTCAAAACCTCATAGTCCAAAATAGTAACATTCCCAAGCTCAGGTCTGGCCTGAAGCTCACAGATCTCATGACACAGTGGTTGTATTGTAGTGAAGACTCTGCTTATGACCTGAATTCGATCCTGGGCTCAGGCAGCTGCATGGAGATTGACTCAACCTTCCATTGTTCCAATATCAGTAGACTGAATAATCAGCTTGCTGGTGTAGCCTCCATAATTTAATTGTAAACTGTTCAGAGAGTATTCCATGCACCACCACCATCACCACTACCACCACCACCACCACCACCATCTTAGAACTGCTGAGGTGCAAAGGACCCTATAGATCAGGCATGTCCAAACTTCAGCCCTCCTGATGTTTTGGACCACAAGTCCCAGGATTCCAAGCCTGTATTTCCAATGGCAAAGGACTGTGGGAGTTGTGGTCCAAAACAGCTGGAGGGCTGAAGTTTGGACATGCCTGCTATAGATCATCAAGCCCAGCCCATGTCCAGGAGGCACAGTGAGGATTCAAACTGCCATCCTCTTGCTCTGCAGCTAATAAACCAGTGAGCAGTACACTCTTGCTTTACATGTCACTGACAGTTATGGCCAATTAGCTGAACCAAGCTGACAGAGCTAGTGTGAAAATAAAGGGGAACATATATGTTTCCCTGAGGTCCTTGGCTGAGGTGGGGAGGATCGAAATGTAATAATGGCTTAGGAGCTAGATACCTGAAGGACTGCCTCCTTCCATATGAACCTACCCAGCAATTAAGATATAGCCAGGGGGCCCTGCTGAAAGAGCCATCCCTCAAGGAGGTGAAAGGGATGGCTTGTAGGAACAGGGCCTTTTCGGCAGCTGCCCCCAGGCTATGGAATGCCCTCCCAAGTGAGACCTGCCTGGTGCCGACATTGATAACATTTCAGCGCCAGGTAAAAACCTTCCTGTTCCAAAAGTTTTTTTTAACTAATGATTGTGGGTCCTGATGGCAATTTTAGTGTTGTGTTTTTAGTGTATTGTATTTATTGTATTTACATGTTTTTATTGTTCTAATTTTATTGTAATTTTGATGTTTTAATTGTCTATTTTGATTGTGAGCTGCCTTTGGGTAGTGGGCAGCATACAAGCTAAATAAATAAATAAATAAATAAATAAATAAATAAATAAATAAATAAATAAGGCGACATACTCTGGCTGGCAGTGGCATCCCAGCTGGCACAAAGGAATGTTTCTAAGGCCTTCTTCCTACCTTTCACAGATGCCAGGGACAAGGTCAAGCTAGTGATTCAATCTGTACTGTAGCACCAGGGCATGGGCGATGAAGACCCTTCAGGAACATTAGGCAACAGTGCCCTGTGTCTCTAGTCAGAGGTTGGTCCAGAGTGGTTTGTGCCCTGTCTGATTTGATATGTGTCCCATATACACGGCAATCTATCAATTTGCAAAGTTTGCCCTGCTCTTCATGAAGTCTTGAGGTATGATTTGTATTCCTGCATTCATCAGGGGTTTGGACTCAATGGCCTCATTGGCCCTGTGTGTGTGTGTGTGTGTGTGTGTGTGTGTGTGTGTGTGTGAGAGAGAGAGAGAGAGAGAGAGGGGGGGGTACATATGTGGGGTAAGGGTTACCCAATATTTATAGGATATATACCTGAAGGATATAGAAGAGCTTTGCCCAATTGGGGGACTTCCAGATGTTTTGGCTTACAATTGTAAACCAGCACATCTGCAGAATGCTACACAGCTAAAAACTTGTTGTTTCCCCAATACCACTGGAAACTAACACATTTTGGTCCCAGGTTTCGAGGGGTTCTCCAAAGCACGGAAACGCCATTGAGAACAAGTTTCAGCACCTTGGCTAGCTCCTGGAAATGCTTCTCTACAAACTGGTCCCTTCCTGTGATGTCGGAGCAACCAAACTCCACTGCACTTTGCACTATGGCTTGAAAGTCAACCCCACTGAAGGCCCAAATCAGTTTGCCTTGAGTAAGACCTGCAACAAGCAGAGCAGAGTGAAGACCTGTGGTAGAGAGCTGCTCTTTCCACTTGTTTTCGGCTGCCATCTGCTCCTCACTGTGCTCTTTCTCCTAAACTTCCTGTTAGTGTGCATTCTGTAGCCACTGAGAACAATCACGGCTAATCCACTGGTTTTTGCTTTCCTCTCTTCCTCTCCCCCCCCCAAGATGTTTTCGTGTTGCTAGGTAGCGTTTCTCAGGTAACCTTTGAGTTACAGCAAAGGATTCCATATCCACATGTTGTTAGCAAAGTTCCCAAAGAAAGATAGCATTGTCCTGCCTTTCTTTTTTCCTTTCTCACGAGCCTTCGCTATTTAACATGTTCTTTGCCTGGATGCCTCTCTCTCTTGTTTAAAATAAATGGTGAATTGGAATTTGAAATCTATAAGGAGAAGGGGGTAGAGGGGGAATGAGTATGGATAATATTCTAGGGATGTGTTGAACTGGATGTGACCTTTTAGACAGCAGGGACACCTACCCTTGAAATCTTTTACTCTAGTAGTGAGTGCTCCCTGTGGGCATTCAAGATAAATTTAAGCAATCAACTGGCAGATCTCCTTTGATTTGAATTCCAGCCTTGACCAGTGGGTTGGGCATGGTGGCCTTATAGACCCTTTACAATGTCATGTTTCTATGATAGTTGCCCAGGGGTATTCTTTTTGGATTTTAAAAACAAACTACTGAGTTTGAGACCACCCTTGAGTTTAGTACTAGATCACCTCTGCACAGACAAAATAAAGCTGTAAATCAATAGGAAATGGAAACAACTATGACAAACTACAGCAGACCCCTAGGTTTTAGGATGCCACAGGATGTGGTCATGGCATCTGGCCTGGATGTCTTCAAAAGGGGACTGGACAGATTCCTGGAGGAGAAGTCCATCACAGGTTACAAACCATGATGGAGATGTATAATCTTCAGGCTTAAAACCAGGGTACTTCAAGGGCCAGATGCAGGGGAGAGGTATCAGGAGACAGATATCTAGTCTCATGCACTTCCAGATGCATTTGATGGGGCCACTGTGAGATACAGGAAGCTGGACTAGATGGGCCTTTGGACTGATCCAGCATGGCTCTTCTTATGTTCTTATGTTCAGTAGTATGTGCATATGGATTTGTTTGCTATGGAGACCTTCAGGAAACTGTACCTTTTCCCTTCTGCCATAGCAGCTTTTTTGACAAAGAAGCTGACCTGATGGGTGCTGGGCAGCTTTGTTCTTTTGAGCAGGAAGTTAGGACTGTCCAAAGCTTGTCAGCTGGGCCTTCTCTTCAAGTGAGTACAATTCAGGCGTCTGCAAGGTATAGATCAGTGGTTCTCAACCAATGGGTCTCCAGATGTTCCTGGACTGCAACTCCCAGAAATCCTGGCCAGCTCAGCTACTGATGAAGGCTTCTGGGAGTTGCAGTCCAGGAACATCTGGGGACCCACAGGTTGAGAACCACTGGTATAGATCCTACAGATGGTACTCCTAGAAAGTATAATTTGGGGTTTTAATATGTAAAGTGCACATCCCTGCTATGAGGTCTGAAAAGGAATACTGCATGGTCCGCCAGGTAAATGTTCTGAGGTTGGATGGCCTGAGAAGGATAGAAATGCTGATGAACAAGCTATTCCTGGCAAGTTTGTGGCTATTCAAGGTGCAGAAGCCAGTTTTGTCAAGAAAAATGCATAACAAACACCATCCTCATGGAAAGCAATAGCAGATCCTGGAACGAGGTTCTGTACAACTTTCTGGGAATCAACTTTGGTATCCTTTCCTTAGTTGGATCACCACTCATGCCATTTAGGAAGGAAGTTGAGGTTGAGGAAGGATAACTTATTATTCTTATTTTAATTAATTCTGGCACATGCCCTAGAAAGCAAACAACAAAGTTCCCCTGGAACGTATTCCTCATTTACACATGCTAATTACTTCAATTTCCATAGTTCTATGCAAAGACCAACATCTTCCCTATTAGAGGGGATCACATTTCTCATTAACTTAAGCAAATACCCCCTTCTTCAACACAAAAACCTGTGGTAGCTGAATTTAACATTGTTGCATGCATTTAGAGGTCCAAGAAGCTCTGTGGGATTTTTCCTATCCAGTTTTGGTAGCGACCTGAAAAAGACAGCCAGAGAAAGGGATCATGTATTAATAACAATCAGAGGGTAAATCTTTTACGAGTCCCACTTCATGACGCTGCTGTTGGCCTTTGTTTCTCAAACACTGGAAAGCTGGGCTGCCGTTGGCTAAGATCTCTCGTTTGTGTGCACCCGACTGCAGCGCCTGAGGGTAAGTGAGAAATGAATGCTGCTCCTCAGAAATCTTCCCATTGTCTTTCTGAATCAATCCATGCCTGGGCTTAATTCTCCAGACTGAAAGATCAGCCGTGGACCAGGGCTGCATTGATCTGGAAGCCTTCCCTCTTTTTAGGGCAAAGATACGGAAGCTTTCTCAGGAAGAGGGTCAAGTCAGTTTCAGAGGAGTCCTTGAGGGCTCTTCTCTAGAGGAGGCTGGGCCAGAAAAGGCCATGTACAGTATTTTAGCTTAACGTTCTTATTATCAGACTTTAGGGTGAGCATTTCACCGTTTACCATGAAAGCAATAAATACAGAAATGAAGAAGGCACCAAAACCCATTGGGCAAATTCCTGTTGCATAATTTTGTTCTGGTCTAACTTGGACCTATATGCCCTAAGCACATCCGATCTCACCTGCTTTCAGAAGCTAAGCAGGGTCAGCCCTGGTTAGTACTTGGATGGGAGACCACCAGGGAATACCAGGTGCTGTAGGCGCCTGGAGTAGGAACTGGCAAACCACTCCAGGATTCCTGCCAAGAAAACTCCATGGACATGGGGTCATGAAGAGTCGGTCACAAATGTAATGACGCAACACACACAACACACAACCCGGACAAGGGGCTGGAAGCATTTAATGTAAAGTAAACAAAGGCATGCAGTGCCCCCGCTTTTAGGTTCAGAGACTCCCTAGAACTACATTTTGACCCAGACTAGTGGTTCCCAACCATGGGTCCCCGGATGTTCTTGAATTCCCAGAAACCCCTGAATGGCACAGGTAGTGGTGAAGGCTTCTGGGAGTTTATTTTATTTATTTATTTATTTTAGAGTATTTTTACCCCGCCTTTCTCCATGGAAAAAGGACCCAAGGTGGCTTACAGAATGAGGGATAATATACAGTCCAGTACAATTAAGACATGTTCAAGTACTGAGAACAAGGAATTGAAGGACATCTTATAGCATTAATAGACAACATTACATTAAAGCTACAAGAGAATGCGAGCAGTTAAAGGGGAGTAAAGTTCCATGTAAGGTTATGAGTGATGGAAACTAACATTGAAAGCATAGTGGCAATGTAAACTCATAATGTTATAAGTAGTTATAAACACAAAGTCTATGTGATCCTGTAAATTCATATGAAAGACACATAATAGGTAGACCGTCATTCAGGGAAAGCTTGCCTGAAGAGAAAGGTCTTTGCCTGTTTCTGGAAAGACAACAGAGATGGGGCAGTCCTGGCCTGTAGTGGGAGGGAGTTCCAGAGTCTGGGCGCAGCAGTCGAGAAGGCCCTTTCATGGGTTCCCACGAGATGTACCTGTGAGGGTGGAGAGATGGAGAGAAGGGCCTCTCCTGATGACCTTAACACCCAAGTCGGTTCATACTTGACATTCGATCTTGGAGATAGCTAGGACCCAGGTTGTACAGTGCTCTGTAGGTCAAGGTCAGCACCTTGAATTGTGCCCAATAGTTGATTGGCAGCCAGTAGAGATGTTTTAATAAGGATGTAATCTTTAGTAAGGGTGATCTCTGTACCCTGTCCTAGTCAGCAGTCTGGCTGCTGCATTTTGTACCCTTTGAAGTTTCCTGAGACTTTTCGTTGGTAACCTCACCTAGAGCAAATTACAGTAGTCTAGCTGGGATGTCACTAGGGCATGTATCACCATGGCCAGAGCTGGTTTCTCAAGATATGGGTGTAACTTGCATACTACGACCCAAGGTTGGGAACCACTGACCTGGAGAAACCTTGGCTACCTTCATGACAGTAGGGGGTGCTTTTACTGACAAAATATTGTATAGTGGGTAGTTGAACACAAGACTTTCTGCAGGGGAAGCATGCAATCTTGTCCTCTGTCAGTAAAGCAATGATATTTTCTCTCTCTTTCTTGATGCTAATGATTGAATCTGGGACTTTCCAACTATCAGACGCAGGACTTCACCCACCCTTTGCACGAAAAACACTGCCTCAGGAAGTGGACTTGATAGCTTGCATTATAGCAGTTAGTCGTTAAGGTCCCATAATTTCCCCCTTTCTTATTTTATTTTAATTTAGTTTTAGTTATTTTGTCTGTTAATACTCTTGTGTCAATTATTTCTAAAACTAAGACCCCAAACCTCCTTTGACTACAATTCCCAGACAGGCCTGGTCACTATCCGTACTGGCTTGTACATATGGGAGTCATAGCTCATGAATATCCAGCCTCACTCTAGACTAACAAGCTTTGCTCTGCTTGTGATATCTATCTATCTATCTATCTATCTATCTATCTATCTATCTATCTATCTATCTATCTATCTATCTATCTATCTATCTATCAATTCCTTCCTTCCTTCCTTCCTTCCTTCCTTCCTGCTCTATCTATCTATCTATCTATCTATCTATCTATCTATCTATCTATCTATCTATCTATCTATCTATCTATCTATCTATCTATCTGTCTGTCTGTCAATTCCTTCCTTCCTTCCTTCCTTCCTTCCTTCCTTCCTTCCTTCCTTCCTTCCTTATCTTCTATCTATCTATCTATCTATCTATCTATCTATCTATCTATCTATCTATCTATCTATCTATCTATCTATCTATCTATCTATCTATCTATCTTCCTTCCTTCCTTCCTTCCTTCCTTCCTTCCTTCCTTCTTCCTTCCTTCCTTCCTTCCTTCTATCTTCCTTCCTTCCTGTCTATCTATCTATCTATCTATCTATCTATCTATCTATCTATCTATCTATCTATCTATCTATCTATCTATCTATCTATCTATTCCTTCCTTCCTTCCTTCCTTCCTTCCTTCCTTCCTTCCTTCCTTCCTTCCTTCCTATCTATCTATCTATCTATCTATCTATCTATATCTATCTATCTATCTATCTATCTATCTATCTATCTATCTATCTATCTATCTATCTATCTATCTATCTATCTATCTATCTATCTATCTGTCTGTCTGTCTGTCTGTCTGTCTGTCTGTCTGTCTGTCTGTCTGTCTGTCTCTGTCACCCCATTGGGGACTGAATGTGGCTCACAAAAAATTTAAACATGTACAGTAATAGCAAGTTTGCTGTACTCAGGTTTTATACTACCTCGGTGTACCAGATTTTACAAGCCTTTATTGTCCCAGGCATTTCAGTACTATGATTTCATGATTTCAGTACTATGATTTTACCATGATTTCAGTCGTCATGGTGGTAGCCTGCCAGACTCTGAATTACAAGTCCTTGTAGTTTCAGGAGGTGCAGGAACAATAGAAAGTTCTTTTTTAAAATTTCTGTTGGCACGCCTGGGCCTTATGTGTCCTGGATTAAAAGAAAGGATTGTTTATACACTAGTACCTCATAAGACAAGTGCCCCTTAAGACGAAAAACTCATAAGACAAATGAAATTTCTGGGAGTAGGGAAAACACATTAGACAAATTTTGCCTATGGGATGTCTTGCAAGATGAATTCAATGCATTCCTATGAGAAACCACATTAAACCACATTTCATAGGGTGAATTTTTTGTAAAATGAATTGACCCGTAGAATAAATTAATTTTGTCTTAAGAGATACCACTGTATTTGATGAAGGGGAGATAATGTTATAAATAAGAGTCAGGAAATATAGCCAAAACTGGAGCAATGCCACACACACATTGGATACCAACAACTATCATGGAGCAGCAACAACTGGATTGTCTGGTTGAGTTGAGAGTAATTTTCCCGCTTGTGTATGTCTAGTAATATGCTTAAAGGCTATAGATTGCCCGAACTTACTGTAATACTTTTCATTTTTATTTATGTGTTTTAGAGATAGATTCTCTGCTTTTTAAATTGCATTTATTTAAGGCTACAAGTAGAGATGGGCACGACCAGGAAAAATGACGTTTCGAGTTGTCGTTTGTTGGGACGGGTCCGTTTCGGGTCGTTTCCGTTTGTTGAAGAAATTTTCGAAAATTTGTCATTTCCGTTTGTCGTTTGTCGTTTGTGTTGGGGTTGGGTTTGGGGTTGGGGTAAGTGGGCTCTTTGAGGCACCTCTCTGGGTGCCTCTGACATCTGACCCACTAAGAAGGGAAGGGAAGGGAAGGGAAGGGAAGGGAAGGGAAGGGAAGGGAAGGGAAGGGAAGGATTTCGCGTTGCCGCCGCATACCATACATTTTTACATTATGTTAGGGTTGGGGGGTAAGTGGCAGAGGCACCTCTCTGGGTGCCTCTGACTTACTAAGAAGGAAAGCATACTGGCGTACTGGCGTACAAGTTAGGGGTAGGGGTAGTGGGCTCTGGCTGGGAGGCACCTCTCTGGGTGCCTCTGTGACCCACTAAGAAGGGAAGCGTACTTGCGTATGGATCTGGGTTAGGGTTGGGGTTAGGGTAAGGGCTAGGCTTAGGGTTACGGTTAAGGTTAGGGTGGGTTAGTGGGCTGCACCTCTGGGTGACTCTGACCCTCTAAGAAGGATAGTGTACTGGCATATGGGTTAGGGTTAGGGTTAGGGTTAGGGTTAGGGTTAGGGTTAGGGTTAGGGTTAGGGTTAGGGTTAGGGTTAGTGGGCTTTTTATGCCCTCTGGCACATCCAGAAGTCTCAGTCAAAACCTGGCCATGTGATTGGTGGAATGGGTCCAAACATTTGCATGGTCCCATCTGATGGCCAGCCCATCATTGCGCAGGTGTAAAAAAATAAAAATAAAAATAAAAATAAAATAAAATAAAATCAATGGAGACGTTTTATTGCAAGAAAAACCCACTGCTGCTACTATAAAAATCAGGCATTTAAAATACCTAATTTTCAAATGTTTCTGTGGTGCTTTGGTGGATTTTTGGACCACGATTTAAAAATAAATATTGCGGTCACCATTTTGGATCCCCCCCACCGCATGGCAAATGGAGACGACGAGGATGGCCCCCCAGCCTGGTACCAGCAGCCCAGGACAGGAGAGGGGGGGAAGGCCAGGGACCCCCCCCCCAGAAACCACCCCTCTCTGGTAGGTGCCTTCACTGAGGCAGGCATATTTTTGCCTGCTTTTTTGCCCGGGAATCGGGTTTTGTTTTGTTTTTTAAACTTTTTTTCTGTGCTGCTTGGCATCACGCGATCGCCGTGATGCCATGAACAACAATGAAAAATCAGACCCAATTTTTCTTTTTCAGTTCGGGTTCGAGATGGAGCGGAGTAATTCTTGTTACCATTACCCGTTATGTAACGATAACGAGAACCAAAAACGGAAACGAGAATTTTGCCACTCTGTGCCCATGTCTAGCTACAAGATATGGCATTTTTAGAATGCAACTCAAACATTCATTTTGATAATTTATTGTACTTTTGATACTCCTGCATTTTGGATTGAATTCTGACAAGTATTTCACTGCAACGTAAGTTCAGTTTTCATCTATTTTTACATGTTTTTGTGACTACAGCTTTCCATAAGTATAAGCTTTTCAAATGCTTTTCAGCCACTTTGGGAGCATTTTTGTCCTTACAGAACTTTGAAGCAATCTAGGTAGATCAAGCTTGTAGAATTAGCCGAAACTGAGGTTGCCTGGAATTATGGCAAAAATGGAACCACAAGAAGGGCCTCCCCAGAAGATCTTAAACTCCAAGGAAGCTCATGGGGCGATAAAATCCCTCAAACAGATGGATAGATACTAATTTCCCCTCAATGACCCATTTCTTCTATGACCTGGTTAGAGATGGACATGCACAACCATTCGGTGGTGTGGTGCAGTTCTGCATTTCAGCCACACAGCTGTTTTGTGGGTACTCTGGCTTCCCTTGCCCCACCTCCTTCACTGGGCACCCACTCAGGAGGAAGTGGCATGACTTCCCAGCCCTACCTCTGCCAACAGGTGCCAGGTCAGTGCTTTCACTTAGATCACAGGTAGAATCATAGAATCATAGAATTGGAAGAGACCTCAAGGGCTATCCAGTCCATCCCCCACCATGCAGGAACCCCTCATCACAAGACTACCAACATATGGCCATCCAGCCTCTGCTTAAAAACCTCCAAAAAAGGAGACTCCACCACCCTCCTTTATGGCAGCCTATTCTATTGCCGGACAGCTCTAACCGTTAAGAAGTTCCTAATGTTCAGATGGAATCTCTTTTCCTGCAGTTTGAAACCATTGCCCGCATGCTAGTCTCTGATGCCATGGGGGAAAAATCCAGTCCACTCTTCAATGTGACACCCTTTCAAATATTTATTTCAACATAGCTATCATATCCCCCTCAGCCTTCTTTTAGAGAGGCTAAACATTCCCAGTTCCCTAAGCCATCCCTTGTAAGACATTTCCTCCAGACCTTCAACCATCCTGGTCATCCTGCTCTGGACCCGCTCAATGTTGTCAACATCCTATTTTTTTTTCAATTGAGGATTTAAAACCCTTGAGGGCTAAGGGATGAAAATGGAAACCCGTTTCTGAACTATGAAACATTTGGATGACGAAATACTCTCGATGCTTCCAGATACGGTGAAAGAGAAAGGCAGTCCCAGAGTCCCTCATATACTCCAGAGGGGAAAAAAAGAGTGAATTTGAAAGTGCACCCCTTTCTGTGCCTTTAAATTGTATTCATTTATTTGCTTAATCAAACATTTCTCACTCCATTGTTGTCATTTCTGAGCCAGTGTACAAGCGTGTGATTGTATTACAGAAAAGGCAGCAACAATATTTTGAAGCTGAATATGGTTGTGCACACATATCTGTTTGCTGAAAATATCATTAAAATTTTTAAATGGGAACCAGGGTGCATTTCTTTTAAAAGGCAACTATTAAATATGTACTGCTGCAGTTTTTTTAAAAAAGGAAGTAGCTTACATTTGATATCGTAATAAGTAGTCTTAGAATGTCTCAGAGATGTGTTATCCTTATTCTTATCATGTTTGTTCTTTCAGAAGAAGGACATATATAAATCACAAGGGAACCTAGATAGAGTATGATGAGAACACAGAGATTTTTGCTCCTTATTCAAGAGAGATTAAGCACCTAGCCTTTGAAGCGAATAATATAAAAAATGGAAATTCCCACTTTTGCATATTTTTGTCACAAAATCCTTCTCTCTCTTTGTGTTCTTGCAAATGGTGTCACATAATGCTGATGATTTGATCAGAATCATAAAGAAAATCCTGCCACTTTCCACAATCCAAGTCATGCCTATCAGTACAAGCCATAAATAAATCCATAGGTAATATGCTTATTCCCAGAATATTTGCAAAAGACTTTGGAGAGGAAGATTATTATAAGCTCTGGGCATTTGGCTGAATTGGCTCTTGGAGGTGTTTGTGGAGGCTGCCATCTCTCTACACACACAACTGCAGTGAAAGTCCAATTTCAAGTGAAATCTGGCATTCTCAAATGAGCGGGAACAATCCCAGATGGATTTTGGCGGCTGTTGTTTTATGATCTCCAATATTTACATGAAGCTTTCTTGGAAACAAAAGACGGAATGGCTTGCAGATCGTAAAACAGAGCCTAAACAAAAGAGCTAAACAGAATATTTATTTATTTATTTATTGTTGAATTTATATCCCGCCCATCTTCCCAACGGGAACTCTGGGCGGCGAACATGGCTGAACAATTCAGCAAATACAGGCAGAAAATACATAACAGAGCAATAGGAGACAAGACCAACAGGTCAACAGGAGTTAAAATAAAACATATTAAAAAAAGCAGAGGCGAAGGCGCACCCTTAAATTCTGAACTCGCCGCTGCTATAGAATTCAGCAAGTTATCGATGGCGGATTTAAAAAAAAGGGGGGGGGAGGGCTAAGCTAGGTCGCCAAAGGCCTCGCGGAATAGGATAGTCTTCACCGCTTACGAAAGGCTAGCAGGGACTCTGCAGAGCGCACTTCGCTGGGCAGGGAGTTCCAAGAAATTCGGGGGATGGAATGGCTTGCCAGATCCGCTCCGCCAGGTAGTCCGGACCCAGGCCATGGAGGGTTTTATAAACTAAAACCAGGACCTTGAATCTGAAAGAGGTAGCCAACAGCCGGGCCAGCACCGGGTGATGCGGAGACGCGCACCCGCCACCAGTCTGGCCGCTGCATTTTGCATCGCCGGAGGAGAGTCAAGGATAAATATAATATAAATATAAAGGATAAAGGAGAGTCAAGAATAAAGGAGTTTACAATTATAGTTGATGAAACACAACAGATTTCCAGTGGATTTGTATTAATTCCTGAAGGCACACCAGAGTGAAAACATTTGTTCATTTTTTCCCCAGGAAGAGACTAAGCAGAAATATAAACACAGCTCTGGTGGAAGAGTATCCATCTTAATTTTCTAAGCCATTGCTCTTGGTCATAACCAGCATCAAATTTTCAGAAACATGGCAACTGGAGTCAAGTCTCTAAAGATTACCTTAAAACTCTGGTCAGATTCTGTAAAAAAAAACATTGTCTCCTTGTTTTCTTGTTTCGAACTATGGGCTCCTGAATTCCACAGCCTACATGGCCATGTATTCCAAAGAAAGGACAAACGCCCTCCAATGTCTGTCCCTGGGATGGTAAAATTTACTCTGTGAAAATCAAACTCAAAGTCTGGTCTTCGTAGGCTTTAAACATCAGTATAGAGAACCTCACCTTGGAACAAATTGGAAATTGGTGGAGTGGAGATGTCATGAGATCAGGTGCAGGATGTTCACATTGACCTTTCAAGTATATCTTTATTATGCAAAGTGCTAGAAGCTTGATATTTAAACAAACAACACATAATGCAAGAATGATGATATTTTCAGAACTTTGAATTCTCACCCTGAATAGCCTTCTGTGTTTTTCCTGCATTCCTCTGTGTCCTGCTACATCACGTAGTGGCCCTGTTTTCCTGACCAGGGACATCTTCTGAGGTCAGCCAGAGGATGATGGTCTATCAAGAGTGAACTGCTTCCATCACTGACATCCGAGCTACAGATCTGCTGCCTGTGCTGGAATGTTATCTAATGCTCCCTCATTAGGTTTCTTAATGAACCTACAAAATATAGGTCACTGCAGCTACTTTTTGATTTTTTTAAAAAAAGGAATCAAGGATGATTACAACTGAATTTGTCATGGCCACTGAAGAGTTCACATCCATTCTGAGTTTCAAATCTAGGCCAAATTTGATACTGAAATTTCATATCCTCTGTCGGTGGAGAGTCAGGTTATTGCTTAATATTTTTTACATTTTACAGTCAAGGACACCTCACATGGGCTCATTATTGAATGCTGGTGCTTGCGGGATCTGGCTGGATGCCAACCTCAGGGCTCAGCTGGCTCCCCTAAGAGTCAATGTTTATGTGTCCTTCCCCAGCTTCCCTGCTTGGAGACATCAGGGAGAAGCAAAGTCCCCTCCTTTGAGGCTTTTGCGTCTGGGCAAATCGCTCCTAGAATTGGTGGAGTGGAGATGCCATTAGATCAGGTGCAATGTAAATGACCCCATTTACATTTACCCATCTAGGTAAAAAGAATGAATTGCACAGATATAGGATGGGGGATACTTGGCTGGAAAATAGTACCTGTGAAAGGGATCTGGGAGTCTTAGTGGACCACAAATTGAACATGAGTCAGCAGTGTGATGCGGTGGCCAGGAAAGCCAATGTGATTCTTGGTTGCATCAACAGAACCATAGTGTCTAGATCAAGGGAAGTGATAGTACCACTCCATTCTGCTCTGGTCAGACCCCACCTGGAGTACTGTGTCCAGTTCTGTGCACCTCAGTTTTAAAAAGATGTTGACAACCTCAAGTGGGTGCAGAGGAGGGCAACCAGGATGGTTGAGGGTCTGGAGGAAATGTCTTATGAGGAACAGCTTAGGGAACTGGGAATGTTTAGCCTCTCTAAAAGAAGGCTGAGGGGGGATATGATAGCTATGTTTAAATATTTGAAAGGATGTCATATTGAAGAGGGAACAGGTTCGTTTTCCACGGCTTCAGAAACTAGGACTCGGGGCAATGGTTTCAAACTACAGGAAAAGAGATTCCATTTGAACATTAGGAAGAACTTCATGACAATTAGAGCTGTTCGGCAGTGGAATATGCTGCCACGGAGGCTGGTGGAGTCTCCTTCTGTGGAGGTTTTTAAGCAGAGGCTGGATGGCCATCTGTCAGAAATATTGTGATGGGTTTTCTGCATGGCAGGGGGTAGGACTAGATGGCCCTTGAGGTCTCTTCCAACTCTTTGATTCTATTATTCTACATATGGCTGGCCATCCCAACTGGGATGGTGACAGCTGAAAGAAATGAATCTCCACTATTTTTGATCACTGATCAGAGATAATGGCAAGGTTTTGTCTGGGGACTGCCCACCAGTGCTATTCCATGTGGTGTGGAGGGGAGAACCCACCATCTCCTGTCATTGGACTAGTGCAAGCTACTCCGGTGTTGGCTCCAGGTTTAGGAAGAGATGCAGGGACAGGATTTAACCAAGAGCTTCAAAGGACCATATAGACAGCCTCTGTGGTCCTGAGGTCCTTCCCTCCTCATTTAAAGAAAGCCATTTCATGAAGCAGCTGCCCAAAATAACTCCAGCCGAGCTCATGGATTCAAGGTGAATATCTTAATGCTCTTTTGAGCCCGTAAGCTGCCTTTGCAAACGGGCACTTAAAACACTGTGAAATGGCACCGGAGCAGTTCGAAATGAAAGTGCATATAGGTAATTAACAGCTTGGAGAAGGTCACCAGGAATCCAATTGCAAAGAGCAAGCAAATAACCAACTCTCTTAGCAGGGTTATTATGCAGCCCCCTTCATATAAAGTGGCTTGGGCAAAACAGTTGCAGAGAACGAAGGTCACTGCAGGCATTGGCGAGCTATGATGCATACCTGGGTCTGGAAAAATAAAATGTGGCATGAGAATGTTTGAGAAAGGAGAGAGGCTGAAATGGAGCCCCTCGTGGTTTCACTTTGTCCTGCGCTGTTTGTGGTAGAGGAGTGGCTGACACTGGATAAAAAGAAACTACAGTCAAGTGCAGCTCCTTCATGTAATGAATTGCTATCAGCCACCGTGGGCTTGAGTGTGGAAAAGTGTGGTATCTGGGAGGCAACGGAGCCAAAACGGAACATTTTGCACACACACCCAGCCATTTTGCCACCTCCATCCCTGAGCTGAGGCACAGATCATGCAAAGAGACCTTACCGAGTACCTGTAATGGAGCTGATAAGGCAGACTTATTATTGTAGCATTCAGCTGGGACTGCTGGTGGCGTCGGCTGCCCGGCACATTTGGAAATCGATGTATCACATATATATTCCACCCTTCATCCAGTTTATCGCTACAAAGACCATGTGAGGAAGGCATAAGAGTATAAGATACTTATGTTAATAGGGGACACTTGCATTTGCCATGTACCCTCCAGATGAACCTGTTCTTGCTACCACTTACTGCTTGGTGGATCCTGATCCTTCCACCACCTACCAGCCATTTGTTCGTCCACATCCCTATCCCTATCCCTATCCCTATCCCTATCCCTATCCCTATCCCTAATCCCTAAACCTAACCCCCAACCCCATTTCCAAATGTGAGCCCCAGAGAGCTCTCCAGGTCTTAGACAGTCCTCGCCTGGAAGGCAGAAGGAACTGGTAATCCCATCAGTGATCATGAAACCCTAACCTTCTACCCTAAACACAACCCCAACCCTACTCTCACATCTCCTTGATCTCCAGTCATTCTCCACTAGTGGTCATTACTAGAGATGGGCACGAAACGAGCAATTTTTTTGTTTTTGTTTTCATTTTTTGTTTCATTACGCAACGAAAATGAAATGAACTTTTTAGAAAAAACAAACCGAAAATGAAAAACCCAATTTGCCGTGTTTTTCATTTTTGTTGCAGCAGATCCATTGAACTAAAAAGAATGCTAACGAAACAGCAATTTTTTGTTTTCGTTTTTGTTTTTTTGTTTCGTTACCTAACAAAACAAAAAAGATTTTTTTTTGCAAAAAATGTCACGAAAACGAAAATGAACTGAAACGGACCCCTAAACGACCAAACGACAAACGAAACACCATTTTTATTTATTTATTTATTTATTTATTTATTTATTTATTTATTTATTTATTTATTTATTTATTTTTACAGCTTATATGCCGCCCACTACCCAAAGGTCTCTGGGCGGCTTACAACAAGGAATTAAAACAGTTAAGACATAAAATATCAATAAATAATTAAAACAACAGCAAAACCTTATACTAAAATCATCACTAAAATTGCCATCAAAGGACCCCAGTCTATGTTGTATCAATTAAAAAACTTCTGGAACAGGAAGGTTTTTACCTGGCGCCGAAATGTCACCAATGTTGGCGCCAGGCGGATCTCACTTGGGAGGGCATTCCATAACTTGGGGGCAGCTGCCGAGAAGGCCCTATGTCTACAAGCCATCCCTCTCACCTCCTTGAGGGATGGCTCTTTCAAGAGGGCCCCCTGGCTAGATCTTAATTGCCGGGTAGGTTCATATGGAAGGAGGCGGTCCTTCAGGTATCTAGGTCCCAAGCTGTTTAGGGCTTTATATGTCAAGACAAGCACTTTGAATTGGGCTCGGGCAGCAACTGGTAACCAATGCAGGTTACGTAGAATCGGCGTGATCTGATCTCTGGTGGCCCCACCACTCACCAGCCGCGCCGCACGATTCTGAACCAGTTGCAATCGCCGGACCGTCTTCAAAGGCAGCCCCACGCAGAGCGCATTGCAGTAATCAATACGGGATGTTACCAGCGCATGCGTAACTGTCATGAGGCTCTGCTCGTCTAGGTAGGGGCGGAGCTAGTATATTTTCCACAGCTGAAGGAAGGCGCCCCTGGCCACCGAATCCACCTGGGCTTCCAGAGTTAGACCAGGGTCCAGAAGCACCCCCAAGCTGCAGACCCTGTCCCTTAGGGGGAGTGCAACCCCATCCAAGACAGGGAAGTGGCCCTCTAACCTGTCCGGCAAAGCACCCACTAACAGCACTTCCATCTTGTCTGGATTGAGTTTCAATTTATTAACCCTCATCCAGTCCATTATCTGGCCCAGACACGAGTTCAGGACAGAAACCGCCTCACCTGGATTGGTGGAGAATGAGAGGTAGAGCTGAGTATCGTCAGCATCTAGTCATTACTGCAAAAAAAAAAAATTACCACTGAATTTCATTCGTTCATTTTCTGCTCCTTTAATGCTCTCTCTGCTTTGAGTCTACAAATTGGGAAATAAAGTAGGCAGAGCAAACATAACCCTGACTCATATATTCCCAGCATGGAAGCCCAGCAACCCGAAAGCTGACGTTTTAACTTCCCCGAAAGTAGGACAGCATTGTGTATAGCAGACAGAGAATCTAGCCGGCGCTTGAATGCCCTTGTTAAGATTAACCTGCCTCCTTCCAATCAATGAGTGTGATTTGTATGTTGTTTGCCCAGCTGCCTGGCAGGAAGCCTCAGGCTGCCTCTTATGCAAAAGAACCAGCAATAAATTTAAAAAGTAATGGTGCATCGATTTCATAGTGCAACTTTCACAAAAATGTTTCTTCGACATTTTGGTTGGAAATGGAGGCTCAGTGCTTCAGAAAGGAGGGGCCACTAGAAATGTGTGGTATTGCCTTCTCTGCTGTGTATCAAAGTGTCAAATGGGGACACATGACCAGCGGCAGATGGAGGGAAAGCCCAACAAATTGTAAAGCCAGTATCCTGTTCACTGTTTATATGTATGAAACTCCAGTTGCACTAGCAGGCCACCCCAGAGAATTATCATCTGACTGTGCTTGGTGGGACATCATTTAACTGAGTATGTTTTCCTTCCTCTTGTTGCACAGGGGTTATGATTCAGAGGAAAACACAATCAGAAATTGGCCAGAGAAGGTTTCAAAGGAGATCTGGAAGCATGGGATTACCACTTTAGAGGCATGCAGATGCACTAGGTGCAGATCTAGCAGCAACCAGCATGGCTCAATGACGTTATAGTCTGTGCCTGTATTAGGCACCGTAGCTAGTCAGCAGCCTGGGCTCCGCATGGCACCAAGAACTTTCTATTCCTTTTCTCATCTGAGAGAGATTCGGCTAAGAACATTAGTTGGCCTCCTGCTGGTTAGCAGCTGGTGCCTTGATGTAACTGATGAACCAGCTCATGATTAGAATTGGGCATGGCATGGGAAAACCACAAGCCACAAACTTTCTGAAACTTTCTAACAAAATGAACTTTTCATGGTTCCTGTGATTCTCAATGTCCAGAGGGTGGTGGTGGTAAAACAACCCCGCCCAAGTTAGAGATGCTAAACCCATCATTTGCAGCTGAACAAAGAGCACCTTCCTGGGGTGATCTGTTGGGTGCACAGTAGGACCCACATATCCACTGATTCATTATCTACTGATTCAGTTATCCACAGTTGGCAGAGGAAAAATAAATAAATAATTCAGCAGCCGCAAAGCAAGCTACTGTCACAAAGAGCAGCTGTAAAGCAAGCTAATGTTGCAAAACAGCAGCTGTAAAGCAAGTTACTATCACAAAACAGCAGTTTTTGGTGTTCTCTCTTATCCACGGTTTTCATTATCCACGGGAAGGCTTAGAACCAACCCCAGCGAATACTGGGGTCCTACTTTATATGTTATAATCCAGATATCCCAAATCTGGTCTTCGTCAAACTTGGACGAGGTGTAGAGGCAAGTCAGCCGAAAACCTGCTGTGAGTTTGGAACCCTTACTGTGACTGAAGGCCCTTCTTCCTCTCCCAGATAATCCTGAATTACATCCTGGTAAATCCTGGTCTGTCCCCCTAAATCTTGTTCCCACAATGAGGGTTCTCCCTGCCTTACAAATCTATGTTGTTGTTGTTGTTGTTGTTGTTGTTGTTGTTGTTGTTGTTGTTGTTGTTGATGATGATGATGATGATGATGATGATGATGATGATGATGATGATGATGATGATGATGATGTGGGGGTGAGCAGTTGGGCCAGGCGTAAAATATTTTTAATAATATCATCTACCCTGTCTGAACTGGCTAGCTCCTTTGCTGTGAGAGTTCAAATTCATCATTCTAGACTGTGAAATTGTTCTCCAAATCAGACTTTGTTGGCCTTAAACATGCCAGCTGTGTCAGACAATTTCCTATAGCCCTAAACAGGATTATGGATTGCGAAATGCTTTTAGATTATGAGGGTATCAGCCTAGGAAAATTTGAGGGAACAAAATTGAGGAAAGGTGTACTTCAATTATTTCCAATTACCTTCCTTGACCCATTTCAGTCTGGCTTTTAACACCACTTGACTCCCATCATCTCTATACTTTCCCTGGTTAATTTCACAGGGACTCTATTCTACAATATTAGAACAGACTTGTCTGTTCCATCAAACCAACTCTGCCATTGTTTTTATTGTTGTTCTGTGCCATGGAGTCACCCCTGATGCGCGGTGACCCCATGATATGCAAGATCCAAAACGTCCTGTTCTCAACTGCTCGGCTTAGCTCTTGTAAACAGAAGCCTGTGGCTTCTTTTAGGGGATCAATCCGCCTCGTATTTGGTCTTCCTCTTTTCCTGTTGCCTTCCACCTTTCATAGCATTTTTGTCTTTACTGGACACATCATGCCTTCTCATGATGTGCCCCCAAACAGGGCAGCCTCGGTTTCACCATTTTTGCCTCCAGAAATGGTTGAGGTTTTAATTTAGCCTAGGACCTCCTTGCTCATCTTTCTGGCAGTCCAGGGTTTTCACAAAGCTGTCCATCACCACCACCTTTCAAATGAACCATTTTTATTTCCTCTCAGCTTTCTTTACTGTTCAGCTTTCATACCCATATGTGTGATCAAGAATACAAGAGTGTGGGTGATTTTGGCCTTGGTCTCCAGTGACACATCCCTCCACTTAATGAACTTTTCTAATTACTGGCCTTCTGAGTCTCAGCCTTCTGGTTTCTTGGTGGCCACAGACTCCCTTAGGATTGATGGCTGAACTAAGGTGTACAAAATCTTTCACTATTTCTGTTTCTTCGTTGTCAAGTCCATGTGGCCCTCCCACATGGCTATGCCTTTTGTCCTGAAGGTACATTTCCTCATTCCTTGTCTACCTCTACAGCAGTAGTGGTGAACCTTTGGCACTCCAGATGTTTTGGACCACAACTCCCATAATTCTGGGTCTAGACTGCCAGTGACAAAGGACTGTGGGACTTGTGGCCCAAAACATCTGGAGTGAGGAAGGTTCACCACCACTGCTCTAGAGCGACCTGGATAAACCCTTCTCTACCACATTTACTACAAGAGGTTTCTGCCTACACCAGGGGAGTCCAAACTTTTTTCAAGGAGGGCCAGATTTGGTGAGGTGAAAATGTGTGGGAGCTGACCATTCGGCTGTGTTTGGTCCCTGGGCTGGACTTTGGACAAGTCTCTATAACATGCAAAGAGGCGGGGAGGATGCTGCAGCAGAGGAGTCGGGGGGGGGGCAGGTAGGCCAGGCAGGTGGCTGCGGGGGATGGACAGAGGCAGGGAGGGCAGGCAAACCATAAAACTGCAAGCTAACACCTCCATCCGGTACGGGGAGGGGCCAGCTGGTGGGGATGTGTGACAGGCTGAGCCTTTGGGGAGAAGAAGCCACAGGCTGCTCAGAATTTGAAAATGGCCCACATTTGGCCCCCGGGCCTGACTTTGGACATGCCTGGCCTAGACGAATGGAAGGAGCACCATAAGTGAGAGAAGGCTTGATTTTAAAACATTTGAAGGAGGTCAGAAAGGCAGAAGCAGGGTGCAAACAGATCAGAAGATGGGCCCACATCACAGAGGTTCCCCTGGGAAGAGGTTTAGCCTCTGCTGTTTGTTTTGCTTCATTTTGCGAGCACAGCTCACCGTGTGCCTTCCTGTATCGTACTGTGAGACATTATGCCTTCTGTAGGAAGTTCAAATGACTTCATTGGGGAATGTTCATTATGTGAACACACACTCACAGAGAGAGAGAGAGAGAGAGAGAGAGAGAGAGAGAGGAGTAAATAAACAGCATTTCATTCCAAGTCTAATTTTGAAATGAAGGACATAGGCTGGGAATAATTCTTGAGATGGATACATTTTTATTTGTTCAGCGATAACCTACTCATTTTGATGGGAAAGTGATTCACATAATAAAACACTTTCTTTGTTATTTAGAGAAGCGCTCTCCATGCATGGATGATGTGCAGATCCCGTCTGTGAAAAATTTGGCTGTTCACGTCTAAATCTGTTGTTTTCCCTTGAATTTGCTTCAGTGATGTATTTGAGGAGAATCCTCAATATTAGTGTCCGTATCTCACATAGGAGGGAACGGGTGGCAATGCTGCACAAGAGATGAACGAGTGATTCAGGAAGGAAGTATTATATCCATCTCTTTTCTTCTCAGATGCTGGGTTTAGCATGCCAAAAAGGAATCCGTGCATCGCCAACAGTAGGAGATAAAAGTGAAGCAACAACTAATTATTTCCCTTTACCGGTCCACAGTTGAAAGCATCCTCACATATTGCATTACCGTTTGGTATGCTGGATTGACAGCTGCTGACTGGAAGACACTACAGAGGGTGGTAAGCACAGCTCAGTATACCACGGGCTGTCCCCTGAGTGCACTGGACAACATCGCTAGGGATCGTTGCCTCAGGAGGGTTGAAAAAATTCTTAAGGATGATTCACACCCCGGTCAGCACCTCTTTACCTTGTTACCATCAGGCAGAAGATATCGTAGTATAGCCTGCTGCACCAACAGACCAAATAACAGTTTTTATCCATGGGCTGTCAGACTGCTGAATGGGAAATAATCCCAGGAGAAGTCTAGAAGAACTGACCTGTGGGCTGGTGCATTCTGTGTCAAGTACACAGGGTGCAATAAGACTGAGTGGGATGGTAGTGAGGTGGGGGTGGGGGTGGGCAAGGGAGACTCAGCCAATTTCATTGTGCACATGTACATTGACATTAAAGGTATTATTATAAGAGTGCTGCTTTATTGGGTGGCTGTGCATTTATTTCTCCACGGAAAGACTGTATTAATTCTCAGTTGCTATACGATGCAGTGGAGTAAAAGGAGGAAGTGGAAAAGAGAAAAGGGCATCTTTTAATCTGACAAGAGTTCAGCATCTTTGTCACAAAATATCTCTAATGGAAGTCACTCTTAACTACTAGGAAATTTGGCAACCTGGCTGAAAATTTCACATGGCATACATAGTGTTTTTACATTTATATACAGTAGGTTGAGAGGCCCAGACTGGCTTTTTCCACTTTAACAGGGTGTGAAAAACAAAGTGAGGCACTCTCCTCTAGCAGAACGAAATATCCATGGTTCTCAGAAGGAAAGGTCAGAGGTTGCTGTCTTCAGCACATGTTGATTAATTCTCTGCTGAATGGACAAGTTGTCGCTAGGCATGAAGATCTTCCAACAAACCTCCCATTCTGGCAGGATTCTTTCTTAGCTCTACCTAGAATGGTCAGGATTTGAACCCGGAACACTATGTATTGCAAAACATGTGTCTTACCAGTGAGTTTACAGAACTTCACTTGAGACTGGCTGATTTCTGGATGAGGACAACAGATGTAATATATATCTGATGTCCAATTGTTTAGCAGTAGCAGCAACTGAAAACTTTGAAAATTCCTAAATTAGCTTGTTATAACCCCTGACCTATAGCAACTTACATGGTGACTTCCATTTTATTTACATGTTTAGTTTAGATCTAACCTACCTTTCTCCTTAAAAGGGACTCAAGATGGCTTACATCATTAAAAGACAATAGGTGAAGTTGAAACAGTAAGTATACACATGCTTAAAAGCATCAAACACCGCACTAAAAGCAACACCAAAACACATTCAAAGTAGACATGGGCACGACTTGGCAAAATTCTCGTTTCCGTTTCCGTTTCTCGTTTCCGTTACGTAACGGAACGAAGAACGACAATTACTCTGCCAGAACTCGAACTCGAACCGACTAAAGAAAAATTGGGTCTGATTTGTCGTGGTCGTTCCTGGCATCGCAGCGATCGCAAGATGCCAAGCGGCACAGAAAAAAGTTTTAAAAATAAAATAAAAACCGGATTCCCGGCCAAAAAAGCAGGCGAAAATATGCCTGCCTGAGGGCACCTACCAGAGGGGTGGTTTCTGGGGGGGTCCCCGGCCTCCCCCCTCCTCTCCTGGGCTGCGCAAAGTGCGCATCCTCGTCGAGTCGCCACGCCAACTCGCCAAGCGGCGCGGCACAGAAAAAAGTTTTAAAAAAAAAAAACCGATTCCCGGCCAAAAAAGCAGGTGAAAATATGCCTGCCTGAGTGAGGGCACCTACCAGAGGGGTGGTTTCTGGGGGGGGGTCCCCGGCCTCCCCCCTCCTCTCCTGGGCTGCGCAAAGTGCACATCCTCGTCGAGTCACCAACTCGCCAAGCGGCGCGGCATAGAAAAAAAGTTTTAAAAATAAAATAAAATACCTGACTCCCGGCCAAAAATGCAGGCAAAAATATGCCTGGCTGAGTGAGGGCACCTACCAAAGGGGTGGTTTCTGGGGGGGGTCCCCGGCCTCCCCCCTCTCCTCTCCTGGGCTGCGCATCCTCATCGTCTCACCAACTCGCCATGCCATGCGGTGCGGGCGGGGGATCCAAAATGGGGCGACCGCAATATTTATTTTGAAATCGCGTGGTCCAAAAACACACCAAAGCACCACAGAAACATGCGAAAATAGCTATTTTTAAACTGCCTGAATTTTTTCAGTAGCAGCAGTGGGTTTTTCTTGCAACAAAACGTCTCCATTGATTTTATTTTATTTTATTTTCTTTTCTTTTTATTTTTTTACACCTGCGCAATGATGGGCTGGCCATGGGAGTGGACCATGCAAATTTTTGGAGCCATTCCACCAATTGCATGGCCAGTTGGCCAGGTTTTGACCGAGACTTCTGGGATGTGCCAGTCGGGCATAAAAAGCCACTAACCCTAGCCCAAACCCGAACCCTAACCCTAACCCTAACCCATACGCCAGTACACTGTCCTTCTTAGTGGGTCAGAGAGGCACCCAGATGTGCACCCCAGTAACTCACACTAACCTTACCCGTAACCCTAAGCCTAGCCCTTGCGCTAACCCCTAACCAGTAAGCCAGATGTGTACTTGCATTGCACTACAGCAAGTACACTTCCCTTCTTAGTGAGTCACAGGGCGCCCGTAGGGGTCCTCTCTCACTTCGTTCCCCAGCCCAAGTGCACCGCAGGCAGTGAGTCACAGAGGCACCTGAAAGAGAGGTGCCTCTGCCTGCTACTGCAACTGAAACTTAATTGTATGTATATCCAATTGGCTATGCATGCCATTTTGTAGTGGGCCACAGGAGGCACCCACCCCAGAGAGGTGCCTCCAGGAGCCCGGTTTCCCTTCATGGCGGGCCAGAGGAGGCACCCACCCCAGAGAGGTGACTCCAGGAACCCATCCCCCAAAACCAGTACTAACGACAGACAAAAACAACAAACGAAATGACAAATTTTTGAAAAATTTCGTGAAAAACGGAAATGAGCCGAAACAGGCCGGCTCTGACACATGACAACTCGAAACGTAATTTTTCCTGGTCGTGCCCATCTCTAATTCAAAGCAGTAGGCACAACAATCCATGTAAAAACACCTGCTAGCCATGAAGAAAGACAGCAAAGATGGGGCCAGCCTGGCCTCCTGTGGGAGGGAGTTCCAAGGTCAGGGAGCAGCAACAGAGGCCCTCTTCTGTCTACCCACCCAACCTCCCTCCCTACAAGGTGGCTTTTGTCAGTAGGCCATCCTAGAGTATCTCTGTATGTATTTGGCTCTTGTTCTGAAATATTACTTTTCAGTCAGATTCAACTGGTGGCCTTCAGGTTTCAAGTGAAACAACAGTCATCATGCAGAACCAAAGTCTTCCCAGACCTGCTCTAGAGGAATCAATCTTTATTCTCTGTCACAGTTTCCCCTCAACACAGTTCTGGAAATGTGGCTTCCCCTTAATTGACATGATTCTATCCTATAAATTCCTGGGAGTTGTAATTCAATGAGAGATAATTTTCTGCTAGATAACTCTAGCCCAGGCTCTCACCCCACCCTCGATTAAAGCACCAGAACCTTCTAGGAGAATTCCAAACACCATGGCTGACAGAGAGATCCAGGGTTGACCAACAGGGGTACACTCCCCTTGTCTGCCTCCGTTAGGACATTATCTTGCAAGGCGGCCAGTGCTGTTTCAGTACCATGCCATGACCCAGACCTTGATTAAAACGACTCGCAGCATCTTCCCAGAACACCTACAACTAGCCAGTTACCACAGTTTTGACTACCTTGACAGAAACAAAAGGAAAATTTGAGATGGTTTTGTCATTGTTCACATAATCCCTCACCAAATTAGAATCCTTAAACATGGGTCTTATTCTAGTTTCATTCAAACAGAAGGACCCACCGTCTTCCTGAAGAAAAACCTTGGTGAAGACGAACCAGAAGCAGCAGCAAACCAACCAGCAGTAACAGGCGTGATAGTCATTGCTAGAGTCATCTTCTTCCTAGTATTTTCCCATAGGGACAGGGTCTGCTTTTTTGGATCCTGAAATGCCACTTTTCCCAATCAGTCACATCTTCAGGGTGCAGCCCAATGATCTGCAGGTCCTTACTGAGAGTGCCCTACCATCTCTGTTTTGGTTGCCCATGTGGCTCCCAGCCATCTATTTTCGGGTGGCTAGCAATTTAGGTGATAGTGGAAGGTGCTACTCTGAGGACAGGTCCATACCAGCAGAGACTTCTTTTTCTCTCATCTTGTCTGTCACTGATAGATAGCACATCTAGTGGCTGTCAGGTAGTATTATTTGTGACATAGACAGTTACTTCACATCCATTCTCATCCTGGGAGGAAGTTTGTTGCGTGTTGATGTCGGTCATGGTCACGTGGTCTTCTTGTGGTTCTGTCCCTTTTCCCATGTACGCACGGGCATGATTGATGATACTGGTATGACTATTACCACACATCTTCATTCCGTGATGAGATGTGAAATTCCATTCCTTTGTTCTCCGTTTTTTTTTTCTGCCCGACCTTCTGTTTTTTGATGGCTCAATTCTCCGAAGCCTTGCCTTCAATGCGTTATGGAGCTATGTTTGAGGCATTTTTCTTTTAATCTCTCTGCACTGTGCTGCTGACTCCATAGGGAATGTACTGGCGAATGGCACTTCGCACTCCTGCTACTAGATGGAGAATGGCACATTGCGTGATGAGCCTTACCACACGGGCACTCATATCAAAATGAAAAGCGGGATGAGGAGATTCCCGAGGCCAGGGAGGGGAATCTGTCATCCCGCATAGATCGCAGTTCAGGGGGCGTGCTCGGGGCGAACTCCTTTCATCCCGCAATGGACATGTGGTTAGATTTCTTCATAACTGTCCCCAGGGGGACTGCGAACAGCAATGAGATGAACATGAAGTCTCAGCTGTAGTGATAGGAATGGGCTAACATGCCTCAAAATTCAAATCTACAATAAAATAAAATATAATAAAGCATGCCTTAAGCTAATGGATATTATACTCCTTAACTTTTCAGAGTTTTTCAGAGCTAGTTCAAGAATAGTTTTATTTAGTTTCTTTTTCAACTTTCGCGAAGAGAAAATGAGGGACTGATAAGAATTAATAGAATTAATAAATATGAGAATAAAGCTGAAAACTATTATAAAGTGTTAAACCCAACTGTGGGTATTAGGTCATGTTGGCATAAACACAAAAGAAGATGCCAGCCTGTAGAGTGTAACAAATACTTGTGGTTAACCGAGATAAGAGCCAACGGGAAAGCGAAGACAACACAGACATGTGGGCACCATCTTATGGCACCAAAAGCGCCATTTTGTTAACAGCAAAGCAATGGGAAAAATCTCGAACTACAGAATAAACAAAAGCCATTTCTAAGAATTATGATAACTTACCAGGTATGATTACGTATGACATACGAAATAAGTCTGCGGCTACAGAAAAGTAGCGGAAAACCATCACTCGGAGTCCAGGACAGCAAGGCCTCTGGCCTGTATGCTGTGCCTAGGATCCTTAGACTAACCTATTTTCTGTACTGTAGAAGGGTCAGGCCATGCTGCGCTCGGATCCCAAGATAACCAACCCACTCTCTGTAATGTCTAAATGTCCTGTGCTGTATATTTCTAACTGTCTTTATTTAAACCTTTTTTGGCAATTTTGATGAACCACCAATGGTGCATTTTACAAAGAAAACCACCTATACCAATTTTTAGATCAAATTTTATTCTTATCAGTAGTCAAGTAGGGACATCTCCAATATCCAATGGAGCATCCACATTTCCATGGTAAGGAGGTGGCTTTCTATTTATTTATTTATTTATTTATTTATTTATTTATTTATTTATTTAGCTTGTATGCCGCCCACTACCCAAAGGTCTCTGGGTGGCTCACAATCAGAATGAACAATTAAAACATCAAGATACAATAAAATTAGAACAATAAAACATGTAAATGCAATAAATACAATGCATTAAAAACACACCACTAAAATTGCCATCAGGACCCACAATCATTAGTTAAAAAACTTTTGGAATAGGAAGGTTTTTACCTGGCACCAAAATGTTATTAACGTCAGCGCCAGGCGAGTCTCACTCGGGAGGGCATTCCATAGTCTGGGGGCAGTTGCTGAAAAAGCCCTTTTCCTACAAGCCATCTCTTTCACCTCCTTAAGGGATGGCTCTTTCAGGAGGGCTCCCTGACTAGATCTTAATTGCCGGGTAGGTTCATATGGAAGGAGGTGGTCCTTCAGGTATCTAGGTCCTAAGCCGTTTAGGGCTTTATATGTCAAAACAAGCACTTTGAATTGGGCTCTGGCAGCAACTGGTAACCAGTGAAGGTTATACAGAATCGGCGTGATGTGTTCCTTGGTGGCCCTACCACTCACCAGCCGTGCAGCACGATTCTGAACCAGTTGCAATCGCCGAACCGTCTTCAAAGGCAGCCCCACGTAAAGCGCATTACAGTAATCAACCCATTGTTGCTGCTGAGCACTCTATGCCATACAGAGCAACAGGACAGACCATCATCTTGCAAATCTTTGATTTGAGATAGATTGGCATTCCTCAATCTAGTCACCTTTAGCCTAGTGAAGGGAAAATAGTCATTCAAACAGCAAAACCAGCTATAACGACAATCCCAGCCCCAACCAAACCATTATGTTCCATCACTGAGTCTGATTTCCCCCTGGAATTTTCACATTTTATCGCCTAGTGACAGTCTCTGAAGAATGCCACCAGGAAATAATTTCTGCCAGCAAACTCTCCTACAGATTCCACTTAGAAGTGATGGTCTTTTATCTCAGTGGGGTAGAGAAAAAAGGAATGTCATGTTTGACTCCTGTCTTTGGTCTTCATAGTTATAGCGTCTTTAGGTGCTTGTCGGGAACACAATATTTTTTGAGCCACCATGAATGAAATATTTCCTTAGATTTGCTTCCTGCTGTCTTTGAAATCTCCAGCTGGGTGAAAGTAGCCCATTGTCTGAAGTGTGTCTGTCTCTGTATGTGTGTGTCTGTGAGTGTGTCTCTCTGTGTATGTGGTATATGTCTATCTACCCATCCATCTTCCCATCTGAGAACTTTTTTGCTCTATGAAGATCTTGAAAAGCCATCTCTCTCTCTCTCTCTCTCTCTCTCTCTCTCTCTAACACACACATAGCGCCATTTAAAAAACTGTATTTTAAACTTGCATATCAGCCTTTGTTCAGAAATATGAAAGGACCCTCAGGAGTTTGTACATCCCATCCCACCCATCTTTTCTGCAGCCCTGTTGCAAGATTCACCTCTTATTTGTTTACACTGGCCTAGCCTTCTCCTCCTCCTGCCACGCACCCCAACAGCAGCCAGACTCTGGGCATTTTCCCCAGGTAAGTTGGGTGGGTGCTGGTGATACTCGGAGCACGTTCCCTCTCTGTCTGCTGCCAGGGAAGTCCAAACCTTCCCGTGTTCAAGCTTCCAGGAAAGGTCTGAACTTCCCCAACAGGAGACAGAGCAGGAGGTCCAAACCTTCCTGAGTTCAAGCTGCCAGGAAAGGTCTGAACTTCCCCGGCAGGAAACAGAGTGGAAAGTTCAAACCCAATCTGTGGCTCTGCCCAGATTGGCAGCAGACCCAATCTGTGGCTCTGCCCAGCCACAGGGGGTAGTGTGATTGGGCACACCGGTGGATTCGGCGATGCACTGCTTGGCCCACCACCCAGGAAGTTTGAATAGCTGTAGCCAGCCATTTGAACTTCATGGGCATCACCACTCCCACCTTCCAATGCTCGTTTTCATCTCCCCCAAGCTTGTAGTGAGCATCAGAGGAAGGGTCTTACCCACTCCTGAAAAGAAGGCACTCAAAAAGTGGGTCCCTTCTTTACAGGAGTGGGTAAAGACAAGCGGGGGGGGGAGTGAAAGATGCACCCAGAAGCCGAAGGCACCAATGTCTTTCATCCCACCTGGGCTTGTAATGAGCAGTGGCAGGCTGGTCCTACACAGTCCCAAGAATAAAGCACCTGAAAAGCAAGTACGCTCTTTTCAGGAGTAGGTAAGGATGCGCCCGCTGCCCCTCACTGCCACCAAGGGGAACAAAGTCAGGTGGTGCCACTGCCACCCGACTTTACTCCTCACTAAAGATGGGCACAACTCAAAAAAATTGTGTTTCGTTTGTCGTTTAGGGGGTCCGTTTCGGTTCATTTTCATTTTTTGTGAATTTTTTGCAAAAAAAATTCATTTTCGTTTCGTTACGTAACAAAACAAAAAAACAAAAATGAAAATGAAAAATTGCTGTTTCGTTAGCATTCATTACAGTTCAATGTATTTGCCGCAACAAAAATGAAACGCACGACAAAATTTCTGTTGTTTCATTTCATTTCATTTCATTTTGGAGACAAAATTCATTTTTCGTTTCGTTATGTAATTAAACGAAAAAACAAAAATGAAAACGAAAAATTGCTCATTTCGTGCCCATCTCTACTCCTCATGGTGGTAGCCTTGTTTCCCCTGCTGGGATCAGGCACCCCAAAGCTACCCCCGCATTGCTGGGTTCTGCTTTGGGATGCCTGATCCAACACTTCCTTTCCCCCGCTGGGGACCACAGTGATGGAAAGGAGGTGACTGTCAATTAATCCGACCTCTGTAACAAATTAATTGGTTTCTCATTCATTTTAATAGGAAACCACATTTCAGATAACGAAATTTTTGGTTAACGAAATGACTGACAGAGCAAATTACAGTCACCCCCCCGCCATTTCGCGGTTCAGGTACTGCGGTCCCATCCCACTATATCACGGGATCCCAGTACCTGCGGGGGGCGGGGGGAGCAATCACATCGCTCCCCGCTGCCCCCGCCCCCTCTGGGAGCCCTCAGAGCCATGTGGGGGGCAGCAGGGAGTGATCAAATCATTCCGCGCCGCCCCCCAGACCCGTCCGGGAGGCCTCAGAGCTGTCCCCACCTGCCCGTCTGATCGCCCCCCGCCCCAACCCGACCCGCTTTGGCATATCACGGATTTTCATGTATCACGGGTCGGGTGGGTCCCTAACCCCCATGACAGGTGGGGGGTTATTGTAATTTCATTATTTGAGGTACCACTGTAGTTATATGTGCTTGACCTACTGTACAGGAGGGCTACTCAGTAAGGTGACTCCTTGGTTAAGGCTTGGCTCACTTGTAGACCAGGGGCTATTTCTTTTCTGCCACTGTATTTACCTGACTGTAGACTTATTCTTGATCTGTTAATTTTCCCTGTCAAAATGGCTTGCAGCATTCACATCTATGTCTAGGAAAAATGAGACTCTGCAGGAGTGTCCGGCAAATCTGGCCAGTCTGTTTACAATGATTGTCCGGCATCTTTCTAAATAACTTGGATGAAGGAATAGAAGGGATGCTTATCAAAATTTTAGATGACAAAATTGATAATTAATATAAGACTGATGCACTTGGTCTGGGACTTCTAAGTCTGAGAAAGGCCTTGACATTTCAGCCGATCCCTGCTCAAGATGAGTCAATAGGGTGAGGCGGCAGCACAGACTAAATAAAGAAAGCAATTTAAAAAGCTAACGCAAACCAAGACTGCATCGACAGAAAGGTGGCATTCAAAGTAAGCAATAGTATGGCTTTTCTGCTTTGTTCCTACCTCCCTTGAAATCATGTATTCAGTTTTGGCCACCATTGCTTTCAAAAGATATTGGCAAGAGAGAATATCCCCAAAGGAGAACAGCCAGGATGGTAAAGATTCTGGGAAACAAGCCTTATAAAGAACCATTGAAGGATTTCTTTGTGTTTCTCCTGGAGGAAAGAAAACAAAATCATGATATAGCAAGCCCTCTTCAAATATTTGAAGGGCTTTCATGGAGCGGAAGGAGCAGGGGTATATCTGGGGGGGGGGCGCAGAAGGGTACATCTGCCCTGGGTGCAGCAATCTGGGGGTGCCTGGAGGGGGAGCAGGAGGAAGCCATGCAACCTCCTGCTGCCCAGCAGTCCACCTTTCCCCTAAGGCAGACATGCCCAAACTTCGGCCCTGCAGATGTTTTGGACCACAGCTCCCATAGTCCTTTGCCATTGGAAATAAAGGCTTGGAATTCTGGGAGTTGTGGTCCAAAACATCTGCAGGGCTGAAGTTTGGGTATGCCTGCCCTAAGTGTTGTCGACGGCACCCTTCCGCCGCTTACGCCACTGCATTCCAGGTGAGTGGCGAAGCAGGCAGGCAGGCAAGAGCATGGTAGCCGCTAGAGATGGGCACGACCAGGAAAAATGACGTTTTGAGTTGTCGTGTGTCGGAGCCGGCCCGTTTCGGCTCGTTTCCATTTGTCGTGAAATTTCTCAAAAATTTGTCATTTCGTTTGTTGTTTTTTTGTCTGTCGTTAGTCCTGGTTTTGGGGAGGGGTAGCGGGCTCCTGGAGGCACCTCTCTGGGGTGGGTGCCTCCTCTGGCCTGCTATGAAGGGAAAGCGGGTTCCTGGAGGCACATCTTTGGGGTGGGTGCCTCCTCTGGCCCGCTATGAAGGGAAAGCGGGCTCCTGGAGGCACCTCTCTGGGGTGGGTGCCTCCTCTGGCTGGCTTCAAAAGGGTACGCATAGCGAATTGGATATGCATACCAAGTTGCAGTGGCAGGCAGAGGCACCTCTCTTTCGGGTGCCTCTACTGTGATTCACTGGCATACGGTGCACTTAGGCTGGGGATGGGGAGGAGGAACAAAGTGAGAGAGGACCCCTATGGGCACCCTCTGGCTCATTAAGAAGGGAAGTGTACTTGCACTGTAGTGCAATGCGAGTACACAGATCTGGCTTAGGGTTAGGGTTAGTGCAAGGGCTAGGCTTAGGGTTACGGGTAAGGTTAGGGTGAGTTAGGGGGGTGCACCTCTGGGTGCCTGTCTGACCCACTAAGAAGGACAGTATACTGGCGTATGGGTTAGGGTTAGGGTTCGGGTTCAGGTTCGGGCTAGGGTTAGTAGCTTTTTATGCCCGACTGGCACATCCCAGAAGTCTTGGTCAAAACCTGGCCAACTGGCCATGCAATTGGTGGAATAGCTCCAAAAATTTGCATGGTCCACTCCCATGGCCAGCCCATCATTGCACAGGTGTAAAAAAATAAAAATAAAAATAAAATAAAATAAAATCAATGGAGACGTTTTGTTGCAAGAAAAACCCACTGCTGCTACTGAAAAAATTCAGGCAGTTTTAAAATAGCTATTTTCGCACGTTTCTGTCAAGATATGTAAAAGTTGATAAAATATATGTTATGTATATTTAACAGATAGTAGAAAGAGAGTTGTAAAATGGAGGCAGTTAGATTCTGCAGTCTCATGATGTTAATCCACAAGTGTAAGAGATAAGCAATCACAGGCATGTTACGTGATGAAGCACAGGGGGAAGAATTTATAACATCATGGTTGCATCAGATTGCATCAGATTGTAATTAGTGTTGACTCATATCTGATGGGTGCTGTACTGTATAAAAGCACTAACTTGCCATATGTTAGGTGGGTCTGTCTATGGTGAGAGACAGAACCCCACACTCTGTTGTTTGTATATATTGCTTGGATGTTATGCTGTGTATATAATTTTGTTGTATATATGAATATATGAGTTTTTACTCTGCCCATTGTCATTGTCTTCCGTTAACCTAACTCTGCAATACTTTATATCAATACTGACATTTTATCTGCACGCTACTGCTGCACTGCTCTGTGCCAAACACATTTAAGTATTATATTTTTTGCTTAAATCCTGATAGGGTTATGGGCCCAGCTGGGTCAGCTGCCTGATAGGTTTTGTTTTACCTGTATAGATAAAGTGTGTGTTGTATAAAGTTGTGTTTTTGCAGAGGAAAAGCGGTTTGGAGTTGGAACGGAGACAAAACAGAGCTGCAAAGTTTTTTCTCTCTGAGGCTTGGAAGCGAACAGGAGAAAGCAGCTGATAAGATAAGCCAAGCAAAACAGAGTGTTTGAATGAAAGCAGAGGAGGCTGAAGATGCTGAAACAAGTGTTGCAGAAAACGGCGGGGCGGAGTGAAGCCGGCACTATCAGCGAAGATGGCAAGTATTAACTTATCTTCAATGCCTCTAGTTAAGCTGTCTGACAGTAATTACCTGAACTGGTGTCTGCGTATGAAGCATTATTTAATTTCCCATGAGCTTTATGAATATGTAGAAAAAGAGCTGGAATAAGACTCAGATGAGCAATGTATCAAGGAGGATGCACGGGCGCTGGCTATAATCATGTTATCTTTGGAGTTTGTTTATGTGAAAGAAGCAAAAATGGCTCTTGAAGCGTGGTTAACCTTGAGAGCTGCCCATATCAAAGAAACAGCTGGGACCAAGATATCCTTGATGAAGCAATTATTCCGGAGAAGGCAAAGCCCAGGTGAAACTATTTCTGACCATGTAAGGAAAGTAAATAATATATTTCACCAGTTATCTGAAATAGGCATTCAACATGATGAAGAGTAGAAATGCCTTGTGATATTGTCAAGCCTGGATGAATCATATGACAATTTAGTAATGGGGATGGAAGCTTTGAAAAGTGATGATTTGTCTGTCTCATATATCCTGTCAAGACTGCAGCAGGAGGAACAGAGGAGAGCTGATTCTAAACTAAATAAGAAGCCTGTTCAAGTTTCTGGAGACACAATCCAGGTAGTAAGAAAATGCCACAATTGTGGGAGTGACAAACATATTTTGCGTTTCTGTGATAAGTTAAACAAGCGGCAAAAGCAAAAAGAGTTGACGCACACGACAAGAATGAAGGACATCAGCTGTCTATAATTAATGATAACAATGAACAGGAGTGCTCAAAGCAAGAATTATTTATTGTAGATTCGGGAGCCAGCATTCATTGTATAAACAAGAAATGTTTGTTTGAAAAACTAACTTTGTTTAAATCTAGAACTGTAACCTTGGCAGACGGAACTCAGGCGGAAATTTGTGGAGAAGGTAAAATATTTTTTAAACCTCTCAAGTGTGTTTTTGATAAGGTCCTGTACATACCGTCTCTAAAAAATAATTTGTTGAGTGTGCCTATGCTTGTGAAGGAAGGATATAATGTACAGTTCAATGAGAGCAGTTGCAAAATTGTAAAAAATGGGAAAACAATTGCAACTGGACGGCTGCAAAATAATTTGTTTGTGATTAAAACATCTGAGAAATCTTTGAACATGGTTGAAAATAAGCCTCTACATGACAAATGCATTCATCTGCTACATAGAAGATTAGGGCATCTAGGTTTTGAGAACATTAGAAAAGCTCTGCAACATGTGGAACATGGGTCTGTGCAAAACTGTGACAAGTATTTAGATTGCCAAGTTTGCAAAAGTACGAAAATTAAATCTGCTCCCATAGCAAGAAAGAGTTTGAGAAAGTCACATCATCCTCTTCAGCTGGTACATATTGATGTAATTGGACCCATGGCAAATTCATTTGGTGGTGCCAGATTCTGCCTAGTAATAACAGATGATTTTTCTCGATATTCTTGGGTCTACATAATGAAGCACAAAAGTGAAGTGAGTGCTATGTTTAGGAAATGGTTTCAAATGGCAGAATGTCAGTACAAGCAAAAAATTATTGCTGTACAGAGTGATCGAGGAAGTGAATTCTTATCTAAACGGTTTGTTGACTATTTGGGGAAAAGAGGGGTGAAACACAGATTGACTAACCCTGCTGCTTCTGCCGAAACATGGTCTGGCTGAAAGGAAGAATGGGATTCTTCAAAACATAATGAATGCAATGTTGGCTGATTCGAAACTTCCCAGAGGTTACTGGGCTGAGGCAATGAAGTATGCAAATTATGTGTCTAATAGAGTATGGAGTTCAGCTGTTAATGAAGTTCCTTATACTCTGCTACATGGTAAGAAACCTACAATCAAATATCTTCATTTATTTGGCTCTGAAGCCTGGGTATTGGTTCCAAAGAAATACAGACACAAGAATAGCCCAAAGTCAAGGAAACTTATGTTTATTGGTTTTCAACCTGCTGCAAAATCCTGGCGTTTTTGTGATAATCATGGGAAAGTTTATATTAGCAGATCTGCAACGTTTTGTGAGCAGAATAACTGGGAAGATCTACATGCAAACAATGAAGTGTTTTTGCCAAGTATTTGTCCCCACACTGAGTCTGCTGAGGAAGATTCCAGTGATGGAGGGGAGTCGACATCATTGCATGATGAAAAGGTTGATGAGGAGCCAGTGTTGCTCAGAAAGTCTACAAGATCCAATTTTGGAGTGCCACCTGAAAGGTTTCTTGTTAATTTTGTATCCCATGAGCCACAGTGTTATGAAGATGTACTGCAAGTGCCTGAAGAAAAAAGGAAGCAGTGGATGATGGCCATGGAAGAAGAGCATGTATCTCTGAAGGAACGGCGAGTGGTTGCACCAGTGGATGTCGCCAGAGAGCAATGGACATTTGCATGAGAAATTGACTAAAATAGGTTTTTCTCAAAGTAGAACAGATCCTTGTTTATAAACAAAGGGTTCTTTGATATTGATTGTTTTTGTTGATGATTTATGTTTAATGGTGCCCAATATCTCACATGTGAAGTGGTTTATGTCTTCATTAGGCAAAGAAGTAAAAATGAAGCATCTTGGTGAGATACAACATTATTTAGGGGTTGATGTCACAACCGATCCTGAAGGTAATTTCTATCTGCGTCAAAGTGACAAGATAGAGCAGCTAATACAGAAGTGTAAGATGGGAGACTGCAACATAGTCTCTACACCTATGGAAGTGGGTTTCAACAGAGACCCAGATGATGGGGATTTTGGAAATGTTGAACTATACCAATCTGTATTGGGCTCACTAATGTATTTGTGTTCATGGTCTAGGCCTGATATTGCAGCAACTATCAACATATTGAGCCAATATGCTGCAAAACCATTGATGAAGCATTGGAAAGGTATAAAGCGTGTTTTGAGATACCTTAAAGGAACAATGCATGAAAGGTTGAAAATATCCATGTGTGATAATCTTGATTTAATTAGTTATGCAGATGCTGACTGGGGTTCAAGTCCAGAAAGGAGGTCAATGTCTGGATATACCATTTTCTTAGGTAACTCATTAATTGTATGGAAAGCCCGAAGACAAAGGTACATTTCATGCTCTACTACGGAGGCAGAGTATGGGGCTGTGAGTGACTTGTGTTGTGAGTTAACCTGGGTGGTGCAGTTGTTAAAGGATGTAAATGTAAATGTTAAGCTACCAGTCAAAGTGTATAATGATTCTTTTTCATGTATCCAATTAACACAGAATCAGAAGGTCGGATCCAGAAGCAAGCATATTGGTATCCGTTACCAGAATGTCAAGGACTGCATAGAACAACATTTGATTGTATTAGAATACTGTACTAGTGTCGACAATTATGCTGATATATTTACAAAGCCTTTATGTAAAGATAAACATGTATGTTTTAAGAAAAGGCTAGGCGTTGAAATCTGTTAAATATAGGAGGGGTGTCAAGATATGTAAAAGTTGATAAAATATATGTTATGTATATTTAACAGATAGTAGAAAGAGAGTTGTAAAATGGAGGCAGTTAGATTCTGCAGACTCATGATGTTAATTCACAAGTGTAAGAGATAAGTAAACACAGGCATGTTACGTGATGAAGCACAGGTGGAAAAATTTATAACATCATGGTTGCATCAGATTGCCTCAGATTGTAATTAGTGATGACTCATATCTGATGGGTGCTGAACTGTATAAAAGCACTAGCTTGCCATATGTTAGGTGGGTCTGTCTATGGTGAGAGACAGAACCCCACACTCTGTTGTTTGTATATATTGCTTGGATGTTCTGCTGTGTATATAATTTTGATGTATATATGAATATATGAGTTTTTACTCTGCCCATTGTTATTGTCTTCTGTTAACCTAAATCTGCAATACTTTATATCAATACTGACATTTTATCTGCACGCTACTGCTGCACTGCTCTGTGCCAAACACATTTAAGTATTTCAAAATAAATATTGCGGTCGCCCCATTTTGGATCCCCCGCCCACACCGCATGGCATGGCGAGTTGGCGAGAGGACGAGGATGCCCCCCACCAGAGCAGCCCAGGACAGGAGGGGGGAGGCCGGGGACCCCTCCCCAGAACCCACCCCTCTGGTAGGTGCCCTCACTCAGGCAGGCATATTTTCGCCTGCTTTTTTGGCCGGGAATCAGGGTTTTTTTATTTTTAAAACTTTTTTTCTGTGCCGCTTGGCATCGCGCGATCGCTGCAATGCCAGGAGAGACAACGACAAATCAGGCCCAATTTTTCTTTTTTCGGTTCAAGTTCGAGTTCTGGCGGAGTAATTGTCGTTACCGTTTCCGTTGCGTAACGGAAACGAGGAATGGAAACGGAAACGAGAATTTCGCCAAGTCGTGCCCATGTCTAGTAGCCGCAATGCCCTCCTCCCCACTTAAAAACTCTGTGGGGAAGGGATTCCTGCCCTACCTCCTGATCTTAGTGGGTGGCTGCCAGAGGAGGTGCGGAAGGGAACTCCCAGCTCCTGACAGGAGAGGTCAGCCACACCAGAAGGAGGACTTGGCTGGCCCACACAGGCTTGTGAGTGGGGCAGCCCGCTGGGGTGGGTTGAGGGGAAGGAACAAATTTTAGCAAAGCGACATGAATCAATTCATGCCCATCTCTAACTGTGCTAGCTTCCTGCAGTTGCAAAGGGTAGCGCCTAGCTAACGGGTTCAAATTAGCCAGTGGACTGAATGGTCTTTGAAGCTGGTGGAGACCTGATTGGTTGCATCATGGCCTCGAATTGGTCATGCTTTAGCTATGGATTTACTGCATCAGCAGAAGCTCAAACTTAGTGGTCCTTGCTGTGCCTTCCTGATATATAATCCCATGATTCTATGATCACACAAAAATATAGTGCTGTGACTACACTGCAATTGCTACGTTGTCCCTCTTTGGGTCAAATAGTCAGGAGACTTATTTGGGAAGAAAGGTAGAGCAAACAATTTAATGAAACAAAGATGGCAGCCAGTCTTCAGAGATAACTCAGTCAGATATATTCCATAAGAGTGCCAGATATTCACGGACTAGGCCCTGTACACTGAAAACAATTTGGTAACATTCGTACATTCGCTTTTTAAAAACTCGCCTTTCTGTCCATGCAGGGACTCAAAGCAACTTTCCACGTACAGTATTTAAAAGAAAAAATATTAACAAGTGCCATAAATAGCAAGACTAACCACAATCAAGCATACAGTATTACATATTGAAATTGCATATTAAAAGTGCATTGAAATGCTAAGAAGTGCAACATCCCCCCTTAAAATCCTTTTCTTGGCAGCCAGTACCATTACTGAACACCTGCTTAGAGGATCTTCTTCTGCTTGTGGGAAGTCAGCAGCGGGGGAGACAGGCTCACCCCCTGTGGAGAAGGGGCTCCACAGTCCAGCCCTCTCCTGTGACCCCAATGGTCATGCCTCGAAATGTGGTGGGACTGAAAAAAAGGGGCCTCCTCAAAATATTTTAAGTCCCCACACCATTATTTTCTGTGAGGTTCAAGTCAGCTATTATTGCTGCGTTCTGTACTAAGCATGACTCATGCGGATTAGGTTTCCATGAAATGAATGGGTATGCAACTACTATCCCTTCTCAATATTTAAGCACCCTGTTTAATAGGGAATTACCATACACTAAACTGATTATTAGCATTATCATGCACTGAATGGGAAATTCTCTGGAGGTGGATGCAGTACTTGTCCTATTTGTGCAATGCTTGGTTTTGATTGCTGTTGTGAGGTTTTGGGGTGGTTTGGCTCTGTTCTGGAAGTTTTTCTTCCTGGCGTTTCACGAGACTCTGTGGCCAGCATCTTCAGAGGGCAAGGAACTCAGGGAACTAGGAATTCTCTCAGTGCTCTGGAGTATAGAGTGAGTGGGACTGTGGGGTTTAAAAGTTGTAGGAAAGAGGAAACTTGTCCTATGCAGGAGAATAGGTGTTAGACTCACCCGCTCTATACCCCAGAGCGAGTGAGACTTACCCACCTCAGAAGGATGGAAGACTGAGTAAACCTTGAAACCCAGTTACCTGAGCCCATTGGGATCAAACCCAGGTAGTGATCTCCTTCAGCTCCTTGCCCTCTGAAGATGCCAGCCACAGAGTCTAGTGAAACGTCATATAGAAAAACTTCCAGAACATGGCCAAACAGCCCAAAAAACTCACAATAGCTATCAGATCCTGGCCATGAAAGCCTTCAAGAATATAATGTTTGGGTTTTATTTATTACAAATATATGTTGCACAGTTTTGAATTTCTGTTAAAATTCCCTTTTTGCTGTGCAGTAAACATTAAGAGATCTAAAGAGGAGAAAAGCTACACATTCCCCAGAGTCTACCCTTTTCGCATCAACTGAACTTAAAGTCTCAATGATTCACCATTAAACATTTGTAAGAGAAAGAATAAAAACCATTTCCTTATGTACACCTGCTTGATTTCACAGACTTGTATATACTGCTTTCGTTCCTCTGCACGTATGTAGCACCCAACAGAACAGATCAACAGCAAACACATGACTGCCACTAAGATGGGAAATTGAGGGGAGACCACTCAGCAGAGAGGCAAGGCTGGAATAAGCAAGTGGTTAGCGCTGGATAAATAGGCGATCACCCCAGCCCAGATAAGACCCTCCAAGTCACACAAGCCACAGACAGTGTGCAAATAAATCATCCTATGCTGATTTGCACACATGTCCTGTTTCCTCCAGTGGGTTTGATGACTGTTGTGTAAAAAGCCATCCTACCCCAACCCATTCCTGAGCTTATTAGGCAGGGAATACAAATTTGCCATTGCAATCCACCCTTTTTCTGCAATGTGTTTCACAACTTTTTGCAGTATACAAGGTCAGCAAACATGGTGCCAGATTCCAGAGGCAAGGAGGTTAAAGGCTTAGGCTAATGCAATCATTGCTCCCTAGTCCCTACATTTGACTGTGTTTTTCTGGGGGGGGGGAGTGTGGACTGGTCTCAGTTCCATTTTCACAGCTAGCATATTGGATAACAACATTCTTGATCGGGGTGGACGGGGCTTGGAAAATATCTCAGAAGCTCATTACAGGGACTGATGTATAATAAAAATGTGGTGGGGGGAGATTATTTACCTTGGTAATTTTTCTGGAGGAAATGTAGATATTTCTGATCCATATCAGCCAACGCTGGTCAAACATGGACAGCAACGCTGGCATGCTGACTGAAATTGCCGTAAGCCATCCTTTTGCAATATGTCCTAGGCTTATCTGTTTTGAACAGATGGCAGAAATCCTCATAGAAATTAATTTGGTAATGGGTTTTCCTATGCATTTCCTCTTACCATGGATTCCTCAAATGGAACAAGAGCAAATATTTCCAAATCTGAAGTACAAGCAAGCGAACAAACAAACACAGTGGTTAAACCACAGGACTGCAGTGAAGACTCTGATCACTACCTGGGTTTGATCCCAATGGGCTCAGGTAACTGGGTCTCAAGGTTTACTCAGTCTTCCATCCTTCCAAGGTGGGTAAATGAGTACCCAGTTTGCTGGGGGTGGGGAATGTGTTGCCTGCATGGTAAAATTGTAACCTGCCCAGAGAGAGATTTAAGCTCTATGAGTCAGGGTATAAGTACCAGAGTTTTCTCTGCATCCTGCTTCAAATGATGGTGGTGAAAAGGATCTGGAAGAAATATTCAAATTGGGGTTTACAAAAAAAATCTCATCACTTATTCAGGCCACTGTCCACATAATGAACCAATTCAGACCAGGGTGGTGTGAAACCAAGGTGAACTATCAGTTGGAGGCCTTGCACTAACTTTCCTTCGAATGACAAATCTACTTGGATTAGTAGTTAAACGTTTCGATCTCACAAGAGAAGTCCAGTTGCCATGACTCAACTTCTGGATAACCTCACCTGGAGGACTGAGAATCTTCACAAACATGTCTCATCACTTGTGTTTTGGCTTGTTATATAGTCATGGAGAACCAGAATCACCGCCGCCACCACCACCAAAATAAGGACATTTTTTTGAAGGAGTTACGTCAATAATTAATTATTCCTTAACAGCGTCATGCAGTTAAAGAAAATAACAGATTTTTATCTGGTCAAAGTCCAATTACATTTTGGTCCCAGAATAATGCAACTGCCACACACCACCATGGCAAATTGTTGCATATTAAGAAATCACATTTGCGGCTGTGGTTGTGCACCAAGTTGCACAAAAATGGCACACAGTCTTCTTCTGAAATTCATACCAATTGTATTAATGCATGTGGGTCAAAGGAGTGAGATTTTTGATTAGCATTTGTATTTTGGCCACTTTCTGGTTTGCTTCGCAGCTCTTGCGAGAGGAAGTGAGAACAACTGTTTCCTTCATGGTTGCCCGAGACCTCTTTCTTTTTCTCTACAATGCTCCAGAGGCAACAGTCATGCACGGATACAGCAGAGATTAAAATGACTTCCCCAGAGACAGCGAGGGAAGCTCTGCTGTTGATAGTGGAGCTCTGAGGCAGATTGATGTGAAAGAAAACAGAACTTGGAAGCAAGCATTGAGGGTGAATAGCAACACAGAAGGCATTTCAAGGGGGGGACAGACTCAGAAGCCTGCATCCAAACAGCAGATCAGTGCAATTTGTATATGAATTGATAAATCACTTGACTAAGTTGGTCTGGCCTGGTTAGGACTAGTTAGCGGGTTTAGGCTGGGTCCTAGGCATCACCAGCTGTATCCATATTGACCTCTGGATTTTAGGAGTTTTTATTTATTTATTTATTTATTTATTTATTTATTTATTTATTTATTTATATACTGCTCCATCTAGCTACATGGCTACTCTGGGCGGTAGCTTGTAGTTCAAAACAAGTAGCTTGTCTAATTTCCAGTAGGACAATTAGTAGTAACAGGTCCAAATGAACCAATACCACACTATGGATTCTGAGGACAATTCTTCTGTTCTTCCGATTATATCCCAGAAAGAAAAGAAACCCATTGAAACGACACTGTGAATGCTGGTCCCTAATGCTTCCCCTCTTCAAGTGTGGTTGCCTGTTTGCTTGGCACTTCTAAGGGCACAGAGTTGGTGATTCAGTTAGATAGTTCTTTCCTCTAGGGCAGTGATGGCGAACCTTTTAGAGACCGAGTGCCCAAACTGCAATTCAAAACCCACTAATTTTTTTGCAAAGTGCCAATACGGTAATTTAACCTGTATACAGGTGGCTATGAAGGGGCAATGTCAGGTGCCCATAGAAAGGGCTCCGAGCGCCACCTTTCGCACCCGTGCCATAGGTTCACCATCACTGCTCTAGGGTCTATGGATGATGCTGGATGGCCAAGCAAAGAGAAAGCATACTGTAATGAGGCCATCACCTTTTGGCCAAGTGAGTTAGAGATCATGGAGGCACTCGTCAGGATAATGTAGCAAAATGAACAGAACATCTAAAGATTAATTGCAATGGACCAACAGAGGCTTCTATATTCACATTGCATTAATTATTTCTGTGGAGCAATTTTTTGGAGTTTGGCCATGCTGTACTAGTGTGTTATTTTGGTTGTCGGTGATATACTTTGTGCTGTAGACATAGAATTGGAGAAGGTGCCTTTTGGACTACAAGTCCCATGCATCCAAATGAACAGAGTGACACTGGCAAGAGGGATTCCGGGAGGTGCAACCCAAAATTTGACATTTCTGAACCTGACGTAGAGTCATCTGTTGCATCTAGCCCAGCACTGAATCCTTCATCTGCGATTTGACATTCCTGCCAAATGTACCATTATCCTCTGGGAAGTTTGAATCCAGCAGTACATAATGGATTTTAAAAATGGACTTAATAAGGAGAGAGCTCCTCAAATACGAACAACCAATAACTCTTATGAATCGGTAGTTATGCTTCACACAATCCTCCCAGCAAAGCTCCCTCATCAAAAAGACAGGCTGCCACTTCCCCTCTGAAAAGCCTTCAAGGGCAATTTATAAACAAGTTTGACCCCTACAGAGGTTCTCTGTGTGTATGGTGCAGAAGATGAATACACTTCTTCCTTCAATGATGCTAGGGTTTGGGGACCCAGATCCCAGTGTAGTGCAAAATCTGTGAATTACTTTTATGCCCCCATGTAACTAGCTACCTAGATGCCCTAAGCACATCTGATCTCACCTGATTTTGGAAGCTAAGCAGGGTCGGGCCTGGTCAGTACTTGGATGGGAGACCACCAGGGAATACCAGGTGCTGTAGGAGCCTGGAGTAGGAACTGGCAAGCCACTCCAGTATTCCTGCCAGGAAAACTCCATGGACATGGGGTCACGAAGGGTCGGTCACGATTGTAATGACACAGCACACACACACACACACACACACACACACCATGTAACTAGAAAGCAAAACCAGCTGGTATATATACACAGACCAGTTCTTTCTCTTGGGGGTCTCTTCCATAGCAATGACAATCTTTCCCATACCATAACATGTGTCATTAATGGAGATGGGCACAAAACGAACAATTTTTCATTTCTGTTTTTGTTTTTTCGTTTCGTTACGTAATGAAACGACAAACGAATTTTGTCTCTAAAATGAAACGAAACAAACAGAAACACCAGAATTTTTGTTGTGCGTTTCATTTCCGTTACTGCAATATGAGTGAATTGCTTAAAATCCTAAAAAAAATCACAAAAAAGAAATAAATGGTAACGAAATGGTAACGAAATGAACGAAAACGAAAATGAATTTTTTTGCAAAAATTCATGAAAAATGGAAACGAACCGAAACGGACCCTCCAAACGACAAACGACAAACGAAATGCCATTTTTCTGATTCGTGCCCATCTCTAGTCATTAACTGTATAGTGGGGTCCTTATGACCCCCTGATCTAGAGGCTGAAGTAAAGATGCTGTGTTTGGGGGTCAAATAGACTACTTGGCAATCTTTGCTGTTGAACGCATGGGATTCTTGGTAGCCAGGAACATAGTATTTATTGCAGATTTATTCATTCATCCAGTGACTGGAATATGTGCAGTATTTTTCCATGTATAAGACTATGCTTTTGTCCAAAATTGTTAGACTAAAATTGAGGGTCATCTTATGCATGGAATTAAGCTGAGGAGAGAATTGCACATTTGTGAAATTGTAACTTTGAGTTGGAAAGTTGGGGGGGTCGTCTTATACATGAGACATCTTCTGGATGGGAAAATACAATTACACTGGACCCTCGTATAACAAACGGTTTGTATAACATAAAATCTGTACAACATAAAAAATCCAGAGATAGAGGAAATTTGCTTAACAGAATTGCCTATGGTGCAAATCCGTACAAAGTAAGAATGGTCGCAATTAGGGATTACTCTGTTTTCAATGCATTCCTATGCAAAATTTGTATAAAGGAAAATTTGCTTAACATAATTTCACTGGGGATGAATTAATTCCTTTATACAAGGTACTACTGTATTTAAAAAACTCTATGAACATCCAAAACTGTGGTGTTCTGATCCATGCAATTCAAGGGAGAAGCATTCCTATTTTATGAAAGAAAAAGGATGTGAGCATCCCCCCCTTTTTTTTACACAAAGTGACTGCCGGTTTTGTGTACTCAGAATTAAAGTGGATCCCAGGTACTTGGCTTGAACCACCAAGAGGTTTGGCCTGGATTTCACTCGGCACTGTGCTTATTCAAGTAAAACACAGCCATGTTTTTGATGGCAAGTTCTAACTTCGGTTTCTCTCTCTTCTACTCCTCTGATTGAAGCCAACCTCCCCTCCCTATTTCGCACAGGAAACAACTTCTCCAAGAAAACAATTTGATTGCTTTGTCGCCAGTCTGTGGGGACTTTCTAATGCTTTTATTACAGTCAGTGCATGGAGAGAAATCTGAAGCTGGAACAACATCAGAACTGCCTCCCTTGTTTGGATCCAGAAAGCATCAATTTTCTTGGTAAATGGAGATGGGAAGCTTTGTTAAGACTTTTTTTTTTTTGCAACCACACATTATCAATACATTGACCAGTACTTCATCAGCCCACTGACCATTAACTGTGCATTTCAAACATCACCACCAAATTTTAATTACAGTACAAGCCCCTTATCTGCTGACTCACTAACCACAGATCCAGTGATCCGCAGTTGGTGACCAGTGGGCAAGGAGGGAGGAAAATTAAAATAAAACTGACTGTTACCATTGCAGTCCACCCTCCTCCTCCTCGCCGCCACTGCTGCGGGCCACCCAGGTGCCCTCCGGAAGAGTGGAGGACCCGTCTGGCCAGCCAGCCTTGGAAATTTCCTCTCAGCGACAGTAAGTTTTAAATCTTCTCTCATAATAATAATGAATAACGATTAGAGATGAGCACGAATAAAAAATGGCATTTCGGTTTTTTGTTTGTCATTGAGAGGTCCGTTTTGTTTCGTTTCCGTTTCTCGTGAATTTTTGGAAAAATTTCATTTTCGTTTTTTCGTTTCTACCTGCTTTTTGCGCAATTTTTAAAGCATTTCCGTGCGCAGGCATCCCCCAACGCCCCAGACCAGAGGGAAAACACTAAAAAAAATTGATGGTGGCAGAGACACAGTATAGAATAGGTACGCAGGGAGGCTGCAAAGGCAGCAGCGGGCGTTGCCCAGGGTGCAAGGCAACCACAGAGTGACTGCACTGCGGGGCAAGGGAGGGTACTCACCTAGAGGTACGCACACAAGCACACAGGGAGGCTGCAGGACTGAATTTAGAGTCGCAGAGACAGCAATCCCACCCTAACTCCCACCGGGGAATGCAAGGAGGACGGGGGCTGCCAGAGCTTTTTATGCCCTCTGTGGCTACCAGACCTGCCCAGTCTGCAACCTGGGCATGCTGTTGGTTGAACATGATCCCATCACATGGCTTGCCTCCATTTTGTGGCTGGAGTGGTGACATCCATTTTGTCATCCTTAAAGGGAAAAGAAAAATCCATTGTGATGGGAGAAGAAAAAAACAAACGTTTTAAGGACCCCAACCCCCTGGTAGTTAATAATTTCAAATAATTATCGCATTATCGCTGCATTTTTATGAATGTCCAGGGCGTTTTAATACCCAAGAAATCAATATTAGGCAACTGGGAGCCACTTTGGGTCGGTGTCCCCTAACTCCCCTTAAAGGAAAAAAATACAGCGATCTGAGAAAAGACATAAATGCACATTTTAAGGACCCCAACCCCCCTGGTAGGTATTATCAGGCAGTATAAATAATTATCGCTGCATTTTTATGGATGTCCAGGGCGTTTTTAAACATTTTAAACAGCTGATTTCATTGCACATCGCCATTAACGAAAACGAAACGTAACGAACACAATTTTTGTGGTTCTGTTCGTTTCATTCCATTTTCATCACAATTTTCGTTTGTCGTATCGTTACATAATGAAACGAATAATGAATAACGGAAACAAAAAATGTTCATTTAGTGCCCATCTCTAATAACGATGATGATGATGAATGAGCCTCTTCTATTGTTCATCTTATGAGCCTATTTCAGCCCAGGATAACAAGAGGTCAAAGTGAGCTGTAAAAGGGAGGACTCGCAACTAACATTTTTCAGACTGATGAAGCTGTTTGGATGAGCAGTGAAACCTTTCAATCTCTCTAGAAAAAGATGTCCAGTTGCCATGGCTCAACTTCCAGATCTGGCAGTGACACCTAGCCCCATCTTGGCTTGTCACCTGCAATGGACTTTTCCTCCACAAATGTGCCCAGTCCCCTTCTAAAGGCTTATAGGCAAGGAGTTCCACAGACTAACAAAACACTGGGTGAAAAAATATTTTCTTTTGTCTGTTCTCACTCTCCCAGCACTCAATTTGATTGGATGTCCCCTAGATCTGGTATTTTGTGAAAGGGAGAAGAGCTCCCCTCTATCCACTTGACTCATGCCCTGCATAATTTTGTACGTCTCAATCATATCCCCCCTCAGGTGCCTTTTTTCCAGACTAAAGAGCCCCAAATGTTTTGGCCTTTCCTCATAAGGGAGGTCCCCCAGCCCAGTAATCATTATAGTCACTCTCTTCTGCACCTTTTCCAGCTCCATCTCATCATTGCATTTCTTCTGTACTGATCTTTAGTCCATTCTTTCCATCTTCTCTTTATTTTGCCCTGGTCATGTATTATATCCCCCCTGCCCTGTTGCTCTTGGAAGTACCCAGAAATCATTATTATTCATTCTAGAAGGAAATTAAATAAATATATTAAACCATCCAGCAACACCTGTCTGAAACATCCTTAGCACCTCAATGGTTGATGTGTCTAGCAGAGGTCTTGGGCTCTCTCTCTCTCTCTCTCTCTCTCTCTCTCTCTCTCTCTCTCTGTGTGTGTGTGTGTGTGTGTGTGTGTGTGTGTGTGTGTGTGTGTGTGTGTGACTTTCTCCTTTGATGTCAGCAGCAGAGCCTTTCTATCTCCACTTCTTTGGTTCAAATCTCTGTGGGTATCTTTGCTCAACAAGGTTTAAACCCCATGAAGTTGCTGGATGGAGCACAGAAAATCTGTGGTGTGTTGCTGCATGATTGTTGGCTCTTGGCTGTGCCGCATAGTTGCCCTGGAACCCCACACATATTCTGGGTTAGGCCAGGTTGTGCACCTCCCCTAATTTATGCTAATTCTTCTACTGGAACACATTGCATTATTTTTCATACCTTTTCTTAGGCTTCATGGAAGGGGGAAAGCAAATATATGCACGCGGATTCCTCTGCGACCAGCTCTCAGTTTCTCTTCTACGTTCCCATTTTCCTGTTGCCACAGGGCTATGGGAGCCTTGCCATCTTTAGCAGAGAGATGAGCAAAGGGAAATTATTCCAGGGATGAACGAAACCATGAAGACAAATAGGATTAGATAGGGTACTAAGCCCAAATTGAAATGGAGTTTTAATAATAATCTTTGTGATTAAGGAACACACAAATTGTGGTTTTCTGTTGTGCGGAAAAGTCCCCCCCCCTTTTTAAGATGAAGGGAAACTGCAGCTGTCTGAGCAGAGGAAGGGAGGACAGGGTGCCTGGGGTAGTGAAATGAATCTCACATCCTCTCTTAGAGAGAACCTGAGGATACTTGCAGTGAGAATTTTGTGCGTGTGAAATTCCTCATGGGATTCCTTTGATGTTATATGTCCATTTCTCCCACACCTCTGGTCAGCACTGTTTCCTCTGCAAAATGGCATCTTTGCTGTTTTAGAATCTCATCAAGCTTCACAACACTTGGTGCCTTCAGGTGCAAGAAACCACAGGTGAACATGCAGGCGGGGATGGGAAAGACAGGGCCGGTGGTCTCATTTTTTGCAGGAAGCTGACAAATCCCTCTGGTGCAAGATGAAGTCTCTGCAAGCCATCTCAGCACAGAGAGGCTGGCAAAATCACCACAAATGAGAAAGGAGTTGAATATTCTATATCTCTCTACCCTGCGGAATTTTGGGAGTTGTACTCCAGAAAACACAAATTTGTATATCTCTAATGCATGGCGTAGGCTCTTCATTCCCCAGAATGGCTTTCAAATACACACACACACACACACACACACACACACACACACACACACACACACACACACACACACACACACACTTCTAGAAGTTGTGGGTGCATAGGTGTGCATCCTGGGGTGTGCACAGTGTGCTGTCTGAATGTGGACACATCTGCATGGAGGAGGCAGCTGTTGGCTGAAAACCAAGGCTAGTGTGACTTTAACTTCTGTAGTCATAAGTGTTAGCATCTCCATCCACAGAGGAATTAAGAAGCTATGCCCTTTGACTGCAAGACATCTAGAAGCAGGTATATTTTTGTTCAGTTCATACAATTTTCAAAAGGCAGGCTTTAGAAGGTATACAGCCGTGGTTCTCTGCCTGTGGGTCCCCAGATGTTCCTGGACTGCAACTCCTAGAAATCCTGGCCAGCTCAGCTAGTGATGAAGACTTCTGGGAGTTGCAGTCCAGGAACATCTGGGGACCCACAGGTTGAGAACCACTGGCCTAGAGCTTGGAGCTCTAGTGTAAGGACAAAACTGGATGGGGCTGCTTTCAAATGTTTCATAGAATCATAGAATAGTGAACTTGGAAGGAGATTACAAGGCCATGAAGTCCAACCCCTGCTCCATGCAGGAATACAAATCAGAGGAGATCAGCCTCTCACCACCTCTTGAGGTATGTCTGTGAATATTCTCAGTCATCCAGGTGAGTTTATCTAGAAGCTGAGTCATGGCAACTGGACTTCCTTTCTCTCAAGAAAAGAAGTCCAGTTGCCATGAATCAACTTCCAGACACCTACTGAGGTCATTGGTTCTATTGCAACACTGCTCTAAAGGTCAGGAAGTTTTTCCTGATATTCAATGAAAAATTGAGATCTTTTAACTTGAGCCCACTGTTGCGCTCCCTGAACTTTAGGATGTTCAAGAACAGATCATTCTGTATGACAGCCTTTCAAATATTTGAAAAGTGCTGTCATATCATATTTAAGGTTAGGGTAGACACAGGATGTCCCTCCAGAAGATGGACTACAACTCCTGTTACCCCTTACTAACAAAGCCAACTGAATGTAGAAGAAACAATAATGGACAGATCTAACTATCCAAGCCCAGAGTCTTGGGACATTAAATTTTAAAGGTCTGTGCTTGAAACTTTGTGTATTCAAATGTGTTAGAGTTAAATCAAGCTGTATCTTTTGAGTTTGGCCAGGGTACATTGATTTGCACACCACGTATTTGGGTTGGGAAAGGAGATTTTACAAATACAGGGGCAGGGAAATGAACCGACACATTTCTTCATCCCTGAACCAGAATGTAGAAAAAGGATATGGTGAGGGAAACACCATTGGAATTGTAACCATCCGGTGGAGCAGTTTGCCCTCTTGACAGGGTGCACTTTATATAGACATTGCTATTGGACTGGGGTTGCCAACTCTTTTTTCTTGACAGGGTCTACAGCTTTAATGCCTACACAGTAGTCAGGTAGGATATGGCCCATACAGATCTGCCACATCATTATTGCAGTTCCTCCTTTGTGTCACCACACTGAACTCAACAGCAATGTATATGGACATGTAGGAGGGTGGAATCAATCAGACCAACATGAGGCCAATAATCAAATCATCATAACAAAAAGAACAAATAAGCAAATAAGCACAAAGACGAAAAATCTAAATCCTTCCCTTTGACATGGTTCCCCCCCACTCTTGCTTGATTTTACTTTTAAACTCTTTGGAACATTTTTGTTCTTTTTTTAAATTTTGTAAGTGTAATAACTTTTCAACATGTTTGTATCAGTTGCACCCCATCCTGTGAGTTGCTGGTAGGAGGGTGGCCAGGAAGGTTTTGATAAAGAAGTGTTCATTAAAAACTGTGCAGCTCTTCAAAGTGGCTTAAAAGAAGTGGGTCTTGAGTTTATCAAGCCCCTTCGTGTTGGCTGTGCAGTAGTCCCTGGTCCAAGGGCAGTTAGCCCACCCAACTGGCATGGTGGCTCCATGGAGTAGTTAGGGAGGATGTTGGGAGGATGATGTAGGTCAGCAAAGGTCATAGAGGCTTTGGTTAGATTTTGTGTGGCATAAGAATTATACATGGATTATATGGGGGTCCGGTACCCCTAATGCCAGTATTGTTAAAGGGAGAAGCGTAATGGGTATTTAGAACAGCAGAGAACACTGATATATTGCTGAACTTGTGTTTGTTAACAGAAAATGAATTATCTGGGAGCTACTCCTTAAGACCCCTGAACCCCCACATATTTAAAGATTCCAGGAACTCTATGGAGGGAAGGATCAAAAAGCAAACCTAACTTTCTGAGCCTTGTGGGGGCTGCACCCCCAGGAGGTTCCTGAGCTCATCCGTGATCCTGGTGCAGAGAGCCTTCAGTCGGCATAGCATCCCTGCCTAACAGAGAAGACAACTCATACAGGCACATTAGCAGAGCTGCGTACACCCAGCCTTTGTATGGACTGCAGTTGGAAGCCCTGCCTGGTGCAAAGCTTTCATGGAAGGCTGTGTGTAAATACAGGAAGAGAGAGCCAAGCTATGACCATGATATGAAAACAGGGGATGCACTGAGGATGGTGAGTTAGAGAAGAGAAGGAGAACAACCTGCCAATGCATTCTTTGGCTGGAAGTTTTATCTGAGACCCTCCCCGGTCCTTTTGTTGGCAGAGGTACAGCAGGAGCTGATGATGGAAGCTGGCAAGAGTTTCCTTCTGACACATATATAAACATCCCCCTTGCCCCAAAGGGGCAGCAATTCCACCTCTGGAATCCATTATGCTGTCAAGAATCTTAGGGGCTGAGCAGCAGAGAAGGACAGGAAGAGCTTTCCGCTGCCTGGCAAGAATTCACTTATGCTAAATTCATTACGGCGATAATGGCAGGAGGCAGCCAGTTCCCAGTTTCTCCATCAAGGGAAGAAGGGACAGTGGCTGTGGCAGAAAATCTATTCGACACAGAAGCCCACATTTCCTTTGCCATCACCATAATAGAAGCAGAGAATCTGCAAAAGAGTTGGGGATTGGCTTGTATTTTTAATATGCCTTTTTGGCAGCCAAGAGTAAGTGATGGCACCCATACAGCCACTTGGTGTACCAGCGAAAGCTTCCCAGAATTTCAGCGCATACTCACACCTGCCTCTGTTTTGAATATAGAGTGAGACTTTAACAACCTGCTTTGGAACAACATTCATCTTGAATAATAAAAAAGAATTGCTTACATCCTTTGTTACTCCCCACTTCCCCACCCCAAATAAAGTGTAACTCGAATGACAAAGAGCCGATAATCACAGTAATTGTATAGGCTGTTCACTACCTTAGCATTTTGTGTGGAAGTAAATATTTTGACAGAGGATAAATAGTAACTCCCTCCCCATAGTTAGGAAATCTTCTATTATCTTTCTCTAAAAAGGGATTCTAATAACAACTCTTTATCTCAATGTGTGCTAAAGTTGGCATAACATACGTATAAAATGCTAGAATCATAGAATCATAGAGTTGGAAGAGACCTCAAGGGCCATCCAGTCCAACCACCTGCCATGCAGGAACCCCATCACAATAGTTCTGACAGATGGCCATCCAGCCTCTGCTTAAAAACCTCCACCACCCTCCTTTGTGGCAACATATTCCACTGCTGAACAGCTCTAACTGTCATGAAGTTCTTCCTAATGTTCAAATGGAATCTCTTTCCCTGTAGTTTGAAACCATTGCCCCGAGTCCTGGTCTCTGAAGCCATGGAAAACAAACCAGTCTCTTCTTCAATATGATATCCTTTCAAATATTTAAACATAGCTATCACATCCTCCCTCAGCCTTCTTTTTGAAAGGCTAAACATTCCCACTAAGCCATTCCACAAGACATTTCCTCCAGACCTTCAACCATCCTGGTCTACTGTGCTGCCGTAAATGTCAGCAGTCCACTGCTATTATTTCCTGAAACACATAGAAAAACATGCTGAGATGATGTTGTGTGTAAATTCTTCACAGAAGTGAACAGAGAATCCTACATCGACCATCCCAACAGGCAGAGGATTATTGAACCTCCTGAGCTCTGTCCAGCTGGCACATGGCTGAAATCGCCTCCATTTGATGTCAATGTTCTCTCTGTGATTGTTGTTAGTGTAACAATGAGGTGAGATAAATATGGATTCGAAGCCAGACAGCCATGGTAGATCCCAGACCGTTTTAAATTTTCATTGTCTGGCTTGTATACAATTCCTCAGTATCTTAAATATGCTGAGCTGGAAAGGTAATCAGGTCTTGCTCCTCTCAAGGAAGACCAGTGATGAATCAAACTTCCCAACCAGAGAGAAGCCAGAAACCTAAACCAACAACGCTCTCCAGCTGTTCTGTCTTGGCCTAACTTGGCTTAAAGGGATGTTGTGAGAAAAAGCAAAGGCATTCTGAAATTGCTATTATGGTCTCCTGGAATGTGTCTATTGGTAAAGAAGTGCATATATTCATCAACAAAGTTCATGTTTCTCCAAAGGCAATTTGTCCCACATGAGCAATTCCCCTTACTGAGTCATGATCCTCACTGTAATCGATTCGGGTATGAGTTTGTTAATCTTCGGGGGTCCAACGTTGTGATGTTTAAAACCCAAGGGTCCCATTAACTGATGCACAGTTTCAAGACTACCCTGACTTATGCGATGACCTTTTATAGGGTTTTCTAGGTATAGTTTACGGCAGAGAATGAGGTGGTTGGACGGTGTCATTGATGCAACCAATATGGATTTGACCAAAACTCTGGGAGGCAGTGGAAGATAGGAAGGCCTGACGAGCTCTGGTCCATGGGGTCACGAAGAGTCGGACACGACTGAAAGACTGAATAACAACAACAGGTACAGTTTACCATTCCCTTTGTAACATATTTTAGAAGTAGTGAAGCTGTTAGAGTAGGCCAATTGTAAACAGTGCCAATATTAAAGTGCAGTTTCGTTTCAGTAGCAAAGCTTATCTCAAGTGCACGTATAAACAATAGCCTAGAGACATTCCATCCAGAAGCAAGTGAAAGCAGATTGGTCCTGGAAGCAACATGTGACTGTTTTCCCATGCCATCAGGACAGTGCTTTTGAGAGAGAAGGACTTTTTTTTTTTTGGATAAGGATTTCATGGCTGCACATGGAGAGAAATTCCAGCTTAAAGATGTAGTTTAGAAATCAGATAGTGGGGCTTCTGCCTCATAGCTTTATTCAGTTTAGGGAAGGAATCATGTTTTGTTATTTTGGAACAAGAGCCATATTTTCATGTAATATTCCACAGCTAAATAATAGCCTTTAATTATTCAAGTAGTGGTGCCTTGCAAGTTAGTCTGGTAAGTTTGGAAGCAATATGGCAGACAGGCGGGGAGACAAGCAAAAGACCCACTGGGCTTACAATCTCCAGGTTCCTGCATTAATTGACTGAGGTTAATTTATGGCAGAGGGAACCTGGGTAGAGATTTATCAGCCCGTTCCGGTGAACCCTTCTTATGGGGGTGCAACTTGCCCAAGGCTACTCAGGCTGGCTTTTTTCAATGAATGTTGAGTGGTTGAGATACGCCCAACCTCTGGTGGGATGGGTAGATGTTTTGAGGGAGACGCATTTGGCCCTCTAACAAGTCCCTAAGCCATTAAGGGTTTTAAAACTTAACATGAGCAGTTAACCTGCTGGCTCCCACTTCTACATCTACACAGCAAGCTCTTCAAAAACAGTCTCTGTGAGAGTTAATATGTACGGCTGAGAAGGTGGGGGAATTCACTTGGGTTATAAGTGTCTGTGTTATTTTGAACATCAACACAATTCTTACAGAAAGAAAAGCCTCCCCCTCTCCCTCTATGGCTCTTTCTTCTTTGTAAGTACTTCCCTCACAAGGTTGTTTGTTTGTTTGTTTAGCTAGCTAGCTAGCTAGCCAGCCAGTTTATTCATTTTTCCTGTTTGTTTGTTTGTTAATGTTTTGCCTTAAACTTAAAGGCACTGTTGCATCAGTCCATAGCTAACCCTTGAGATTTGTCAAGCTGCCTCCAGAGAAAATACACCTGTGCAAATTCCATTGTCAGGACCATAATTACAAAGGTCTCTTTTATTGCCTGGGGTGCTAATAAAGCAGAGTCATCCCAGACGTTCCTCAGCCATCAGTTGGAAGGTCAGGAAATGCAATTTTGCCGGCAGCTGGGACACAGTGAATGACTCTGTCACATCATAATAATAAGACACTGACACATTATTTCACAAGTGTGCCGCATCATCACGCCGTTCCCTGCCACCACCTTCATGCTTCTTTGCTGCCTCGCTGGTGGAAGATGGCAACTCTTTTAGCTGCAAGGCAAACAAACAAAAAGCCTGATTCTAAAGCTTGATTTTAGCATTAGCATTTCAGGCACTGATTTCCAGGGAAGTAACTGACTGACAAACGGTGTGATTCTCTTCCTAGCAGAAATGGTAGGAATGGGCAGCTGTGGGACAGAAATTCCTTCTACTCGCTGTTGCTGTGATTTAAATTTCTGCTTAAAAGTCTCCTTTTCAGGAGAGGTACACAGCAAACCTAGGCAGCATCTTAAAGAGCAGACATCACTTTGCCAACAAAGGTCAGGATAGTCAAAGCTATGGTTTTTCCAGTAGTGATGTATAGAAGTGAGAGCTGGACTGTAAAGAAGGCTGATTGCTGCAGAATCAATGCTTTTGAGCTGTGGTGCTGGAGGAGACTCTTGAGAGTCCCCTGGACTGCAAGGAGATCAAACCAATCAATCCTGAAAGAAATCAACCCCGAGGCTCCAGGACTTTGGCCAACTCATGAGAGAGGAGTTCTTGGAAAAGTCCCTGATGTTGGGGAAAGATTGAAGGCAAAAGGAAAAGGGGATGGCAGAGAATGAGATGGTTGGACGGTGTCATCGATGCAACCAATATGGATTTGACCAAACTCTGGGAGGCAGTGGAAGACAGGAAGGCCTGGAGAGCTCTGGTCTATGGCATCACGAAGAGTTGGACACAACTGAATGACTGAACAACAACAGCAACAACAACACAGCAAACACAGAGGCTCACAGAGAACAGCTTCATATTCCCCAGATAATCTACACTTTTTAAAAAAATTAACTGGGATTTACAGTCCCAATAACTCACTTCGAGCCATTAGTAGGAGAAAGAATAAATGGGTTTCATTACTTACAGTTGTGGAGAGAAAACTGCAAACCAACAACCAACCTGCTAGCTACCTTCTGCAGAAGAGAATGGAAAAGAACTCTCAGCAGAGAGGCTGGGCTGTCTCTGAATTCAGAGGCCGAAATAAATGATTGGCTAATACAGGGCAGATTGACAGTCACCCCAGCCCAGGAAGGTCCTTCCCAGACAAACAAGCTACAAGCAGCAAGCGAGGTTGTAAAAATTCCAATACTCCTGGAGTTGTGCAAACACGAGGCAGAGGAGGCATAACTTTGCCACTGTCAGATCTATGCGCTGGCTGCTGCTAATTAACTGAAAGACTTGTGAAGGAACTGGACAGGTCACAGCAAGGGTTCCCAACAAACTTGCTCCCATGGTTGCAATCAGCCTTTCAGATCTGTCGCTTGTGCTTTTTAATGTTCCCAAGAAATGTCAATGGCTACTTTGCCTTTTTAAAAAGAGACTCATCTAGCCACTCCTTTACTTCACGTCCATCTCGTCACTGTTTGTGGTCCTGCTGGGGACCAGTATGAAGAAATGTAACTGCACGTCCATAGCAGGACCACGAGAGTTCATCCAGACCATGCCCCCGAACTGGCTCTCTGTTGCCAGAGATCATCAATGTAATCACCAGATGAAAATACCTGTTGTCGGAATGAAAACCACATTGCAGTTTGACAGTGGTGGTGGTAGGGACGCAACAAGCAGCAAGACACCTGCATGAAACCACCTGCTCAGGTCATCTAGTGGGATGGAGATGGAGTGAAGAACTATCAATGTGGTATCAATACCTATTTCTATCTCCCCATTCCATGAAATAAAAAGCATGCTGCTTATATACCATCCCATAGCTTTTAAGGTACTCACCAAGCAATTTCCTGTTCAGTGATGCAGGCTACACATTGCTCCCCCACCCCCACCCCAAGAGCTAGGTACTTAATTTATCAACCTCAAGTGGATGGCAGGCTGCGTCAACCTTGACTCAGCTACCTGAACCTGTCAAGATCAAACTCAGATCACAAGGAGAATCTTGGCATGAGACTCCTATACAAGTGAGGCAGCAGTTATTTGTGGGCTCACGAATGGACTGGGTGAAGATGAATAAACTGAAACTCAATCCAGCTACAAGATATTCAAGTTAGTGTGCATGTGTATATATGAGAAACTGGCCTTTCAGAGGGAAAAGCCGTCTCGGCTTTCTGAGAAAGGATGACTTTACACCAGGGGTACCCAAACTTTTTGTAAGAAGGGCCAGATTTGGTGGCTGAGAATGTGTCAAGGGGCCGGTTGCACCCCAACCCTGCCACCCACTGCAAGCCCCACCCACTGACCCATAAGCCCCACCCACTGACCCCTTGCAGCCCCACCCACAGGAAGGAAGGCGGGGACAAAGGGAGGGAGGGAGGGAGGGAGGTGAAAACCAAGAGAGGAAGAAAGGAGGGTGGGGAACAAGGAAGGGAGGGAGGTGGGGAGGGGACCAAAGGAGGGAGGAAGGAAGGAAGGAAGGAAGGAAGGTGGGGACCAAATGAAGCACAGGGAGCCCTGGCCACCGCAGGGGAATTTGTGGGTGAAGGAGGGGGAGGGAGGGGAGGGGCAGCCAGCCATGGGCCACTCAGAATGGCCTGATGGGCTGGATTTGCCCCCCGGCCGGACTTTGGGCAGGCCTGCTTTACACCACCATAAATGCCTTTTTATGCAGAAATATTGGGGCGTATGTGTCACAGGTTACTTGGCTATTATAAAAGGGGTCTGCAACACAAACATGTTTGGGAAGTAGCCTTCCTTCCTTCCTTCCTTCCTTCCTTCCTTCCTTCCTTCCTTCCTTCCTTGTCCTCTGAGCTGGGATCGACTCTCAAACAAACACTAGACTAGAACTATTTTTAAAGGCCTGAATCCCTTCTCTTCCCTTAAAAAAATCTTTCTGAAGATGAAAAGCAGGCACTTCTCCAGAGATAAATCCTCGATTTGGAGAATGTCACTGGAGTAAAAAATAAAATCATTTGCTGCCCTCATGCCGAAGCCACCCTTTCAAGTGGATACGTGGGAGCTCCAGGAGAAGATTTGTCCAAATTTCCGCCCATCAGACACCCTCTGATCTGAAGGGAAATTCCTTACATGCGCAAGGAAATGGAACGGCGGGCAGAGCGTTCACAAGAAAAACCGATTTGAGCCTGCTTGTACTCCCTCACACTTGCCGCCATCTTCAAACTCCACTGCACTCCTTAGCAGCCCTTGATGTCTCTCTGCTAGGCCTGAATATTTATCATAAAGTACGCTCCTGGATTTCAGAGGGAAACAGTTTTCACTCAGTGCACTCTTGGCTGGTTTTGAAATCCTCTCATCTATATGCACCTTGCATTTGAAGGACTCTGCGTAAGTACAAGCGCTGTGGGAAACACACCTTTTGCTTTTTCAGGTTCCTGGCCGCCAGGGGTTGAACGCAAACTAAGCCCATAGAGGCAGCACAACTGCAAACACCCCCATTCTTGCTTGCTTGCTTTGCTCTCCCAAGTTTCTTTCTCTGCTCCTGTCTGTACAAACTAATGCAGGGCATGAGTCAAGTGGATAGAGGGACACTCTTCTCCCTCTCACAAAATGCCAGAACTAAGGGACATCAACTCAAATGGAGGGTTGGGGGAGTGAGAACAGACAAAAGAAAATATTTTTTCACCCAGCGAGTTGTTAGTCTGTGGAACTCCCTGCCACAGGATGTGGTGATAGCATCTGGCCTGGATGCCTTCAAAAGGGGATTGGAGAAGTTCCTGGAGGAAAAGTCCATCAAAAGACCATGATGGAGATGTGTCATCTCCAGGCTTAAAACCGGGCTACTTCAAGGACCAGATGCAGGGGAGTGGTATCAGGAGACATAGATCTAGTCTCATGCGTTCCCAGACGCATCTGGTGGGGCCACGGTGAGACACAGGAAGCTGGACTAGATGGGCCTTTGGCCTGATCCAGCAGGGCTCTTCTTATATTCTTATATTCTTATGGTTCTACCGCAATATAAGATTCTTGTGATTCAAAGGAGACCACCTCTGTGGTGAGAATACATTATTATTTCTCATTATTTCAAGTCACTACTAGATCAATTTGCGCCATGCTGTCACAAGCCCTCAGGGAGGCAACATGGGTGCTGTAGTTTCCTTCCTCCACCCACTGGCCTGCTCCTCCACTCACCAGCCAGTGCGTGTTGCTTGTCTCCTCCTTTTTTGTGCCACCATCCAGTCATAGAAGGAGTGAGTGCTTCCTTTATCTGTGTCCGCCAGCAGCCTCCCACTCATAGGCAGCTCTTATCCTTACCCCAGCTCCTCATCTGGGCTGCCAGAGGAGGTGAGGGGGGGGGAAGCATGCACACCTGCTGTGCTGAGATGGTCACATGAAAAGGATGAGATGAGCCACGTGCACGGACCAGTGAGTGGGGGAGCTGGCTGGAAGTGGGAGCTGGGGAAGGGAATTGTGTGACACATGTGCTGCCATAAACATTACTATAGTGATTCGTGCCCATCTCTGGTTGCTACTAGGGATGGGCAGGAAATTAAAAACGAAATGCTGTTTTGTTGTTTCATTACATAACGAAACAAAATGAAACTAAACAAAACAAGGAAGCAGCATTTTGTTATAGACGAAACAAAATGGTAGTTTTTCCATTGAAACGAACCATTTCATCCCATCGATGTTGGGCTCCTGCCAAGGTGTCAATGGCTGGAGCCCTTTAAACCTGGGCCATGTTTAAAGGGCTCCAGCCATTGAAGATCAGTAGGAGCCCTCAGAAAATGGTGCAGAGGGGAGCGTGATTGCCAGAGGGCTCTTGCTGAGCTGTCAATGGCTGGAGCCCTTTAAACGTGGCCCAGTCGGCACCATGAGGACCCTGGTGCTCCAGCCATTGACAGATCAGCAAGAGCCCTTTAAAATGGCTCCCAGAGTCCCATGCACCAAATCTGGTGCCTCTAGGTCCCAGGGGAGCCATTTCATTTCGTTTCGTTTCGTTTCGTACAAAATTTTAAATTTTTTTTGTAAGAAACGAAACAAACCAAAGGGGAGGTGAGCATGAAATGAAACAAAATGAAACATTATTTTTCCATTTCGTGCCCATCCCTAGTTGCTACTGGAGCTCGGCTGCCTTGGAACATTTGTGCAAGCAATTGCTGGAGACTGTTATTCATGGTTAGAAGCCGGGCCTAGCTAGCACTTTGCTCAGAGGTGCTGGTGGCATGTATTTTTCACTCAATCTGAATGTTATGTTCAGTGCTTGGAATTCAGAAACATTGTGGGGTAGGAGACAGTTCTTAGATTTCTGTCACCAGCATGGCCTCCCTGGTGGTGGCACTAACACTGCTGGACTTATTGGTGGCTTTGCTCCCTCACTGCAGATATCCGGGATACTTCCTTTAATTTCCAGTTCCAGATGGCTTGTTAAAAATGGCTAGTAGCTATCTCCAGGTGGCTTGTAATGGAATAAAACGTTTTATTCCAATGACAGAGTCTCATAGCAAGTGAAAGACTAAGACTTTTAACTGAGCAAATACATAGAATGCTATCTTTCCTGGATAATATTCATGTAGAAGGGGGAACAGACATGACAGGTGTTCACCACTCGGCGTTTCAGATGAAGTGGCATGCAGAGCACAAATGCTCAAAGAAAATAAATAGTCCTCATGGTTGACACAAGATTCTGGGTAGGCTTTTTAAAAATAATAGATGAATATGGCTATTTCTCTGGAAATGTGATTGCAGCTAGAGATTGGCATGAACCATAAAAATGACAAATTGGCGACCAATGAACCACGAACCATCCCTGAACCCCAGGAAAATGAAATGGTTTGCAGTTTCCTTTCCCAGTTCATGCCTGGGGGGGGGGGTTGGATCTAAAGTCTCCGCTCCCTCTGTCACCCTCACTCTCCCTTTCCACTGCCCCCATCATCTTCCTAGCTGGCCCTCCCTCTCCCTCTTCTTCCTCCTCTGCCACCATCTTCAGCCTGGAAGCTGAGCCAGCTGTCTGGCTGCACATGTCCCTTCCTATCTACTGATAGACGGGTGCATTCAAAGTGACAGCCTGCCCCGGCTTCCCTTCTAGGATCCGGCTTGTCTCTGTGGCAATCGCCTAGCAGCTGATCGGTGGGTGCATGCACAGAAACAGCAGACCCAGTATCTGGATGGAAAGCAGGGCCAACTACCTCTGACATTGGCAGTGGCTTAGGAGGAAGAGGAAGATGCAGGAGGATCAGGTAGAGGGACAACAAAGACAGTGGGAAGGGTTCAGAAGCATCTGAGTGCGGAGAGAAAAAAAAGTTCAGCGCTTCATTCGGGTTGCATGGAGCAAACCATGGACCGAACCTGTGTGGTTTCTGTGCCCCCCCCAGCTTATAGTTCAGTTCATGTCCACCTCTAATTCAATCTACTCTCGCCGATAGTTTACTTCTTTTAATGGCGCATTCTAGCATGCCACTCCATGCAGCGGTGAAGCACACGCTTTGCATGCAAATGGCCCCAAGTTTAATCTGCATCATTCTCCCGTCAAGTTTGCAAGAGGCATCTGTGCGGAACCCAAAGGGGCCCCTCCAAGTAGATGTTGGCAGTTTCCGATTTATAGGATCCATTTGTCTTCCTTACTGTAAGGCAGCTTCAATGTTTGTTCATGAAAATGACTCGACCTTTCCCAGTCAGCTTGAATTGAGATCTTGGCTTCTGAAAACATAGTTCGCCATGCTCAGTCTTCCTTCATTGCGTACATTTCTGCAGTCCCATTGTCAGTTTTCAATCAATGCCAGCTTTTCTCTCGGCTACCGCGAAGCTGTTTTAAAATACATGGGGCTGAGAATATGTCATGCTCCCTCATTATTGTACATCGCCAGCCTAGCCTTAATTCCAAATTGCAAAGAATGGTACTGGGTTTTAGTTGGATGCTTTGGTAGATCCATAATTTCCACCTGAGTCAATCATTGATGATTCCAGAAAGGACATTTCACCTTCATTGTCACATCTATTCACTCACCCACCCAAAATGGAGTAAAAATAAAACAGTATAACAAAATAACAAAGTAACACATTTAAAAAACCAAAATACAAACAACATAATATAAGCAAAATATACATAAATCAACAACGATAAAGTAAAGCTAAAATGAAAGTAAAAATAGCCAGGAGATTGCTAAATAAAAACAAAAGAAAGAAAAAAGAGAAAAAGAAAATAAGCATTAAAAAGAAAAATAGTGTTTTTCTAGAATGTTTTGGAAATCAGGAAAGGCCACCCTATACAGCTGAGGTTTTAATAGTTTTTTTTCCCAAAGTTTGAAGCGAGGGTGCCAGGTGAATTTCTGGAGGTAGATGGTTCCATAACTTGGGAGCAACCACCGAGAATGCCCTACTTCTTGTTACAACTTTCTGGGCCTCTCTCAAGGTTGGAATGATTGTTCACCAAAGACTAATTTTAAAAGAAAGAACCCAATGGAAGGAGATGAGGAACCTGAATTGCTCATCTATATTTTGGAGCAGAGGGGGACAGGTTTGGTTTGGTTGATAGAATAGCCCTTTTCAAGTTGGGTCAGTCAATGGACCATCCTTGGAAAATGGTTCAAACTTTTATTGACATCTTAAGACAAGCACACCACCATTCTAAACGTTTTAATACCTAATGTTGTAATGTGCCTTGCTTAATGGTCATTCTATGTTATGAAGTTTTATATGTTGAATTTATTTTATATCCTGTAATGAGGATTCCCCCCCCCCCGATCGTGTTGTGGGCCACCTAGAATTACTGGAAGGATGGTGCACAAAATAAAATAAAATAAAATAATCTCCCCGGCCCTTCCCCACATCTGTTTGTCTTTATCCCATGAGCCATGTTCAAACTGAGCATTGGGGGAATTTGGGTGGACTCCCACATGGGGATAGTATTTATAGGACAGCTTTTGGAAAACAGGTGAAGAGGAAAATGGCAGATAAAAAGGACTCCAAGAACCACCAGCTGAAGCAAGAGATATTTGTCCACACTTGTGAGGTAAGAACTCTGTTTTCCCTGAGGGATACAAAGAACTCCCATATTTCAATCTACCTCATGGGTTGACCTTTTTTCCTCTTTGCAGGAGCAATTCCGCTGAATAAACAACACAGCTCACAACGTGCTAAAGGCAGTGATGGGGTTTGGGTGGGTTTGCAGACAAGAAGAGGAGGACATAAAAATTTTAAAAGGTACAATCTTTTGAGGACTGGAGCTTTACAGCCAGGGCATCCATGCATCCAATGCATGCCCGAGCTGTCAAATCACCCACAGCAACCAAATATTGGCCAAGATTGTGCATCAAAGAGAGAGATTTGTGTCCATGAATACAAAAGCATTGCCTGCTTGCTTGAATGTCAGTGCTGTGAGAGATGGATACCTTTGTAGTTTCTTTTTAGCACAGGCATTACAAGTTTATGGGTTCAGCTCCATCATGTTTTAAGACAGAGTCTGGGAAGTAAAACCATTGTGATGAGATGATGGTTAACTCATGACCCATATTTATTTTCCCCAGGCATTTTATAGGATATCCCCCCCAAAGCAAACTTACCCTTCATTTTCCTTGCAGAACATAGAATCATAGAACCATAGAGTTGGAAGAGACCTCAACGCCCTGCCAGCTATGGTGGCCCGTTTCCCACCTTAGAGGGTGTTTCCCTCAGGCCATCGGACTCTGTCCGGAATCTGGGAGTAGTCCTGGACCTGGCACTCACCATGGAGGCCCAGGTGTCCGCTGTGTCCAGGGATGCCTTTTTCCACCTGCATCGAATCGCCCAGATTCGTCTGTACCTGGATGGGGACTCCCTTAGAACAGTGGTCCAGGCGCTGGTGATCTCGAGACTGGACTATTGCAACACGCTCTACATGGGGTTGCCCTTGACTCTCATTCGGCGCCTGCAGTGGGTCCAAAATGCGGCGGCCAGACTGGTGGCGGGTGTGCGTCGGTTTGAGCACATCACCCCAGTTCTGGCCCGCCTGCATTGGCTACCCGTTGCAGCCTGAATCAGATTCAAGGTCCTGGTTTTGATTTACAAAACCCTCCATGGCCTAGGACCTGGCTACCTGACAGAGCGGATCGACCAGCGGTCAACTTCGGCCCATCCAACTAGGTCGTCGCGGGCGCACATGCTGCATGTGGCCATGCCCAGGGAGGCTAAGCGAACTTCCACTCATTCCCGAGCCTTCTCTGTGGCTGGCCCAACGCTTTGGAACCATCTACCAGCAGAAGTGCTCCTAGCAGAGTCCCTGCCTGCCTTCCGGAAGGCTTTGAAAACCCTTCTTTTCCGGGAGGCATTTGGTTGATTTTTTCCCCCGCCATCACCACTGCTATATCCTGCATCTGTTGTTTTTATTTGTTTACTTTTATTAGTCTATGCAATTTCTTGTTCCCTTAATAGTTGTAAACCGCCTGGAGTTCCCCACCAGGAAGACGGGTGGTATATAAGTCCCATAATAAATAAATAAAATAAATAAACCCCATCACAATATTTCCGACAGATAGCCATCCAGCCTCTGCCTAGAAACCTCCAAAGAAGGAGATTCCACCACCCTCCTTTGGGGCAGCATATTCCACTGCTGAACAGGTCTAGCTGTCACAAAGTTCTTCCTAATGTTCAAATGGCAATAATCTTTGAGAAGTCCTGGAGAACAGGGGAAGTCCCCATAGACTGGAGAAGGGTGAATGTTGTCCACATTTTCAAAAAGGGGAAAAAGAGGACCCAAACAATTACTGCTCCATCAGCTTGACTTCCAATCCTGGAAAGATCCTAGAGCCATCTGTCAGGAGTAGTTTGATGGGGGATCCTGCATAGCCGGGGTTGGACTGGATGGCCCTTGAAGTCTCTTCCAACTCTATGATTCTATTTCATTGGCTAAGCTTGACTGGTGGATCAAAATTTAGTGGCAGCATTTCACCATTTCCCCCCCAAAGATTCCATAAGAAACAGACAACGGTCGGAATGTCCCAAACGAAAAGCAGTCCAGTAACCTATGGTGGATTTTCCCTCTTTACTGGGGGAAAAACATTTTGCACTGATTTATCACTGAAATAACACAAGGGTAAGAAGGCATGCATTTAAAAATACTATTTTAAATACTATTTTTAAAAAAATAATAATAATAAGAGAGTTGCACAGTTTGGTTTATTAAAAGGTTTTAAAATTTATCCATGGTTGCCATATCCCATGCACATGACATTCATTATTTGATGGAAAGAACCTGGGTTTCACCTGATCCTTCTAATTAGAGTCAAGATAGATGTGTGCCGGTATTAACAAATTCAGTGTCAGTTCACAGCGGGACTTGTTAATAATTTTTTTTTTGACAGAACTGAATAATGCTGCTACTTGCTCCATGGGACACACATCACTCACAATCCCTTTCATCATTGGGAGCATTGGAAGCCAGAAAGACTGGTCAAAAGTACTCCTAGACCAAGATTTCTGAACACAGAGGCCCTGTTTTGAACAAACGCTGTATATTTCATGTCAATTTAGGTTATCCAACAATAAAGCAATTGTGAAATAACTCATTTCCTTGTTCCTTGAGAACAAAGAATTTAGAATTTACTTGTTTGGATGAGAACAATTTGACATATCATTTTAAACTGTGTGTTGTCTGGCAATTCACATGCACTCAGTGCATGGAAATTGCATCCTATAATAATCTCCAACTAAGAATTCGTAGCTTGCTGCAAATTATCAGTATATTTTAACAACTGCTTGGAGGTATATGCGTGTACACATAGAGACACAGACACAGACACAGACACAGACACACACACACACACACACACACACACACACACACACACACACACACACACACACACACACACACACACAATATGAAGGCTCTGAATTTCCTTTCTCTTCCAGTTTATTGGTCTGGCGCCCTCCAGCTCTACAGTCACTATCAATTCCCTACAGGATCTCTTATCTATTTAAAACTAAATAATTGCCTTCAACAATGATATCCGTTTTGTTCGTGCCGTTTTGGCTTCCCTTGCAACTTTCGCAGGATGCTAATTTGCTCGGTGTCACAGTAACAGCACCCATCTTCTCTGCCCTGCTTCATTGGTGGGAAAACGAAGCAAGAACAGCTGTTGTTGTTTCAAAGTAGAAACCAGAAGGAGGGGAGCGCATCAGAAAATAAGCAGAAAGGGGGTTCCAGATGAGGTAGGAAGGGAAGTCTAAACTAAGTGGTGCCTTGAGGAATGAGCTCCTCTCAAGAAGAGAAATTATTCACATAACCAATGGCTGTGTCGGTAAAATAAGTAGTAGATATACCTGCCAAGGAAGTTGCCCAGAGGAGCTGCAATTAGTAGTGGCTTGGAGCTGTTGGTTTTTTCCTTTTCCTGGTGGCCCCTCTAGGCCCATGATTGTTCTTTATGTTTTGGTTGATTTACCTAGTCCAGGCAAGTCCAAAGTCTTGCCCGGGAGCCAAATGCAGCCTGATTTGAAATTTCGAGTGGCCCTCAGCCTCTTCTCCCTGCCGGCTCAGCCTGTCACTCATCCCCACCGGCCAGCCCTTCCCTGTGCTGGCTAGAGATGTCAGCTTGCATTTTTGGTTTGCCTGCCCTCCTTGCCTCCGTCCATGCCCTCAGCCACCCGCCCTGCCTACCCACTCCTGGCTCCATTGCTGCAACGTGTTCACCACCACCTTGTGAGGGAAGGAAGCATATGCAAGCAGTGGTGTGTCTTGGGTGTGCATGGACTGATTCCTGGGCCGTGGAACATCTGCTGGGCCCTTGGGCACCTTGAAACCAGAGCATTTGCGGCTGTTGCAGATGTGCACAAACCACACACTTTCTCCCCCCTTCAGGCTGAATGGCTGGCCCCCACACATTTTCACCTCACCAAATCTGGCCCTCTTTGCAAAAAGTTTGGACACCCCTGACCTAGTCCAAAATGCTAGCACCTTTGCCCTTTACGTTCAGAGAAATTTGTCCTCAGTTTTTACTGATGGGCATTCTTGATGAACAGCTATATTTACCAAAGGCTCCACGTAGAGAAAACAAACAAAAATGTGCTGCTTTATATACGCCCCCAGCCCCAGTGGACTAAGGCTTCCGAAAACTGTCAGCTGCCAAGTCGGCAGCTTGGCGGTTCAAATCCTGGCTGCCATGCAGCGGAGTGAGCTCCTGCTAATAACCCCAGCTCCTGCCAACCTCGCAGTTTGAAAGCATGTAAATGCAAATAGATAAATAGGTACCGCTGTAAAAAGCGGGAAGGTAAAACAGTGTTTCCTTGCAGCCATGCCGGCCACGTGGCCATGGACTTGCAGAACACTGGCTCTTCAGCTTGAATATGGACGGACATGAGCACTGCCCCTAGAATCAGACACGACTAGCACGTATGTGCGGGGGGAACCTTTACCTTTACCCCTCAATAGCAATCTCTGAGTGGTTTACCATTTAATAATGCAGGCAACACCTTGTCCCCCTCATCCCCACTACCCAGCAAGCTGGGTACTCTTTGTTTGTTTGTTTATTTTTGCTGACCTTGGGAGGATGGAAGGCTGAGTGAACCCTGAGCTGGCTACCTGGGATTGTGAGGAGTACAATTATAGCTGTGATACAGCTGTTTAACCACAAGGCTCCTAGTGAGGGTACAGTTCCACTATCAAAAGAGAACCACAGTTAAATCAATCTAAGCATTATTGAAACTGATTTTTAATTTCCTCGGCACATGAAGTGTGGAGTTGATTTATCTTGCCTGCAAGGGCCTTTTAAAAATACAGTAGGACTCCCATATCCATGGGGAATAAATTCAAAGCCATGCCTAATCCAAAACATGGATTATTGTGAATGCTATACCCCTCTGATCCCTCTGGTGGCCCATCTGGGAACTTCATCATTAAAAATATACTGTATTAGGGGATTTTCAAAAAACAAACAAACATATTTTTAATATTTTCAGACCATGGATAAGTGAAAGAGTGGATGAGGAGGTCCTCCTGTACTTCACTTATAAATCAAATTATTTCAATTCAGGATGGGGGTTGTGAATTCTATTGTTGATATATTTTGTGCTTGTGTTTATTTTGAGCACTATCGCCACAGTGATTTTGCAACTCCATTCTTTTTAAAAGGTTTACCAGTAAATTAGTTAGTGTACCATGATTTCAAATGATTTTGTTTTTGCATTGTTGAAAGTTTATTCTGCATCCCATCATCAGTACATTCTGTATGACAGCCACCCCTACCCCTTGGTTTGTTCTTTTCTGGCGATGAAAACTTATTTTCCCACTTGTATCACTTGTGCTCTGCTCTGCAATTATGTGCAATCTTTTAAGACCGGCTTTTGATATTTTTGTAGAATAACTTGGGAGATGACTGAAGCCATCCATTTAGCAATACATTTGGGTTTTTAAAACAAAATCTAAAGAGTGTACCAACAGCATGCTGTTTAAAAAAGAAAGGAAATGGGTTGATTTTATCTGTGCAGCTGGCAAAAACAGTTTTAATTATTATCAGAAATAAATCAGATTGATTTCATTCAAAAGTGATCATGGATGTACCACATAACTTAATGCTGATATAAAAGAACTTGGAGCTGTAATCAATTCAAATAGATAATGGGGTCCTTTTAAAAAGAAAGGTGGGGAAAAGAAAGGCGGGGTAAAAACTTTTAAACAGGCAGGCAGGCAGACAGCAGGGAGGGAGGGAGGGAGGAATGTATGGACAGACAGGCAGGCAGGAAGCAAGGAAGCAAGCAAGCAAGGAAAGAAGGAAGAGACAGGCAGTCAGGCAGTCAGGCAGGCAGGCAGGGACGGACGGATGGACAGACGGGCAGGCAGACAGGAAGCAAGGAAGCAAGGAAGGAAGAGACAGGCAGTCAGGCAGTCAGGCAGGCAGGCAGGCAGGCAGGCAGGCAGGGACGGGCAGATGGATGGATGGATGGATGGGCAGGCAGACAGGAAGGAAGGAAGGAAGGAAGGAAGGAAGGAAGGAAGGAAGGAAGGAAGGAAGGAAGGAAGGAAGGAAGGAAGGAAGACACAGACAGGCAGGCAGGCAGGCAGGCAGGCAGGCAGGGACGGACGGATGGACAGACGGGCAGGCAGACAGGAAGCAAGGAAGCAAGGAAGGAAGAGACAGGCAGTCAGGCAGTCAGGCAGGCAGGCAGGGATGGATGGATGGATGGATGGATGGATGGGCAGGCAGACAGGAAGGAAGGAAGGAAGGAAGGAAGGAAGGAAGGAAGGAAGGAAGGAAGGAAGGAAGGAAGGAAGGAAGGAAGGAAGGAAGGAAGGAAGAGACAGGCAGGCAGGCAGGCAGGCAGGGACGGGCAGATGGATGGATGGATGGATGGATGGATGGATGGATGGATGGATGGATGGATGGATGGATGGGCAGACAGACAGGAAGGAAGGAAGGAAGGAAGGAAGGAAGGAAGGAAGGAAGGAAGGAAGAGGCAGGCAGGCAGGCAGACAGACAGACAGACAGAGATAGATAGATAGATAGAGCAGGAAGGAAGGAAGCTATTTTTGCCAAGAAGGGTTTTATTCTCTCTTTCAAAAGGAGACATTGTAGTGATGGAAAAAGATTATCACTGTTTCTGTAGGCACTCCATGTCAGGTTACCCTTGTTTGATCCTGTGGCATAAGACTTAATTTTCCCAATAAGGATATTATTGTTACAGATAACCACATAAAACGTCAGTGCTAATGCTCTTTCTAGAGTCAGCTTAAGAGACAGCCTCCATTTTTATCTTTCCTTGTATGCAAATTCTGTTATTGGAAAAAAAAACCTTTACCATATTCCCCTATAAGCCTTGATATACTTTATGATTTATCTAATGCACACCATCCTCACATTACTTGCAAAACTTGTACAAGTGCTTAATTGACTCCCTTTAAAAAGATATACGAGTTCCATTTCGAGGTGGTATAAGATGTAGCCTGAAGGCCTTGTTGTTGTTATTATTGTTGTTAGATAAAAACAAGATCGATGTGTGCTGGCAGTGATGGCAAATGAGTGAAGCTGTAAATTGCACACCCAACTTGCTTTGGAGCTAAAATGGAATTAATACTGGGGCAGCTTCTTCTCTTCGGAAAAGTCCCTTGCCTCTACAAAATCAATCAATTCAGCTGCAGGTCATGTCTCTACATTGACATCGGCTCGGAGAATTCCCACACCTTGTTTGAGCTGAATCACAAGGAACAGCAAAACAGGCGAAAAATTCTGCCACTGAAGAATTAAACTGGTGCTTCCTAACTCTTCCTCCTGCTATTTATTATCATCAGAGATAAAGAAGGTTAATATTCTAGAGTACAAGTCCTAAAATTCAATAGCCTGCATGGAACTATAGTACAAAAATAAAACTTTCCCCATCTCTAGTTATCCTTTTTTTGAAATTAATTTTTTATAGTTTTCCATACATCAGGAATTCCCTACGGGAGGTGGGGAAGGTAAAAGCAGAATTGCTCAAGCGGCATGCTTAAATGTTTTTTTTTATTTTAGTACTAATATCTATGATATTTATAATGCTATTTGAGTTACGTACTTAGTTACACGTTTCTTTTTCATAAAACTTACAGTGGCTTCCAGCTATCTCTTGCCTTTCGTAACTCTGTGTCTTTCACCAGTTCTGTCATTATATCCATCTCTGATGCTTCAAAGAATGTTTCTAGAAACATAGACTCATAGAATCATAGTGCTGGAAGAGACCTCAGGGGCATCCAGTCCAACCTCCTGCCATGCATGAACCCCCATCACAGGATGCCCGACAGATGGCCATCCAGCTTCTGCTTAAAAACCTCCAAAGAAGGAGACTCCACCACCCTCCATGGCAGCTTATTCCACTGCCGACAGCTCTAACTGTCATGAAATGTTTAAATTGAATCTCTTTTCCTGTAGTTTGAAACCATTGCACCGTGTCCTAGTCTCTGAAGCAATGGAGAGCAAACCAATTCCCTCCTTCGATACGACATCCTTTCAAATATTTAAACACAGCTATCATATCCCCTCTCAGCCTTCTTTTTGAAAGGTTAAACATTCCCAGCTCCCTAAGCCGCTCTTCCTAAGACATTTCTTCCAGACCCTCAATCATCTTGGTTGTCCTCTTCTGGACCAATTCAAGCTTGTCAACATCCTTTTTAAATTGAGGTGCACAGAAGTGGACACAGTACTCCAGGTGGGATCTGACTAGAGCAAAATAGAGTGGTACTATCACTTCCCTTGATCTAGACACTATGCTTCTGCTAATATTCTTGCTCTTGCTCTTGTTCTAGATGTTCTTGTTCTTGTTCTAGATGTTCTTGTCTATTTGGCATTTCAGCAAATTTCTAATAGCAAAAGCAGTTCTTGCTGTCATAGTGATATGCAATAACAAATGTTCTATTTCACCTCTGGTTATCCTGAAGCATTAGATTTTTGCTTCCAAGTGTGGCCAGGTGTCAGATAGTAGGTCAGGTTCTTTAATGGAATCTGAAATAAAGCTTGGATGAAGGCTGCATGAGCGTTTCATTTATGTTGATTTTTGACTTAAAATTTAGCCAACTTGGCACATTTCTGCATGTCCAAGATGGAAAGAACTTGAGATTTTAAAATGCTGCCCTGGGAGAAATCAAAACTTGACAGGTTTGTCTTGACAAGTTTGATTGCTTAACTCTTGGAGTCCCTGTCTGTTTGACCATGTTTGTGGTGAGAAATAGGCAAGAGTTTCTTCAAACAAACTACAAACCAAATCAGGGCGGTGGAGCATCATCCCTGTGAATTCCTTCTGTTATACCTGGTATTCAGGCTGCTTGATGAGAACTCATAAAATCATAGAACCCTTGGATAATGGAGCTGGAAGAGGCACAGAAGACTGCTGAGTCCAACCCTTGCACAATGCATGGATCCACATGAAAGTACAGTGGCACCTTGTATAAAGGAATTAATTCATTCCAAGTGAAATTCCATTAAGCAAAATGTCCTTTATACAAATTTCCCATAGGAATGCATTGAAAATTTTTATGTTGTATGGATTCCCCCCATAGGCAATTTTGTTAAGCAAATTTCCCCTATCTCCGGAATTTTTTATGTTGTACAGATTTTATGTTATACAAACTGTTTGCTATATGAGGGTCCACTGTATATCTATCAGTGGCTGTCTAACTTTATTTTGAATGCATCCAGTGTTGAGACCCTTACCACCTCCTCAGATAATTGGTTTCGCCGTTGCTCTGTTACGAGATCTTTCCTAAAAATCATCCTTATCTTCAATAGTCAAATGTAAATAATCTCACTCCCTGTAACTTGTGTGCCTATTATTATGTGTAAGTAGAGAACTTGCTGAAAAACAGTCCTGAGAATTGCTTTGTGTTTGTGTGAAAAGTCGTTAACTAATGGGAAAAGGACATGTGGGATTTGCCTCTCCTTGGTGTATCTTTGTGAATGGTAGAGAACATCCTGTAGATATCCTGTAGACCAGTGTTTCCTATACAGAAGCTGTGAACTACAGAAGGCATACTGTAGAGCAGTGGTTGTCAATCTGTGGGTCCCCAGATGTTCCTGGACTGCAACTCCCAGAAGCCTCCACCACTCACTGTGGTTGAAGGGGTTTCTGGGAGTTGCAGTCCAGGAACATCTGGGGACACACGGGTTGAGAACCACTGCTGTAGACCATCATGATGGCTGACACAGGTGCCTTTTACTATTTAAAATTTGGCGTCCTTGTTTACTTCTGCTGACACGGGCATGATATTATGCAGCAATATCAAACCATTTCCTGGTATTTTGAATCACGGTCCGGATACTGGGCGCACATTCATAAACCAGAACATTTTGGAGGAATCAAGTACAGATCATGTTCATATCCCTCTAAATTCCAGCAGGGCTACATGGTGGGTAGCTGCCACGCCATTTTATGATTCACAGTGGTAGCATGTCTAGATAAAGAAACAAGGCACAGTGCCAACAGGAAGCATCTTATTTCAAAGCTTTGGGGCTTGATCATGAAAGGCAAGAAAAGACCAAGGGACTCCAGCCACGAGGAAAGAAAGAAAATGTCGAGAACAGAACATTAACAAAAAAACACATCCCTTGGAAACCTCTGCAAACAAGTGAGCTCCTGAAGTCCCATCTGCTCTCTTTTGTTTCTCTTTTTAGTTTCACAGGAATGATGTGGGCTCGGATCCTTGCTTAGTTATGAAACTGACATGGTTGGGAAAGTTGAGTCTGTGGGGCTCAAGTTTGATGTGGGGTAGCTGTGAGGATGAACTGCAGGTATGGGCAAAATTTTCCCTCCCCCGCCACCCCAGGCCTCTTTGTTCCCCCAAACCTTCCAGGAAAACTGATTAATTAAGCAAGTAATTAATCACAATTGCAGCAGCTAGAAGCACCTTTGAGTGGTGAATCCCCTTTTGAATAAGCCAGGGGCCTCCTTACATCACTTAACATAAAAAATGTATGAAAACTGATCATGTTAAGCAAATTTCCCCTATCTCCGGAATTTTTTATGTTGTACAATTTTCATGTTATACAAACCGTTTGTTATACAAGGGTCCACTGTACTAGTTGTGTAGTTGCACCATTGCTGTATAAAAAGATAACTGGTGACAGGTAACAGAGCTGCTTTCTGCTTTTAGACCCCCACACCTTGGTTTTGTGCCTGGATTTACTTCTGTGCTTGAGCATTCCTCTGTCTTCCCTTGAACTCAGCAGGAGAAGGTAACTGCTGTGCCTGGCTGCGTCTCGGGGCCATTGAGCGATTTTATTCATTTATATTTATTTATTTTTATATTTATATACCGCCAGATTTTCCCAGATGGGAACTCAGGGCGGTTAACAAGGAATAGCATACAACAATATGCTGAGAAAAATAATAATTGGTTCCACAATATGACATAAAGAATAAAAACAAACCTGACAACAATCAATAGAACTAAAAATTTAAAAAGCTAAAAATACAAAACATTGCTAAGGCAAGATGGCCAAAAACAGGCAGACAAACAAACTCATAACATCTACTTATAAAAATAAATCAACCTCCTTGATCGCCAAACGCAGCCGTATAAAGCCAAGTTTTTAACAGCTTCTTAAATGCCAGGAGGGACTCCGCAGTCCTAATTTCACTCAGAAGGTGTAAAATTATTTTGCTTCTCTCACAGCAGCCTCGCAGCATCCCAGTCTGTCTACACCAAACGGCCCTTGCGACCGGTTCTTGTGTTTCTATCTTTTCAACCCATATCTCCTTCAGTGGCTCTGAACACAATTCGCCATCTTGCAGGAGCCAGACAACTCCTGACAAAACAGCGGTATTAATGTCAGAGCTGGGGATGAGAGCGAGGGTACCCCATGAGAGCCAGAGAAGAAGATTCACAAAGAAGCCCAGATCAGAGACACGTTTTGTAAACAGGCCCCTGTGTTTCACTGAGAAAGCTGGCCTAATCCCTAACAAACCCATCCATTCTGCTCTGAGTTCTTCTTTTAAGTGACTTTGGCCACCAATTTATTCTCTGATGGGTTTTCTAAGGCTTTCTCTCCCGCCATTCCTCCTCCGACTATATAGAAGGAGGTCAGCGCATAAAAGAACATCTGTGCCTGAGCAGCTCATGGACTTCAATGGGACAAGCCGTTCCTCCCTTGCTGGTCTTTGGTGAAACAAGTTGCAACATCAACCATTCGGGAGTCAGTGTTATCTGTGTGGGAACAGACTTGGGCTCGAAACAAAAAGCATTCAGCTCTTCTGGTTTGGTTGAGCAGTGTTATCAAACGGATGTCTTATATACACCACGTGCCAAGGGAGCGGCTGTGTAGGATTCAACTCCTACCCTCCCGCTTTAAGACTGATGTTGAGAGCAGTGCATTGGGTGCAACAGAAAGAAGTATTTATTTATTTATTTATTTATTTATTTATTGTTGAATTTATATCCCGCCCATCTTCCCAATGGGAACTCTGGGCGGCGAACATGGCTGAACAATTCAGCAAATACAGGCAGAAAATACATAACAGAGCAATAGGAGACAAGACCAACAGGTCAACAGGAGTTAAAAAAAAACATATTAAAAAAAGCAGAGGCGAAGGCGCACCCTTAAATTCTGAACTCGCCGCTGCTATAGAATTCAGCAAGTTATCGATGGCGGATTAAAAAAAAGGGGGGGGAGGGCTAAGCTAGGTCGCCAAAGGCCTCGCGGAATAGGATAGTCTTCACCGCTTTACGAAAGGCCAGCAGGGACTCTGCAGAGCGCACTTCGCTGGGCAGGGAGTTCCATAAGGATGGGGCGGCCATTCAGACCGCCTGGCTTCTCGGGATGGAACCTGCAGCGAGTGCGCTCGCGACTCAACAGTCGGGCCGATGTTGACCGCTGGGCGATCCGCTCCGCCAGGTAGTCCGGACCCAGGCCATGGAGGGTTTTATAAACTAAAACCAGGACCTTGAATCTGATCCGGGAGAGCGGGTAGCCAATGCAGCCGGGCCAGCACGGGTGATGCGGTCAAAGCACCCGCCACCAGTCTGGCCGCTGCATTTTGCACCCGCTGCAGTCGCCGGAGGAGAGTCAAGGGCAACCCCATGTAGAGAGCGTTGCAATAGTCCAGCCTCGAGATCACCAGCGCCTGCACCACTGTTCTCAGGGAGTCAAAGTATCCCAAAACATACCCGCCTTGTCAGAAATTGCCGTTGCTCTGATGGCATTCAGTCCCTCCAGGGTGGCACATCCTCAACCCTATCTACTTAGGACAGAAGATTTATTACACAACTTTTTTTGGTTTACAATGGTCCCCCGCCCTTTGAGGTTTATATACTGTTGTGTATTGATCCGTATTCCTATTAGCTGTAATTGCTTATGTTGAAGAAACTGCCTTCCTGTTCCCAAAGGGAACAAGCCTATTGGTTATTTCTAGTTGCCGCATTTGGATCCTCAATCCTATTGGTTTCCGCCAAAAGGCAGCTTTGTGATTGCTTGTAATTGTTCCCTCCAAAATGTATTTTTTCCTAGCCTGTCCTCTTTCCTATAAATGTAGCTCCCTCGCCCCAGTTCCCAGCCTTGTTCTCTCCCTGAATAAAGACTTGTTACCATAGAAGCTGTCTCCAGCCTGCTATGTCACAGAGCTGAAATCACTTGCTGAAATCACTAAACCCCACGCTTTCACATATACTGTGGTCCTGCTATATCGCGGGACCACAGTATATGAAAAAAGGCCCCCTGGGAAAAGGAGCAAAGGCCTGTCTCAGGCCTCCCTTATTTACCCCAGGACTGAGGCTGCCTTGAATGAGACTGCAAGAGCCTTCCCAGTCCTTTTGGAGGCCCCAAAAGGTCCTCCCTGCAAACCAGAAGTGACTTCTGGGTCACTGAAAATCATTTCTGAGGCCTCCGACAGGCCTAGAAAAACATATCTGAGGCCTGTGACAGGCCTAGAAAGGCCCATGGAGACCTCAGAAATTTTAGGTGACCCGGAAGTCACTTTCTGTTTCCCGGAAGTCATTTTCGGTTCATAGGGAGGCCATTTTGGGGCCTCCAGAAGGCCTGGGAAGGCCCTCACGGGCCTGTTCGGGGCAGCACTAGGCTGGGGATAAGTATAACAGCCCCCACTTAGGTTCCCCAAGGCCTGAGGTGAACTGCATCTGCATATCACGGATTTTCAATTATTGCGGGTTGGGTTGGGTCCCTAACCCCCACAATAGGCAGGGGGGTCACTTCATAAGGGTGAAAAATGCAGTCTGTGAAAGACGCAGCCTGTGCATTGCATGTTAGCCATCGTGGCATGAATTTCAAAAGCACAAAAGCACTTAGCATGTGTGTTAAGAAATTCTGAGCATAAGGATAGGCCTTCACCCCCGCCCCCCAGAAAACACACTCAAAGTGACATGGGTGGGTGTGTTTTGCTCTGCTGTGCTGTGGTCTCAAGGAGAACAGATTGGTAGCATCTCATTCTGCAGATTTCACATGGTCATTACTCAAGGTAATGTAATTTTGGTCTCAGAATGTACTGGTCTCTCAGGGGTGATGGCAGTGGTGTGTGGTGTGTCCTCAGATGGTTTTGAGTATTATTTCGTTTGTTACAAAATGAGGTAAGCTAACTCAACAGTGAGAAAAGTTATTTTTGGCATTGGTAGTTTCAGCAATAAGCATGCAGAATTGGACATTCTGGGGGGTTGTAGTCTAAAAACCCTAACTTTCCCTCCACTTTGGCCAAGTCCTGGTGCAGCGGTGAGGCTTCCTGCTCATTCCTCTCTGTGGGCATGACGTTTGCAGGAGGCAAGTGCGAGATACTGGGTCATGAAGGCCATTCTGGTTTCACACACAGGACAACTTGTTAGGCACAAGCACAGCCAATGGTCCAAGGCTAAGCAATCCATTCATAAGACACTGACCGGGCAAACAGGTAGCAAGTGAGACATGTTGGATTGACTATCCAAGCTGGGCATAGGGAGTTTCAGAAAATATAGGTCAAGGATTGGGAAGGTGAAAAAGATGCATGTCAAACGTTGATTTCTTCCACAATGTGGTCTAGTTGAGATATTCATCATTTCATCTATATGGTGCTTCCTATGAATCTTTCTGTTTCCAGCTGATTCTGTTCCCTTATCAGCTGTTGGTGGTTGATCTTGAAGCTCTTGGCTTCTTTTGTTTGTTTGTTTGCTTGTTTTGTGGGTGGGGAGGCTTTCCTACAAAAACCTAAATCTTGTGTGCTTTCTGGGTCAAAGCAGAGGCTTGTTTGCCCAACTCTCACTGTCCTCTATAGGAACTGGGTCCCCCATGGTATGGCTGGATTTTATCTCATCCTCCTGAAAGGTTGCTACCATCTGGTGCCCCAAGTCTCTCTTCTATCCTTGTTTCCTCCTGCTGGGACAGGTGATCCTAGTCTTCATCCCCCAAAGACATAGAATCATAGAATCATAGAGTTGGAAGAGATCTCAAGGGCCTTCTAGTCCAACCCCCTGCCATGCAGGAACCCCATCACAGTATTTCCGACAGATGGCCATCCAGCCTCTGCTTAAAAACCTCCAAAGAAGGAGACTCCACCACCCTTTGTGGCAGCATATTGTGGATCCTAGGCCTCTTTCTCCAAGTCCTGTCCTGAAAGTGCCATTGGCCATGATCAGGGATGGTGTCAAGTCTTTGGTACCAAGATCCAAGTCCAAGTCTCACCTCCCAATCCGTCCTCAGTCCTGAAGGGAGTTTCCATGAACTGAACAATGCGGTAAAATTACCCCTTCCAGCTCTCTGGCTCTGGAGGACTCACCATCCTCATTCAAGAAGAACCAGGCATATTCCATTTTACCTGCAGTGCTGTACATTGAGTCATGGAGCTGGTTGAGTGAATAGCTCAGTAGTTTAGTCTGATTCTCCTCACTGTGCCTCCTGAGACCAGAAGTAACCGGTGTGGCCGTGGGCAAGCTGCACAGCCCCAGAATGCCACCAAGAAGAAGGGAATGCTAAGCTACTTCATTTACTATCTACCTGGAAAAGCCTGTCATCCAAGTCAGAATGGACATGGCAGCAGCACATTATTATTAGTGCTCTGCTGCGTTTTAAGTTATAAGAGCAGCAAAAAACAGTTGCAGGCCAAAATCCTGTTAAAAAAAGAATGAGTGTTTAATGAAATAACCAACAATTGCACAAGAGTTCCCCACCCTTTGACTGTCTGGCCATCATGTCATCAGCCATGCTCTGGTAGCAAAGCCTTCCACACAAGTGGCCTCCCACCAAAAGGTGAAAAGAAACTGCTGGTGCGATTACTGTTGGACAGAACTCTGACTGCAGAAGCTGCCAGGGTGACCCAACAAGGTGTTGGCGGTGTACAGTTGTGTGCCTGGTTAAACAATCAGGCCATGCACTCGGGCTCACAATCATTTGCGACTAGCATCTCACCAGATTGCTGCTGCAGGTTGTTTTTTTTTTCTCAGTCGCTGCTCTGCATGAATAAATATGGAACAGGATATAATCCATGCTTTTCTCCGACAGGACCTTGGCTTCAGTCTTTAAGCTACTACCAGAAGCTTTTCCCTTGAATAGTAAGTGACAGATGTCTACCCCCGCCTTTTTTTTCTGGCAGCGTGTTCTTGCGAGTACAGCATGGGGAGTCATAATTATTCCTGGTTCCTTACACAGAGGGCAGAATCTTCAGGAGCCAAAAATAGACTCCGGAGGCTCGTTCTGCACTTCAGCATTGCAGTTGTTTGAAGCAGCAGTAGCAGCCTCGAACCTCTGAACCTATTACCCATCCATTTCATTGAGTGATTGTGAGTTGTGCCTTGTGAGTCAAAGGGAGGCTCCCTTGTTTGCTTTTTTTTTTTCATATCTGGGCAAAGCAACGGAGTAACCTGCGCCCAAGGTGAGTCTCACCTGATGCTATTTTTGCAGTCGGTTCAGGGAGGACCAAGTGTGTAATAAATTGTGTATAATTGTTAAACCATCAATGTCAACCCGGCCCCTACCTAACAAATTAGTGCTTCATCACAGCATTTAGTGTACCTTTCCAGAGTATAAACAGATGGCTGCAAACTGTTCCTGGCATCTTGGGTGAGAAATACTTTCTGCACAAACAAGGCTTGGGGGCTTGGGGCATAACATATGAAGCTGCCTCTTCCTGGAGTCAGACCATTTGTGTCTCCTGCAGAGAGCCATCTCCTCTGATGGTCACGATTTTAAGCAGGGATTATTTCAGATTTTTGAAAAAGGACAGCCATTCCCACCATTGGGCAATTGTGGTTCATGAGGGGGTTAGTTCATGAAATCTTTAAACAGAACAACATTTAAAGTTACTGAAAAGGACCAATAATAAATTCAACAAATTAAAAAGTAATCCCCTTTGTCTCCCCCCCCCTCCCCAGCAAAGTTGTGTTTAACAAATACAAGAATGAATTCTAAAATAATTGTCAAAACTTTTAATGAATTCAGGGAAGAAACTGATTTTTGATTATCTATAGAGATGGGCACGAAATGAACTTTTGGCATGCGTTGTTCATTTTGTACGAAATGTATCTAAGAGGGGCACTTTTAAACCCGGAAAAAACAAAAAAAAGGAGAAAACAAGGGGCACTAAAATAAAGGAAAAATAAAAAATAAATAAAAGAAGCGCCAACACGTCCCCAGGGGCTGCACAGCTAGCACTTGAAGAACAAAATGAATAACGAATCAAAATGAACCAATGAAACAAATATTTTAAAAAAATTGTTAAAAATGAAATGAAATGAAACAAACCTTAAAATGAACCAAACCGAAACGAATTGCCATTTTTTTCGGTTTGTGTCCATCTCTAATTATCTATTTCCAAGTTTTGAAATAAACTATGAAAATGAGTGAGCAGATGAGGTCTTGTAAGGAAATGACAGCTTTCTGAGGAGGAGTCAGAACAGATTTGTGTAGCTGAGCTGTGCAACTATGCATAGGTGCTGATGGAGAGAACTTTATGCTATAAATGTGTGTTATAAATTTCTAATATATTTCCCATCAATGTGCAAATGACAATACAAGTATCCATAAAAATTTTCACATTTCTGAATGTTATAATGACATTCTATGCATTCAAATGCAAGTACAGTATCAAGGAAAAGTAGAGAAAACAAGCACTATAGTGGTGAAAATAGCATTAAAATACACTATAAATAAGAAAAAAGCTTGTATAAATCTATATAATAGCAAAATGTTAGGAGAAATATAACAAAAATACATTCAAAAATAAATGTAATTTTTCAAATTAACTTTTCAAACAAAGATTCCTAAAATTTGAGATGAACTAAGCTTAAGAATTGAAAAATTCTCAGAACATGAGACAACCTGAATGTATAACAGGGGAAATGAATAATACAGAAGAACCAAAACAGAGAAATTCATCTGAACCAAGGAAAGGAACTGGGCCACTGAGAAGCTGATAGCATACCATGGACAGGCTATCAACTTTATATATGCATACATGGATATATGAAAAAGCTGAGCAGGACACATGAATTTGAACGAATCTTCAACCATGTTTTCATTTGAGTCTAAGGTGTGAAATATACCCCTGCCGTATGCCACGTGGCTGGCACTTGGGGCATTGTTCGGTTTGGAAGGTGAGCTGCCATGCAGGTGGAAACAACAACAACAACAACAACAACAACAACAACAACAACAATTGTTGTACAATTGTGCAGTTGTTGAGATCAATTACCTACTTGGTTATTTCTATTTCTATTTTAGTTTATTGCTGTTGATTTATTTGTTCCATTATGTTTGTATTTTCGCTATTTAACCCTTGTCATTGTTATGTTGAGATTTTATGTTGCAAACCGCCCAGGCTAGATGAGTGGTAACAAAGTCAAACAAACAAACAAATAAAATGTTCTGCTAAGGCAGGAAAACAAAAACATGTCATCCATACAGACATTGTTGGAGATCAAACATATAATTGCTTGGTGAAGCGTCATTCCCAGCTGTCTGGATATATGGAATTAGCAGAGATGACTTGACATTTACCTCGGTGCCTGTACTACTAATGGGGTTGACCAAAGTGCTCCATGAATGATTTATACCCAGCAAGTCTCCGATGGGAAGGGTCGCCCTCTGCACAGCTACTGTAACAGAAGAGGTCATGGGGGAGCAGGTGAGGAGAGGGCAGAAGACACAGGCTCCAGGAAAGGAAGACGGGCTGTCCTTTCTTTGGAGCCTTTCATGTAGATAGTTCATTTCTTGGTGTTGATCTATAGCAGTGTTTCCCAATTTTTGAGTTCATGGCCCTCAAGGGGGTCACAGTGTATTTTCTAGGGGTGGGTGGCTCATGGGCCACCTTATATGTGTCAGAGAGCCCTTGATAAATAATTTCTTCCTTGAACTTTCAGAGTGGGATATTAAAGTCAGACTCAGCATGGATGTGTGTGTATGAGAAACAGGTGAGGGTGCCACCTGTTTCTATTATAAAAGGGGGGGTGCAACTCAGAAAAGGTTGGGACCCACTTATCTACAGGTAACCATGGATGGCCAGAAGTACAAGCAAATGGTCCCCAGATCAAATCAAACTTGATATCTTTCAAGAAGTAGATATGAGGAATTGTATTCCTGCATGGAGGGGTGGGTTTGGACTTGATGGCCTTGTAGGCTGCCTCCCATTCCCCTCTCCTAAAATTCTATGAGGGAGCCGAGGCTGTCCAAGGCTAATTACCATGTCGTCAGTGAAAATTAATATATAGATATCAGTTTGTCAGTTTACAGTTGCTCACCTCTCTGGTTGTGAAAAATTAGCTGTCCTTCACCCATGGACCCATCCAAGTCCTTAAGAAGACACAATGATTCTATTTGGGCTAGATTAGGAAGTGGCAGATCTGGATTTATGTCTCTACAAGGTCAAAATGTAGTCCCCATGCTAGGATAACATTTGAAGTCCAAACTAAGGCTCATGACTAGCTTTTGGATCAGATGGAATTCTCACCAAAGTTCGTCTTCTATCAGCTCAGCTTACAATCCTAGGATCCTAGAAACATAGAAGGCTTTATTTATCTTATTCTGAATGTCCAGTGCTCACCGCCTCCTGAGGTTGTTGGTTCCACTGTCTTACTGCTCTGACAATTAAGAAGTTTTCCCCGATAATCAGCCGAAATCTGGCTTCCTGTAGCGTGACTCCATGGCCTGCACCCTCAGATGATCCAGATCAAATCCTGCTCCTCCTCTGTGCAACAGTCTTTCAAGTACAATATTTGAAATATCCTATCATGTCTCCCATCAGTCATCTTTTATTAAGGCTAAAGTCCTTCAGGTGCCTGATCATGGTTATTTCCAAAAGCCAATGTTGACCCTGGGAAGCCCTGAACTTGTAGTCTAGGAAAGTAACTTCCCAAAGGGCTGGTTTCTGCACCAGATAATTACAAAGGAACGGTCCCTCCACGTTGGCTGCAGCCGTACTGGGATTTTTATTTTCATGAGAAGATATGCCTGGCGCCAACTTAATAAGCTTTCAGACATTTTTGGCATTGCAAAGTCATATATGCATCTGCATTGTTTCTGTGCTTTTATTTGCTGCCTCTTATTATGCTAATTTAATACTGATGTTATTCAAGGAGTACATCAGTCTGGGATCCCAATGTAATGCCTGCCTGTATTAAAATGTTTAAAGTTTACAGAAAGTAAATGAATGTGTGGCACAGTTACAACCAGGTCTCCTCAAAACCAACATGTTGATCCAGTGCAAACTGTATTATTTGTACAAGTAGCAGAAATATTGACATTTCAAAATCATCCCTTACCTGTTTCTTCTCCTCCTGCCCAATGCTGCCTTTTTGACATATATAATGTTGCGCTTTATTTTTGTTCTTCTGCCTCCTCTTGAAAGCAGTTTATTTTTTTCTCTTTAATGGGGCCCTTTTAGTGAATTAAAACATGTGGCATTTAGAATGGTTGTCACAATGTGGTATAAAAAACTAATTATGGAGGAATGTATCATGCTATAGACAATTGTCTGTGTAAAGAAGAACGTCAGCAAAGATTATGGGGAAATCAGATCAGCCCAGACTGCTGGGAAGTGTTAGGGGCCACATATGGTATATTTCTGAGGCTGGCTCTAATTAAAATCTAACAAAAGGTCCTGCTTCCTTCAGCTTCCAAAAGACATTTTTTTTTTTGCTATTTCCAATCAGCCTTGAACTAACTTCGTTCACCGATGGTCCTGTGAAGTGTCAGTAATTAAGTACCATTAATGCCTGTACTGCAGGTAAAACTGTGCTCATGACCTGGGTTCAATCCCAGGTAGCAGGCTCAAGGTTTACTCAGCCTTTCATCCTTCCGAGGTCAGTAAAATGAGTACCCAGCTTGCTGGGGGGGCAATGTGTAGCCTGCATACTGTAATTAAAAAATTGTAAACCGCCCAGAGGTGGCCAAGTTTGCAGATGACACAAAACTTTTCCGTGTGGTGAAAACCAGAGAAGATTGTGAAGAGCTCCAGAAGGATCTCTCCAAACTGGGGGAATGGGCTACGAAATGGCAAATGCGTTTTAATGTAGCCAAATGTAAAGTAATGCATATTGGGGTGAAAAATCAAAACTTTATCTATCAACTCATGGGCTCGGAGTTATCCGTGACAGATCAGGAAAGAGATCTTGGTGTGTTGGTGGACAGCTCCATGAAGGTGTCTCCCCAATGTGTGGCAGCAGTGAAGAAGGCCAATTCCATGCTAGGGATTATCAAAAAGGGGATTGAAAATAAAACAGCCAACATTATAATGTCATTATACAAAACAATAGTAAGGCCGCATCTGGAGTATTGTGTACAATTCTGGTCACCGCATCTCAAAAAAGACATAGTGGAACTGGAAAAGGTGCAGAACAGAGCGACCAAAATGATTACTGGGCTGGGGCACCTCCCTTATGAGGAAAGGCTAAATCATTTGGGGCTCTTTAGTCTGGAAAAAAGGTGCCTGAGGGGGGATATGATTGAGACGTACAAAATAATGCAGGGCATGAGTAAATTGGATAGAGGGAAGCTCTTTTCCCCCTCACAAAATACCAGAACTAGGGGACATGCACTCAAATTGAGGGCTGGGAGAGTTAGAACACACAAAAGAAAATATTTTTTCACCCAGCGCGTTGTTAGTCTATGGAACTCCCTGCCACAGGATCTGGTGATGGCATCTGGCCTGGATGCCTTCAAAAGGGGATTGGACAGATTCCTGGAGGAAAAGTCCATCACAGGTTTCAAACCATGATGGAGATGTGTAATCTCCAGGCTTAAAACCAGGGTACTTCAAGGGCCAGATGCAGGGGAGTGGTATCAGGAGACAGATATCTAGTCTCATGCACTTCCAAAAGCATCTGGTGGGGCCACTGTGAGATACAGGAAGCTGGACTAGATGGGCCTTTGGCCTGATCCAGCATGGCTCTTCTTATGTTCTTATGTTCTTATATACTTGTAGTGGTATGGGGCGGAATATAAGCAGAACACTTTGCTTTGCTTTGTTCCTTTTCATTTTTTGTCACTCTTTTCTTTTTGTCTTGCATTCATGTCGTTATGTCTTTGTTATGTTTTGCCTCTCTTATGCCTCTGCAGGATCTGCTTTTGATTAACATGGAATGCAGGACACGTTACAGGAGGCCAGATTTAGGCTAAATATCAAAAAACTTCCTAACTGTTAGAACAGTACAGCAATAGAACCAAATATCTTGAGAGGTGGTGAGATTTTCAACATTGGAGGCTGTCAGAATATGTGCTATTTATGCAGAAGCAATACTGATTGAATAAATAGTTAGCCAGAGACAGAGTTTTCTTAAAACCAAACAGCTATATTACAAACTGTACAAAAATATATCACAGCATCACAGAACTTATACAAAGTTCAACAAAGCATAAAGGGAAAAGTCACATTAGTACATTTATACAAAATTCAACAGCATAACAGCATAACAGCATACATTACATTGATAAAATATATGACAGAGAAACAAAGTGGGTGCCTTACTCACAGAAGACCCAATGAACAATGATTTACAGAACAGTTTTATACATGTGTCTGTCCAATCATAAATGACATTACCTCATAGCTATTGCAACCCCTTGCATCAGCCAAAATTCATTATGTGAATTCTTAACATCTGTGACTTTGCACTTTTACAGACTCCATCTTTAAATCAATTAAATACATATCAAATACTTATAGACCATCCTGTCTAATACATATATTCACTAACTAATATTTGACAGAGGCATTCAAGAAAAATAAGTTTCACTTTTGTAGCCTTAATGTTCTGATGGACAGGATCCCTGGAAAGGAATGAAAAGGCTAGGATCCATTGTGACCCTTGTCAGAAGTTAAAGGTCATTCTTCTTTTGCCCTTCCATCTGCAAAAGATGCCAGTGGAGGGAGATTGCTGAGTGGATAGGAGGTGTGGTGAACACCATAGCTTCCTGTGATGAATTTCCCAACATTATTAAGGGAAGCAATAATAAGGCTGCTATTTACAAAGCCCTCCTTGCAGCCCACTCCACTGGACAACTGATGGTTCATCTCAAATACAGGTATTTTTCCAAACCAGGTACTGGAGCATTCAGTAATTCCTCAGCTCAAAGAATTCAATCAACTATGTAGATCCACTTCAGTCTGGCTTCAGGTCCAGCTATGGGAGACAGACAGCTTTAGTTGCCTTGGTGGATGACTGACACAGGGAACTGGACTGGGGGAATGTGTCCCTGTTGTTTCTGCTGGACAACTCTGGGCAAATGGCTCCCAGCTCCGGAGTTTAGAGAAAATTAGCGCCCCCATAAGCGCGACCCAGCGCACCTTTCATGTACTTGCTCTCAGCAGATGAAAATTCCTTGATGCGGATAAGAGTGCCGGGCTCTCCTCGCTTGTCTGTTGTTGTTTTGCCTCCCGCCCCTTTAAGAGCCCCTTGAGAAGGAACCAGGAAGTAACGGGGCTCGTGGCAACTTCGACCGGCAGTGGCAGGTTAGTAAAGGCTTCTTTTGTCCTTTTTTTCCCTCCCCCCCCTCACGCCAACAGGAGCAGGAAGTGCTGAGGGGTGGGGACTCAGGAACAGAAACGAACCCCCAAGATCTCTGGTCCGAATATAAGGGACCAGCGGATCTTAGGGTCGTGTGAAAAGGCCCTCAGTGGCTTTCAATATCATTGGCTATGGTATCCTTCTGGGCCATCTTTCTGTATGAGACTTGAACTTGGTACAGCTTCATGGTGGCACTGATCCATCCTGGGAGAACCTCAGAAGGTGGTGGTGCTGAGGGTCTCCTGTTTGACACCCAGGCTGTTGGCCCATGAGGTCTCTCAGAGTTCTCTTTTGCCCCTTATGCTCTTTATTATCTACATGAAACTGCTAAGAGAGGTTATTCAGTGTTTGTGGGTCAATGGCCTCAAATCTTTCCCAAACCTCTTGGACTTTTTTCACCTCTCTTCTTGTCACATTGCAGTCTTCTGAGAAAGTCAGAAGGGTAATGGAAAGACAAGTCCACAAATAATGTTCAGAAGAATCTTGAATATTAAAAAGGGGCTGTCCTCAGGAAAGTATGCCCCCTTCTCTGGGCAATGGTTTCAAACTACAGAAAAAGAGATTCCAGTTGAACGTTAGGAAGAACTTCATGATGGTTAGAGCTGATCGGCAGTGGAATAGGCTGCCCCAAAGGAGGGTGGTGGAGTCTCTTCCTTTGGAGGTTTTTAAGCAGAGGCTGGATGGCCATCTGTCAGAAATATTGTGATGGGGCTCCTTGCATGGCAGGGGGTTGGACTGGATGGCCCTTGAAGTCTCTTCCATGCTTCTATGATATTCTCTCTCTCTCTCTCATGCTTAATAAGAAGCAACAGTTTGGAATTGATCAGATGACAGACAATTGCATGAGATTGCACCCAAATCCTGCGATCCACTCACATACCCAGGAGGAACATGACAGGTTGTGTCAGAAATCAGAATATTTATTTGCATTCCTTAGACCAGTTACACATAAATATAAAACCATGGATTAAAAATACAATTAAAACATAACATGCATAGAGCTGGTTGGCATTTAACTTCCGTAGTCGAAGTATCATCACCCAGAATCTGGCCACTTGACAGGAGATCTTCGTGTCTACATCTGAAAGGAGGAACTCAAGTCTTTTTCCCTCTGAGCATCTGGGGATTCTTTCCATTAATGGGATAATAATCTCTTTGCATGCTGCTTCATACAATGAACAGGTGAAGAACATGTGCTCAATGGTCTCAATCTCCCTCAGGGGGCAGGAACAGAGCCTTTCAGCAAAAGGGGTTGTGAATTTCACCTTGTCCAGTTACAGCAGTGACTTCTGCATCTCTTTGCAGAGAAAATCCGGGACGTGGAGATTCATGAAAATGAACATTTTATCTCTACTTTCAAGCTCAGCCTGGAATCTATCCCAGAAAATCCAGAATATGTGAGTTTTCCTATGTTAGAAAGTGGAGCAGGCAAACCAGCATCCCTAAGTATGCAGTGGAGGGTTTGGAAGGGGAGATTTGGAATCGTTTCTCATTACTCCCTTCCACAAGCCCTTGAAGAACAGCTCAATTTTGAATCATATAATTTTCGATTAAGCTAATTTGGGAGCAAGTGCTTTGGCGGTTGTAGCCCAGTGACTTTAATAACCTGGGAACATTACAGCGTCTATGTCGAAGCAGTGGAGGCAGGACCCAGAACATGCTGCTTTCTGCAGCAAGCGATTATATGAGGATGCTGAAGTCAAAGCTCTCAGTGAGGGAGGAACACATTTGAAATGCAGATGACACTATGCAAAAAATAAAATTACCCCAAACATATACAGATTGGGTTTTTATTTTTAGCTGCCCTATATTTGTTTCATCTTTCGATAACGGCACCCTGCATCTTCCCCCTCTAGACAGACAGACAGCGAGATGTGCTTAGGCAAATTTAGTTTAATTAACATTCTGAAATTTACAAGCATCTGCTTCATCATTGGGTACCCTGAAAAATAAAAATAAGAAACAGAAACACAACCATACAATTCTCAGAAATAAGATTGCGGGATGAAAAATCTGCCATCGTTGACAGTTCATAATTATAATTGCATGCCGTAAAGTCAGTTTGGGTTGATAGATTCTGGTGGTTCTCAGGAAACTGCCACGCAAGGGATTAGTTTATTCAGTTTATTAGACAGATATAGGAACAGTTATAAGAGTACAGAGTTTATAATCAATACAGAGTTACAATAGACACACAAGACAGACAACACACAACCAAGGTATTAGTGGGAGCTCCATCACAGCATAATCTGGGTCATAGACCCGAGACTCTGCTGCTTTCTCCCAGAGAGGTCTCCTTTTTATACCTTTCTGTAACTGCAACCTACGTATTTCGTGTGCATGTCATACGTAATCATACCTGGTAAGTTATCATAATTCTTAGAAATGGCTTTTGTTTATTCTTTAGTTCGGGATTTTTCCCATTGCTTTGCGGTTAACAAAATGGCGCTTTTGGTGCCATAAGATGGTTCCCACATATCTGTGTTGTCTTCGCTTCCCTGTTGGCCCTATCTCGGTTAACCACAAATATCTACTACACTCTACAGGCTGGCATCTATGTTTTTTATCTATTTTGTGTTTATGCCAGCATGACCTAATACCCACAGTTGGGTTTAACACTTTATAATAGTTTTCAGCTTTATTCTCATATTTATTAATTCTATTAATTCTTATCAGGATTCATGACAGTTCTTTTGCAGGTTTTCCAAGTGGAGAATACTCAGAAGAGCTTTACCCACCCCTTCTTCTAGGGGTGGGGCCGAAGGCCATACAAGCTGGTTCTTTCCGACAGAGGCATGATGGGGAATCGAACTCCTGACCTTTGGCTCCGTAGCTGGGTAGCCAAGTAAATCAGCTACTCAGCCAGCTAGGAGTAAGTCATGAAACGTAGCACTTCAGAAGCAGAGGTCCAGCAGTGCTTCTTTGACTTGAACTCTTCTTTTATTTAATCATGGCTGTTGTTTGATTTGTTGTTATTTCTGTTTGATTTTATCAATTCTTAACCACTTAGAAGAGTGGTTCTCAACCTGTGGGTCCCCAGATGTTCCTGGGCTGCAGCTCCCAGAAGCCTCCACCACTCGCTGTGCTGGAAGGGGTTTCTGGGAGTTGCAGTCCAGGAAGATCTACGGACCCACAGGTTGAGAACCACTGACCGAGAATAATGCCTTGCAGTAATGTGTTATGTCGTTACAGTCGTGACCGACCTTTCGTGACTCCATGTCCATGGAGTTTTCTTGGCAGGAATACTGGAGTGGTTTGCCAGTCAGTAATGGGGCAGTATAAAAATCTATAGAATGAAGGAACAAAGGAATGACTGGATGGATGAACCGATGAATGAATGAAGAACAAACTAATGAATGAACGAACAAACAAACAAACAAAGAAACAAACGGAGGAAGGAAGGAAGGAAGGAAGGAAGGAAGGAAGGAAGGAAGGAAGGAAGGAAGGAAGGAAGGAAGGAATATCTCTTCCACTGGACAGTAATTAGCTTCATAGTAGACACAATCATCCTTGCCCTGACTGTTGTCCTAGAACTGTTTTTCTTACAAGAAAGAAAGACAGGGAGCAACCAGGCTTTCCTTTGGTTTATAGTCACTTAGGAAATGTTATCATGACTTAGAAATCTGCATTTGGAATTCTGCAATCTTTTTCCGTGACAGCATTTGTAGCCACATGGAGGTATTTGGAAATATCCCAGTACACTGTGTGTGAGAAAGGGAGAGATTTTTGAGGGAAGGGGACAGGATTCTACACTTAGGACTAGAGATGGGCACAGAACGAACATTTTTCCGTTTCCGTTACCGTTTGTCGTTTCCGTTATGTAACGAAACGACAAATGAAAATTGTGATGAAAATGCAATGAAACAAACAGAACCACAAAAATTGTGGTTGTTACGTTTCGTTTCCGTTAATGGTGACGCACAATGAAATGACCTGTTTTAAAAGTTAAAAAACACCCTGGACTTCCCTAAAAATGCAGCGATAATTATTTATATTGTCTGCTAATACCTACCGGGGGGGTGGGGTCCTTAAAATGTTTGTTTTTGTCTTCTCCTATCGCGATGTATTTTTCTTTCCCCTTTAAAATGGCTGTAGCACCAGCCACAAAATGGAGGCAAGCCATGTGATTGGATCATGTTCAACCAATAGCATTCCCAGGTTGCAGACTGGGCGGGCAGGTCTGGCAGCCACAGAGGGCATAAAAAGGTCTGGCAGGCAGCCCCCGTCCTCCTTGCAGTCTCTGGTGGGAGTTAGGGTGGGATTGCTGACTCTGCGACTCTAGCTTCAGTCCTGCAGCCTCTCGGTGTGCGTGCGTGCTGCGTACCTCTCGGTGAGTACCCTCCCTTGCCCCGCAGTGCAGTCACTCTGTGGCTGCCTTGCACCCTGGGCAATGCCCGCCGCTGCCTTTGCAGCCTCCTTGCATACGTAGTCTATACTGTGTCTCTGCCAGCTTCCATTTTTTTTACTGTTTTCCCTCTGGTCTGGGGCATTGGGGGATGCCTGCGCACGGAAATGCTTTAAAAATCGCGCAAAAAGTGGGTAGAAACGACAAATGAAAAAACAAAAAACGGTAACGAAATTTTTCCAAAAATTCACGACAAACAGAAACGAACCGAAACAGACCTCTCAACAACAAACGAAAAACCGAAATGCCATTTTTTTGTTTTGTGCCCATCTCTACTTAGGACACAATGAGCAGAAATCATTTTCCTAGAAAAATGCTGACTGGTGGGCAATAGGAGTGGTCCACAGCAAGAGCTCCCTCCTATGTGCTTACTGGGCCCTGTGTGGTCAGCCGCAATGCTGTCGATTGCTGAAGACAATTCTTGGTTTGCTTCCTTGTGTTGTGCACCAGAAGGTTGATCCTGTCTCACATAGGCCCTTAGTAGGTTTTTCCAGGTATTTGACTGTGAGCTTCTGCTGGCTTTGGGGTGGGCACAGAACTGGAATGCTGGACTTGGGAGGGTGAGGAAAACCGAGCTGAGGACAGCCACTTGGAGGAAGGCAAAAGGCAAGGATCTTCTCTATAGCTGGAGGCTGTAAGAGAGCCTTGGAGAAGAGCTATCAATGGATTCCCAGGTAGCTTCTGGGGTCTGATCCACCTGTCTCCATCTCAGGTGTATTGCCCAACTGTGTTCCTACCTTGACAGTGGATCCTTTGCCATGCTGGTCCATGCACTGGTCTGGTAGTCTTGAGATTAATAGCAGCATCATGCTATTATGCACAATGCTGCTATGGAACTTCAGGAGATCAATATGCCAGTGAGGTTATTGTGGGATGTAAACAATATCAATACTAGAGATGGGCAGGAAATGAGCAATTTTTCATTTTCATTTTTGTTTTTTTGATTCATTACGTAACGAAATGAAAAATGAATTTTGTCTCCAAAATGAAACGAAACAGAAATTTTGTCGTGCGTTTCGTTTTCATTGCGGCAAATACATTGAACTGTAATGAATGCTAATGAAACAGCATTTTTCATTTTCATTTTTTTGTTGTGTTACGTAACGAAATGAAAATGAAATTTTTTGCAAAAAATTCACGAAAAACAAAAACAATCCGAAACGGACCCCCTAAACGACAAACGACAAATGAAACACCATTTTTTTTAAGTCGTGCCCATCTCTAATCAATACCTATCCTCCATCCTGGATGCCTTGTATTGGCTCCCTATTTGTTTCTATGCCACCTTCAAGGTGACGACATTAACATACAAAGCCCTAAATGGTTTGGGGTCTCAGTACTTGGCAGAATACATGCTTCCAGCTAGATCTCGCCAATCTGCATTTTTGTTCCAGGCCAGGCAGTTGAGGTTCTTAACCCAAAGAAAAGTCCAGAAAGAGAAGACCAGGAACCAGCCTTTCTCAGTGGTTGCACCACACCTTTGGAATAAATTCCTGGCCGAGATTCACCTGGACTCTTCGCTGAGTTCCTTCAGCTACTGTTGAAAACTGTTATTCAGATAGGCCTTCCATGATTTTACATCATCAGAATGTAGTGTTGCATCCAGCCATGAGATATCAACTTCATCATCTTAGGGGGAGAAATATTACTTGTTTTTGTTATTTATTTTATGTTTACTACATTCATATATTTTATATTATGTTGATGTTTATGTGTTTAATAATCTCTTAGAGTGGACTTGGTAGCTAAATCGATCAGCCAACCAACCAACCAAGAGTGAACTGGTAAATATTGTTGCATTTGTTAGCACAGGTAGGAACGGTGTGGTGTGGAGGTTTCCAGAAGCCCCCTCCATTGGTTTTTGCACACACATAACCCATGTTCCCGCAAAAAAATTGACACAGTTTAATATTAGTGAGTAGAGATGGGCACGACTCAGCAAAATTTTTGTTTTCGTTTTCATTTTTTCATTTTGTTTGTAACAAAAACAAAAATGAAAATTTTTCAAAAACCAAAACGGAAACGGAAACGAAACGACCAATTTTGCCGTGTTTTTCATTTTCGTTGCGGCAAATCCATTGAACTGAAAAGAATGCTAACGAAACAGCAATTTTTCATTTTCGTTTTTGTTTTTTTGTTTCATTACAAACCGAAAACGAAACGAAAAATTTTTCAAAACCAAAACGAAAAATGAAAATGAACCAAAACGGATCCACAAAGGAACAAACGAAAAACGAAACACAATTTTTTTGAGTCATGCCCATCTCTATTAGTGAGTGATCTCAAGTGGAACTCTCCAGCAAACACTTTATTCCTCAGACATGATCTCAAAATGGAGTTAGAACAAGTGATTTTGGTGCCCAGGGCAACACCCTCCCCCAAACGGCAGCACACACTGAGTTCAGAAGGTGCAAACACTGCAACTATGCTGCTGATTCTGCTTGCAAGTGAGAAGTTAAAGTCCGGCAAGGGCACAGCCCATGTTAGGCCATCTGTAGCAGAAAGTACATGACTACCCCAGTGTCCCCCGTATTGCCATGCTCAACCACCACCACTGTCATCCCTTCCGTGCTGGTAAAAGGTAGGGGGAACAACCCTTCCTGGAACAGGTTTGTTTTCCATGGCTTCAGAGACTAGGACTCGGGCCAATGGTTTCAAACTACAGGAAAAGAAATTCCATTTGAACATTAGGAAGAACTTCATGACAGAGCTGTTCAGCAGTGGAATATGCTGTCCCAAAGGAGGGTGGTGGAGTCTCCTTCTTTGGAGGTTTTTAAGCAGAGGCTGGATGGCCATCTGTTGGAAATATTATGATGGGGGGTTCCTGCATGGCAGGGGGTTGGACTAGATGGCCCTTGAGGTCTCTTCCAACTCTATGATTCTATGATTCTATGATTCAGCCTACACTATTTGGGCAGGGGAGGAAGGGTGAGCCACTCTGCACCCTGAGCCCCTCACCTTTTTTGATCTCTGCTTTCAAGGGGAGGCCTTAAGTAGGAAGGTGTGGTGGGAAGAGTAGTTTTTTGAGGTCAACAGTGCTCTGAAACAGATGTGCTTAAAACTCCAGTTCCCATCACATCTTGCTTCTCTTTTCACACCAGCCATCAAAGTAGAGCTAGGAAGAACAGGAGTTACATTTTTCCCCTCCAGTGGTGCACACTGGTGGAAGGTCAGAATCCAAGGGGAAGGAGGCTGAGCATGGATCAGCAAGTGTGTGTGTGTGTGTGTGTGTGTGTGTGTGTGTGTGTAAAATTTGGCACTCTGGGGCTTAGCCCCAGCTGCCCTGCCCCAGTTACTGCCTGAAGACATAAATGAATAAAGCCATACCAAACCAGCAGTTTTTCTCCTATCGATTCTGAATGGCCACAGCCAGCGCAACTGTGCAAAAACCATACACATTTTATATATGCTTGCATTACACAAACTGAACCTCGGCAATTTTATTTGGCTTCCTCTACCATCTTTTAAGGATATTAATTTTACATGTAAGCTAATTGGAGATATAAATTTATATGGATTTATCATGCTCATTTTAATTTCACGTTCTACTTATTGTTATGAATGTTGCATGTGTTATCCTTTCCAAACAACCCCTGAAGGAGGCCACAGAATATTTTCTGGCTGAAATGCCTTGGACTAATTGTAAGAATAAAACGTACTTTTAGAAAACAGAGGGTGGCTTTGTTTGGACTTGGGGCCAATGATGTAGACTTGGACTTGGGAGAACCCCAAGACTTGTCAACATCCCTGGAAGTTGCTTACATGTTAGACTTTGACTGAAGAGCGTGCCATTTGCATAACTTTTTAGTCATGGAATTAACTTGGTAGTCATGGAACAAGTCACTGGTTGGATCCACAGTCATGCAAACAGGGCTGGCGCTAGGTTTTTTGCACCCTAGGCGAGGGGCGGGGTGGGGCAGTGGCAGTGGGTTGGCAGCAGGGGGCAGGTGGGGCAGGGGTGGCGGGGTGGCAATGGGCGCAGGGGTGGCGGGCGGATGGCAACGGGTGGCAGGGGGATGGACGGCGATGGGCGGCGGGGGGACAGACGGCGGTGGGCAGTGATGGGGGGTGGCAGGGGGGCAGCAGGCTGGCCAGCACCCCTTCTCTATTTTGGCGCCCTAGGCAACTGCCTAGTTCGCCTTAATGGACGCTCCAACCCTGCATGCAACAAAGGAATCACATGTCAGTCTTCCCAGACTCGTGAGACATGTACTAGAATGATGCTCCTCCAGTACAGCCCAAAACTAGTGTCTGTGTCACCTGGAAAGGGGAGCGGAATAGTACAAAATATAAATTATATTTTATCATTTTGGCACACACACACCAGCGTGGCACCTGGGACACATGCCCCACTTGCCTCCCCAACAGTTCCAGTCTTACTCTAGTATGCTGCATTGCATAGCATTGCATACATCCCAGTGTCACTTTCATTAGTTGCAATTAGTTATGGTTACCCAATCTGCCATAAACACCAATATTATTTCAGCTGCAGACTGAATGATGGAGGAATCCCTCTCTGTTTTCATTCATTCTCCATACTTGTGAAAAGAGGGTGCTAATACAGTTCAATTACTTTGACACTAGTGAGATATCCCAGAGCTATTTCCAAGCTCTGATCCTTTCATCGTACTATTATTAGTCACTAGCTATTTATTGTTCTTAGGTGCTGACAAGTTGTCTCTGGCTCATGGCGCCTGCCAGAACATCCAGTCATCAACGGTCTTACTCAGCTCTTGAAGACTCAAGGCCATGGCACCCATTATGGGATCAATCCATTTCAAGTTTGGTCTTCCCCTTGTCCTGCTGCTTTCAACCTTTCATAGCATTACTGTCTTTCCCAGTAAGCTTATTTGCCTCGTAATATGCTTGAAGTATGGAACTGCTGGAATTGCTTCTACCATCTTTTTTGGCACAGCCCATGATTATAGTGCAACAGGTATGATACTCATCTCCTCCCTCCTTCCTTTAAAAATGACCAGGTAGAACTGAATGGCAGTGTTTTTTTTTCTTACCTTATTCGCAAGGCTTGGGACTTACCAGATGCAACTAGCTGTTGAGTTGGAATTAAGTTGCACTGGAGTCTTAACTTGGACTTGATTCAGGGGTTTCTTTGGAAGACTCAGTCTTGACACACAACTTGGGCTCATTCGTCCAAGTTTCATTGTCGGTACCTATTAGACATGGGCATTTATTTTTGGAAAAGGTCAGGTTGCAAAATGAAACATGGCAAAGCGTCATCTTTCACTCTCCCTAGTGCTGGCCATGGCCAATCAGGAGCTGTGCGGGGACATGCATCATCCTGCCTCCCTGTCTGATTGGCCAGCACCAGGCAGAGTGAAAGATGACACATCCGAGTCTGCTTCCTTGGAGTTTAGGCCCACGCTTCCCCAAACCCTTGCCCTTCCTGGTTGATTAAGAGTGCAGGGGGGAGCATGCCGAAATGGGCTTCACTGATTGCCTCGGCCTCCTTCAGAGACGGGATTTTTCCCAGTCTTCTGAAGGAGACGGTGGTGAAGCCCATTATTAAAAGATCCGGCTTGGCTGTGGACGATTTGTCCAACTATCGTCCCATAGCCAATGTTCCCTTTTTGGGCAAGGTGATTGAGCTCGCCGCCCTGCGTCTCCAGTCGTTCCTGGAGGAGAACCATGTCCTGGACCCTTTCCAGTCCGGGTTCAGGCGCGTCATGGGACGGAGACGGCCCAGCTGCATGATGATCTGTTGAGGAGGGCCGACAGGGGTTGTTCTACCCTGCTGGTCCTTCTCGACCTGTCAGCGGCTTTTGATTCGACCACGGTATCCTGCTGGAAAGGCTCTCGGAGGTTGGGATTGGGGGCCAGGCCTTGGCCTGGTTCCGGAGTGAGCTTGGGTGGTGAGTTGTCGGCGCCCTGGACACAACTTGGAAGCCACTGGCTGAGATCATCCATTTGGAGTCTGCTGCCATCAGTACGCTGATGACACGCAGCTCTATCTCTCCTTTTCCACCAGTGCAGTGGAGGGCGTCCGTACCTTTGATCGCTGCCTGGCTGCGGTTCTGGATTGGACCACGGACCCACAGACTCAAGCTCAACCCAGGCAAGACCGAGGTTATGTTCTTCGGGGGCTCGTCGGAGGGTACTGTGGCCCTCTTCCCAGTCTGGGTGGGTCCGCCCTCCAGCTGGCGCAAGAGTGCGGAATCTGGGCATCGTCCTGGACCCGGATCTGAGCCTGGATTCTCAGGTGTCAGCCGTGGTCAGGTCGGCCTTTTACCACCTAAGGCTTATCGCCCAGATTCGCCCACCTCGATGAGGGCTCCTTGAGGACAGTGGTACAGGCGCTCGAGGTTGGATTACTGCAATGCTCTCTACATGGGGCTCCCCTTGAACCTTGTTCGGCGATTGCAGCGGGTCCAGAATACGTCGGCCAGGCTGGTGGACATGCATCATCCCTGCCTACACTACCCTGCCTCCCGAATAAGGTTCAAGGTGTTGGTTTTGGCCATGGCTTGGCCCCGACTTATTTGGCGGAGCGTCTTCCCGACAACTAGACCCGGGCCCGGCCCACCCGTTCTTCGGTGGCCCTTTCCCTGCAGACGGTCCCGAGGGGGTCCCAGGCAGCGAGTGCGGTCGTGCTTTCTCGGTGGTGGCACCGGCAGTTTGGAACAAACTCCCAGGTGAACTACGGCAGGCTCCCTCGCTGCGTTTAACAAGAACCTTAAGACCATGCTCTTTCGAGAGGAAGAGGGCTAGGGACCCTGCTCCTTTTTCCCCCTCCCTCCCGCCTATTTAACCTTGGATCTAATTGTTTTAGCAAATCTGTTGTCTATTATCTGTATTTGATTTTATATGTCTTTTTACTTTTTATGTTGTTAACCGCCCTGAGTCCCCATTGTGGGAATAGGGCGGTATACAAGAGTTAAAAATAAATAAATAAATAAATAAACAAAGTAAGAGAGTAGTTGATTTCATTCTGGAAAGTGGATCCCGGTACCAAACGGCAGATGTTCTGTCATGTTTCATTTCAGAACCAGATCTCTTCTGAAACAAAATGCCCATGTCTAGTTCCTATAGGCCCCCTGCACACCTGCCACCAGTACCTGTCACTGCCACCATCCTCAGAGGCAGCAGGCCGACTTTCCCTCCTGGATCCAGCCTCTGTCTCTGTGCATGTACTGGCCTATTAGCTGGGTGGAGGATGTGGGCAGAGGCAGCAGCTGACTCCAGGAAGGGAAGCCAGGGCTGCTGCCTATAAGGATGGTGACACAGGTGGCAGCACCAACCAGCAGCAGTGGGCAATCGCAATGGCAGCTTTCTTGTTTGCACACATGCCTTGGGGTGGGTTGGTGGGTGGACCCATCAACTCAAGACTTTAGACTCAGGACTCTGGCCCAAAGACTCGCACTCAGGATTTGAACCCAGAGACTCAGATTTGGAACTTGGACTGGAATACTTATCAACATCCCTGCTTATTCCCTGATGAACTATTCCTGGCCAGGGGAGTCCACATGGCATACAGGCAATCATAGAATCATAGAATCATAGAATAATAGAGTTGGAAGAGACCTCAAGGGCCATCTAGTCCAACCCCCTGCCATGCTTTTCTTGCAGCTACATGGTTTTCCAGGTTATTTTCCATGTAGAGATTTGCTACCCATGAGAGAAGGGTTGGCTGGACTACAACATGAGACTCCATGGGTCGATTTTATAGGAATAACTAGCACACCATCTGAATTTGGACTTCCATTGCTTGCTGCCTTTCAGTTAGTTATCACTCCCCCCAACTGCCCCCTTTCCACCTCTGTCACACGAGTAACAGTATTTTGCTCATGAAATATTTCTAAGTGATAATTGCATAAAGAGCTAGGCATTATTAATTAACCCTTGGAGGTCACTGCAACTGCACATTAGCAAGCTGTAATAGTAACGTGTAATACTTACATAGATGTTTAACTGAGAGTTACTCCACTCTGGGGAGTCTTTTATTGCACACATCTAGAAGCTTAAAAGTTGAGATTTCATTTCACGTTCCCTTCCTGGCTTTTTTTCCAGCACAGAATGATATTTATATCTCTCAGCAGAAGAGAAGACACTCCATCTACCATTTCAACGATCCTTCAAGGTGTACAGTCATCATTGCTCTTAAGTAGTAGAACTGATATCCAGACCAGGAGGCAGACAGGATAGCAGGCTATGATTTGTCAGCGGAAAGCTTTGAAAGGTCAGCTATCCTTTTTTAACCTTAAAAAAATGTTCACTTCTCTCATCATATTGATAGATACCCAACAGTGTAGAAGACAGTACCTTATAGATAGCATACTGAGATGCTAGAGATGGAGGGATTTTTTTTTTTTTTTGGGAGGCAGTTATGCACCAGGATAGAACTGCCTAGATGCCCTAAGCATATCCGATCTTGCCTGATTCTGGAAGCTAAACAGGGTCGGCTCTGGTTAGTAGTTGGATGGGAGACCACCAGGGAATACCAGGTGCTATAGGCACCTGGAGTAGGAACTGGCAAGCCACTCCAGTATTCCTCCCAAGAAAACCCCATGGACATGGAGTCACGAAGAGTCAGTCACGACTCTAATGACACAACACACACACACACATGCACCAGGATAGAGGGGGGACCTACCCAGAAAATTTCAGGGTACATTCCCAGTGCCTTGGTCACCAGCCAACCTTGGTTTGTGTCAATAAATACACACATGGGCAGGGAAAGCCAATTGCATAAGTGATTGTTAACCACAAACTGGGAAGAGTAATTAGTAAAAGTAAAAATTAGCAAGTATATTTTAACCGGGTTGACATTTTGTACTGGGCAGGGGCAAGTAACCCCTAGAACCATCAATCAAGGCCGATTGGAGTCAATTTCTGCCAAAGGTAAAACACAGCACACCTAGTGGCCAGTTCTAGTAATTGCATTATGTAAACACAAGGATGATGCCTTCGTATTGCATATTCACACAAGATTCAGCACTTCCTTTTTGGAAGGTATTTGCATACACTAGGTGGGACAAGGCAGGCTGAATGCCACCTCTCTCCTTCAGTGCCCTACCACCATTTTCTACATCTCCACATTTGCCTCATGTGGGGCAATCTCTGACGAATGCAGTGCTGGGTGATAAAGCAGCAACACAAGAGTGAAATGGTGATATTGTGTGGCTGAACAAATCAGCATTCTATAAAGGCCACACACACACACACACACACACACACACACACACACACACACACACACACACACACACAAACTGGGCTTCAAATAACCCCAATATTTGTCATAATTCTAGCACACAGTCTTTTCTTCCTCTGTTTCAAACTTTGGGGCAAAGTGTTTTGGATTTACAATAGGATTATCAATAGGGATCAGTTAGAATTCATCCTCCCCACCTGATACAGAAAACCATATAATCTGTTGGGATGGAGGACTCTCTTTGTATCTCTAAGAACAATAACTAGGGGTAGCTAGCTGTTAATGATGGCACTTGAGAGGTAGAGGGAATCACCTGACACTGGCAAGAGACTAGGCAAAATGGCACCCCATTATCTATATACTTATAGCATAGTCTTGGTTCTTCCTAGTGGCCAGTTCTGGTAATTGCATCATGTAAACACATATTTCTGGGTTTTAAAAAAATAATATTTTTAATATTTTCAGGCTGACAAGGGAACTAGTAGATGTAAATTCCAAAAATGGGGGTTGGGGAGTCCTAGCGTATCATTTTTTTAAAAACTAAATCTGATTTATTCACTTTCCTATTCCAGTATAGGAAACCCTAAGCTATGGCTGATATAAAATGGACCACATCAACTGAAAAGAGCAATCTTGCTTATCTTAAAAAAGAACAGTTCGTTTTTTTAATTTGTTTGGGGGGGGGGAATCCAGGCTGTAGAGGCTGAAATATTGGTTCACATAAAAAGCCATTTCAAATGGGAAAAACAGGATTTGTTGCAACACTGCACATGTGTGGTACTGGCTTGTCACATATTCTTTAGCAGGACTGCAGATAAGCGTAGGTGAAGGGAAACATCTGGAAATCTGCAGGGCATATATTTTTGCTTCTGTCCCCTCTCAACAACCGTCATTACAGATCATGTGCTCATATACTGGGACCCAACAGCACTGGTTAATTGTACACGAGAGGAATTCTTTTTGGAATTTGCATGTAATGTATATATACTGAGACTTTCTTTTTAATAGTCCTCTGAACATGGGATATTTTGCTTCCTCATTCAAAAAACAAAACCCGAAATGATGTTGATGCCAATGGCAGCAGTTATGGTGGTCTACAGGGTACCCTTTTGTGATCACTCCCATTCACATAGAGAAACCATGCAGAAGGAAATCCCAGAACCTGCCAACATTCTCTGTGTGAAACTCGTTTCTTTCTGAGAAGCACAGTAGCCCCATCAAAAGCAGAAAGACTGGGTTTCTGGGAGCTTGTTATGCACACACTTTGATGCTTCCAACTCTAAAAAGTCCAGGCCACAAAGCAGCAGCCTTTTAGTTGAATTTGCATTCAATCACTATTTTGTGTAATTTTACTTCTGCTGAGTAAAAATGGTTTTCATTCCGGCCCCTTGTTGAAGGCCAGGTGAGGAGAAGTACGCTGGGTTTCCTTAGTGTGTCAAGCCAAGCAAAAACTGAAACCTCTACTATACATCGGAAGGAATATTTATTTATTTATTTATTTGTTTGTTTATTTATTTGTTTGTTTATTTGTTTGTTTGTTTGTTTGTTTGTTTGTTCGTTCATTCATTCATTCATTCATTCATTCATTGCATTTGTGTACTGTCCATCTGGCAGCAAGGCTCCTCTTTCTAAAGTACTAAGCAGAACAGACAAGGCAACGAAATTAGGGAAGGAGAAGGATTTAGTAGGACCAAACAGAAAGTCATCAGATTGATTCTGGCAAGTTGCCGCTTGTCTGTCTCGAGTTTGAAATGAGCAATGAGGCATCATCAGTGAGAGAAATTGCCTACCTTGTTAGGAGTCAATGGGACCCTTGACGGGCCATGATTGGCCAAGAAGCAATTAATGATGTACTTCAGAGCACAAGCAGATGGTATCACGAGCTTTTGTGTCAGAATGATGAGAAGGACAGGAGTCATTTAAGTCATTTACTGCGTATTTGATTAGCGTTCAGGGTCTCATGGAATTAAAATTCTTTTATCACCATCAATCACAGTTTACTGAGCTCTGGCCATGATTGCAGAGATTACTTGGGAGTTCTTGCAAGGAAACCTGGAGGCACGTCCTTGATAGCTTTCATGGATTCTGGAAAGGATAAGAGAAATATTGATGGGGAAGGTATCCCAGTGGTGAAAAAATGCTAGTGAAACAGCCCTTTCATATTCAATATCATTACATCTCTGTATATCAGGTGAGAGAGTCAAAGAGAAGGATGCTTCAAGACCTGCTCTAGGGCTTTCTCAAAGACATATGGTTACCCACTGCTGGAATCAGAATGCTGGGCTAGTTAGGGTTTTGGGGAGAAAGGTGGCATAGAAATAAAGTTATTATTATTATTATTATTATTATTATTATTATTATTATTATTATTATTATTATTATTATTATTATTATTATTAGTAGTAGTAGTAGTAGTAGTAGTAGTAGTAGTAGTAGTAGTAGTAGTAGTAGTAGTAGTAACCACACAGCTATCTAAGCTGCATTTTGTATTACCAATCACTAGTCGAATGCTTCCCAAGCATTTAGGACTATGTGATGTATTGACAAATTATGCGAGCAGATCTCAGTAAGGTGGCTTTCTGCAGCTGACTGATGGTGACTTTGTCAACTCCAATTTCTTCTAAATACTTGCTTAGCTCTTTAGGCACTGCACCCAGCATGCCGATTACCACTGGGACCACTTGTACCTGTTTATGCCAGAGTCTCTGAAGTTCAATTTATTATTATTATTATTATTATTATTATTATTATTATTATTATCATCATCATCATCATCATCATCATCATCATCATCATCATCATCATCATCACACAGCAGACAAGATAGCTATGCTGTATTTTGTCGAATGCTTCCCAAGCATTTAGGACTATGTGATGCATTGGCATATTATGTGACCAGATCCCAGTAAGGTGGCTTTCTGCAGCTGACTGGTTTCTCAAGTCATTGGGGGGGGGGGCAGGGGGAATTCAGTTGTGGAATCCTTAGTTCTTCCGTTACTATTACTGCTGCACTATAAGCAAGTTGATTTATCTGTTCAATTGACATTATCTGAATTGTTGCAACTGCAGAGTTTACTCATCAATGGTACCAATTTTTTTCTAGGCACAGTCTTCAAAAACTGGAGCCTTCCCCTCTCTTCATTTAATGCAGCATGCGTCAGTATTTTGTTCTTCAGTTCTTGTTGCCTCATAGTGAGCTCTGCTGGTGTTCCAATGCTAATTGAACCTTCTTGTGGTTCAAAGTTTTGGACAGCATCCATATTTTCTTCAACTTCAGACTGTTCAATGTTCCCAGGTGTTATTAATCTATTTTCCCCGCCTATTTGGATAATTTGTTGACCCCCAATTTCACATGTCCTCTGTATTTCTTCTGGGGGGGGCAATGTCTAGCCTGCATAATTAAACTGTAAACAACCCAAAGACTACTTGAAGTGGTATGGGGCGGTATATAAGCTGACCACTTTGCTTTTACTAAACACCTTGTTTCTGATAATATATCTTCCCTGGTCAGCTAATTGTAATTCAGTTATCTTGGAGTTCAGATATTCTTGTTTCCATAATTCATGCATCCGCTTTTGGTAGTCTCGTTTTTCAGGTTCTGCTCTATAATAGCATTTCATGATTGCCCAATTCTCTGGTAAAGTATTTTTCTGCCGTTTCTGAGATTGTTCATCTTCCAGTAATTCTACAGGCCCATGCCCTGGTTGCTCAGCCATGGGACCCGTGTTGTGTAGCTCATTTATTGACAGATATCCAGGTTCATCAACACCCGTTGCAGTCCTTGTTAACCCAGACAATGACCAAACCAGTATAGGCTTCTTTTGGTTATGTTTCACCATGATTCATGGGTTGTTGGGTGCACTTAGTTCGGTTCCTCTGTCTAGACCTCTCTGGTATGGTTGGATCTACTGGTAGTTTACACTACTGACAGTACAGCTCTCAGCATCACTGGAGCAGTTAAGCCTGCCGCCACGACAAGGCGGCAGGCAAATAATAATAATAAATTGTTGTTGTTGTTGTTTCCGTAGGTCCTGCCACCCAGGTGGTCTTGATCCTGCTGTTGACTTGTAGAGTGCCACTAGAACTGGTAACCAAGTTCTGAATACCTACAAAAGCCTTGGGAGAATAATCAGCAGTCAGGATCAATTTCACTGCATGAAATTATTCCGAACAAGGTAAGAGAAACCTGTTCTGTCTGATTTGATGGCTTCTACAGCAGGAGTGGGGGGAAATGTGCCCCAAAACACAGTTACAAGATGGTGGATATTTGAATAAGGAATACTACAGGCAAAACTGTGAATAATGAGCCAGTCAAAGGACCAGAATGAAGCCCTATGAAAGGCTTGAAAGAACTGGGACTTGGGAAAAGAAGACCAAGGGGAGCTGTGATAGCCCTTGAAATGGAGGCCTACAGAGGAGGGGTATGATGTCCTTTTTATCATCCCAGAGTGCAGGACACACAATCATGGGCTGAAGTTACAGGAAGCCAGGTTTCAGCTGAGTATCCAGAAAAAAATATCCTAACTGTTAGAGCAGTACGACAATGGAACTACATCAGTGGCTTCAAGAGGTGGCCAGTGTTCTACTGTTGGAGGCCTTCAAGAGAAAATTGGGCAACCATTTATTACATCTGCTTTGATCAGGATTATTGCAGGTTTGAACTCATAGCCTTATAGAATCTGCCCAACTCCACTATTCTATTATTTATGATTTTAGAAGGTTGCAAAGGTTTTTTTTTTCAGTTAAAAAGTGATTAAGAAAATGTTTCTAGAGTGCTGGAGCAAGTGTATGACTCTAAGGTCCTGGAATGAACATCTGAGAGCACCACTCTACAGGAAGGATGGAGAATCTGACTTAACTAAAAGACAAACATGAATTCCAGAAAAGATTTTTTCCCCATTCTAGTGGCCCGTGTGGCTAAGGCAAAAGGAGCAGGTTCACAAACAGCAGTATATTTACCTTCACACTCCTTTTTGCCAGTATATAAATCAAATAAATAAATAATAAATAAAATAAGTATATTTGGACCTTAGGTGAGGCATTAAACTTTGAAACCAGAGCCTTCAAAGCCCTATGTTACAAAAGGGAATTTGGAAAATAATTTGAACAGGTCAAGCTCCTGTGAATGAGAAACACAAGGAAACCAATAGAGATGGGCACGAAACGAACTTTTTTTGTTTCCGTTATGCATTATTCGGTTCGTTACGTAACGAAACAAATAACGAATATTGTGATGAAATTGGAACAAAATGAACAGAACCATGAAAATTAGGTTCGTTATGTTTCATTTTTTGTTAATGGCAACGTGCAATGAATTGAGCTGTTTTAAATGTTAAAAAATGCCCTGGACATGCATAAAAGCACAGTGATAATTATTTATACTATCTGATAATACCTACCGGGGGGTGGGGTCCTTAAAACGTTTGTTTGTGTCTTCTCCCATCGCGATGTATTTTCCCCCCCTTTAAGGATGACAAAATGGATGTCGCCACGCCAGCCACAAAATGGAGGCAAGCCATGTGATGGGATCATGTAAATTCTGGGACAACTTCAACCAAAAGCATGCCCAGGTTGCAGACTGGGTAGGTCTGGCAGCCACAGAGGGCATAAAAAGCTCTGGCAGACCCCGTCCTCCTTGCAGTCCCCGGTGGGAGTTATGACGGGATTGGTATCTCTGCGACTCGTTACTTTAGGCCAGCCAGGCAGATGTGTGTCTCTGTGTTCCTGCTGGCTGCAGCATGGCTCTTAGGGGAGATAAAGAAGAGATTTCTCTTGCAGTCTCCCTGTGTGCGTGCGTGCGTACCTCTCAGTGAGTACCCTCTCCTGCCCCGCCGTGCAGTCACTCTGCGGCTGCCTTGCACCCTGGGCAATGCCCGCTACTGCCTTTGCAGCCTCCCTGCGTACCTAGTCTATACTGTGTCTCTGCCAGCATCATGTTTTTAGTGTTTTCCCTCTGGTCTGGGGCGTTGGGGAACGTCCGTGCACGGAAATGCTTTAAAAATTGCGCAAAAAGTGGGGGGAAATGAAAAATGAAAAACAAAAAATGAAAACATTTTTTTTCAAAAATTCACAAAAAACAACAACCAAAACAGACCCTCAATGAAAAATGAAAAACCGAAACGCCATTTTTTTCAATTCGTGCCCATCTCTAGAAACCAATACAGACAAGTGATTGGCAAATAGAGAAAGAAAGTTTATTGAGGGAAAATAGAAATAGCCCAGTCTTGCAAGACTGGAGAAGACAAAATTAGATAAGGCTGCTCAAGGAATACAGGGTTGTAACAACCTATCCCCTGCAAGGATGAGTATCAATCACATTCTGTACTTTGCAGTCACGTGTAGAGATGGGCACAAATCGAAAAAATGACTTTTCATTTTTTTTGTTTTTCGTTGTGGGTCCATTTTGGTTCATTTTCATTTTTTGTGAATTTTTTGAAAAAAATTCATTTTGGTTTTTATTTTGTTTTTCATTTTTCGTGTTTACCCGCTTTTTGCGTGACTTAAAGCATTTCTGCACGCGGACGTTCCCCAACGCTCCAGACCAGAGGGAAAACACCAACAAAAATGATGCTGGCGGAGACACAGTATAGACTAGGTACGCAGAAAGGCTTCAAAGGCAGCGGTGGGCATTGCCCAAGGCGTAAGGCAGCCCCAGAGTGACTGCACTGTGGGGCCGGGGAGGGTACTCACCGAGAGGTACGCACGCACACAGGGAAATTACAAGAAAAATCTCTTCTTTCTCTCCCCTAAGAGCCAGGCTGCAGCCAGCAGGAACACAGAGACACATACCTGCCTGGCTGGCCTAAAGAAACGAGTCACAGAGACAGAAATCCCACCCTAACTCCCACCGCAGACGGCAAGGAGGATGGGGGCTGCCAAAGCTTTTTATGCCCTCTGTGGCTGCAACACCTACCCAGTCTGCATCCTGGGCATGCTATTGGTTGAAATTGTCCAAGAATTTACATGATTCCATTACATGGCTTGCATCCATCTTGTGGCTGGAATCCATTTTGTGTCATCCTTAAAGGGAAAAGAAAAAATACATCACAATGGGAGAAAGACAAAAACAAACGTTTTAAGGACCGCAACCCCCTGGTAGGTAATAATTTCAAATAATTATCACTGTGTTTTTATGGATGTCCAGTGCGTTTTAATACCCAAGAAATCAATATTAGGCATCTGGAAGCCATTTTAGGCCAATGTCCCCTAACTCCCCTTAAAGGAAAAAAAATACAGCGATCTGAGAAAAGACATAAATGCACATTTTAAGGACCCCAACCCCCCTGCTAGGTATTATCAGGCAGAATAAATAATTATCGCTGGGTTTTTACGGATATTCAGGATGTTTTTTAACATTTTAAAATAGCTCATTTCATTGCGCGTCACCATTAACGAAAATGAAACATAACAAACCTAATTTTCATGGTTCTGTTTGGTTCGTTCCAATTTCATCACAATTTTCGTTATTCATTTCGTTATGTAACAAAATGAATAACGAATAACGGAATGATATTTTTTTTCGTGCCCATCCCTAGTCACATGTATGTTCTTAAATTGTCACCCATTGGTTGCTGTCCTTAGGATAGTTCTGGCTCCTCTGTTGTAACTTCTTTTAGAGAATACAAATGCCTGCTGTACACAGTAGTTTGTTTTGGATTCTGATTCTTGTATGGAAATAAGCATGATAAGATATAGTGTGAATTGTTTTGCTGAATATTAAGTGCACCTTTCGGTTGTATTTTAGAGCTTATCTGAAGAATGTAGCGGAAAAGACATAACAAACTAGCAGCATCAAAAATGGTTAGCTACCATTGGTCAGTTATGTCATGTGATATCTGGAAGCTGTGAGAAGAAGATGAGAAGACAGAGAGAAGCCATTATTATGCTGATTATTATGCTGATGATGAGCATAGGATCGCTTTGAGCAATGAAGCTCACAGCAGTTAGGTAGAATAGGAAAAGTTAGCTTAGAAGAAATCTTTAATGTAATCAGTTAGTCAGGATGACTTAGATTTTATTATTTTTAGGGAAATAAAACTATGATTGAGGTTTGTTAAAGTTTTGATATTTTTGATACTTTTTGAATTCTTATTTTTGTATCAAAAGAATAGAAAATAAAATACTATTTTTGAAAAGTAATGTGGCCTCTTGTTTTGAAAAGAACCCAGAGTAAATCAGAAGGTGGAAATGTTTTGCAGTATTTTGCTTCAGAGAAAAGAAATTCTCTTTACTTTTGAACTTGGCCAGTGCAACCCCCCTTTTGATTTACCGTGCAATCCTTTTTGCATGTTTTGGATTCTGATCCCCATTGGGCTCCACTTTCTGGGCCGAGATATGCCATCCTGGCCAAGATGGCAGTCCTAACTGGCCTTGCCATTGTCTCTCTGCCTACGCATGGGAAGACAACAGTTCTAAAAGTATTTTCCCATCTAAGGTGAGTCTTTATGTATGGAAGTGCTGAATCTAAACTCAGCAGGGAAGCATGTCCAAGGAAACATAGGAAATATTTACAGGGGATCAATAATTTTTTAAATTTCACCCACCTTCACATCCTGGCCACCAAGTTTTTGAACTGTTGCCGTCTGGCAGGAGATATAGGACTCTTAGGTCAAGGACAAATAGTCTGAAGAACAGTTTTTATCTTAGATAAAACTTAACTTATCTAAGTTAAATTGTGATGGTTTTAGCATCATCTTACACAGTTTTCAAGTAGTGTTTTAATTTTTGTAAGTGGTTTTAAGAGTTTTATGTGATTTATGTGTTTTGTATGGTGCCTTGTTGTTTAAGTGTGTAGTGGAACAGCACTCTAATTTTATTGTGCATATCTTGCATATGCATAATGAGAATAAAACTCTATTCTATTCTTGAGTGCTGGTAGAGGCTAGAAGTGATACCTAAGGAATGCTTGTAAGGAATGGGAGAAAAGTATTCCTTTTACTCAAAGGGAATCCTGCTTCCTCAGGTGGTCACAGGGGCAGGGAGGACTCTGGCGGTCAACAGCAGGGGGTCTGCTCTCAGCATCCTTCCAAACTAGCCAAGATAAATCAGAATTTATCAAATGAATGAGGGGGTGTAAGACTAAGGAAGGCTCATTTTCTCATGGGTGGTAGACATCTAAAAAGGCACAATCTTATCAGAAAACGGTGAAGGCTGTACTACCAGAAATAATAAGATTTGTAGTTCCAATTAAACCAGAACTGTTCTCATTTAATACCACTTTAGATGTTATAGATAAGGTAAATATCCATTTAACTATCACGATTCTAACAGCAGGTAGAATTCTCTATGCCAAGTATTGGAAAAATCCTGGGATCCCAATGAAAGATGAACTAATAGGAAAATAATGAGCATGGCAGAGACAGATAAGCTCTCAGTCTATATAAAAATGGCTCCAAGTTAATATATAAAAATGAGGGGGTGATGGAAAATAATTCTGAAGAAACACAAATGAATCTGTTCCTTATGTGAGACTATTGCTCTGACTGTCCACAGTTCCCGGAGAACCACTGCTGCCAATCAAGACCAACAATATTAGGCCAGAAGGTCTGACTCATGGTATGAAATTTTCGATCACAGCTCCACCTGCAGGACTCTTGTTTCTGTCTGGATTTCCCCCTCTCTTCCCTCTTCAGATGCTGCATGTATGTCTACAGTCTGATTGTTTTTACATATTTCCTTGTGTATGGCTTACAGTTCATTCTTCAGTTATCTGTATATTCTGCTAATCAGCTTCTTAGTTTCGTGATTTGTTCTTCCTTGTTTTAATTTGGCTGGCTCCTGTAGTTATCCATGCTTAGCCTGTAGGTTGCTTGTAAAATGACAAGCCTGAATCATCCTTATTAAGAAACAAGAAAGACAATCTGAAAGACTTGTACAGCAATGATAGTTATAATTGACTTTAGGTTTATTTAATTTTGTTGCAAAGCTCAAGCAACAATCTGCTGCGTATAGGTATGTCAGTTGTAGCTGATACATTTAATAAACTCATTTCGTGTTATAATTAAATACCACCAGCTGTTCTGTTTCTTTCAATACATTGTTCATGGCAAAAATGCATTTTAGGGATAATTAAAAACCGTTTTTTAAAATTAGAATTATATGCTTGGGTTAAATCAGGATGACAGATACGAAATTCTCTGTTCCACCTGTGTTGCATTTTTCTCATCTGCATTTTTCTCTCATCCTTGTTTTGAATCAGTCTGTGAGACTTGGGCGGTTACTTCACATCCCGTTTGTCCCTCCTTGCTGTCCCACTTGGGACTGGTACAAAAAAACCTTACTTCACATCCATAGTGTGACAGCAAAAAGTTGTCTCAACCACACCCCAGAACCGGGAACAGAGCGTGACGAGCCGTACCTGCCCCTAGGGTGGGGAATTCTCTTGTCCCAGTTGTTTCCCGGTTCCTGTTATGAGACAAGGGACCATAGGGTAACAACTGTCACGCAACAACCAGTGTTCACCTAGTGGTCAGCAGCTGAAGTGGCATTCAACATTAGTTTCCCTATGGGAAACACCATGCAGTGCAAATGTTTATTAAAGAAAGTATTGAAAATTCTGTAGGATTAAATCCCAGAAGACCAGTAAATTGAAATATCGAAAAAGTTTTATTTACGATATTTTAAAAAAGGGTTAAGAAAGCAGGAAAATTCAGAATTTGTCACGCAACAAGTCCGTGAAGTAACAGTTGTCATGAGACAAGTAATCATGCCCGTGAGTAAACGGAAACAGGGACTGAACAGGGACAAAATCACGTGACTGTGAACAACGCTGTCATGGTAAAATTGTAATCGCGGAACAAGGTAGGGACCTGAAGTAACTGCCTTGGTTTCATTTCCTGGCATAGAACAGGGTATGCATTCTGGTATGCACATATTCTAAAGTCTGTGCTTCCATGTGCAGCCAAGTAAAACACCAGTCCAGTGGTTAGTCCCAAAGAGAGACAACTCCTAAATAAATTGGATTTACATAAACATTGTTTTAATATTCAACAACTAATAAGCCTGTTCTCTCAAGTGCGAGAAATTTGGTTTAGATTTCGGGTTCCAGCTCCCCAGAACCCCCCAATCTTCCTGGCCATTAGCTAGAGGATGCCTGGGGTTGTAATATTATCATCTCCAGCTCTACTTCGGGTCAAATTGCATCCAGACTTTGCTGCCTACTGCTGCCCTGGAGTGAAAGATTTCCAACAGGGTTGTTCTTCATCCAGAGTAGGGAAGAGAAAAAAGTTTGGATTGTAAGGTAAGCAAATTGGAAGTTTCAGAACAGAGTTTGTTTAACACAAACAGATGGCAGAGAGTTCAGTTTTAATCTTATTCAGATAGCAGTAATTATCAATTGATTTGTGAGTTCCTTTTGCCGCAGGTGATTATTGAATTCACAATGCACCATCATTAGGATGGATACACTTCTAGATGAAGAAGGAATCCTCATGACATCCAGAGAGTTTTTCATGTGTAGCCTCAAAACCTTCATCAAATGGCACAGTGATCCTGGACAGCCTTGATGGATCTTCCTTTACGTTCATAGCATTTTATGGCCCTGCATGGATCAATGTATATTTATAAAGCATTTAATTTTATGTCTGCTAGAGTCCTGAATCAGACCTCCAGATCACCAGCGCACTAGTGCAGCTAGAGAGGGGGAGAGGGAGAGGGAGAGGGAGGGAGGGAGGGAGGGAGGGAGGGAGGATGCAATTACATTGATGCATAATATGGGAAACGATATGGAACTGAAATGGTCTGATTCTCATTTTCTTCCTGTAAACTATACAGTTGAAGTGAACCTCATATGTGTTCTGAAAGCATCTTGGTGCAATCCAGGTAGAGCAATGATCCAAAGAAAGAAAGAAAGAAAGAAAGAAAGAAAGAAAGAAAGAAAGAAAGAAAGAAAGAAAGAAAGAAAGAAAGAAAGAAAGAAAGAAAGAAAGAAAAGATGGTGAGAATGGCAAGGATGGAATCAGCACTCAGACTGACACAGTCTGCTCAGGCAACTGGAGTGTGATGGAAAAACGGATATGTGAGGAGTTAGTGTTTCACTAAGTGAACCATGGGATTTTTTGTGTGTGTGTGTCTGTATCTCTCTCTGTGTGTGTTGCACAAAATATAACCAACAGAAATTTGGCATCTTAAAAATACTACTACCGTTATTTCTAATTGAAAGCAAAACCTTGATTTGAACCCAATTAGAAAACTGTGTTTTTAAACATTTGTTTGCATTAACACATCCATTGGGCAGTTTCCTATCCTAACAAGAAAACAGTGTCTTCCTCATATTTTTGTTTATTTGAATATCTCTCTCCTACCTTTCTCCCTAAAAGGACCCAAGTAAAGTTATATGTAAAGGCTAAAAACAGGAGACATAAAAATATTTTTAAAAGAATTAAACAAGTATTATATTAAAACACTAAGATTAGTAATTAAATGCCCCACAATGAGGGACCCTTCTTTATACCAGAGCATGTCACTTGTATGGTCCTCATAAATGCGCGTTCCACACCTGAGGCTCCCCCCACTGGGAGAGTTTCTTATCCACTGCCGCAATGTAGAAATAACAAGCCAGGGAAAGGTCTAAGATGAAATGATGCCAGCGTACGTTGGGCCTTTGGTTGGCAAACTTCCTTTTGGGTGTTAGTCAAACAAATGGTAGATGGTGTTCTAGAGAAATGTCTTGAATTTAAACCAGAGATCTTCTTATTAAATATGAGGCCTGAATCACTAGAACAAGGGAAAACATATGTGGCTATTCATATGATAACCGCAGCAAGATTAGTCTTTGTCAGATACTGGAAGGAACCTGGAATACCATCTGAACAGGAATTAATGTTTAAAATTTTAGAAACAATAGAGATTGATAAATTATCAGAATGCTTAGATGTTTCCAGGAAGAATAATCACCATAAACTCGTGGGAAAATACTATGTATGAATGAAGAAGAGAGAAAATAATAACAAAAGTTAGAGAACTAAGAAAAAGCATTATTATACATACTTCATGATAAACATGAGTCAGTTTAGATGTGTAGAAAGATTTAAACTAGTGGCAATTAGATATAGGTGACTACCAACTTACACCACTCTGTATTTTGTACTCCCTGCCTTTTTATGTTTCCCTATACCCTTTCCCCAATTTGTCTGTATCAGAAATAACAAAGTGTGTGTGTGTGTGTGTGTGGGGGGGGAATAAACTGGCCAAGTATCATCTCCTGCTAAATCATAAGTGTGAGAATTTGATTCAACCAGTGTTGTCACCACACTGTTACCAAGCTGGGCTCCTGGACCCAGGGCAGTGATGGCTCTCTGTGCATGTTTGCACTGGCATGTCCTTTCAGTGTTGCCTCTCATGACATCATTGTTTCTGCTTGAAACTTTCTCAACAGGATCAAGATTCACTTGCTCTTTCACCCCAGTCTGTCTGCTGTTTGGATGGCCACAGCTCCACGAACCAATGCTTCCGTATTACACCTACAGGCATTTCCAGAGGCTGCTTCTCAGCTGTGCATCTCCATAAAGAATGGTCTGAGGTACGTCCGGAGTGAAGAACATCATTTTCAGATGACTAGAGCAGCTCTCAGCAGGTAGCACTCCATTTTTATGTTCAGCTGTGTTGTGCTCAGACGGTATCAGAGGAAGGTGTGGAGGCATCCACATGTGGAAGCAACTACAGAGGTAGCCATTTTTCAGGAAGTCCAAGAACTAGGTATTGCTCAGCCACAGATCTGTGGCCATGGGCTCCCATGGTCATAAGAACATAAGAAGCTAAGAAGAGCCATGCTGGATCAGGCCAAAGGCCCATCTAGTCCAGTTTCCGGTATCCCACCAGATGCGTCCAGGAGTGCACGAGACTAGATTTCTGTCTCCTGATACTACTCCTCTGCATCTGGCCCTTGAAGTACCCTGGTTTTAAGCCTAGAGATGACACATCTCCCTCATGGTTTGTAACCTGTGATGGACTTTTCCTCCCGGAATTTGTCCAATTCCCTTTTGAAGACATCCAGGCCAGATGCCGTCATCACATCCTGTGGCAAGGAGCTCCACAGACTAACAACACGCTGAGTAAAATAATATTTTCTTTTCTTTTGCCTCTTCTCACTCTCTAAGGCAGATAAGTGCAGGCCATCCTTCAGATAGGCTGAAAGGAGCAGAAGGAGAAACTCTTCCCCCACACACCAAATTGTTCTGAGGTAAAAAGCGAGGAGGCTCATTTATGCCACATTGAGCTAGCTGGATGAAAGTATGAAAATAAATATAGCTAGGAAATAAATTGCTATTCAATATTTTGGTACCTGGGCAAAAATTGTGACCTCAATCATGGAGAGAAGTTGCATTTTTTAATTCTCTCTCTTATCAGAAGGAGCCAGGTTGTTGCTCCTTTTCATGGCCACTAATGATCCGGTAATTTAGGAAAGTGAATTTGTGTTCATTTCCAAGGGATGAGAAAGAGCTATTTATTTATTTTTCTATGAGCAGCACTACAGTTCTGGCCTCCTGTTTAACGAACACATCTGTCTTTATGATGCCTTTGTTTTCAGGCTATACGTAAACCAAACTCAACATGCACAAGGTGTTGCTTTTAATGATTGTTCTCACCCATATGCCTAATGTAACTTGAAAGGTGAGGCTGGAATCAGATTTGGCTTATTTTAAATTAATTGCCAAATTATCTTTTGAGAATCGGGCACCTGTTGGCTTGCAATCTTCCCATGGGAGGGAGAGAAAGGAATAAAATCAGGCATCCCTTTGCTAATCTGCAAGGATTTTTTTCAGGGAAAACAAATAAAAAAACACTTTGATAAAGTTATTTTTAAAGGGGCATGGATGCTAGCATGATCAATAGGATGCCAAAAGGAAATGTGTATGAAGCGGCTAGTACCTGCAAGATCTGGAACAAGCAGAAAGCCATGAGGCCTCTCGGTTAACCTGGAAGTTCACAACCTGACCCTCCTCAACAGGCCCTTGTGAGGACGAAATGATTGGAAGGAGAACCATTTTTGCAAAACCCCAACAGATACATTACTTTGGGGAATAAACATTGGAGAAATGAATTAACTGAAAGCATGTGTTCATATATTGCTGCACACAAGGTCCAAAGAAAAGAATTATATGTGCACGTATGCATGCATGCATGCACGCACACTGACACAATGACATGCACACACACACACACACACACACACACACACACACACACACACACACACACACACACACACACACACACACACACACACACACACACACACACACACACACATGCAAATAAGCAAGCATCAATCCAAATTGGCGCATCTAAGTCCCCATTGACGTAGGTGTTGGTTTGCTTCACGATTTCATTTGCATCCAATCCTATGTTTTCCTCAGTTCATCATGCTTGTCTTGTTTGGTGCCACAGGGAACAGTGTAAATAATCCTGGTTAAGTGATTCTAGTAGCAGTTACTGTAGCACATGCAGCCCTGGTGCCATAACGAGAGAAACCAGACTATAAAAAGCAAAGGGAACTATTGCAGATGCTGGGTACATTTTACAGTCTTCTCACTCTGTGCCATCTGGGTGTTAAGTCTTTGCAATGTGTGACTGCAATGGCAGAAAGGAACTGGTAGGATGCCTGAAATTCACTACATTCCCCAAACGGATGGAACTGCTTAGTATCTTCTTTTGTTGGTTTTCTTTCATTGTTTTTGCAACCTTGCATGCTGCCTTTAGTAAATTTGGATGGAAGGTGCCTTTTCTGAGCTGGGATGACACTCAATCTGTCCAGCACTAACTTTTCCTGCCTCAGAATTCAAAGAGAGGCCCGCCTCTCTACTCAGTGTCTCTTTCCCTCTCTTTGTCTTTTGAACACTGTTGTTCAACCATAGTTTAGTCTGCTATTGATCTGTAAAGAAACTTTTTTAGTTCTTTCTACTGCTAATGGCTTAGAGTGAGTTACTGAGACTGTAATTGCCAATTATTGAGAAAAAGGGTAGAGTTTGACAGCACTGGGGAGATTGAAGCTATCTTGTTTGGTGAATCCACTTCTGCTGTGCAGCGAAAGGAATTTAATCAAAATTTCAAAACTTGGCAATCTTCTCACCTCAGGTCGCACCCATTCAGAGCTTCACCCCACATGTCAAGAAGCATAGACCTGTGAGTAAATCCTTTGAGATGCCTCCAGACCAGCTCCCGGTGAGTTGGTCTGGAGCAAATATTGGGGGTTGGGAGGTGAGTTATTGCATGGTACTCATATACCCATGATATCATGTTATTTCTTCTAGGAGTAAAACCGAGGTATCTGTTTTTGACGAGCATGCATTTTCACCATACATGATTATTTTCCAGCCCTTCTGTATGCATGTTGTTGTTGTTGTTGTTGTTCATTTCTTACAGAAATGTAAGAAGATGATAAGAGAGGCAAAGAAAGATTTTGAGGAACACATGGCTAGCAAAATAAAGGGCAATAATAAAAGCTTCTTTAAATATGTTAGAAGTAGAAAACCTGCCAGAGAACCAGTTGGCCCTCTGGATGGTGAGGGAGGAAAAGGGGAGATTAAGGAGGACTTGGAAATTGCAGAGAAATTGAATGAGTTCTTTGCTTCTGTCTTCACGACAGAAGACCTTGAGCAGATTCCGCTGCCTGAACGGCCCCTCTTGACTAAAGAATTAAATCAAATACAGGTGAGAGAGGATGTTTTAGGACTAATTGATAAATTGAAGATTAACAAGTCACTGGGCCCAGATGGCATCCACCCAAAGGTTATTAGGGAACTGAGAAATGAAATTGCAGATCTCTTAACGGTAATATGCAACTTGTCTCTTAAAACGGCCACAGTGCCATGGGACTGGAGGATAGCAGATGTCACACCAATTTTTAAAAAAGGAAGGAGGGGGGACCTGGGAAACTACAGGCCAGTTAGCCTTACATCTGTCCCAGGGAAGATGGTGGAAAGCCTCATCCAAGAGAAAATCTTAAAACACATAGAAGAACAAACCTTGCTGAGAGAAAATCAGCATGGCTTCTGCAAGGGTAAGTCTTGTCTGACAAATCTTTTAGAATTTTTTGAAAAGGTCAACAGGCACGTGGATTTGGGTGAATCGGTGGATATAGTCTATCTGGATTTTCAAAAGGCTTTTGACACAGTCCCTCACCAGAGGCTGCTGAGAAAATTGCACAGTCAGGGGATAAGAGGGCAGGTCCTCTTATGGATTGAGAACTGGTTGAGATCCCAGAAACAAAGAGTAGGTGTCAATGGGAAATTTTCACAATGGAGAGAGGTGAAAAGCAGTGTGCCCCAGGGATCTGTCCTGGGACCGGTGCTTTTCAATCTGTTCATAAATGACCACAGGGATAAGCAGTGAGGTGGCCAAGTTTGCAGATGACACAAAACTTTTCCATGTGGTAAAAACCAGAGAAGATTGTGAAGAGCTCCAGAAGGATCTCTCCATACTGGGGAATGGGCTACGAAATGGCAAATGCATTTTAATGTAGCCAAATGTAAAGTAATGCATATTGGGGCAAAAAATCAAAACTTTATCTATCAACTCATGGGCTCTGAGTTATCCGTGACAGATGAGGAAAGAGATCTTGGTGTGTTGGTGGACAGCTCCATGAAGGTGTCTCCCCAATGTGTGGCAGCGGTGAAGAAGGCCAAATCCATGCTAGGGATTATCAAAAAGGGGATTGAAAATAAAACAGCCAACATTATAATGCCATTATACAAAACAATAGTAAGGCCGCACCTGGAGTATTGTGTACAATTCTGGTCACCGCATCTCATGAAAGACATAGTGGAACTGGAAAAGGTGCAGAAGAGAGTGACTAAAATGATGACTGGGCTGGGGCACCTCCCTTATGAGGAAAGGCTAAAACAATTGGGGCTCTTTAGTCTGGAAAAAAGGTGCCTGAGGGGGGGATATGATTGAGACGTACAAAATAATGCAGGGCATGAGTAAAGTGGATAGAGGGAAGCTCTTCTCCCTCTCACAAAATACCAGAACTAGGGGACATCCACTCAATGTGAGGGTTGGGAGAGTGAGAACATACAAAAGATTTTTTTTTAACCCGGTGTGTTGTTAGTCTATGGAACTCCCTGCCACAGGATGTGGTGATGGCATCTGGCCTGGATGCCTTCAAAAGGGGATTGGACAGATTCCTGGAGGAAAAGTTACAAACCATGATGGAGATGTGTAATCTCCAGGCTTAAAACCAGGGTACTTCAAGGGCCAGATGCAGGGGAGTGGTATCAGGAGACAGATATCTAGTCTCATGTGCACCCAAACACATCTGGTGGAGCCGCTGTGAGATACAGGAAGCTGGACTAGATGGGCCTTTGGCCTGATCCAGCATGGCTCTTCTTATGTTTTTATGTTCTTATGTTCATGGGCAGGAAGACCTTTGGTGCATCTTTTCAAGGTGAACGTTCCATTGCTCTGAAGTGCCAAACACCTGTATTCAACTGATAACAAACTGGCATAAACCACCACACTAGTGGCTCCTGCCCATCTCTAGTCCCACCCAGAAATGTGTGGAAATAATCCTTGAGAGGATGATATAAAAAACCATTTGCATCCTTCCTGTAAACAAGAGACACCAGTCTCTCTCTCTCTCTCTCTCTCTCTCTCTCTCTCTCTCTCTCTCACCAGTCTCTCTCTCTCTCTCTCTCTCCCTTGGATGTCTAGTAGTCCCTTTCTTTCTGTCCTGCTCCTTGGTTAGGATGCCCTATTAATTTCATCCGCGGCCGCTGTTCATCTTGTGTATAATTGCTTCTGAAGGACTCAGGGTAAACAGAAAAAGAGCAACTTGATAAACAGAAGCTGGAAAATAGCAAAAGCAGAACAATATTTGGGTGCACGCTGCAATTCTTAAAGGTCAGTAAAGCTCCGGGCAAATGTTCTAAAGAGAACAACCCAACCTGATAAAAGAAGGGAGTCCGGATCTTTTCATTCATTCTGTTGCTAAATTAGTTTAACAGCTTGCCTTTGACTTTTATCATTTCATCTTGCTTATCTTTCTGCAGGCCAGTTTTCTTCCCTCCCGTTATATCTTTTCAAGATTTATAAGTTCAGCTTTTCTTTTTCTTTTTCTGAGAAAAAAAAGAAAAAGAAAAAACGAAAGAGGACATTTAGAGAATCCAGAAATGCCCTTCACAGTGCTCATTAAATTTTGTTTTCATGTCTTTCCTTGCCGAGTTCAATCCTTGAAAGCAGATAAGGATAATAGGGAAGAAGGAGAGTGTGGTGCACTGATGTATAAGAGCACAAACGCCCTGCACTAAGATCCCAACGGTTGGGGGGGTTACCTTTCCAGGTAGCTTTAGATAAGCCAGTGTCTCTTATCCCTCAGCCTCATCCATCTGCAAGAGGATTTGTTTGATTATTTTAACACCGGGGTGGGGGTAAGGAGATTGATGAGGGGCAGGAGAGGGGCCCCCAGGGGGATTGGGAGGGGATAATGGCTATCCATGTTGTTCTTAAGTCATTCAGTCGTGTCCAACTCTTCGTGACCCCATGGACCAGAGCTCGCCAGGCCTTCCTATCTTCCACTGCCTCCCGGAGTTTGGTCAAATCCATGTTGGTTGCATCAGTGACACTGTCCAGCCATCTCATTCTCTGCCATCCCCTTTTCCTTTTGCCTTCCATCTTTCCCAACATCAGGGACTTTTCCAAGGACTCCTCTCTCCTCATGAGGTGGCCAAAGTACTGGAGCCTCAGCTTCAAAATCTGTCCTTCCAGTGAACATTCGGGGTTGATTTCTTTCAGGATGGATGGGTTTGATATCCTTGCAGTCCAGGAGACTCTCAAGACTCTCCTCCATCACCATAGCTCAAAAGCATCAATTCCATGCTTGTCAGTATTGCTAAAGGTGAGGGATCACAGGAGCTTCACATCAACAGCACCTGGAATGTGACATGCAGGCTGTCAATGGTTTGTTTGCAGCAAGGACGGGCTATTGTCAAAAAAATTTTGGCCTGTAACTGCCATCTTCCCTAGCCAACCAAGCTGAGGATGAAGCTTTCTGCAAGTTATTTATTATTTATTTTATTATTATTATTCCATTTTTGCAAGAGGAGGACAAAGAAAACACCAAGGCAGCTGTAAGGCATTGATGAAGCAGCCAGAGGCCCCCTGGGAAATTGTGTGGTCTAGAAATGCAAGAATGAATGAATGAATGAATGAATGAATGAATCAATGAATGAATGAATGAATGAATCAATCAATCAATCAATCAATCAATCAATCAATCAATCAATCAATAAAGGGAGAGACAATACAGTCAGTTACACCATTTGGGCCAGACCCATTGTTGACATGGAAGACATGTAGTCTTCGGACCCCCTTAAGAACATAAGAATATAAGAAGAGCCATGCTGGATCAGGGGCAAAGAGCCCATCTAGTCCATCTTCCTTTGATCATTCAGGGTTGATTTCTTTCAGGAAATGCATCTGGGAGTCCAGGAGACTCTCAAGAATGGATACCAGCTCAAAAGCATCAATTGCATTTGGCCCTTGAAGTGGCCTCTTTTTAAGCCAAGCTGAGATTACACATTCCATCATGGTTTTTATAATTTATTTTATTTTTTTTATCCAGGAATTTGTCCCCGCTTTTCTCCTTTTGAAGGCATCCAGGCCAGATGCCATCACCACCTCCTGTGGCAGGGAGTTCCACAGACTAAAAACAAGAATGAATGAAAAAATATTCTTTTGTCTGTTTTGAATCTCCCAACTAGAGATGGGAGAGACAATACAGTTTTTACACCATTTGTTTTTGTTTTTTTGTTTTGACATGGAATGAAAATGAAACAAAAATTTTAAAAACAAAACAAAACGAAAATCAGGGCAAAGGCCAAATTTGTCGTGTTTTTCCTTTATCTCACAGTGGCCCCACCAAATGCATCTGGGAACTAAAAAGAATGATAACTCCCCTGCATCTGGCCTTTTTGTACCCTGGTTTTAAATTTTTAGAGATTACACATCTCCATCATGGTTTGTAAACAAAAACAATTTTTCTCCAGGAAAAGTCCAAAACTTTTGAAAACAGGCCAGATGCCGGACCACCTCCTGTGGCAGGGAGTTCCACAAACAAAACACCTGGGTAAAAATTTTTTTTTGTCTGCCCATCTCTCTTCCCAACCCTCAATTTGAGTATATGTCCCCTAGTTCTGGTATTTTGTGAGAGGGAGAAGAGTGTCCCTCTATCCACTTTACTTATGCCCTGCATTATTTTGTATGCCTCAATCATATCCCCCCTCAGGCACCTTTTTTCCAGACTTGACAAAGCTGCCTCAAAATGGATGTTAAAGTCCCCTAGAATGATGAGCCAAAGGGACTCCAACACCACCTCTGTTACCAATTCAGTTAGCTGAGGTAGAGAAGTTGTTGTGCTATGTGGTGGGCAATACACCAAGAGAATTCCTATTTTGTTATTGGCTCCTACTTTTAGGAACAAATCCAGGGGACTGGGGAACATGGCATCTAGCCAGAGGGATAGAGTTGTGATAGACTATTGCCACTTCCCTACCCTGTCCCCCTGGTCTGGCCTGTTGTTCCTCAGAGAAACCTGTTAAGCCTGTGTTATAGCCAGTTGCAAAACAAAGCATACTCATTCATCTTTGAGAAAGATCTCTCCTCAAAAATGCTTTGGTGAGTTTGGGCTCAGGAGCCCAGAGGCCCGGCTGCTGGCCATGAGCTGAAAGTCATGTATTGAGACAGGAAGCAGTCTTGGAGGATCTGGCTATGAGATGGAAGACCTGTTGCCTGCCAAGATGGCCGACTGCTTGCTGGTATTCATCCTCTACATACAACTTTGGGTAGGAACCAAGGATTACAGAAGTGTCCATCAATCTCCTCCAGAGGCTGCCAGAATTTAATAGAGGTGCCCCTGGAGACGTCTCATTGCTTGGGGAAGCCAAAACCCTGTACCACTATTATTTGTATGCCACTAGAGATCAACTGCTGAAGTTCTTTTTTTATTAAGAGTATTTTAAAACAGTCATCAACTAAGTCACACAATTACACATTAGCGGCCCTTGTTTTCCTCTGTGTGTTTGTGTGCAATTTTTCACTCTGAGAGTTAGATTTCTTTTTCCTTCCCAAGATTTTGCTAATCACGTCAGGCCTCCAGTTAAATTTAATTTGCATGGTAGTCTGGAGAATTTCATTTTGCGGATATAATCGTTAGGCTGACAGGCTTCCTGCCTAATGCCACCTGTAGAGGAAACCCATAGAGCAGAACGCACCACCAGGCAATCATGATTGCTTTCTCATTTTGGCGCAGGGATTACTCATCAACCAATTATTTAGCTCTGAGGGCATTTCGCTCCTCGCCCCCACCCTTCTGGCCACCCCTAGAGCTGTGCGTTATCTACTCTGGAGAATGAGAAACTAAGCCACAGTAAGTCAATCAAACTGTCCCTATTCCACTTTTACTGCCCACTTCCACTTAGACAAAAGATTTTAAGGTGTGTGTGCGTGAGTGAGAGAGAGAGAGAGAGCCGATTCTTGTAAATCGGCTCTCTCTTCTTGTAAATTGGTTCACTAGCTTTCATCAACCTAATAAATGCCTTTCTTCATCAAGTAAGGGTTTTCTGAAAGAGGAAGCGTTTCAGGGATTCTGATTGATGAGAAGTTTTTCTCTCTCGCCATCTGATAGCTCTGAAGAGAGGGAGTCCCAAAGGCCGGGCTTGCTGGATGTCAGATTTTGGTACCCAAAATGCACCCTTGGCCATCCCTTATGACTCTCAGGCTTTGGGCCTGAAAAAGAGATGCTATTAACCTACCACTCCTAGATTTGGGGGTTTGTTCTCTCGGCTTCAGGCTGTGTCAATTTGTCATGGTCAGAAGCACCCTTGCATTTGTCATTACCTGGCGGGCTATAGAGTTGCCTTGTTCATGTATGTATGTATGTATGTATGTATGTATGTATGTATGTATGTATGTATGTATGTATGTATGTATGTATGCATGTATGTATGCATGTATGTATGTATGTATGTACTGCTATTATTAGTGCCAAAGGCAATACTCTGGAAAGTCTTGGAAATATAAATCCATAGCTGAGCAGAGATTCAAATCCATACATTGCTTAATCCATTAGCAACATATATTACATTTTTTTTATATTATCGTGATGTTTATATAGTTATTAGCTAATGTTGTTACTATTGTTTTTTCTGCTGTGAACATTCCAGAGTGCTCTTGTAGCTAAATGGGCAGTAATTAATAATATAATATAATATAATATAATATAATATAATATAATATAATATAATATAATATAATATAATATAATATATAATGTGTGAGTTGCATCGTTACAGTCATTACCAACTATTCATGACCCCATGCCCATGGAGTTTTCTTGGCAGGAATAGTGGAGTGGCTTGCCAGTTCCTACTCCAGGTGCCTACAACACCTGGTATTCCCTGGTGGTCTCCCATTCAAGTACTAACCAGGACCGACCCTGCTTAGCTTCCAAAATCAGGCGAGATCGGATGTGCTTAGGGCATCTAGGAATATCATATCATATCATATAAACATGTCATGACATATCATCTCATAAGAGGGCTGGCTCAACTGTTAGAGTCTCCATTGTTCAGAAAGACTTGAGGTTTTAACCCTCTGATTCCCGGGCACAGCATAGCACTGACTCATCTCCTATCTATGTGAAATGTTTTAAATGAGTTGAATATAGCAACCACGAAATTTCGTTGTTCCTGCAAGGGGGCAATGACAATAAAGATTCCTTCCTTCCTTCCTTCCTTCCTTCCTTCCTTCCTTCCTTCCTATCTGGGAAATACTGGTGCTATTTGTTAAAGTGAGTTTTTTCAACTACAGCTTATGAAATTGTTATATGGACTGTTTTATCTTAGCCGTAATGGTTTTTCTGGCCTTAAAGTGGTGCATTCCTGAACTGTGTAGTGAGCCAGGTATTACATACTAAGAAGCTTGAAAGGTTGCTTAAACCCAAGGGGCAGCTTACAATCTGTCCCCCCACACACACACACACACATTGGAGAGAATGTCAAAGGAAATTAGTGATAAGGAAAATATGAGGGAAGAATGCACCCACCATTACTCTCAATAATTAATTTCCATCTTATTGTTTGTGCTTCATCCAGAATTGTATTGAAAGGTTGAAGGGAAAGACAGAATTTGAGTCCATGAGTAGCTCTAATTCTCGCCACCTTCTGAGGCTGCTGTCCTAATTAAGCACTGCTTATTACCTTCACTGTCGTTAGGCAAATTAGTTCCATGGGAGATGTCCCTAGGAAGTAGAGATTCCTATTAAAATTGATCTTGATTAAATGGCAGCATTATATGTAGAGGGACTAGAGAAATGCTGTCTAATATTCTGGCCCTACGGGACCGAGAACAGACCCAGCAACTCCATGTACTACCTATCACCAGTGCTTATTTAAAAGGACAAGTATTAGGGAGAAGGGTAGCTGAACAGCTAGATTTTGGTAGACCTGGGATGCTACCCTTCAAGCCTTCGGGCTCCAGGGCCTGCCCTACCATTCGGCAGAGCATGGGGTGGGAAATATGGATGGTCTGGAGGTGGGATAAACAATATTTTAAATATGATGTGATAGTAGTTTTCAAATACTTGAAAAGCTGTCATTCAGATCTCAATCAACTCAGAATGCAGGAGATGTAACAATGGGTTCAAGTTACAGGAAGCCAGATTTCGGTTGACTATCAGGTAAAACTTCCTGACTGTAAGAGCAGTGCAACAACGGAACCAATGACCTCGAGAGGTGGTGAGTTGCTCTAACCCTGGAGGCACTCAAGAGAAATTTAGATAATAATCTGGGAGATATCCTACAGTTTGTATTCCTGCCTTAAACAGAAAATTGGACTCAATGGCCTTAGAGTCCCTTTCCAACTTCATGATTCTATTCTATTCTATTCTAATCTATGAGAAGGAAGGAAGGAAGGAAGGAAGGAAGGAAACTCTCACCTATCAAAATTAGCCATGCATTTACAGCAGGCATGTCCAAACTTCGGCCCTCCTGATGTTTTGGACCACAACTCCCAGAATTCCAAGCCTGTATTGCCAGTGACAAAGGACTGTGGGAATTGTGGTCCAAAACATCAGGAGGGCCGAAGTTTGGACATGCCTGATTTACAGTGTGTGACTATCAACCTTATGAAAGAGATTTCAACCCCATACATTTCTCTTTGCGCAAGTTAATTGGCAGCTCGGCTAAACTAAAATTCTGTGAGTTAAGTATCAGATATTCAAGTCCCAAAGTAAATAGATATTGACATGGTTTGTTTGGGTTGTGAGTTGTGACTATATCAGTAGTTCTGGCCTGATAGCTCAGTGAGAGCCAGAGGCTGAGGGTTCTGCATATAGGATTTATTATTATTATTTTTATAGTAAGAGACATGAAAAGAGTAACTCGAAGGAAAAATAGGGTTAAGGAGAGGGGTGACACAGTAGTACATCCCTATTATTATAATCACTTTACAACTGTTATATTTCCCCTGTCCTCTTGCTGCTGCCGGATGTACTTATTTAGTTATGTATCTATATTATTACTGTTTCCATTAATTAATTTATTTTCTGGCTTATGTTGTATATTGACTTCCTTATTTGTTTGTTCTTTTGTCCTTGTTCACTGCCCAGAGTTCCCTTTGGGGAAAGTTGGCATGGCCAATAAGTATGTATAAATAAATAAATAAATAAATAAATAAATAAATAAATAAATAAATAAATAAATAAATAAATAAATAAATATTCTTCTACAGAGGTTAAGAGTTCAGTTCCCCATTGGGCATCATCCCAGGAGAGGCAGCCTGGGTGACCTTGGGCAAGCTGCACAATCCCAGGGCACCTGCAGAAGAAGAGAACGGGAAACCATTTCTAAGTGCTCCCTTTATCTGGAAAAAAACTGAAAAGGATCACGCTAAGTCAGAATTGACTTGACGGTACACATTTTTTATTTTGTATCAGCAATATTCTGGAGTCATCTGGAAAGAAAAAAGGTTCATCTGCCATTCTGGATTTTAAGCAGTGCATGCCTATGTTCAGTTTTAATGTGGGCATAATGCGCAAACTCAAAAGCAAGGAGTGCTGCCCCCGAAGGTGAGCTGTTTGGGCTACAGATTGAAAGGCACCTTGGAGAGACATAGTGTTTCCCTAAGGACTTTAGCAACTAGGCACAAGCAAAACACTGATAGTTTTACTTGCCCTTGTAGGGCTGGATCAGATCTGGCCAACTTGGATTGTGGTGGACTGCCATCCGGCGTGGTCCTGAATGCATGGAGCTGTTCTGTCCTGTGTCAGATCCGTAGTCTCTCCTCCCGAGTCGTGTTTAGTGATGGGGTGATGGCTGCTATCTCCGATGCCAGTGGAGCCAGAAATCTATGTAAGGCTTGAGGAAGCTTCACGGTAGCTATCCATGGTGCTGATCCGAATCTCCTCAAGAAGATGTATGACTTAGCGATATTTAGATGCCACAGTTCTCCTAAAAGGGTCCAAGGGAGCTTACAATATTAAAAAGAAACAGTTTAAAAAGCTAAAACAATAAATAAATAATATTAAAAGGATTAAACAACTTAACAAATATCGCCATAATAAAACATGTAAGGAAAAGCATTATTGAAAACAACATTAAAAACAACAGAAGTGCAATGCCCCCCTTTAAAACAATAACAACACCCCTATACTTAACCAGCCACTTAAAGAATGCCTGCCTGAAGAGAAAGCAGCTCCACGTAGAGTCTATCCCAGTAATCCATCTGGAATGAACTCAATGTGGAATGACATTTCACTGGGTGCAGAACAGTCCTTTCCAGGCATATGTACAGTTGATTCAGTTTTAGTTGTGCTGAAAATAGCTAAATCTTGGGTATCAGACTTGAAAAATTAATCCAGGAGCATCCTTGATCTGTGCACCTGTGTTTCCAGAGGGAGCGTAACCTCATCCATTTCCTGCTTCTTGGTTTGTCATTCAACAGACTAGGAACACTTCTGTCTTGTTCAGAATATGTTTCAATTTAGTTGCCCTCATCCAATCCATTACTTACACCAGAGGCTGGTCTAGAGCTGAAACAGCTTCCTCGGATTTAGATGGGAACAAGAGATCAAATACTGGTGACGATGAGTCTCCAAACTCCAGACAACCTCTCCCAGTGGTTTCATGTACATGTTAAATAGCATAGGGGAGAAAACAGAAGCCTAAGTCAAGGGTGTCAAGCAGGGCTTGCCATCACCACCTTCTGAGTTCTCCCTTCCAGGAAGGGGCAACACCATTGTAAAACAGTGCCCCCAAATCCCATCACAGTGAGACAATCCAGAAGGATACAATTGTTGATGGTACTGAAAGCCATTGAGAGAACCAACATGGACACACTCCCCCCATTCCATTCCCAGCATAGATCACCCATCACAGTGATTAAATAGTTTATGACCCATAAAAAGACATGAATTTGGATTGAAATTGATCTAGAAAACCTGTCTCATCCAAGAACCCCTGTTGCTAAGGCTCAACAGCTTGGACAGTTCATTATAGTTTGGACTAAAACCCAGAATGGACTCCCCTATCTCCATGGAATCTACCAGTTTTTACTGATAATATCAGTGTTGACTAGGAGAAGATCAGGGGTTCAGGCAGGAACTTTTTATTTGTTTCTACTGAAGACAGTGGGGATTGACACTGGGGCATTCTGCATTCAAAGCAGATGCTCTACTGCTGAACTAACATTTTTCCCATGAATGCTACAGTACAAGATTGCCTAGATCAAGTAGGAGGTTGGAACAACCTATCATGTGCTTACTCCCTGTTTTCATTAAAGATTAGCCAATTCATTGTATAATGAATCTTTAAGATCCTGCATTTTGTTCATGTTATAAAAAATGTCTTAGACTGTCATTTGCCACTAAGCCTTATGGTATTCCTTCCAGTTTTACAGAACCAGAACTCCTGTTTGGGAATTTGTTCAGCAATATGTCATAGGGTAAGTTTTGTTCTTGGGAATATATATAAAAGCACAACTGAATTGAGAAGAAACAAGGATAAAGTTGTTGCCAGATAGTGTTGAGTACTACTAGGATGTTCACTATTTGGTATTTTAATCCTCAAGCAAAAGTTATTTCCTTTTTAAATGAACTTCTATAAGTACTGCAAGCAACTGTAATGGTGCTGGCATTCAACTCACTCTCTGAACAAGAAAGGAACTAGTCTTCACCAGTTAAAAATGTGTTCCAAAGAGATTTTAGATGCTGTGGATTTTAAGTCCAAAGGGAAAATAACACAGTCTTCTGTTTCTTAAACTTTCAGTGACTAACTGTCCATTGAATGCAAAAAAAATGTTGTGGATGGGCTAATACAGTCAAACCTGCATATAGGCAAGCTTTTTAATAAAGATAGTAAGTAGGGTTTGCCCTCTCTCTACACGTTTCAAAAAAATGCACTGAATCAGGGGTATTTGTGATATTCAAGAGAACCTCTGGAGTAGAACACAGGGGTGCTGGTCATCCAACAGGTGAAACAGCATCTCTATGGAACCTTGATGTTCCATCCTGCATTCATGGGGTTGAAAGGCTTTTAACTCAAGATGCACAGTGATCCAAAGTCAGGAAACAGACATTTTTAAAACAATATGAACTAGGGATGGCATTTCGTTTCAGAACTAGTAGGTTATGAAACGAACCATATGAGCCCAGGTGGTCCTCGGAACCAGCTGATACACGCAGATCCAATTGCTTTACCTTTCTCTGTCTCGCTCAGGGTTAAAATCCAACGAGGAAGCATGCTGCGACGTCATCTGTACTAGATCTGTGATGCTGGCCAATCAGGAGCCATGCAGGGTCAGGCGTCATCCCGCCTTCCTCTCTGATTGGCCAGCAGCACGAGCAGGAAAGATGATGTCACTAGGGTTCTCTAGCTGAGACAAAACTGAATCAACCTGAATCAACAAACCAGTGATTTTCAATCAGCTTCCTGATTCATGTTTTTTGGGTTGTGCCCAACTCTATCCATGTCCATCTCTAGCAAATATTTATGTGCTCTTATTTGAACATAGTATGTCTGTGTAGGCATACACAACCTCAGTAGTAAGCCTGTGTTCTTATAGAAGCGATAAATGATAGAACTGAAATTTGTTGGTTGTTGTTTCTCCTCCTTCCTTAATTTAGTCTTCAGTAATCCTTGTTTGGTAACTTTCCCCCCTCTGATTTCTATTACTTCTCTAATTTACACTGTAATATTATTGTTTCCATTTTTTTTTTTTTTTTGAGGCAGGCTGAGAAGCTGATCTCTATTTCTTACTTGGATTAGACAAAAGATTTTCACCAGACACACAGTAATCTGCTTATCCATGCTCGGATGTCACTTCTCCACAACTGTTAAATGACCCTTCCTTAAGACCATAATTTGCTGCTAAGTTTTATTTTGTCATTCCTGCATATCCCCACCAACGGTTTTTTGTGTGTGTGCGCGTGTGTGTGTGCACGCACACAATTTACATTCCATTTGACTTGCATGTCACCCAAATATACCAGAACAATAAAACCCAAGACAATAAAACAAGATTAAAATGGAGACTGAGAAGAATATAATGAAATTAAATATAAGAATTTAAAGCAGAAGTCTGCAATCCGTCTTTTGTTTTCTGCAAATGGAAATACATAAAACCATGACTAAAGTGAGCAGGAAAGTGAATGGATTAGCGAAATGAAAACAATGCTAAGTTTTTTTCAGGGCATTTCATTTTCACAAAAGAGCAGCCTAGTAAATAGAAGGACCACCTAACCAACAAAAGTCTGGTCAGACTGCAATATCCTAGGATGTATTCTCTGTAGGAAGAATTTTATTCAGTGAGTAACATCCCTCTTTCTTTGTCATATAAAGGCTATTAAAGAATGTAATGTGATGTCTCCAGGCCTCAAGATAATCACAGCACAAAATAAATAATTGTTCTAGTGTGGCTATATGAATAAGAGTTGCTGGCAAGACATGGGGAATGCATTTCCTGTATTTTTAATCCAGTGCCTGACAAATGAGCTTCAGAAGAAGACAAAGTTTAGAAATAAAGTGTCCTAAAATGACAGAATGGTGTCTGATTTGACGTGTGTGTGTGTGTGTGTGTGTGTGTGTGTGTGTGTGTGTGTGTGTGTGTGTTTGTCAATTAATGCTGACCTCCATAGATCAGATAACACAGGCTGCTGTTCGGAAAAGCTTACGCTGAATAAAATTGTTGAATTTAAGGCACTCTTTGTTGTTTCCCAAAAGTTAAACTTCACATTCTGTAAGCTGGGGCAAGAGGAGGAGAGGCTCCCCTCTCTTTTCATGGCCAGAAGAAGTTCGCATTGAGCAGTGCAGAAACGAAGAGACGGAGCTCCTCGGGGAACGGGGAGTAATTTACTAGCCCCACTGGGTATCACATAAAATCTTCCTCTGGTGTCCATTACAACGTGCTGTATTTTCCTTCTTTCTAAGCAAGGTGAATGCTACTTTATTCCTTACATAATTTGATCTTTTGTCTGCTGGTAACTGCTGTTTGGTTTTATAACCACTTATGACCTTGTGTGATTGCATTGACACTATGTTTTTCAATGTTGGTTTCCATCACTGAAAATGTCTGTGAAGATTCTGTTATCCAGGTGAGTTTATCTGGAAGTTGAGTCATGGCTACTGGACTTCTTTTTTGAGAGATAGAAATGTTTCGCTGCTCATCCAAACAGCTTCATCAGTCTGAATACAGCTAGTGCGAGAACTCCATCTTATAGTCAGCTTTGACCTCTTGTCACCCTGGTCTGAATTAGGCTCATAAGATGAACAATGGCCTGAATAGGCTCGTTAGGGAGACAGTAGTATCCATAGCCTTAAGGTGAACAATGGCCTAAGGTGCTGAAACCTATCAAGAATGGGTCGTTAGCTATGGCCTTGGTGGGGAAGGCTTTTTGATTTGTCTGGGTACTTTGGAAAGCACACCCTGATAAGTAGCAGATAGGCCGCCACCTCTGTTAAGAGAGGGGGGTTCGATGCTCACATGAATGGCTTCCCTGACTCCTCTCTCAAACCACCTATCTTCTTTGTCTAATATGTGTACAGCCTCATCTTTGAAAGAGTGCCCTTTGTCCTTCAAACTCATAACTTTTGTATGGAATTTTTACTCTTTTTACCTGCTCACCTTCTCTTGTAGCTTTAATAAGTCCCTATTCTCAATAAGAACATAAGAACATAAGAAGAGCCATGCTGGATCAGGCCAAAGGCCCATCTAGTCCAGCTTCCTGTATCTCACAGCGGCCCCACCAGATGCGTTTGGGAGCGCATGAGACTAGATATCTGTCTCCTGATACCACTCCCCTGCATCTGGCCCTTGAAGTACCCTGGTTTAAAGCCTAGAGATTACACATCTCCATCATGGTTTGTAACCCGTGATGGACTTTTCCTCTAGGAATCTGTCCAATCCCCTTTTGAAGGCATCCAGGCCAGATGCCATCACCACATCCTGTGGCAGGGAGTTCCATAGACTTACAACGCGCTGGGTGAAAAAATATTTTCTTTTGTCAGTTCTTACTCTCCCAGCACTCAATTTGAGTGTATGTCCCCTAGTTCTGGTATTTTGAGAGAGGGAGAAGAGCTTCCCTCTATACACTTTACTCATACCCTGCATTATTTTGTATGTCTCAATCATATCCCCCTCAAGCGCCTTTTTCCAGACTAAAGAGGCCCAATTGTTTTAGCCTTTCTTCATAAGGGAGGTGCCCCAGCCCAGTAATCATTTTAGTCGCTCTCTTCTGCACCTTTTCCAGTTCCACTATGTCTTTCTTGAGATGCGGTGACCAGAATTGTACACAATACTCCAGGTGGGGCCTTACTATTGTTTTGTATAACGGCATTATAATGTTGGCTGTTTTATTTTCAATCCCCTTTTTGATAATCCCTAGCATGGAATTGGCCTTCTTCACTGCTGCCACACATTGGGGAGACACCTTCATGGAGCTGTCCACCAACACACCAAGATCTCTTTCCTGATCCGTCACGGATAACTCAGAGCCCTTGAGTTGATAGATGAAGTTTGGATTTTTTTGCCCCAATATGCATTACTTTACATTTACTTGAATATATTTTAATTGTACTGGACTGGTATATTGTTCCTCATTACTGTAAGCAGCCTTGGGTCCTTTTCCAAGGAGAAAGATAGGGTAAAAATACTGTAAAATGAAAATGAATGAAATTCTGGTGACCCTCTAATAGTTTTGGTGGCGAATGAATGGCAAAGGTGCCAAAGGTGCCACACAGAGCCCTTCCTCACAACCACAGAACTTCCCCATCCACTCGTAGCACACCATTGTGCTCCATGCAGAGAGCTGGGCAAAGGGGAGGCGGTGGTTTGTGGGCTGCCTCGTAGCCCCAGTTTACTCTCCAGCCATACCGCTATTGTGATGCCCAGAGCGGCATGACTGGAGAGTAAACTGGGGCTATGAAGGAGCCCACAAGATGCCACCACGCCACCTTAGTTTTCCTGATGTTGGAGCACCCCAGGGCAAAGAGGCAGATGGGGTGCTTCTCTTCAGGAAGGTGAGAACCGAACAGCAGGTTTTTTGAATTTCCTGCAGCCACAGTGAATTTACTGTGGCCACAAGAAATTCAAAAGCCTGTTCTTTGACCCTCGCTTCCCCAAAGGGTGCTACCCATCCAGAAAGCAAGGATCAAATGGCAGGCATGCTACCCTTCAGGAAAGCAGGGATCAAACAGCACGAGTGCTACCCTTCAGGAAAGTGAGGATCAAAGAGCAGGCTTTTGAATTTCCCGCAACCACAGCACCCCTGTTGTGGCCATAGCAAATTCAAAAGCCTGCTCTTAGATCCTCGTTTTCCCAAAGGGTAGCACCCCAAGCATTTGTAACCCAGGGTACCCCTGTATTCAGGTTAAATTGCCATATTGGCAATTTGCGAAACATAAGTGGGTCTTGAATTGCAACTTGGGCACTTGGTCTCTAAAAGGTTTACCATCACTGCCCTAAAGGAAATGTCTACCTGCCCCAAATCCCTGCCATTCTGTTGCTGCATCTCAGATGACCCTCTGAGTGCATTCTGAAAGTGGTACAGATGTGGGGAGCTGACCTAGCCCTCCACTTCATCTCCTCCATCCTCCTGGCAATGCTCTTCTCTGAGCAAGTTTTCTGTAAAACACCTAAATCTTTATTTCCAAAAAAGCAAATGTTCCAGAGCCGTTTTGAGACATAATCCATCTGTTTATTTAACAACTGTCAGAAACAGTTGATTTCCTAAAATTAACTTGTCTGATACGTTGTCACGGGTGGTTGCCACAGAAACCCACCAAGTCTGCTGCCACCTCAAAAATCAACCCAGGAGCTTTTAATTTCCTTTTAACATTTTTACTTTGGAGTCACTCTGAGCTTTGCCCAGCTGCCAAACCCTGATTAGGTGGCAAGCAGATGCAAAGGAGGAGAAAGGAGGTGGAGATCCTTATCAATAACTAACCGCCAGGGAATTTTTCTCCTTATCGCTTTTAATGCTAATGCCATGTTGGGTTGCCTGCAGAATACAAACAGATCGCATGCAGACACTGAGTTTGCTTCTCCATTTGGCTATGCTCTGGGCAGCCCGTCTATAGGAATAGGAATCTTTATTGTCATTGCCCCCTTGCAAGAACAACAAAATTTCAAGTCTGTTCTGTTCGACTGTGGAAACTCTTGTGTTGTGCTATTTTGTGGAACCCCTGCAGTTCCTCCAGAGCATATCAAAGGCTCCACATGGGGAAGAGTGAGGATGGTAGGGGAAAAAAATCCCTGTTAACAATGGCCTATGGATCACTATGGATCCTCCATTGCAAAAGGCAGTGAAAAGGGAGGGTTTAAGGAGTTCTAGGGCATATCATCAATTTATGCAGGGCTCTGATAGGGCAATGCTTTACACAAAGTTTGGCCAAGGTCGACATGTTTCAAGTTTCAAGTTTCAAGTTTATTCAAGTTTATTGCGGTCGTATGACCCGTATAAACAAATATCCAGTGAATCATAAAAACAATGAAAAAGAGTAAAACTACGAATGGGTAAAAACATCAGGAAAGATCTGCTCTCTTGCATATGGCGGCCTGAAAAAACTTTGCTACCTGGGCTGTACATAAGAATTCTTATCTATTAAACAGTATTGGACTAGCCATCTAGAAGGGTGGCCCTGGAACTTCTTCAGCAATGGAGCAATTAAGTTGTTTCTAATATGATCATAAAAAGGGCAAAATAAAAGCACGTGTTGGATAAATTCCAGGGACTGGTTTCCACATGGGCAGAATCTTTCTTGGTGCGGAATCCCCGTAAACCTACCCTGAAGGAGTGCTGATGGCAATACATTCATCCTGGCCTACATGAAAGCTCTACAAGCCTGTGGTGAACAAAGTGAGGTTAAATATGCTGTGGGGGTCTTATACGTTGGAAACACACCTTGTGACAAAGGGGAGCAGGTTCTATGTGCCAGGGAGAAAAGTTCCTGCCTCTCTATGTCACTTAGCCTCTGGTTAAGAATTCTTAGAGCTTGTTTCTGCCCTAATGTCAAAATATGGTCAAGCGGGATACCTACAGACCTATTTTTTGTGATTAATGAAGGATTGCCACTGGCTTTGGTAAGAATCAGACAGCATGTTAGACACGTACCCCAGTTGGTCTGCACAAAAAAGGATTCTAAGCCAGTACTTTAGGGTCTGAGTCCAGGCGTTAATTTCCAAACTACCCACTCCTGCCTCAAGGCACAACACTGCATAGGGTACGCAGTTTGGGAGCCCCTGAATCTGACGCAAAAAAGCAAATTGAATTTTTTCAACCTCAGAGTTGAATGCTTTGATCCACACTGGGATGCCGTATAATAATTGAGCCCTTGTTTTTGCTTGAAAGACCTGAATGGCTGATGGGACATGGCGATCTCTGCTTCTGTAGAAAAACCGAGCCACTGCTTGTGAACTACATTTAGCAAGGTTAAGGGTTTGGCTTCGATGAGTTGACCAGCTCATGTTGTATCTAAAAGTAATCCCAAGATATTTATATTCCTTAACCTGCTCCAGAGTGTCATTGTGTAGAGACCAACACAGTCCTTTCCACCTTTTTGAAAAAACTAAAATCTTTGATTTCTGGGTGTTGATGGACAGGCAGTTATCGCAATAAGTTGCAAAAGCTGTTATGAGCCTCTTAAGACCCAATTGGGTTTGGGATAGAACTGCTGCGTCATCTGCATAAAGGAGTAGTGAAATTTGCTGGGAACCTAACTTGGGGAGGTGGCCCTGAACTTGTTTCAAGGAGTTGCTCAAATCATTGATGAAAAGGTTGAATAAATAGGGTGCCAAAATGCAACCCTGTTTAACCCCCTTGTTATTTGGGATCCTATCCAACAGTTCCCCAGCAATGCCATTGCGCACCTGGCAGCTCGTATTGAGATATAGCATTTGATTGAGAAACAGCAGTCTCCTGTCAATTGAGGATTTTTCCAGTTTGGCCCACAGTAGAGTCCTTGAGATTGAATCGAAAGACCCTTTTAGATCCAAAAAAGCTACAAACAGTCTCCCCCCCCCATGGTCAACATGTTTTTGTTTTGTTTGCTACAAGCAATGCCCCCCCTCTAATTTTTGGCTCTGCAGTGCAGAGGTCTGTTTGCCCCCCCCCCTTGCAAAGATAAAAATGGCCATGGTGGGTGCACATTGGAGGAAAAGCCATGCATGGAAATGAGCAGAGTCATGCACACATGTGTCCCTTGACGGTAACCATGACTGCAAGACATATCATCCACCATTGGTTCTGCTGGTTTATTCTCATTACTTACTGTGGAGAAATCCATACTTTTAGGACCACTGCAAGAAGATCTTTGCTTTCATAACAAGCACACACTGTACTTTATGTAAAAACAAAAGCAACCTCCTTGAAATGAGTCCCCCCCACCACCATCCAGACCATGTAGAGTGGTACCTCTACTTATGAGTTTAATCCATTCTGAATGCATGTCCATAAGTTGAACAACTTGTATGTAGAGAAGCTATATCTAAAAATAAATAAATAAATAAATAAATAAATAAATAAATAAATAAATAAATAAATAAATAAATAAATAAATAAAGTAAAGCAGACCTCATCTAAAATTTGTAAGGCTGCAGTTAAAACACCAATGGTTTTCCGCTTTTAAGTCAATGGATGAAGCTGTTTGGATGAGCAGCAAAATGTTTCTATCCCTCACGAAAAAGAAGTCCAGTTGCCATGGCTCAATCTCAAGATTACTCTAGATAAGGCCCGGCCAGTGTTGGATATCGAGGGACTAGTATCTGACGAGACCTGGAGACTATATTTCTGTTAATGAAGCCCAAAATAGCTTTTCTTCTTGTTGTTGATGCTACATCACATTGCTGTCTTATATTCAACTTGTGATCTACAACAATGTCAAGATCCTTCTTGCTTGCACTTTCCATTGAAACAGAGGTCCGCTAAACTAAGCTGGAAAAAAGGAAATAAGAATAAAATTTAAAATGTGAATTCTAGCTGGCATTGAGGATGTAAGACTTGCAGTTTACCATGCAGCCATGTGAAACAGCTGGCCAAGCAGCTGTGAGGGAGCATCTGTTTATCTGACTGTCTGTCCATCCATCAAGTGAGATCATCTCTGCCTGAGCCATCCCCTGTGCATTAGGGTTTGCATCATCCAGGGAGGTCTTCAGGAGGTCACCTTTCACTACTTTGACACCAACATACCCTTTGAGACCAACTTAATTTTGCTGAAGACAGCTTATTGCTTTTGTTTACCCTTTCCTCATCAGGAAACAGGGCATATCTTCTCTTGTTTTTAACTGCGCAGATGCCAGATTAATCAGGAAGGATTCACGAGAAGGACACCCAATTGTAGGGGTGACCAGTGGTAACTTGTCATAACCTGTGGTTATTAGAGATGGGCACGAAATGATTTTTTTATTCATTTCGTTATTCATTATTCATTTTGTTTTGTAGAAAAACAAAATGAAACAAAATGGAAATTTTCATTCAGTTCTGTTTTGTTTTTCGTTTTCATCCTTAGGATGGGAGAAAGCCTGCGGTTTCCCCCAACGTGCCTGGCGGGATACGGCAGGATTTTTAATTTTTTTTTTTTTTTTTTGCTCCAAGCGCCAATCAGCTGTAGGTGCCTGGTGGGGTGGGGAGAAAGAAGGAATTTTTAAACATTTGTTCTTCTTTTCTTTTGCTGCCCCAAGCACTGATCAGCTGTAGCTTGGGCTTGTGGTGGCAAAAAATGTTTAAAAACCCTTCCTTTCCCCCAACTCAATGGGGTGAGATGTAACCATGGGGTGGGGGAAAAAGATGGATTTTTAAACATTTCTCTTTCTTTTTGCCGCCCCAAGCACAGATGTAGTGCAGGCTACATCTCACCCCATCGGGTTGGGGAAAAGGAGGGATTTTTAAACATTTTTTTTCTTTTTTGCCACCCTAAGCGCCAATAAGCTGTAGTGTGGGCTTGTGGTGGCAAAATAAATTTATTTATTTATTATTTATTTGTAGTATTTATAGACTGCCCATCTTCCAGACAGAACTCTGGGCAGTTTACAATTAGAATAAAACAGCAGTATAAAATAGCAAAAGAAAACAAACAAAAAAAAAACAAAAAAAAACCTAATAAGATAAAGTGGAGGAAGCCTCCACAAAATGTTTAAAAGCCCCTCCTTTTCCCTAACCCAATGGGGGGGGGGGGAGGGGTTTTAAACTTTTTTTGGCTGCCCCAAGCCCAAGTTACTGCTGATTGGCGCTCGGGTTGGCAAAAAACATGTTTAAATATCCCCCATTTCCTGCCAGGTGCGCTGGGGGAAACTGCAGGCTTTCCCCCATAGGAATGCATTGTTTCAATGCTGTCCTATGGGAAAATGAAAAATGAAATGGAATGGAATGAAAATTTCCATTTCATTTCATTTTCTTACATAATGAAACAAATACCGAATAACAAAATGAATAAAAAAGGTTTCATGGGGTTTTAATTTTTTTTTACTGCCCCAAGCCCAAGCTACAGCTGATTGGTGCTTGGGTGGCAAAAGAAGAAAAAATGTTTTAAAATCCCTCCTTTTCCCCACCCCATCAGGTGGGGGAAAGGAGGGTTTTTTAATTTTGTTATTTTTATTTTTATTTTTGCTGCCCCAAGCCCAAACTGCAACTGATCAGTGCTTGGGGCAGCAAAAAAAAGGAAACAAGTTTTAAAATATCTCCTTTTCCAGTGCCCAATCAAGTTATACAAGCATGCGCACATGCACATGCACGCACGCACGCACACACACACACACACACACACACACACACACACACACACACACACACACACACACAAAGTACACTAAAATTTGAAAAACAAAATGAAAAACAAAACATTTTTTTAAAAAAATCATTTCAAGCAAATCAAAACTAAACTAAATGAAACAAAAAAACTAAATGGAATGCTATTTTAGAATTTTGTGCCCCTCTCTAGTGGTTACCTCTGAATCTCACCAAATCCCCTGACTCTGTCCATTCTCACAGATTTGTCCAAGGACAATGCACATCACTTTTTTTTGCAAACAATTATTATATATACCTATAAATAAAAACAAAGCCCAATTTTATTTGCACCCACTGAAATGCAGGTCAAGGAAGCTTTGTGAGTCTAGGAGTTAAATTTTAGTGCAGGGGTGCTCTGAGGAACCTAATTTCCAGGAATATGAGGTTGATTATAGGTACAGTTTTAAGCCCTCCCCAAGAGGGGGTCAGAACCAGGTATGATTCTTACCAATTTTGATAGTTTCTTAAGCATCCAAAACACAGTTCAATTCTGTGGACAAATCTGCAGTTATGTAGTAACTTTGTCAAGTATCCAAAGAACAGTTCAATATAATTGTTGCGAAGCATAGCTAATGTCTAGATTTATACAATTCTATCTCCTGGATTTTTAAAAGCTTTAAGTCTCTGTGCATCCTCCATTAATTGGACTAATTTTCTTTCAAAGCTGTCTCAGCTGGAGACCATCACCATCTTGGGGCAGCAAATCCCATATTATAACAACCTCCTGTATCAAGGTCACTACCAGAGGGGCATAGGTCATGGTGACAGTGATGTAGCACCAAGCACAACCATGCAGCGAGAAAGAGAGAAAGCAGGAAAGTACACCCAGAAACACAAAGAAACACAATTCCAGTTTTTTACTGCCATAGTAGAACTGATACTCATGCACTAATTGGTCAGCCTCCAAGTTGTTAGTAACGTATCATCAAACACTTTGAAAAGCAATAGTTTAATTTTTCATTGTCTTGATTTCTCAATTAAAAACATATTTCATTTTGGTGCCATCCAACAGAATTTCCATTATCTGGATGATAAGTGAAGTGTCCTCTGTGACTAGGATTTATGCTATGATGTCATATATTCCTTCATGCTAATACCCTTATTTGCCAGGATTTGTAAGCCATAGAAGAAAATGGAACCCCTTGCCCTGAATGAGTTTTGGGTTATTTTTTGACCGTATAAGCTTTCCAAGGGTGAGAGCTTGCAGATCAGGTTTGGGGTATAAAGTATAGTCTTGCATTTCCTGAACCCATTGAGAAATGTGATTTTCCTCCCAAATGAGACCAGCCAACTACAATAAAACATAATACGATAACAGTGAGTTCATTGCCTGCCAGTTTCAGTAGACTGCTAACATTTATAGGAAATGTAGATGGGGATCTGACTGTTACATTAGAATGAGTGCAAACTTTAATTGCTAGACCCGCAAATGCTTCAGTTCATAACATTGTAGAAGCAGGTTTTATGAAGAAATGGCATACTGTGTGGATCTGATGCTGTCATCCTTCTGGCATTCTGGATAATGAAAGAGACTGGTGAGGGGAGAGAGCTTAGCTTTTCACTCCATCATCCCCCCCCCTCCAAATGGCACATTTCCTTGTAGATGGGCATACCTGGAACAACCCAAATTTAAAGCCTTGAAGGTCATTCTCCTATTGTGACACTAGGGAAGAAGTCATCTCCTTGTCTACAATGGTGGTACCTTAAACAGGGCAGTTATCTGAAACCAAACCAAACCCAACAGAACTCATCTCATGCATGAATAGGAGATACAGTGGCACCCCGACTTAAGAGCAGTTCGACTTAAGAGCAGTTTGACTTAAGAGCGGAAAACTGTTGGCATTTTAACTGCCACCTTACAAATTTTAGATATGGTCTGCTCGACTTGCAATTTTTTTCATTTTTTTTAAATTTTCAACTTATTTTTTTTTAATTTTTTAGATAGGTACCCTGACTTAAGAGTAGTTTGACTTAAGAGCATGCATTTGGAATGGATTAAATTTGTAAGTCGAGGTACCACTGTAATTGGTAGGCAGGAGAGAAAACCATGAATGACAGAAAGTGTTCAGGGGATATTTGGAAAGCGAATGAAGGAACCAAGAGCTCTGTCTTTGCCTCACCTGCACTGTCTGTGGCATTTTTGAGTTAAAAACTCCCAACAACGACAAGATTAAAGGGTTTAGAAAGCAAAAGCAAATATAACAAAGTCCAAGTCGAAACAGTCATTCAGACTTAGACGAGACACAGATATATTGCAATTGGTACCTTAATTACCTTTGAAAGACTTTACGAAACAACTAGTTACCAGAAACAAGATGTCTACATTTCCAACAGACAATGTCTGAGATGGAATTCACTGACAGATTTGTTTTGTCTCACATTTCAGTTTATACAAAGGTCAAGGTTTTCATTGCTGTCTGGAATATAGAGAAATCGAATGTTGGCAGATTTGTCAAAAATACAATGAAACAAAATTCTCTTCCAACAGAACTGACTAAATTGAATAGATACAGTGATTCCAAAGGATGGCGACTCAAGTCAAGTCAGGACTCACTGTCAAGTCAGACTAGAATCACACTGAAGACTCGACTTGGGTTCCCTACCCTAAATGAATCAGACTCAATTTGTGACTCCATTTTTGTTTATTTGTGTAATGGCCAAATAAAGGTATCCCCTGTTCCTGCATTTGTCTTGGAACCTGACTGTGAGTTTCAGACAGATTGTTATTGCATCACTGCTTCAACTGGGTCTTGAGTAAAACGTGTGTTGATGATCTCCCAGAGTGGTACTTATTTGTTCCTTTCAATATTTGTATACTTATCATTGCAATCTTAATAATGCCTTTTAATGATGTAAGCTTCCTCTTTTTACTCATTGTTAGCTTGAAATGTTGTCTTTTAATATTGTCTTTTAAAGGAGAAGGCAAGAGTAACAATAGTTAATAAGTAAATAAGTATATTCATAGTTGATGCAGAGGTTCAATTTTCCCACCTGATCATGATAACCACCATGTTGAATACTCCTGAAAAACCAAAGAGAAGGATCCGGTCTTCCTCATAGCTTCTTCTTCTCTGCCTATGTGTGAAGGGCACACTGACCTCTTGACCCTTCCAAGCTTCACCATTCCCCCCAAGGGGCTTGCAAGAGCTTTCAGTCACGCTATGGAAAGGCTGAAGTGCAAAGAAGAAAATCAATAGGAGGAAATTATGCTGACAGCTTTGGGATTGATAAAGGTTTGATGGATCTCTTCCTTCCTTGGGGGATGACACCGTGTGCAGTCCTATGCAGTCTAGGAGGGCACCGGAGACAGAAGGCTGTGTGCCTCAACTAAGGAAGCTAGGGAAAGTTCTTCAGATAGTGCAAGCCATCCATCAATGGTTTGACAAGTGCATTCAGAAGCTTAGGAAAGAGAGGTGTCAACAAATATGTCTAAACCTAATTGGTACTTCTAATTAGAGTAGATGCACTGAATCAATGTTGCCATTTAGCAATTGATTTAATGGGTTTACTCCAGCTAGGACTAGCAATTGGAGTTAGGCATCAATCCCTCCCTCCCTTCCTTCCTTGTGCTGCTTCCAGTGGCAGAGGGCAGCTTTTCTTATTAGGCTGCTATCTCACCTGGGGAAGATCCTGATCTTCTCAAGGTCTGGCTTTTCCTCTTCCTCTCGTCACATGACTGAAGATGTGGGATAGCAGTTCCCATGTACAAATGTGCAGTTCAACCCCATGGCCAGCAGGTGGTGATAGGATTTTTAAAAGGATCAGCTGTCTGGCGCTATGGCTTGGGGAAGTTTAAAAAAACCAGTACCCGATCCAGCTTCCTGATGCTCGGAGGGTGAGGGAAATTTTTTAAAAAAATTAAAAAAAAAGCACCGATTAGACTCAGGAACAGCCGGTCGCACTATGAGGGGGGGGAGAAAAAATCCAGATTATCTACACCAGTGGTTCTCAACCTGTGGGTCCCCAGATGTTCCTGGACTGCAGCTCCCAGAAGCCTCCACCATTTGCTGTGCTGGAAGGGGTTTCTGGGAGTTGCAGTCCAGGAACATCTGGGGACCCACAGGTTGAGAATCGATCTACACAGTCCCATGATATCTGCCTCTTTAAAAGGTGGATTTTTTAAGCGAAGCAAAAAATTCCCTACCTCTACAGTAAGTCTTGAAAACCTCGCTTAAGGGGGTTTTCTTTCTTTTCTTTTCTTTTTCAAAAAGCCCTGTGGCCGTGGGGATGGCATTTTTGGACATGGTTTATCTACAAATTTAATCTGCATTTAAAGGGACGTGGGATAGGGGCGAGTTGTGTCTTGACCGTCCCTTTTGTGATTGAGGAATATATTTGCCATTCTTCATTTCATCCGGCTGGCTGGAGCGTGTTATGAACTTATGTCACCCTGGATTTAATGTTGAGTCCTGGAAAAGCACAACAAAGGTCACGATCGAGTGCAGTCTCATTAAATCTGTTGCTGAATGGCAAGTCAAAATCTATGTGAGGCATGAGATTTTCAGAATTTGTGGGCCTCAGACCTTTCCATTCTCTTCAAGGAATGGAAGTATTGCTTATATCAAATGTTCATCTCTTTGTTGACACATATTCCTGCTGGAATCACAATTACTGTAGATGTATGTTAAGAATCCATTCTTAGTCTAAGAATATCCTCTTACAATGTTTTATTTGTTTTATCCTGCCTCATTGTTGTTTGCTGTATTGCTGTTTGATTATTGTGCTTAGTCGCTACCTTGTGAGCCGCCCAGAGTTCCTTCGGGAAGATGGGCGGGATATAAATGCAATAATAAATAAATAAATAAATAAATAAATAAATAAATAAATAAATAAATAAATAAATAAGGTTGGGTGGATTGATGACTACTCTCAGTCTGCACTTCCTTCACCTTACATCCTGGAATGCTGCAGTCAAGATATAGACTAGGCCTGCACAACAGGTACACTGCAGGCTACTGGTAGTCCATAAAGGGTTAAAAAGTAGCCCACCAGGGGATTTCCATAATCAGGCCTGTGGAACTTCATGATTGGCCCACTCCTGTTGGTGGCTGCTTTTAAAAAAATAATTTGCAGCTTGGATGGACCACGTGGGTAGCCGAGTGCCCAAATGGCTCCCATTGGCAGGTGTTTTAAAAATTAATATTCAGCCCAAAGGGCTGCAAGGCATGTGTGTTTTTGGTTGGGGGGGGTGAGGCCTAATTGAGCCAGCTCCATATTTTGTTTATTTCCCCCCCTTTTTTTTTGGAATGTGGTGGTGGGGGAGGCAGAATCGCTGCTTAGCTGATCCAGCTCCCATTTTTTTCCTCCTATTTTTTGGCATATGTTTGGTGGTGGTGGTGCGGAGTGCTACTTGTTTGGGCCAGCTCCCGATTCTTTCCTCCCCTCCCCCCTCATGGCTCCTTCATGTAGTAGCCCTTAGGCCAGGCCTGCCCAAAGTCTGGCCCGGGGGGCAAATCCGGCCCGTCAGGCCATTCTGAGTGGCCTTCCCTTGGTCCCCACCTTCCTTCCTTATTTCCTCCCTCCCTTGGTCCCCACCTCCCTCCCTCCCTCCCTCCCTCCCTTGTTCCCCACCTTCCTTCCTCTCTTGGTTTCCACCTCCGTCCCTCCGTCCCTTGGTCCCCACCTTCCTTCCTGTGGGTGGGGTTGCAAGGGGTCAGTGTGTGGGGCTTGCAGTGGGGTGGCGGGGTCGGGGAGCAACTGGCTCCTGACACATTCTCTGCCACCAAATCTGGCCCTCCTTACAAAAAGTTTGGGCACCCCTGCCTTAGGCACTTTGGGCCGGAAAAAGTAGTCCTTAGCCTGTTCAAAGTTGGACAGCCCTGATGTAGACCGTATCAGGAAATAGGTGTGTGTTGGGAAAAGGACAAATAGAGAAATACACACATTTCAAATGCAAGAAGAGGCTGATGCCTTCTTTTGCCTTGGGGTGGACTAAGTGAGTCCTTGAGACATTGTTGGATTGCCTACCCAGCAGCCCTATCCAGCATGTTCTGCAGTCCCTTAATTCATTACAGATGGAAAAAGGCCACATACAATCATAGAATCCTAGATGAGTGAAGTTGGAAGGCTCCTATAAGGCCATCAGGTCTTAAGTATCTGTGTGTGTGTGTGTGTGTGTGTGTGTGTGTGTGTGTGTGTGTGTGTGTGTGTGTGTGTGTGTGTGTGTGTGTGTGTGTGTCTTAATAGTGTGTGTGTGTGTGTGTGTGTGTGTGTGTGTGTGCGCACACGCGCGCGAACGCGCTATCTGTCACTCACACCTATGGGTTGTTTCGATGACTGTGTGAAACTCGTTGGAACATTCTAGAGTTTTAACAAATATTCATTAGTTTAACCCCCTAACCCAGGCATGTCCAAACTTCGGCCCTCCAGAGTGTTTTGGAACACAACTCCTACAGTCCTTTGCCATTGGAAATACAGGCTTGGAATTCTGGGAGTTGTGGTCCAAAACATCAGGAGGGCCAAAGTTTGGGCATGCCTGCCCTAACCTCACTGCACATGTCTTCATATCCCAGAACCATCCCTTGGTTCCTTCTAGTCACTGCTGAGGGAGCTTCTGAGTAAGATTCCTAGGGTTTATTTCTCCTTTAAAAAGTTGTAACAGCAGTGGTGAGTCTCCAAATAGTTTTTGGACTACAGCTCCCAGAAATCCCGCCCAGCCCCAGTGAAGCAGAGGTGAAGGCTTCTGGGAGTTTTAGTCCAAGAACACCCAAGCTTAGCCCAACTCTGCTTTTTCCCATGGGTGGGAAATATATTTAATGGGCAGACATGGATGCACAGAAGGAACAGAACAACACAAACGGAACTGGCTGTAACCCTGTTGGAAGGACAGGCTAGCAAAGACAGGATGTTTGCACATCCGACTCTATAGATAGACACATTCCTAACCCAGGTGGAATGTTTTCCTCTTCCATAGCCTTCATCTGAGGTCTGGCCCAGTAAGACTATCCCTTTCAGGGGAACCAAGCAGTGCCAGCTGCAGAAATATGGAGGCCCATTATAAAACAAAACCAGCCATGCATTGATGGCATACAGACACAAGAGGGTGCCCTAAGCTCAGTGTCTGCCATTTCTACTAGGAAAACAAAGGCAGGAGAGAGACATGCCTGTATGCTTGCATTGGGATTTAATTGCTGAGACGGGTGCTGTGTCTGATCCCCTCCGAGTGATTCATGAAAAAGCAGGGAAGGATGTGTTTTTCAAAGAAAGTGTTAGCAACATGGGCCAGCTAATGTGCTGCACCAGCTACTTCTTTGTGATCGGAACCAGAGGGGTGTGAGATTTAGAGCAAAGGGGATGAAACGGTTCCGTTTCTGATCCGTTGCAAAGAAAATGCAAAGAGGGAAATTGGCATAGCAGTGGCGTTCACTTGCATTACTCCAGTTGCACTAATTCACTCTTTCTTTTGAGGGCTGACGTTCTTTAAAGAGTTCAGAAATTCATTTTTCTCATGTTTTCAAAGTGAGAAAAGGACAGCTGGGCTGTTCTCTGTCCTCACCTGCAAAGGCGAGACTACAGAGAGGGGATTTACATTCCTAATCTATAATATGGATCTAAACGGCCACTGCTACATTTGATGTACCTTGGACTTTCCCCCTTTTCTGTCTAGTCTTAACTATAATCACTGTCCCAGCTGTGAGCCTTGCCACTCAAGTCTTGAACAAGGGGGAAAGGGTGACCCAAGGAATTCACTGATCAGGATGATAAACAGGACTTCAGAGGACCCTAATTTAAAAAAAATGTATACCTATCTACTAGAAGATGAACTAGAAGATGAAAGGGTAAAGGAGGAGATGGTTAAATGGGCACAAAATGTTGATTACAATATTATTTATTTATTTACCAAAAAAAAGCCATCCTAATACCAAGTGGCCTCTGGGTGGCATACAACAATGTATTAACACTATAAAATAACTATAAAAACTATAAAATACAATACAATTTTAAACAATCAATATACAATACAAATTATAAAAATCTGCTGCTCATGTTGTCATTCAGTCATGCAGTCATGTCCGACTCTTCGTGACCCCATGGACCAGAGCTCGCCAGGCCTTCCTGTCCTTCACTGCCTCTCGGAGTTTGGTCAAATCCATATTGGTTGCATCAATGTCACCGTCCATCCATTTCATTCTCTGCCGTCCCCTTTTCCTTTTGCCTTCCATCTTTCCCAGCATTAGCGGCTTTTCCAAGGAGTCCTCTCTCTTCATGAGGTGGCCAAAGTACTGGAGCCTCAGCTTCAAAATATGTCCTTCCAGTGAACATTTGGGGTGGATTCTTTCAGGATGGATAGGTTTGATCTCTTTGCAGTGCAGGGGACTCTCAAGACTCTCCTCCAGCACCACAGCTCAAAAGCATCGATTATGCGGCGATCAGCCTTCTTTATAGTCCAGCTCTCACTTCCATACATCACTACTGGAAAAACCATAGCTTTAACCATCCTGACCTTAGTTGGCAAAGTGATGTCTCTGCTCTTTAGGATCCTATCTAGGTTTGCCATTGCTTTCCTCCCAAGAAGCAGGTGTCTTTTTATTTCGTTGCTGCAGTCGCCATCTGCAGTGATCAAGGAGCCCAAGAAAATCAACTCTGTCATTGCTTCCATTTTTCCCCTTCTAAAAAAACACTATCTAATTAAAATGCTGGCTGAACAGGAAGGTCTTTGCCTCTCACTGAAAAGCCAAAAGTGTCGGCACCAGGTGAAGGGAGGGCATTCCAATATTGATATTGATGACTGGACAAAAATGTGGAAAGACAGTTATAAGTTGATAAAACCAGTCCATCTTAGAGAAAATATCCTGAAAGTGTTTTATAGGTGGCACCTAACTCCAGTAAGATTAGCAAAAATGTCAGAAGGGATAAGTAACATTTGTTGGAAATGTAGAAGGAATCCAGGGACTTATTACTACGCATGGTGGTCAGGTGGCAAACCCCAAAAATTCTGGCTACAGGTCTGGGAAGTGGTACAAGAAATTGTGCAAGTAAAATTGAACTTTAAACCTGAAATGATGTTATTGAATATAATACTGGAGATTATTGGTGAGAAAATAAAATATATTCCACTCTGTGTATACACGGCAGCCAGGTTATTCTGGGACCAGAAGTGAAAAATGGAAGAAATACCAATGATGGAAGAACAGTTTTAAAAGTTATTGGACACCATAGAATTAGATTTTTTAAAATTTATTTTTATCAACAACAGTGCACAACTTCACCAACACCAAGAATTAGATATGATCTTGGAAGCAAAGTATCGGCCAAGATATTTTGTAAAGGAGAGCTGAAAGATGCTATATGACTGGGTCCAGAAGCAATCAAATGCTTAAAGGAAGAAATAGATATGAAGATGTTAATACTCACTAGAACATTTGGAGAGTGTGGCAGATGACCAGACTAAGGCGAAGTCCTTGGTCCATATGTGCAGTATGTGGATATGTGTGTAACAATATTTTGATTTATGTTAGTTTTGCCAATTGATATATAGGTTTTGTTGTATGTGTAATAAATGAAATGGGGGAAACAGGACCTCAGAGGAAGGTTGAGTTAGCCAGTTATGCCTTAGATCAGGGGTCCTCAACCTACGGCCCGCGGGCCGGATACGGCCCCCGGGGACCCTCAATCCGGCCCAAGGAACCCTCATTAGACCCCCCCCCGCGCCCCCCACCCGTGGGGGCCGCTTGAGCCCTTCTACCAGTAAAGCCTCCTGGGGGTAACCATCTTGTAGTTTTCCCCAACCCCCGGGGCGGGGCGGGGCGGGGCGGGGAGAGGAGGCGACTTGAGAGCAAGATTCGGCAGGCAGCTCCCTCCCTTCGTGAAGGAGGCGCCTATTAGGAGGGAGGGAGGTGTCTTTCCCGCCTCCCCGCGGCGGCCGACATGTCGTGCGCGGGGCGCTGCTGAGCACAGCCCGGTCGGTACGCGGGCGGCAGAGGCAGAGGCGGGCAGACGCTGAGCGGGTCTGTGGCGGTGGCGCCTCTCGACGGCGGACTCTCTTACGGCTCTCTTTGGCCGCTGCCCCGCTCGCTTCGCTTCTCGCCAGCCCAGCTGCCGTTGGAGATCTTTCACGGCGCGGGGTCTTCGGCGAGGCCGAGCTGCTGCTGCTGCTGCTGCTGCCAACTCGGCGGCTGTGCGCCCCTGCTGCATCCCAGCTTCCCGCCCGCAGTGGAAATTGAAGGTAGGCCGGGCTGGGGGGCGGCCCCCACTCTCACTCACGCCGCCGCCGCCCTCCTTCTCCTCCTCGTCCTCCTGTGAGCGGAAAGGGGGGAGTCCCGCACCCACTCCCGGCTCAGCCCCTGCAGCCGCCATCCCAATCTCTCCCACCCCACCCCCTTTCCCCTCCTCCTCCTCCTCCTCCTCCTCCTCCCCGCCGGCCACCGCCTGGGTCTACGAGCGGGGCGCCAGCAGTGCGTGCGTGCGTGTGTGTGTGCGAGAGAGAGAGAGAGAGGCTCCGCTGTCCTCTCCGCGGGTGCGAGGCAGAGGCGAGAGAGGCTCCTCAGGGGGCGGGTGGGTGGGTGGGTGGGGAGGACGACGGCGGGGACAGGGACGCATCCCCCCCACCCCCAGCCTCTGGGCCTGGCCAGGAGGGGGGCGCCCTCCTCCTCCTCTTCCTCGTCCCGGGGAGCCCCGTGGCCGGGCGGCGTGCCTGAAGCACAGGAGGTCACGAACCAGGCGCCTGGAGCGCATCAAGGGGCAGTGGTAGCGCTGGGAAGCCTTTGCGGGGTTGAGGAGGGGGGCGAGTCGAGGGGAAAAGGCCAGCTGCATTTTAAGGTTGCCAACTCCTTCAGGTAAGACACCTTCCGCAGGTGAACCCCCCCCGGTCCCGGTCCCAGCTTCGCTCGAGCGGGCAGAGCAGGGGTGGCGGGAAAAGGAAGGAAGTAAGGACGGCGTTTCCCCCCTCGATCCGGACTCCAGACCCTTCTCCGTGTGGGGCCCGTGGGTGGGCATTGGGTGCTGGGGAAGGAAAGACACGGTCACCTCCTTCCAGTAGACGAGGAAGGGTTTTTTACTGAGAACTGGGGTGGGGACGTGTTGCTGTCCCCCCGAAAGTTTGGGACTACAACACCGACAATCCCCCGTCATGCGCCCTCCCCCAGGTGTGTGTGTCTCTCATTACAAGCCATGTCAGTTTCAACCCCTGACCCTGGTTTGGGCTGGTGAATTTTGTTTATAGATGTCTCCCCAAACCTTGTTTGAAGCTGAAGATAGGAGTGGGACAGCGGCTTCTCCATTCTTCATTAGGTCTGCAAGGAAGCATCTAATTCCCCCCCATGGCATTCTGTTTATTTATTTATTTATTTGTATTTATTTATTTTGTATGCTGCCCACTACCCAAAGGTCTTATTATTGTTGTTGTTGTTATTGTTATTGTTATTGTTATATTAATATTGCATTCTTTTTCCTGTTTTTGTGCACTACAAAAAAAATATATGTTCAGTGTGCATAGGTATTTCTTCATATTTTTTTTCAAAATCTAGTCCGGCCCCCAACAGTGTCTGAGGGACAGTGATCCGGCCCCCTGCTTAAAAAGGTTGAGGACCCCTGCCTTAGATAAATGGGGAATGGTAATCTGATGTCACTCTGGGTCACTCCAGCCCCAGTTTTGAAAAATGGTGATTTGGTTGGTGAGTGTTAAATTATTTAGGAGGACCTTGTGACTTATTTAAGAGGTGAACCAATGCCCCTGGTGGTTTCCTGGAATTGCAGTTTGCTATTTATTTATTTATTTTCCAGTTAAAAAAGGGGTACCAAGGGAGAAAGTGTGGGGATTATAAAGAATTTATAAAGAATAAAGAAAGAATTTATAAAGAAGGGAGAAATTGGAAGATGGCATTAGAGTTGCTGGAATTTCAAAGCCAAATTACATGTTAAGAGGAGAAATGGGGATGGATCAAAATAAATGATGACGCATCAAGATTCGTGATTTGTTAGGGATGACAAATCAGTGAATCAATGAATGACAAATTTCCAGTGATGAATTGATGTACTTTTTTGTCTGGCCTTTAAAATGCTATAACCCCGTCCCCAGCATATAGAGGCCCCAAATTGACAAGTATGCTTCCTATGCATCTCCTCTATAGGCCCTAAAAGTTTAATTAAGACCAGGGTTCAGAAGTCCAAGAAAAGTAGCCCCAAATAGGCCACCCCAGGAAAGTGCTCCCAGGCACCTAGATATACCCAACTTGGGAGAAACTTCTCCCAAATCTTTTCTACAATCCCTTCAAGTTTAGTGAAGGTTGGGTTTCAGACATCTGAGGGCACTTTTACATGACCCCTAAGATCTGCTGGTCACTTAAATTCGAACCAAAGATTTTAGGGGTTTGTCGCTCTTCATGCGTCCCCACCCCTCCACAGTTCCAGGCTACTGGCTGCGTGAGGGGAGGGAGAAAAAAGGGACAAAAGAATAAAGGCTTACCTCCCAGTGCCGGTGGAAGCTGCCGGGAGCCCCGTCACTTCCTGGTTCCTTCTCTTAAAGGGGCGGGAGGCAAAAAACAACAACAAAAAGAAGCGAGGAGAGACCGGCACATCCGCATCAAGATTTTTCACCATTGGAGAGCAGGTACAAGAAAAGTGTGCTGGGACCCGCTTAGGTGGGCGTGGTCACACTTAATTTTCAGTAAACTCCGGAGATGGTGGATAAACAATTTTTTTAAAGCTCCGGAGCTGGGACCCATTTGCGGCAGAGTTTAGGGGTTGTGTAAAAAGGGCCTGAGTTTTACACCCACCAAGTGCCCCCCACTAGTAAATGTGCTTTAGAAACAGGGCTGGGGGAAACCCAATCTCCACAGAAAGGGATTATCAAGGAGGGTCAGGGGACACTTCCCTCCAATTTCAGTTTCTCTTGGTGCCTTGGCAGCCATTTTATAGCCTGATGAATGATCTAATAAAAAAACCACCAATATTTGTCAATTATTATTTGTTGGGGACTCCATTTTTGATCTATATGAATCAACAAAGTTTTGACAGTTCATCAGAAGATGTTATTTGTTTTTTTTTTTCAATTTGTCCCCTTCTCTGGTTAAGAGAAATGCAGTTCCTTCAAAATTCCACACCCGAGCTTTTAAAACTGCCAACAAAACCCATGATTACCTCTCAAAAACCAACCCGGGAAGAATCTACAAGATGCAGAGATGGGGATTGTTTATGCTAGGAAGGGGAGCGGGCAGCAAATCTCATTACTGCTTGTAGCCGTCAAGTCACCTTCAACTTTTGGCAACCTCGCAAATGAGAGAGCTCCAGAACGTCCTCCTGTCCTCATCATTTTGGCCAGCTCTTGCAAGCCTGTGGCTTCCATTAGGGTGTCCAAACTTTGGCCCTCCAGATGTTTTGGATCACAACTCCCAGAATTCCAAGCTCAGATTGCCAATGACAAAGGACTGTGGGAATAGTGGTCCAAAACATCTGGAGTCAATTCATCTATGTTTGGTCTTTCTCCTTCCCTGTCGCCTTCTACCTTTCTCAGTATTACTCTCTTTACCACAAAATCCTACCTTCTCATGATGTGCCCAAAGTAGGACAGCCTCAGCTTCAACATTTTGCTTCCACGTTTGATTTGATATAGGACCCATTTGTTTCTATCAGTCCGTAATATCCACAGAGTTCTCCTCCAGCACCACCTTTCAAACAAATCAATTGTCTTCAATGTCCTGCTTTCACACCCATATATGGTGATCAGGAATATGAGAGTGTGGATGATCTTGGTCTCAGACTTCTGTGACACATCATCACTCTTGATGTTCTTTACTAATTACTTCATTGGTGTCCTTCTGAAGTTCTGCCTTCTTCTCGTTTCTTGGTGGCTGCAGTCCCCACTTGGATTGATGAATCAACCCCAGGTTTACAAAAATCTCTATTTCAGTTTCGCCATTCTCAGCATTGAGGTTCTGCAGTTCTTCCACAGTTGTGATATTTTTTTGTATTTTACTGAAAAGTCTCCTGCTTTGATACTTTCCAAAGGTGGACTGCAAAGCTTGTTCTATAGAGCTTCTTCATTATAAGCGTTATGGAACATGTGTGTATGTACCCAGGGCCAGTGCTTCCATTAAGGCGAACTAGGCAGTTGCCTAGGGCGCCAAAATGGAGAGGGGGCACTGGCCAGCCTGCTGTCCCCCACCAACCCTCCACCGCTGGCCACCACCGTCTGTCCCCCCACTGCCCGCCAGCTGCCCATTGCCGTCCCCCCATGCCAATCGCCGCCCGCCCGCCACCCCCGTGCCTGTCGCCGCCCACCCCCACCCCCATCACCGTCCATCGCCGCCCGCTGCCCTGCGCCTGTCGCTGCCCAACCCCTGTGCCCATTGCCCCCGCTGCTTTCCCCCGCGCCCACCCCCGCCCATTGCCACCCACCCGCTGTTCCCGCGCCTGTCGCCACCCACCCCCCGCACCGGCTGCCACCCGCCCACTACCCCTGCACCCATCGCCGCCCACCCCCCGTGCCTGACACCGCCCCGCCCCCGCTGCTCCTCACCTAGGGTGCAAAAAAAAAAAACTAGCACCGGCCCTGTATGTACCAAGATTTAGTATGATACAAGATGGTGGCACTGATGTTTAGGTCTTCAAGATGGCAGCATAAATGCTCTCTTGCACATTCATTGTGCATTTGCTCTCCTCTTGAGGCAGGCTCATGCAGTAACTTCTTCAATATAATAGCAGCATTTCAGGAAGTCTGCAAAACTTGAGGAACCAAAGCTGCTTTGAAGTCCCCCCCTGGAGAGCCCACATTTCAGATGTGGTTATTCCAGATACTTGATAATCTGATCTGATGCGTAAACCCACGTGGCCTTCTGTGATGGAACTGCACCCAGCAATGGTAGAGGACACTCAACTGGAAAATGCTACCAAATACTTCCAATAATAACAACAGTAATAGTGTGATTTGTATGCTGTTCAGTGACTCAAGTTCCCACATAAATGTACATGAAAGAAGGAACACTGTGATGATTATTCCGGCTCTAGTAATGTGCCAGCCACATCTATGAGCTCATGGAGGCAGAGAGCAATGTGAGCTGAAATGAGAGTAATGTAAACCATCCCCTCATTATTTCCATGGTTTAAATGATATCAAGTCCTACTTTAACAGCTAGAAAGAGGCCATGCCAGGAAATATGGTACTAAATATATCAGCCTTGCCAATTAAGACCACATTAGGCAAATTTTATGGCCTCCCTCCTTAACAGTGCACGTTGTAAACACAGTTTAGTTCTTAAGAGAATTTGTAAATCATTTTTAATGGCATTAAATTAAAGCATGGCATTTAACCAGAAATACTATGAAGCAGATGGTGCATAGAACTAATCATTAACCTATTCTTAGTAGGGATGTTTGTTTTCCTTCCTGAATCACCTGTCAACCTAGGAAAAGGCCCCAAAGCCCACTTAACATTGAATCATATTAAGAGCCCACTGTGAATATGGTGCCCACAGCAGGAGAATGTCCTTTTGTACAAAGGTTGTGTAGTTTTATGCCAACTGTTAAATGTGTGGAGATGTAGACTTTCCTTGACTTGTCTAGAAAATAATTTGGGGTTTCCTTCTCAACATTTCTTGGGGTAAACTTGACAATATGGGGTTTATTTTAGATGCAGCAACCATAAGGAACAAAGGAATGGTAAAATGTGGAAATGGGTCATCATGGTTTCTAACTGGTCAAAAGTAGCCTTAAGGTTACCCTCTCTTGATAGTAGAGTGGCCATTGGCCAGATGGGCAGGATATACATATAATGATAAGTAAAATAAATCTCTCTTTTGTCAGGATGAGAAGGTCAATCAAAACCATCTTCCTCAGCTGTGGTGACAAATCTCTTCTCCTGGAGATTTATCAAGGCCATTGACGAGGATGTGGTCAAACTGTAGTTGGAAGTATACTAAGACATCATACTATGTGTTATTTTGTGGTCAGGATTTTGCAACTTATATTTGGTTCCTGAGATATTGCTACCTACTTCTGGTTCTTTGGGCATATCACGAGAAAAGAGGATTTTCTGGAAAAGATACAGGCCAAAGATAAAGACCATTTAATAAATACTGGCAGTATTATTTCTCAAAATACTGTGGGTTGGTGAGGGTCACAACGAAAGCAGAGTTATCCCCACCTCACCAAATTACATCTGTCTGAAAATTAATGTTTAGGTCAGGGGTGTCCAAACTTTTTGAAAGGAGGGCCAGATGTGGTGAGGTGAAAATGTATGGTGGCCGACCATTCAGCCACATTAGGACATGCAAGGAGGCAGCAAGGACGCTGCAGCACTGGAACCAGGAGGCAGGTAGGCTGGGCAGGTGGCTGGGGGAAGGGATGGAGGCAGGGAGGACAGGCAAACCATGAAGCTTCAAGCTGACATTGCCATCTGGTATTGCGAGGAGCCAGCTGTCAGGGATGCATGACAGGCTGAGCCAGCAGGGAGGCTGTGGGCCACTCAAAATTTGAAAACGGGCCACATTTGGCCCCCAGGCCTGACTTTGGACATGCCTGGTTTAGGTATTCCCATGAATTTAAGATTGCCCTTGGGCAATTCCTTAATTGGATCACTAAAATGTCACACAAAAGACAAGCTTTTGAATTCAATCATTTTTCTCAGACAATGGTTGTATAAAACTTGCAGTACTTTAATCTTATTTATAACATTTTGGTGATCCGGTTACATTGAGGCCAACCACAAACTTAATGTCCTTTTCAGATTTTCTAAGCACCAAATGAAGCACCATTGTTCGGTTAGGTTATGTGCCTTCAAGTCCCTCCCACGTTATGGTGACCTTAATGATGTTTTCAAGGTATATGAGATAGAATCATAGAATGATAGAGTTGGAAGAGACCTCAAGGGCCATCCAGTCTAACCCCCTGCCATGCAGGAGCCCCCATCACAGGACTCCAGACAGATGGCCATCCAGCCTCATCTTAAAAACCCCCAAAGAAGGCACTTTACCATCCTTCGAAGCAGCACATTCCACTGCCAATCAGCTCTCACCGTCAGTTTTTCCTAATGTTTAAAATGAATCTCTTTTCCTGTAGTTTGAAACCATTGCCCCGAGTCCTAGTCTCTGAAGCCTCAGAAAACAAACGTGTCCCTTCTTTGAGATGATATCCTTTCAAATAATTATTTATAGCTATCATATCCCATCTCAACCTTCTTTTTATAAGGCTAAACTTTCCCAGCTCCCTAAGCCACTCCTTATAAGACTTTTTCCCAGACATTTAACCATCCTGGTTTCCCTCCTCTGGATCCGTTCGGGTTGTCAACATCCTTTTTAAATTGAGGTCCACAGAACTGGACACAGTACTCCAAGTGGGATCTAAACAGAACTGAGTAGAGTGGCACTGTTCAAGCAGTGGTTTACCATTGCCACACCCTTCCCCTATCCAGTTTCCATGGCCGAGCATGGATTTGGATTCAGAGTCCTAGTCCAATACACTACCCCACTACATCACAGTAGTTGTCAAACTGCACACTTCATTGCAGCCATATGCAAATTTGGCTGAATGATCTCAAATACATAATGCAATATGCCTTCTACTCTGAATCCTTCTGTTTTGTACTTTTTCTTCTTCTTTGGGGTTCTGTCCTAGTGCTTATGACAGGTGTTCATGGGTGGGCCAGAACTTCTGGAGGAAAAGGTGGGTGTTGGATAAAGCACATTTCTTGTTGGTTGGTTGACAGTGGAGATTGGGATCTCGAGTAAAAATGGCTGGCAGCTTTGACATAACTAGTATTCCGGCTCTAAATTCCTGACGACAACAGACTCTGCCTCGCCCTAGAATCTGAGGTTTAAATTTCCTTGGTGTTAAAAAGGATTTGTTCAGAAAGATGTAGGCATCTAGCTTTCAGTACTGGACCTCTGTTACATGCATGCAATGGAAATATGACTTTAATATTAACTGGCTGCCTCCAGCTATTATGATGTTAATACATTTGGCCAGGAAGAGATATGCTGAAGATGCACACCAGTCCCTTGTCAAATAGAGAGACAGTACCCAAGGGAACACATCAAGTAGATGTCAATAACAGAAGGAGTCCAAAATTGTGAACCATTGTCAGGTAAGACTTAGTGTGTTGGGTGAGGACTCAAGAGACCTGGGCTCAAATCCATGATTGGCCATGAAACTCAGCAGGTTACCCTGGTCCAGGGGTATCCAAACGTTGGCCCTCCAGATGTTTTGGACCACCACTTCCAGAATTCCAAGCCTGTATTGCCCATGACAAAGGACTGTGGGAGCTGTGGTCCAAAATGTCTGGAGGGCCAACATTTGGACACCACTGCCTGGTCCATTCATAGTCTCTTTATCCAGCAGACCTCACAGGACTGTTGTGAGGATAGTGGGAAGGAAGCAAGCTACATTTGCCACTTGAGGTTCACTAGAGGACAAGCATGAGATGACCATAACAGGTAATAAAGCAGTCAGCTTAGTGAGTATTTCAGATGGCTATGAAATGAACCACAAGCCAAACAAACCCACAAACTGAGCCAGTTTGGTTGGTTCATTTAATGGGTAGTTTGGGGAACTGCGCTCTCACAAAGTGAAACAGCATGCCAAACTTGTTCATCATTGCCATTTTGTTTCATTTTGTTTCTCCCCCTGCACCCAGAAACCCCACTTCACAGGTTTCCACAGCTATCCTACTCACTCCAGCTAAGTATGACTTCCTGCCCAAATTCTTTCTGAGAAGCTTCGGGTATTGTTGGAAATGTCATTTTGCTCTCCATTAGGCTATATCAAGGGAATACTTACTCTTCCCACCACCCGCTACACCTCTCAAGGAAGCACAGGAGAAGTAGCAACCCCCCCACCCCCAAATGTCCAAACGTCCAAACGTCCTAACGTCCTACTCAGGTAGGCAGTGCAGTAACAGCAGAGGGCATGAGGCAGTGGCCCAGAGCAAGTAAGGTAGGTGCTAGGCCCATGAACATAAGAACATAAGATCATAAAAAGAGCCATGGTGGATAAGGCAAAGGCCCATCTTAGTCCAGCTTCCTGTATCTCACAGTGCCCCACCAAATGCCTCTGGGAGCACACAAGACTAGATATCTGTCTCTTCCTACCACTCCCCTGCATCTAGTCCTTGAAGTTCCCTGGTTTTAAGCCTGAAGATTACACATCTTCATCATGGTTTGTAACCTGTGATGGACTTCTCCTCCAGGAATCTGTCCAATCCCCTTTTGAAGGCATCCAGGCCAGATGCCATCGCCACCTCATGTGGCAGGGAGTAAACATCATGCTGGGTAAAATAAAATTCTTTTGTCTGTTCTCATTCTCCCAGCCCTCAGTTTGAGTGAAGGGAGGTGAAAGGTGGAGAACCCATGCAGTTCATTTTAAACCACAAACCAGTTCATTTAATAAAATTATGTGGTTAATGGGCATTCATCAAGAACCAACAGAAACCACTATTGTGCTGGCTTGTGGCCATCTTTAGTGAGGATGTTCTCCTAGAATTAAGCACATTCGGTATCATCAGAGGTGCCTCCACTTCTTAGCCAAGCATATTTTTCCTCAGGCATTTGTGTTGCAGGATTTTGAATGTTGGTGAAATTCCTCTGGTTGTGCAACAGAAGTGTAGGGATTTACAAAGCAAACAAACCTCAAGTTTCCCAGATTAGGTCACATCTTTCTTTCATTAACTGGCACCAAAAAGATCAATAACTCACTATGGGACATAAGTAGGAGGGGAGGTTTCATTACTTACAAATGGACAGATCAAACAGCAAACTTGAACAAACATAGCTGACTGATGACACCAAGAGACTTCAGGGAGCAGGAAAAGCAAAACTGAGAGCTAGGGGTCTTTCTGAATCAGAGGCAGGAAGAACAATGGTTTCCTGCTTGACAGAGTAAGTGTTACCTCAGCCAAGAAGATCTCACCCACCTGGATCTACCAGAGGCAGCATGCGAGGTTGTTAAAAAAATAACTCCAACAGTTTGTGCCTTTATCCAGAAGCTATGGTGTTAAATATGGAATGGTGGAATGGCAACAGCTGGGGTTCTGCCGCAGTCCTGCAGCAAATGCGATTCTACAATCATGTAATGAGAACCGCTGATAGGGCATGATCAATCTTGTTTCTCGTGCCGGTCGGGGAAGTGGGAAAGCAATATTTGCCCATGTTGTCAAGGACAAATCGTGCAATTAAGGAAGAGGATCTCCCCACAGCCTATGTACGGTGTCATCAGCCAGAAAAAAATATTATTGATGGGAGATGCTGGGAGCCCAGACTTCACTTTGCTGATGAAAGATCGGTGGAAATTTGCCTCCAGGTTTTACATGAAGGAGCGATACAGTGATACACAGCTTCTCCTGCTTAATGGGGAAAAAGATATTAATAACAGCTTGGGTAAAGGCAAGGCTAGTGGGATGTTTCTCCTCTTCCCACATACAATATATAAGAAACCAAAGGACTATCAGTGTAATAGTGTAGTACATCTGGAGAAAATCAAGATGAAGATTTGGTTTCAGGGGTTTCTCAGGATGTGGCATTTATTTAAGCTTCTTTATAAATGCTTTCCTGGACTGAAGAGAAGACAGCCTTACCTTCAGATTTCCAGTCTTATTAACAGCTGTACCAAGCAGCATTTAACAGAGTCAATTATTAAGAGCAGTCTGTGGGTAGGAAAGTTGTCGGAGGATGGGACAGAAGGCGGTCAGTATTTAAAACTCTTGCTGGCTTCATGTTCTGACCTGCATCTGTTGTGCTAATGTGTGAATCCAAACACATGAGGTTACCTTCCAGACTTCTAAATTCTTAAATGCAGTTTTTGATTTAAGAAAAAATTATACTAGCAATAGCCAGAAAGCACATAAAGTACATATGTAATGGTCAAATCCATTTTAAAATGTGCTATTTGGGAGGGAAAATGTGCACAGTGAACAAAATAAAGTGCAAAAACTCACCAGAACCCTAGAGTGGCTTAACTATCCCTCTGATATAGGAGTCACTCAACATAACTGGTAGCCAACAGAATCCTCTGCTCTGTCCCAGTCTCTGGGGCCATGTCCCTTTCAGAATTAGCCATATTACTGCCTCCAATGGCTGTAAAAAAAAAAAGAGATGGGCGTGAAATGAAAAAAGAAATGCTGTTTCATTGTTTTATTATGTAACGAATGACTTCATGACGTAACAAAATGGTAGGGCACTTTTTGACATGAAACGAAAAATGCCATTTTTTCCCTCTAGAAACCAAATGATTCATCCTAAACCTCTCTGAATTTCAGGTGCTTACAGAGAAGCACATGAGGAAGCTACTCTGCCATTTGCATGGTGATCCATGCCTGCAATCCATTATGTACTAGAAAATACAGATCACAACCATGTTTCGGCATGCAAATGGCAGGGTAGCTGCCTCAAGCAATTCTAGATAAGCCCCCCAAATGTAGAGAGGTTTGGGGGGTCAGAGGGCTGAGTTATTAAGCCCCAAAGGGGGTGCCCCTAGGAAGAAATCTTTCTAACTGATTGAATCAGGATTCGGAAGCCAAGCCGTGGTGGCACTTATCACTTGCCGTGGTGGTGGGGAGCTATTGCAGTTTCCGGATTCAATTAGAAATATTTTTTCCTAGGTCCACTCCCTCTGGATCTTAATAACTCAGTCCCTTGACCCCCAACCCCCAATCCTCTCCAAATTTCAGGGGCTTACAGGGAAGAGCTTGAGGAAGCTCCCTTGCCATTTTGGTGCCTCTGGGACCTGGAGGGAGCACAGTGTTTCATTTCATTTCATTTTGTCAAATGAAACAAAATGAAACTACTAAAGTAATGATACAAAATGAAACAAAATGTGATATTTCTGTTTCATGCCCATCGCCACCTCTCATGATTTCAGTAAAAGCCTGCAGAAAAATAGTCATGACACAAGTGAAGGAAAGATGAATGTGATGAGCATGCTGGTCTCTACTCCTCTCAAACTTCAATTGCCTTCACTCCTATGCTTTCTTGTCTTTGGTAGATCTTCAACTAACCCTCCTTTCTCATCCCATCAACAGTTTCAGAAACAAAAGGCAGAGCAGGGTTAGTTGATTGTTTTAACAGGCATCATTGTATGAATAAAGAGCTCTGTAGCAAAGCATACCCCTTGGAATAAAAAGGTACAAACAATAAACCAGGGCTTAGGGGATGAATTAAAAGGGGGGGAAAGGTAAGGTAAAAGGTAAAGGTTCCCCCCCCTGCACATCCATGCTAGTCATGTCTGTCTCTAGGGAGGCTTATCTCCGTATTCAAGCTGAAGAGCCAGTATTGTGCAAGTCCATGGCCATGTGGCCGGCATGGCTTCAAGGAAACACTGTTTTACCTTCCTGCTTTTTACGGCGGTACCTCTTTATCTACTTGCATTTACATGCTTTTGAACTGCTAGGTTGGCAGGAGCTGGGGTGAACAGCGGGAGCTCGCTCCGCTACCTGGCACCCGGGGTTCGAACCGCTGAGCTGCTGACTTTGTAGCTGACAGTTTTCAGTGCTCTAGCCTGCTGAGCCACCATGCCTAGGGGAAAAAATGAAAACAAGGTGCAAAAAGAAAGAAAAGAAAGAAAAGGAAAAGGAAAGGAAAGGAAAATTAGAAAGTGGAAAACATCATCTAGAGCAGCGGTTCTCCACCTGGTGGGTCTCCAGATGTTCCTGGACTGCAATTCCCAGGAACATTCACCACTCGCTGTGCTGGAAGGGGTTTCTGGGAGCTGCAGTCCAGGAACATCTGGGGACCGACCTGTGGAGAACCACTCAACTAGATCTTAGGGGGCTCCCATTATGATCTTGACTAGTAGGGAACCCTAAAGGCAGAGTTTCCACTTAGAAGATCTCTCAGGTTTGTAGTCAATAATATCCTAGAATAAATAATTTTAGGCCCAGTACAATACAGATGAACTTGTTCTTAGTTTTCACAGCCCATTTGATTGTCTGCATGCCAGTATAAGCTGTGCACACCATCTATACGTCAACTGTCTGTGCTTTCGAGCTGATTGTTGCTGGCATCATCTTGTTGCCTTGATAACAATGGTACCATCGAATACCAGCTCCAAAGGTCACTTTAAGCCTTTTCACACAACCCCTAAGATCCGCTGGCCACTTAAATTCGGATCAGAGATCTTAGGGGTTTGTCGCTGTTCCTGTGTTCCCACCCCCTCCGCACTCCTGGCTGCTGGCTGCGTCAGGGGAGGGAGAAAAAAGGAAGAAAAGAATGCTGCTCACCTCCATTCTGCCATCTCGCTCTGTTCCCGGCACTGCATTCATATCTCTTATGGGGGGGGCAAAAAACAACAAAGAGAAGCCAGGAGAGCCCGGTACTCACTATGTTACATCCGCATCAGGTATTTTCACCCCTGGAGAGCAGGTACTTGAAAAGTGTGCTGGGACGCACTTAGGTGGGCATGGTCACACTTAATTTTTTATAAACTCCAGAGCTGGTGGGGAAACAATTTTATGCTCCGGATCTGGGAGCCATTTGCCACGGATTTTAGGGGTCGTGTGAAAAGGCCCTTTATTCCATTAGCAACATGTCAGCAGAAAATACATTGCTGACTCTTCCCTTTGTGTTCCTCTTTCCTCTTAGACAGGCATTCACTAATTGGGCAGAGGTGGGGCAAATTATTCCCACTGCCTGATTCAATGGAACCCACCACTCACTTCTCAATTCTTATAGAATCTAGATCAGTGGTTCTCAACTGGTGGGTCCCCAGGTGTTCCTGGACTGCAACTCCCAGAAGCCTCCACCCTGTGCTGGAAAGGATTTCTGGGAGTTGCAGTCCAGGAACACCTGGGGACCCACCGGTTGAGAATCACTGATCTAGATGTTTGCAGTAGAATGCAGTGACCCCTAAACTTCTGTTTGCCTTCTTTGCTTCCGATTCTTCTGCTGCTGTTCTGTCTTGAATTCAGATTGTAAGAGTGGGATACGGCGAGGATCTTTTCTCTTTGAAAGGTGCTGTCCATGTTCATGACACATGCCCAGGACATATTCCCAGAAGTATAAATATAATAATGACAACATTCACCGCTGTTCCTTCTAATAAGGAACCCAAGTGGTGCAGACTAGCAGAATGTAACCAGAAAAGGGTTACTGAGAATGAAGAAGGAAGTTTCAGCTTGATCTTGGAGACAAGTTTGGATGCAAACTCTAGTTAAAAGTAAAACAATAATCTGTAACTAGTTTCCTTTTGAGTAACAAGTCATATGACTTATAGTTGCAAAGTTGCTTTTAGGTGTAATAAACAACACATATCTCACCTGGGGAAGATCCTGATCTTCTGAAGGCCCAGCTTTTCCTCTTCCTCCATCACATGACTGAAGATGTGGGATAGCAGTTCCCACTTACAAATGTGTTTTTATAAAGCGCAGTTCAGCCCCATGGCCAGCAGGTGGCGGTAGGATTAAAAAAATGACCAGCTGTCTGGCACTATAGCTTGGAATTTAAAAAAACAACAACACCCGATCCAGCTTCCTTTTCGGAGGGTGGGGGGGGAATTAAAAATAAAATTTAAAAACCTGCACCAATCAGCCCCAGGAACAGCCAATCGCGCTAAAGGGGGGGGGAGAGAAAGAAAACCAGATCATCTATGGCAGGCATGTCCAAATTTTGACCCTCCAGATGTTTTGGACAACAACTCCCACAGTCCTTTGCCATTGGAAACACAAGCTTGGAATTCTGGGAGTTGTGGTCCAAAACATCAGGAGGGCCGAAGTTTGGACATGCCTGATCTACGGGGTACCACAACATCTGCCTCTTTAAAAGGTGGATTTTTAAGTGAGGCAAAAAATTCCCTACCTCTCTGGTAAATCTTGGAAACCTCGCTTAAGGGTTTTTTCTTTCTTTCTTTCTTTCTTTTTCCAAAAAGCCCCATGCCATGGGGATTGCATTTTTGGACATGGTTTATCTACAAATTTAATCTGTATTTAAAGGGACGTGGGATAGGGGCCATAGGCACTTGGAAGAGCATTTAGAAATGCATTTTGGTAACAATTATTTCAGGTACCACGTCATCAGTCTTAACTAAGTAGTGAAGGAAGTCTTCTTCCATTTTGCTTTTCACATTTTTATAATTATTTCCCAGGTGCAAAGTGAGAGTTGGCCACTGGCCTGCTAGCAGCACAGTCACTAGAAAAGTTGGAATGGCGAGAATGATCAAGGCAGGCAAATGCTGATGCAAAGATATGAGCATGTGTCACAACAGCAGAATGAGCTCAAGCTGCAAGAAGCCAGATTTAGGCTGAAAGTCAAGAAAAACTTCACAGTTAGAGCAGTATGACAATGGAGCCCAATGCTGGAGGCATGTAAGAGAAAATTGGGCAACCTCCTGTCAGATCTTGATCTGTACTCCTGCAATGAACAAGGGGTTCGACTTGATGTCCATATAGACCTTTTCTAACTCAATTATTCCATACAAAAAAAAAATCCAAACAAAAGTGATGAACCACAAACAAGACAAAGGCTCACCTGGGAAGACCCAGAATAACTATAAACATTCATAAAAGGCAATTTAGTTCTACAAGTGATTTACATAAAAGAAGGGTTTTTAAATTATTCAGCTAACATTGTTTGAAATCTCGAGTACCCAGAGAGAAGAAAATAGACACCGTCATTTTCTATTTATGTAAACTCTCTTTATTTCTGTTGGAAGGAAATGAATGGATGGAAAATACTAGGAGAAACTGAGATAAAAAAAATTAATTATGTCTTGCCAGATGGGAGTGAGCCTACAGAAACAAAAGATTGGGTAGATGCTGACACATTGTGTCTTTTAATCTGCCCTGATTCTCAAAAAAAGAGAAACTGCCAAAGAAGAAATTTAGTTTGAATTCTGCATTCGTGATGGTGTAAATAAATCAGCCTTCTGTTCTGCCACCCAACCGGGCCCATTTATAGATATCATTCACATAGAACTGCAGGATAGCTCATTGATTTAGGTTTCGAGGGTTGAGAGTTCAATATCTCACTCTACCATCTTAACAGGACTTGACAGGATGATCCATATGTTTTTTTTCCCCCAGCTCTGCAATTCTAAGATTATTATTAAGTAGAGATGGGCATGAACCAGAAAACCCATGGTTCGGGTTCGTTTGGTTCGGGCCCACCCTTGTTTCGGTTCGAGTTCGGGTTTGAACGAATTTAAAAACAATTCATTCGAACCCAAACTGGTTTGGATTCTTCTTACCGGCGGCGATGGCGGTGGCTCGGTGGTGGCTGTGGCAGATCCTGGCCCAGCAGGGGCTTTATGAGGTGCTGGCTTGTGGTCAGCACCTCTTTTTTTTTCCAAGTGCCCACCGCACTTGAGCAGCAGCGCTGTGCAGCTTTCACACCCCCATGGCCTTGGGGTGAGCCCTTCAGTACCAAGCCCTCAGACCACCTGTCTTCCTCCTGCCGGCCCGTTATCTACAGGGTCGATCGGGAGGCCGACAAGATCGAGGCCGTGCTTAGGCGGCCAGTGCAGCGTGGTGAGACCGCCGCCCACCTGCCTTCCTCCCACAGCTGATTGGGAGGATGATAATATTGAGGCTGCACTTAGGTGTCCAGTGCAATGCGGCTTCGCCGCCCCCTCCCCCTCCCAAGTCAAGTGACTAGGGCGAGCCCTGCTAGTGCTCTCCCTCTCACCTCACCCTTGCTGGTGCTTAACTCCTCGCACCAGCAGGGCTCACCCTAGTCACTCGACTTGGGAGGGGGAGGGGCTCCTGATTGGCCCTGTAGACAACGGGCACCGGGAGGAAGGCAGGTGGGCAGCGGTCTTGCTGTGCTGCGCTGGCCGCCTAAGCGCAGACTCTCTCTTATCAGACCTCCCAATCAGCTGTGTGGATAACGGCCCCAGGAGGAATGCAGGTGGTTGGAGGGCTTGCCGCGCCATGCCGGTGGCTCAGCGTGGCTGTCACTATCAGCCCCCCTGATTGGGCTTATTTTACTTCTGGGTTCAGGCCCCGTGCTAAGCTTTTTTTTTTTCAGTGCCGACCACGCGGCACATGGGGCCCAGTCGGTGCTCCCCCCTTATTTATTTATTTTTATTTTTAGTTTAGTTTAGTTTAGTTCCCCCCCCCACTTCCAGGTTCAGGCCCCACACTACAGCTGTAGCATGGGGCTTCCCCCCCTTTCAGTGTGGATCATGGCCCCTGGGGCCCGGTTGGTGCTGGTTGTTTTATTATTATTATTATTATTATTATTATTATTATTATTATTATTATTATTATTATTATTATTATTATTATTATTATTATTTTATTTTATTTTATTTTATTTTATTTTATTTTATTTTATTTTAGGGTGCCGACCAGGCCACCGTTGGGGCCTGATTGGTGCTACTTTTTTTTTAACTGTGCCAACCACATGGCCACGCTACAGCTGTAGTGTGGCCGATGGCTTGCCATCCCAGAAGCCAGGAAGACCGGACCTCCAGACCAGCACCAGGTAGGAGACATCTCCGCCCCCTATTAACGAAATGAATCTAACCGAACCAATTTTTCTCAGTTCAGTTCGGTTTGTGTTAAATTTGCCCCTAGGGTCATTATTCGTTTCATTTTGTTTCATTACATAACGAAACAAATAACAAATAACAAAATAAAAAATTGTTTTGTGCCCATCTCTATGTGTTGGATAGATAGCTCAGTGACTTAGGCATCTAGCTGCAGAGCCAGAGGTTGGAAGTTCGATTCCCGACTGTGCCTCATTGACAAGGTCTGGACTTGACGAACCATAGGGTCCCTTCCAACAATGCAGTTCTAAGATTATATTAACATATGAACCCCCTCCTCATAAGAAATTGCCTTATATTCATTCACAGCATTGATTGGCCCAGCCTTGTTTCATCCATGTTCTGCAGCCACGCTCAAGGCTGTCAGGGGGAAGGCTGAGATGTTTAAAACGCTATACAATAACATTATGCATGCAACTTTGTGCAGGCACAGAATGACAATGTGGTGATTTGGCTGCTGTACCAGGACTCTGAATCATTCAGTTCCTATCCATACTTCACTATGAAACCTAACTTTATTACCTCAGGCCAGTCACTGCCTCGTAGGATTGTCACAAAGATAAAATGGGGAAAGAGAGGACTGAATGTAAGAAACTGTCAGTGTGAGTGGACGATGGACTATGTCAGTGATGGCGAACCTGTGGCACAGGTGCCAAAGGTGGCACTCGGAGCCCTTTCTGTGGGCACCCATCATCGCCCCTTCATAGCCAGCTGTATACAGGTTAAAGTACCACATTGGCACTTTGCAAAAAAAAAAAAAATGGATTTTGAATTGCAGTTTGGGCACTCGGTCTCTAAAAGGTTCGCCATCACTGGACTATGTTGTCCAACTCAAGTTGGAGGAAGCAGACTGCAGCTTTGCAGCAGAGAAAACAAATTCAGCGAAGACAGGCTAAGCTTCTGAGGTTTGCAGTCTATTTACAATATGTACAATAGATACAGAAGGACCTGGAACTGATTCTGGGGATAGGGAGGGTATTGTATCTCCTGAACCCACGAGGATTCTGATCTTCTTCTTCCTCTAAAATGGGACACATATTTCAGAGCTGCTGGGAGAATATTATAGCATTTCATGCCCAAGAATGAAAGCTCTGAAAAATTCCCCCAAAGGATGTATGGAAAACGATTTAAGCAATTACCCAGCATAGCCCATCCTCCAACTGCAAAGGGAATTACCTGACCTTCCACCACAAACTAAGGGAGAAATAATGTGTCTGGTCTCCCCACAGCCACCCTCGATTACTGCAAGGCCATGGCCTAAACTAACAGGCAGTCACAAGCACTGAAAACTATTTATTTATTCTTATTTATTTTTAGAGTATTTTTACCCCGCCTTTCTCCTTGGAAAAGGACCCAAGGGCGCTTACAGTAATGAGGGATAATAGAAAGTCCAGTACGAATAAGACATGCTCAAGTATTTGAGAACAAGGAATTGAGGGACATTTAACAGCATTAATAGACAACATTACATTAAATCAACATGGTTCTAAGTAATCCTAAACACAAAGTCTATGTGAACCCATAGATTCATATAAAATACACATGGTAGTCCATCATTCAGGGAAATTTTGCCTGAAGAGAAAGGTCTTTGCCTGTTTCCGGAAGGAGAACAGAGATGAGGCAGTCCTGGCCTCTGTCCCGTGAGTCACAGTGTGAATAGATGTGTGTGGCACTCTCTTTCACACTCTCTTCTACCTTCTCTTTCTCTCTCTCTCTCTCTCTCTCTCTCCCCCCTCTCTCTCTCTCTCTTCAGGGCCAGAATTCACTATTCGCTGCTATTTTACTAATTTATACAAGTGAAACTGCATCTAATCTTTGGGAACATTGTAAAAATAACAATACACTCAAAATCCTATCCATTGCACTCTCAGAATCTTCCACATTTTACTTGTTGTCTACCTGGTTCCATCTCAATGTCTTGTCCCTTAACTGCATGTACTTATGTAAGGGAGGACATTTGACTAATTATATATTTATAAATATATATGGCTGCTTCACTAACCACAGGTATGGACAAGCCCTCATGTATTCAACAACAATGTATTCTAAGCAATACATATATATATATAGCCACACTAGTGACACGAATAATGTAGTTATATTCACTTAAGCACTCCACGTATATATATATATATATACATATATGTATCACATACACATGTATCTACAGTTGTATTCTTGTAAACTTAGAATCTTTGGTCAAGCCTTTCCGGCTAGAATAGAGAAAGGAACTTCCGCAAAGTCAGCTAAGGCAATTATGAATTCAAGGATCCAATTAAGTTCCTAAGCTTTAAGGATCACACACTAGCAATTAACGTGTGTCCAAGGCGTACCAGGGAGGCCTTATCTCAGCGTCTGGTGTTCGTAACTGTCAAATGTCCAAAGACATAAGGATGATCCTACCCTCCCTGCCTGTGAGGGGAGGAGATCAAACGTACCAGTTAGAACTTTTAGGCAAGTGTCAGGAATACAAAATAAATGACCAAAGATGTCAATTAGTGTTTGATGCATGTAACAAATGTATATGACGTAAATTCGGATGGGCGGAGAGGAAAGGAGTGCTGGAAAAACCTTATAAAAATATCTCCTTTCGTTTTCTGGGTGGACTTCTCACCACCAAAAAGTGTGGAAGTGCCCTGATTGATCAATCAATAAATTCTTTTCTCGTCTCCTGAGACTCAGACTGGTCTTTTGCAGCCCATGAAGCGCAGGCACGCTGGCACGGGACCCTCATAAATTTAAATTCCTTACATTTCTGGTGGAGATGCCGGGGGAAAGTGCCACTGCCCCAGCGCTCTTGGGAGTCTGACTTAAATCACAGTAAGAATTCATGCTGACCCTGGAACAAATCTAGTCCGGACCCTCTGATTTTGAGAGGAGACTTGTTCTATCAGCATTGGACACAATACTGTTATTTAAGGAGAAAACAAAGCCGGCAGAACAACAGAGGAACTGAAAGAGGACTGCGCAAAAGAAATCTGGTAAGAAGAGAAAACTAGTTGTGGGGTGGCGTGAGTTCGAATCTAACAGCTCTGTGGAGTGGAGAAGATTGCGGATTCTTATGAGTCGGCCCCGGGGAGGGAGGAAGACGAGAAGAGACACTTGTGTGTGTCTCTAGCATCCCGCGGACCAGGGAGGACTCAGAGTTGAGAGACTCTGAGGTCCCCCGAGGGTGGAGGAGAGCTCCTCTCGAATAACCCTAGTGTCCCCCTCCCCAAGTGTTTGAAGAATTAGAAGCAGAGCACTGCTCTGGCTTCCTCAGAGGATTTACTGATGTTTAAATATATATGTGGGTGTTAAGTTGAGTTCTTTTTGGTAACCACAGGGAAGTGGCCATTCCCTGTGTCTTAAGCAGGGGCAAAGACTGGCAATCTTTGCCCCACAATACCAACGAAGTTCCACCATCTTCGTTTGATTTTAGAGAAGTTAGAAAGATCTATTCTTAGGCAAGGGATTGCAGTTAACTGGGGAAACAGAAATGTGGGAGAGTTGTGTATGGTTGCTGAATCACATGTTGGCGTGTATGATGTGCATTTGATTGTTGAGGTGTGAGTCCGTTTGATGCTTGTGTGGGAGAAATCATAGGAACACAGTTAGACCTTTAAAGTACACCTATGGGGATAAATTAGTGCAGTTTATGCACCCCCTTTTTTTGATGTGCGATGTGGTAACATTGGAATTCTGCCACCAGAAGTAATGATTTTAGTATTAAATGGAACATGAGTAAGCTTTAAGAAGAACCCTTCTAACTAGGATGAGGCAGGACTTTACCATCTCAAATTAAGATTCTAGCCCTCAGGGAGGACAGACCAATTATGACCTGCTAGCAAGAGGTGTGTGAATGTACAAGGACGTGCTTAGTTAATTAATATAAGAGACTAAAAACTCTGCCAACTAGGAGACCCCTCCAGCAATTTTGATAATACCAGGGGGAATATGGGCAGTGAGAAAAATACTTTTGAATACTCAGGGATAAACAACATCCCGCATATTTTGTGACTGGCTGGTCACGCAACAAAATTTACCAGCTGAAGGGATATTTTACAAGGAAAAAAATAGTAGAAGGAAGGCAGCAAGACAGAAGTGGGATGGATAGGTATGATGTTGAGGGAACAGGAGGAGAGCACGGAGCATTGAGGGGACAGGAAGTGCTAGATGGGGGATGCGTACCCCTGAATTGCCTTATTCAAGCATTCAGGAGGTACTTCCATCCCGCTACGCCAATGCCCAACTCCTTGGATATGGAAGCTTTAAACAGAACTAAGGGTTGCTATGCACCACATGAGGAGACAGGTAGGGACGTTATTTCTGAACTATTAATAGTCAAAAGCAGGGAAATCAAATCTTAGTATCAACTGTTGTGTGTGCTTGATGTGTAATTAATTGAGTGTGAGACCGTTTGGTATGCGGGAGAATTTATGAGCATACTACTAAACCTTTAACAAAAAGGTAGATGGGCATAACTTAATTCAGCTTCTGTGCCCTTTGTTAAGGAACCCTTTGGCAAGATTGGCACATTGCCATAAGGAGACCTGATTTTGATATTGAATGCAACAAATGTAAATTTCAAGAAAGTCCCCTCTGACAAAGGCAGGACTTTAACATCCCAAAGATTAAGTTTCTAGCCCTCAAAAAGGGGAGGGTGGCAAGCTACGTATTGCCTGTTAATATGTCCAGAGGCAGTAAAAATCACCCAAAATGAGAAGACCCCAATTTTATAAACCAGGGGAAGTATAGACACTGCAAGAAGATATTTTTGAATACTCAAGCCGCATGTTTTGTATAACTTAGCCTGGCTTGTTACACAACATAATTCACCACCTATAGGGACATTTTAAGAAGAAATCATCACAGGGCGTTTGAGAAATACGTTTTTTAGCACGGCCGGTCCCATGGGTGAAATGAACATCCACCCCTTTTCAGACCGACTATGTGCTCTGAAAAGACAGCTAGCATTTTTGTACTCATAGCCCAGCGAGCTAGGAAAAAAAAAAAAAACCAAGTGATAACATCATTCCTTAAGATTTTGCACCTAAAAGGCTTAGGGCAGCCTTTCCCCCCTCCCCTTGCAAGTAAGCCCTGGCTGGAACCATAAGACAATTTAATTTGGAACAAGGAGATTCTTAGGAGCAACTGAAAAAAGAATTCCCTCCCGTCTCCTACCTAGATCAGGACCTTGGAGATGCCATTAGAACGGGGAGAGGAAAGGAGAGAAAGAGACAGAGAGAGAAGGAGGGAAAGAGAGAGAGAGAGAGAGAGAAAAGAAATAGTTAAAGGAAACGAGGTAGAAGGAAAGTGTAAGTCAGGGACGAGAATGGGCAGGGTTCATGATGGGCAGACTGAGGCAGCAACCCACAGAACGCGCCAGCAATTGAGAAGCAGAGGCTCTATTTGTATCCCATTACATTATTTAATCCAAGCTTTTAGACAGTTCCTATTTCCCCAACAAAATTTGTCTAAATCTCTGAATATGGAATCTTTATCCAAATCCCTTGTAGTACGTCAGCTCCATGAGGAAAACGAAGGGCCTGAGACTTCTGTGCTGGAAGTGGTCCAAAGCAGGGACTCCCCTTCCTCTTTTTAAAGCAGCTGCTAACAGGTTTTTGAGAGCAGGACAAGGTTTTTTTTTTTTTAATTTAGAATACGAAGGGGTTCTTAAAAGCCGCCAAAAAGGTAAAAATAACATAAAATAAAATCATTTTTCTTGTTCTCACACTCTGGCTGGAAACGCCTGTGACATTTTTTTTAAGGCGTATCAATAACGCGGGGTCTCACACTCTGGCTCTTGTTTCTTTGTACGAGAGCCATGCATCCCAAATTAGGCTTAAGTAGATAACTTCACAAACCACAGGGATAATAGGTTGCCTTAATTAGTTTAGTGCCCTTTTTCACCTAATTACAGGGTAATTGAAGGGGCTCACCTTCCTGCCTCAGGCTGTGTAATGCAGCCTGCGGGGAGAATTCAAAAGTCCATTGCCCCGCCTTCCTTTTTCTGCCTTCACCCCCCTCCTTCCCCTTCACAAAGTTGACCCCATCCCTCTTCCCTCAGGAATTTCAAGCATGCTGGCAACCAGCCTGATTTTTTTACACCTCTTTCACATCCTATATTCCTAAAAATCTCGAGCAGACGTTCTCCTTTTTGACTTAATAATGCTCACCTAGCCTTATTTCCGTCTGAGTTTTTTTTTTAACCCTTTCCTTTCCAAGTAGGACACCTGCTGGAAATAGACTCTTAGTTACTTGATAGCTATTAAACTACTATCAGCCTTTTTCCTCTCTTTCTATCTATGTGTGGTCAAGCAGTTTGTGCCATGGCATGTGTCACTCCTAACCAGCCAGCAGAGACACTAGGAGAGGGCTTCCTGCCTTTTCCCCCCCCCCCCCTCTTTTTCTCTCTATTGTTTTGTGGGGGGAATGGGGGCTTTTGTAAGCACCTGACTTTTACTTTGAGGTGAGGCTGACAGGCCAGCAACTTCACCCTTTTTATACCCTTTTGTGCCAGCATGGAGAACTAGCTGTTTTTGAACCTGGTGACATCGTCACTATTTTTAAACCCATGGCAGATGCCAACATGTGTGAGGCTGTGTACTCGTGGGTGTTTGCATGTATTTTTCTTGAGTGACGAACCAGAAGAGCTCGTCTTGCCTCACACACACACACACACCAGCCCCCGACACGCACTAGGACAGATTGGCGCCTTTGCAGCCTTGCAGAGAGACACTAATTCTCTTTTACCATCTTTTTTTTTTTTCTCGCCGTGCCCTTGGGGACTTGGTAGTAATATGAATGTGGTGCCTGCTCCTATTTTTCCCCAATCCTGTATCAGCCGTACTTTTTCCGAGACTATACCACGCCACATTCCAAGCCCATCTCCCCCTGGCGCATTTTGCTTCATGCTCAGAGATCACTTTGCGACCCTGGGACATTTTTGCCTGTTCCATTTTTGATTGTCCCCATGTAGCAGAGCTATTTGACTTTGGGGCTGAGATCTATCTCAGGTGCCTGTTTGGGAACGCCTGAGCCCCTCGCTTGTGAGATCCTGCGAGATCATCTTGCAAGCACTCATCATACACTGCCGACTACAGATGCGTCCTCACCATAAACTTTGGCTTCCCCCATTCACAGACTGGTTCTACAAAAACGGAAGCCTTATCCTACCTTTTGCAACTTTTTTTTTTTTCTCTCCTTCCTGTTTTTAAGACTGTCAGATAGACTGTGCCACCCTGCCTTGCAGCACAAAGACAGCTGCGGGGCATTTCGTGTGTGTTTGTGTTCTGTGTTTGTCTGTGGTCGTGTGTCTGTTCTTCCCTTACCCAGGTACATCCTGGAGGTCGGGTTTTTGCTCTGGGAAAACGCCCACCCGTTCTTTATTTTTGGATCACGGAGTCGGTCGGGTTTGGAAAGCTGACGCCGCCGGTCGTAGATGCTCAGATGGGGACCCTCCTGCCCTCCATTCTGCCATCCCTCCTGGACCTCCCCTCCCCGCCTTTGATGCCTTTGATGATGCCATCTTCGTGATGACTTCGCTCCGCGGGTTCGATCGATGTGGGCTCCAGGATCCAGTGATGTCAGCCTTTTCACCCAGCCTGACCCGTACCCGCGACCGAGAGGGAGTGAGGCCTGACCGGTGACGCCTTCTGCCCTCTGCTGTAGATTGCCCCTATGCCTTAGATGACTTCACCCTGGACGGCGGGCGACAACATGAACCTGACCTGTGGTCACCGCATCCTTGCCCATCCTTCCCCAGATGACAGCGTGCGTTTGATACTTCGGAGGGTCCCAAAGCAGCCTGCGGATTCACTTTCAACTCAGGTTGACAGATTAAAATCCTGTCTTCCTGTCTCTCATTTCCTTCTTTTCTTTTCTTTTCTGTTTGTTTCTGGGGGGAGAGAGTGGGTCTGAAACAGCCACTGACTCTTGTTTTGGATTGCGGCCAACAGACTTCACGTCTGCAATTTAACCCCTTTTTCACCGGGACAGAGACTTGGGGTTTAAATACTGCTTTCAGACCTTCATTGATGCCTGTGCGCGTGCCCTGGATCACCATGAACTTGTGTTGCCACACACACACACACCAGCCTCCCAGCATCCAACAAGTGAGCGCTTATTTTTTTTTCTCCTGCGCACGGTAGGCTCCAGAGCAACTTTAAATATTTACATTACCCTGGGCTCTATTATGATAGTGTTTATTGTCTATTATTGATAGTCACTGTGAAAACTCTTACTGAAGTGCTTCTCTGGATGTGCCTTTTTATGTAATGATCATGCTTGGCCACTGAAAATGCTTTTTACTCACAAAGCATTGAGTGCCAGAGATTATGACTTGCCTTTCTATGCAATTTGTATTGAATGAGAGACATTTTGGTGCCCATGGGTGTTCACGAGCCTTTATACCTAAGAAAAAAGTGGCTTTATGAAGTAGCTATATCTACATTATTTTCTTCACCAAAGACACTGATGAACTAATCTTGCCCCCATGTTTACGGGGCAGATTTTTGTGTGTAAACTATCAGCCACAGAGACATTTCTGACCGGATTTCAACGGCTCATTCATGACTTTACCATGAGAATGTATGGCGCAAGGTGGGTTTTCTAAGCACCATCTAGATGTGTCTTATGCCTTTTTCAGCCTTCATGATATGTATATTACCTTTATTTAGTATCATTGCAAATGTCTATCAATTGAGAATGCACACACAACTGGGTGATTCTGCACAGCCTGCTATTATCTGAATTTGAATGCACACCACACACACCTAAATAAGGTTGGAAAAAACCTAGCAAAGTAGCCTGGCCCACATATTTCCTTGGTGGGCTAAGAAGGGCATATTTTCCTTATAAGTATTTGGTTTGCAAAATGAACCTACAGTGTTGTGCTTTGTTAGAATTCAGGGTTCTCAGCCTGACTACCAAACACACAAACACGATATCTCACATGTGCACTGCTGTGGCAGGCAAATTAATTAGGGTTTCATGATTGTCCTAAAATAAGGTAATGAACAAATCTGCTGTTTAAAGCATGTTTAATTATCGCTTTGGGACGGGGATCGTGCTTTCCAAGTCTATCACAATATTATCAAAATTCTTATGCCAGCCCCCTTCAACAGTTGAGAATTTGGGATCCTTGAGAAGTGTACAACATGGCCTGGGAGGTTACCTGATACTGCTGTGACCACGATGCATTTCTCCAACAGGGGAAACTTAAATGCTGTGGTCCATGGAACATATCCATCCATTGCAGTCTGTGGGTCCGACCAGGGGGGAGTCTTCTTACATCCCAAGCATGGCAACACTTCATCTGTTAACTTAACATTTTACTCTAGAAAGTGCCCTAGTGGATTAAGGGGCGTTTCTTTGTCATTCACCTGTTCAAATGCGTCCCCCTGACTTGAGACGCCACAAATCATTTTATGATAATTCATTTTCTTGAACTGTGCCTATAAGCCCCTTGGGGAAAAAGGACTGAGAATGTTTTTCTGACTGCCCTGCCTAAATTTTTGTCAGGAAAATAGAAAGTCCTTCCATGAGCCATGAAGACCATCTCACCCCAGGAATGACATAGGGGGGGCTCACGCAATGTTCACACTTTTGTACATATACCTTTGATATGTTTTGTTCGTCCCTTACAAGTCCATGACGTTTTCTGGGAAATTTACTGGCATAAATTTCCAGAAATCCGTTCAGGGCCGAGTGTAAGGGAGGACATTTGACTAATTATATATTTATAAATATATATGGCTGCTTCACTAACCACAGGTATGGACAAGCCCTCATGTATTCAACAACAATGTATTCTAAGCAATACATATATATATATAGCCACACTAGTGACACGAATAATGTAGTTATATTCACTTAAGCACTCCACGTATATATATATATATATACATATATGTATCACATACACATGTATCTACAGTTGTATTCTTGTAAACTTAGAATCTTTGGTCAAGCCTTTCCGGCTAGAATAGAGAAAGGAACTTCCGCAAAGTCAGCTAAGGCAATTATGAATTCAAGGATCCAATTAAGTTCCTAAGCTTTAAGGATCACACACTAGCAATTAACGTGTGTCCAAGGCGTACCAGGGAGGCCTTATCTCAGCGTCTGGTGTTCGTAACTGTCAAATGTCCAAAGACATAAGGATGATCCTACCCTCCCTGCCTGTGAGGGGAGGAGATCAAACGTACCAGTTAGAACTTTTAGGCAAGTGTCAGGAATACAAAATAAATGACCAAAGATGTCAATTAGTGTTTGATGCATGTAACAAATGTATATGACGTAAATTCGGATGGGCGGAGAGGAAAAGAGTGCTGGAAAAACCTTATAAAAATATCTCCTTTCGTTTTCTGGGTGGACTTCTCACCACCAAAAAGTGTGGAAGTGCCCTGACTGATCAATCAATAAATTCTTTTCTCGTCTCCTGAGACTCAGACTGGTCTTTTGCAGCCCATGAAGCGCAGGCACGCTGGCACGGGACCCTCATAAATTTAAATTCCTTACACTTAAAGTATCTATGTGCGTGGCTAGCTCATTGGTTGAGGTCTCTGCAGCGTGAGAGGTTGGAAGTTTTAACTTTTCACTGTGCCTCCTTGAGAGGGGCTGTACTCCTTGATCCACAGGGTCCCTTCCAGCGTTGAAGCTCTGAGATGATGATGATGATGATTCTGGGCTCAACGCTTGAATTGTCAGCTTCTCTCTTGGCTCACTTTCTCTGTTTCCAGGTTCCAGAAATGCAAAAGTCACATAAATGGAACCTAAAAACTTGCTTATTTTGTGTCTTAAAGTTTGGGCACTCGCCATCTCCTCCATCCACTCCCATCTAGTGTCTGGGTTTACCGGTTCAGAGTGAAGGTGCCTGAAAATGTGTCGGGCTCGACCGCCTTCCATCTCTGACCTGACCTGCCTTTGTGGCATCACAAAATCCACCCTCCTGGTCTGAAGAACTAACTCACGGAATCACAGGGTACCTGCTGACCTGACAACAAAGCCATGGAAGGACTTTTTGACCATGAGGGATGCATGTAGTGGTGGATGATGAACGTGGGACAAGGGTAGCCATTGAGCATGGCCTAATCTTGGCCTCCAGCTTGAGTTCCACAGAGACAGTTTACTGGGAGACCTTCTGTGCCGGACTGGAGACAGTATACAGCCATCACAAGTGGCAGCCATCATGTAGCGTTATTTACCATGAATTCTTCTAATCACATTTCGAAACCACCCACGTTGTTTGCCATCATTAGATCTTGTGACATTCAATTCATAGTGACTGGCACTATGTGATGAAAAAAAATATCCAATGTGGAGAAAGCACCTCCCTACGCTCAACTTCATTGGTTTTTCTATTCACTCCTTGAAGTCCTAATTTCATTACTTATTTATATTCTGCTTAGTAGTGTATGTTTATACGGCAATATAATTTGTTGGTGCGTCTGACAAGAATAAAGAAAGAAGTCCTAGCAGCCCCTTCAAGTCATTTGAAGTTGTACGGCCCAGGCAAATGTAGCAGCACCTCAAAGAAAACTAGGGGTCAAACTAAACCAAAGGTTTATCATAGGTGTTCCTTCAAAGGATGAAAAAAAAAGACATCTTGTTCTCACAGTCTCCTGATTTTCTTCATCTAATGTTCTTACATTTCTTGTATCCATTCAGGCATTGGAATCCGTTGTGTGGAGATCAAACTAGTGGAGAGGAACGGGATTTTTGAATTACACGGGCCACCTATTCATAATTCCACATTCTGTGAGTTCTACTCGACTTTCATTTTTGAGACATCTAAATTTTCCTCACTTTGGAGAACAGGCAAAAAAAAATAGGGAGAAACTAGTACCATCTGGTTTTCCTTTTCAGAAAGAAAGTTCCCACCTAGCTGTGGGGCAGAAACAGGGAGCCTTAGCATTACTAAGCCTCAGAGCTTTTCAGATAAGGTCTTTTTCTCCCAGGTTACCCAAATTTAGGGGACTGTGAACTCTTAGAATGAGCAATTATGGAATCTGTAATCTAAGAAATCCAAACATCTCATATTTACATCTATGTTCTTATCCTTGCAGGGAGAATCCCAGAGCCCAGAAATATTATTTTAATGCTCGTTCTGGGGATTTGTCGTGTTCACTTAAGAGGCCAGTTTATGACTTAGAAAATATGAATGGTGATGCTTACTTCCGCCAGATTCTCTTGCTTCGTTTCTCTAAAAAGAAACTTCTCACCACCCGAGTAGCCTTGACATTTAGATAAATAAGGACCTGATGTAACACAATAAGCAATTAAAATAATATATGCCTGTGGGAGTGAACAATATGTGTTTTTACCTATTGAAATGTCACCATCTCCCAGTTTCTTGTATGAATATAGCCGAAAGCAGCGTGGGAGAGTATTATTAAATGGAAACTATGTTAACGTGTAGAGCTTTTAAATGTGTGTTCTAAACAATATGTTGAAAGGATTTCAGCAGAATGGGCTTATGAGAGGCCATGGAAACTGCTTCAGGTCAATCTAAAATAAAAAAAATACTGTAAGTCATTTGCTTATTTGACATAGGACACATTATTCAACCAATTGCAAGTTCTGGAACTTCCCAGTTAATAGAATTCTACAGTATAACATATTTTTCTGTGTGTGTCCCTTTCCTTCCCTCCCTCCAACCCCCCCCCACACACATAAAAGTATCTGAATATTATGAGAGGTCTGTGGCATGGAACACACTCAACTTCCATCCATCTTATTGTGATGTCAACACTCACAAAAGAGAATGAGGTGGCACTTTTGTCATGTGACCTTCTCCCTCCACTTAACATTTAGTGAGGCTGTAAGAGAGAAAAGCTTCTTTGAGTTTTTGGATGACCACTCCTTAATTCTGAATTCTCCAATTTGTAGTCCAAAAAACACAAACATGCTTCTATGTCATAAATATGAACATAACTAATCAAGCTACAGTTATATGACAAAAATAGTGGCATTAGAAAGAAATGAAGAGATATTGTGGATGTATGAGTTGATGGAAAAGTCAACGGTTCTCTCACCATTATAGAATCATAGACTCATAGAGTTGGAAGAGACCTCAAGGACCATCCAGTCCAAACCCCTGCCCTGCAGGAACCCCCATCACAGGATTCTTGACAGATGGCCACCCAGCCTGTGCTTAAAAACCTCCAAAGAAGGAGATGCCACCACCCTCTGTGGCAGCATATTCCACTGCCGAACAGCTCTAACTGTTTAAACTGAATCTCTTTTCCTGTCATTTGAAACTGTGATATAAGAGTTCTTTGGAACTGGGAATAAACTCGTCTGTGGAAACATCATCAACGTATGCCATCCAATCAGTTTTGATATGATAGAGAGGTACAACATAATGCAGGGCATGAGTCAAGTGGATAGAGGGATGCTCTTTTTCCTCTCACAAACTACCAGAACTAGGGGACATACACTCAAACTGAGGGCTGGGAAAGTGAGAACAGATAAAAGAAAATACTTATTTACCCAGCGTGTTGTTAGTCTGTGGAAGTCCCTGCCACAAGAGGTGGTGATGGCATCTGGCCTGGATGCCTTCAAAAGGAGATTGGACAGATTCCTGGAGGAAAAGTCCATCACAGGTGACAAACCATGATGAAGATGTGTAATCTCCAGGCTTAAAACTGGGGTACTCCAAGGGCCAGATGCAGGGGAGTGGTATCAGGAGACAGAGATCTAGTCTTGTGTGCTCCCGGATGCATTTGGTGGGGCCACTGTGAGATACAGGAAGCTGGACTAGATGGGCCTTTGGCCTGATCCAGCATGGCTCTTCTTATGTTCTTATGTTCTGAGTCTGACTTATGGCAAACACTTCCATGAGTTTCCAGGTAAAGAGTACTCAGAAGTCCTTAACCATTCCCTTCTGGGGGTGCCCTGGGACTGTGCCATTTTCGCAAGGACACACAGGCGGGTTCTACTCAAAGGAGGCACAGCGGGAGAAATGAACTCCCAACCTTTGGCTCTGCAGCTACTGAGCTCTCCAGGCATGTGGAAACATGAGACTTATTTATTGTATATGAGAACCAATTTGTCGTATGTGAGAACCAAAGAATTCTTCCATCTTCCTCCTGCAAATTACTGCTTTCTGCTGCTGATCCAAATTGTGCTGCACTTGAATTTTTTTGCAATCTCTTTTGTTTTTTGTGTTTTTAGTTTTGACTGAAATAGAATAACATGGCCACCTCTTCCACAAATCATGATGTCATATATACAGTAGTTATTTATCAGTTTTTGAACAAAGGGATTAACCAGCGTTCCTGTGCCGGGAGACTCCAACAACATCTGCCACCCCCACGCCTTTTGGGTGAGAGCCAGAAGGGGCTGCTTGCAGCTTTTCCCTGTGGGTGCTGTTTGGCTTTGGAGTCCCTGCCGTCTCCTCAGGACCAGGACCCTGGGACTTGGCTGCCTGGACTCCCCACACCTCCCTGCTTAACACCAGCCACCTGGCCCAGGGAGGAAAGTGCTTGAAAAGGCCGGTCTGCCAGGGACTGTCGGACCAGCGTTCCTGTGCCGGGAGACTCCAACAACATCTGCCACCCCCACGCCTTTTGGGTGAGAGCCAGAAGGGGCTGCTTGCAGCTTTTCCCTGTGGGTGCTGTTTGGCTTTGGAGTCCCTGCCGTCTCCTCAGGACCAGGACCCTGGGACTTGGCTGCCTGGACTCCCCACACCTCCCTGCTTAACACCAGCCACCTGGCCCAGGGAGGAAAGGGCTTGAAAAGGCCGGGCTGCCAGGGACTGTCGGACCAGCGTTCCTGTGCCGGGAGACTCCAACAACATCTGCCACCCCCACGCCTTTTGGGTGAGAGCCAGAAGGGGCTGCTTGCAGCTTTTCCCTGTGGGTGCTGTTTGGCTTTGGAGTCCCTGCCGTCTCCTCAGGACCAGGACCCTGGGACTTGGCTGCCTGGACTCCCCACACCTCCCTGCTTAACACCAGCCACCTGGCCCAGGGAGGAAAGGGCTTGAAAAGGCCAGTCTGCCAGGGACTGTCAGACCAGCGTTCCTGTGCCGGGAGACTCCAACAACATCTGCCACCCCCACGCCTTTTGGGTGAGAGCCAGAAGGGGCTGCTTGCAGCTTTTCCCTGTGGGTGCTGTTTGGCTTTGGAGTCCCTGCCGTCTCCTCAGGACCAGGACCCTGGGACTTGGCTGCCTGGACTCCCCACACCTCCCTGCTTAACACCAGCCACCTGGCCCAGGGAGGAAAGGGCTTGAAAAGGCCGGGCTGCCAGGGACTGTCAGACCAGCGTTCCTGTGCCGGGAGACTCCAGCAACATCTGCCACCCCCACGCCTTTTGGGTGAGAGCCAGAAGGGGCTGCTTGCAGCTTTTCCTTGCGGGTGCTCTTTGGCCTTGGAGTCGCTGTTGCCATCAAGTATAAGAGATAGGACCCACAATAGAACTAAGGGAACAGGAAGGGGGGAGGGCAATGGATGGGGCAGCCATTGGAATTGTTCTGGGTAGGGGAAGGTATGGTGGTAGGAGTGGAACATGCCCGCCTAGGAGAAGAGAGTTTAGATACCTCACATCTATCCCCTCTTCTGGTTCCACCCCTAGCCAGAAGGAATCAGGTGACCATATCAGTGAGCCCACAAGCCACACGGTGCTGTTGTTGAATGCCAGGTCGGTACAAAATAAGACCGCCCTCATCCACGATGTTATTCTGGATGAGGGTGCCGACTTGGCATGTATTACCGAGACCTGGGTGGGAGAGGAGTATGGTGTTCCCCTCTCCCAGCTATGCCCACCTGGGTACTCGGTCCAGCACCAGTGTCGCTTGAAGGGTCGGGGAGGGGGAGTTGCTATAGTCTATCGGAGTTCTATCTCCTTGACAAGACTTCCTGTCCCCTTGGGAGGAGGCCTGGAGGGCCTGTACTGTGTGTTGGGCTCACGAGACAGATTGGGGATTCTGCTGGTGTACCGCCCACCCTGCTGCGTACCAACAGTCTCCCTGCCTGAGCTGACGGAGGTTGTCTCGGACCTGGTGTTGCGGACCCCCAGGCTGTTGGTACTGGGGGACCTCAACATCCATGCTGAGGCAGCCTTGAATGGGGCAGCTCAGGACTTCATGGCTGCCATGACAACCATGGGGCTGTCTCAATATGTCAACGGCCCAACGCATGAGAAGGGCCATACTTTAGACCTGGTCTTCTCAACGGGATTGGAGGATGGTGGTCTGGATGTGGAGGGGTTGGTTCTAATTCCATTGTCATGGTCAGACCACTTTCTGGTCAAGTTTAGGCTATTAGCTTCTTCTACCCTCTGCAAGGGTGGGGGATCTATTCAGATGATCCGCCCTCGGAGACTAATGGATCCAGATGGTTTCCTGAAAGCTCTGGGGGATTATCCATCTGATATGGTCGGCGCTCCTGTCGAAGCTCAGGTCACCCTGTGGAATAGGAAAATGTCCCGGGCGGTTGACACGATTGCACCTAAGCGCCCTCTCCCCTTACGCAGAGCCCAGACTGCTCCTTGGTATACATCTGAGCTGCGGGCAATGAAGCAGGAGGGGAGACGGCTGGAGCACAAGTGGAGAAAATATCACTGTGAGTCCGATCGAACACGGCTTAGAGCCCATTATCGGGCCTATTCTGGCGATACAGTTTGCGAAAAGGCAATATTTCACAAACCGTATTGCTTCTTCAGAGTGCCGTCCAGCAGAGCTGTTTCGGGTGGTCCGGGACCTTCTTCAACCGAGAAATACGATGGAGGTTCTGGACCACTCAGCAGCCCGCTGTGACGAGTTTGCTGTCCACTTTGAGGAAAAAATCGCTCAGATTCGCAGGGAATTGGACTCCACTATTGGTGCAGAATCAAGGGATGTGTCCAGTGTGCCGTGCTTAGGTCCAGTATTATTGGATGAGTTTCAATTATTGAGACCCGAGGATGTGGACAGGGTGCTTGGATCTGTCCGTGCTACCACTACGCCACTTGACCCTTGCCCTTCTTGGCTAATTGAAAGATCTGCCAGGGGAATTCGCACCTGGGTCCAGGAAGCTGTAAACGCCTCATTAAGAGAGGGAGTGGTCCCCACCATCTTGAAAGAGGCAGTGATTAGACCACTCCTTAAAAAACCTAACCTGGACCCAGGGCTGGTGGTTAACTACCGTCCAGTAGCGAACCTCCCTTATTTGGGCAAGGTGTTGGAGCGGGTGATGGCCGGGCAACTCCAGGCACTGCTGGATGAAACGGAATTTCTGGACCCATTTCAATCTGGTTTCAGGCCGGGTTTTGGTACAGAGACTGCCTTGGTCGCCCTGTATGATGACCTCTGCCGGGAGAGAGACAGGGGGAGTGCAACCCTGTTGATACTCCTGGACCTCTCAGCGGCTTTCGACACCATCGACCATGGTGTCCTTCTGGATAGGCTGGCCAGGTTGGGAGTTGGAGGCACCGCTTTGTGATGGTTCCATTCCTTCCTGGCTGACCGTGTCCAGAAGGTGGTGCTGGGGGACAGTTGCTCTGCCCCGTGGCATTTATGTCATGGGGTTCCTCAGGGCTCTATACTGTCTCCCATGCTGTTCAACATTTACATGGAACCACTGGGAGAGGTCATCAGGAGGTTTGGGCTGAGGACTCAGCAATATGCTGATGATACTCAGCTCTACCTCTCATTTTCCACCAATCCAGGTGAGGCGGTTTCTGTGCTGAACTCGTGTCTGGGCCAGATAATGGACTGGATGAGGGTTAACAAATTGAAACTCAATCCAGACAAGACGGAAGTGCTGTTAGTGGGTGCTTCGCCAGACAGGTTAGGGGGACACTTCCCTGTTCTGGACGGGGTTTAAGGGACAGGGTCCGCAGCTTGGGGGTGCTCCTGGACCCCGGTCTAACTCTGGAAGCCCAGGTGGACACGGTGGCCAGGGGTGCCTTTCTCCAGCTGCGGAAAATATATCAGCTACGCCCTACCTGGATGAACGGAGCCTCATAACAGTTACGCATGCACTGGTAACATCCCGTATTGATTACTGCAATGCGCTCTACATGGGGCTGCCTTTGAAGACGGTTCGGCGATTGCAACTGGTTCAGAATCGTGCGGCGCGGCTAGTAAGTGGTGGGGCCGCTAGGGATCACATCACGCCGATTCTACGTAGCCTACACATTGGTTACCAGTTGCTGCCCGAGCCCAATTCAAAGTGCTTGTTTTGACATATAAAGCCCTAAATGGCTTAGGACCTGGATACCTGAAGGACCGCCTCCTTCCATATGAACCTACCCGGCAATTAAGATCAAGCCAGGGGGCCCTCCTGAAAGAGCCATCCCTCAAGGAGGTGAAAGGGATGGCTTGTAGGAACAGGGCCTTTTCGGCAGCTGCCCCCAAGCTATGGAATGCCCTCCCAAGTGAGATCCGCCTGGCGCCAACACTGATGACATTTCGGCGCCAGGTAAAAACCTTCCTGTTCCAGAAGTTTTTTAATTGATACAATTTAGATTGTGGGTCTTCTGATGGCAATTTTAGTGTGATGTTTTAGTATAAGGTTTTTATTGTTGTTTTAATTATTTATTGTTGTTTGATGTTTTTAACTGTTTTAATTCCTTGATTGTAAGCCGCCCAGAGACCTTTGGGTAGTGGGCGGCATATAAGTTGTAAAAATAAATAAATAATAAATAAATAAACTGCAGTAGCAAGTCTTTTGTAACTTGATGTTCTCCTTTTTGAAAACATATTTTTGAGTTCTTTGCAGTTACAAGTCTTTTGAGTTCTTGGCAAAGAACTGGAAAGAGGGAGATTGCATCAATTGTGATCATTGGCAAGATGGTACTCCAGGTTCCTTTTCTCTGTGCCAAGCCCCACCTCAAGGTTTTCCAGGACTTGTAGAAAGACTGGATTTTCTGGCACTTTTCTAAGTCATTAACGGTACAAAAAAGCGCCATGTATTACTGTGATTGGTATCTTTTAGCCACGGACATCCCATTGAGACTCTCCAAGTCTTATTCTTTTTCATCTATAATTTGAAAATGCTTCTGAACTTCCAGAAATGATCTCAATTACCACAAGGACCCGGCATTTATGCCTCATCACAGCCATTTTGTTCCACTGCCAATCAGTGGACATCTTATATAATGAGTGTATCCCTGGTTGGCAACTACTCTCAGAAATCTCACAATACTTTTTCCTTATTTGGTTCATCAGAGAGGCTATTGTCTTGCTGACAGACACCTCCCTGGCTCTGCTCTTTTCGACACCCTCTGAGTTAAGAGTGTAAAGATGATGCCCTTGAAAAAGGACCAGCCCTCCAGATGTCAAGATTTTGCTGAAGCAAACTCACATATTGAGAAACTTACCAGGATGCTTTGCCTAAGGCAGGGGTGTCCAAATTTTGGCCCTCCAGATGTTTTGGACCACATCTCCCAGAATTCCAAGCTTGTATTGCCAATGACGAAAGACTGTGGGAGTTGTGGTCCAAAACATCTGGAGGGCCAAAGTTTGTACACCACTGACCTAAGACATCCCTTAATTTTGCCATTGCATACACTCATTCTTTGTTTCCAGTCTCTTTTGTCTAGATGGCAGGAGTGGTTCAGTCCCCCTAGGTCCCTGCCAGGTAGCCAATGCCAGTTCTGAGATGGACTTCCCTAAAAAGAAATGGAGAGTCTTTTTTTCCTTTCAATGTTAGTACATTTTAATGCTGCAGAATTACTCCTAGAGTTTGACACAAACCAGCTCATCCCAGCTTGTCCCAGGTTGTAAAGGCAACAGCACAGATGCTGCTGCTCCTAACCCTGGCCTCTTCAGCTGATCAGCCACTCACCAGGCTTAGCCTGTTGCTTCTCCCACCTCCTTGGCTAATCTCCCAGTCATGAGCAAGAATACAGACTTCTCTGCCCCACTTTTTGTCTAAGTGGAAATGAGGTCTGGTGAGTGAGTGATTAAGCCACAGAAAGCGGGTGAAGGGAGCAGCCGACCCCATGTCACCGCCTTTGACAAACTGGGACAAACTGGGCTTAATCTCAAAACATGTTTCCATGCCTGGAAACCCAGAGAAACAACAACTGGCATCCCTCCTTGGTTAGTTAGTTGCCCTCAAGTTGGAACTAATGTATAGTGACTCATAGTGTGGAGTCCTAGCTCATCATCACTATATCCCCTACCACCGGGCACCCCACCTTATGTACATTTCACCAAAGAAGACAATATGCATCTCCAAAGAAGAGGACCATGGTTTGCATACATTGGCAAGTCCTTTGGTCTCTTTACCTCTAAATCAGACTAGAGTGGCATTAAAAGTCCAATAAGCAACACCTTAGAATCATAGAGTTGGAAGAGACCTCAAGGGCCATGCAGTCCAACCCCCTGCCATGCAGGAACCTCCATAACATTACTCCCAACACATGGCTACCCAGCCTCTGCTTAAAAACCTCCAAACAAGGAGACTCCACCACCCTCCATGGCAGCCTATCCCACTGGCGAACAGCTCTAACTATCATGAAATTTTTCCTATTGTTTAAAGTGAATCTCTTTTCCTGTAGTTTGAGACCATTGCCCCACGTCCTAGTCTCTGAAGCCATGGAAACCAAACCAATGCCCTCTTCAATGTGACATCCTTTCAGATATTTAAAAACAGCTATCATATCCCCTCTCAGCCTTCTTTTTGTAAGGCTAAACACTCCCAGCTCCCAAAGCCGCTCCTCATAAGACATTTCTTTCAGACCTTTAACCATCCTAGTTTCCCTCCTCTGGACTGGATAAAGGTTGTGAACATCCTTTTTAAATTGAGGTGCACAGAACTGGACACAGTACTCGAGGTGGGGTCTGACCAGAGCAGAATAGAGTGGTACTGTCACTTCCCTTGATCTAGACCAGTGGTTCTCAACATGTGGGTCACCAGGTGCTATCTTCCAGCCATGTGTCTCATTCAAGGAGAGGGCTGCCATCTGGAAGACCTTTAAACCGAGGACTGCCTTGTGCAGCGGTGGACACAAGGTCACCCTATGCAGATGGCCAGTGATACCTGCTAGAGTCTGAATTTGGAGGTTTTCCCATTCTGGAGCAGTTAAGTGCCGAGCAGGGACTGAGGCAACCAACATCCATCTCTACTGTAGGGTTGGCTCCTCATCTCAATTAGATGGCTCCTCACAAGGAAAAGCTGATTTATGCAACTCTTGGGCCACAGTGAGTGCAAAATTCATGCCCAGATCATCCTTTAATCTGAAACAGCACATTTGACAAGGGATGGGATTGTGGTGCATTTGCGGTCCATTCAAGTATGAATATATTCATTTCACGTTTTCCAGAAATGAATAATGGCATACGCAACAGAGACTTTAAACTGGCTAGGAGAATTTGAATTATATCACACAACGTGTTCTCTTTTTTACTGTAGGATAACGATTAAGGGATTTAACATAAATTACTATATTTAAAACAGCAACAGCCGAGAATTTTTTGTTGTTGTTCTTGTGGATTAATGCTAAGACTTTATTGGCCTGAGAGTAGGACCGATGAAACGGTATACAAAGGGCAAATGACAAAAGATGAAGAAATCATAAAGGACATAAAATGCAGAATGATGCAATACTTTCTTTCCATAATGACAAATGGAAAGTAACGGTGGTTTCACGTGACCATTCAAGATAAAATAAACAGAAGAAAAAATGCGGAAAGGAGGGGGAAAAACTTACTGTTTTATGAACCCTGGAGTCTTGTTTGGATGTGACACAACTTTATTGTTTAGGGCTGCCACGTGCAGAACCAACATAGCCACGGTGGTGTTGAGTCTCCAGAAGAAACCAGGAAAGAAGAGAGACACTTGCCAGTTGAAGCCAATACTGGCTGGTGGATAGATACCAGAAGTCAGCCTCTTGGTGTCACTCTAGTACAAAAGATCAGGCTAGAATTGTAATTCTACACCACTCAATACTTTTTTAAAAAAGTGTTGACTATCTGATTCTTATATTTCCTTTTATATCGAGAGCATATTTTACCAAAACAAATTCTGGGTGTGCCCAACCACACTTGGCCAATAAAAGTATTCTGATTCTGATTCTGAAAGAAAGAAAGAAAGAAAGAAAGAAAGAAAGAAAGAAAGAAAGAAAGAAAGAAAGAAAGAAAGAAAGAAAGAAAGAAAGAAGGAAAGAAAGAAAGAAACTTAATTAATTGTCACGAGTCACTTCTACAATCTGGCTGTATTTGATAGTCATTTATAGTATTTGATCAGTCATTTGATAGCTCCCCTGTAGTGCAAAGTCATTATTGCTAGTATGTCTGAATCACTACTCACTGGCACTGGTGTGTCTCCAACTCCAAAAGCATTGCTTTTTTTTTTCTTCCAAAGAATAATCCATGATTTTCAGGTAGCATCCTTCTCCTACCACCACAACTCCTTAGAATGACAGCGTACAATTTTTCATAGAGAACTAGAGAAGCTCAGTGGTTTGGTATTTGGCTGCAGAGCCAGATGTTGGGAGTTCAATTCACCACTGTACCTTCCAAGAGTAGAGTAAGCCAGTGTAGCCTTGGGCAAGTTGCACAGTTCCAGAGAAACCTCAGAAGAAGGGAATTGACCAGGCAGCACAGGATTTTTATTACTTGACAACAGTTTCTCCCCAATTGTCTTCTTCCTGGTCAAGAATGCAAGCCAAGTCTTATCCTTCCTTCCTTCCTTCCTTCCTTCCTTCCTTCCTTCCTTCCTTCCTTCCTTCCTTCCTTCCTTCCTTCCTTATCATAGAATCATAGAACCATAGAGTCGGAAGAGACCTCAAGGGCCATCTAGTCCGACCCCCTGCCATGCAGGAACCCCCCATCACAATATTTCTGACAGATGGCCATCCAGCCTCTGCTTAAAAACCTCCAAAGAAGGAGACTCCACCACCCTCCTTTGTGGCAGCATCTTCCACTGCTGAACAGCAATAACCTTCACGGAGTTCTTCTGAATGTTCAAAATGGAATTTCTTTTCCTTCCTTCCTTCCTTCCTTCCTTCCTTCCTTCCTTCCTTCCTTCCTTCCTTCCTTCCTTCCTGCCTTGATCTTGGCTTTTTGATATTCTTGATCTTGAAATTCTCCACTCTGTTTAGGGGCAGCAGCACTGCGCCTGTCTATGTGTGTGCCGGTGTGTGTGCACAATATTTCAACACATTTATCCTGGGAAAGAAAAGTTCTTTGACAGATTCTTGAGAGCCAAGCTCATGAACTGCAGCAGGCATCCCACATGGCTTTCTTTTCCCCTGACATGTTTTGTGTGTTGAGATTAGACACGGCTACAGCAACTTTTGTGAGCAGTCCAGCTGCTTTTGTTTCCTTTATCACTCCATCTATTGTTCCTCCAGGCCACTGGGCAGAGAAGAAAGGGGGAGGTGGTGGAGAGTGATGAGGTTCATAGTGAAATCTGTAAAATAGACCTGGTTTTGCAGGGTTACGAGTGCGTGAGAATTGGGACAAGCCACGTGTAAGTTTATTCTGAAATGATTTGACTAATGAAAAGTGGAGGATGTTTCAAACTACAATAAGACCTCTCCATGGGGGATATCATAGGAACCATGCAGACAAGGTGATGGTCCAAAGAGCAGCAATGATTCCTGTATTGGTCCAGGATGAGTTCCCCAGAAGAGGAACAAACAGGAATGGACAATGAAGATGGCGGCCACTGGATTAATACCATCCATCACAGAGTGTCATCAACTAAAAGCAGGCCACGTTTGCTGGTTCCAGCCTTCAGGATAAGACATGTATTGCTATTTATCACTCCTTCCGCACTTAGGAAACCTGGGGTGATGACTAATGTGATCTGCATTTAGATTTCCAACCTCTGTACAGATTCTGCCAGGCTGTCCAGTGTCAACCAGGGAACTCTTCCGAGATCAGCGCTAAGCCTGATCTGCTTAACGTGGGGCCCCAGGGAAGGTCTACAGCTGAATGGAGACAGGAACAAGGCTGCTGAGGCATGGGTGCAAATAAACTGTCACTACTGAACCTTCCAGCAACATTTGCAGTGGGCTCATGGGATGCCATGTACCTGTTGAGCTGGAAGCTTCCTTTCTAAACAGGACACCAGGCTACAGCTAGGCAGATGCTAGGTCATGATGATGCCTTACCAGATGGGCTATTTCTTCCAGTGAGGCACATTTATATATCTATACTGTGGGTCTATCAGGACAATCTCTCAGAGTGGAGAATTATGGGATTTGTAATCAATTCCCCCAAAAAACTCCCATAGCTAACAATTCCTTGATAGAATGCCATCTGTCCTCTGCAGGATTTATTAAGGAAGGTCAGAAGAAGCATCAACCTGGATGGGATAATTACAATTAAGAGCATAAGAACATAAGAACAGCCTACAGCTCATCCAGTCCAGCATTTTGTCTCATACAGCGGCTCACCATTTGCTTCAGGGTATTCCCAAGCAGATGTCTTCACCTGCTTATGATTCCCTGCAAATGGCATTGAGAGATATCCTGCCTATCTCTCCAATCCAAAGGTTGTCCTTAGGCATCCATCATGATAGCCATGGAGACCCTTGTTCTCCATGAACTTGTCCAATCCTTTCTTAAAGCTGTCAAGGCTGACAGCTGTCACCACTTCTTCTGGCAGGGAGTTCCACAGACCAGTGATCCTCTGGGTGAAAATATACTTTATCTTATTTGTTTGAGATCTAGCACCCAAAAAGTTTCATGGAGTGCCCCCTAGTTCTAGTGTTGTGCAATACGGAAAACAGAGAACGGCAGAGAATGGCATCATTCCAAAACAGGACTCAACAGAAATGACAATAAGCTGCTCAATAATTGGCACATTCCAGCAGATGCTTTTTTTTTAAAAAAAAGGGGGTCCAATTTTTTTTCAGGAATCCAGGAAATTTTGCAGATGCTGAGGTTGGGAAGGATCTTTTCAGCATGATTCAGACAATCACAGAGAACGAGACATTGCCTGAGCACTCGTCAAATCTCTTGTTTATATTTGTAAGACAGTTCAGGATTAGATGTCAGAGGGGTAGAGCCACAGATAATGGGAATAACAAAAAACTGGCATAAGAACTAGAGATGGGCACGAATCAAAAAAATGGTGTTTCGTTTGTCGTTTGTCGTTTAGGGGGTCCGTTTAGGCTTAGGCTTAGGGTTCGTTTTCTGCTTTTTCTGATTGAATTTTTGCAAAAAAAATTGTTTTTGTTTTCATTTGTTTAAAATTAAAACCGACTCTTTTTGCAAGAAAAACCCACTTTCATTACCATTTATTTCAATTTTTTTGTGATTTTTTTTTAGCATTTAAAGCAGTTCAATGTATTGCTGCATGGCAAATGGATGCGCCCTCCCAGCCTAACCAGCAGCGCAGCAGTAGCAATAGCCAAGGAGGACGACAAAATTTCTGGTGTTTCTGTTCATTTCGCCGCTTTTCATTTTAGAGACAAAATTCGTTTGTTGTTTTGTAACGGATAACGAAAGTCGTGCCCATCTCTAATGGGAATAAAGAAAACTGAAAATGGAAACGAAAAATTGTTTCATTTTCGTTTTCGTTTGTTCGTTTCTGTTTTTCGTGAATTTTTGCAAAAAATCGTTTTTGTTTTCCATCTCTAATAAGAACGTAGGAAATAATGCCTAACTCCCCAACCCAACCTACCAACCAACAAACAAGAGCACCCCAACAACAACAACAACAACAACAACAACAACAACAACAACAACAACAACAACAACAACCAACCAACCAACCAACCAACCAACCAACCAACCAGAAGCCAGAAGCCAGAAGCCTGCAGTGCTATTCAAGACTGACATATCTCTGTTTCTTGTTGTAAGAGAAAAAGGCAGCATTCATATGGTGGTAGGTTTTTATGTACAGCAACCAAACAGAGAGAAATGTTTGGAACCAAAGACACCAACCAAGGCACAGGATCAGCGCCCAAATTCCTCTCACTGCAGTATGACTCATATTTGTCACACCGAGACTTATTTGACTGGATGGTAGTGATGAGAATAATGAAAACAAAAACTATTTTTTTCTTTAATGCCATGACATTGTGACAATTCCATCCAGGTTATATTCGTTCTTGAAGGCTTGCCACAGGAAAGAGATAAATGCCTGTAGATGGTTTCACTAACAATGAGGCCCTTCTGGCTCAGGCTCCAATTAATAACAGGTCTCATTGGGGGTCAAGCCCTGGGGTATCCTACTTAGGAAGAACACTATCCATACATAGGCATGTCCAGACTTTGGCCCTCCAGATGTTTTGGACCACAACTCCCACAGTCCTTTGTCATTGGCAATACAGGCTTGGAAATCTGGGAGTTGTGGTCTAAAACATCAGGAGGGCCAACGTTTGAACATGTCAGTGGCAATAGAGCTGAGAACTGTACTGTTTTGGACTCTGGTTCCCAAAATATTCCAACCAATTCTGGTCACTGACTGTAGTAGTAAAGAGGATCTGAATGATGAAGTCCATAATGCAAAATTTGGTATGTCGCTGATTCAGAAGTAATTTGGATGGAATGTTGAAGAGACTGCATCTCTCCAGGAAAAGCCTCTAATTGGACCAACAGGAAATCACTTAATAGACTTTGAAGTCAAGTAGGGAGGTCTAAGAACAACCAAGTAAAATGAAGATGCTTGGATACAGGACAAACGTTCTCTAACTGTGGACACATTTGAAGCTTTTGCAACTGTATCTCATGTGGATAAAATGGTACGGATGGGATTCTACCTCAGTCTGCTGCTTCTTTCCTCATCAGTGTCTTTGTGCATAGAATGTATATATTTTTAAAATAAAACCCACAAATGAAATCTAAAAACAAGCCAGTAGTGATGCACACCCCCGGAATTGTGTGATTAGTGTTTTTGCACACAGTAACTGGTTGGAGGTTGGAGCATCTCCAAAATACCAACAAAGCATTGTTTTTGCACACAGTAACTGGTTGGAGGTTGGAGCATCTCCAAAATACCAACAAGGCAGCGTAGTCCAGCTCCTACCAAAGGCTAGTGAAGAGAAGGGAGGTGTAGAAATGGCAAAATTGCTTCCCCAATGTGTGTGTTTTCCATTTCCATATGGTGTTGGAAAGAGAAGGCAGGGCCATTCTGCATCCTCTGAGCTGTCCAGTTCTGGAAACTAAGCAGGTTCACAGCTGTTGAAGATGTGGACGAGGAACCATCAGGAAATGCCCAGGTTTGCAAGCTGGAGGTTTGCAGGCAGGAGGAAGACAGAATGCATCTGTGAGCCACTGCAGTCACTCCTAATGACCAGTACTGCTCCAGGTGGACCAGTGGCTTTCATCTGTATGAGGACATGCCTTGTGTTTCTATGACTGGAGAGATCTGGCTTCCACGGTGGCTTCAAAACAGGAATTATTTGCATGCCAGTTTTCCTTGGGACCTTGTGTCATGATGCTGCTGTTCTGGAAGATTACTTGACACTAGAGATGGGCACGAAATGAGCAATTTTTCATTTTTGTTTTCATTTTTCATTTCGTTACGCAACGAAAACGAAATGAATTTTTTTAAAAACAAAACAAAAATAAAAAAGAAACGACCAAATTTGTCGTGTTTTTTGTTTTCGTTGCAGCAGATGCATTGAACTAAAAAGAATGCTAACGAACCAGCAATTTTTTATTTTTGTTTTTGTTTTTTCGTTTCATTACCTAACAAAACGAAAACAAAATTTTTTGCAAAAAAGTCACAAAAATGAAAACGAACCGAAACGGACCCCTAAACGACCAAATGACAAACGAAACACCATTTTTTGAGTCGTGCCCATCTCTACTTGACACTGCAAGGAAACAGAGTTTCCTCTTTTAGAGCAGAGATCCTTGAGGGTTTGAGATCCTTGAGGTTAGCAAGCTTGGCAATGCAATATCATTCAGAAGTCCATTGTCCTGCTTATGGAAGGTGTGTTCAGAGGAAGCTTCACGGGATAGTGGGGCGTAAGATCCATGGGGCTAGCTTGAGATATGGGACTGCCACCAGGAAAAGCAGTCTTTCCATAAAATGAGGGAGCAGGTGGGCAGAAGCAGCCCAATACCTCTTGATCTGCCATTTCACTCTGGATATCATCTAATTTTTCCTTTCCACGAACAACCATGAGTCTAAGATATTGTGTCTGCACACCAGCCCTGAGCTAGCCCTGTTTTCTCTTAGAGTTTGTAAACGTCTGTTTTCTGAGTGAGGAGAGGGAGGAAAATTAGACCCTGTTTGAACTTTAAGTACAAAACAAACACTTTTTATTTGTAGGAGGGAGAAATTATTTTCTGAGCTTATCTGATTTTACCAACCAGAACAACCCATTCAGCTACTGAAATTTTTGGGAGCTGCCCTGGACATCTGCAAAGAAAACTCCATTCATACCTATAGAGAAAGGGTGTCTGTGGCGTTTCCCTCTTTGTGTTGAAAAAAAAATTAAATGGGTCTATGTAGATTGATGGTTTGTGGACCAATGAAAGAGTTTGGGGGGAGGAGCCTGGGGGAGTTTAAGTCTCAGCCCAGCACTGAATTGGTCAGATAGGGAGCTACACCTACTGAGGAAAAAGGTAGATGTGGACTGACTGAGTAACAGACAGGGAACATACACAGTATGAGAGAGAGAGAGAGAGATGGGGTCTGAGAGAGAGTCAGATAGGGTCTGACTGAGAGACTGTTAAAGACTAGAGGGAGAACAGATAAGATTTTAGACTTTCTGTGAGGAAAACTAAGTAATGGGTGTCTATAAACTGTAAAACTGGGTGTGGACGTGATCAACTTTGTCTATAGCATAACGTTAGTGTGTTTGAGCTATATTCTTTGTTTTGTTTGTACCCAAACACGTTACCCTTTATGAGTTTGATTCCTCTTTGTAATAAATAAACTTCTTTTTATCTTTATTTACCATATATACTCGAGTATAAGTTGACCCGAGTATAAGTCGGGGCCCCTAATTTAAACCCAAAAAACTGGGAAAATTTATTGACTCAAGTATAAGCCTAGGGTGGGAAATGCAGCAGGGCCTGGCAACTCCTCCTTTGTGAGCTGTGTGTGTGTGTGTGATGTTTAAAATGACTCTTAGCCACCGAGGCTAGTGCTTGAGTTGGTGGCTAAATGTCATTTTAAACATTGTTTTAAAATGACTTTTTAATCATGGGGGGGTCAGAAGAAGTGGCGCACAATGTTTAAAATGACTTTTAGCCACCGACCCAAACTTGCCTCAGTGGCTAAAAGTATTGACCCGAATATAAGCCGAGGACCCCCTTTTTCAGCCCAAAATTAGGGCTGAAAAACTAGGCTTATATTCAAGTATATACAGTAATTTAAAAGCATTAATTGACTAGAGAAGCTAGTTGGTGGCAGTGAAAGAGCGAAATTAGAAGCAGTGTTTGTCAGTAGTCTGCGAAAGGGCTGGGGGCAGAGCACGGCAATATTATAATGGCCTCCTCCAAAAAACACAATGCACACCTGTGTACCTTTGTCCTAGCTACCAGTAGCACTTCAGGGCAGTTTTCCATTAGGTGGCTGGCATATCATGTTGAGCAGGATATGCACTTTTTGAGGCTTCTCATTTGGCTTACAAGGAGTGGCTGAAAGGTGTTCTAAATCTGTTTTCAAATAGACTTATTAATTCTTTTAGGAAGACTGAAGCCTGTAGGGCAAGCAGAAACAGTGTCTTAATAGACAACAGAAAACCAGACAGCTTTCGCGCTCCTACCTCTGTTCTTCTTGAAACCCTGTGCACCTGTTTAGAATGCAGATAAAGCCGTTCTGCAAATAGCCAAAGTGTGATGATTAAATAGAGATTTTATATTAAAACTGACCAAGAAGGACGGGAGCAGATTGTCTCTAGGAAGTGAGTCATAAGCTATTGACGTTTCTGTCTGAGAAATGATGTCAGATCATGACGCCTCTGCATTTAGGGTGGAATACACGGCATTCTTGAGTCTCCAAAGCTACACTTGTGCCATTCCTTTAAGACGGCTGCCTGTTCACTGAATGAAGAAGATGGTTTGGCCTTCTAATGTCCCCTTGCTGTGCAGAAATCAGAAAAGAAATGTTTCAGTGTGCTAATGAAAAAACCCATAAATATGTTTTTAAAAACTTAAGGATGTTAATGTGGAGATTCAAACTTGATGTCTTCTGGCCATCAATGGTTACAAGAAAACCACTGCCTCTCTTGGCTGGGATGGGATGGGGTAGAAGATCCCTACTGTATGGGACCAATGGATTGCAAATACTTTTCTGCGCAGCGATAGACACAGCCTCCCAAGGGTCTATTGGATCACAATTCCCTTCAGCCCCAGCCAGAAAACCAGCAGTGGGGACAAGGGGATCGAAAGGAAGAAACCAACTTGAGCATGGATGGTTTAATGACACATAATAGCCCTCTACCAATCAGTGGAGGTCTTGGTTACTGCTTTAAATAAAAGAGGCACTTTTTCTTATCTGCATGGAGCTGTTTCACTCAGTATTTGTAGTTTGTGATTTTTGAACATGGAAATCTAGCAGTGGGCAGAAAGATGATTATTCCCAATGGCACAGTGTCTGTAAGTGATGCACTGAAAGAGTTTGTTGCTTGCTGATGCTTGTTTAGAAGTAAACCATTTGCATGGAAGGAGAAACTGTGACAACTATCTCAATGGCCGTTACTTCACAAAGTGCCTCGCTTCGAACCGACCTTGCCTTCGCTGTGAATTCGGAGGCGGTCACGTGGTGGTCACGTGTTCTCGCTTCGCTCCCGCCCCTGTTTCTCAGTACTCACGAGCTGCAGTTTTAGGACCGAGTCGAGCACAACCTCACGTGCTCCCTTCGCATTCGCATGCCACTTTTCAACGTTCCTTATTTCCCATCCGTCCTTTAAAAAAATACCTACCGACGGCATATCGATGCACTGATGCTGGACTGTCAGTTGCAATGGCTCTACTGATTTCAACTGTTTCCTGGCATCATTGGCAGCCCCCCCCCGCCGCCGCCGCCGCCGCTACTCGGGGGGAGCCCCGCATGGCACAGCCGCCCGCCCTCCGCCGCTTGCACGCTGCCTGCCCCGGGTGCCCTGCTCTGGCCGGGCAAGGCAGCAGCGGCTCCTCCTGCTCCCGCCGCCGCCGCCGCCACTACTCGAGCAAGAAAGTAACAGTGCAAAGCGATGAAACGATATAGCGATGCATCGATATCCCTGTTTGAATATATTTTTAAAAAAACTTGAAATAAAAGCCAAAAACCGAGACCACACGTCACGTTGGGAGCGAAGCGAGATGCGAAGCCACTGGCAGGGGAACCACTCACCCCGCTTGGAGCACGGTAAAGGGGGCGTGGTCGGGGTAGCATCGCAGCCAAAAAGGAGGAGCGTGCGGACTGAAACGATCGATTCGCACAGAAATGAGGGCTTGCCGCGAAGCGAGCGGTTCGTGAAGTAATGGCCAATATTTCACTCGGAGACATTTGTAGTAGAAGAGATAATAATGTTTGTATTCTCGAAGGCTTTCACAACTGGGAGTTTATAGTTGCTGTGAGTTTTTCAGGTTGTTTGGCTATGTTCTGAAAGTTTTTCGGCCAAACAGCCCGAAAAACTCACAGCTACAATAATGTTTCATTGCACTTGTGAACAGACCAACAGCAAAGGAGCAAACCTACTGACTGCCTCCAATGGACTAAAGAGAGGGGAAAGGAGACACCAGAGAGAGAGAGACAGGCCTTCTTTGAATTCAGAGGCAGAAAAGGAACAATTGGTTAAAACTGGGTAGATTGACAGTCACTACAGCCCAGAAATTTCCCTTTCAACCAAATCTACTAAAAGCAGCCTGCAAGGTTGCAAAAAGGAAAAAAAAATATCCCAACCACCACCACCTCCCGAAACATAGTCTGTTACTTTTACTCCCCCACTTTAATCTGTTCCCAACTGGCTATACCTAGTGGATGTACTGCATTTTACCCCATTGCCCAAATGGAGCACATGGGTCTTCTGCATTAACCTCCCTGCCCCAAGCCAAACAGGGACTTGTACTTCTCAAAGATGAGAAGTGTCTCTTTGTTTGAAGGGTGGGGTGTGAAACCCAATCCTTGACTTCAGATGCAGCTTTACCAAGAACGTTACATCTAAGGATCATCTCCTGGCAAACCACATCTTTTGCCATGTTTGGACTTTTGGTAGATGCTCCGAAGAAGTGGGCACTGCCCACAAAAGCTCACAACGATGCCCCCCTGGCTTGTATTTATATTTTGTCATGGCCACATGGCTTTTACTGGGATATAGAGATGTCCCCTTGGGGCTGAGACAGTAACCCAGCTGGCAGCATGGGTAAGGCCTTTGGGAATCATTAAACCTCTCTATCTGAGCGGGGAGGCCCCGAATGGAAAGAAATGAATTCCATAGCCCACATACTCAGGAAGCCAACTTGGTCTGTATCTCTCCCCCCAGATCAGCCAGGAAGCCTGTGAGAGGGAGTTGCAGGACACAGTTGCCTGTTATAAGGTTTCTATACACCAACTACTGACCAGCCCAAGACCCTGCAACTCTAGATAAGGCTTCCCAGGAATTCACCAGCTTACCTGACCCCTAGCACATAGGCCCTGTCTCCACCCCTTGTGATGCTTGGCTATTGCAACTAATAAAAAGTCTTGCACCCAGGCTAGTAGTAAGAAGAGCTGCTGCATAGAACCTGGCCTGCTGGAACCCACCAATGTGTCCATATGTGTAGTCATTCCCACCCTGGGACTCCCATGGCCACACAGTTGAAGTGCTGAAGTACTGTATTTGAAAGGAAGAAGAGATTCCATGAGTATAGTAAAAAATCCATGATTAACTGCTGGGGGGGGGGGGTTCAAGTAGGAAGCCATGTTCGTCTGTAGCCACACGAGAACCCTGTGATCATATATAAGATTAACCAGCTTCATTTAACTTTCATGAACTGCAGGTGGGCTGCAGTCAACAAACATGTAGGCCAAATAAAGCTATAAAGGTGCCTCTGGAATCATTATTGTTTCTGACTGAGGTATGAAAGGATCAAGTTGATGTTTCCACACTGAACCCCCACCAAACAGGGTAGCTGGCAGTGGGGGAAACTTCTGTCATGGATTCTGGAGACCACCACCACCCTTCAAGTAGATAGTCTATGTGGTTCCCAATAGGATGTCGCCAGCTCTATCAGCTTCAAGGTTTACCTGCTTCCAGTCCTAGTTATTGAAGTCTGAAGGGCCAGTTACATCCAGCTGAATGATGGATCCCATACTCCATGGTCTTCAATACAAGTGAGCAAGAGAAATTGTTTATTTTCAAGTTAGACTTCTCTAGAAACTGGTGGTAACCATGACCGGCCCAAGCGATAGACAGAGTGAGGCACTTGCACTGGGCCGAAGCTTTAAGGACAAATGAGTTACAGCTATTTACTGTATATACTCGAATATAAACCTAGTTTTTCAGCCCTAATTTTGGGCTGAAAAAAGGGGCCCTCGACTTATATGCGGGTCAATACGTTTAGCCACAGGGGCAAGTGCTTGAATCGTTGGCTAAAAGTCATTTTAAACATTTTGTGCCACTTCTCATGACCCCCCCCCCCCGCATCACGGGGGAGCGGTGCGTGATGTTTAAAATGACTTTTAGCCACTGACCCAAGCACTTGCATCAGTGGCTAAAAGTCATTTTAAACATCACACACCACTCCCCCAGCTCACAAAAGAGTTGCTGCCAGGCCCTGCTGCATTTCCTACCCTAGACTTATACTCTAGTCAATACGTTTCCCCAGTTTTGGGGTGCTAAATTAGGGGCCTCGACTTATACTTGGGTCGACTTACACTTGAGTATATACGGTAATTGGTCTTTAGGGCATTTCAGGAACTGGAGAAGGTCATCCTTCTGCCCTGTTCTGCTTGCTTGTATGTCAGAAACATGTGGTTCTTTTTGGATAATCTACACTTCCATTTGCGTGGGGCACCTTCCTCCCTCCTTTTCCAGCCCTATCCAGACGACCAAATGTCTCTGGCTGACCTTGGTGATGGTACATGCATCTAAATCACAGGAAGCCCGCTAATTAAGAGAGATCTTTCTGCCTCTCCTCTTCAGAAAACTAACATAATTGCTAAATTGTGTAACAACATTTCTGTAATGAGGTATTGGCTCCCCCTCCCCAACACACAGCTGGGCCTAAATGGGGAGAGGTCAGAGCAGGTGACCTAAAAGCTTCAAGCGTTTGGCTGTTTCTATATGATTTATTGGGTTGTATTTGTTTTAAGGAGATCCAATTGAAAAATCCTAATGGCTTTCAGCACTATCCTTTGGAAGCCCATGGAGAACAGATCTTAAATAACAATGTTTTTTTAAAGGGCCTCTAAAGAACAGAAGAAGAAGGGTGGTGTGATATAAGTGACAAATGGGTATAAATGGCATCCAGGCCCGACTGACTTCAGCACCAGGCAGAACAACGTGCCTGCCTCAGGCAACAGATGTTGGGTGGTAGTAGCAGTGGCTTCCCAGCTGTAACTTCTGGATGGTCTCATTTCTCTGGGAAACGATTATATTATTTTATATTATTTCTTTTTGGATTTATATACGGCCAAGCTTAATTCCAAGAGCAACTCTGGGTGGTGTACAAAAAGGTTAGAAAAATAAATAAAAATAATATTTATATATCCTGAGTAGTGATAAAAACAACTAAAGTAAACAAATTATAGTTGTCGGGTAGACAAACAGATAGTCAGGCCAGGTAGTTATGTCGGTGGTGAGTAAAATGCAGCTATATATGCATGCACTCTTTTCCAGCCCTCCCCAAAACTAGCTGCTTCTCCAGGGTGGAATTGGGCACTGCCCCATTGCATCTGTTAAAGTACATTAGCTCTCCCTGAAAATATCCTTCCCAGCTCTTGGTATGTAATATCTCCAATACCAGAGATATTACAGTGGTACCTTGGTTAACGAGCAACTTGGATTACAAGCATTTTGATCAACGAGCAAAAATTTCTGAAAAAATTGCCTTGATTAACGAGCAGTGTCTTTATATAAGAGCACCCTTGTGTGTGTCATAGAGATGGGCACAAAACGAACAATTTTTCATTTCCGTTTTCATTTTTTCGTTTTGTTACGTAATGAAACGACAAACGAATTTTGTCTCTGAAATGAAACAAAACGAACAGAAACACTGGAAATTTTGTCGTGTGTTTCGTTTCCGTTACTGCAATATGAGTGAATTGCTTAAAACCCTTTAAAAAATCACAAAAAATGAAATATATGGTAACGAAATGGTAACGAAACGAACGAAAATGAAAACGAATTTTTTTCAGAAATTTGCGAAAATGGAAACGAACTGAAACGGACCCTCCAAATGACAAACGACAAATGAAATGCAATTGTTTTTATTCATGCCCATCTCTAGTGTGTCACATAATCAAAAGTGCTCTAAGCCAGGGCTGTCCAAACTTCACCCCTCCAGATGTTTTGGACCATAACTTCCAGAATTCCAAGCCTGTATTGTCAGTGGCAAAGGACTGTGGGAGTTGTGGTCCAAAACATCCGCTGGGCCGAAGTTTGGACACCACTGCTCTAAGCCAATGGCATCTCTCTCTCTCTCTCTCTCTCTCTCTCTCTCCCTCCCTCCCCCTCCTGCTGGAGGTGCGTGATCAGTCTGTTTCAATTCCTGTTTCAGGCAACAACAACAGTAGAGTTGAAGAAAGGGCAACAGGTTCGGTAAAGATACGAACAGTTGCCACCCTGAGCAACCCCTGTCCTCAAAGAGTCCACCTCCGTGGAGCATCTCCCCACTATTCCTGCCATCACCACTGCTGCCAGGATACCCCCACCCCCCATAGCCTCATTTTTTAAAAACAGCCCCCTTCACGGGGGCTTCCCCCCTCTCTTCTGCACCTGCCACAAAGATTTTCAAATGCAGGTTAATTTGTTGCATTATTCTTTCTACGGCATTTTATGTATTTAGCATTTTGTATTATATTACAGTATTGTAATCATTTTATATAAATATTTTTGGGCTTTGGGAGTTTCCATTATTTCCTGTGGGAAATATGCTTTGATATACAAGTGTTTTGGTTTACAAGCAGAACTGATTATGCTCGTTAACCAAGATACCACTGTATATGACTAATCTGTTAAGGTGATGTTGTCCTGTGTAAATGGGGTTCAACAGAGGGAAATGCAGAGTGGTGCATCTAGGTAAAAAGAATGAATTGCACAGATATAGGATGGGAGATACCTGGCTGGAACATAGCACCTGTGAAAGGGATCTGGGAGTCTTGGTGGACCACAAATTGAACATGAGTCAGCAGTGTGATGCAGCGGTCAGGATAGCTAACTTGATTCTTGGTTGCATCTACAGCATAGATCAAGGAAAGTGATAGTACCACTCTATTCTGCTCTGGTCAGAGCACTGTGTCCAGTGTTATGCACCTCAATTTAAAAAGGATGTTGACAACCTTGAACGGGTCCAGAGGGGGGCAACCAGGATGATGGAGGGTCTGGAAGAAATGTCTTACGAGGAGCGGCTTAGGGAGCTAGGAATGTTTAGCCTTACAAAAAGAAGGCTGAGAGGGGATATGATAGCTATGTTTAAATATTTGAAAGGATGTCACATTGAAGAGGGGACTGGTTTGTTTTCCATGGCTTCACAGACTAGGACGCAGGGCAATGGTCTCAAACTACAGGAAATGAGATTCAATTTAAACATTAGGAAGAACTTCATGACAGTTAGAGCTGTTCTGCAGTGGAATGTGCTGCTATGGAGGGTACTCAAGTCTCCTTCTTTGGAGGTTTTTAAGCAGAGGATGGATGACCATATGTCAGGAGCACTGTGATGGGGATTCCTGCATGGCAGGGGGTTGGACTAGATGGACTGAGGTCTCTTCCAACTCTGTGATTCTATGATTCTATACTCCCCCTCTATTCCACGCTGGTTAGGCCTCATCTACAGTAATGTGTCTGGTTCTGGATTCCAAGAAGGATGTCAACAAACTGCATCAGGCTTAGAGGAGGGTGGTGAAAGGACTGGAAGCCAAACCCTGTGGGAAAGGCTGAAAGAATTGGGCATGTTTATTCCTCAGAAAAGTAGCTGCCTAGATGCCCTAAGCACATCGCTTTCAGAAGCTAAGCAGGGTCAGCCATGGCTAGTACCTGGATGGGAGATCACCAGGAAATACCAGGTGCTGTAGGCGCCTGGAGTAGGAACTGGCAAGCCACTCCAGTATTCCTGCCAAGAAAACTCCATAGACATGGGGTCACAAAGAGTCAGTCACACACACATTCTTGAGAAAAGGGGGGTGAGAGGAAGATAGGAGAGCACTCTTCAAATACTTGAAAGGTCATCCTACAGAGGAGGGGCAGGATCTGTTCTTGATCATGCCTGAACACAGGTCATGTAACAATGGGGTCAAGTTATGAAAACCCAGCTTTCGGCTGAATATCAGGAAAAACATTTTAACTGTTAGAGTCATATGGCAGTGGAACCAATGATCTCAAGAGGTGGTGAGCACTGCTCCAACACTGGAGGCATTCAAGACAAATTTGGACAATCACCTGGCAAGTCTTCTTTGATTTGTATTCCTGCGTGGAGCAGGGGGTTGGACCCGAAGGACGTTATCTGCCCCTTCCAACTTCACTATGCTATGACTCTATGATTAACAGACTGGCTGCCTGTGTATGTGTCGAAGGCTGATACTTCACGTCCATCTCATTGCTGTTCGCGGTCCCACTTGGGACCAGTATGAAGTAATCTAAATGCATGTCCATTGCGGGATGGGGAGTTCATCCCAACCACGCTGCCTGAATTGGGATTTAAGCAGGATGAGAGATTTCCCTCCCTGGCCTTGGGAATCTGCTCGTCACACTTCTCGTTCCGAGATGAGTGCTGGTGAGGTATGGCTCATCACACAATGTGCCATTCTCCATCTAGTGGCAGGAGTGTGAAGTGCCATTCACCAGTACATTCCCTATGAAGTCAGCAATGCAGTGCAGAGAGATTAAAAGACAAATGCCTCAAACTTAGCTCCATAACGCATTGAAGGCAAGGCTTTGGAAAACCGAAACATCAAAACACGGAAGGTCGGGCCGAAAAAAAATGGAGCACAAAGGCATGGAATTTCACATCTCATTATGGAATGAGGATGTGCAGTAACAGTCATACCGGTATCATCCATCACGTCCGTGCGTACACGGGAACAGGGACAGAACTGGAAGAAGTCCACTGGACCGCGACCGACATCAACATGCAATGAACTTCCTCCCGGGACGAGAGTGGACGTGAAGTAACCGTCTAAGATAGCAAAGGTTGTATATCAGAAATGTGAAGAAAAGGGCCCTTTTCTATTTTCAGCCTCCCACCGTTCAAGCTATCGCCGTGCCACTGGCTTCTAATATCCAAACAGAGAGAAAAATGCACTTCCTCGTGAGATATCATGTATTATATTTCCACCACACCCTCCTTGCTCATCTTCTCCCCATCACAGTGAAAAAGCTCCCTGTGTTCTTATAAGCTCAGTGTCTCTGATCATTCTGTCCCCTCTTTTTCATCTCTGCGAGATATTTTAGAGGCGATGCAAGCAGAAGTGTACACGGTATTCCTAGCACAGTCCTACCCTGCTGTTCTTGTTACATGCTGTCAGGTCACTTCCTACACACAGTGACCTTCCAAAATATCAGCTTCTGAAAAGTTCTATCAGGGCAAGCTCAAGACTCCAGTTCCTTTAGCCATCAAGTTTTTCAGTCTTCCTCGTCTCTTGCTGCCTTCATCTCTTCAGTCCCACCATGACTTTGTGCCAAACCTTGATGGTTACCACCATCTTCATTGTCCTCTTAGAACTGCACAGCTGGAAGGGGTCCTATGGATCACAGAGTCCAGTCCTTCTCCAGGAGGTACATTGGGGAAATCAAACTCCCAACCTCTGGCTCCCAATCCAAGGACCTGGATGCAGGTAGGTTTACTTTCCATTTGGAACACAGGTCAGAGCATAGTGCCTAGGTTGGGAGTTCGATTCCCCACTGGGCCTCTTTGACAGGGGCTGGACCAGATGGTCCATAAGGTCCCTTCCAGCTCTACAATTCTATGTTGTTGTTGTTGTTGTTGTTGTTGTTGTTGTTGTTGTTGTTGTTGTTGTTGTTGGTGGTGGTGGTGGTGGTGGTGGTGGTGGTTGTGGTTGTGGTGGTTGTTGTTGTTGTTGTTGTTGATGATGATGATGATGATGATGATGATGGCGATGGCGGCGGCGGCGATGGCGACGACGACGACGACAACAACAACAACAACAACAACAACAACGGTGGTGGTGGTGGTGGTGGTGGTGGTGATGATGATGATGATGATGATGATGATGATGATGATGATGATGATGATGATATAATAAACCAGCAAAGTTCTTCTCTGAACAGCATGGTTCTCTTCCCTGTTCTTCTATGAACAGTTTGTGGTTCAAAACAATATATGAGCCAATGTTCTTCTCTTTTCACTTTCATTAAAGTGCCCTTTTTAAAAAGTCACCATGAGTGAGTTCTGGCAAAAGAATTTTTTACCCCATTGGATTTACAATATATCTAGGGTCAGGGTCAGAAATAAGATTAGCAGGAGAATTAGAGTCAGGGGAAGAGTTAAATGCACACATTATGCATTTTCTGAATGCCACAGAAAAGCCTAGTATCTCTCATCCATCATTCACACACAAAAAAGAGATTTTTGATTCCTGTCTTTACCACTTGCTTAAAAATCACATTGGGCATATTACATCTGAGGGGTGGAAAAAAGTACCACAAAGGGTTTATCGGGGCACGTTGTGTTGCAAAACTCCTTTTTGTCTTTAAACAGTAACAGCAACAACATTTTATGTGGAGCTAGTAGTGGAAACCTGAGATTTAAACTGAGGATGCATCTGTCACATGGTGCATTCCTCTCCGCATTAATGGTAAGTTTGTTTTGGCTTCTTTTTTCATGTCATTTCTATTCTCTTCCACTGTTCCATGTCAGATCTTTAAAATCACGTGAGAGCTACCCTGGTGGCGTGTTGTGCAATGGCTTGGCTGCCTCTGTGACAGATGATGATTTAGGGGTGTCCATGGTCATGCACAAGCTGTTGTATGCTTTAATAACACATGTTGTCCTTGTTGCAACAATAAAATTACGATCTTTGGAATTGATCTGAATCAATTGGATGGCCGCATAAATAAAGCAAGATCATGAGAATCATTGCACAATTTCACAAAGAAATAGGAAAGGTCAGATCAAAACTATGAATAATGGTGTCTTGTTGGCATGTGCAGCTGTTGTTGCAGGGAGTAAGTGAGGATGTCCAAAACATTGGCCGTCACTTCACGAAGAACTTCTCTTCGCAGCGTGATTGCCTTCGCTATGAATTCGAAGGCGGTCACGTGGTAGTCACGTGGTCTCCATTCGCCCCCACCCCTCTTTCCGTGTCCTCACCGGGCGAGGTTTTAGGGTCGAATCCAGTAGTACTTCACGTGCTCCCTTCGCATTCGGAAGCTTACTTGCAACGTCCGGTTTCTGCTTTCTTTTATTTTTTTAAAAAAATTACCACGGCGTATCGATGCATCAATACCCGGCTGTCATTTGCGGTCAGAGGACTTGTGGGCGGCCATCGTGTTTCCCTGAAGCAGAGCTGCTGGGTTGGTTTTTTGGGGGGGGGCGGGGCGGGGAGAGGCTTCTCTCAGCTTCATCGCCCTGTGTGCCCCCCCGCCGCCGCTCTCTGGGTGGGCGCGCGCGGGGTGTCTTGCAGCGGCGGCACCGACACCCCCTTCCCCCCTCCCTCTGCGGAGCCCTTCGCCATCCCTTGCCAGCGGAGGGGCTCTGCTCACGTCACCCGGGGACGCTTGCCCCCCCTCTGTTGCCCCTGCCCCGTGTACAGAAGGCAAGATCAAAAGAATGGGTTAACCGAAATATCTATGCATCGGCATTTCGGAGAAAAAGTAAGTTAAAAAAAATAAATATACTTTTTAACTGGCCACACGTGAATTTGGATACGGCGGGATGCGGCGAGGAGATTCCCGGCCTCCGGCAGGGGAATCTCTCGCCCGCTTGGAGCACGGTTTAGGGGCGTGGTCGGGGCGTGGTCGGGGTGGCGCCGCATCCAAAATGGAGGATCGTGCGGACAAAACCGACCGATTCGCGCAGAAATCACGGCTCGCCGCGCAGCGAGAGGTTCGTGAAGTAACGGCCATTGTGTCTTTTGTTGTATAGCAATAGGAAAAACAGAGCAGGATGACCATGGGACAGAAACATGACCGCTGTTGGGCAAACAGGAGGCTTCAGACTGGGGAAGCTGATGGATTCTAGTGAGAGATGGGAATTGCCCAGGCAGGTGAGTATAAAAGGTTCCATTGCAAGGGAGTTTTGATAAAAATAACTCAGTATATGGTTTTTCCAATAGTGATGTATGGAAGTGAGAGCTAGACTATAAAGAAGGCTGATCGCCGCAGAATCGATGCTTTTGAGCTGTGGTGCTATTGGAGAGTCTTGAGAGTCCCCTGGACTGCAAGGAGATCAAGCCTATCCATCCTGAAAGAAATCAACCCCAAATGTTCACTGGAAGGACAGATTTTGAAGCTGAGGCTCCAGTACTTTGGCCACCTCAGGAGGAGAGAGGACTCCTTGGAAAAGTCCCTGATGCTGGGAAAGACTGAAGGCAAAAGGAAATTGGGATGGCAGAAAATGAGATGGTTGGATGGTGTCATTGATGCAACCAATATGGATTTGACCAAACTCTGGGAGGCAGTGGAAGACAGGAAATGCCTGGCAAGCTCTGGTCCATGAGGTCATGAAGAGTCAGACATGACTGAACAACTGAACGACTGAACAACAACAAAACGTTGTTGCACAAACATGGTGTCGAGTGACCGTGTTGAACACCAGGAGGGTTGAGCATTTTTTGGGGGTCTAAAAGGGTTCAGTGCTATAGGGTCACCCTTCTCTCACCTTGCACACAGGACCAAGGAGGCCAATGGTAGGGTGGGAGAATTCTCAGGCTGCATATCCCACTCTCAAGGTATCTTGCCTTAAGGCATCTCAGGTTCTACATCCACTGTTGAAGTAATCTGGCTTCAGGATTCAGGGCATGGTTCTCCAGCACATACGGAAGCAGCCAGATGAAGGAAAGCTGAATCACAGTCATTGTGTGAACTCATTCCCCCTTATGTTTACATCAGGGATGGAGACTCAAGATGTGGGGGTCCCAACGAGTTATCAAGTTAGGCTTAGGTTGCACAGCAGTGACATGATTCAGACTCAACACGTTTTTTTTTTTTTTATCCCCAGTGACATGAATTTGGCTCATGGCTCAGAACCCACCCACCCCATGACATACTTGCAAAGAAGTTAGTAGAATGTGGGATAGATAATGATACTGTTAGGTGGGTTGTAATTGGTTGACTTACACAAAGGGTGATTGTAAATGGCTTTCCCTCAGCATGGAGAGTGGTGAGATAGGGGAGGGCAGCGCGGTTGACAGAATTGCCCTCCCAACCATTTTCAGAGGGCTCCTGCCAAACTGTCAATGGCTGGACCCCTTTAAACCTGGCCAGTTTTAAAATGGCTCCCAGAGTCCCGGGCACCAAATATGGTGCTTCTAGGTCCCAGGGGAGCTGTTTCATTTTGTTTCATTTGGTTTCATATGAATTTATTTTAAAAAATTGTAAGAAAGAAAACAAAACAAAACAAAACAAAACAAGGGTGAGCATGAAATAAAACAAAACGAAATGAAATACTATTTTTCCGTTTCATGCCCAACCCTAGTCAGGGGGTACTTTGATGGGGTTCCTGCATGGCAAGGGGTTGGACTGGATGGCCGTTGAGGTCTCTTCCAACTCTATGATTCTATGATTCACCCTTTTTCTCTTGGGGGGGGGGTATTTTTAATAGGGACTTGGGACTTTGTACCAAAGACTAAGGCTCAGACTTGGGACTTGTCCCCAAAGTTTCATTCATCTTTTTTACTCATCATTAATACCAGCTGCAAAATGAGATCATCTGATTAGACTGTTTGGTGTAGATTTTTTTAATGGTCTCCCTCACTTTGCTAGGAAATATTCAAAAACTCCTGCTAGATCTGCAACCAGCTTGGGGAAGAAACATCTACCTTTCAGCCCCTGGCTGTGCTCTGCATCTATGCCCATAGCAGTGATGCTGTTCATATAACGTTCCAAATTGAATGAGTGCTGCATTGTGTATATTTATGCACAACTGAATTCAAAGGAAAAGAACAGGGGATTTTACTGAATGGAATTCGGAGAAAAAAGATCATTCGTGTTCCTTACTCATTCACCACACATCTAAGGATCTCTACATTTATTTGTGCATTCATTTTTGTATGATATTTGTAGATTAGCATTCAGCAGCAGCGGCTCCCAAAGTGGTTTAAAATAAAAACACATTAAAAGCAGAACTGAGAGGGAAAAGCAAACCACATCTGACAAAATTAATCCAAATGCCAATATGTAAGGAAGCTAAGCAAGCAGCATCAGGAGGATAATCAAAACAGAGCATGAGAACAAGCAATAAACAAATGAAGAGCAAGAATAATTTGTTTAATCTAGCCTCCACAAATACAACATAACCATAATGGAAGGTCTTGTCCCCACTACAAAAAAGAGGGAAGAATGTATCCACTGAACATCAGATTCTAAGGGAACTGATGTGAATTGTACAGAAATATTCATATTCATTGTGAAGACAGCCTGGGATAGAATCTAAGTCAGTGGTTCTCAACCTGTGGGTCCCCAGATGTTCCCGGACTGCAATTCCCAGAAATCCCTTCCAGCACAGTGAGTGGTGGAGGCTTCTGGACGTTGCAGCCCAGGAACATCTGGGGACCCACAGGTTGAGAACCACTGATCTAAGTAATAGATCTTAGCGGTCAATGAAGCTCTTGCCAAAATGATATAAATGGCCCGTAACTGCGAGCCACGGAGTGTGCAAATGTGTTTAGTGGAAAGGTGGGCACCAGTAGGCCTCTAAATGTACTGTGGACTGCAATGCCCATGTGCCTTCACCACTGGCAGGACTAGCAAGGGCTAATGGAAGTTGTAGTCTTTCAGAATGATCACAGTTGCCTGCTTTAGGGTGAAGAAGCTTCCTCCTGGCTTTTGCCTGCTGATGGAGACCAGACTGCAGTTCGGCTCCTCCTCTGTAATATAGCTCCTTGCGAGGTAATGAGGAGGAATAGATAGCTGGTGCCTAAAATGATTACTGGGCAGGGGGGGTGTCCCTTATGAGAAAGGCTAAAACATTTGGGGTTCTTTACTCTGGAAAAAAGGTGCCTTATGGGGGTATGATTGAGACATACAAAATAATGCAGGGCATGAGTCAAGTGGATAGAGGGACGCTCTTCTCCCTCTCACAAAATACCAGAACTAGGGGATCATGCACTCAAACTGAGGGTTGGGAGAGTGAGAAAAAATAAAAGAAAATATTTCTTTTCACCCAGCGCATTGTTAGTCTGTGGAACTCCCTGCCACAGGATGTGGTGATGGCATCTGGCCTGGATGCCTTCAAAAGGGGATTGGACAGATTCCTGGAGGAAAAGTCCATCCCAGGTTACAAACCATGATGGAGATGTGTAATCTCCAGGCTTAAAACCAGGGTACTTCAAGGGCCAGATGCAGGGGAGTAGTATCAGGAAACAGATATCTAGTCTCGTGCGCTCCAAGATGCATCTGGTGGGGCCACTGTGAGATCCAGGAAGCTGGACTAGATGGGCCTTTGGCCTGATCCAGCAGGGCTCTTCTTGTGTTCTTATGGCAACCTTCTCCTTTTCCTTCTCAGAGAAAAGCCACCCCCCTCTTCCTTTCCCTTTCTAGCTGCAGTAGAGGCATAAGTCAATGTACCATAAAGATTTTTTCCTAGATTTGCTACTGCTTGCCTGCCACTTTTTGGACACTTAGTCCTTCTAGGACTTCCAGTTGAGACACTGACATAATGTTTAGGACAGGGTGTGGAGCGTATACCTTCAGCAGCCATGTAATTCCCCACTATGCTTTCTTAACAAGGAACTGGACTTGATGATCGAAACCAGTGGTTCTCAACCTGTGGGTCCCTAGATATTCCTGGACTGCAACTCCCAGAAATCCCTTCCAGTACAGCAAGTGGTGGAGGCTTCTGGGAGTTGTAGTTCAGGAACATCTGGAGACCCACAGGTTGAAAACCATTGATCTACAGTGTCACTTCCATCTTGTCTCCAGTTGGGAGCCATAATCTAAACCTTAAACACCTGTTCATTTTTTTTTTGTCAACAGCACACATGCTTGGGTATTCTTGCAGGCAGCATTGCCAAGAAGGTCTGTAATGTTTATGGCTTTCTATGAAAATACCTGCTGCCAATTTCCAGGCAGCAGCTGTACTGTGGGTGGTAGTGACGATGGACTTCCACAATATTTTTTTTGAGACATACGTTAGGTCTTTGTGGCAAGAAATCACCTCTGTAAAGGAAGAAGGACCATGGTGGAAGTAACCCAGCCTCTGGTGGACTCAATGTACCTACTAGGAGTTGGGTTAGAACAATAATTCACAAACATTGCCAACTAGGTCATGGTGGGACAGAGAAGTAGTTCCTGCACATGAATAGTGATGGTCTGGAGAGGAGAACCTACAGTATATTTGGGGTTCCCCCCATGAACTGGAGCTTTGTGTGGAGAACTCCCATGGACAGCAACAGCTTTCTTCTATAGACTTTCTATATATAGGGGAGAGAGGAACTGGAATGATGGGGTCAGGACTGGAATATTCCCATCTATATGTGGTAAATATAAACAATTTGCTCACAGCTGAATAGATTTCAGTCTTTCTCCTAATCCTTCATTTGCATTGCTCATCTATTTTTAAAAATGGTGTTAGTGTAGATACAGAGATTAGCGCATCTGAAGGTCTAAATTACTAGATCACAAGCCATTACAATAGCATCCCTGTATCCATGGGAGATTGGTTCCGCGCTGCCCTGCATATACTGAAATCTACAGATAAGAGCGAATGCCCTCTCCATTACTCTAAAAATCAAATGTACCACCCCCCCAAAAAAAACTCCCCCCAAACCTGGAGCTGCATTTTCAGCTTTGCGGCAACTACTTGCAGCATTTTGCAACAGTAAGTTGCTTTACTGCATCCTTTTGCAGCAGTGTTTTGCTTTACGGTACCCTTTTGTGACCATGATTTATTTCATGATTATTTCATTATTTTGGGTGGCCAACCACAGGTAACTGAATCAGCGGACACAGAATCAGTGGATACAGAGGTGCTACTGTAGTTCCTTGTTGCAGCTCTGTCTTGGTCTGGAAATGATATCAAGGCTTGGGTTGATACCCCGCATCTGAGTCTTCTGTTGGTGTTAGTGATCTGCCTTTCCCCTGTCCGTCGAGCCAAAGTCTAGGCTATATCACAGAACAAAAGTCACTCTTGATCATGATATTGCAATTGCTTATTTCCAACAAGCAGCAGACTGAGATATAGGAGGTAGGATTCAGAAAAAGAATCCCTCTTTACTAGCATCACATTCGTGTTTTGTGTCGTCAAGTCTGAACCAATTTACAGCAATCCTGATATGTCTTTCAAGGTAAGCAAGGTATGTATTGCCTCCGATGAATTCCTACATACAGCTAATCCAGTCCTCTTGATTAGAGATGGGCAGGAACTACAAACATGATGATTTGTCACAATTCATAATTTGTCAAGGTTGACAAATTACAGACTATTAATTTATGGACAATTTTTGATGAACTGATGAATCGTCAGCTTGTCTCACCCCCCAAAATACCTCTCAAGCCCCACCCAAAGGTCAAAACAAAAGGGGAAAATGAGCCAAAAAAAGAAAAATAAATCAACAAATCAAGAATCAAGAAAATCGTACTGGAGTTGTCATTTCCAATGATTATGAAGTGACAAATTTTCGATGGATCGTGATTTTTAACAAATATTGTAATTCTTTTTTTTATTCATACCCATCTTTACTCTTGAGCCCTAGTGCAACAATCTAGCCATCATACCACCTTGTTTATCTACAATAATCTCAGCTAGCTGTGTTCAAACCAATGTATAGTTGGTGTGTGTTGGCCAAAAGCTCAAAACTGCTGCTGAGGGCTTGGAACAGTTACTTTTTCAACTACACATCCCAGAAAACCCCAACCATCAGTGCTAGCAGGGCAATTCTGAGAAATATAGTTTAAATTTTTCGAAGCTCGCAAGCCATTTCCCAAGTCTTCTGAGCAATCAGTCTCATCTCCATCTTAACGTATAAGGACGTTGCACATGTTGGTCCCCTGGTAAGTGTTCTGACTCTGTGTCCAAACAGAAACACAATGTTTCGTGCTAATTTTAGATAAGACATGGCACACATTCAGTGGGAAAATATGGGAAGAAAACAAGTGCATTTAGACAACATGTTGGGAACAAGAGCTGCATTTTTAAAAAGTCACTTTGTTATTTCTGGCAGGGGCACCAATTTTGGCTCAGCAATGTCCCTTTTTAGATTAAAAGCACAAAATGAGTGACAATTTGATGATGAAAATATCAAACACTGTTCAGTCATGCTTCTCATAACTGGCAAACATAGGGCATTCAATCTAAAATAAGTAGACCGCTACACTGCTCAAATCCATTGACTCTCCAAGTGAATATTTTTGCAACTTTGTTTGTGCTTTTATTTTTATTTTTTTAAATATTAATGGGGGGGAGGAAACCATACTTTGTTGGCCCCAGCATATTTTGGGATCTGATCAAAGAAAAGAACCATCACCCCACCCTGTTTGAGGAACTCAAACCACCAGGTGGGCCTGCAATTGAATCAAGTGTCTGCCTCTGAAAAGCAGCTGTTTCAGTCTACCCATTGCTAGGGCTGGCTCTAAGAGCAGAAATAGTCTAGGTTCAACAGGGAGATTCATAACTGGAAGGTGATATGAATGTCTACCATGTTATTGTCTCCATTGCTGTTTGCACCTGGGTCCAATGAACTTGACTTAATGCATCTGTTAGTTTATCTGTGGACCTACATCTTCTGGGACCAGCACCCTGCTGTGGCTAGATCTAGCCGTTCTTTGCTGTATCCTAGAAAGTGTTGGTGAAACCAGAAATGAACCCAAATCCATTCTGTCAAACCCTGGAATGGATTTTGGAATCTGGAAAGGATGCTACCATGAACTCCAGGGATGCCCAAAGAAATCTAACAGAGCACGACTTTTATTTGAGTATGTTTTCTTATTATTCTTATCCTTTTGCTCCTGTGCTTCGCAGCTGCTACTAGAATGGCCAAGTGTTCTGCTTTATAGAGGAGAGTCTTTTATTTCAAGGATTGTCAGAGGATTCTTCCACTTAAAGGTTCCTCCTGTCTGTACTTGACAGAAGAAGAAAACAAAAAGTCAAAGTTCCTCATTTGCAGGAAGTAGTGTCCTGGAAAGAAGAGTGAGGAGATTGTTAGGTTAAAGTCTGCTCACATGAATATAATGTCTTGTATTATATGACAGCAGTTCTTGCTAGAACAGAGAATTAATGCTGTAGATAAATATGTGATTTTAATCAGTTTATGTGTATAAGGCAACACAGATAACTGTTTGTTCTCCTCTCGTTTTTCCTATATCTACATGCAAATTGTCCATTCCAGAATCTTCCATCTTATATCTCTTTTTAAAGAATTCTTCCTGCTTCTTCCTCCTAATGCCATGATCATGAGCCATGATCCTATGTTTCATAAAGAAGGTGGTAGTGCTGAATTATTGTACACTCCAACTATAAAGTATTAAGTCTGTGAAGATTCTCAGTCATCCAGGTGAGTTTATCTGGAAGTTGAGTCATGGCTACTGGACTTCTTTTTTGAAAGATAGAAATGTTTCGCTGCGAAACGTTTCTATTTCTCAAAAAAGAAGTCCAGTAGCCATGACTCAACTTCCAGACATATAAAGCATTAAACTAGACTGTTTAAAGATTAAGTGGGGGGGTGTAAAATATATATTATGGAACCATTATCCAGGTCAAACATTCTGCTGTGAAAGAGGATCTGCAGAACAGTAATAATGTTGAGATTTATCTGCAGAAAGGATGCTCAGGTCAACAACCATTCTGAGCAGAACATATCTGGTTTGAATATTCAATGCTCTCCATCAGCAGCTTTTAATTCTCAGAAAAGCAACATTTTAATTACATAGAATGAAACTCTCACTGCCGCCACCACTGCTGGTCAATGTACTCAACTTGTTATTGCTAGAAGAACATCCTTTGCGTGGCTTATGGCACCCTTATAACCCAGGATTATCTATGGGTGTTTCGTTGATAGTTTTAAGGTCAGGAAATAGTGGCTGATTGCTGGGAATCTCCAGTTTTGGGGATGCAACACCCATCGTAATTTGGAAAGCTCAAATTTTGTTTATTTAAGACATTATTAAAGATCCTGGGTCAAAGAATTTGAAATGGAGCAAGCAACAAATTGTTGAGACTACCTGCTTGATTTTTTTTTGCGGGGGAGGGGATACAGGGCCCAGCATTATCAAGGACTTCCATGTGGTTGCCAGGTGAGGTGGACCAAAGCTGAAAAGTATCATGTAGACTTCTTGGTGCGAGGCAATATGGGAGCCTTGTCAATGTTGCAGCATGACATGGAGCCTGGTGTGACACATGCTAACTAGCTGCACTAGGGATGGGCACAAAATAGAAAACTGATGTTTCGTTTCATTTCATTTCATTTTGTGCCCATCCCTGTTTCGTTTCGTTTTGTTTCTTATAAATTTATTTTAAAAAATTCATACAAAACGAAACGAAACAAAATGAAACGGCTCCCCTAGGTCCTAGAGGCACCAGGTTTTGTGCCCGGGAGCCTTTTTTAAAGGGCTCCTGCCGGCAACAGAACCTTCGTTTCCGCTTGATTCCATGGGAGGAAGGAGAAGATATTAAGGCCAAAGTAATAACAGAGCTGGCGAAGTGGCTTGGATGGCAAGAACAGGAAGTAGCTGATGCAATCTCTCAAGTGTTCAGAATTGCAGTTAGACCAAAGAAATTGAGTGTGAAGAAGACACCAGGCGATGTTATTGTATCATTGACATCTATGGCCGTGCGAGACAGAATCTTGAAACATAGCTATGATAATCGGTTTGTGATTGATGGACAACAGATTCTGATATATAAGGAGATTCCTCTCCATTTTTTGAGAAGAAGAGGAAGTTATAAATCGCTGGCAGAAACGTTGAGAAGAAATGGTCTGAGATTCCGCTGGGAGTTCCCAGAAGGCCTATCCTTTACTTACAAGATGAAAAGATTTAAAATAATATCGGAGTCGGAAATAGGTAAATTTCTGAGAAAATATGGAGAAGAGCTTGGGTACAGGAAACCATCGAAAGAGGGTGATAAATCACCTGAAGAAGAAGAAGAGGAAGAAGAGGAGGAGTCAGAACTCTCTGAGGAGGAGGAAGATAAAGCGGATTTAGCTATGGCCAATATTTGAATAGAGATTGATAAAAATATTTTTAATTTCAAATTTACAATGGCGCTGAGAGTACTGACTTGGAATGTTAATGGTCTGAATGAAAAGGCCAAGAGAAACAGGATTACGCACTTATTGAAGAAAGAAAATCTGGACTTGATTTGTTTACAAGAAACTCATGTTGCAATGAAACATATGAAGATTCTAAAAAACAAAATTTTGGGACAAGAATTTGCATCGTCTGATAAATTGAAGAAAAGAGGAGTGGTGATATATGCAAAACATAAATTGGAACCTAAGTTGATTATGAAAGATGAAGAGGGAAGATTTTTGATGGTACAAATCACTTGGCAATCTGAAAATTTTTTTATTGTAGGCATTTATGCGCCAAATGAAAGGAAATCTGAATTTTACAGAGAGGTAGAACAAAAATTGTTAGATTATATGGATGAAAAACTCTTTCTGATGGGTGACTGTAATGGTGTAATGATGCCAGATCTGGATAGGTCTCAGAAAAAGAAAGGTTCAGAAGGGAAATTACCAAAATCTTTTTATGATTTAGTTGAAAATTTTGGATGGACCGATATTTGGAGACTGAGACATCCAATGGAAAAACAGTTTACCTTTTTTCTGAACCGAACCAGAGTTGGGGAGAATTGATTATATATTTGTTCCTAATGATATCTCATATAGAGTGACAAAAGTGGAAATTTTACCTAAAACGATCTCAGATCATAATGCAATGGTGATGGAAATTAAAACAAAAATGCAAGGATTATACCGTTGGAGGTTGAATGAAAGTTTACTGGATGAGACTGAGACATTGCAGATAGCGAAAAAAACCTTCAGAGACTATTTGAAAAATAACTGGAGAAGAGAAACACCAACAAATGTGGTATGGGATGCTAGTAAGGCTGTTATGCGAGGCCTCTTTATTCAAAGAAATGCGTATCAGAAGAAACAGAAAGAAAAGAAGCAAAATGAGATTTTAAAAGAACTGGTAGAGATAGAGAAGAAATTGGTGGAGAAGCCAAAGGAACAGAAATGGATTCAAAATTAAAGATGCTTCAAACTCAGTTGTCGATGATTATTAACCAAGAAATTGAGTGGAAGGTAAAGATGATGAGACAAAGAAATTTTGAATCGGCAAATAAAGTAGGGAAGTTATTGGCTTGGCAGCTGAAATGGAAGCAAAAACAAAAGGTTGTGAACAAATTAGTGGTAGACCAAAAATTAGTGGAAGATCCAAGAGAAATTGTAAAGGTGTTTCGGAATTTCTATAGAAATTTATACACGAAGAAAAAAGAGAATCCGGAACAGATTGATAGATATTTGAAAAAGAATGGATTGAAAAAAATCTCAACAAACCAAGTGTCGATACTGAGTGAGAAAATTACCCCACATGAAGTACAAAGTGCAATAGAGAGGGCGAAAACTGGAAAATCACCGGGCCCAGACGGTCTGACTGCAAAATATTATAAAAAATTGTCAGAAGAAATGTTACCAATAATGGTGGAGGTTATGAATGAAGTTCTAGAAAAAGGAGTCATACCCAACACCTGGAAGGAGGCGTATATAACACTGATTCCAAAGGAGAACGCAGATACAACAGATGTTAAAAATTATAGGCCCATTTCCCTTTTGAATGGAGACTACAAATTATTTGCCGATGTTTTGGCTAATAGATTAAAAAGGGTTTTAAATGAGTTATTACACAAAGATCAAGCGGGGTTTCTTCCTGGCAGACAGATGAAAGATAACATGAGAAATATAATAGATATAATAGAGTATCTAGAAGTCAGGAAAGAGAAACAAGCTGCCTTGATATTTATTGATGCTGAAAAAGCCTTTGATAATGTCTCTTGGCAATTTATGAAGAAGAATTTGGAATATATGGGAGTGGGAATAAAGTTTTGGAACGGTGTTAATGCAATATATAAGGAACAGAAAGCAAGTTTATTGATTAATAATGTGATAACAGAAAGTTTTCCGATTGGGCAAGGTACGAGACAAGGGTGCCCATTGTCTCCATTGTTATTTATTACTGTATTGGAAGTATTGTTAGTCAAACTGAGGGACATGGGGACAATTAAAGGTATATGTGTGGGGATAAGGAATATAAATTAAAAGCGTTTGCTGATGATTTAGTTCTGACGTTAGAGAATCCAAAAGAAAGTATTATTGAGATGATGAAAATAATTGAGGAATTTGGTAATCTAGCCGGTTTTAAACTAAATAAGAATAAAACGAAGGTTTTATTGAAAAATGTAACAAAGAAAGATTGCGAAGAATTTGAAAAATTGTCCGCCCTCTCAGTGGTGAAAAAAGTTAAATATCTGGGAATCAACTTATCTCTTACGAATTTAAATCTCTTTGAGGATAACTATAATACGGTATGGAACTTGATTAAGAGAGATCTGGAAACATGGAATAGATTGAACTTGTCGTTGATGGGAAGAATTTCGGTGATAAAGATGAACGTGCTACCAAGGTTGTTATTTCTATTCCAAATGATCCCAATACTTAGAGGAATAGGCCACTTTAAGGAATGGCAGAAGATATTGTCCAAATTTGTCTGGCAAGGTAAAAGACCCAGAATAAGATTTAAATTACTAACAGATGCCAAGGAAAGGGGAGGATTTGCCATGCCAGACCTGAGATTGTACTACGAAGTGGCCTGTCTAGGTTGGATAAAAGATTGGATTACTTTAGCTGATGAGGATCTATTGGATCTAGAAGGTCATGATAACAGATTTGGTTGGCACGCTTATCTTTGGTATGATAAAGTGAAAGTACACAAAAGCTTTATGAATCATGTAATTAGAAAGTCATTACTTCAGGTCTGGGAACGGTTGAAACCCCTTTTAGAGAGACATACACCGAGATGGTTATCCCGATTGAGGCATTGGTGATCAAGAGGAAAGATAAAGAAGGAGTGGGGATCACCTATGGTGATGTGTTATTCTTTTCAGAAAAAGGTCCTAGACTGAAGTCTTATGATATATTGAAAGAGAAGTTAACAAGCTGGTTTCAGTACCATCAACTAAATGACATTTTTCAGAAAGATAGAAAGATGTCTGGGTTTGGAGAGAAGGAATCTAAGTTCCAGACCATAATTATGGGCCCAAAAAAGAAATTGTTGACCAGATTATATAATTTTTGTTGGAGTTGAATTTAAAAGATGAACAAGTTAAAGAATGTATGGTAAAATGGGCTATGGATCTGGGTCATAATATTGGGTTAGATGTGTGGGAAAGATTGTGGAAAAAGAATATGAAGTTTACCGCATGTACTTTGATAAAAGAAAACCTGTTGAAAATGATGTATAGGTGGTATATTACTCCAACGAAGTTAGCAAAGATGTATAGGATGAAAGATGACCACTGCTGGAAATGTAAAGAGAAACAAGGTGATTTTTATCATATGTGGTGGACGTGTGAGAAAGTGAAAGAGTATTGGGCATTGATATATGATGAACTTAAAAAGATGTTAAAGTGTACATTCCCAAAACGACCTGAATTTTTTTCTGTTAGGGTTGGTGGATAATGAAATTAAAGGAGCAGATAGGACTCTATTTCTATATGCAACAGCAGCGGCAAGAATGCTCCTGGCACAGAATTGGAAGACAACGTATATACCATCTTTGGATGAATGGAGGGCGAAAATATTGGACTTTGCAGAGATGGCCAGACTGACGTGCAAACTGAGGGATCAGGACAACCAGAAGTTCCAAAAAGATTGGCAAAAATTTAAGAACTACATGGAGATTTATTGCAAGGAATTAAAGACTCTTACCGGATTAGGATAGAGCTCGAAGGATTACTACTTATTTTTCAAATCTTTTTTATAAACATATAAAGGGGTTTGTCTGAAAGGAAGGCTAGGAGATGAATAACGCTAAAACCACGGGAAGAACAGAGGGAAGCCAAATTTCAGTAGAATGATTTTGTATTACCAATGTTTTGAATTTGACTTTTTTTTGTATATTAAAATTCTTTAATAAAAACGTATTTAAAAAAAAAATAAAGGGCTCCTGCCAAGCTGCTATCAGATGGACCCCTTTAAAACTGGCCCAGTCAGCACCAGTTCTGGGCGATTGTGCTGCCCACCCAACCATTTTCAGAGGGCTTCTGCCAAGCTGTCAGGAGCTGGAACCTTTTAAAACTGGCCCAGTTGGTTGATCCCATGACAGGGGGAGCCCTCTGAAAATGGCTCCTGGCACCAATCACCTGCCTCTAAGACCCAGTGGAGTCACCCCCCATCTCTCAGCTGAGAGGAGGCTGGAAGCTGAGCTGAGAGGAGGTGGGGAGTGCTGAAGCGTCAATGGTGATCCACCCTTCCTCTTCCCTCGCCTGGGCTCCAGCGGCGGCCACCCTGCAGGTAAGGGACCCCTTTTACAGACGCAACGGAGCAATTCATTTCAACAGAAAAAAATAACTGTTTTGTTTCATCTGTAACAAAATGCTGCTTCCTCGTTTCATTTTGGGTTTTTTTGTTTCGTTACGTTATGTAACGAAATGACAAAACAGCATTTTGTTTTTCATTTCGTGCCCATCCCTAAGTTGAACTTCCATTGACTTGTGATTGTGGACATTTGGGGTGGGAAGAGAGATGGAGGGAGTGGAGGAAAGCTGCTCCCTCTCTTCTCTTCCTGTGTCCTACACCACAAGTCAGAGAGAGAGAGAGAGAGAGAGAGAGAGAGAGAGAGAGAGAGAGAGAGGAATAGCAGCAACATTGTTGGCCTTATACCGCATCCCCTTGGTAAATATGGTCATGGAGCATTCTCCTTACATTTTATTCTGCTCTTGAAGTCTGGGACAGAATACTATCTTTTCCATTCTTGCCAAACTTCTGTTGCAGATTTTTTTTTATGCCACAGAAGTATAGAGATCCACAGAAGAGAAAAGCTACAAATTCCCTAGAGTCCACTCCTTTTTCATTAACTGGCACCTACTTAGAAATGCAGAGCAGGAAGGGACTCTATGAATCATCCCTTTTCAGGAAGACACATTGGGAAATTGAACGTCCAACCTCTGGCTCTTCAGTCAGATAGCTAAAACAGTGAGCTACCATCAATCAAATTTATGGTCTCACAAACTCTGGGACTATAGAAGGAGAAAGAATAAAAATGTTTCTTTATGTACAGTTGCTTGAAATTACAGGTTTGTGCATGTTACTTTCTAGCAACATGTTTAGCAACCAACCAGACAGATCAACAGCCAACAAACAACTGCCACCAGCCAAGGAAAGAGAGGTGGAGTTCTCTCTGAACTGAAAGCTTGCATGGGCAGGGGAAGGACAATTTGATAGTGCTGGATGGGTGGACAATCACTCCAATTTTTAAAAAAAAAATCTCCTCCAAGTCACACAAACTGAAGACAACATGCAAGGTTGTATATAAAAGTCCAACAACTTCATCAGTGATTATGGGCAGGATCCAATCTGTGCTGGACTGAGCTCCCTTCTGAGTTTATGGAAATCCTCCTTCAGAGATCTAGTGATGAAGGGGGAGATGGTCAGGCTGAGCTTGAGGTCAGAGGCACATAGTTACCCCACCCAGGGTGACAGGAAGCCATTGGCTAGCTCTGTATTCATGGAACCTCCACTGCATTTTGATTCCTGGGTTACATCTAGCTGGCAGCTGGAGAACAGTGCATGCTTTGGGCTGCCATTCTTAATATCCTAGGCCTCTCTCCCCATGTTTAGCCAGGGTTGCTGTTCCTGTAACCAATAAAATGGTGGCCTTATCTTTTCCCATTAATAAAAGTAAGCTGAATTGCATTTACATCAAACATAAATGTAAAAGGCACAGCTGTATTGCTGCCAGGTTGTTTCCTGAGCGGGGGTGGTGGTGCAGAGACCGAAGAGAGAGATAATCAAAAATTGGGATATAGCAAGGACTTGGCCATTGTCTCAGTCCTGCTGGTTTTTGACATCTGGACCTCTGGGGGAGTCTCCAGAGCACCGAGAGAGATGGGGAGATTTTCCCGAATAGCAGAGGCAGGAATGCTGAGCTCCTGGGGGAGTGGGGTCTTCTTCTAACCAATCTCCTGCACACGATTACATCTGACATTTCTGTGCTGCTTGTGCCTGAAGTATGATCCTCTGCTGGGATTTTGTATTTCCTTACTACTCTTATCAATTTCAGGCTGTTCCACTAGTCATTTTCACCTGGTTGCCACAGCTATCCTCTTAGAGGTTTAGAAAGGACAGGAAAATTCCATAGAATGCTGTGGAGCTGAGAGGTACCTGAGAAGCAGCCTTTACTCCCCTGAGATTCTCAGCTGACCGTCAAAACCATAAGGGTTGGGGGTCCTATTATGTTTCTTTGCCCTGTGAAGAAACATTGGCTTCTTTTCTTGACAATAAGGCTTGACTGTTTATTTTCTTTTTCTTTTTCCATTTTATGTATTATTTTATGTTCAGCATTGTCTTCTATGTTCTCTGCAAGTCATCCAGACTGGCTCAGTTTGTTCTGTTCCCCGTCCCCCCAGTTCAGTTCGGTTCAGTTAGCTGGACTGCCCCGCTGCCGGGTCTGGAGGCTGAGCAGCGGCTGCGCTGGGCAGCAGGAGGCCTCGCCAGGCAGTGGTAGGCCTCACTGCTACCTCCAGAGCCCTGGCAGAGGTGGCGGCCCAGAAGGCCCTGGCAGCAGCTGTACCAGACAGCGGGAGGCCTCCTGAGCCCTGGCAGTGCCACGCTGGGCAGTAGAGATGGGCACGAAATGGAAAAATGGTTTTTCATTTCCATTCTGCTTCATACCCATCTCCCTTCGTTTATCGTTTTTCGGACACAAAACGTTTAAAAAAATTTGTTCTGTTTTTTATGTTTCGGGGTTCTTCCCAGTGGATGAGAGCACCAGGAGCACTGTCATTCCCCATGGAGAACATTCCTTTAAAGAGACCCCATTTGGCTTCTGCATGCAGAGGCAGAACACGGGTCTTTTCTTTCCCGCGCCGGTCATGACAGTGCCGGGCACTGTCATGACCCGTGGGGGGAAGATCCCTTTGGGACCCCCATTCAGTCCCTCTGCATGTGGGGGGAAGGCAGAGGGTGGCGAGTGGGGGCTGGATTCCAGCTTGCGTGCACAGAGGCCAGATTACAGCCCCTTCCTTCTGCATGCCGCCCCAGAGCTGTCAGGCTCTGTGGTGGAGGGCAGTGAGAGGGGGCTGGGATCCAGCTTGGTGGGCAGAGAAGGACCAGCCCCGCCAAGGATGACCACGGAGCCCCGGCAGCCGAGCCAGGGAGAGCTGCCCTGCCTGTACAGGCCAGCGATTGGCAGGGGCAGCTGTGGGGGGGAGGGAGGGAGGAGGAAGGCACAACCCCAAAGGGTCTCAGTGAGACTGCCCCCTCCAGACGAGGGTCGGAGGCTCCTCCCGAATGAGGTCCCCCGCATTGACATGCTTTCTGCCGCCCCATCTCCTCTGGGGCGTGCCCTCCCCTTTGTGCTGACTGACTGGCAGGATCCCTCTGGCTGTTGATCTCACTGAGCTTTCTTCTCCAAAGTCCCCACCTCCATGGCAGGGCAGAAGGAGGCTTGGTTGGGTTTCGGTTATTTAAAAGAGGGGAGGCGCCGCTTAGAAAGGACGGATGTATTGAGGGGGAGGGGAGTTTCTGCTGGTGGTGCCTCCCCTCACACATCGGCTTAGAGCCCCTTCCCCGCTTTCTTGCCACCTTGTCTTGGCAAGCCCCCCCTTCCCTTTGCCACCGGCTCCAACTCGATCAGCCACCTCTTGGCTCACCTTACCAAGGGTGGCAGCAGGCACTCCAGGTAGGGGGTTTGTCCCCTCTAGCCAGCCCAGGAAGCAAGGAGATTAGACCCATTGGGGGCAAAATGCTTCACTCCCAGAAGCACAGACGGTAGGCACCTTGAAATGCATGGCCCTGCTGCCACATGTCTTCTAATGCTCCTTTTACTTGTCCAGGGTAACCCCAGTGGGTGGTGTGTGCCCGGTGGGCTGTCAGGCTCTGTGGCGGAGGGCAGCGAGAGGGGGCTGGGATTCCAGCCCCTTCCTTCTCTGCTCTGGGGCAGAGGGCGGAAAGAGGGGACTGTGATCTGGCCTCCGCACACTGAGGCGGGATCACAGCCCCGTTTCCAGCAATCCCAAAGCCACGGCCTTGGCTCTGCTTGCGGAGACAAAACCACAGTCCTCTCTGGACCGATCTCCGCAGTGGGGAGGTGACAGCCAAACTGGCTGTCACCTCCCCACAGTGGAGATCAGTTTCAAAAGAGCTCTGGTCCCGCCTCCGCGTCTGGAGGTGAGAACGGGGCTCTCTGAGTCCTCCCCCACTGGCAATGACAGCCGGGCTGTCATTGCCAGTGGGGAAGAATGAACTGAACCTAACCGAACTAATTTGTTCTGTTTCTGTTTGGGTCATTCCTAGATTACTCTGGGCATCGTTATTCATTCCGTTACATAACAGAATGAATAACGGAATAAAAAATCGTTTAATGCCCATCTCTACTGGGCAGTGGTGGACTGCACAGCCTCTTCCTCCGGAGGCCCAGCATTTCCTCACCGCTGCCTTTGGAGCTCAACAACCCGGACATCAGGTAAGATGGGGTTGGGGTGAGGGAAATTTCATTTTTCTTAGAGGGGGGTGTTCATTATTCATTTCTTTACCTAATGAAACAAATAACAAATAATGAAATGAATTTTTTTATTCGTTTTGTGCCCATTTCTAATTATTAACACTGCATGTTAACACTGAAATCACTAGTTTGAGCTGCAATTTTATCTCACACTCAGAAATGCACATAAACTTGCTTACTTACTTACTTACTTACTTACTTACTTACTTACTTACTTACTTACTTACTTACTTACTTACTTACTTACTTATATGCTGTTCTCTGTGAACAGTACAAAAACAATACATGTATCAGTGGAGAGAAAAACCTCTGATCTTGTTGTCATGGTTGTTTATACCTTAAATTCAAAAAGATCTTGATAGGCTTGAGCACTGGGCAGAAAGCAAATTTTAAAGAAATGTAATAAGCAAAGTTCTAATGTGGGGAAAACAGATGCATAGTTATAAGATGGGAAATACTTGGATCCATAATGCTATGAGTGACAAGGATCTTGCCATTGTTGGAGACCACAAGCTGAATATGAGCCAACTGTGCAATATGGCTGCAAAAAAAGACAAATGTTATTTTAGGATGCATTAATAGATGTATAATCTCTAAATTTGTTTTGTTACAAAATGAATTTTAAAGTAGTTTCATTATGAAACAAAACAAAACGGTACACTCCTCTGTGTCCTAAAGGACCCAGGGGAGCAAGCAATTTTAGGTCAGCCCCTGAAATTTGGGGAGGTTTGGGGGGTCAGGGGACTGAGTAATTAAGGTGCAAGGGGGTGCCCCTAGGGAAAAAAATCTTTCTAATTAGTATTGGAAGCTGATTGGGTGATCGATAGCACTGCTATATGGCTGGGATCAGTATTTTCTACAGCATATTTTTCTATGCTGTAGAAAATACTGAGCTCAGTCATGTATCTCCCCCCAAAATAACAGGCATAGCTTCCTCAAGCAATTTTAGGGGAACCTTTGAAATTTGGAAATGTTAGGGCTTCTAGGGGCAGAGATATTAAACTCCAAAGGAGGTGGGGTACTTAATTGAATGCGTGTCTTTGGTGTCTTTGGTGTGCTTTACTATAGACAGGGGAAGCCCTAAATTAACCCTATAATTGGTAAAGCATGCCGAAGATACTCATTCAATAAAAATAATAACTCCGTTCCCTGAAATCCAAACTTTCCAAATTTCAAGGGGGTTCCCTAAAATTGCTTGGGAAAACTAAGCCTGCCATTCGCATGCCTGGGATCAGTAATTTTAAAACACTGATCCCAGGCATTGGAATGGCAGGCTTAGCTTCCCCAAGCAATTTTAGGGAACCCCTTGAAATTTGGAAAGTTTGGATTTCAGGGAATGGAGTTATTAAGCTCCAAAGGAGTTGTGGGGGTGCTTAATGGTAGGAATGTGTCCAGCGCGCTTTACCAATTATAGGGTTAATTTACAACTGCCCCTTACTTTGCCGATCCACACTCCTTCAATTAAGTACCCCCCACAGCTCCTTTGGAGCTTAATAACTCCGTTCTCTGAAACCCCAAACTTTCCAAATTTCAAGGGGTTTCATTTTAGAGGGGGAAATGGCATTTCATTTTGCTTCATAACAAAATGCTGGCTGCCATTTCATTTCATTTCAAAACATTTCATAACCCTACGGCACAATGAAACAGCATGCCATTTTTCGTAAGGTGCCCATCCCTAATACCAACAAGCTGGATGATTGTTCATAGTTCATAGAAGGACAACCAGGATGATTAGAGGGCTGGAAACCAAGTCTTACGGGAAGGGGTAGGGGGAGACTGAAAGAATTGTTTAGTCTTGAGAAAATAATACTGAGGAGGTTTGGAATGCAGGACACATAATAATGGGCTCAAGTTACAGGATGCCAGATTTCACCTGAATATCAGGAAAATCCTTTTAACTGTTAGAGTAGTACAACGATGGAACCAATGACCTCTGAAGGTGGTGAGCTGCCCAACAGCGGAGGCATTCAAAAGGACATTGGAGAACCATTGTTCAGGTCTGTTTTGATTTAGATTCCTGCATTGACCAGGGTGTTGGACTCAATTGCCTTCGAGATCCCTTTCCAACTCTGGTGGTGCTTGATTCTATAATTCTCAAGGATGAAACAAATGAAGATTCACATCCCTCAAATGCCAACAGCCTCGGAATTAAAACCAAAACTGAGACCAAAGCCCCAAAGACATACTGAAGTAGCATGCCAATATATAATTATTTAGAAGCATCTGCTTCATCCCCGGGCATTTCTGTTGAAGTGCTTCATTTACATACTCCTAACAATGGCTGCTGAGTTATCCATGATTTGCAGAAGAAGAAAAATTCTTCCCCTACACGGTGAGTTGAATTTGGCTGCCACTGGGGATAATGTGATCTTCATTAGCTGTCTGCTTACTGCATTCCCATTAATTAGAACAGTCTGGTAAAACACATCCATTTGCACCTGTACAGAGATGGGTTTCTCACACACCCTGGAAAAAGGGAAGTGTCAAGCTTAGCTATTTAGCATTGACACATTTTATGCTAATATCGCTAAGTGACAGAATTAGGATAATGTAGCCTAAAAAAATCTGTCTGCAAGTTGATGGAGTAAGAGAAAGGAACACAGTATCTGTGGAGGATTGGTTCTCAGCTCACCCAACCATCTGCAGATGCTAAAAAGTAGCAAACTCTATACACTGCATGACCTCTGGCTTCCTGCAGTTCCAGTAAATGCACCGTGGAAATGTATATACATTAGGTCCTGTGATAGACTTCTGAAAACATTTCAGTCAACAGCCTTCTACCTCTGTGCAACTACATAATAATATCTGTGTCCCCTGAAATATAAAATATCTCTATAAATGTGGTCACACCAACAAAATGTTTTCCAATTTTTCTATTTTGATTTTGTTGTTCTGATTTGTGACACATGACACACAATCATTGGCAAATTATGAGAAATCAACAAAGGTTTCTTCAAAACAAGTCATGCTGATTAATTTGATCTCTTTCTTTGATAGAATTACAGGCCTGGTGGATGAGGGGAATGCTGTGGATATTGCTTATCTAAATTTTAGTAAGGCCTTCAGTAAGTTTCCCCATGGTATACTTGCAAATTTGTTAGTAGAATGTGGAATAGATAGTGCTACTGTTGGGTGGATTTGTAATTGGTTGACTGATAGCACCCAAAGGGTGATCATAAATTGCTTCTCTTCAGCTTTGAGAGACATGGTCAGTGAGGTGCCCCAGGGTTCTGTTTGGGTCTGGTGCTATTTAATATCTTTGTTAATTACTTGGAGGAAGGAATAAGGAGTATGCTGATTAAATTTGCAGATGATACCAAATTGGGAGGGGTTGCTAATTTCCTAGAGGATAGGATGAAAGTCCAAAACAACCTTGACAGATTATAATGCTGGGCCAAAGCATATAGAATGACTTTCAACAGAGAGAAATGCAGGGTCCTGCATCTAGACAGAAAAACTGAACTGCATAGATACAGGATGGGAGACACCTGACTGGAAAATAGTACCTGTGAAGGGGATCTGGGAGTCTGGGTGGACCACATATTGAACATGAGTCAGCAGTGTGATGCAGCAGCCAAGAAGGCCAATGTGATTCTTGGTTGCATCAAGAGAAGCATAGTTTCTAGAGAAAGGGAAGTGATAGTACCACTCTATTCTTCTCTGGTCAGACCCCATCTGGAGTACTGTGTCCAAGTGTTTTGGTTTACAAGCAGAACTGATTATGCTCGTTAACCAAGATACAACTGTATATGACTAATCTGTTAAGGAGTTGTTATCCTGTGTACATGGGTTTCAACCGTGGGAAATGCAGGGTGGTGCATCTAGGTAAAAAGAATGAATTGCACAGATATAGGATGGGAGACACCTGGCTGGAACATAGTACCTGTGAAAGGTTTCTGGGAGTCTTGGTGGACCACAAATTGAACATGAGTCAGTAGTGTGATGCAGCGGCCAGGAAAGCCAACATGATTCTTGGTTGCATCAACAACATAGATCAAAGAAAGTGATAGTACCACTCTATTCTGCTCTGGTCAGAGTACTGTGTGCAGTTCTGTGCGCCTCAATTTAAAAAGGATGTTGACATTCTCAAGCGGGACCAGAGGAGGGCGACCAAGTTGATTGAGGGTCTGGAAGAAATGTCTTACGAGGAACAGCTTAGGGAGCTGGGAACGTTTAGCCTTACAAAAAAGAAGACTAAGAGGGGATATGATAGCTATGTTTAAATATTTGAAAGGATGTCACATTGAAGAAGCGATTGGCTTGTTTTCCATGGCTTCAGAGACTAGGACATGGGGAAACGGTTTCAAACTACTGGAAAAGAGATTCAATTTAAACATTAGGAATATCTTCCTGACTGTTAGAGCTGTCTGGCAGTAGAATATGCTGCCACAAAGGAGGGTGGTGGAGTTTCCTTCTTGGGAGTTTTTAAACAAAGGCTGGAGTGGATAGTCATTTGTCAGAAGTACTGTGATGGAGGTTCCTGCATGGCAGGGGTTGGACTGGATGGCCCTTGAGTTCCCTTCCAACTCTATGATTCTATGAGCCACCCATCAAGTGTGCAATCTGCAGATAATTTCTTGCTTGGATACTTTTTGCTGTTGTGCTAATCTTTTTTTTTAATGCTGTGCTGCTTCATGTATGGACAGTCTCATCAAATCTTTTTTTTTCTAACTGTTCGTGCCATGCATGTCCCCTTTTCTCCAGCATTTGTGTTGATGCATCAGTTAACTTCTGTCAAATGGTTTCAACAAGAATCTCTACATGCTGACTGAATTGGAAGGAAATGAATCGGTCAACCAAAGGCACACTGATATGCATGTCCTGGATTAAATGCCTTGTGACCTCAAAGCACAACAGGAATGTGATCAAAAGTGACACAACCACAGAGGGACCTTTTGCTGGTGTCACAATGGCCTAAGATAGACACAAGTAAAGAAGGGAAAAAAGAAATATTGGATTACAAGGAATACATATTATCCAACCTCCTGTTCAGTGCTTGAAATCCTCAGCTTCCAGTTCAAAGAATGTCAGCAAGAAAACCAGGGTGGCAGGTTCCAATGTCCAGTTGCTTTTACTGCCAAGAAAAAAAGCCTGTGGTATTATTGAGAACTCACTGTACTAGGCATTATTTTGAGCCTGGTAGATTAGTTGCAATTAGAGATGGGCACGAAAAAAACAATTTTTCATTTCCGTTTTCATTTTTTAACGAAACGACAAACGAATTTTGTCTCCTAAATGAAACGAAACGAACAGAAACACCAGAAATGTTGTCGTCTGTTTCGTTTCCATTACGGCAATACAGTGAATTGCTTAAAATCCTAAAAAAAAAAATCACAAAAATTTGAAATAAATGGTAATGAAACGGTAATGAAATGAACGAAAATGAAAACGAATTTTTTGCAAAAAAAATCATGAAAAATGGAAACAAACCGAAACGGACCCTCCAAACGACAAACGAAACTCCATTTTTTCTATTCGTGCCCATCTCTAGTTGTAATCATTACTCTGCTTGCGAACTGTGATCCATTGTGCTCCGCGTTATTAACATATTGTGTTGTTGTTCCCAGCGTGGCAGGAAAATACAGGCAACCAATCTTCAATTTTCCTCTGATAACTGGCTTTGATAGTGCACCTTGAATCTGCTCACAAAAATGCAGAAGAAGAACCAGTAACCACCCCCCACCCCCCGTTGTCACATAGGTTTAATAACAAAATGGCATAAAACATGAAAAGTTAAAGTCAGATGACCTCCATTTAAAAAAAAATACATTTTTGAAAGTAATTAGATATGGTTGTTTTTTCCCAGCTCTCCTGGCTGGATAGCTCAGTATGAGTTAAGTGTCTCTCTGCAGAGCCAGAGGGTGAGAATTCAACACCCCCTTGCACCTGCTCTGATTAGAACCAGCCTATATGGCCTTCCACGGTGTGTGGTGGCTCAGTGGACTAAGAGTTCCGAAAACTGTCGTCTGCAGAGGCGGCAGCTCGGCGGTTTGAATCCCGAGTGCCATGCAGCGGAGCGAGCTCCTGCTGATAACCCCAGCTCCTGCCAACCTAGCAGTTCAAAAGCTTGTCAATGCAACTAGATAAATAGGTACCACCATAAAAAGCAGGAAGGTAAAACAGTCTTTCCTTGCAGCCATGCCGACCACATGGCCATGGACTTGCACAACACTGGCTCTTCGGCTTGAATACAGAGATGAGCACTGCTCCTAGAGTTGGACACAACTAGCACACATGTGCAGGGGGAAACCTTTACCTTTTATATGGCCTTCAGCAAGCTACACAGTCCCAGAATGCCCTATAGCAGGCATGTCCAAACTTCGGCCCTCCAGATGTTTTGGACCACAACTCCCACAGTCCTTTGCCATTGGCAATCTAAGCATAGAATTCTGGGAGTGCCCTATAGAGACAAAAAGGAAACATCACTTCTGAGTACTCTTTACCTATAAAACTCTGAAAGGCTCTATCACAGTGCACAATGCACTGCAGGAGCTAATTTGCCCCCCCCCCGCCCAGGGGAGGCAAAGACGGAGGAGCCCGATGGTGGCCAAGGAGGGCCAGCAGGGAGACTACCTTAAAAAGCCCTCCCCCAAATGGTCAGGGTTCCTCTTCGGCGGCAAGCGGCACCCCACCCGCCCACCCTGAATTAAGAACCCTGGTTGCTGTGGAGCTGGATGGGAATTTTTTACCTGCCCCTGATTGGCTGGATAAGGAGCAGGTGTGTTTTCGCCCATCCCGTTCTTAATATGATTTACTGGGTCTGTCATGGTATTGCAGGATTCGGTCACACTGGCGGGTAGGGTCGGAAGGCAGGTAAGTGTAGGAGTTAATGGAAACCTGATAGGGGTGTTAGCTGGCCCACCTCTCAGTGCTGAAGGCCCTGAGGACTCAACACTGGGGGGAGGGGAAGGCAGGGTCGTCAGGTGGCAATTACGCAGAGCTGGGAGCCTCGTGTGGTTGGGACCTGCAGGGTTGCCCATAATTTTACTGTGGCTCCTACCTGGGTCTGTGTGGGGCTGGGCTGGCCTCGGATGGATCAGCCTTCTGCCCTACGGGTGGCCCCCCCATTTTGCTGAGTTGGTTCATTGCTGTGTTAATAAAGTGTGGCCCAATTTTATCCAAACTCTATGTCTTGGTCTGTATACTCCGGCCGGGGGGGTGGGCAAAGGGTCTCCCTAAGCCAAAACTAACTTGGCAGCTTTACTTAAAATTCCTACAAATTGCAGACTTGCTTTCTTTACTACACATTCAATTACTTAGCAACCACCTGAGCAGATCAATAGCTGACAAAAAAGGAGGGGGGAAAGAACACTCAGGAGAGAGGCAGGCCACTCTTTTAAATTCAAAAGCTAGAAGGAATGATTGTTTAGTGCTGGATAGACAGACAATTGCCCCATCCCAAAAAAGTACCTCACAGTCACCCAAACCACAGGCAAGATGTGAGTTTGCAAACAAAACTCCAACATCCGTTCCTTGATGTCCTTCTCTATTCCAAACTTACAGATTCTATAGAATCTGTTATTTTCATATAGATGCCCTTCCCCCATGCACAGAGGTCAGTATTATGGGAGGCTGAATTTGTTGTTTGGAATATGATTGAGAGATGGGTGCATCGCCATTTTCACTCCTTGCACAAATCTAGTTGCTGAGTGAGTAGTAAGGCTGTAAATATACTTAGGAAAATACCCCATGGTATACTTGCAAATTTGTTAGAAGAATGTGGGATAGATAGTGCCACTGTTAGATGGATTGTAATTGGTTGACTGATCGCACCCAAAGGATGATCATAAATGGCTTCTCCTCAGCTTGTAGAAACATGCCCCAGGGTTCTGTTTGGGTCTGGTACTATTTAATATATTTATTAATGACTTGGAGGAAGGAATAAGGAGTATGCTGATTAAATGTGCAGATGATACCAAATTGGGAAGGGTTGCTAATTCCCTAGGCCTAGAGGATATGATGAAAATCCAAAACAACCTTGACAGATTAGAGTCCTGGGTCAAAGCTAACGGAATGGGGTTTAACAGAGGGAAATGTAGGGTGCTGCATCTAGGTAAAAAGAATGAATTGCACAGATATAGGATGGGAGATACCTGGCTGGAAAATAGTACCTGTGAAAGGGATCTGGGAGTCTTGGTGGACCACAAATTGAACATGAGTCAGCAGTGTGATGCGGCGGCCAGGAAAGGCAATGCAATTCTTGGTTGCATCAACAGAACCATAGTGTCTAGATCAAGGGAAGTGATAGTACCACTCTATTCTGCTCTGGTCGGACCCCACCTGGAGTACTGTGTCCAGTTCTGTGCACCTCAATTTAAAAAGGATGTTGACAATCTTGAATGGTTCCAGAGGAGAGCGACCAAGATCATTGAGAGTCGGGGGGGGGGAGTCTTATGAGGAGACGCTTAAGGAGCTGGGAATGTTTAGCCTTTCAAAAAGAAGACGGAGAAGGGATATGATAGCTATGTTTAAATATTTGAAAGGATGTCATATTGAAGAGGGAACAGGTTTGTTTTCCATGGCTTCAGAAACTAGGACTCGAGGCAATAGTTTCAAACTACAGGAAAAGAGATTCCATTTGAACATTAGGAAGAACTTCATGATGGTTAGAGATGTTCGGCAGTGGAATATCCTGCCATGGCAGGTGGTGGAGTCTCCTTGTTTGGAGGTTTTTAAGCAGAGGCTGGATGACCGACCATCTGTCGGAAATATTGTGAAGGGGTTCCTGCATGGCAGGGGGTTGGACTAGATGGCCCTTGAGGTCTCTTCCAACTCTATTATTCTATGATTCTATGAAATATGTTGGTAAGGAAACAGCTATGAGTGGGGGAAAGCACCTGAGTCTCCTCTGCCCAAACCTGACATTGTGACATAGCACCTGGAGATCCAGTCTTTTATATTGCGATTGTTTGAGTGTTCTACACAGGGCTAGCAATAGCACTGGGCATTTGTCTTACCTCAAAGTTGACGAGTGTCTGATGTTTTAGATATTATAATGGGACGTCCTAGCCAATGGGAAGACAGAACTCCTCTTCCTGACCTCTGCAGCCAATTACGGAAGCAACAGCTTATGATCTCACCATAGCATAGAAATCTGGAATTGTTGGGTTGCTTTCTTCTTTCCGTCTCTTTGAAAACCACACAACATGGGGGCCATTTATCTTTGGCCTTCTGCCTCACGGGCGCACCGTGCCGTCAGATTTCTGCCTCTGTCTGTGGCAGCATGACAGTTGGAAGCTTCTTAAAAACAAGAGTTTGTGTTTGAACCCTCTTTGCAAGTCAAGAGGGGGGAACCGTCCATTTGGAAAATGACAATAACAACTTAGCAGTATGGTAGCTCAGTGAGAGTAGAATTTTGCATCCTTTGTAGTACCCTGTCTTTTGATCACAGCTATGCTGGGTTAGGTCTCTGCAAATCCTGCCACTAGCAGCATTAAAGGTTTAATTCAAGGACTGGTTGTTATCTGGTATTGATCAGGAAGAAAACCAAGGAGTGGTTGATAATGTACACTCCCCAAGTCTCCCACATCAGGACATCTTAATTGCCTCCTTTGAAACATCAGTAAGTTTCAGGCAGGCAGTTCTGAGTATTATTTATATTCAATTCAGATTTACACAGAGGATCCAGGTTTCCTCCTGTTATAGCTCATACAGAGCAGTCTGGATTTTGTTTTGGTCTTGTTCTTACTCAGCCTGATTTCCTAGTGTCAGCCGGTCCAATAAAATAAGAGTGAAAACAAAACAAGCTAATATATTGGTCCACAGTGCAAGAAGACAAGGCTAGTTTATATCTCTGGTTAAGCAACAATGAAAGTATTTCAGCTGTTCTGGGTGTTTCACACAAATGGGTCACTCCTTGATGTTGTAATCACAAAGCCTATAAACTACCTCTTAGGCTGGGTTCGATCCTGATCTTCTGAAGGTCCGGCTTTTCCTCTTTGTCCCATCATGTGATTTAAATGTGGGAGAAGAGTTCTCACATCAAAAGCTGTTTTATTTTTTATTTTAAAGTGCAGTTCAGCCTCCTTGGCCAGCAGGTGGCGCTAGCATATGAAAAAAGGACCACTTTGCTGGGGGAAATTAATGCTTGTCAGACCGACAGAGCTTCCTGTTTCTCCAAAGGTGAAAAGCAATTTAAAAACCCAGCCCATCAGCCCCAGGAATAGACAAAAAAAGAAAGAAAAATAAATCCGGATCATCTGCGTGGTCCCACGAAGTCTGCCTCCTTAAAAGTTGGATTTTCAAAGCGAGGCAAAAAAAATTATCTACCTCCTGGGTGAGTCACAGAAACCTCGCTTAAGGGATCATTACCGGGTTTTCTTTTTTCTTTTTTTCCAAAAAGCCCGGTGGCCGTGGGGACGGCATTTTTGGACTCAGTTTATTTAGTAATTTAAACTGCTTTTAAAGGGACTTGGGACTGAGCCATTACTCCAGTCATATGTGGGGGGAAATAGCATTCAAAATGGGTTTCACATAGAATCCTAGAATCCTAGAATCATAGAGTTGGAAGAGACCTCGAGGGCCATCCAGTTCAACCCCCTGCCATGCAGGAACCCCCATCACAGTGCTCACAACAGTTGGCCATTCAGCCTATGCTTAAAAACCTCCAAATAATGAGGCTTGGTTCATATCCAGAATGAATTCATGCTCCCCGATAGACTTTAGGGTTAAATGTGCCATGTTTAACAGATGGGGGACAGGCTGGGGATGCTGGGGCATGTTGGTGGGGTCCTGGAGACCTACACTGTGAATATAGGGTGGAAGACATGTGGCCCACTTCTCCCGCTCCTTACCTAGAAAAGGGGGCATTGTCTGTATCATGCAGTAGCTGCCTTATCAAAGTTCAAAACAATAGGTCCCAGCACTGTCTTCTATGAATGAAATAACCCTCGGGTTTTGTAACTCAGAGGGAGTAATTTCAAAGTCAGTACAGGAGAACCACACTATGAACATGTTATGCAGAAGCATGACCTCTGCCTATTTCTCTTGATCTCCAGCCTTCGAATAAAGCAAAACATAAATAAACTGGTTTGAAAATAACGATAAATATGCACCCTTCAAAAACAGGGCTTGTGACATTCCTGGGTCTGAGTTGTTTTCTTAACCCCAGCCTCTTTGCAGTTCCTGGACACTCGCATGTCCTCCATTTCTGAACTGGAACACTTCCCTACCCGAGGAATTTCTCTCAGGATAAGCAGGCCCGGCTCTTGGCTTTCTCACTCCCTTTCTTGGTATTTTAAGTATTTCTGCAGCCTGAGGACAGCTGACCTTCTTCCCTACAGCTGAACCCTGTCACTATCCTGGTGCCAGAGTCAGACTCAAGCTGTTTCCCAAGAGCAGAGGCAGATTCCATCTTGTGATGTTTAACCCCTGTAGGGCCAAAAAGCAGATATCATTTGGTTTGGTTTTGCCTTATTTATTTATTTTTTGATAGCAAGAAAAGTGTGCACATCTAGTTTATGGAACTTGCAAACTTAGTTTGAACATGCAATTGCCCATACAGTGTCCTGTTAAAACCATGCTAGCTAATAGACAGGGATGCTTTGTGCTTCATAGGACACATGAAGTGCAGCACCACAGGTGGTGGAGTAGTCCACCCCACTTCCCCACCCCCAGGGCTGGCTGGACCACATACTAGCACCACTTATGCAGTCTCTGCCCCCCCAATTTGGAAATGAGCCCAGCCAGTCCTGCCCCCCCCACACCCCATTCCAATGAAGAGGCAGGACGGTGGCAATGGCCATTGTGTATTTATCCCTACCTCTTCTTATGATGTGGGTTGGAGGTGGTCTAGAGCATGGGCATGGTCCCAGGCTGGAGACAATTCTAGACCTATTGAGTTGACTATTCTGTTATTGGGCCTACTGGGCTGGGAAGTAGATATGGTCACGACCAGGAAAAATGACATTTCGTTGTCGTTTGTCGGGACGGGTCCGTTTCGGCTCATTTCCGTTTGTCGAGGAAATTTTCAAAAATTTGCCATTTCCGTTTGTCGTTTGTTGTTTGTGTTGGGGTTGGGGTAAGTGGGCTCTGGGAGGCACCTCTCTGGGTGCCTCTCTGACGTCTGACCCACTAAGAAGGGAAGCAAGGGAAGCGTTTCGCGGAGCCGCCACGTACCATACATTACATTATGTTAGGGTGGGGTGGCAGAGGCACCTCTCTGGGTGCCTCTGACTCAGTAAGAAGGGAAGCATACTAGCGTACTGCCGTACAGGTTAGGGAATGGGATAGGGGATAGTGGGCTCTGCGAGGCACCTCTCTGGGGGCCTCACTTTGACTCACTAAGAAGGGGAGCGTACTAGTGTACTGACGTACAGGTTAGGGAATGGGTTAGGGGTAGGGGATAGTGGGCTGTGGGAGGCACCTCTCTGGGTGCCTGGGACCCACTAAGAAGGAAAGTGTACTTGCGTACGGATCTGGGTTAGGGTTGGGGTTAGGGTAAGGGCTAGGCTTAGGGTTACGGTTAAGGTTAGGGTGGGTTAGTGGGCTGCACCTCTGGGTGCCTCTGACCCACTAAGAAGGACAGCGTACTGGCTTATGGGTTAGGGTTAGGGTTGGGTTAGGGTTAGGGTTAGGGTTTGGGTTTGTGGGCTTTTAATGCCCTCTCTGGCACACCCAGAAGTCTCAGTCAAAACCTGGCCATGCGATTGGTGGAATGGGTCCAAAAATTTGCATGGTCCCATCCCATGGCCAGCCCATCATTGCGCATGTGCAGGTGTAAAAAAATAAAAATAAAAATAAAAATAAAATAAAATAAAATCAATGGAGACGTTTTATTGCAAGAAAAACCCACTGCTGCTACTATAAAAATTCCGGCAGTTAAAATACCTAATTTTCAAATGTTTCTGTGGTGCTTTGGTGGGTTTTTGGACCACGATTTAAAAATAAATATTGTGGTTGCCATTTTGGATCCCCCCCACCACTTGGCAAATGGAGACGACGAGGATGCCCCCCCAGCCTGGTACCAGCAGCCCAGGACAGGAGGGGGAGGCCGGAGACCCCCCCAGAAACCACCCCTCTCTGGTAGGTGCCCTCACTGAGGCAGGCATATTTTCGCCTGCTTTTATGGCCAGGAATCGGGTTTTTTTATTTTTAAAACTTTTTTTCTGTGCTGCTTGCTGGCATCGCACGATTGCCGCGATGCCATGAACGACAACGACAAATCAGACCCAATTTATCTTTATCGGGTCGGGTTCGAGCTGGAGCGGAGTAATTGTCATACCGTTCCTCGTTAGGTAACGGAAACGACAAACGGAAGCGGAAACGAGGATTTCGCCGAGTCGTGCCCATGTCTACTGGGAAGATTTTACCTGCTCTGACTTTTATGTAAAGGTTATGTTATTGTACTATGTTTGTTCTTGTGTTCATGCTTTTATTGTTTTTATATACTTTTATTTTGGTTTTATGTGGAATGTATTTTGTATTTTGTCTAGTCAGTGACCGAAATAAAGACCTAAGACATAAGAGGGGGAGTCTTCCTGCACAGCCCATGAATAGTCAGTTGCCTGGGGAGGTGGGGAAGGGCCAGACAGTCTCCTGTTCAGATTAGAGTGCTTCTGCTGGAGTCTTTTTGTTTCAGGAACACCCCAGTGGTGCCATGCATCACACAAAGCACAAAGCGCCCATGTTTACTAGCTAATTGTTCTTATGCTCTTGGGGGAGGGGCAGACACTCCTTTCTCAAGTGGATCACCCCAGATTACTATGCCTTGTGCAGAAATATCCCTGTCTGGGACCACGGTCATACCTGCGTTTTCTGCATAGTTTCCCGTCGGCGAACTACGCAGTAAAAGATTGCATGCTAACCAGGCGAGAAGCAAATTCCGCTCCCGGCCGACCACGCCCCTCGAACAGTAGTTTCATTGAAGTTTCCTAAACCACTGCCAGGGGCTGGATTTAGAAACTTCGCTCGAAAATGCTTACTTGTTTGCTTCTGTTGCAACGACAGGACACTGAAAATTTTATTTATTTATTTAGTTTATTTATTTATTATAGAATTTCTATCCCGCCCATCTTCCCGTAGGAACTCTGGGCGGCTAACAGTAGGCCGATCAATTCAGCCAGAAATAACAACAAACAACATACATGCACACAACAAACAATTTAAAAACATAATGTGCACCCTTGGCGTAAGTAAATATGCAGTAAATTCAGTTTCTCCCCTTTCTACCCGGCTTAAAAGATGGAGCCTTGGAAACTGGAGCTGGAAAGTAGGACAAAATGTGTAGTACACAGGTTACGACAGAACCAGAATAGGAAGGTATGGCGCAGAGGAGAGGACACCAACTGCTCATTAAAAACCACATGACTGCTCCCCCCCCAAAATACGCAGGAAATTTAAATACGAAGGAAACCCAGGTATGACTGCGGTCTTACTCAGCAATGTCCTTCTGAAAAGAATATTGGTATTTAAATTTGGTTTACATGGATAGTTTTAAATGGTGGCATCCCCCTCTTCAATAGCAGCATAGCTGGGACATTTTGGGGAGCTGGGTTTGCACCAAAGGCATACAGTATATCTCTGATTTATATCTACTTAATCGTTGAAGTTTCTCACAAACAATCTGGGGTTTGCAATTTGTTGATCATTCTTGAGTTCCCCATCCTCTTTCCTTCATACAACCATAGAGCCAAGGGTCTAAGAATTGTTGAGTTGGAAGGGACTCAACATGGTTAGATAAGGCACATGCTATATCAAGGAGACACCATCAGGAATCATACAAGACTAGGCTAGGTGTTACCTTTATAGGTCACTAATTAAAAATGCAAGCTGAACTTTTGATAGCTTTTTGATATCTTTATCAAAGCATTGTCCCAAGATGCATTCTTGGTAGAATATGAAATTATTTGTGGTAAGATGGAATTAACCAGCAGAGGTTGCAGGAGGCAGGGCTGATTTTAGAAGTGCATCAAAGTCCTGGATAAGGTTTCCCATCTAGCCCTCCAAACAAATCAACATGCTCCATGCTCACCCACCCAACTTCCTCTCATTTTGGCTCTGCCATTTAATTTAATTCTACCATCAGGAATTGAACTCCCAACCTCTGAAGCCTGATACCCAATCCGCTGAGCTCTCCAGTGGGTCGCTGGAGGAAAAAGATGACTCTTAAACCCATTTATCAAAAGCCTGTGTAGCAGATGTGACCTCCACCTGTACATATCTACTGATCTACAGCTCTGCCAGTTTCCTCTTCAACACAGCACAGCAATAAAAGGTGGGTGCTATACCTCTTCCAAAAAATCCTAGCCAAATAATAAAGTCCACCATTGCGATTTCATGTATGCTAGTCAGGTCTTAGAGCACAACCTGAAGTCTCAGGGAAATGCAATGCCTCTAGGAGGTAGAAAATTTTCAAGTCAAGCAGCACCAGTAGAAGAGTTGGTTTAACACTGGTATGTGAGTTGGCTTTAAAACTAGGGCCTCCATCTCCAAACTTAGTTGGTGCCAAGAGACTCGCTAGAAGGGGTGTGCGGATGTGATGATGGCATGTTGTTCTAAGACGCACATAAGACCCAACTATGTGCATGCCCTCACAACAGGCACCAGCCACACAAAACCTAGGAAGATGTTTTTACAATGAATTTCATAAATATTTTCACCTTTCACTTCATTTCCATTCCTTGCCTTCCCCGGGAACAGAATGGAGTGGCGATGCAGAGGTAACACATTTCCTATGGTAGCAAAATAAGCATCTGTTCTATGCCACATTCACAGTATGGTGTTATTTCATGCAGATGTTATTATTTTAATTCAGGACACTGGGAGGTAGAGAGAAACACCATGTTTGGTAGAAGAAGGTGTCAAGCAGCTGAGAGCCTTGCTACCTAAATGCCCTGTTCCAGCACAGCAAACAGATAAGTTCCATTGGAGATACTGAAGGAACCAAAATGAACCAAAACTACTGAATTAAAGTTGGGACAAGGAAACATTCCTCCAAAATATTGTTTGGGTCAATTTCTTCCCTTGGCACCAGTCAGCATATACACATGCAGGCACTTACCAGTGGATTTTCTAATGCTCAGGCCAGGGGACTCCGGACTTTATAATCTTCAAAAGGGACGGTTGCCCACCAGTTCCTTTTTTACTGCCACTAGAGAAAAGCCCCTTCAAATCTCTTCTCTCTTTCTCTTTCAATGTTCAGTAAAAAAAAAAGTAATCTGCTGCATTAGTGCTATATCAGTTTAATAATAATAATAATAATAATAATAATAATAATAATAATAATAATAATAATAATAATAATTTATTGTCATTGTGTGTATATACACAGTATACACATACAACGAAATTCAGACACCCAGAGACCAGATTCAAAACACACAAACACACACACACACACACACACACACACACACACACACACACACACAAATCCCCAAACATTCTCACACACATTAAAAAACCCTTCAACACACACATTAAAAAAATCCCCAAACACTCCCCCACCCACCCTAAAAACACAAGCATCTACACAACAGGCTAGGTAATCCTGTCCAAGTGCTCACTGCTGGTGGTCCTTGAGTTCATTATTAAGTGCAATTTTAGCTCTGGGATAAAAACTGTTCAGAAGACGTGTGGTCTGAATTTTAATTGTTCTGTATCTTCTGCCAGAAGGCAACAGTTCGAAGAAATTGTGAGCAGGATGAGTAGAGTCTCTCAGAATGTTGTATGACTTCCTCAAACAGCGAGATGTGAAGATGTCATCCAGTTTAGTGCTAAACTAGGAGAACAAAGCTTTTTTATAAATACAGTTTACATGTCAAATATCACATGCCATATCTATAGGCCAGTGTGGACAGGCCCTAGGTCTGTTCCATGAAAGGCCCTTACAAAACTCAACATGATTAGATAAGGCACATGCTGTCATGCAGAGTTAGCCAGATTTGATGAAAACCTAAGATTGTTTGCACCAATGCACCCAGCATCCTTCTCTCACACTGAATAAGATATAAGCATACCTCAGTTTAAGAATTTAATGCATTTTCTGGGACATTTCATATTGCGAAAAAATTTGAAACCAGAAATGCATGGGGGCACAATGCATTCTGAGTTTGGCACCTCAGTATCTGACAGAATGACTCCTTCCAAGAAGAACTGCCTGGATCACCCATGCTAGCCAGGCAGGACATCTGGGAGTTCCAGCCCCGAGGGAGGCCCAGAAAGTTGTAACAAGGAATAGGGCCTTCTTGGTGGTTGCTCCCCAGTTGTGGAATCATCTGCCACCAGAATTTCGACTGGCACCCTCACTTCATAAGAACATAAAAACATAAGAACAGCCTTGCTGGAACAGGTCACGACCCATCCAGTCCAGCATTCTGTCTCAAACAGTGGCTCACCATTTTCTTCAGGGTATTCTCAAGCAGATGTCTTCACCTGCTTACAATTCCCTGCAAATGGCATTGAGAGATATCCTGCCTATCTCTCCAACCCAGAGGTTGTCCTTAGGCATCCATCATGATAGCCATGGATACCTTTGTTCTCCATGAACTTGTCCCATCCTTTCTTAAAGCTGTCAAGGCTGACAGCTGTCACCATTTCTTCTGGAAGTGAGTTCCACAGACCAGTGATCCTCTGGGTGAAAAAGTACTTTCTCTTATTTGTTTGAGATCTAGCACCCAAAAGTTTCAAGGAGTGTCCCCCTAGTTCTAGCATTGTGTGATAGGGAAAACATTTCAAACCTTTAAAAAAACAATTGAAAACTTGCTTATACAGAATGAATTATTTCTATGAGAGCTGGTTTCATACAATAGGCAACTAAGGAAGAAAAAATGTACTGAAAACTTCTTTTTTGGGGGGGATTGAATAGTGGGTACAGATAAAATAAATTACAGAATTGTTAAATTGTCCTATCCACCCTGGGTAAATAAATGCTATCCATAGCTAGAAAGCCCATCACTTTTCTTAGGACATGTAGAAGTAAAATAAATGGCATATGATAATCATGGCAGAGCTTATTAAAATTATCCACATGCTAGCCTTTGTAAGTAGATGGTACTCCCAATAGCACACTGAAACCTATACATTATGGGCATTAAATGGTAGATCACATCATTTCCAATTTTGATATTAAACCAAGTTATAGCTCTAATTTACTAAGGGAATAATATTAATTACAGTGGCTTGCAACTTTCTCTTGCCTTCTGTAAGTCTTTCTCTATGAGCAGTTCTGACAATATGCCCATTTCTCCTGTTTCTAGATATTTATCCAACACTTATTGATGTTCCATTGTCTCTGCTGTTTTTCAATATTTGGTGAGGGAAATCCTTATCATATATCCCTATAGATTCTCTAACCCAGCACCCGTACCCTGTAGTTGACAGAGTTTTGGCAGCAGAAGCTATACTTAGAAGCGATACAATTCAAAAACAGATTTTCTTAATTTATACAGATATAACAGAGTTTCAGCAACTTTTCACCTCACATAGATAGCATATCTACATATCATAATACCATGCAGAGCATGGCAATAGGGGTACCTTCTCACCAAAGGTTCAAAGTCTACAGATTTCAGAAGTCCTTTTATACTTTATCATAAGAAATCAGGAAACTTGTTACCTCATGCTGTTGCACCTATCTTGCATATTGCTTATTATTACATTCATTCTGTACACCTGAGTTTTACAATAATTCAGCATTAGAGATGGGCACGAAACGCCAACATGGCGTTTCATTTTGTTTTTTCATTTAGTTTTTTTTTTATTCATTTCATTTGGAAAGAAACATTTTTTTTAAAACAAAGTTCATTTCATTCTTCATTTCATTGGTCAACACTTGTTTTTATTCTTTATTTTGACAAGCGCCAAGAAGGACTAATCATCGAATGAATCATCGAATCGTGAAGTTGGAAGGGGACTACGAGGCCACATAATCCAGCCCCCTGGTCAAGGTGGGAATCCAAATCAAAGCTTGTCCCATCAGCTGGCTGTCCAAATTTCTCTTGCATGTCTCCAGCATTGGAGCGCTCACCACCTGTTGTGGTTGTTGGTTCGATTGCCACACTGCTCTAACAGTTGGAGAGTTTTTTCAGACATTCAGCCGAAATCTTACTTCCTGTAGCTTGAGTCCATTGTTGTGTGTCTTACTGATGGAGTACACTCGGCTCAAAAGTAACTACCATTATCAACAGCCCAAGCACAGCTACAAAACTGAGGACCACCCAAAGACAATGCTATTCTGCAGAACCCGCAGAACCTGTTTAAGCAAAAGCACAGGTCTCCTTCTTTATGCCCTCCTTCAGTTGTATAAGTGCAGCCAATTTGAATCTGCTTTGTTTTTCATGGTTTGATTTGTTTGTTATGGAATGGAGCCAGGATTTGGGAGGGTAACGAAACAGTTGCAGCTCATGGCTGACGTTGGGGGCAGGTGACCCCTGAAATTCTGGAGGGCGATCCCACTCCCATCTTGGTCCATAAGCTTCCCTTTCAATGATGCCCCTTTCTCTGAGTTCAAAACAGTGTTCTCTTATCTTCTGTAGAGATTTTGGCCAAATATTGGGTCATAATTTCAGCAAGACATTCCCATAAAAGCTGGAGACTTAAGAAAACAATACAGATGGAATATTTGGAAACAATTCCACACTTAAGAGAGATATTAAAACAAACAAACCTAAAACCACACACACACACACACACACAAACACAACCGTCCACGCATGTTTAAGAAGAACCCTTTCCAGCTTTGAGGAGCAAAATTAAATTAAGAAAATACGAAGGAAACACAAGGAAAAACTTGAGAGAAAGAGCGAAATGTGACTTCTCAGACTAATCCAGCATTTTCATTCTTGAACCTCATTTAGATTAATCCGATATCTATATCTCTTTTGTCATCATTCCCGGCCACTGAAATATAATTTTCATCCTCCATCAGTTTTTCATTTCCTGGCAAGAGACCTCCTCCTGGGTTCTACAGGGAAACTCCCCTGGCTCTCCTGACGGTTCAGACTTGAAGCTTATATGCATTTCCCTTGAGGCATGATTTACTCCTGAGAAGGCATATAGAGGATCTGTCAGAGTATGTGCTATTTGATCAGCCAGCAGAAGCAATACTTAATGAATAAATACTGTATATACTCGAATATAAGCTTAGTTTTTCAGCCCTAATTTGGGGCTGAAAAAAGGGGTCCTCAACTTATATCCGGGTCAATACTTTTAGCCACTGAGGCAAGTGCTTGGGTTGGTGGCTAAAAGTCATTTTAAACATTGTGTGCCGCTTCTCATGAGCCTACATCTCAGGGGAGTCTAGGGTGGGAAATGCAGCATGGCCTGGCAAGTGCTTGGGTCAGTGGCTAAAAGTCATTTTAAACATCACACACCACTCCCCCAGCTTACAAAGGAGGAGCTGCCAGGCCCTGCTGCATTTCCCACCCTAGATTTATACTCGAGTCAATACGTTTCCCCAGTTTTGGAGGGTTAAATTAGGGGCCTCAACTTATACTCGGGTCGACTTATACTCGAGTATATACGGTAGTTAGCCAGAAACACAGTTTTCTTAAAACCAAACAGCTATATTACAAACTGTACAAAAATATATCACAGCATCACAGAAATTATACAAAGTTCAACAAAGCATAGAGGGAAAAGTCACATTAGTACATTTATACAAAATTCAACAGCATAACAGCATAACAGCATAACAGCATACATTACATTGACAAAATATATGGCAGAGAAACAAAGTGGGTGCCTTACTCACGGAGGGCCCAATGAACAATGATTTACAAAACATTTTTATACATGTGTCCGTCCAATCATAAATGACATTATCTCACAGCTATTGCAAGTTTGCAACCCCTTGCATCAGCCAAAATGCATTATGTTCATTCTTAACATCTGTACTCCTTTAGAAAAAACTGTACATTGAGTCACTGTGACTTTGCATTTTTTACAGACTCCATCTTTAAATCAATTAAATACCTCTCAAATATATATAGAACACCCTATCTAATACATGTATTTCACTAACTAATATCCGACGGGGTCACTTTTTCCAAATCTATTTTGCTTTGCTTTTTTAGTGTATTTACATTAACACAGCACTGCTGCCAGACTCCAGTTATATTTCAATTTGTCTATTTCTGGGATCTTTTCCATTTGCATAATCCGTAAGAGCCAGTTTCCATAAATGAATGTTTTCTTGTTGCCCTGACAACATCTTATCTAGATGGTTAATTTACCAGCAAGGTTACATCCCACTTCTGGGTTATCCCTTGGCCTCTACGTGTTGTTCATTATTTCAAGCCATTTCCCTATCTGCGTGGATAGCCTGCAAATGCCCAGGAGCTGTAAATATCCCTGTGGCATTACTCATGAAGGCAATTTATTTTAGGGGAAGCCTAAAATAAGAGAATGATGACAATCAAGGCTGGCATTTGTGAGACTTGAGACACCATGAAGATCAGGCTCATGGAGTGACGTCATGAGCTGCTATGTATGGTGTCAGAATTTGGGATTACGTACTGTACTAAGAATGACTGAGTACATTTGTTTCTGGGCCACGTCACTTATGCAGCTCCATTTCTGTGGTTTTGTTTTAAATCCATACCATAATCTACATAAAGAGGAGGAAATATTACACTTATGTCAAATGCTTGGGCTCTTTCAAGTTAGAAAATTGGTATTTATTTATTTATTTATTTATTTATTTATTTATTAGACTTGCATCCCGCCCATCTTCCCAAAGGGAACTCTGGGAGGCTTACAACAATAAAAACAAGTAATAAGGCACAGAACAAAAATGAGGCAAGATGGAGGCAGGGCAAAATGCAGCAATATGTCTGTGGGGACTCTCAGACATCCAGGTGAGTTTATCTAGAAGTTGAGTCATGGCAACTAGACTTCTTTTTCTTGAGAGATTGAAAAGTTTCACTGCTAATCCAAACAGCTTTGTCAGTCTGAAGAAAGCTAGTTGCGAGGCATCCATTTTATGGCTCACTTTGACCTCTTGTCACCGTGGTCTGAAATAGGCTCATAAGATGAACAATAGCCTGAATAGGATCATTAAGTAGACAAGCAACACCTGTATTAGTTTTGCTGCCGGGGGGGGGTGGCTTGGGTGTACCAATGGTAGCAATTTGTTGTTGTTAACAATTGCTCATTGTCACCTATTATATAACTCCGAATAACAAGCGGCTCATTTTATGTGACTGCAAGATTCCTCAATAGATATAGGTAAACAAATAGTGCCATGGGACTTAAAAGTATTACACATGCACACCAAGCAAGGAAGCAATAAAGGAATGATTGTTAGGAAGGCATTCATTCAATGCTTCTCTGATCTTCAGTGCAGAAGCCATCATCAGAGTAATTCTGAAGTTCTTCATTTTGCAAGTGAGGATGAAATGAACCAAGGCTGGCATCCCTACTGGGGAAATGTTTCTTATGCTTTTGCTGCTGTCCTCTGACATGTATCTTCAGTATCTTCAGTTTGAATGTGGGCCAATGAGCTGAATCAGTGGTTCATCCTGTGGGTCCCCAGATGTTCCTGGACTGCAGCTTCCAGAAATCCTTTCCAGCACAGCAAGTGGTGGAGGCTTCTGGGAGTTGCAGTCCAGGAACATCTGGGGACCCACAAGTTGAGAACCACTGAGCTAAATCAAGCTTGAGTCCAATGAAACCCTTGTGTACTCATCTGAGACAAAGCTGTTCCGTATACTGCTGAAAGGAGCTTTCTCATCTCCCACTAATGTCTCTTTGCATCATCACTCGACTCAGGGGAGGACTGCATTTCCTGCCTGAAGTCACTGTGCCCCAGGATTCAGGTTCCCAGCAGCTGGAGCCCAGACTGCACCAGAACAGATGACTCTTCTCTGCAGTGGGAAAGCCGCAGTGCCAAAACTTGGAGATGCCAAGCGATTGCCAAAGACATTGAACGGAATCCAAGCAGAACCTCAAGAGAAGGAGAAAAGATGTGGATGAGATGCAGAATTCTCACTTATCTATGGTCTTTGGCATTAGAGAGAGAGGCACCTCTTAAACTTCATGGTAATTGAGAAATACACCAGACACGGGTCCTTGGCCTGGAACAGGAGGCAACAGGTTGGCCTGGCCAACCGAAATATAAAGATAGGAGCTCCTCCAGCAGACACACTTTTTAATAATAACAGACATGAAGCAGAGACATATGCATTCAACACATCAGTACCAATGAAGCTCCCTTGTAAAACCTATTTATACTGCTTAACCTTTCCTCATTTCCATGTGTTCCAACTGTGCTAGCTTTCGCTTTGCAAATGCTTAGCAGGAGATGAACATGAGCTTCCTTGCAAGTCCAATTGCTTCAGGCTTGTCACTTTGAAGGAATTATGTCGTGGGAGGAAGGGAGATACACTACTATAAAAAGCAAAGGTTTCACCTACTCTGACCCGTGTGCAGGATGTTCATAACACTCTGAGTGAGTCCCCAAGAAACAATGCGTAAGAGATCATTACCACAAAGGGTGACTTCCCCAAGTAGAAGATCTGACGCTGAATGAGTGTGCGGGGGTAGGCAATCTGGTGCTGTCCCAGTGTTTTGGATCAAAGCTCACATAAGCCCTGGGCAGCATGTTTAATATTCAAGAACGACTGGCCTTCAAACCACCTGGAGAGAAGCAGGTTGCATGTCTACCCTAGAAGTTCTAAGGAATGCACCTTCTCTGTTTCAAATCATTTAAAGAAAGCCAGTAAGATTTTCAGATATTCATGTGTCCCAGATGCTCTTAGGTCACAGCTTCCAGACGTCTTGACCACTGGCGGTGGTGGCTCAATAATGACTAGCAGCTTTGTGTGCTTGCCTGCTGTTTTGATTTTATGCTCCAAAGATTAACATGTAATAAGGCTGACTTCCTTCTCCAGATCTCCGAGCTGACGAGACAAGCCTGCTTGGCAGTGAAATTGCTCGTCATTTTGAAAGCATCGCACAATTGGCGATGCCACCCTTCCAGGAAATGAATACATAAACAAAATGTGTCAACTGTTCTTCTCAACCAATGAAAGAGAAGAAAAAGGAGCAATCAGTTCATTCCTACTGCGTCCCGGGTTTATACAGGAGTCTGTAAACAGGAATGTTTTAGGAATGGAAAACATGGGACCTTCAGGTATTGCTGAAGTACCATTACATGAGTCTGCCTGGGACCCTGGGTGGCATTTGATACCATATACCACTGGTTCCTGAACTTGGGGTCCCCAGATGCTCTTTCACTACAACTCCAAGACATTCTGGCCAGCACAGATAGTGAGGAAAGCTCACTAGGATTTTAGACCAAGAACATTTGGGGACCAAAGTTTGGAAACCACTGCCATAGACAATGGTAATCTGTTGTATCACAGCTGGTTGACTATTGGAGGCACAGTGGGCCCAATCCTTCCTGTTTAAGGTGGTGTCTAAACTTTGGCCCTCCAGATGTTTTGGACCAAAACTCCCACAGTCCTTTGTCATTGGCAATACAGGCTTGGAATTCTGGGAGTGATGGTCCAAAACATCTGGAGGGCTGAAGTTTTGGCACTCAAAAGGTGCTGTTGGCAATCACTATGGCATTGGTCTCCCTCAGGATTCCATCTTATCCTTTATATTGCCTATTATTTATATAAAGCCACCATGAGAGGTCTCAAAGTTTTCCAGCAAGGTGCCACAGATGTATGAATGACATTCAGCTTTGGACCTCCATATCATTGGAGAGTGAGGGTCTTCAAGACCCTTGAAAGCCCAAGAATGGGCTAGATGAACAAGTTGAAATTAAATTCTGATGGAATGGAGGTGCTGATTAGAAGACAGTCAGATTTGGGAACTTAGGCACAAGCTGTTCTAGAAAGAGTTGTATCCCAAATAATTCTGCACTTTTCCTGGCATTGATGGGGACTTTTTTGTCTATTTCCATTTGATGTCTCATCTGCAACCTTTTTGAGTTGATCTGACTTGTCACCCATGACCTAGTACATTGGTGGTGAACCTTCAGCACTCCAGATGTTTTGGACCACAACTCCCACAGTCCTTTGTCACTGGCAATACAGGCTTGGAATTTTGGGAGTTGTGGTCCAAAACATCTAGAATGCCAAAGGTTCATCACCACTGACATAGTAGCATCAGACCTTGACTACTGCAATGAGCTCAATACGGGGCTTCCCTTAAAGATGGTCTGGAATATCCAATCCATACCATGTGCTGCAGCTAGGGTGATAACTCACCATCCACGGTGTCACAGTCATATGACCCCCAGGCCTGCTCTATTTGTCTACTGCTTGTCAGGGTGTTTTTTTCCTTTGTGACTCCCAGACAATGGAATACACTTACTTGAAAGCTGCTCCCTGTTTCCACTCTCACTGCCTTAAAGAGGAATACAAAAACACATTGTTTAAAACTGACATGCAATTTTAATCTGTGATGGTGTTTGAGTCTCTATGGTTATTTTATTTTAATGGGTTTTGTGGTGGCATTTTTGGCTTTACTAATGTTGGTTTGGTTCCTCCCATTTTTTTTTTGTTTGATGAAGATTGCAAGTTTGTTTGAGTAATGCTTTGCAGTGGAAAAGCCCAGCATATATTTAATTAATCAATGGACTCCCGTCTCAGCTCATTACTGGCTGCACTGGCTAGAAATGATGGAGGTCCAGCTACATCTGAAGGACTCCTTGTTCTGTTTCTGTTTCCTGTTTCACTGAGGGCCTTTTCACACGACCCCTAAGATCTGCTGGCCACTTAAATTCGGACCAGATATCTTAGGGGTTCGTTGCTCTTCCTGTGTCCCCACCCCTCCGCACTTCCTGGCTGCTGGCTGCGTGAGGGGAGGGAGAAAAAGAGAAAGAAAAGCATGCCACTCACCTCTGTTCTGCCTCTCGCTCTTGCCGGCAACATTCCAGTCTCTGTAAAGTAGCTCTTAAAGGGGCAGGAGCCAAAACAACAACAAACAGAAGCGAGGAGAGCCCCGCACTCACTATCGTTACACCGCATCAAGGATTTTTCACCTCCAAAGAGCAGGTACTTGAAAGGTGCACTGGGACGCACTAAAGTGGGTGTGGTCGCACCTAATTTCCTGTAAACTCCGGAGCTGGTGGGGAAACATTTTTAAGCTCCGGAGCTGGGAGCCATTTGCCCCAGAGTTTAGGGGTCGTGTATAAACGCCCTGAGTATAAAGATTCAGTGTGTCTTTGGTAGCTCATAGAACATTGCAGAAGAGTTAGAAGTGTAAGGTGATGAGATACAGAGAACAATGACCATTTCCTTCAGTTAAATATTCACTCCTTAGTATTTGTAATAACATGGAGGGATGAATATTTCCTTATTTTGTTCAGCCCATCATATCTAAAGAAACCAACTGACCAACCAACCACCAGTTTTGCTGCATCAATATGTTGACCACCATACCACTCCGTCCTCTGACAAGAGAAAACAGAGGCTTTATTTATTTATTTATTTATTTATTTATTTATTTATTTATTTATTTATTTATTTATCCATCATCATCATCATCATCATCATCATCATCATCATCATCATCATCATCATCATCATCATCATCATCATCTTTTTACACTCCATTGCAAATATTGCTCACTCTTTTTGCGTCAGCTGCAGCCTTCTTTTGTCTTATTATGGGACAAAGCGTGATCTATATGTTTGATATCTTGACAGAGCATATGCAGAACTACATATGCTGCAAGTGCAAGCTGGTAGCGCTATTGGAAGAGAAGGTCCAGCAGTTAGAGGCTCACATAGTGGACCAGCAACATATTAAGGAGCTTGAGCAGTTCCTGGACAGAGCGGAAGAGACTATCCAGGTCCAAGAAGAGACAGGGCACACTTCAGAGGAGGAAGTCACTCCCCCAACTCAGGAGGTGGATGGGTGGAGGAATGTGACTCAAAGGAGTAGAAGGCCAAGGCATCGCTCAGAGAGTCTCATCTTGCACAATCAGTTTGAAGCTCTTTCCCTCAGCACACCTCATGAGGCACACATAGAGGAAGAAGTGGTTCCACCGGAGGATCTCTCCCTCATCACTATTGATGAGATACAAGATCAGGTACATGTTGATGAGCAGGCTAGGAGAGAAGCTCATTGTGATAGGGGATTCTATCATTAGAAATACGGAGGGATGGATTTGTGAGGAGCATGATAACCGGATGGTCACTTGCCTGCCGGGTGCAAAGGTTGCAGACATCACCAGAAATATAGATAGCTTGTTAGAGAGAACTGGGAAGGAGCCAGTGGTCATGGTACACATCGGTACCAATGATGTCGGGAAGGCCAAGCGGTCAGTCTTGGAAGCCAAATTCAGGTTGCTAGGTAGAAGATTGAAGACCCGGGCTTCCAATGTAGCATTTTCAGAAGTGCTACCTGTTCCTTGCAGGTCCCGCCAGGCAGGCAGAACTCAGAAGCCTCAATGCGTGGATGAGGCGATGGTGTCGAGAGGAGGGCTTTAGATTTGTCAGGAACTGGAGAACATTTTGGGACAAGCGAAACCTGTTCAGGAGGGATGGGTTGCACTTGAATCATGATGGGACCAGATTGCTGGCACTCAACCTCAAAAAGGCAGCAGAGCAGCTTTTAAACTGATAACTGGGGGAAAGCCGACAGGAGCTGTGTTCGGAACACCTCATCCTCGGGAATGAGGTTGGAGAGGGTAGAGAATCACATAGAGATGACATAGCAAGCATTAACACTGGCAGAATCGGAATGTGACAGTTCATCTACTGAAAATAAAAGCTGTGGGGGAAAAGAACAAGGCAGCAGCTGTTGCGGGACCCACTGTACAAGTATCAATAAAGAAGCCTCCGAGCAAAGATGGGAGAACTTGAACATCTGGCAGCTAGGGATAACATTGATATAATAGCCATAACAGAAACCTGGTGGAATGTGGAGAACCAGTGGGACACAGCAATCCCAGGCTATAAACTCTATAGAAGGGATAGAGAGGGGCGGGTTGGAGGAGGAGTGGCCATCTATGTCAAAGAAGGCATAAAATCCAGCAGAATGGAGATTGACAGAGGGTCTGACTCCACCATAGAATCACTGTGGGTTAAACTACCAGGTCCAAAGAGTGATGTGATAGTTGGAGTATTCTATCATCCACCAGATCAAAAACTTGAGGGGGACCTTGAAATGAGGAGAGAAATCATGGAGGTGGCTAAGAGGGATAGGATAGTAATCATGGGGGACTTTAATTATCCCCACATTGACTGGGCCAATATTTAGCTCTGGGCAAGAAAGAGAAACTGGGTTTTCGATTTGCTGAATGATAGAGCAACTTGTATTGGAGCCCACCCGAGAACAGGCAATTCTAGATCTAATATTGTGTGATACTCATCAGGGATGTGAATGTCACTGAGCCTCTGGGGAACAGTGACCATGCTGCAATTACCTTTGCCATGCATGTCGGAGGAAGAGTGTCAACCAAATCAGACATAAAAACTCTTGATTTTCGAAGGGCAAACTTCCCTCAGATGAGGAAACTAGTTAGAGAGAAACTAAAGGGGAGGGTTAGAAGAATCCAATCTCTTCAGAGTGCATGGAGCCTGTTTAAAACAACAATAATAGAGGCCCAGCACAAGTGCATACCACAAAGAAAGAAGAGCTCATTTAAGTCCAAGAGGACACCGGCATGGTTAACGAGTGGAGTTAGAGAGGCTCTAAAGGACAAGGAGAGGTCCTTCTGTAAATGGAAATCCTCCCCAACCGAGGAAAATAAAAAGGAACACAAACTCTGGCAAAAGAAATGTAAAAAGATGATAAGGGAGGCAAAGAAAGACTTTGAGGAATGAATGGCTAGCAATATAAAGGGTAATAATAAAAGCTTCTTTAAATATGTTAGAAGTAGAAAACCTGCCAGAGAACCAATTGGGCCTCTGGATGGTGAGGGAGGAAAAGGGAAGGTTAAGGAGGACTTGGACATTGCAGAGAAATTGAACGAGTTCTTTGCGGCTGTCTTCACGACAGAGGACCTCGAGCGGATTCCGCTGCCTGAGCCGCCCCTCTTGACTAAAGAACTAAATCAAATACAGGTTAAAAGAGAGGAGGTTTTAGGACTAATTGATAAATTGAGGATTAACATGTCACCGGGCCCAGATGGCATCCACCCAAGGGTTATTAGGGAACTGAGAAATGAAATTGCAGATCTCTTAACGGTTATATGCAACTTGTCTCTTAAAACTGCCACAGTGCCGGAGGACGGGAGGATAGCAGATGTCACACCAATTTTTTAAAAAGGAAGGAGGGGGGGACCCAGGAAACTACAGGCCGGTTAGCCTTACATCTGTCCCAGGGAAGATGGTGGAAGGCCTCATCCAAGAGAAAATCTTAAAACACATAAAAGAACAAACCTTGCTGAGAGAAAATCAGCATGGCTTCTGTAAGGGTAAATCTTGTCTTACAAACCTTTTAGAATTTTTTGAAAAGGTCAACAGGCACGTGGATTTGGGTGAACCGGTGGACATAGTCTATCTGGATTTTCAAAAGGCTTTTGACACAGTCCCTCACCAAAGGCTGCTGAGAAAATTGCATAGTCAGGGGATAAGAGGGCAGGTCCTCTTATGGATTGAGAACTGGTTGAGATTCCGGAAACAAAGAGTAGGTGTCAATGGGAAATTTTCACAATGGAGAGAAGTGAAAAGCGGTGTGCCCCAGGGCTCGGTCCTGGGACCGGTGCTTTTCAATCTGTTCATAAATGACCTGGAGACAGGGATAAACAGTGAGGTGGCCAAGTTTGCAGATGCCACAAAACTTTTCCGTGTGGTAAAACCAGAGAAGATTGTGAAGAGCTCCAGAAGGATCTCTCCAAACTGGGGGAGTGGGCTGAGAAATGGCAAATGCGTTTTAATGTAACCAAATGTAAAGTAATGCATATTGGGGCAAAAATCCAAACTTCATCTATCAACTCATGGGCTCTGAGTTAACGGATCAGGAAAGAGATCTTGGTGTGTTGGTGGACAGCTCCATGAAGGTGTCTCCCCAATGTGTGGCAGCAGTGAAGAAGGCCAATTCCATGCTAGGGATTATCAAAAAGGGGATTGAAAATAAAACAGCCAACATTATAATGCCGTTATACAAAACAATAGTAAGGCCCCACCTGGAGTATTGTGTACAATTCTGGTCACCGCATCTCAAGAAAGACATAGTGGAACTGGAAAAGGTGCAGAAGAGAGCGACTAAAATGATTACTGGGCTGGGGCACATCCCTTATGAAGAAAGGCTAAAACAATTGGGCCTCTTTAGTCTGGAAAAAAGGCGCTTGAGGGAGGATATGATTGAGACATACAAAATAATGCAGGGTATGAGTAAAGTGGATAGAGGGAAGCTCTTCTCCCTCTCTCAAAATACCAGAACTAGGGGACATACACTCAAATTGAGTGCTGGGAGAGTAAGAACTGACAAAAGAAAATATTTTTTCACCCAGCGCGTTGTAAGTCTATGGAACTCCCTGCCACAGGATGTGGTGATGGCATCTGGCCTGGATGCCTTCAAAAGGGGGATTGGACAGATTCCTAGAGGAAAAGTCCATCACGGGTTACAAACCATGATGGAGATGTGTAATCTCTAGGCTTTAAACCAGGGTAGTTCAAGGGCCAGATGCAGGGGAGTGGTATCAGGAGACAGATATCTAGTCTCATGCGCTCCCAAATGCATCTGGTGGGGCCACTGTGAGATACAGGAAGCTGGACTAGATGGGCCTTTGGCCTGATCCAGCATGGCTCTTCTTATGTTCTTATGTTCTTATATATCATGTATGTGATTAAAATAGACTAGATGTGATACATGAACCAACTCCTAATGGCTAACAGTGCCTGATTAATATTTTCCCCCATTACAGTTCAGTTTATGGAATACATCTATGATGTGACTAAATGAATTTACCATTTGGTTTATGTTCAGAGAGAATTGAGTTCTTAGCTCCAGGCTCTCTCTCTTTAGCCATGTATTTAAAATAAAATAGTGTACCAAAAACACCCCATGACAAATGCTAATTGAAGCAGATTGTGTAATTCATAAAAGCGGCAGGATACCCAATAAACAAATCTTAAACCAAGAGCACAATACATAATATCTTGTTATTTTATTTACTAAGTGGCCTTCTCCCAGCTTGACATGGAGAACTCTGAGCCTGATTTTGTAGCTCACTGTGTATCTACCTGGCAGTTGTCTGTGAAGATTCTCAGTAGAAATGGGCACGGAATGCTAAAATGGTGTTTGTTTGTTTCATGTTTTGTATTGTATTTTTAAAAATTGTTTCATTTGGAATGAATTTTTTAAAAAAAAAAAAACCCATTTCGTTCTTCATTTAGTTTCATTTTTTGAATTATTATTTTTTACAGCCGACCCCCATGCCATGACTTAACTTCCAGACACCGGACCGTTCTTCTCTCCAGCTCACACCTAGTTAGCTTACTGATCAGAATGTCATGGGGCACTTTGTCAAAACCTTCATTTCAACTCAACAACAGAAAATAGGAACTCAAGTCTTCAGAATTAGGATTTACACCAAATGATGCTTGGTGATTGCTTTGTTTTTAGCCATTTTTAATGTCTTGACTCAATGAGGCAATTCAGCAACCACATGGGACTTTTTTTGTCTCCTGGGTGAGTGCAAGACAAGATAATGGTCTTTGCACAAAATAACTATTCATTCAAATCTTCTAAGCAGATACAAAATGCCTACCTGATTGTTCAAGAAGATGAAAACAATCATCCTCATCTCACTCTTAAACAATACAACCACCTGTAATCCTTAAAATGATTTATTTTGTTAAAAACAACAAATTAGCTGCAGGCATCAAAATGTGGAGTAATAGCACCATATGGAGAATGATACCATTCTCACATATGCAAGAGCAACAGAGCTTTCCTGCAGGGAAACATAAAGTAATGTTTGTGGTTCTTTACCAGCTTCTGCAATTTTACAACTCATTTGCTTTGTGTGGAAGGGAGGATTCAGATGGAAGGAATCGTGATGCAATCATCAGCAGCTACAATATGGCTTTAGAACCTCATTATTCTTCTCTTTTCAGGGATGAAGAACTAAATCCTTATTCTTCATCCCAGTTCGGGTGCTGAGGAATTAGCTGATGTTCTCAATACTTTTTTTTTTTGCTTTGCTGAGGAAGGATGATGTTATGATGTTCTCTCTCTCTCTCTCTCTCTCTCTCTCTCTCTCTCTCTCTCTCTCTCTCTCTCTCTCTCTCTCTCTCTCTCTCTCTGGGGTATGCAGAACACTGACTACTTTGAGCAAACTGTTTTTACACTTTGTTTTTACTATTCATAATATCCGAATATTGCAAATGGCCATTCATAAGAACATAACATCAGAACAGCCTTGCTGGAACAGGCCACAGCCCATCCAGTCCAGCATTCTGTCCCACACAGCGACTCACCGTTTGCTTCAGTGTATTCTCAAGCAGATATCTTCACCTGCTTACAATTCCCTGCAAATGGCATTGAGAGATATCCTGCCTATCACTCCAACCCAGAGGTTGTCCTTAAGCATCCATAATGATAACCTAACCACTGATCCCTTGTTTTCCCTGAACTTGTCTCATCCTTTCTTAAAGCTGTCAAGGCTGACAGCTGTCACCACTTCTTCTGGCAGTGAGTTCCACAGTCCAGTGGTCCTCTGGGTGAAAAAATACTTACTCTTATTTTATTTTATTTTATTTTATTTGTTTGAGATCTAGCACCCCAAAGTGTCATGCAGTGCCCACTAGTTCTAGTGTTGGGAAAACAGTTTTTCCTTATGTATTTTGTTCACACCCTGTATGATTTTATAAACTTCAATCAGGTCACCTCTTAGGCGCCATTGTTCAAGAGTGAAGAGGCCCAGCTGTTGCAGCCTCAGATGGTAAGGAAGGTGTTCCAGTCCCCTAATCATTCTGGTTGCCCTCCTCTGCCCTTTTTCCATTTCCATAATATATTTCTGGAGGTATGGTGACCAGAAATGTACACAATATTCCAGATGGGGCCTCCCCATAGATTTATAAAGTGGCAAAATGACACTTGCTGACTTATTTCCTCTACCCTTCCTAATGATCCCTACCATTGAGTTTGCTTTTTCCACTGCTGCAACAAACTGGGTTGACACCTTCATTGAGTTGTCCACCAGGACACTAAGGTCCATTTCCTGGTTTATTGCAGAGAGTTCAGACCCCACCAGTTTATAAAAGTAATTGGAGTTTTTTGCCCCAATATGCATCATTTTACATTTACTAATGTTGAAGCTCATTTGCCACTGGTTTGCCCACTCCCCAGGGGTCAGGAAATCCCTCTGGAGCTCCTCACAATCTCTTACAGTTTTTACTACAGTATAATTTAGTGTCGTTGGCAAATTTGGCTACTTTGCTGTTTACTCCTACTTCTAGATCATTTATGAAGAGGTTGAAAATCAGGGGTCCCAGTACAGAACCTTGGGGGATCCCACTCTTTACATCCCTCCTCTTGGAGAAGTGTCCAATTAGTGCTACCCTCTGTTTCCTGTCCCTTAGCCAATTGCTGACCCAGGACAAGACCTGTCCCTTTATTCCATGACTGGCAAGTTTATTCAAGAGCCTTTGATGTGGGACCTTGCCAAAACCCTTCTGAAAGTCCAGATAAACAATGTTAACTAGATCTTCCTTATCCATGCCTGTTGAGACTCTCAACAATTCCAACAGATTAGTGAGGGATGATTTGCCCTTATAAAAGCCATGTTGGCTCTCCTTTAGCAGCACCTTCTCTTCTATGTGTCTATTAATTTTATCTTTTAGGATGGTTTCCATCACTTTACCTGGGACACATATCAAACTGACCAGTCAGTAATTTCCTGGATCAGATCCTTTTTTGAAGATTGGTGTTACAATCGCTTCCTTCCAGTTATTAGGCACAATGCCTGATTTGAGGGAAAGATTATATATTTTGGGTAGGACCTCAGCAATCTTGTCTTGGGAACTTGTGGATGGATGCCCTCCGGTCCTAGTTATTTGTTAGCATTTGGTTTAACAAGACATGCAAGAACCTCCTCCTTGGTTATTTCTATCCGGCTTAATTATTCAGTTTCCCTCACTACGAAGATAGGCTCTGTTTTGGACATGTGGTTTCTGTGTCATTCAGAAGCAAATAAGCAAATAATTCATTGAGTCTCTCTGCAATCTCTGTTTCCTCTTTAACAATGCCTTGCCTTCCATTGTCATCTAATGGTCCAATGGTCTTCCTAGTTGGGTACTTACTTCTAATGTACTTAAAGAAGTCCTTGTTGTTTCTTTGAGTCATCAGTCTGTCTGCTGTCTTAGAACCACAGAATCATGTAGTTGGAGGGCACCTGTAAGGCCACCAAGTGCAACCCCTGCTCACTGCAGGAATCCAAATCAAAGCAGATCTGACAGGTAGTTGTCCAATTTTCTCTTTGAATACCTCTGGTATTGGTGCACTCACCATCTTCTGAGGCAATTGTCTCTCTTGTCATATTGCTTCAATAGTCGAGAAGTTTTTCCTTATGGTCCTCCTAAATTTCTGTACCTTCAGTCCGTTAAAAACAGGTTGCCCTTCCCAACGTATTAAAGACCATGAAGCACTGGATAGGTTATTTGCATTGTCTACCTATTCTGTATGCACACTTTGCTTATTAAAGAGATAGGACACCAGAAATGCTTTACACAAGTTACAGAAAAGTGTGTGTGTGTGTGTGTGTGTGTGTGTGTGTGTGTGTGTGTGTGTGTGTGTGTGTGTGTGTGTGTGTGTGTGTGGGAATTCTTTTCTCTTTTTCTCACTAGGATATGAGGGCTTTGAAATTCCCCATTTTCTCAAGACAGCCTAAACTGATGAGCCCAATAAATTGATCAAGCATTATTTCCCTGCAAGAAGAAAAGGGCATGATATTTTACAGAGAAAAGGAAACAGAAGAAGTGGAGAATGTTGACTGGTGGAGGCTTATTGCCAAGCCTCATACTTAAATTCATCTCATTATTCTTTCCAGTTGAAGCCAGGAATAGATAACTATTGGTGACCACTCAAAATGGATTATAGCATAATTGTATAATCCATTGCAGTCATTATCAATATTTTCTAATAGACAACAAGCAAGTGAGATTCATACTCCTTTTTGTCACATTGTTGACTTTCAAAGTATGCCTGTGAATTTCATCTCAGGTGCTGCTCCTCAAATTTGTTGTGTTTAGTGATAACTTCATTCAGAATCCCATTTTAGCAGGAAGAAGATACATCACATACTGCTTATTATTTCAAGATGGAAATTACTTGCATATGTTACAGTGTAATAACAGCCATGGAAATGTGGCTCTTATTACATTGCTTTTGACTAATATTTGCATGTGAAAAACCACTTCCAAGGAAGCCTACAATTAGCAGAGATAACCTACAGTTTTCTCTATATTACTTTGAGATGCACACTGAAGTTTTATAAGGAGAGACAAGTTTCGGCAACTTAAACAAGCCCACTCTTGAGGGTGTTTGAATGAACGAATGAATCTTTATTTATGGTTGTTAACCAAATCAAGAAATAACAAAATATCAATTTGCCAGAATAAAATAAAACATTTTAAAAACATTGCAAAACTTTTGATAAAAGCCACAAAATACAAACAGGACTGTTATATAAATAGTAGAGATGGGCACGAAACGAGTGATTTTTCATTTTTGTATTCATTTTTTTGTTTTGTTATGCAACAAAAACAAAATGATTTTTTAAAAAACAAAACAAAAATGAAAACAAAACGACCAAATTTGCCATGTTTTTCATTTTCGTTGCAGCAGATGCATTGAACTAAAAAGAATGCTAATGAAACAGCAATTTTTTGTTTTGTTTTCATTTTTTCGTTTCGTTACCTAATGAAACGAAAAAACATTTTTTTCAAAAAAGTCACAAAAACAAAAACGAACCGAAACGGACCCCTAAACAACCAAACGACAAACAAAACACCATTTTTTTGAGTCGTGCCCATCTCTAATAAATAGTCAATATCAGAAAGATAGATAAAATAAAGGGTTGCTTGGGGGTGTGTGAGAAAGTCACCTCATCCACTTGTCTTTGTCAAAGCTGCCCGATTGCACATCCAAGAATGGACACAGAACTAAATGCCATTTGCACATGGAAATCCATATATTTATGGGCTCATGATCTGCTGTCATATGTAACATTTGAAGATATGCACATGTTATTTAAAAATATTGCAGAAACACTGTGCATATTATGACAGTTTGTTAGGATTTTAACACTGCAATGTAGTCAAGCACTTTTGTAGTTTTGACATTCAAGGCAGAAGGTTTCAGAATTCAACAAGAAACAGAATTTACTCTGATGGTTATCAACCAGCAGGACGTATGACACCGTTGGGTTACAGAAGCAGTCCTGCTTGACCCGGAATCTTCATAAGGGTTTCTAAAAATTCATCTTCTCTCATTCCCTCCAAGTGTAATTTGACATTTCTTACTTATTCATCTGTTATCGTCTGGCATGTTAGCAATAACTATTCCAAATATTCCATGTTTCTCTCAGGTTCAGTTCTCTCTGTCCACCAATTAAAATAAAATAAAATAATAATCTTATGGAATTGTCTAAACCAAAGTGTTGAAGTACCCCTTATTAGCAAGAAAGCAAGTGTCAACCAGGTAGTAATGTGACTGGCAATTTGACTAATAATGGTCCTATCTTCTGGAAATTGTGGTGCAAGAACCAAAGGTTGGAGGCCACTTTATGACCATGAGTACACACTGGCCAAAAATCTATCAATAAGTCACAACTCAAATGGGATTATTGAATCTGTTGGGAATGGGTGAATCCATACTACCATTGATTCAATGGACCTACTCTATGACACAATACTGGATTTCAGCCATTATAACTTCCAATTTGGGCAGAAATGAATAGAAAAATAAGGGCCATACGATTTACCTTTGTTAGACATTTATAAGCTAATTCATTTTTTTAAAAAAATAGAAATTGGGGCAGTCTTTCTTAATTTGATGTTCTCTAGTAGAGATGGGCACAAAAGGAAAAATGAAATTCTATTTTGTCATTTTGTTAGGCAACAAATTATTTCATTACCAAACAAAATGGTAGGATACATTTTGTTTCATAATGAAACACCATTTTTCCTCTATAACAAAATGATTTGTTCTAGAGGAAATGGCAGGGCAGCTTTCTCAAGCTCTTCCTGGTAAGCCCCCCAAATTTGCAAAGGTTTATGGTTCAGGGGGCTGAGTTAAGAAATTCCAAAGGGGGTGCCCCTGGGGAAAAATCTTTCTAATTGGATTTGGAACTTTGGCAATCAGGCTGCGGATGAGCAATTAGAATAATTATCTTGAAGAATTACCACTGCCACTTGAAGAATTACCCCCAAACCTTTCCAAATTTCACAGGGTTAACTAGAATCACTTGAGGACGGTACCCTAGTGACTTTGGTACTGAAACATGGCTGGGATCAGTATTTTTGAGGGATCAATGTTTTCAAAAATACTGACCCCATGCATGTTTTGGCAACAAAGTGGCAGAGTTAGCTTCCTAAAGCAATTCTAGGTAACCTCCTGAAATTTAGAAAGGATTGAGGTTTAGGGCCCTGAGTTATGAAGCTCCAAATGGGGTCCCCTGGGGAAAAAATTCTAATTGGAATCAGAAGAAAAGCTGTGGCTTGCCCATGGCATGGCTTCTGAAGTTCCAAATCCAATTAGAAATATTTTTTCCTGAGGGCACCTGCTTTGGAGCTTCATAACTAAGCACCCTGAACCTCAAGTCTTTCTAAATTTCAGGGGGCTTACCTAGAATTTATTGAGAAATCTCCCCTGCCATTTTGGCCCTTCAGGACCCAGGGGAGCATAGAGTTTCATTTCCTTTTGTTTCACTTTGTAACAAAACTACTTTAAAAACTTGTTACAAATGAAATGAAATGAAACTACTACAGAAACAAAACAATATTTTTCTGTTTTGTGCCCATATCTATTCTCTAGCTGTGTTGAACTGCAATTTCCAGTACAGTTGGTGTGCCTGAAGATGATGGAGGTTGAAATCTGGTGCCTGTACCATTGGAGAAAATGGCTTTAAGCATTTTGTACAGCTTACTTTGAGTTCTGTTTAAGTTTCAAAGGAGAAATAGACATTTTGTGCAATGAGCTTAGCCTCCACAAAAGGCTTCCCCTTCATTACAACTCCCCCGCTTCAACAAAATGATAATTCATAAAGAAGCCAAAGCGTCTCCTATTCTCCAGCCTCCTTCATCACCTCCTTGAATATTAAAAAGCACTTTTAAATTTTATTCATGCCATGGCAAGCTGCTTTTTTGGAATAAAAGAACCCGAAAAGCCTAAGCTTTTTCATGGTATACCATCTCAGGTTTATCTGGAGAAAACATATATTACAGTGACACTGAGGTTTCTTTGAAAAAAATTTAAGAGGAATATTATCTTCAGCATGTTTTATATCCCAGAGGCAATTTTTCCAAGCACCATTTGTTGCACTTAGAAAAGCTGTTAGTAAAACCAAACTGCTTAGTTGTCAGTTTGCAGTCTAGGTAAGAAAGAAAAAAAAGTTTCATAGAAACAGAGATGGTGATGAATAAAAAAAACAAATCAGCGATATTCATCCCTTCATATTTGTGGGTTCCAGAACCCCATGAATATGAAGACATAGTGGAACTGGAAAAGGTGCAGAAGAGAGCGACTAAAATGATTACTGGCCTGGGGTACCTCCCTTATGAGGAAAGGCTAAAACATTTGGGGCTCTTTAGTCTGGAAAAAAGGCGCCTGAGGGGGGATATGATTGAGACGTACAAAATAATGCAGGGCATGAGTCAAGTGGATAGAGGGAAGCTCTTCTCCCTCTCACAAAATACCAGAACTAGGGGACATACACTCAAATTGGGGGCTGGGAGAGTAAGAACAGACAAAAGAAAATATTCTTTTTACCCAGCCCATTGTTAGTCTGTGGAACTCCCTGCCACAGAATGTGGTGATGACATCTGGCCTGGATGCCTTCAAAAGGGGATTGGACAGATTCCTGGAGGAAAAGTCCATCAACCATGATGGAGATGTGTCATCTCCAGGCTTAAGACCAGGGTCCTTCAAGGGCCTGATGCAGGGGAGTGGTATCACGAGACAGATATCTAGTCTCGTGCGCTTCCAAATGCATCTGGTGGGGCCACTGTGAGATACAGGAAGCTGGACTAGATGGGCCTTTGACCTGATCCAGCATGGCTCTTCAGCTTGGCTGAATAGCAAAATATTTCGAGCTCATAAGAAAAGAAGTCAAGTTGCCATGGCTCAACCTCAGGATCCAGACAAGATATCATTTAGTCAGTGCACTGATCACATGGACCGTACCTTGGTTGAGGCTACGAAGCCCTTCTAGTAACCCTAACAAGCTAGGCTGGGCTTCCCAAAGGAATCTCCTCCCCCACCTTGATGGGTTGAGGGTGGGGAGGGAATCTCTTTGCAAAGCCCAGCCCCTGGCTGCCTTAGGGGGGGGGATGCCCACACACCTACATTTGGTTCATGGGTGGGGGAATCGTGGCTTGTGTTTCGTCAGCCTTCACCGTAGCTGTCACCTTGATGGCTCATCCCCATCTCTAGTTGAACTGTATTATATACTCCCTGAAATGCTGTTGTTTACTGTAAGAAAATTTATAAGTATCTGTCCATTCCTAGCTCCTAAATAAAAAGTCCCCACATTTTTTTTAACCATGGACATCCATAAAAATGCAGCGATAACTCCTTATTTTTAACCACTTGCCATGTACATAACAACATAAGAAGAGCCATGCAGTATGAGGCCAAACACCCATCTAGTCCAGCTTCTTGTATCTCACAGTGGCCCCACCAAATGCCTTTGGGAGTGCACGAGACTAGATATCTATGTCTTAATACCACTCCCCTGCATCTGGTCCTTGAAGTACCCCAGTTTTAAGCCTGGAGATTACACATCTCCATCATGGTTTGTCACCTGGGATGGACTTTTCCTCCAGGAATCTGTCCAATCCCCTTTTGAAGGTATCCAGGCCAGAAGCCATCACCACCTCCTGTGGCAGGGAGTTCCACAGACTAACAACACGTTGGGTAAAAAAAATATTTGTTTGTTTTCACTCTCCCAATCCTCAGTTGGAAGGGATGTCCCCTAGTTCTGGTGTTTTGTGAGAGGGAGAAGAGTGTCCCTCTATCCACTTTACTCATGCCCTCCATTATTTTGTACGACTCAATCATATCCCCTCAGACAGCTTTTTTCCAGACTAAAGAGCCCCAAATACTTTAGCCTTTTCTCATAAGGGAGGTCCCCCAGCCCAGTAATCATTTTAGTTGCTCTCTTTTGCACCTTTCCAGTTCCATTTTGTCTTTTTTGAGATACAGTGACCAGAATTGTACACAATACTCCAGGTGCAGCCTTAATATCGTCTTGTACAATAGCATTATAATGTTCCACACTCACCCTTACCCCCAACCCAGCCCTCACTCTCATTCTATTCTTAAGCCTTAGAATATTAGTATTTTAATGGAGTGAGAAAATACCTCACAACAATTTTCTTGGAACATTTTTTTAAAGAGCCTGGTACATGACAGTTAAAGAAGGTTCAGAGACTAGGATGCAGGGCTCAAACTACAGGAAAAGAGATTCCATTTAAACATTAGGAAGAACTTCCTGACAGAGCTGTTTGGCAGTGGAATATGCTGCCCCAAAGGAGGGTGGAGGAGTCTCCTTCTTTAGAGGTTTTTAAGCAGAGGCTGGATGGCCATCTGTCGGAAATATTGTGATGGGGGTTCCTGCATGGCAGGGGGTTGGACTAGACTGCCCTTGAGGTCTCTTCCAACTCTATGATTCTATGAAGGTGCCTTCAGAGTGGCGCACATCTATATGTTCATCTGACAATATACTTAGAGATGGGCACGAAACGAACAATTTTTCATTTCTGTTTTTTTTTTTTGTTTTGTTACGTAATGAAATGACAAACGAATTTTTTATCTAAAATGAAACGAAACGAACAGAAACACCAGAAATTTTGTCGTCCGTTTCATTTTCGTTACGGCAATACATTGAACTGCCTTTAAATGCTAAAAAAATCACAAAAAATGAAATAAATGGTAATGAAATGGTAACAAAACAAACGAAAACAAAAACGATTTTTTTGCAAAAATTTGTAAAAAATGGAAACAAACCGAAACGGACCCCCTAAATGACAAACGACAAATGAAACACCATTTTTTGATTCGTGCCCATCTCTATATACTGTATAAAAACCGAATAAACAACATTCTGCACTGATTGCTACTGCATAGATTTCTATATTATCTTCTTTGTCTGTCCTCTGTTCCTTTGTGACTTTCTCCGACTGTTATTTTTAGTTTTAAGGTGGCCGTTATATGTTGTCATCTCAGAACAGACTTATAGACTGCTTTTACACGACCCCTAAAATCTGATGCAAAGGGCTCCCAGATGCGGAGGTTAAAATTGTTTTCCCACTAGTTGCGGACTTTAAAAAAAATTAAGTATGACCATGCCCACCTAAGCATGCCCCAGTGCATTTTACAAGTACCTGGTCTCCGGAGGTAAAAAAATTTCCAGTGCACATTGCAAAGCTGTGGATGCCGGTCTCTCCTCGCCTTCTGTTTGTTTTGTTGTCCCCACCACCCCTTTAACAGTCAGGAATCCCTACGGGGCTACTCCATCAGATGGAGGTGAGCCTCCATTTTTTCTCCCTTTTTTTCTCCCTCCCCTTACCACAGACAGGAGCAATGGAGTGCGGAAGGGTGGGAACACAGGAAGCAGAACAAAACCCCATGATCTCTGGTCCGAATTTAAGTTGCCAGCGGATTTTAGAGGTCGTGTAAAAGTGCCCATAGTAACCCAAGTATGGTTTTCAGCTGGCTGGCTGGCTCAGTGGTTTAGGTGGCTGGCTCCAGGTCACGAGGTTGAGAGTTGGATCCCACCCATCCCACTGTGCCTCCTGGGGGAAGGGACAGCCCACAAAGCAAAGAGCAATCCATGCAGTCCTGGGTCACCACCAGAAGAAAAGAATAGTAAACCTCCCTAGAAATTCCTGGAAAGGATGGCAAGCAATTATTATTAGTAGAGTTTTCAAGATGGAGTATTTAGAGAGTGGTTCCATTTCCCAGGCACATTGTCTGGTAGAACTGGGAATCAAACCTACCTCTCTCGATTCCAACCCCATTACCTTGCACCATGCTGGATGCCATTTTCCCATTACTAGGAGTGAAATGAGAGAGACAGCCTTTCTGAAGACCACTCAGAGGTGTTTCATTTGGCTGTATCCAGGGGAACACTGCGCCACATCCAAAACATAATAGCAGTGCCCAGAAATCATTCCCCTCTTCGAAGGAGACAATAGGTCGCTCTCAAAAGGCTTTCAAGAAGACATGGGGAGTTCTGGTAAGTAACCCATTTGTATCTAGCAGGAGAGAAAGCTTCTTTGGCAATGATAAATCACTTCACTGACACAAAGAAGAATTAAAATGACACTTTTCTTCTTCATAGGGGAGACTTCAAAGAACAAATAACTTCCTGTACAGATGGAGAGATTGTTCAAAAAGGATGAAAACAGAAATCATGGTGAAATCATCCCTGGCAGTACAAATGGGTCAGATAATCCTTTGAGCTGTGACAAACTATATCGGTTCTGATTAGAGATTGGGGACAAATAAACCTATATCAGAGACATCAACGAATATCATTGATTTGTTAAATATTCACTCCTTAGTATTTGTAATAACATGGAGGGATGAATATTTCCTTATTTTGTTCAGTCCTTCATCATATCTAAAGAAACCAACTGACCAAACAACCACCAGTTTTGCTGCATCAATATATTGACCACCATACCAATCTGTCCTCTGAGAAGACAAAACAGAGGCTTTATGTATGTATGTATGTATGTATGTATGTATGTATGTATGTATGTATGTATTATTATTATTATTATTATTATTATTATTATTATTATTATTATTATTATTATTATTATTATTATTATTTAACCACACAGCTATCTACGCTGGATTTTATATTACCAATCACTAGTCGAACGCTTCCCAAGCGTTTAGGACTCAGTGATGTATCGGCGAATTATGCGAGCAGATCCCAGTAAGGTGGCTTTCTGCATCTGACTGATGGTGACTTTGTCCACTCCAATTTCTTCTAGATACTTGCTTAGGTCTTTGGGCACCGCACCCAGTGTGCCAATTACCACTGGGACCACATGTACTGGTTTATGCCAGAGTCTCTGAAGTTCAATTTTGAGATCCTGATATCGGGTAATTTTTTCAAGTTGTTTTTCAGTGACTCTTCCATCTCCTGGTATAGCAACATCAATGATCCACACTTTTTTCTTCTCCACAATCACAATATCTGGGGTATTATGCTCCAAAACCCTGTCTGTCTGTATTCGGAAGTCCCAAAGTAATTTTGCATGCTCATTATTATTATTATTATTATTATTATTATTATTATTATTATTATTATTATTATTATTATTATTATTATTATTATTATTATTATTATTATTATTGCTGCTCCGGGCCCCGGCAGCAGCAACCAATGCCTCAGCATCAAACAAGGTAGGGAAGGGTAAGTGAGAAGGGAGCAGGGGTGGGTAGGTTGGGAGGCTGGGAGGGTTATTTTGTTTTGTTTTTAAAGATGCCATGAACCAGCAAACTTATTTGTGGTTCATCAGTTGGTAACAGTAAAATTAATGGTTCACAGTTCATCACCATTTACAAACACGAATTGGGATGAACCACCATTTTGACTCTTTATTCCTCTCTGATCATCTCTCCTCAGATTTGTGATGCAGATTAGATGGTCCACTCTCATCCTCTTCCTTATGAAGAGCTGCCTTTCTCAAACCAAAAACTGGCATATATTATTATGGTATACTGTTACTGTTGTTACATGCTGTCAAGTCGGGACTAGCTTATAGAGACCTTAACAGGTTTTTTGAGGTAAGTGAATTTATTTATTTATTTGATTTATTTGATTTACTGTTTATACTGCATGAGCCATCTGGCCCAAAGGCCACTTTGGGCAGTGTACAAACATAATAAAATACAAAACAGGGCAACAAAGAGAAATAGAAATGTAAGTATCAAAAATAAAAATAATGTTAATATAGAAATTACCAGTGCAAATCAAATAATAAAACCAGGAACTAAAACAATAACCTAAATAAAGTTATAGTTTTTGAGGTAAGCGATAGACATGGGCACGGAGCGGTGAAAATCTTGTTTCCATTTTCGGTTCTCGTTATCGTTACGTAACGGGTAAAACCAAAAAAGAAAAATTGGGTCTGATTTTTCGTTGTCGTTCATGGCATCGCGGCGATCGCGCAATGCCAAGGAGCACAGAAAAAAAGTTTTTTAAAAAAAAACCCAATTCCCGGCCAAAAAAGCAGGCGAAAATATGCCTGCCGCAGTGAGGGCACCTACCAGAGAGGGGTGGTTTCTGGGGGGGTCCCCGGCCTCCCCCCTTCTGTTCTGGGTTGCTGGTACCAGGCTGGGGGGGGGTCATCCTCATCGTCTCCATTTGCCATGCGGTGGCGACCGCAATATTTATTTTTAAATCGTGGTTCAAAAACCCACCAAAGCACCACAGAAACATTTGAAAATTGGGTATTTTAAATGCCTGATTTTTTATAGTAGCAGCAGTGGGTTTTTCTTGAAATAAAACGTCTCCATTGATTTTATTTTATTTTATTTTTATTTTTTTACACCTGCGCAATGATGGGCTGGCCATGGGATGGGACCATGCAAATCTTTGGACCCATTCCACCAATCCCATGGCCAGGTTTTGACTGAGACTTCTGGATGTGCCAGAGGGCATAAAAAGCCCACTAACCCTAGTCCTAACCTTAACCCTAACCCTAACCCATACGCCAGTACACTGTCCTTCTTAGTGGGTCAGAGGCACCCAGAGGTGCAGCCCACTAACCCACCCTAACCTTAACCATAACCCTAAGCCTAGCCCTTACCCTAACCCCAACCCTAACCCAGATCCGTACGCAAGTACACTTTCCTTCTTAGTGGGTCACAGGCACCCAGAGAGGTTCCTCCCACAGCCCACTATCCCCTACCCCTATCCCATTCCCTAACTTGTACGTCAGTACGCTAGTACACTCCCCTTCTTAGTGAGTCAGAGGCACCCAGAGAGAGAGGTGTCTCTGCCACTTACCCCCCACCCTAACATAATGTAATGTAATGTATGGTACGCGGCGGCTTTGCGTTACGCTTCCCTTCCCTTCCCTTCTTAGTGGGTCAGACGTCAGAGGCACCCAGAGAGGTGCCTCCCAGAGCCCACTTACCCCAACTCCAACCCCAACCCCAACCCAATTGACAAAGGACAAACGGAAACGACAATTTTTTGAAAATTATTGCGACAAATGGAAACGACCCAAAACCCGCCCCAACAAACGACAACTCGAAACGTCATTTTTTCTGGTCGTGCCCATCTCTAGTAAGCAAAGATATCTGAGGAGTGGTTTTACCAGTTTCTCTCTCCCAATGAATTTCCATGGCAGAGCAGAGATTCAAAACCTGTTCTCCCGAGTCCTGGTCCATCACACTATCCCACAGAGAATATATCATTGTAGATATATTTCCCAAATTACATTCAGACGTACTGTGGGAGACAGGGAGGGAAGGAACACTACCTTGATGGTATAAACTAAAGAGAGGCACAGATCAGGAAAATGGTGATTTGTTTCATTTGGAACAACCATACATGACAAATGTATGATTTCCTGCACGGTAAATCAAAAGGGTTTGCACTGGCCGAGTTCAAAAGTAAAGAGTATTCCTTTACTCTGAAGCAAAATACTCCAAACATTTCCACCTTCTGATTTACTCTGGGTTCTTTTCAAAACAAGAGGCCACATTACTTTTCAAAAATATTATTTTATTTTCTACTCTTAAGATGCAAAAATAAGAATTCAAAAAGTATCAAAAATATCAAAACCTTAACAAATCTCAAATCATAGTTTTATTTCCCTAAAAATAATAAAATCTAAGTCATCCTGACTAACTGATTACATTCAAGATTGCTTCTACATTCTACCTAACTGTAGTGAGTTCCATTGCTCAAAACAATTGTAAGTTCATGATCAGCATAATAATCAGTATAATAATGGTTTCTCTCTGTCTTCTCATCTTCTTCTCACAATTTCCAGATATCACATGACATAATTGACCAATGGTAGCTAACCATTTTCCGTGCTGATAGTTTGTTATGTCTATTCCTCTACATTCTAATGCAATCAAAATGTATACTTAATATTCATCTTAACAAATCACACGATGTCCCATCATGCTTATTTCCATACATCCCCCCCCGGGTTGATCAATGAGTCAATTTGTTTTTTTTATCTGCTTTGCCTTTTTAAATCCTTTAAAATGCTCCCCCCCGGCACCAAAATCCAGTATAGCATCCCATGTCTCTCCTCTACAAGCCTTGCAAGTTGAGTGAAGTTGGGGTTTCAAGCATCTGATTTATGCACCCCCAAAGAGGGCCCCCAAGATGGTGTCCCACAGGGAACTAGTGACACAAAAATTATAGATAAGCATCTCCCAATTCTACTCTAATATCCCTCCATCTTTGGTGAAGATTGGGTTTTGGATATCTGACTTCTACACCCATACATTGAGTCTCTGCCCCCGGGCAGTTTCTTCACAGCTTCTGGGTGTACTGCAGCCCAAGCTTTGTTAGATGTTGTTGGCTTCTGAGTTGGCTTCACAGTCAGTTTTGTCGTCTGTCTTCCCAATACCTGACTCAACACATGACTTAGGCCCTTTGTACATGACCCCTAAACTCCGCCGCAAATGGCTCCCAGCTCCGGAGCTTAAAATTGTTTCCCCACCAGCTCTGGATTTTACAGATAATTAAGTGTGACCATGCCCACCTAAGCGCGTCCCAGCACACTTTTCAGGTACCTGCTCTCAGGAGGTGAAAATTCCTGATGCGGATATAACAGTAGTGACTGCCGGGCTCTCCTTGCTTCTGTTTGTTCTTTTTTTGCCCCCCGCCCCTTTAAGAGATCTGAATGCAGTGCCAGGATGGCAGAACGGAGGTGAGCAGCATACTTTTCTTCCTTTTTTTCTCCCTCCCCTCACACAGCCAGCAGCCAGGAGTGCGGAGGGGGTGGGAATGCAGGAACAGCAACAAACCCCTAAGATCTCTGGTCCGAATTTAAGTGGCCAGTGGATCTTAGGGGTCGTGTGAAAAGGCCCTTAGTAGGACTTTATTTGTGGTGACTTGGGCATTTTCTTTATTGTGATTTATTTATTTATTTATTTATACAGCTTATATACCGCCCGTCTTCCTGAAAGGAACTCCGGGCGGTTTACAATAAATGTACAAACAACAAATTAAAACAACAACTAAAATAAGCAATAAAACAAAACGGCTGCAGCAGATGGCGGGACCAAAAAAAAAAAAAAGGTGTCACCCAAACGCCTCCCGGAAGAGAAGGGTTTTCAGCGCCTTCCGGAAGGCAGGCAGGGACTCTGCAAGGCGCACTTCTGCTGGTAGGTGATTCCATAGGGTTGGGCCAGCCACAGAGAAGGCTCGGGTGCGGGTGGAAGTTCTCCGAGCCTCCTTGGCCACACGCAGCATGTGCGCCCGCGACAACCTGGTTTGACCGCTGGTCGATCCGCTCCGTCAGGTAGCCAGGTCCTAGGCCATGGATGGTTTTGTAAACCAAAACCAGGACCTTGAATCTAATTCGGGCTGCAACGGGCAACCAGTGCAGCGAGCCAAGACTGGGGTGATGTGCTCGAATAATTTTGGACCCGCTGCAAGCGCAAATGAGAGTCAAGGGCAACCCCATGTAGAGCGCGTTGCAATAGTCCAGTCTAGAGATCACCAGCGCCTGGACCACAGTTCTGAGGGAGTCCTCATCCAGGTAAGGACGAATCTGGGCAATACGTCGAAGATGGAAAAAGGCAGCCCTGGACACGGCGGACACCTGGGCTTCCAGGGTGAGCGCCGGGTCCAGGACTACGCCCAGATTTCGGACACAGTCCGATGGCCTGAGGGAAACACCCTCCAAGGTGGGATTAGCTGGATGAGGAAGCCCCAAAGAACATGACCTCGGTCTTATCGGGGTTGAGTTTGAGCCTGTTAGCCCTGGTCCATTCCATGACTGCGCCCAGACACTGATCGAGGGTCCGGACAGCCTCATCTGCAGCGGTAGAAAAGGAAAAGGATGTTCAGCTACCCCGTATATATCTTGTTTTCTGACCTAGTTATGGCTGTTCCTCTATGTTTTGTGTTTCTTTCTTGAGTCCATTTTTGTATCATGCCAACCACAGGTAAAGGTAAAGCTTCCCCCACACATGCGTGCTAGTCATGTCCAACACTAGGGGAAGTGCTTATCTCCATTTTCAAGCCAAAGAGCCAGTGTTGTGAAAGTCTGTGGCCATGCGGCTAGCATGGCTGAATGCAGTTCTGCACACAGAATACCATTTACCTTCCCGCTTTTTATAACAGTTCCTTTTTATCTAATTGTATTTACATGCTTTCGAACTGCTAGGTTGGCAGGAGCTGGGGTTAACATCTGGGATTTGAACTGCCGAACTTCTGACTTTGCAACTGACTGTTTCAGCACCTTAGTCATACATACATACATACATACATACATACATACATACATACATACATACATACATACATACATACATACATACATACATACATACATACATACATGCACTCCACTGCATGGCACCTGGGATTCGAACCGCTGAGCTGCCAACTTTGCAGCCAACATTTTCAGCGCTCTAGCCCACTGAGCCAACCGTAGACACTCATCTAATTGCTCTATTTCATTAACTAGCTCCCATGAGTCAGACTCTTGTCTTACCACGAGGTACAGAGACTACCTCTCATGAGCTCTGACACATAGTAGTCAAGGTACTGAATTGGGTTCCAGATTTGATTATGGACCCTTAATTAGTCTATCTAGAAAAAATATATATCCTAGTCCCATTGCATGCCTAGATGTTTTGTTAGCATGAAAATATGTGTTCCTGGTTCCAGATGGGTAGATAGCACTGGTGGCTACTGCCTACTCAGTGGTAAAGAAAAGAGTTTGGATCAAAGCTACTCTGAATTACTATTTCAGATGTTCTTGAATTGAACATACAGAAAACTTGTCCCGAACTTAAATGAACCCTGGCTTTGATTGAATTATGCCTGTTTTGTCCTGTTCTTTTCTATTCTCTTTCTGCTGTTTATCTCCAGTGACTTAATAGCATTCAAAGTGTTGCAATTTGTGCTATATTAACATTTATACATCAAAATGGAATTGCACCCTAACCATAAATTCTGTATCTACAGATGCTGCTGAAAACAAATATGTCCTACATAACTATAAACATTCTAACAGATGAGCTGCTGAATTAAGCGATGAATCATTCAATCGTGGGGGCAGGAGGATTACTGAGAAATCATTAGGAGACCTTTATAGCTGATGAAAAAGTGCTTGAAAGATAAAAAAAAAAGAAGAAGATAAAGAGAATGATTCTGCATTCATTTTTAGACAATGTGACCACCCTGGAAAAGGTAGATGTAATAAACGAGGAGGATGAGATAATAATTTAGATGGACTGATCACTACACGGAAAAGACCAGAGCCCTGGAACTTACATTTTGATAATAATTCTTTTCCATTACTCATTTCAATATAAAAAGAAAATAATGTAGAGAACTGAGAAATGAGTACAGAGGAAGCAAAAAAGAACCATTAAAATAAATAAGCTTCTCTGTTACCTAAATGTTGGGATTGCTAAATGAATAGCATAAACATTGAAAAATGGCCCTCAAAAATGACACCATCAAAATGCTGTGTATATATGTAACTTGGAAAAGTAACTTTTGAAAGAGCCATCCCTCAAGGAGGTGAGAAGGATGGCTTGTAGACATAGGGCCTTCTCGGCAACTGGCCTCAAGCGATGGAATGCCCTCCCAAGTGAGATCCGCCTGGTGCCAACATTGATGACATTTCGGCACCAAGTAAAAACCTTCCTGTTTCAGAAGTTTTTTAATTGATACAATATAGATTGTGGGTCCTCTGATGGCAAATTTAGTGTAATGATTATAATGTAAGGTTTTATTATTTTAATTATTTATTGATATTCTATGTTTTAACTGTTTTAATTCTTTTGATTGTAAGCCGCCCAGAGACCTTTGGGTAGTGGACGGCATATAAGTTGTAAAAATAAAAATAAATAAATAAATACAGTGGACCCTCGTATAACTAATGGTTTGTATAACATAAAATCTGTACAAAATAAAAAATTCCGGAGATAGGGGAAATTTGCTTAAAGAGAATTGCCTATGGGGCAAATCTGTACAACATAAAAATGGTCACCAATAGGGATTACTCTGTTTTTAATGCATTCCTATGGGGAATTTGTATAAAGGAAATTTTGTTTAACATAATTTCATTTGAAATGAATTAATTCCTTTATACAAGGTACCACTGTAAATAAACTGCCTGACATGGGCAGGAATGCATTAAACTGTCTGCCCAATATCCTGTGAGGGTTACAAAATGTATCCTCAAAGGCTTTCATGGCTGGGATCTGGTAGTCAGTGTGAGTATTTTAGGCCGATTGGCCGTGTTCTGGAAGTTTTTCTTCCTGACGTTTCGCCAGACTCTGTGGCTGCCATCTTCAAAAGGCAAGGAGCTCAGGGAACTAGGAGTTCTCTCTGTGCTCTGGGTTATAAAGTGAGTGAGACTTGGGTTTTTTAAGTTGAGGAGACTTGTCCTATGCACCACAAAATACTTCACTTTTTTTGGTCAATGTAGAGATTTACCCACCTGAGTCATGCTACACTTTTGTTTGCCCAAAGAAGACTTCACTAGTAGTTAGACAAAACTTTATACTTTGCCTGCAATTCAAATAGACATTGAAATTGGTAGCGAGAGGAGCCATTAATCCACCAACTCTCTTAGCTGTGATTGCCTTTTTTTAAATCTGTTCTGGAAAAGATACTCATTAATTCGTAATTAACCATATTTACAACTTCTGCAGGAAGGAAGGGCCCTTCATTCTCCCCAAATGACATTTAAAGTGCACCTGATTCTTTGCAAGCGCACTTGGGTATCACATTTTAATGAGATTAGTCGGCCAGGTTAAGTGTTAAATTGACCAAATTATCTATGTATTCTAGATTAATGCAAGTTTCTCCAATGAAGGGCATTTCATTATATGGAGTACATCATTACACACGGGGGGCCGTTGGGCTTCTTATGATTTATAATGTTTTATTCACTCATTGGCTGCACAGGGAGCTGCCTCATCCAGTCTCTTCACTGAAGTGGTTGGCTGCCTGTGGAGGTGGGGCTAGACCAGCCAGACTCCTGCCTGGATTGGAGTGCTGCCCCTAAAGCTGGACCCTGGCAGGACACAGAAGCTTGGGCCTCTGGTGTACCTAGGGTGCGGTGCTTCATGCTTTTGTACAAAGTAGAGATGGGCACGAAATGAACAATTTTTTGTTTTTGTTTTTGTTTTTTTCATTTCGTTATGCAACAAAATGACAAAAAAATTTGTCTCTAAAATAAAACGAAACAAACAGAAACGCCGGAAATTTTGTCGTGCGTTTCGTTTTCGTTACGGCAATACAGTGAACTGCTTTAAATGCTAAAAAAATCACAAAAATTGAAATAAATGGTAATGAAACTGTAATGAAAAACGAAAACGAAAATGATTTTTTTGCAAAAATTCACAAAAAACGGAAACAAACCAAAATGGACCCCCCTAAATGACAAATGACAAATGAAACACCATTTTTTATTCGTGCCCATCTCTAGTACAAAGCAAGAAGTGCCCCCCCCGTAATTTTGAATGCAAAATACAAAATCTTTGTAGAACCATAGAACCATAGAATCATAGAATCATAGAGTTGGAAGAGCTCTCAAGGGTCATCTAGTCCAACCCCCTGCCATGCAGGAACAACCATCACAGACAGATGGCCATCCAGCCTCTGCTTTAAAACCTCCAAAGAAGGAATCATAGAATCATAGAATCATAGAGTTGGAAGAGAACCTCAAGGGCCATCCAGTCCAACCCCCTGCCATGCAGGAAACCCCATCACAATATTTCCGACAGATGGCCATCCAGCCTCCATTTAAAAACCTCCAAAGAAGAAGACTCCACCACCCTTTGTGGCAGCATATTCCACTGCCGAACAGCTCTAACTGTCAGGAAGTTCTTCCGAATGTTCAAATGGAATCTCTTTTCCTGAAGTTTGAAACCATTGCCCCGAGTCCTATTCTCTGAAGCCATGGAAAACAAACCTGTTCCCTCTTCAATATAACATCCTTTCAAATATTTAAACATAGCTGTCATATCCCCTCTCAGCCTTCTTTTTGAAAGGTTAAACATTCCCAGTTCCCTAAGCCGTTCCTCATAAGACATTTCTTCCAGACCCTCAACCATCCTGGTTGCCCTCCTCTGCACCCGCTTGAGACTCTACTACCCTCCATGGCAGCATATTCTATTGCCAAACAGCTCTAACTGTCATGAAATTATTCCTAATATTTAAATTGAATCTCTTTTCCTGTAGTTTGAAACCATTTCCTTGTGTCCTAATCTCTGAAGCCATGGAAAACAAACCAGTCCCTTCTTCAATGTGACATCCCACAATAAGCCTTTGTGGTGGGGGAAAGACTTTGGGGGAGTTCATTTAAATGCTATTCTAAAAAGAAAAGGAGAGTTATCTTTGGGGTTGACCATTTTCATGAAGCATGGGGAAATCAGCAAGCATTTGTTATGTCCTAAGCAAAGTATATTTAACGGGTCACTCAACAGATGGCAAAAAGCAGAAGAGTCTTGCATCCTTTGCTTCTTCCTCCCCACTTTTTCCTTTTAAATTAAAGATATGAAGATATCCTCATTAAATCCCAGTAAAAGCTGCATTTTTCTTCCCCTTCCTTGCATTGTACTGGGGATGTTTTGAAGCACACATGTGCATCATGATAGTTGCTATAATTAAACCTCTGGAATCAGGGAGAATCTATATTGCAGACAGCTCAGTCTCCCCAAGACTAGAAATGAGGGACAGGTATTTTTTGAAGTTAAGGTCTCTTACTTGCCCATTCAAGGCCTCACTACTACCCTCAAATATTTTGCAACTAGGACAATTTGTAACACATGCACTTACTAAGGGGTGGTGGCATTTTCTGTCCTTTCTCACCTTCTGATGACTTCAGGTAAGCTCAGAAGGGACAGGAGGACCTGGGATCTTGTTAGATGATGACACAGTCCCTGCTGAAGTTCCAAACTAGTGTTCCTATGACATCTGGTTCCATGGCATCGCTGCCTTTCCAGTGTGAGATCAGAAGACACATGAGTGCTACCTGAGTGACAAGAGCATATTTTTGTGCTGGTGTGTGGTAGCATGTATGTCTCTCTCTGTGTGTATGAAGTGCATTTTTATCCATTTGGTTTGTAAAGGAAAAAGTAAAACATGAAAAAAATAGTACCTGCCACCAAAGTAAGACTTGCAAATGTGTGAATTTTTGAGCCAGATGTAATTTCTCTTGCAGTGAGTCTCAGGATACATGAAGAAATGACATTAACTGATATTGCAAAATTAAAGAGTCTTTCTCTTTTCTTTAAAGTACACATTTTAATTCCTGAACTCTCTTGAGAAGGAGAAAAAAATGTAAAATGGGGGATACTGTATTTGGTAAACATGCTAGGAAGCATGTTGGAGTTAGATAGGCTGTATTTCCATAATACGGATGGCTAGTGACTAGGAAGAAATGTTGGGATGAGATACCCTCTGCCACTTCTGTTCGTGTTCCAGATCTTCCCCTCTGCTTGACATGCAGCAGAAACTCTTAGACCTGTTCTGCATCATAGGCCGTTACTTCACATCCCTTTCATCACGGTTTGCCATCCCGTTTGGGATTAGTATGAAGAAATGTTACTCCACATCCATTGTGTGATGATGGGCGTTCGTCTCGACCATGCTCCCTGAACTGGGATTTAAGCGGGATGAGCGATTCCCTTCTCTGGCCTTGGGAATCTGCTCGTCTCGGTTCTCTTTCTGAGACAAGTGCCCGTGAGGTAAGGCTTGTCACGCAACATGCCATTCTCCAAGTAATGGCAGGAGTGTGAAGTGCCATTCACCAGTATGTTCCCTTTGGAGTCAGCAACACAATGCAGAGAGATTTAAAAGACAAATGCCTCAAACTTAGCTCTGTAACACATTGAAGGCAAAGTTGAGGAGATTCGAAAGATCGAAAAACGGAAGGTCAGACCAAAAAAAAAACTGAGAACAAAGGCTGAGAAGTTCAGATGTTGTCACGAAACCAGGATGTGCAGTAACAGTCATCATGCTACTGCCCTGTGCACTCCGTCCTATAGACCCACTTTAAAAAATTTTTGAGAAACATATCCAACTAAATGTAACTTTCTATCCCAGTCTGGTCAAATCCCAAATTCAATATCCCTAAACTAGCATGCCTAAAGATTTTCAGGCACACAGTTACTGAAAATGGGTGGGAGCAAATTCCTTGGGAACCGGAAGCAAATTGAAGGCAGTATTTTGGAGGACATGAAGATTGGAGATAGTGTGGTGACCACGGGTTCTCTCAACCTCTTTCCCACTGTTTCAGGGGTGACTCACAGCTCCTAAGGATGGTTGGAATTTCTGGAAATAATAAGGTTGCTTTTTATTTTTGTGGTGTGATTTGTATCTGTCTGGTGTACCTGGTGTGGGTGTGGAAACAACTTCTACTTGGCATGAAAAAGATGTAAAGGAGATTACAGCTTCCTTAAATACATCCATCCTGCTGTTTATCTATCTGATCTATACCTTCTTTTGGCATAGAGTTCCCAGGCTGGCATTTGTTTCTGAGCCTATCTATAAAATAAATTCAGATATGTTTGCCCCAGCTGATTTGTTTCACCCACATGTAGGAATCGCACCACTTCACCCCAAGATCAGACCCTTGCAAGAGGCTGATGCCTAGTTTTCTTTGTGTAAAAATTAGCACTGCATCAACAATTAGCACTAAGCGAATGTGTACAATAATGAGAGAGGCCACCTTGTATCTTGCATCATCTGAAATCCACAAGATGCTTGATAGAATACTGCCCATGGGCTATAGGTGTCTGATTTCTCATCAGCATAATTTGAAAGTTCAAACTGTGCATAGAGCTTGGATTTAAAGCGTTGCTCCCTTGCATGCTTTTGGTCACATCTGGATCTTGCATTGCTGCATTCTCTGTTTCGTGATTGGTCCACTGGAAGTAAGCACAGCCTTAATCTGCAAGTCTTATTACCCAGGTGCCTCAGGTTAGGAGAGGGATGGAGCTAATTTTGGAAGTACATATTCCCCATAACACCTGGATTGTCCAAACTTTGGCCCTGCAGATGTTTTGGACCGCAGCTCCCACAGCCCTTTGTCATTGGCAATCTAAGCTTAGAATTCTGGGAGTTGTGGTCCAAAACATCAGGAGGACCAAAGTTTGGACATGCCCGCGGCTTATGTAATTCAGCCTGGGATCTTCAGGAAAGGAAACATTATTACTTTTTCTTCTCACTCTTGCTGATGGTCATCGAAAAAAAAAAGAAAAGGAAATTCACTGTCAGCCCTGTTATTTAAAAAATTTAAAAATTGCCTTGGTTACATTAGAGCTTAATCCTAATTGGTTTTGCTTTCTGTTTAATATAAGCTTTATACAGCTCAGGAATTAACGCCACATAATAAAATTCTTAGTTGTTAATCTGCGTCAAAGAAATAGATCCGCTAGAAATGCCCAAATAAACTCTATAATCTGCCTATTGACCTTATAGCAACTTGGCCTTTTTACCTCCTTAGGCATCCTAGACTTTGTAGTTTTGAAAGAGTAATACTCTGTTTAAAATCTACAAACAGCACCAATTTTTTGCATGTAGTCTAGACGCATCCACAGAATTATCAACATCTCAGTGCTGCTTTGTGCTGCCGTTATTTACCAAAAGGAAAGTGGGGGGGTCAAGAAGGTGAGTCTACAGTAACTGAACTCCGGAGAATCATGCATCACGCCCACTATAACGATTATTTTCCCTCTCAGGCCTCACGGATACACAATTTTAATCTAGTTTGAGGTGATTGGGAAAACAAATCATGTCATGTCTGCATACTTGACATGTAGTTTTACCAAAATCAGAATCCTCTCAAAAGAAAAAGAGGCGGTCATTCAGCAGGAGCAGACACAGCGATTCAACACCAGATTTCAGAAGAGTTTAAAGCATGCTGCTTATATACCACCCCATAGTATTTACAGCTTTTGTTGGTTGGTTTCCAATTTAATTATACTGGCTGCACATTACCTTCCCCCCACCCCCAAGAGTTGGGTACTTAATTTACCTTCCAACCTCTGGAGGATGAAAGGTTGAATCAATACTTCAATCAATGCTTAGAACATAGAAACATAGACACATAGAATCATAGAATCATAGAATCATACAGTTGGAAGAGACCTCAAGGGCCATCCAGTCCAACCCCTGCCATGCAGGATCCCCCATCACAGTAGCCCTGACAGATGGCCACCCAGCCTCTGCTTAAAAATCTCCAAAGAAGGAGACCCCACCATCCTCTTTTGAGGCAGCATCTTCCACTGACGAACAGCTCTAACCGCCATGAAGCAATTATAAATGAGCAATTAAAACAATTAAAACATTAAAATTCCAATAAAAATTAAAACAATAAAATGCAATACATTTTTAAAATTTATTTAAATTATTTAAATGCAATAAATACAATACATTAAAACAATACACTAAAATTGCCACCAGGACCCACAATCTATGTTATATCAATCTAAAAAAAAAACCTTCTGGAAACTTCTGGCATTCCCAAGATCTTGTTTTCTAGACTGCTCAGCCTACTGGCTGTCCAGGGAGATTAAGGATAGGTCTGCGTAGTGACTACTGTATACTTTATCCATAAGGTTTCCTCTTTCCATGGGCACTCTTCCTCCCTGTGATGCATGGACGGAGCCTCCTGGCACACTGGTAAAGGTGCTGTACTGCAGCCAAAACTCTGGTCATGACCCAGGTTCAACCCCAGGTAGCCATCTCAAGGCTGACTCAGCCTTCTGTCCTTCTGAGGTCATTAATCTGAGTAATCAGCTTGTTGGGGTGGGGTCAGCGAAGCCTGCATAATTAAATTATAAAGCACCCAAAAGAGTGTTTTAAGTGCTATGGGGTGATATATAAGCCACACACTTTGATTTTTGCTCCGTTGGTGCTTTCTCTCATAGGCTTTTATGGAGTAGTGAAAACATGTGTATTACCCTCTGGTGGAGGACTCTGCTGTAATACTCTTAGTGCAGCTGAGGAATGCTGTCACCTAATTCATCTGAAACAAGCCTGCTTTTGTATCTCAGAACCAATTCATCACCATGACAGTTGAAACTTAATCAACACAACATGGAGATCTCCTCTGGCTAAATACCTGTAGATCCTCTGGCTGGAATCCAGGTCAGGGCAGTAGAACATGGGAAGGAAGCCAGACTCCTGCCATTCCAGAGAGTAAAGCTGTTGGAGTATCATGGCCTGATCAGGAGTGTCACACGTCTTCCTAAGAAATGCTTAGAGAGGAGCAAAAAATAATCAGTGAGCATCCATCATCAGCAATCCTTCTGATTAGCTTTTCTTCTTCTTCTTTATAGGGGTGTGGTGGCTCAACAGGCTAGATCACTGAAAACTGTCAGCTACAAAGTCAGCAGCTCGGTGGTTTGAATCCCGGGTGCCACGCAGCAGAGTGAGCTTCCGCTGTTAACCCCAGCTCCTGCCAACCTAGCAGTTCGAAAGCATGCAAATGCAAGTAGATAAATAGGTACCACTGTAAAAAGCGGGAAGGTAAAAGACAGTGTTTCCTTGCAGCCATGCCGGCCACATGGCCATGGACTTCCACAACACTGGCTCTTTGGCTTGAATACGAAGATGAGTACTGCCCCTAGAGTCGGACATGACTAGCATGCATGTGCGGGGGGGGGACCTTTACCTTTTACCTTCTTCTTCTTCTTCTTCTTCTTCTTCTTCTTCTTCTTCTTCTTCTTCTTCTTCTTCTTCTTCTTCTTCTTCTTCTTCTTCTTCTTCTTCTTCCATCTGCAATGCAGGGCTCAAGATAACAAGATAACCATCTGAAGAATAATGCAGGCGTTGACATCTGTGCCTTCTCTGTCACTAAGAAGGGATTCTTGGTAATGGGTTTTTTCTAAGCTTCTCCACTCAATAAAACAAAAGGGAACACCACCACCACTCACAATCCCATGATGGACACATTACACGTGCAATAGAGCCTTAAAGAGGGAAGCATCCAATAATGCAAATTGTTTCCTCTGGCTATGCACTGCAGCTATACTTTTTGGGGAAAGGGGTAGGGACAGGTGAGGAGGAGGAAACTGCTGTATGTATGTATGTATGTATGTATGTATGTATGTATGTATGTATGTATGTATGTATGTATGTATGTATGTATGTATGTATGTATGTATAACCTTTCCCCTAAAAAGGATCCAAGAGGTGTTAATTTCTGAACCCACCCTTCCTAGTGTCAACTTTATACAGAGCCAATGTCCAACTCCAGATGCTGCCCTCTGTCAGAGGTGGTTTGATTTGGAAGATTTGGACCCCATCCAATAAAAAACCCACTCAGGCAGCCAGGCAGTCACTGAGGGAACATTTGTCTGAAGAGAAGGTGTTTCACTTGGTTGTGGAAGAACACAAAGATGAGGCCAGACTGGCCTCCTTGTGGATGGGAGTTCCAAAGTCGCAACAGCAACAGAAAAGACCCTGTTCTGAGTCCCTACTAAACACACCTATGAATGTGGTGGATCCAAAAGAAAGTCTTCCCCTGATTATCTTAACTCTGGAGGAGGCTCATAAAGGGAGCTGTGGTTCTTGATACAGCACAGACCTTATTTGTCTTGTGCTTTATAGGTTAAAACTATTGCATACAATTTTTCCTTAAATTGTATGTGATTGACCCTCACATGTCAACTTATTCCTCCAGAGCAAAGAGGCAATTGTTTCCTGCCCCGATCAGAGCAGCGTGAAAATAAAATTCGAAAGACCAATCCTGTATGTTTGCCTGGATATCTGCACTTCTTTCAACCCTGTTAAGTTGACCAAGAGCATCCATGAATCTTGAAACAATTAAGAGTTTATGAACAGAACTGCAGCCCTGTCTCTTGCACCAGCAAGAGGAGAAACAAAGATCTGGTCCCGAAAGTAAATATATTAGGGTTCCCATTGCTATTTACTGGCAAAACCCTGGAATTTATGATCGTTTCTATCATTTCTAGCACTGCATTCATCCAAACTACCTTGATTTCACCGGGATAGGTGGGAAAGGAAGATAATCCCTCGGTACCAAAACTATAAAATCCAGTGTTCTTCCTGCTAAGGCCTGGGTGTATATTTGTCCTATTCAGACTGATTTGGGCAAGTGGAAACCTCACATCATATTTCTGAAGTAGCTGGGCTAAATTAATCCTGAAACTGGGAAGGTATCTATCTACCTGGGCGTACACCCCATAGAATGCCACAAGGCCTCCACCTGAATAGCCCTACATAGGACTGCATGGCCAGCCTCTTAATAAGCATGTTATTGTTCAATTTGCCAAATGCACAGTGGTTGTGTGAAAAGTCTTCTTCTCCCTCGGGTTTGCTTATAAGGGGCTGAGATCCTGACTTTATTGTCTGGTTTTCATTTATGTTGCTATCTGGAATGTTCACTGCCTGAGTGTCACTTCTGCTAGGCAAGGCAAGCTGTACCCATCTTGGGTGGTTGAGTTTAAAATACAAACCATGTGTTGATAATTACGGAACATTCTAGTGCCTAAAGCAGAAGCAGCATGCCTTGGGGTTTCTTCCCTAAGCACTGGGATGTTTTGACTTTTCTCTTGATCACAGTGCCTAGTCCAACCCCCTGCCGTGCAGGAACCCCCATCACAGTATTTCCGACAGATGGCCATCCAGCCTCTGCTTAAAAACCTCCAAAGAAGGAGACTCCACCACCCTTCTTTGTGGCAGCATATTCCAGTGCTGAACAGCTCTAACCATCATGAAGTTCTTATTACAATCATTATTACATTATTACAATCTCCAAATTAATAACTGGATCGTGGGGCACTTTCAGAGATGTTTGTACCTGAATAATTTAACTTTAATGCCATACACTTATCAATTCCTGGTGGCAAATTATCTGATTTATCTTTTTTTTATTTCAAGGTACAGTATCAAACCTGGCCGCTAGACAGGATTGGAGAATATTTTTCCTTATTTTTCTGGTACAGTATTAGCCTGACTTATATCATAGGATCTTAGGGTGGGTTGCAAAGCTGTAATAAACTATTTTAAAGCTGAATACATTTAAAACATTTTAAAGAAAACAATACAAATTTAAAACATTCAAACTGGGAAAACATGGAAAACAATTGCACTAAAACATGAACAGTCCATGATCCTCAACACCCGAATAAATAAGTGATAACAGTGAAATGTGTTGTTAATACATACTGTAAAAGAATGGTATTCCTGATATTCAGCTGAAAGCTGGTTTCTTGTAACATGAGCCCATTGCTACATGACCTGCATTCTGGGATGATCAAGAACAGCTCCTGCCCCTCCTTTGTATAACTACCTTTCAAAGATTTGAAAAGATGTTTCCTATCTTCCCTCAGTCTCCTTTTTCTAGGCTAAACACACTCAGTTCTTTCAGGGTTTGTTTCGGGGGCTTAGTTTCCAATCCCACCTTGTCGCTTTCCTCTGAACTTGTTCCAATTTGCCAGCATCCTTCTTGAAATGTAGTGTCTGGAACTGGACATCAGACTCAAGATGAAGCCTAACCAGTGCCAAATAGAAGGGAACTCATACCCGGCAGGATTGGCAAACATTGGTTCCGTGTGCTCACTTGCTATAAATTAGGTATGAGTTGTTGCAACAGGTGTAGGTAACAAACATAATGAAAGGATCCTGACTAGAGATGGGCATGAATCGAAAAAAATGACGTTTCGGTTTTTTCGGTTTTCATTGCGGGTCCATAAGAACATAAGAACATAAGAACATAAGAAGAGCCATGCTGGATCAGGCCAAAGGCCCATCTAGTCCAGCTTCCTGTATCTCACAGCGGCCCCACCAGATGCGTTTGGGAGCGCATGAGACTAGATATCTGTCTCCTGATACCACTCCCCGTTTTCATTTTTGTGATTTTTTTGAAAAAAATGTTTTGTTTTTTCATTTTTCATTTTTTTGTTTTTACCCACTTTTTGCGCGATGTCCCCCAACGCCCCAGACCAGAGGGAAAACACTAAAAATAATGATGCTGGCAGAGACACAGTATAGACTAGGTACGCAGGGAGGCTGCAAAAGCAGCAGCGGGCATTGCCCAGGGTGTAAGGCAGCCGCAGAGTGACTGCACTGTGAGGCAGGGGAGGGTACTCACCGAGAGGTATGCATGCACACAGGGAGGCTGCAAGAGAAATCTCTTCTTTCTCTCCCCTAAGAGCCAGGCTGCAGCCAGCAGGAACACAGAGACACACACCTGCCTAGCTGGCCTAAAGTAATGAGTTGCAGAGACAGCAATCCCATCCTAAGTCCCACCGCAGACTGCAAGGAGGACGGGGGCTGCCAGAGCTTTTTATGCCCTCTGTGGCTGCCACACCTACCCAGTCTGCAACCTGGGCATGCTATTGGTTGAAATTGTCCAAGAATTTACATGATTCCATCACATGGCTTGCATTAATCTTGTGGCTGAAATCCATTTTGTGTCATCCTTAAAGGGAAAAGAAAAAATACATTGCAATGGGAGAAAGACAAAAACAAATGTGTTAAGGACCCCACCCCCGGTAGGTAATAATTTCAAATAATTATCAGTGTTTTTACGCATGTCCAGGGTGTTTTAATACCCAAGAAATCAATATTAGGCATCTGGGAGCTATTTTGGGTCGATGTCCCCTAACTCCCCTTAAAGGAAAAAAAATACAGCAATCTGAGAAAAGACATAAATGCACGTTTTAAGGATCCCAACCCCCCTGGTAGGTATTATCAGGCAGAATAAATAATTATCGCTGGGTTTTTACGGATATTCAGGATGTTTTTTAACATTTAAAAACAGCTCATTTCATTGTGCATTGCCATTAATGAAAATGAAACGTAACGAACCTAATTTTCATGGTTCTGTTTGGTTTGTTCCAATTTCATCACAGTTTTCGTTATTTGTTCCGTGACATAACAAAACGAATAACTAATAACAGAACTGAATATCTTTCATGTTACTATCTTTTTAAAAGTTACTTTAAAGTTCCTTGTGTACAGAGCACCAACCCTGAAACTCTCTATTTCTAATTCATTTTAATTAAAGAGCTGGAGACATATTTGTCCGATAGAAATCTTTCCACCATTTGCTCCCTTTGCAAAGTCAGATGTCAGCCATTTCCCCCCATCTGGAGTCTGGCATTTAACTCCCCAGGTGGTTAGTTCTGAAACCAAGAGTGTGGGGTTCCCCCTAGCAACCCAACAGGACTCTCTCTCCTTTTTAAAATTCTCCCTATGGCCTTTGCCTCAGGAGGACCAGAAGTCGCATTATCCTCCTTTGTCTGCTAGTCATTGCACATTATAGACCTCCAAACCCACACAGAAAGTTTAGTCACATCCAGTTTCAGTTCAGCTGGATTCTAACCTTAGAAGCACAAACCCTGCAGAAATAATGATTTAAATGATAGGTTTGTCCACCTAGCAGGAACGCTTATTCCTTTTATTCATTTTAGCCCTATTTAATCATTAATGCTCAGGTTGTTCATCATGTGACCAGAAGGAGCACTCCTGCCCTGCTGTTCTTTGTCTCTGCTCTCATTGCATGCAACATGTGGAAGGGAAGGAGTCTGCAGAGGCTCCATTCAAATGGAAATCTCTGTGTGATTTGGAAGCAAGGAAAATCTGAGTTCCAATTTAGATGGGCAGTCCTCACAGGATAGCAGGGTATCACCATCCATCAGACATTTCCCTAATAATAATACAGAGGACCCTTGTATAACAAATGATGTGTATGACACAAAATCTGTACAACATAAAAAATTCTGGAGATAGGGGAAATTTGCTTAACAGAATTGCCTATGGAGGAAATCCGTACAACATAAAAATGGTCGTGTTTAGGGATTACTCCGTTTTCAGTGCATTCCTATGGGAAATTTGTATAAAGGAAAATTTGCTTAACAGAATTTCATTTGGAACAAATTAATTCCTTTATACAAGATACCACTGTACTTAAATGCTGTCAAGTCAACTCTTTCCAGGTTTTTGTAGATAGATCTTGATTGGTTGGTTGGTTGGTTGGTTGGTTGGTTGGTTGGTTGGTTGGTTGGTTGGTTGGTTCAGTAGTTATTTTCGTTTGTATACTGCCCTATCGTGTACATACATCTGAGTGATTTACAGCACAACACTTTACTCAGAAACCATTTACCATTGCCTTCTGCTGGAGACACTCTCAGGCTGTGCAGCTTGACCAAGACTGCATAAGCTGCCTCTTTTCCTGGGAACACAAAGAAGAAGTGAACTGCCAACCTCTGGCTTTGCAACCAGATGGCTAACTCACTGGGCTACCCAATCAGTTTGGCATGTCTGATTAAAGGGAATGGAATGCAGTGTTGATGCCAGGCATCTAAAGATGAAACTAGGGATGGGCACAACATTAAAAAATGGCACTCCTCCTAGATAAGGGTGTATACTCCCCCCACCAGTGGAATGCATACGTGACCAAAGACCATCCTTCATCTGTCCTATTTTCAATGCTTCTCTCCACCCTCGTGTACTTGTTTACTGTGACCAATAAAGAGCATGGGGTCCCAGGCGCAGCTCAGAGACACTCCCACACACTCACTCTCACACACATGCACACACACAAACACCCATGCACAGAGAGACGCAGCCTGGAGATGATTGTACACCAAAACTCTGTGTATGCGTAATTAATGCTAGAGTTTGTTTTTTCAAATATTATCTTGAAATAGAAGTTGATTTAATTTAAGGTTGTTTTATTAGTACTTTTGTTTATTGCTGTATTTGTTGTGACCCTCCCAGAGTGACCTTGTGCCAGAGAGGTGGTATACTAAATAAATAAATAAATAAATAAATAAATAAATAAATAAGGACCATTACAAAACCTCCTATTTGGCCTATTTTATCCATAGAGTTTTAACAGGTTTATTGCCTATTACCCATAGATGCTTAACAGATCTAGCGAGGCATGGAAACACTTCTTAGCTATGATGCCAAATATTTACAATCCAGATCTTTCCTCAGCTGTAAAGGCATGAGCTCTTTTGTGATCTGCAGAATGGAAATAATAATAGCAATCTTTCTTTCCAAGTGTGTTGCAAGCACCACTTAGACAACATTCTATGTGAGCCATTCAAACAGCCTAAATTGCTAAATAAATGCTAAGTATTAAAGTTATCACTTTCCTCATTTCGGTAATTCTGGTGCTTAGCCAAGTGAGTTCTAACTTCCTTTCATAAAAAGCCTCCATTGTTGTTGGAGGATTTCTGCTGCTATAGAACGTTCTCAAGAACGGCTGGTTTCTACATTGCATTTCCTAGGAAACGACACTGTTCACTAGTCTTGGTGAAACTGCAAATCTCAAACCAAATGGGCCTGATCTAGACTGATTGAGATGACATATGGGTCAAAGTAGAATGGCCCAAGTTGGTTATGGGTTGAAGTGAAATCACAAATCAGTTTGTGTCTGGAGCATGAACTGAAGTGAACGAGGCACATATTCCTTCATCCTATTCTTTACTTTATTTTTGTACGGTCATGGACCCAAATTTAAAAGAAGTACAGCTAAAACAGAGATAAATAATTTACACACACACTTCAGAAGTTAAAACCAGTTCATTATCTTAATGGAGCATTTTATAAGCTTCATCCTTATTTCTATCTAACTACAGTATTGACCAATTAGAAGCTCAAGTTATTACTTCATCCTTATTTCTATCTAACTACAGTATTGATCAATTAGAAGCTCAAGTTATTACTTAGCACGGATAGCCTTTAATGATGCTTTAGCATCTATCATGCCTCAAAATTTAAATCTTATATTTATTCTTTATATATGTTGTACATTGTGTGGGGTTTTCCAATTGTGTGGAAAATAAAACTTGGAATTAACAAGTATGAATAATGAAGTTATTATCTGTAATGAGAGTTTTACCTTTTTTTAAAAAAAAAACCAAGTTATATTAATAATGTTTTGGGGAATATTTTTAGAAAAATCTTGGCAGAGTTAAGGGATATAAGATTGAGAATGTTGCAATGAGCTGCATAATAAAATGCATTTTCCCTGCAACAGTGATTAAACCACAGTATTGCAGTCAAAACTGCTCATGGACTGTGTTTTATTTACAGAATTGTTGTTGTTTTTAAATTTTTGTTTGATACAGTGGATTCAGCTTGAAAATGACATAACCTTCTATCCTTCCAAAGTCAGTAAAAGGACTGGAGGTGGGGCAGTGTGTAGCCTATATAATTAAATTGTAAACAGGCCAGAGAGTTCCTTAAGTGCTATGGGGAGGTATCTAAGCAGCACACTAAATATAACTTGGACCACAGTCATACCTGCGTTTTCTGCGTAGTTTTCCGTCGGTGAACTACACACTAAAAGATTGCATGCTATCCGGGAAGAGAAGAAAATTATGGTCCCAGTCAACCATGCCCCTGGAACAGCAGTTTCAGCGAAGTTTCCTAAACCACCGCCAGGGGCTGGATTTAGAAACTTTGCTCGAAAATGCTTACTTGTTTGCTTCTGTTGCAATGACAGGACACTGAAAATATGCAGTAAATTCAGTTTCTTCCCTTTCTACCCGGCTTAAAAGACAGAGCCATGGAAACTGGAGCTGGAAAGAAGGACAAAATGGGTAGTACACAAGTTAGGACAGAACCAGAATAGGAAGGTACAACGCAGAGGAGAGGACACCAACTGCTCATTAAAAAGCACGTGACCGCTCCCAAAAAATATATGCAGGAAATTTAAACACGAAGGAAACCAAGGTATGACCACGGTCTTGGTAAGCTCTGTAGGCTGGACTGGGCAGTCCTGTGGGGACTCAAGCAGCAGTACTTATTGGTTGATCACCTCTCTTCACCTCTTCAAGTTCAATTTTTTTTGGGGGGGGTAATTGATATTATATCGCTGTAAAAGACAACAGCAATGCTCAAGACATTTCAGACACCCAGAGATAAACTAGCAGATGGTAGCTATGAATGAATCAGAGAGAGGGAAACTATTTTACACCCGCAACAGTGATTAACAATTTCTCTGTACATAGACACAGACTGTTGGTGTCTCCTTAACATGCACACAGAAAAATCAAATTATTTCCTGCTCCCTGTGGCACTTGCATTCAGATTAGCCTCCTTGAATGGAGAACTGGAGGCATCTATCAATCCCTGGATATTTCCGCTAAGGTCTCGAGAGCTGACTCTCACCAGAAGGTTCAAGAACAGGAAGCGATGTCCTTAACACGTGCTCCACCTTGTTAAACAACAAAGAGCTCATTTGTATCTTCCCCCCTTTAGCAAATGTCAGGATGCATTTCAAATGGTGTTAAACTTTGCTTAGCTTAACAGATTCCAGACTTTCGCATTTTAGAAAGAAAGAAAGAAAAAGACCTTTTGGGAGAGAAGCAGAAACCATTCACTTTGAATATCTACAGTCATTTCAGTGCAAACACAGAGACAACTGCCTGCATTAAAATGCTATACAGTGGACCCCCGTATAACAAATGGTTTTATAACATAAAATCTGTACAACATAAAAAAAACTCTGGAGATAGGGGAAATTTGCTTAACAGAATTGTCTATGGGGCAAATCCGTACAACATAAAAATGGTCGCGATTAGGGATTATTCTGTTTTCAATGCATTCCTATGGGAAATTTGTATAAAGGAAAATTTGCTTAACATACTTTCATTTGGAATGAATTAATTCCTTTATACAAGGTACCACTGTATTATGTTCCCAAACCCACACTCCCCAGAAGCACTTTCTCAAGGGGCACTTAAGCGTGGTCTACCTTTCCTTCTCTGTCCTGCATTTACCAGTCTGTGTTTCTCATATTTTTTCCAGCTTCTTCATGAACAAACAAATAACGTGAAACCACCAAGCATTACAGCAGTGTTTGTGTGTGAGTTGTGTGAGTGTTGGCCTATATACGTCGGCTTTGTATCACCTGTCATCAGCTTCATATCATCCTTGCCTTAATAGGATTCAGAAACATCAAAACGTCCTCAGTGTCAATTAGATCTGAACCATCTCGAAGCTGGTATTCTTTCTGGGATCTGCTGCTCTGTGACACTTGATAACACTGACAATCAGACACCTGCTGCCATTGTGGGAAGAAGCAAAAGAAGAAATGATAAATTAAGAGCACCCTCAGAGATCCCGAGGAAGCTAAAATGTTGACTTGGCACACAAACAGATAATATCAGCAGCCTTCAGAAAAACTTAAAATCTGCAGAAGTACCAAAAACATACAAACCCCAATACAAACAAACCAGTAAGCATTCTGGTGACTCCAGATTAGCCCAGCAAATGTGGGAGGGAGAGGGGGTACCTCAGTACTACTATAAGCTGCCTTGTCTCAGGGATGGCAATACAGAAAATGATTTTTAACAAATGTTTTATTACCATAAATTGTTTTCAAACAGTACTATATCCAAAAGGAATAGAAATAACACAGAGAGATTTTTAAAAGTGTCTTTCTTTATGTCATCAACGGTTTCTTGAATTGAAAATATTATTCCATGTTTTATTAGTTTTTTCAATTTTCCATGCATGACAATGTTGAAGCTAGTTGTGGAATCAATGATTTATTCTACACAGCAATTTTCCAGTTTTTGTCTGAAAGGCTCCAAAATGCCTCCCACATCGAACTAAAACCAGTCAATCAAAACTTCATCCACTTATAAATCACCCTTTAAAAGATATGTAGTGCCTTGATCATTGCCCACATCCAAGCTGCTACTGAAATGCTTCCAGTAGACTATAAGTTTAATAATTACACTTTCAAGCTCCTGTGGCGTTTTGAACTCTGGATAAAATTCTCTAGCCGTGCGGAGACTAACAGAGCAGTGCAGGGACTAACGAAGCAGAATTGGCTTCAATTCTTAAGAAGATGGACTATAATGACATGTAATGCTCAATTATAGAGCCAACCATAGTTGAGCCATGACAGAATGAGGCTTTTAGGCAAAGAACCTCCTAAGAGTTTTCCATGCAAAATTGTCCACCACTACCCCCGACACATACACACACAACTGTGCAATTAAGGATGACTTGAGGAAAAGGAATTATATGTGCTGAATTTTAAGAGAGCACTTAAAACCTTGCTCTTTACAGAGGCATACAGCAACCACTAATGTGCTTTTCTTTGTTCTTGGTGTATTTGCCCTGGGGTCTGTTCTAAGTTGTTCTTGCCAGCTAGCTATTAATTTAGTTTAGTTATTTGTCTATTTTAGTATTTTATATTTTCATATATTCTTTGATTATTGTAAACCGCCCGGAGTTCCTTTTTGGAAGATTGTCAGTATATAAATGAACGAACAAACAAATGAATGAATGGATGGATGGATGAACGAACAAACAAACGAATGAATGAATGAATGAACAAATGAATTATGGTATATTTAATTGATCTTAATTTTAAATTCCCCAAAACTGAGTGCCTTTGGTGTTTTAAAAATCAAAAAGCTGTTGCTGCTGCTGTTGTATGATGGGCTTTGTCAACTAGCCCGAGCTAGGTCTTAGAAGGTAGAGCCTACAACTGAGTAGGAATTTATGTTTCTCAGACATATTGCTCTCTATGTTGAGAAAACTGATAACAAGGAAAGGAGGGCCTAGTATTTGGTCCTTTGACAGTGAGTTCATTATGACCAAGGAAGTAAGGATTGAATAGGACTGTGGCATGGCAGCTGATTTGAATTTGCAGAGAACAGACAGCATGGCAGGCCATGTGTTTTCCCCCTTTCCCTTGTCTTTTTAAAGATCTATATGCAGGCAAATGATCTTAGGGTTCCTTCCTTCTGTCTCTGAGGTCACCTCTTGTTCCACTAATAAAAGCTGTAGAGTTCAAAAGGTCAAAGCTCAATGATTCCCCCCCCCAAAGGTGATCAGTTCACACAATAGAACAGCTAAGGACACCCATCAAGGATCATTGATACCCCTGATTGCATTGAAACATCTTAATCCCTTCATCACAATATAATGACTAGCCTATTTTCCTGCATAAGACAAGTTTCCTCAACTTAAAAAAACCCAAGTCTCACTCACTTTGGGCCTTTTTACATGACCCCTAAGATCTGCTGGTCCCTTAAATTCGGACCAGAGATCTTGAGGGTTTGTCGCTCGCCGTGCGTTCCCACCCACTCCGCACTTCCTTGTTCTGTCTGCGTGAGGGGAGGGAGAAAAAAAGGGAGAAAAGAATGCACTCTTACCTCCGGAGTGCCAGTGGAAGTTGCTCCGACCCCCCATCACTTCCTGGTTCCTCTTAAAGGGGTGGGAGGCAAAAACAACAACAACAAACAGAAGCGAGGAGAGCCCCACACTTACTATCGTTACACCGCATCAAAGAATTTTCACCTCCAGAGAGCAGGTACTTGAAAGGTGCGCTGGGACGCGCTAAAGTGGGCATGGTCGCACTTAATTTCCTGTAAACTCCGGAGCTGGTGGGGAAACATTTTTAAGCTCCGGAGCTGGGAGCCATTTGCAGTGGAGCTTAGGGGTTGTGTATAAACGCCCTTTATAACCCAGAGCACAGAGAGAACTTTAGTTCCCTGAGCTCCTTGGCCTCTGAAGATGCCAGCCACAGAGTCTTGCCAAACGTCAGGAAGAAAAACTTCCAGAACATGGCCAAACAGCTGAAAAACTCACAACTACTATCAAATTCCTTATCTAATGCAATAGTTAGGTGCAATTTCTAACTAAGACCAACTTCCCTTCTCTGATTCTATGCACATCCACTTTTCAAAAAGTGGTGATAAAACCCCATTCGCCACATGCTGTGGAGCTGTTGGTCTTCTAGAGGTGCGTCTCTGAAGAAACACAACATGTGAAGGAATGGCTGCAGAGGATGGCGCGTCTGATGCGATCTCAGAGGCTGCTAAGGAATTTTCCGACAATCGTTAAGTTACTTAAATCTCCTTAATTTATGATTTTGAAGAGCAGTGGGAAGCAGAAGGGAGAAACACGGCAAAATTCCTGACAATAAATATCACAAAGCAAAAAGAACAGCATCACCCTGAGACAGATCTGAAGCTTTGTTCAACCAAGATCCCTACTAGATCATAAATTTCGTTGTTTAAAAAAAAAAGGTAAGGAACATCTGGAGAAGTGAAGCATGTAATTAAGTTTGACAGGAGGTGAAATTCAAAATTTGTGTTATTTATAACTCTGCGAATAAATGCTTAAGAGGAGCTCCACTGTTTGTTGGGAAGAGAAAACACAGAGGGGGCAATTGCTCAGATTCTGCAAGCATGCTATGCAGGTGGAAGAGGAAAAACAACACATTTCCATCCCATTCACACCATCACTACACTAGGCAGCTTAGACAAGATTAAAACTCTCAAGAATCCCCAATCACGCAAAAAGGACACTCAAATCCATAAGGCATTGCAAAATGTCAACCAAAAACAAAGAACAATTCTACATAATCTAGAATAGAGATGGGCACGACTCAAAAAATGATGTTTCGTTTGTCGTTTGTCATTTAGGGGGTCCGTTTCGGTTCGTTTTCATTTTTCGTGAATGTTTTGCAAAAAATTTCATTTTCATTTTGTTACGTAATGAAACGAAAAAACAAAAACAAAAATGAAAAATTGCTGTTTCGTTAGCATTTATTACAGTTCAATGTATTTGCCGCAACGAAAACAAAACGCACGACAAAATTTCTGTTGTTTCAGTTCATTTCGTTTCATTTTGGAGACAAAATTTGTTTTTCATTTAGTTACGTAACAACGAAAAAATGAAAACGAAAAAGAAAAATTGCTCATTTTGTGCCCATCTCTAATCTAGAATTAATAGTTTTAAAAGCTATTAATTCTAGTATCCAGTTATTGGCAGTATCCAGTTTTCACATTTCATTTCATAATTTCTTTCTTATGTTTGTTAAATGTACAGTAGCTGTTTCTGCACTTACCAGAAATCACATCTTGATGGTACCCATCCCAATTCCATGGCTTCCAAAGGACAAAAGAGATTATGTGAGAACCTTGATGCCTCCAGGACAGAGCTCAGAAATGTTTTTTTAAAGACTTCCATTGATGATGTCATTAGCCTCCGGCAGAGCAAATTCTGCAAACAGTATTTCCACCGCCAAAGCTGGGAGATGACTACTTTGACGGAAGGAACATTCAAAAAATTGTATATCCAGATTTGCAGAAAGATTGTTTTAAAAACAGATCAGTGAGGAAGCAGCATGGAAAAGGTTTAGGAAAGAATCCATTCAAAACTGGCACAGATACAAAACGGAATGGTAGATCCCCTTCTAGGTCAGTTGCTTCTGCCCCTTTTATTGTTTTTGTTTACATCAGGCTGTGAAGAGGCCTTTGTATTAAATTCATACTGCTATCAGGCCTTTGCTCTGTGTGTGTTGCTGTTCTGTTGGTGGAGGCAAACTCAACCCTGATGAACTGCAAATGTAGCATCCAAATAGCTTACAGAAAGACAGGGGTGTGAGCAGAAGGAGACTGTGTCTATATTGTCAGGGAAAGTCCCTTTTCCCACAGTTCTCGATTCTGCAGGCATTCCCAACCTTTTAGTAAGCCAAGCTACTGAGCATCACTTGAGGATTGTATTAGGGATGGGCACAAAATGAAAAATGAAATGCAGTTTTGTCGTGCCATTACATAACAAAATGAAAAAAAAAAGAAATGACACGAGGAAGCAGCATTTCATTACAGACAAAACGAAATGGTTTTGTTGTTGTTGAAACGAACCATTTTGTTCTGCCCAGGGCTTTTTTTAAAAAAACTTTTTTTTCCTCACCCAAGCCCTGCCTGCCAGCTGATCAGCACTGGGGTGGGTAGGAAAAACCTTTTTCTCTACACCACTTTTTTTGTCCCTCCGCCACTTTCCAGCAGCCCCCACGCACACAAAACCATTAGTGGTTTGCTTCATTTGAATTTGTTTGAAAACATTTGTATGAAACAAAACAAAAAATGTGGGGTGGGGGAAGAAAGGAAACAAAATGAAACATAATATTTTCATCCGATTCCCATCCCTAGATTGTATACTATATTCTTTCATTGTTGCTGCTGAAAAACAGCATTCTGAATGTTCTATTCTAAATTAGATTTAAACACACACACATCCATATAACCTTTATGTTGCAGGAAGGAAGATCAAACTTATATTTCACTACCGTTTAGATAAGGTTCAGTTTCTTCATTTCATCCCAAGCACCCAAGATTTCCACCCCTCTTTTGCTCTAAAAAACAATCAAGTTGACAAAGGCAAGGCTGACACTTGAGATTATAAAGAGTTGTGGGACCGAACACAGCTCCACATTTATCCAAGCCGCTACCCCTTTGCCGAGCCAGGTTGAAAGAAAGAGGCGACACACGTTCCGCTTGGATTAAATAAGGGCCACAACTTTATTAACTACAGTAACGGATTTTAAATTACTTATCAATGAGCAATAACTTTAGGAGGGCCTGAGCCGTAGCGCATCATCAAAATGGTAACAACAAATTGATTAGGTCCCGCTACTCCACCAATTTCCTGCGGCCCGTTGAACTGCCGCAGTGAGGATGCCGATGAGATCTTTTGGCATCAACGCTTGATTAAAGGTTGGCAGCCCTCCTAGGGTTTTGGGTTATTATTATTATTTGCTCCCTAACTAAATCCTATTGGGTAATTAATGGAAGGCTGCTGAAGATATGAAGATGTAATTAGATTCGGGACCTAAATGGATAACTTTTTATGCGCTACCCGCCAGTCGTGACCAGGGTTGTTGCCTACAACACCCACCGCCAATATGTGAATGGTGGGATGGGCGAAAAAACACCACCGCTCAAGGCCAATCAGAGAAATGGTCAAAAATTCCCATCCGGCCCCGAAGCGACCAGCAAAGCATCACCAGCACATAATAAACCGTGGCGGGAGGGTGGGGAAACCGGCAATTGAAGAGGCAGGCTGAGGGGAGCGCGCCGAGGACTTATAAAGGGGCGCGCTCCCCTGGCGTAGGCTACGCCAATAGCGGAGCCAATAGCCGCCTCCCTCAACCGGCCGGCAAAGGTGCCCCTGCTCGGCATGAGGCCGGGCGGAGCATCCATTCTCCTTGGTGTTTTCCCATATTTTCCCATACATTGGTGCACCATGTCCTTCCATGTGTTCAGGACATTGTGTACAGTCATGCTTCAAGTCCCCTCCAATCCCCTCTTCTCAACTGACCTCTGGGGAACTTTCTTGCAGAACAGTTCTGGTTATTGTTTGGCTGCCAGACGAGAACACTTGTGTACATTATAGGAGTATTGCAAAGTAGCAAAAGTTATATGAGTCTTTATTTTTGAAGGAAACGGCATGTAAAACAGAGCAGAAAGGTAGAGTAAGTGAGGTCTCAGTAGACTGTTTATGTTGTGGGTGTGGGTATGCATTCAGAGCCCTATTTTAGGAAAACTGCAAGTTACTGACAGAGGCTATTGTGAATAGAGATGGGCACGACAAGGAAAAATGATGTTTCGAGTTGTCGTGTGTCGGAGCCGGCCCGTTTCGGCTCGTTTCCGTTTGTCGCGAAATTTTTCAAAAATTTGTCATTTCATTTGTCGTCTGTCGTTAGTACTGGTTTAGGGGGGGTAGGGTAGCGGGCTCCTGGAGGCACCTCTCTGGGGTGGGTGCCTCCTCTGGCCCGCTACGAAGGGAAGGCATTTAGCAGGCTCCTGGAGGCACCTCTCTGGGGTGGATGCATCCTCTGGCCCGCTATGAAGGGAAGGCATTTAGCAGGCTCCTGGAGGCACCTCTCTGGGGCGGATGCCTCCTCTGGCCCCCTACAAAGGGAAAAGGAAGGGTACATGACTGTGTAGCCATTGCGTACCAAGTGGCACTGCACTGGCAGAGGCACCTCTCTTTTGGGTGCCTCTAGCTCACTAAGAAGGACAGCATACTGGCGTACAGAGTTTTTTGGAACTTTGGACTGGTGAGCGAGGTGAGAGAAGAATGCCTCTGCTGGGCACCCTCTGGCTCACTAAGAAGGGAAATGTACTTGCATGTAGTGCAATGCGAGTAGAGATCTGGCTTAGGGTTGGGGTTAGGGCAAGGGCTAGGCTTAGGGTTATTACGGTTAAGGTTAGGGTGAGTTAGTGGGCTGTACCTCTGGGTGCTTCTGACCCACTAAGAAGGACAGTGTACTGGCGTATGGGTTAGGGTTAGGGTTAGGGTTAGGGCTAGGGTTATAGTGGGCTTTTTATGCCCGACTGGCACATCCCAGAAGTCTTAGTCAAAGCCTGGCCAAGTGGCCATGCGATTGGTGGAATGGCTCCAAAAATTTGCATGGTCCCATCCCATGGCCAGCCCATCATTGCGCAGGTGTAAAAAAAAACAAAAATAAAAATAAAATAAAATAAAATCAATGGGATTGGAGACAGACGTTTATTGCAAGAAAAACCCACTGCTGCTACTGTAAAAATTCAGGCAGTTAAAATACCTAATTTTTGCATGTTTCTGTGTGGTGCTTTGGTGGGTTTTTGGACCACGATTTCAAAAAAAATAATGCAGTCGCCATTTTGGATCCCCTTGCACCGCATGGCATGGCGAGACGACGAGGATGCCCCCACCAGAGCAGCCCAGGACAGGAGAGGGGGGAGGCTGGGGACCCCCCCCAGAAACCACCCCTCTGGTAGGTGCCCTCACTCAGACAGGCAGGCATATTTTCACCTGCTTTTTTGGCCGGGAATCGGGTTTTTTTAAAAACTTTTTTTCTGTGCCGCTTGGCATCGCGCGATCGCCGCGATGCCATGAACGACAACGACAAATCAGACCCAATTTTTCTTTTATCAGTTCGAGTTCGAGTTCTGATGGCTTAATTGTCGTTACCGTTTCCGTTGCATAACGGAAATGAGGAACGGAAACGGAAACGAGAATTTTGCCAAGTCGTGCCCATGTCTAATTGTGAATGTTTCACCTAAGCAAATGTTCTTCAAATATTTAAGATTTTCACACTAGGCCAGGCATGTCCAAAGTCAGGCTCGGGGGCCAAATGCGGCCCGTTTACAAATTTCAAGTGGCCCGTGGCCTCTTCTCCCCACTGGCTCAGCCTGCCATGCATCCCCACCAGCTGGCCCTTCCCCATACTGGAGGGAGGCATCAGCTTGCAGTTTTATGTTTTGCCTGCCCTCCCTGCCTTTGTCCACCACCACCCAGCTACCTTCCCAGCCTACTCACCCCTGGCTCCATTGCTGCAGCATCCTCCCTTCCTCCTTGCATGTTATAGAGACTTGTCCAAAGTCCGACCCAGGGGCCCTATGTGGCTGAATGGTTGGCCCCCACACATTTTCACCTCACCAATTCTGTCCCTCCTTGAAGAAAGTTTGGACTCCCCTGCACTAGGTCAATCTTTTCCTCCTTTCTAGAGTATCAAAAGAGCAGTCACATTTTATTCTAGGTAATTGGCTACAAAAAACACAATTTTACTGTTTCTTTTGCTGCTCTCTTCCTCCCCCACCCCTGTCTGTATATCTTCCACTCAACATTACTCCAGTTCCCCAATGACAATTAGTTTTTGTTTCTCTTTAAGATATGTAACATCTCATCTTCAGAGGTATGAGGCTGATTGCCTAAAAGCTCTTATCAGCATCCAGCAATATTTTCTTTCCCTCACCCAGGCTTTGAGTACTTGGTTCATTTTTCCATTACAGTTATGTTATCCTTGGGTGCACGGTTAAAAGAAGTCCCCAAAGTGATTTACAAAAAATACTAAAAACCAATTAAATAAAACAATAAAATCCGTCCCTCCCTCTCTCCATCCCAACCAACCAATCAACCACTAAAATGTTTTCACCAAGTTTGCAGATGAAACAAAACTTTTCCATGTGGTAAAAACCAGAGAAGATTGTGAAGAGCTCCAGAAGGATCTCTCCAAACTGGGGGAATGGGCTGCGAAATGGCAAATGCATTTAAATGTAGCCAAATGAAAAGTAATGCATATTGGGGCAATAAATAAAAACTTGATCTATCAACTCATGGGCTCTGAGTTATCCGTGACGGATCAGGAAAGAGATCTTGGCGTGTTGGTGGACAGCTCCATGAAGGTGTCTACCCAATGTGTGGCAGCGGTGAAGAAGGCCAATTCCATGCTAGGGATTATCAAAAAGGGGATTGAAAATAAAACAGCCAACATTATAATGCCATTATACAAAACAATAGTAAGGCCGCACCTGGAGTATTGTGTACAATTCTAGTCACCACATCTCAAGAAAGATATAGTGGAACTGGAAAAGGTGCAAAAGAGAGCGACTAAAACGATTACTAGGTGCACAGGAAGTGCTGAGTGTCCCAGTGTGTGACTCCTCACTTACACTCTGGAATTACAATTTCAACCTGTCAAGGGCACAGAGTAAGCCCTCAACTGAACCGACTGGAAAGGACTTCCCACTGCAAGTGGACATGGAAAGTAATGACATAGGGGCAAGCAAAGTGGAAGCCCCAAATGATCTCTCCTAAGACAACCAAACGGAGATATTTGCCAGTATGGACAACGACAAAGATGATCAATTTCACAACTTAAAAGATCAATCTAATCAGGCTCTCCTGGCACTTCTGTCTACTGGGGACACAGCTCAGCACTCGGTTTCCACTTTTCCTACTGAGTTCTCCTGTCCCCCTGCTGAGACCTGCTCTCCATCATTGGCTCCACTAACCAAAGCGGACAAAGAAGAGGAGAAAGCCCTCACCATGACATCTGCTCATCCTGTCAAAGTCCATGTCCCTCAGTCTCTAATCTCCCTAGCTCAAACGGTGGTCCAGCAGTTATACCACGCAACAGCTCTGACTGCATCTCTTAACACTATAACTGATCCAACTGACACCTGCCTGCCTTTAGCAGTGGACCAGGACACCACTGGAATTCTGCCTTCAGCCGCTATATCATTGATGAGCCTGCCACCTATTGATCCCTGACATTTAACATGCCCTTCTGGCTCACTCTTTCCACCCTGCCCATCCTCGCAGGCTTGCCTAAGACTTCTATCGTGGAACATTGCAGGTTGGGCTAACAAAAAAACTGATCTTGGCTTTGTACGTTATCTCAAGTCCTTTGATATCATCATGCTGCAGGAAACATGGGTAACAGATGTGGGCAGAATTAATCTTAATGGATATAAAACATTTGCATCACCAGCTGTCAAATCCAACCCCAAGGGAATGCCTTCTGTGGGCCTTGCTATCTTGGTCCCTGCTTCATACAGAGCACGTTGTCTAACTATTTCCCCAGGGATTTGCAAAATCCAAGCTGTCAAGGTTGCTATAGAGGGAGCTGAGCTTATCCTTGTAAATGTCTATCTGCCTCCCTCTCTTGATACCCTTAGGAGATCAGCACACTGGATCAATCTCCTAACATGTATTGATAACTCAAAGCAATCCCACCCTTCTGCTGAATTTATTCTGGGAGGTGACCTCAATGCAAGAGTCGGGACCACTAATCAAATCTTTTATAAAACAGGGATGGCTGAGGATGAACACTCTCTGCCTCCCTTATGTGGACTGACCAGGAGGTCAAAAGATCCGTTTTACAATGCTGCTGGATTAGCCCTTGCCAGATTTTCTATTTGCACCAATATGATCTGGCTTAATGGTCTCCTTGACTTCCCTAATGCTGGCGAACATACCTTTGTATCCCCCCGAGGCTCCAGCGTTGTCGACTATCTCCTAGTTTCAACATCAACAAAACAGCAAGTAGTACACTTTGCAGTTGGCGATTATGTCATCAGTGACCACCTTCCTTTAATATTGTCTCTAAATCTGCTAGAGCATAGGGCATCACCCGCCGGGGAGGCTGATAATTTGATGCCTAGGTCTAAAATCCCGGTCAATAAAGATCTGTCCACTAAATTCCATCAATTAGTGATAGCCCAAGGAAGCAGAAAACTTCTACAAGGCATTCTAGTGAACCCTGACTATTCCAGCCAAATTAAATTCTTTGAATCCTTTATAAACCTAATTTTTCATTCCTTGAGTAATAAGCCCACACTGTGCTGCTATGGGGGACCCCATAATAACCTTAATTGGTTTGACAAGGAATGCAGATAGCTCAAGGTTCTATTGTGCGCCTCTTTCATGGTTTTCAGGCAGACCAATGCCCAAGGTGACTTAGTAAAATACTTTCAGTATCATCAACAATTAAAGGCCCTACTCCTTAAGAAAAAGCAAATTTTTTTCCATAACCAGTGGAATAAGCTATTTCAAGCTGTCACTCATAATAACACTAGACAATTCTGGTCTATTGTTACGGGCTTCTCAAGATCAGAGGTGGAGGATTCAGATGCAGTTCCACCTTCTAGGTGGGTTCAACATTTTTCTGGCATTTTCTTTGATAGGAATAAGCCCACAGCCAACTGTCCTGACTTTTCCTCCCCCAACCTGCCAGAGTGGCCTGCAGTATGCCCTGAGGATATCTATAAAATTATTGTAGGTCTACGGTCAGGTAAAGCTGCAGGCCCAGACAGTATACCCCCTGACCTCCTAAAATGTGATCCAGCTTGGTGGTCTTTACTACTAGCCCCATTTTTCACAACAATCAATAAAACCGGCTTTATACCCAAAGATTGGACAACTGCCACAATTGTTCCCATCTACAAAAAGGGGGATCCTAATTCCCCAGAGAATTACAGACCTATCAGCCTATTATCTGTAATTGGCAAAGTTTATGCCAAATACCTAAGCAATAAACTTTCCTCCTGGATAGACGCCGAGAACATCTTAGGCCCTGAGGAATCAGGATTCTGTCAGGGCAAATCCACGTTAGATAACTGCGCTATCCTTTCACACTTGGTCTATAAACAGGTCAATATATCTAAGGCTAGACTCTATGTGGCTTTCCTTGACCTGAAGGGTGCTTTTGATTCTGTAGATAGAGAGCTACTTTGGGATAAATTATCCAGATGGAATATTGATCAAAGGCTACTTCTCCTAATTAGAGCCTTGCATGCCAATACTTTATGTACGGTTAGATGCTCTCAGAATGGCAAACTAACTCAACCCTTCAAAACAAATAAAGGAGTGAAGCAGGGCTGCATTCTGGCCCCAACACTTTTCAACCTCTTCCTAAATGACTTAGCTCCTAATCTGCGGAATGTGAATAGCCACTGCCCAAAACTGGGTCAGACACAAGTTCCATTGCTTTTGTACGCCGATGACGCAATACTTCTCTCTCGCACTAGGATAGGTCTTAAACGCTTACTTAATGGTGCCACGGACTATTTCTTAGCCAATAAATTGGAGGTCAATTACTCCAAATCTAAAATAATGGTCTTTGCGAGAAAATGGACTGCCCACAAATGGCTTTGTAAGGGTAATGTTATAGAGCAGGTAAAGTCATTTAAGTACCTGGGTGTTCACTACAACTATAGGCACACCTGGTTCTCCCATCGCAAGTATGTCCTAAATTCAAGCAAGATCTCTGCTAGCGCAATCTCACGATTCTTTTTTAGCTATAGCAATCGGTATGTACCAGCTTCCCTGACAATATTTAAGACCAAAACCCTATCTCAAATCTTATATGCATCACCAATTTGGTATAAAGCTATAGATCGCACAGTGGAGAGTATTCAAGCCTCTTTTTTGAGAAGAATCCTAGGCCTCCCTAAATGTGTCCCATACGCCGTTCTTTGCTTAGAAACTGGCATGATATGGTTGAAGACCTTGGCCAGATTAAGAGCTATTAAATTCTGGCTTGGAATCCTTTACAACCCAGTTCATGCCCGTTTATTATATCAACTTTTGATAGATCCTGACCTCCCAGTTGAGATCTCCGATGTTCTTACCATTCTTAAAGTAGCGGGATTGGACATTGAGCAGCTTGGCATGTTAAGTCAATCTGAAGCATATAGGACTATTAAAGACAGGGTATTAAACATCGAATGGCAGGAACTGTGCAGCGAAGCCAATACCACCAGCTCCCCACTTCAATTTAACCTGGGAAGCCTGCTTTTTTTCTGACTTACCTAACATGTCCCGAAGCGCGCAGAGCCTATTCACTTGCCAGATGCAATTCCTTTCCCTCGGCACTATTGTCAGGCAGGTTCAATGGAATCCCTTACTCCCAGAGGATCTGTCCATGTCAAACTAATGCCGTTGAAACGCTTGAACACATCTTCTTTCATTGCCCAACTCACAATGCACTTCGTAAGAAATATCTATCCTCGATCCTCGATAGAATGCAAGGGTGGGAAGGCTTGGTTAAGCTTAGGTTCCTTCTCTCTACGCAAGTCACCTCTTATCTGGATGAGGTGGCCTCCTTTGCCTCTGAAATTATACCAGCACGAGGATCTGGGCTTCTCTATTCCCCATCTCATTGGCTTAAGTAGCTAATGCATATATTAGAATCACCAGTTCCATGTTTGATTACCCTCCTTGCTGTACCTCATTTTCTCTTGTTGTGTTGTTTTGTTTTATTTTAATGCCAATAAAGGTTGATTTGAATGATTACTGGGCTGGGGCACCTCCCTTATGAGGAAAGGCTAAAACATTTGGGGCTCTTTAGTCTGGAAAAAAGGTGCCTGAGGGGGGATATGATTAAGACATACAAAATAATGCAGGGCATGAGTAAAGTGCATAGAGGGAAGCTCTTCTCCCTCTCCCAAAATACCAGAACTAGGGGACATACACTCAAACTGAGGGCTGGGAGACTCAGAACAGACAAAAGAACATATTTTTTTATGCAGCACGTTGTTAGTCTGTGGAACTCCCTGCCACAGGATGTGGTGATGGCATCTGGCCAGGATGCCTTCAAAAGGGGATTGGACAGATTCCTGGAGGAAAAATCCATCACAGGTTACAAACCATGATGGAGATGTATAATCTCCAGGCTTAAAACCGGGGTACTTCAAGGGCCAGATGCAGGGGAGTGGTATCAGAAGACAGATATCTAGTCTCATGTGCTCCCAAACTCATCTGGTGGGGCCACTGTGAGATACAGGAAGCTGGACTAGATGGGCCATTGGCCTGATCCAGCATGGCTCTTCTTATGTTCTTATGTTCTTATGTTCTTATGCTTCTTTGGCTGAGCAGCTGAATAAATCCTTCATCCGTTTTGAGGTGGAAACCCTGTGTGTGTGTGTGTGTGTGTGTGTGTGTGTGTGTGTGTGTGTGTGTGTGTGTGTGTGTGTGTGTGTGTGTGTGTGTGTGTGTGTGTGTGTGTGTGCTGAATCTGGTCTCTGGGTGTCTGAATTATTATTATTTTTATTATTATTATTACCTGTGGAAACACTATTATCCTTCCCAAATTGGCATAAGAGTAAAGAGCGTAGATAGCCATCAAAGCCACTGACTGGGTGTCACGGACCTGGGTTTTTAATACGGTCATCAATAACATTGCTTTGAATATCTTTTAAATCAGCTTAGAACATCTTTTATATAATTATTAATTTCTTTCTTAATTGTATATTCTCACAGGTCTCATGCCGATTCTACAACATGCTAGTTTCACCTCTTCAGACCCTAACTAAACTCTAACCAGCCCCTTTCTCTCTAAACTGTCATCAGAAACCTTTCCAGACCCTTTCCCTTCCCTATCTGCCAGTTATTCCAACAAGCACGTTTTTATATGCTTTAACCCCGCCCACAGGCTATTCCATTGGTTACCCAGTTGACATCATTAGAATATTCATGAGGTACCTGTCAGGTTTCGCCACACTGGGTAACCCCAAGAACCCAAGACCTATCCTTTCTGCCCACTTTCAGTAACTGCCTTGCTCTGTACTGCTCTGACATCATTTTTGACATTTTGCAAACCACCCAGAGTTGCCTTTGGGCTAGATGGCCATGATATATAAATAAATAAATAAATAAATAAACTGACTGACTGTTGATTCAATTCTATAGAGGTGCTATTGAATCTATTATCATCTGTTCCTCTATAACTGTCTGGTTTAGTTCTGCGACTAAGCATGACAGATATAGATTTCAAAGGATAATTGGAACTGCAGAAAAAATATTGCTACTAATCTGCCATCTATTGTGGAATTGTATACCACACGAGCTAAAAAGAGGTCGATGAAAATATATACAGATTCCACACATCCTGGACATAACCTGTTTCAATTGTTACCCTCAGGGCGGCGTTTTAGGGCATTGCATACTAGGACAACTAGATATAAAGATAGTTTCTTTCCAAGTGCTATCAAACTGTTGAATAATTAATTTTTACTTTTCTTCCTTTTAAATAATAGGTTATATTGTATTGTTGTACTGTGTTTTTATTGTTGACTGTCTGATTCTTATATTTCCTTTTATATCGAGAGCATATTTTACCAAAACAAATTCTGGGTGTGTCCAACCACACTTGGCCAATAAAAGTGTTCTGACTGACTAACTAACTAACTAACTAACTAACTGACTGACTGACTGACTGACTGACCAATAGGTGAGTTGTTGTTGTTGTTGTTGTTGTTGTTGTTGTTGTTGTTGTTGTTGTTGTTGTTGTTTGCCATCTGGAAGTTTTGTTAGCTCCTCCAGCAGCCACCCATGGAAACACCTCCACTTGCTTTCACCAGCATAAAAGGCACTGCTCTCCCACATCCATCCTTTCTGCCTCAGCCTCTACCTCTGCCTCCACCTCCATCACTCAGCCATCTCACCATGCAGTTAAAAGTGCTCAGTAGGGATGGGCAAAAAATGAAAAACGAAATGCCATTTCATCATTTCGTTAGCTAACGAAATGAAATGAAATGAAAAGGGGGAAGCAGCATTTTGTTACAAATGAAACGAAATGGCATTTTTTTCATTACTTACAAAATGGTTTGTAAGGATAAAAAAATGGCTCCCCTGGTACCAAATCTGGTGCCTCTAGGACCAAGGCGAGCCTAGAGGGAGAGAGAATGAGAGAGAAACAGCCATTAATGTAATCACACTCCTGTAGGAATCAATTAATTAACTTGTAATGAGGAGCAAAGGGGAAGCCATACTCCTTGCTGTGGAGCTGGGCTGGTAAGGCTGAAGACCAACCAAGGAGCAGCACCTGAAACAATGCATTCCTATGGAAAAATGCTTTTAAGAGCCCACAGCTGTCCCTTCCCAACATGCCAAACCAGGTGGGAGAAACCATCGGCTTTAAAAACTTTTTTGCTGCCTGAAGAAAGTGCCAATCAGCTGGCATGCAGGGCTTCGGCAGTAAATAATATTTAAAATCCCCATGGTTTTCCCACCCAATCGGGCCACATTGCGGGGTGAACTGCAGGGTTTAAAAACTTCTTTTTGACAATGAAGCAAGCGCTGATAGACGGTGCTTACTTCATTGATAAAAATAATTTTTAAAACCCTGCAGTTCCCCCGCCCAATTGGGTACATTGCGGGGGGGACCGCAGGGTTTTTAAACTTATTTTTGGCAATTAAGCAATTATTAATATGTTCTCTGGGACATTTTGTATCCTGAAAAAATTGTCAACTGAAACGTGGTTTCCCATAGGAATGCATTGAAAACAAATTAATCTGTTCTGGAGGTCAGAAAAAAAAATAAAAAGGCCAACTGCCCCCTCGCCCACGTGCAGAATGCACAGAGGAAGCATGGAAGCAATGAAGGATGAGCTCCTTACCTTTCCACTACTTGAGAAATTCACCAAAAAAGTTTGAAAAGTCCAAAACCCACTGCAAAGCATGTCTAGACTGTCTCCAAAACTCAATGAAAAAACAGCTCCAACTTCTCCCAAACCTACACAAACTATGGGGGTACAAAGCATCTGGGGTACCCTTTTTTCACAATGCCCAATGGGAAAAAAATTAACCCGGGGCATTCCATTAAAAACATTCTTAAGCCAATTCATCCCCATTTCCAATAATTTCTTTTTGTAACCCGAGTTTTTCATAACCCACAGCATTTGTAACCATTTGTAATTTCAAGTTCTGGAAGTTCTGGAATTTGTGCTAAGATGGTTATCTGCCTCCTTTGGATACTTTCCTCTGGCTTTATCCTCCATGATTCAGGGGGAAAGCCCTGCAGATGTTTCTTCCATGACCTATCCTGAAACATCTGGTAAGAGTGCAGTGGCAAGCATTTCAGAGAGCTGTCGTGATTTAATGCTGATCTGGTGATTTTTGTAGAGAATAACCAGAAAACTTACATAAAGAGCAGTTAAGAAAGTGTCCTGTTTTCTTAGTGGGATTCTATTAATCGTGGTCTATCGCTAATAGAGATGGGCACAACTCAAAAAAATGGTGTTTCGTTTGTCGTTTGGTCATTTAGGGGTCCGTTTCGGTACATTTTTGTTTGCGTGACGTTTTTTGCAAAAAAATCGTTTTTGTTTTGTTAGGTAACAAAACAAAAAACGAAAACAAAAATGAAAAATTGCTGTTTCGTTTGCATTCTTTTTAGTTCAATGCATCTGCTGCAACGAAAACAAAAAACACAGCAAATTTGGTCATTTTGTTTTTGTTTTTGTTTTGTTTTAAAAAAAATTGTTTCATTTTTGTTGCGTAACGAAATGAAAAAACAAAAATGAAAACAAAAAATCACTCGTTTCGTGCCCATCTCTAATCGCTAAACCTCCCGACCTCCGAAAAGAATCACAAAGACTCATCTTCTTTGGGTAAATGTGGAGGCCATAGCTTTATTGATATTGGTAGACTTACTGCAGTACTCTGGCCAGGCATTGGAATGATCCGCCTCTCCTCTGATATGTGGATACTCCCAGCCAGGTGGCATCACCCCTTTTACCAGCTTCCAGAAAACCCATGGGCATAGGCTTCTTCAGGGTTTTCTCCCCAAGCTGTGCAGAGGAGCTGTTAGCTGTTCCACCCAAGCTGAGACAGTTCCTGCTCCCTCCCAGGTCCCTTGTTTCCACCTGTTCCATCAGAGGTTGCACAGGCTCCGTTTAGCCTCTGCCTCCACCTAGATCCGGTCCCAATGCCACCAAACTGAATAGCTGTGACAAGTAGCACAAGGAAATGAATTAAACATGAACAAAATAATAACAACCAGTACCGCAAGCCAGATGGTGTGGGTGGGTGGGGGAAACTGGTGCTGGAGATCAAATGGGGGGGGGTCCCAACAGACTGTGCTCCTTTATATAGCCTTGGGCCTGATGGTCCAATGTGCTTGTGTGGGTGGGCATTTTCCAGATGTCCACCCCAACTGTATGGCCCCTAAGGCATCCAGGATTGGGCCAGCTGGGACCCTTGTGGCTTAGGTGTCCCTGCAAGCCATGTGGCCAGTGCCATCTTGAATCTAGACCCTCTCCTGGACGTCAGTGGGCTGCTGTCAACCACAATGCTGGACCCATTAACTCGGGTCCACTGGTTAAGTGAAAGAGAAAAGGTGTCTCAAATGTTCTGAAGATGACAGTAGAGCTGGCTTCCATGTTTTCAGGTCTTCCCCTACTACTCAGAAAGAAAACTTGGAGGAGGGAAAAGTACCAGCCTCAGGAAGAAGGAAGGAAGTAGGGTCTCAGACTGAACATAGGTTTAGATACATAGATCTAGAAAAGACAAAGGAAGAAAACATATTCTCTCTGTCCCTCCCTCCGACTCTCTCTCTCTCTCTCTCTCTCTCTCTCTCTCTCTCTCTGTGTGTGTGTGTCTTGCCCCTGTCACATAATGGTGTCCTCTTTCTGTCCAAAAAGTAAAAAGTACCTTTGAACAAGTATTCTCCACAAGGACCTCAAAAAGAGAAATGTCTTTGTGTGGTGTCAAAAGGATATTAAAATACATGTTTTGTGAGCTTTCCTCATGAAAACTACTGGTAATTAGGTCTGTTCTGTTGCTACCACCCTCCTCAGGCTGCTTGGAGAATGCCTGGAGAAACCATAAATTGCCTTACTTTACTTGCCTACAGCATTTCTTCCTCGTCTGGTGTCTTGGATCATTCTCCAAACAATAGCGGAATGACATTTTACCAGCCCACGTTCCACTTACAAGCTAAGTGACAGAACCATTGTAGGTGTTTGGTTTGCATTTTCAAAGGAACAACATATGTTGTCTTGGGAACGGACAAGGCAAGGGTGCCACTGGTTATTTGGAAACAAAATTTGAAGGCCCTTTGAAGCTGACTTTAGATAAACGGTCCTGTACTTCAAAAGCTCAGCTAAAATCCACCAGAGCCTGTGATGCTACTAACCTGTTCGGGAATGCACCTTATTCTGGCACTGCCTCCAAATGTTGAAGTGGGAGGAGCAGCAAGGAATCTGCTTGAGCAATTATGTTTAGAGCATCACCTGCCATCTGTCCAAAATTGGTCTCCTTTAACAATTAGTTGGCTGGATATCTCAGTGGTTTCGAAATTTGCCTGGGGACCCGGAGCTTGGAATTTCGATTCCCAACTGTGACCAGAACCAACCCCACTGTGACCAAAACCAAATCCCTGCCTCCCGAGGAAAGGAATGGTAAAGTATTTTCAGAAGCCTTGAAAAAGGTTGTAAGTCAGAATTGATCTGAAGGCACATGGTTATATTATTATTATCCATGTTTTGCTCATTTTAGGCTAACATATTCTAAATCAGGGATTCCCTGCCTTAGTTCCCTAGGTGTTCTTGGACTAAAACTTCCTGAAGCCTTCACCACTAGCCATGCGGGTCAGGATTCCTGGGAGCTGCAGTCCAAGAACATCTGGGGATTGAGAGGCATTCCCTGAACTTCCTCATCCAAGTCCATAAAAAAAAATCTTAAGAACGTCCAGGTGCAGGATTAAGCCTTGTTGCATCCTACTTTGAGACAGAGCTATTGAAAAGGACAGTGGTTCTCAATCTTCTTTTTTTATTATTATTAAAGGGATTTATTGGTTTTAAGGGAAAGGGAAAGGGAAAGAAGAGGAAAGGAATGAAGAATAAAATATAAAAGGTTACATTAAATCTATCAAGTCAAAGTAAAGGATTATACATATCAAAGTCTAATAACATATCAGTTAACTAGTAAATTTACTACTTCTTGCCATCCTCTTTGGTGATCTCTTCATAGTCTCCTTTCAGGTATCCAGAAAGTCTGTCAATTTCAATACACTCTCTTATCTTTTCACTGAAATTTCTCTCTGTAGGTGCTACAGGTTGTTTCCAAAATTGTGTGCACAATATCCTTACTGCAACTATTACATGGTGAAGTCCATATTTTTGATCATGAGAAATATTTATATCAACTATATTCAATAAAAAAAAGTTCTGGTCTTAACTCTAGTTTAATCTTCAATGTTCTCTCTATAAATAACTTTTCCATTCTCCAATATATATTTGCCTCTTTACCGGCCCACCAGATATGATAAAAAGTGCCACTATCATGTTTACGTTTCCAACATCTAGAAGAGCAGTTATACATTTTAGATAGGCGGTGAGGAGATAGATGCCATCTGTAGAACATCTTATAGCAGTTTTCTATAAAAGCTGTAGACTTAAAACGTTTTACAGTGTTCCACAAAGAGTCCCATTTATCCAAATGCAGTGAATAACCAAAGTTCTCAACCTTCCTAATGCTGCAACCCTTTACTACAGTTCCTCATGTGGTGGTGACCCCTTGCCCTGCTTGGAAGAGGCCACAAGCCCCCGTTGGCAGGCCACTGCCACAGGTGCCATAGAGAGAACTTCCCTCTACAGGCGCTCTCAGCCAATCACAGCCTCCAGTGCCATTGACTGACATCTCCTCCAACCTTTCAAGCTGTAACTCACTCTTACCTCCCTTCCTCCCCCTCTTCCTCCAGACCCAAGCCGTTTGTGTCTTTTTCTTCACTGGCTCATGGCAACCCCTGTGAAATGGTTGTTCGACCCCCAAAGGGGTCCTGACCCCCCAGGTTGGGAACCACTGCTCTAGGAGGATTTGTTCTTGACAAACCCATTTTGGCTTTTAATTATTACTGCATTGTTTTCCAAAGTGCTTGTAGAGTGACCCCTTTATCATCTGCACCAGAATTTCCCCTGGGATAGATGACCTGCCAAGAAAACTCCATGGGCATGGAGTCACGAAGAGTCGGTCATGACTGTAACGACACAACACACACACAGATGTCAGGCTAAGTAGTCTGTAGTTCCACGGTTCCTACTTCTTGAAGACAGAAATAACATTAGCCATCCTCCAGTCATCCAGCACTTTGCCAGTCTTCCATGATTGCAAGAAAATAACAGACCTTCCATGACTCAATGATTCTAATGTATATACTTCTACCTAACCGTAATATGTTGCCTCAAGTCATTGTAACAAGGAAACTAAATATTTTTCCTGGATATACAGATGAATTTTGTTATGATTAGAAATGTTAAATAGGTTTAATTCTAGAATTAACCCTTTTAGAGATAAACACCAACTGTGACTTTCACAGGCTTCTGGTTTTTCCTCTAAAATTCCTCTAAAATTATATAGGGTTCTTAGGAAGGCGTTCAAGTATCAGATGGCCAAAACACTGATTTAAAGGGGAGCTGAACAAAGCAGGTTGCCATTTTGAGATAAGAATGTGTTGCACATATTATGCAAAATTCATTTTATTCCAACTTTCAGTCATCTATGTGTCATTTTGCCATTGGCATAAGCATATGTTACACTTCTAGAAATGGCTTTTTGCCATGAAGTTGAGTAAGCCTGCACATAGATCTTAAACCCTGAAAATCTGAGCTTATTTTCTTAAGATGCTGGGATGATGCCCATATTTCTTTGTTCATAGTGATAATATGCCTGTTCTTAACTTGCTCCATGCAGTGTGGTTACACTTTATATTTTAAAATGGTCCGGAAAAACTGAAGTTCACCAAATGCTATCCATGGGCAATGCTAGGGATGATCAAAAAGGGGATTGAAAATAAAACAGCCAACATTATAATGCCATTATACAAAACAATAGTAAGGCCGCACCTGGAGTATTGTGTACAATTATGGTCACCGCATCTCAAGAAAGACATAGTGGAACTGGGAAAGGTGCAAGGAGAGAGCGAATAAAATGATTACTGGGCTGGGGCACCTCCCTTATGAGGAAAGGCTAAAACATTTGGGGCTCTTTAGTCTGGAAAAAAGGCGCCTGAGGGGGGATATGATTGAGATGTACAAAATAATGCAGGGTATGAGTAAAGTGGATAGAGGGAAGCTCTTCTCCCTCTCAAAAACGGCTTGGGACCAGAACTAGGAGATACCTTCAAATTGAGGGATGGGAGAGTAAGAACAGACAAAAGAAAATATTTTTCACCCATCCCTCATTGGAGGTCTATGGAACTCCCTGCCACAGGATGTGGTGATGGCATCTGGCCTGGATGCCCTCAAAAGTGAGATTGGACAGATTCCTGATGAAAGTCCATCCCAGGTTAAAAACCATGATGGAGATGTGAAGTTTTTCCAGGCTTAAAAACATGGTCCTTTGATGGCCAGATTAGGGATGATTTTCAGGAGACAGGTTTTGCTGTTGTTTTAATTATTTATTGATATTTTATGGGGCCACTGTTTTACAGGAAGCTGGACTAGATGGGCCCTTTGGCCTGATCCAGCATGGCTCTTCTTATGTTCTTAAAAATAAATAAATAAATAAATAAATAAATAAATAAATAACAAAAAATGCCCAAGAACTAGGGGACAGTAATGTTCAATTGAGGGCTGGGATAGTAAGAACAGACAAAAGAAAGTGCCTTTTTTTCCTTTTCGTTGTCAGTCAGAGGATCTTGCCACAGGGTTTGATGGGAAACCAGTCATTGCAAAATGATAGACCAAAAGCCTGGAGATGCCTTTAAAATGATGGAGACTGTAACTCCAGGCTGAAGGAAAAGTCCATCACAGGCCAGATGCAAGCCATGATGGAGAGATATGTCTTCTCCCAAACACATCACAGGCTTACAAAGCTGGACTAGATGGGCCTTTGGCCTGATCCAGCATGGCTCTTCTTATGTTCTTATGTTCTTAATGGTTCAAAATGGAAGCCCCTGAGATGAACATTTAACAAACAATGCCCAACTTTCCCCTTTTCACAGTAATGTTCAATTCCTCCCTATAGGGTAACCTACTCAGTGCCTTATTTTCCTTTTCGTGTCAACAGAGGATCTTGGGTTTGGGGGAAACCAGTCATTGCAAAATGATAGACCAAAAGCCTAGATGCCTTTAAAAGGGGATTGACTGATTTCTGAAGGAAAAGTCCATCACAGGCTACAAGCCATGATGGGAATATGTGTTCTCCACAGGCTTAAAAGGAGGGTCCCTCCAAGTGCCAGACGCAGGGGAGTGGCATTAGGAGACAAATATCTATTTGTCTCATTTGGTGGGGCCACTGTGAGATACAGGAAGCTGGACTAGATGGGCTCTTGACCTGATCCAGCATAGCTCTTCTTATGTTCTTAAACTGAGGGTTGAGAGAAGGAAAACAGAGGAAGAAAATATTTATTTCCCCAGCATGCTAGTTCGTGAGACTCCTTGCCACAGGATGCGGTGATGGCATCTGGCGTAGATGCCTTTAAAAGGGGATTGGAGTGATTTCTGAACAAAAGTCCATCACAGGAAGAGACCAGCCATGATGGGAAGACATGTCATAGAATCATAGAATCCTAGAATCCTAGAGTTGGAAGAGACCTCAAGAGCCATCTAGTCCAACCCCCTGCCATGCAGGAACCCCCATCACAATATTTCCGACAGATGGCCATCCAGCCTCTGCTTAAAAACCTCCAAAGAAGGAGACTCCACCACCCTCCGTGGCAGCATATTCCACTGCCGAATAGCTCTAACTGTCATGAAGTTCTTCCTAATGTTCAAATGGAATCTCTTTTCCTGTAGTTTGAAACCATTGCCCCGAGTCCTAGTCTCTGAAGCCATGGAAAACAAACCTGTTCCCTCTTCAATATGACATCCTTTCAAATATGTAAACATAGCTATCATATCCCCTCTCAGTCTTCTTTTAGACAGGCTAAACATTCCCAGTTCCCTAAGCCGTTCCTCATAAGACACATCCTCCAGACCCTCAACCGTCCTAGTAACCCTCCTCTGCACCCGCTCGAGGTTGTTTTCTCCAGGCTTCTAAAAGGAGAGTACCTCAACATTTCAGATGCAAGGGACTTGTAACAGGAGAAAGGTCTCTTATTGTCTCATGTGCTCCCAGAGGCATCTGGTGGGGCCACTGTGAGATATAGGAAACTGGCCTAGATGGGCCCTGGGCCTCATCCAGCATGACTATTCTTATGTTCTTATGACCCCATACTAGAGAAGATGTATGTCTCAATAATAGCACAGTATATTCCGTGCATCTAGTTAATTATTAAAAGAGGCCAATTATTTGCCCCAGTGGGTGGAAGGTATAATCAGAGATAATGTGAGGCTATTTGTAGGTGCAAACAATTGGAAGATTTAATCACAGCTGATAAACAAGGAATATGACCCACAAAATGAAAACAAAACGTAAAGAAATAAAAAGAAAATCAGTTAATTTCTAACACACTTGATGCAATGATGAGATGAAAAGTGGAAAGCAGAACATTCTATACTGATGTATCAGATGGAAATATAGGCAAAAGCAGCCACAGTTACTCCTTTTAAAAACACTATATTTGCCCTCGATCATCCACCAGCCTTCTAAGTGAACCTCACTACGTTCAGCAATCTTTGGCCTAAAGACTGAGCAAGAAAGACAAAAGAACAGGTTCAAAAGAACGGGTTCATGAAGACTTGGGGGAACATGCAGGAGAATTGACCCAGGACAATTCAGATGGGAAAACCTGAAGGAAAAGGAAAACTGCAAAAGAAAGCAGTGAAATCACTGGGTCTCTCTCTCTCTCTCTCTCTCTCTCTCTCTCTCTCTCTCTCTCTCTCTCTCTCTCTCTCTCTCTCTCTCTCTCTCTCTCTCTCTCTCTCTCTCTGTGTGTGTGTGTGTGTGTGTGTGTGTGTGTGTGTGTGTGTGTAAGGAACAAATAAAAGAAGCCAGTAAGGGAAGTGTAGGATCTCCTCGAAGCAGCAATTTAGGCCATTGTAAAAAAATTAAGTTCCTCTCAGAATCAGGACAAGTTAAGGCCCCAAGGCCCAACAGCATAAAAGTACAAAAGTAAAAATTACATCAGGAAAAAGTGAACTGAGAAGCAACTGCATGCAAGTGTGAATGTGTGAGTGAATGGGACTCTGAGTCTTCTTGGCCATATCAAAAGTGTTTTGCTTATATACTGCCCCATACTAGATGCCCTCAGCACATCTGATCCCGCCTGATTGTGGAAGCTAAGCAGGGTTGGTCCTGGTTAGTACTCGGATGGGAGACCACCAGGGAATACCAGGTGCTGTAGGCGCCTGGAATAGGAACTGGCAAGCCACTCCAGTATTCCTGCCAAGAAAACTCAATAACATGGGGTCATGAAGAGTCAGTCATGACTATAATGACGCAACACACACACAACATACCACTTCAAGTAGTCTCTGCTTATCAGTAACTGCTTTTTGCTTTTCGCTCCACTGACGTCCCTAATATTCCTGCCTTATGTTTGGCTTCCTTACTACCATCCCTAAAAATCAGTTCTGTGCATTGCATCACCGTTCTTTATCTGCAGAAAATAAATCACCCCTTTCTCCTATGGCATATGATATGATTGTAGCATCTTACCAGGGTACCCCCTGGGCCTGGAGCCACTGCAGCAATCTAAGCTGGTAACCTGCCCACAATGTTTCATCACCTTCCAGTTTGGCTAAAGCCTTGTAGCCACACCAATTATGTATGTCTTCTTGTTTGGTTTGGTTTGCTTTGTTTTTGTTGTTCATTCTGTTGTGCAATGGTCCAGGCTGGAAGGAATCCTTGTCTAATCCTTTCTTAAAGCTGTCAAGGCTGACTGCTTTCCCCACTTCTTCTGGCAGGGAGTTCCACAGGCCAGTGATCCTCTGGGTGAAAAAGTATGTCCTCTTATTTGTTTAAGATCTAGTACCCAAAAGTTTCATGGAGTGCCCCCTAGTTCTAGTGTTGTGCGATAGGGGAAACAGTTTTTCCTTATCCACTTTGTCCACACTGTGTATGATTTTATAAACAATCAGGTCACCTCTTAGGTGCCGTCGTTCAAAAGTGAAGAGGCCCAGCTGTTGCAGCATCAGATAGTAAGGAAGGTGTTCCCTACTTATTTCACTACTCATCCAAGAAGCTTCTTCAGTCTCTTGGATGAGTAGCGAAACGTTTCAATTTCACAAGAAAAGAAGTCCACTTGCCATGACTCCACTTCTGGATAACCTCACCTGGATGACTGAGAATCTAGAAATACATATTTTTTTTTTAAAAAAAAGATGAATTGTCATTTCTGAAAGCTTCTCCTTCCATGGGGAAAGGTGGCATATTTATTTATTTATTTATTCATTCATTTATTCATTTATTTATTTATTTTAGCACTTCTATACTGCCCCATTTCCCAAAGGGACTCTGGGCAGTTTACAGGGAAAATATCAGATAAATACAACTAATAAAAACACCTAATAAAACAGCAGTGGGGGAACAGCAATTAGGGCACTAAAAAGAAGCCCTCAACAAGAGGCAACGGGCGCACAAAATTATTAATAATAATAATAATAATAATAATAATAATAATAATAATAATAATAATAATAATAATAATAATAATAATAATAATAATAATAATAATAATAATAATTGATGATGATGATGATGATGATGATGATGATGATGATGATGCATCAGACAATTAATAAACAAAGTTTATTAATTTGCCTCCCCACACACACTTTTTTGCTAGGAGAAAGGGAATTGGCCAAGGGGGCCAGGCAATCACTCCTGAAGGTTACACACGGTCCCAGACCTGTACATTGCCCCTACAATCAAAAGGTTCATAACAATTCATTAAGCTGAACAATAATGGAATGAATGCAACCAAGGGAGGAGTAACATTCAACTTCCATCTGACTGGGGATAGAACAGAAAGGCACTGCTAAATTAAAAACACACTCTGTCGACCTTTGGAGAAAGCTTGGAAAGTGGCTGGAAAGGTCACATCTCCGAAGTCATGGGAGAATGATGCTGTGATGGGTCATAATCCAACAGAGGGATACTATAAGCACAACATAAGCACAGCTTTCAACTCTTAATTACTGGATAAATAGGTTTGTTTGGGAGATGCATCCAAGCTTTGATCAATCCTTATGGGGACTTGGGTCATAGGAGGAATTTTTATTTTGTTTGGAATGGTCCCTCCTTATAATAGAGACCAGCAGGGAGTGTGGACCCTTTTGTCAGCCAAGCCTTGTAAATCTCCTCATATTAATGTGTGTGAAAATCTGAAGATTCATGAAAGGAACAGCACCCAGAGAACCTTTGCTGGAGAATTCTAGGACTTCTAGTCGAGAAAAGAGGAAAATTCCACAGTTGTAGCAAATGGGCTAATGGAGGGTGCTGTTGCTTAGCTTATTGGTGGTCCAGGCTTGAGTCTGTGCATTATTTGGATAGAAAGCCACATGGAAAATAGGAGGAAGTGACACCTTTTAGTGGTCCACTAGTACAGTGATAACTAGGGTAGCATTGGGAGGTTCACACTCTCCATTCGCATAAACAAGGACAAGATGTGATGGGGGGGGGGAATTGGCTACTTTCACACGACCACTAAAATTCACAGCAAACTTTGATCTGGATCACACACCTCCCGTAGTGTCACGTGGCTGATATCGTGGTTTGGATGTTTCCATGAAAATCCACTACCGTTCTGATCCCATGACTGAGAACTGCAGCAAAGACACCATAACGGGGGTGAAAAGGTTTTGTTGTGGATTTTCCGGGTTTCCATGGAGACGAGTAATGGCTTAAAATCTGCATCGGAACAGCGACAAGTAGAGATGGGCACGACCAGGAAAAATGACGTTTCGAGTTGCCGTGTGTCGGAGCCGGCCCGTTTCGGCTCGTTTCCATTTGTCGCGAAATTTCTCAAAAATTTGTCATTTCGTTTGTCATTTTTTCATCTGTCGTTAGTACTGGTTTGGGGGGTAGCGGGCTCCTGGAGGCACCTCTCTGGGGTGGGTGCCTCCTCTGGCCCGCCATGAAGGGAAAGCGGGCTCCTGGAGGCACCTCTCTGGGGTGGGTGCCTCCTCTGGCCCGCTATGAAGGGAAAGCGGGCTCCTGGAGGCACCTCTCTGGGGTGGGTGCCTCCTCTGGCCCGCCATGAAGGGAAAGCGGGCTCCTGGAGGCACCTCTCTGGGGTGGGTGCCTCCTCTGGCCCGCCATGAAGGGAAAGCGGGCTCCTGGAGGCACCTCTCTGGGGTGGGTGCCTCCTCTGGCCCGCTACAAAATGGCATGCATAGCCAATTGGATATGAATACCAAGTTGCAGTGGCAGGCAGAGGCACCTCTCTTTCTTTTGGGTGCCTCTACTGTGACTCACTAAGAAGGACAGCATACTGGCATACTGGTGTACGGTGCACTTGGGCTGGGAACAAAGTGAGAGAGAACCTCTATGGGCGCCCTCTGGCTCACTAAGAAGTGAAGTGTACTTGCATGTAGTGCAATGCGAGTACACAGATCTGGCTTAGGGTTAGGGTTAGCGCAAGGGCTAGGCTTAGGGTTACGGGTAAGGTTAGGGTGAGTTAGTGGGCTGCACCTCTGGGTGCCTCTCTGACCCACTAAGAAGGACAGTGTACTGGTGTATGGGTTAGGGTTCGGGTTTGGGTTCGGGCTAGGGTTAGTGGGCTTTTTATGCCCGACTGGCACATCCCAGAAGTCTAGGTCAAAACCTGGCCAAGTGGCCATGCAATTGGTGGAATGGCTCCAAAAATTTGCATGGTCCACTCCCATGGCCAGCCCATCATTGCGAAGGTGTAAAAAAAATAAAAATAAAAATAAAAATAAAATAAAATCAATGGAGACGTTTTGTTGCAAGAAAAACCCACTGCTGCTACTGTAAATATTCAGGCAGTTTTAAAATCGCTATTTTCGCATGTTTCTGTGGTGCTTTGGTGTGTTTTTGGACCATGATTTCAAAATAAATATTGCGGTCGCCCCATTTTGGATCCCCCGCCCGCACCGCATGGCATGGCGAGTTGGCGAGACGACGAGGATGCCCCCCACCAGAGCAGCCCAGGACAGGAGAGGGGGGAGGCCAGGGACCCCCCCCAGAACCACCCCTCTGGTAGGTGCCCTCACTCAGGCAGGCATATTTTCGCCTGCTTTTTTGGCCGGGAATCGGGTTTTTTTTAAACTTTTTTTCTGTGCTGCTTGGCATCGCGTGATCGCTGCGATGCCAGGAACGACAACGACAAATCAGACCCAATTTTTCTTTTATCGGTTCGAGTTCGAGTTCTGGCGGAGTAATTGTCGTTACCGTTTCCGTTACGTAACGGAAACGAGGAACGGAAACAGAAACGATAATTTCGCCAAGTCGTGTCCATGTCTAGCGACAAGGCTTTTACCACCTCGAGACCAGGTACTTGTAAAATGTGCTGGGTCATGCTTAAGTGGGCATGGTCACACTTAAGTTTTTTTAAAGTCCACTGCTCGTGGCCAAACGATTCTATGCTCCACATCTGCAAGCACTTTGCAGCAGATTTTAGTGGTTGTGTGAAAGCAGCCATTGACAGAGCACATGACTATTGCTTATACAACTTCCATGTGTGCCCTACAGCTAGACTCACAACCAGTGGGTCAGAATGTATCGCAAAACTAAAGCACCCCTGAAAATATCAATAAAAAGAAATACCAAAATATCAGCATGTGCACCAAGGAGAACAGAATGAACATTTTATTTATTGGTCATTCAAGCTTACACATAAGTCTTTTTAAATATATATGTGTATTTGCCTGGCTTGTTTATTTTTCTACAAAATCCATTTTCCAATCAAATTGTAACTATGCAATTTCCTTTGTTAAATAACGCCATTTTTTTTAAAAAAATCGGCCATCTGAATGGTGTCTGTCAATAATTCTTCTTCCCTGCTCATCTGTTTTCACAAGAAATGTCATTTTTGAAGAGGATGTTGTGTTAGTCTGGGAAATGTCACACTGTCAACAGCTTGTGCCCAAGAAACAAACAGTCTGTTGGGGTCATGTACAAATGTATACAGAGTAATCCAAGTTTATGCGCCAACTACTGGTGCTGAAGAGTCTGAGATTGACCAATTCTATGAAGACTTACAAGAACTTCTAGAACTGACACCAAAGAAAGATGTTCTTCTCATCATAGGGGATTGGAATGCTAAAGTAGGGAGTCAAGTGATAAAAGGAATAGCTGGCAAGTTTGGCCTTGGAGTTCCAAATGAAGCAGGGCAAAGGTTAATTGGGTTCTGTCAAGAGAACAAGCTGGTCATTGCAAACACTCTTTTCCAACAACACAAAAGGCGACTCTACACATGGACATCACCAGATGGACAATACCAGAATCAGATTGATTATGTTCTCTGCAGCCAAAGATGGAGGAGCTCTATACAGTCAGCCAAAACAAGACCTGGTGCTGACTGTGGCTCAGTTCATCAGCTTCTTATCTCAAAATTCAAACTTAAACTGAAGAAAGTAGGGAAGACCACTGGGGCAGTCAGGTATAATCTAAGTCAAATCCCATATGAATACACAGTGGAAGTGAAGAATAGATTTAAGGAATTAGATTTGCTGGACAGAAAACCTGAAGAACTATGGATGGAGGCTTGTAACATTGTACAGGAGGCTGCAATGATAACTATTCCAAAGAAAAGAAAATGCAAGAAAGCAAAGTGGTTGTCCAACAAGGCCCTACAAATAGCAGAGGAGAGGAGGGATGCAAAATGCAAGGGAGAAAGGGAAAGATACAGAAAACTGAATGCAGACTTCCAAAGAATAGCAAGGAGAGACAGGGCGGCCTTCTTGAATGAACAGTGCAAAGAAATAGAGGAAAACAACAGAAAAGGAAAAACCAGAGATCTATTCAAGAAAATTGGAGATATTAAAGGGGCATTTTGTGCAAAGATGGATATGATAAAGGACAAAAATGGTAGGGACCTAACTGAAGCAGAAGAGATCAAGAAGAGATGGCAAGAATATACAGAAGAATTATATCAGAAAGATCTGGATGTCCCTGATAACCAAGATAGCGCAGTTGCTGACCTGGAGCCAGACATCCTGGAAAGTGAAGTCAAATGGGCCTTAGAAAGCATTGCAAACAACAAGGCCAGTGGAGGTGACAGCATTCCAGTTGAACTCTTTACAATTTTAAAAGTGGATGCTGTAAAGGTGCTGCATAAGATATGCCAGCAAATTTGGAAAACCCAGCAGTGGCCAGAGGACTGGAAAAGATCGCTCTACATCCCAATCCCAAAGAAAGGAAACGCTAAAGAATGCTCCAACTATTGCACAATTGCACTCATTCACACGCTAGCAAGGTTATGCTCAAAATTCGACAAGGCAGGCTTCAGCAGTATGTGGAAAGAGAACTTCCAGAAGTACAAGCTGGATTTCGAAGGGGCAGAGGAACTAGAGATCAAATTGCCAACATGCGCTGGATTATGGAGAAAGCCAGAGAGTTCCAGAAAAACATCTACTTCTGATTCATTGACTATGCCAAAGCCTTTGACTGTGTGGACCACAACAAATTATGGCAAGTCCTTAAAGGAATGGGAGTGCCTGACCACCTTATCTGTCTCCTAAGAAATCTATATATGGGACAAGCAGCAACCGTCAGAACTGGATATGGAACAACTAACTGGTTTAAAATTGGGAAAGGAGTACGACAAGGCTGTATACTGTCACCTTGCCTATTTAACTTATATGCAGAGTACATCATGCGAAAGGCAGGTCTGGATGAATCACAAGCCGGAATTAAGATTGCCGGAAGAAATATCAACAACCTCAGATATGCAGATGATACTAATCTGATATCAGAAAGTGAGGAGGAATTAAAGGACCTCTTAAAGAGGGTGAAAGAGGAGAGTGAAAAAAATGGGCTGAAGCTCAACATCAAAAAAACTAAGATCATGGCCACCGGTCCCATCACCTCCTGGCAAATAGAAAGGGAAGAAGTGGAGGCAATGACAGAGTTTATTTTCTTGGGCTCCTTGATCACTGCAGATGGCAACTGCAGTAACGAAATAAAAAGATGCCTGCTTCTTGGGAGGAAAGCAATGGCAAACCTAGATAGCATCCTAAAGAGCAGAGACATCACTTTGCCAACTAAGGTCCAGATAGTCAAAGCTATGGTTTTTCCAGTAGTGATGTATGGAAGTGAAAGCTGGACTATAAAGAAGGCTGATCACCGCAGAATCAATGCTTTTGAGCTGTGGTGCTGGAGGAGAGTCTTGAGAGTCCCCTGGACTGCAAGGAGATCAAACCAATCCATCCTGAAAGAAATCAACCCCGAATGTTCACTGGAAGGACAGATTTTGAAGCTGAGGCTCCAGTACTTTGGCCACCTCATGAGGAGAGAGGACTCCTTGGAAAAGTCTCTGATGTTGGGAAAGATTGAAGGCAAAAGGAAAAGGGGACGGCAGAGAATGAGATGTTTGGACGGTGTCATCGATGCAACCAATATGGATTTGACAAAACTCCAGGAGGCAGTGGAGGATAGGAAGGCCTGGCGAGTTCTGGTCCATGGGGTCACGAAGAATCGGACAGGACTGAACGACTGAACAACAACAACAACAAATGTATAAATATTTGCCACGAAGTCCGACTCTTATGTTTGAGTAGATGGACTTGACTATATTATCATACAGCAGTAAGCATCTGTCTGCCTGACTGTCCCCCCCCCCCCTCCCTCCCCTCTCTCTCTATCTATCTATCTATCGTGGGTGGTCCTACTAGCAACACTTTACTCCATTGTTAACATTGTCCTCCTCACCAGTGATGGCTAATCCGCCTTTGTTGTTGTAATGAAGGACCAGCAGGGATGGGTGACAGGCAGTTTAAGAGGCAAAATGGGCAATTTTTCACACGGAGGCGGGGCAGGGAGAAAGTGAGCAAGAGCTATATATCTGAATAATCAAAATGGTATTCTTATTTCCTACCAATACAAAACCATAGGGGGAAACCAAACCACACTTCCTTCTGAGGTTGTTTGAAAGCCGAAAATTCAATTCATGAATCAGCAGAGTGGTTATGCAAGTTACGACAAAGCTTGGATGAAGAGTCAATAATTAGCACTTTACTGACTTACTTATTTATTTTTAAGTTTATATGCTGCATCTATTTTCCAATAGGGAACTCTGGGCCATTTACAAACAGGGCAATAAAAACAATTAAAACCACCACAATAGGTAATACTCAACATAAAATTATAGTACTCCCAATTCTCTGATGGAAGAATCATACACTGTATGGATTTGCCAAAACTCAAGAGCACGGAGTGTTACTAAAAGGGAAAGTAACACATACTGCCTATATGCCCACCCATACATCTGAAAGCACCTTCTGGAAACAAAAGCTTCCTGACTCTTAGAGTAGTATGACAATAGAACCAATGACCTTGAGAAATGTTGTGCAGTCCAACACCGGAGGCATCCAGGAGAATTTTAGGTATCCTTTGATATGTTTTCCTGCTTTGAGCAGGAGGTTTGGACTCAATGACCATATAGGCCTGATCCAACTCCATGATGCTATGATTCTGTTCTATGATTCTATGGTCCTTGTGCACCAGAACCCACCACAATGCATTCCACATGTGGAGATAAGTGCACTCACCTCACGTAGACAAAAACAAACAAATTTGGTCTTCCTTGGGTAACAATTGCCCCCAAATTTGTCGCTTTGCCTGGATACTTGGAGAACCATAGCAGTGCCCCAGGACTTCAGCTGAGATTTGACAACCCTGGCTTTATGATCTATTTATTGCAATTCCACAGCCATGGAAGAGTGGAAACAGATAAGAATGCCCATCTGATTTTTGATCATCTGCTGCACATTCTGGAAACATGGTCTGTGTTTTTAAAGCATCTGCATTGACATCTGCTGAGTTACTCTAATGTCAGTTTTTCCTTAGATGGTTCCATCATTTCAGAATTTTCCAATCTCATATCTCTGCTTCCTCCCTTTTTTTTTTTTTAAAGCCGATCACTGCATCTGACATATAGGCCTCCAGAGTATCAACGGTCTTTGCAGAACGTCTCATTTTTCTTATTCTCGTGGCCACACTAAAGAGAGTCGTTTGCATTTTGAAGCATTCAATTAAGCTGCTGAGAGTGTGGAACAAGGTGGACAGGAAGAAGCGGGTCAGACTGGCCTGCCCAGGGAAAATCTAAATAGAAGGTCTTTGGGGATTTGGTACTGTTAAATGTTCATCTTGAATCATCAGCTGAACTTGACATGCTGCTCCATGTTCTCATCTTAATGAGAACACACCATGAGATATATTTCCCATCTGCAAGAAAGACCATGCAAGGCATCTATTTGAAAGGCATGAGTGGACCAATAAATAAATAAATACATAAAAACCAATTCAAATCAAACAAACCAAAACAAACCCGCAGTCAGTAGTATCTGAAGATCCAAGCATACATACATGTATAATAATGGTGTGGTGTCAAGTCAACTCTGACTTATGGTGATGATATGATTCTATATGATAGAAACTGAAAAAGTGCAGAGGAGGGCAACCAGAATGATTAGGGGACTGGAACACCTTCCTTACCATCTGAGACTGCAACGGCTGGGCCTCTTCACTCTTGAACAACGGCACCTAAGAGATGATCTGATTGAAGTTTATAAAACCATACACGGTAAGAACAAAGTAGATAAGGAAAAGCTGTTTTCCCTATCGCACAACACTAGAACTAGGGGGGCCTCCATGAAACTTTTGGGTGCTAGATCTCAAACAAATAAGAGAAAGTACTTTTTCACCTAGAGCATCACTGGTCTGTGGAACTCCCTGCCAGAAGAAGTGGTGGCAGCTGTCATCCTTGACAGCTTTAAGAAAGGATTGGACAAGTTCATGGAGAACAAGGGTGTCCATGGCTATCATTATGGATGCCTAAGGACAACCTCCGGGTTGGAGAGATAGGCAGGATCTCTCTCAATGCCATTTGCAGGGAATTGAAAGCAGGTAAAGGCATCTCCTTGGGGATACCCTGAAGTAAATGGTGAGCCGCTGTGTGAGACAGAATGCTGGACTAGATGGGCTGTGGCCTGTTCCAGCAAGATTGTTCTTATGTTCTTATTAGAGATGGGCATGAATCGAAAAAATGGCATTTTGGTTTTTCGTTGAGGGGTCCGTTTTGGTTCATTTTAGTTTTTCGTGAATTTTTGGAAAAAATTGTTTTCATTTATTCATTTTTCATTTTTTGTTTTTACCCGCGTTTGGCGCAATTTTTAAAGCATTTCCATGCGCAGGGGTTCCCCAATGCCCCAGACCAGAGGGAAGACACTAAAAAAATGATGCTGGCAGAGAGGAGGAGTACTCACCGAGAGGTATGCATGCGCACACACAGGGAGGCTGCAAGACTAAAGCTAGAGAGAAATCTCTTCTTTTTCTCCCCTAAGAGCCAGGCTGCAGCCGGCAGAAACACAGAGACTGGCCTAAAGTGGCTGGCCTAAAATGAAAATAACGAATTGCAGAGACAGCAATCCCACCCTAACTCCCACCGGAGACTGCAAGGAGGATGGAGTCTGCCAGAGCTTCTTATGCCCTCTGTGGCTGCCAGACCTGCCCAGTTTGCAAGCTGGGCATGCTATTGGTTGAAGTTGTCCAAGAATTTACATGATCCCATCACATGGCTTGCATCCATTTTATGGCTGGAATCCATTTTGTTTCAAAGGGAAAAGAAAAAATACATCACAATGGGAGAAAGACAAAAACAAAAGTTTTAAGTACCCCAACCCCCGGTAGGTAATAATTCCAAATAATTATTGCTGTGTTTTTACGGATGTCCAGGGTGTTTTAATACCCAAGAAATCAATATTAGGCATCTGGGAACCATTTTGGGTCAATGTCCCCTAACTCCCCTTAAAGGAAAAAAAAATACAGCGATCTGAGAAAAGACATAAATGCATGTTTTAAGCACCCCAACCCACCTGTTAGGTATTATCAGGCAGAATAAATAATTATCGCTGGGTTTTTACGGATATTCAGGACGTTTTTTAACATTTAAAGACAGCTCATTTCATTGTGCATCACCATTAACGAAAACGAAATGTAACGAACCTAATTTTCATGGTTCTGTTCAGTTCATTCCAATTTCATCACAATTTTTGTTATTCGTTTTGTTACCTAATGAAATGAATAACAAATAACGGAAATGAAAAAAGTTCATTTCGTGCCCATCTCTAGTTCTTATGTTCATATGACTCTTTGCAGGGTTTTCATCATCACCACCACCACCACCACCACCATCCTAATCTTAGAACTGCACAGCTGGAAGGGACCATCTGCATCATTCAGACCAGCCCTTCTCATGGGGGCACAGGGGAGAATTAAACTCCCAAACTCTGGCTTTGATTCAGAAATGGTTTACCATTCCTCCCCCCAGGGGTATCTGAGAGTCTGCATCTTGACCAAGGCCATGCAGGCTGGCCCTTCTCCCTGAAGGCACAATGAGGAATCAAACTCCCAGCCTCCTGGCAGTGTGGATTCCTGTACTCAGCAGGGGGTTGGACTGGATGGCCTTAGAGGGCCCATTCCAGTTCCGCCATTCTATGATTCTATGATCATGTTAAAATAATTACTGCCTAAAACTATTTGGAAGTGCATTGAAAGAAAACAGAAGTGCAGCAACAAAGAATAGAACCAACTATTGCACGTTTTCTCAAATGTGGTAAAACCCCATATCTTAATCCCCCACTGCAAAACAATTATCTCCTGCAGGCAAGAAGCACAGCTCCAACAGTCCTTTGTCACTGGCAACTGGGAGTTGTGGTCCAAAGCATCTGGAGTGCCGAAGGTTCACCACCACTGCTCTAGACTGTGTAGATGTGAACACAGAAGGCAAAACATGCAGTTGCTATTTAGGACAATTGTTTTATCAAAAAGCAGCCTTTTCCACATGGGTAGCCAAAAAATGAAGCCATGCACAATTTGACTAGATCACATAGAAATCGCAGGAATGTTTGGCTGTAGCGGAGATGCATAGAAAGAAAACAATTAATCGCATTGCTTTCAGTGCACAGAAAGCAATGAATGCAGTCTGGGGGATTATAGGAGCTGCTGTTGAGAAAAAAAAGAATGCTTCTTAGCTCTGATATTGTTTCTTTATGTATTTTCAGCTTTGTGAGGGAGCTAGGCTCAAAGCCTTGGCCTCCCTTCTAGATTTACAATTTTCTGAGACTGTACATCTGTGGCCTTTCAGGAATATCAAGTTCCATTTTCTCTACCACCAGTTTAACCAGTTGTTTAGCTAAATGCTTCCCCCAAGTATAGTTGGCAAAGGCTGGGAAAGCTGGAAAAAAAAAAAAAAAAAAAACAGGAGAAGGAAATAGTATACATTATTGGAAACTTCTGTTTGTTGTTGTCGTCACTATTACAATTGTTGTAGCTGAGGATGAGGTGATGCTTGCTGTGCGTATTGCATTTCTAGAAATAGTTTTTTTTTTTTTAAAAAAGATAAGGAAATTATAACATGCTTTCCAAAGAACTAATATTGCATGTGTTTGTCTCGCTAAAAGCATCTGAGCTGCTTATCTGGGTATAAAGATTTTGACTCAAAAAAAGGTTTTATACTTCAGCAGTAGCGAAAATGAAAAATTGCTGTTTCGTTAGTATTCTTTTTAGTTCAATGCATTTGCACAAAAGCCCTTGGTCGTTTCATTTTCATTTTCATTTTGTTTTTTCAAAAATGGAAATGAAAATGCACAAAACATACACATGTAAAAAATATGTGCATGATAAATTTAAGAAGGCAAAGGAAGCCAAGATGGAATTTTTTTCTAGTTATGACAAAATGCTCTGTAATGTATTGCTAAAGGATATAATAAAGTGTTGCTCCTCATTCGATTTCTGCAGTTTGCTGTCATATAAGGATGGAGAGTTCCAATGAGATTCCCATGGATCTGTCAAGTTAAAAGATGATGGAAAATCATACAGTTACGCTTCACGATTAAGCAGAAATATGAACCAGAATTTCCCTCTTTGGGTACTTTATTTTCATTCTGCCCGCTCTCTCAAATTCCTAATGGCTGTAGAAGTGATGTGAAAAATGAAGCATACTTGGAGGAATACAAGATGACCATGATTGTGCTTAATTAGCATAATATGAAAAACGCACAAGAATTTGCACAATGGGCATACATTTCAAAATAAACTGCAGAGCAGCTTAATCAGAGTATGCAAATTAGGCTGCCAGATATAGAGGAGGGAAATATGGCAAACCTAGGTTTATGTCCGTTATCAACATTTACAAACAAATCCAGGAATGTGTTATTTCATTTAAGACTGATCATTTCCTAATTTTCTCCTCAATTCCCATGACTTTCTAGAAGCAGGCAAAGACCTTCTTTTTCAAGCAAGCTTTGCCTGAATGAGGTGTGGTGGCTCAGTGGACTATGGCTTCAAAAGGATGGGCTGCAAAGTTGGCAGCTCAGTGGTTCGAATCCCGGGTGCCACGCAGAGGAGTGAGCTCCCGCTGTTAACCCCAGCTCCTGCCAACCTAGCAGTTTGAAAGCCTGTAAAATGCAAGTAGATAAATAGGTACCACCATAAAAAAGTGGGAAGGTAGAACAGTGTTTCCGTGCAGCCATGCCGGCCACGTGGCCATGGACTTGCACAACACTGGCTCTTTGGCTTGAATACGGAGATGACCACCACCCCTAGAATAGGACATGACTAGCACACATGTGCAGGGGGAACCTTTACCTTTTACCTTTTCTTCCCTAAATGGGGGACTACCTACTATGTGACTTTTATATGGATTACCATGCATGATTACATTGACTGATTTCATAAGAACACCAGTGTTTTCCATTCTAGTTTGCACCCTTCATAATATATTTTTACATGCTCTTTGTAGCTTTAATGTTACCTTTTAATGCTCTAAGATTCATCTTCTAATTTCCTGTTCTTAACTCAAATATGTCTTAAATGTTCTAGACTGTATATCATCCCTCATTATTGTAAGCTACCTTGGGTAGCTTCCAAGGAGAAAGGTGGGGTAAAAATATTCAAAATAAAAGAAAGAAATAAACAAATTGTGTTTTGCACTGGGATCAAATCTGGGAACTATCTAGGTTTCCACCTTAACATGCTGAAAAACACTTAAGCTTCTGAGATGTTTGCGCATTAAGTTAGGGGTGAGACATGGGTGCATTAAACTGAAGACAAGCAGGCACACAAAACCTTCTTATAATCCTTGACCTCTCGAGGGAAATCAATGAGCAAGAGTGGAAATACAGCCCACTTTCATTTGATAGAGAGAAGCTTTGGTTTCTCTTCTGCACGGTAGGGCAGTTTGCACTAAGGGGGTGCTATAGAAATATAAATAAATAAATACTTCCTGTTGGTTTTTAAAATAAGAAACAAAATTTGGGATAATCGTTAGGTAGATTTTCATTCCTAACAGATTTGTGGGTGGGTGGGTTAGGTCCTCCATAAGGGGCATGGTGGCTCAGTGGACTAAGGCTTCCAAAAACTGTCGGCTGCAAAGTCAGCAGCTCGGCGGTTCGAATCCCGCGTGCCACGCAGCGGAGCGAGCTCCCACTGATAACCCCAGCTCCTGCCAACCTAGCAGTTCGAAAATAGGTACCGCCGTAAAAAACAGGAAGGTAACACATGGACTTGCACAACACTGGCTCTTAGGCTTGACTATGGAGATCAACAGCGCCCCTAGAGTCGGACATGACTAGCATGCATGTGCAGGGGGAAACTTTACCTTTTTACCTTTTTTAACTCCTCCATAACACCCAAACTGACAGGGACAGATAAAAATGAAACATGAAGGAAAGCTGTTGGTAGAAATGCCAAGCGTTGTGCAGAAGATTTGATAGAGAAAAAACATTTGAAATGGAATTACAAAAAAATCCAGCTACTCATACTCATGGAATTCAGCTGGGAGCCAGAAGGACTTTCACACAATTATCATCACCATCACAATTTTCATTATTACCTTAACTGCTGCTTTCAGTGTGACGATCCAGTACGGTGGGATGGAAATAGGCAATATAATGTGAACATCTCTCTGAAGGCTCGTTGCAAGATGCTTAATTGTGCTTTCATTGGGATTTAAGGAGATATTAGATGTTTCTGTTAGGAATGCAATCAAATTTCTTCTTCAAGTAAGTAAACGAGGAGGAGGAGGAGGAGGAAGGCAGAGACACACAGCTGAACCTGCTGTGCTTCTGTTCTGAGAGGGAGTGCCTGAAGAAAGGAAGCCTTTTTATTATTATTATTACTTTTAATGGAGCCCTGTCCAAAAGCAGTTTGAACTAAGACCATCTTACCTGTGGATTTTGACAACAAACTGACCCCATTTCCAAAACAGTGCTCCTCAAATGGCCCAAAATGGTCGCAAAAGCAGAAGCATAACTGCCCACCTGAATGTCTCCTGAGGCATCCTTTCTTGTGATAAGTGTATCAAAGGATCACCTCAATGGAGTAAAAACTCTGAAAGACTAGGAAATATGCATCTCCTATAATGTTTGTTTTATAGTTTCAATGCAGCACTATAACAGTTTTATCCTGCTTTTATTGTCACTGTTCACTTCAGAGGACTTTGTGGTGTATTGTTGGAGAGTTACATCCCCCCCCCCCGTGGTGCAGGGAAGTGCAGTTCTACTGATATATATATAAAACTTTGGAAGATGGGTTACTGCAGGCATGTCCAAATTTTGGCCCTCCAGATATTTTGGACCACAACTCCCACAGTCCTTTGACATTGGAAATACAGGCTTAGAATTCTGGGAGTTGTGGTCCAAAACATCAGGAGGGCCGAAGTTTGGACATGTCTGGGTTACTGTATTTCCTGTTGATATTCTCTTACTATAAACTCAAAGTGAAGGTGTTGCTACTTAAGAAGAGGGAGCCTAACGTACCCCACATCTCATAGTATCCTTGTTCAATAAGCCACTACTACCTTTCAGTCAGGCATTCGTGTATCCATTTTCACTAGATGATGATTATTTACACATCAAGGTATATTTTACATAGGATTGAAGCCAGTGCTTTCTTTCTAAAAAAAAAAAAAGTAGTCTCCCATTTGTTGGAGACAAATATGTTTGCCATTTGTCTCCTCATCATTTGTCTTCTTGTTCTAAGTCGTTCTGTGACGCTCAAGTCCATTCAATATATATATATCTAAGGCCCTGGTCCCACGTCCCTTTAAAAGCAGTTTAAATTCCTAAATAAATCGTGCCCAAAAATGCCATCCCCACGACCACCAGGCTTTTGAAAAAAAAAAGAAAGAAAACCCGGTAATGCCTCTTTAAGCGAGGTTTCTTTGACTTACCAGAGAAGTAGGGAATTTTCTGCCTCACTTAAAAACCCACCTTTTAAGGAGGCAGACGTCATGGGACCATGAAGATGATCCGGGTTTCTTTTTTTTCTTTTTCTCAGAGCACCAATCGGCTGATCGGCACTGCTTTTTAATATTTCCTGGCAACCTCGAGCAAGAGGAAGCTCCTTCAGGTGTCCTTTGATTTAATTTCTCCCAGAAAGTGGTCCATTTTTTTAAATGCTAGTGCCACCTGCTGGCCAGGGGGCTGAACTGCACTTTAAAATAAAAATAACCAACTTTGGACATGTGAACTCCTATCCCACATAATAAATCACGTGACGGGATGATGAGGAAAAGCCGGACCTTCAGAATATCAGGATCAAAAACCAGGTGAGACCGCAGCCTAAGAGAGTACTCAAAATCCCAGGTCTTGTTGTTATGGGTGGAATGGTACCTCTACAGAACCCGTGTGTTAAATCCCTTTGCAGTTACAAATGGTGGTGCTGTGCTGAAACGTGTTGAGAAAGAGACTGTGCAAATTACAAATCAGTAGAATTCTTCTTGCCTTTCCTTCTGCAAGCCATTGATTAAGTAATCAAAGTCTTGTGGGCTCAGCACCACTTGTTTTGTATCCAGGGTGTAGGATGGAGAGATTTTGAAAACATATAAGACGTTTAAAAATTCAAACATGGGTGCCTGAGGGGGGATATGATTGAGACATATAAAATAATGCAGGGCATGTCAAGTGGATAGAGGGACACTCTTCTCCCTCTCACAAAATACCAAAACTAGGGGACATCCACTCAAACTGTGGGTTGGGACAGTGAGAACAGATGAAAGAATTTTTTTTTTTTTACCCAGCATGTTGTTAGTCTGTAGAATTCCCTGACACAAGATGTGGTGATGGCATCTGGCCTGGATGCCTTCAAAAGGGGATTGGACAGATTCCTGGAGTAAACGTCCATCACTGGTTACAAACCATGTGGGAGATTTGTCATCTCCAGGCTTAAAACCAGGGTACTTCAAGGGCCAGATGCAGGGGAGTGCTATCAGGAGACAGATATATAGTCTCATGCGCTCCCAAATGCATCTGGTGGGGCCACTGTGAGATACAGGAAGCTGGACTAGATGGGCCTTTGGCCTGATCCTGCATGGCTCTTCTTATGTTCTTATGGAAAGATTTGGTGGGCCCACATGATGGCTTGCCCATCCCTTTGCCCACCCTGTCCTCCTTGCAATCTCCGGTGGGAGTTAGGGTGGGATTGCTGTCTCTGCGACTCATTATTTTCACTTTAGGCCAGCCAGGCAGGTGTGTGTCTCTGTGTTCCTGCCGGCTGCAGCCTGGCTCTTAGGGGAAAGAAAGAATAGATTTCTCTCTAGCTTCAGTCCTGCAGCCTCCTTGTGTACATGTATGTGTACCTCTCGGTGAGTACTCTCCCCTGCCCCGCAGTGCAGTCACTATGCGGCTGTCTTGCACCCTGGGTAACACTCGCCGCTGCCTTTGCAGCCTCCCTGTGTCTTTGCAATCATCAATTTTTTTAGTGTTTTCCCTCTGGTCTGGGGTGTTGGGGGACGCCCACGCATGGAAATGCTTTAAAAAATTGAGCAAAAAGTGGGTAAAAATGAAAAACGAATAAACAAAAATGATTTTTTTCAAACATTCACGAAAAATGAAAACAAACTGAAATGGACCCTTCAACTAAAAATGAAAAACCGAAACACCATTTTTTTGATTCGTGCCCATCTCTAGTCACAAGCCAGGCCACCGCAGGTGCCATAGAGAACTTCCCTCTACAGGCATCCTCAGCCAATCACAGCCTCTGGTGCAATTGACGGACATCCCCTCCAACCTATCAAGCTGTAACTCACTCTTTCCCCCTCCTTTCTGCCCTTCGTCCTCCAGACCCAAGCAGTTTGTGCCTTTTTCTTCACTGCTTCATGGCGACCCCTATGAAATGGTCATTTGACACCCCTAAGGGGTCCCGACCCCCAGTTTGAGAACCACTGTCTTAACTGAACTGGGTAATAGGGAGGCCAACAGGGCTGTCAAGTGCTGATGAACGGGCAAAAAAAAAAAAAACAACCAACCAATCACAGAATAGTAGTTGGAAGGGATTGTGCACCTTCTCTCATCCAAACTCCTGATGGAGCAGGAAAGGGAACCCACATGGGTGGCATGCATTTCAGAATTCTCTGTACCATGTTAGGCTTTGTTGTGGATAGATCAGGACAGAATAGAACAGAAAAGGAAAGTCTGGAAATCACTGGGCTGAGATAAAAACACAATTGCTGTTCCAGTGGTGGACCGAGTGCCAAACACCTGCGGAGCAAGAGCCCACAGTGCTATAGTCTTAAGAAAGGGCTCCCCTGCCCCTCTCAGGAGATTGCTTTTGTCCCACATCCTTGCCCAAGAGAGAACAATGGCTTGCCTCCAGTTTATTGGCAGGTGGCTATGCAGACATCAGGAGAAGCTTCGAAAAAGCCTCTAGGATCACCTGGCACTAGGAAGAACGGCTGGCTGGAAGGACAGGACACAGCTCCTGGAAATCAATACAGATTGGCACAGGACCCATCGTCAGCCTCGCTGTTTTCATTTAAGAGGCACCAGAGGAGACAGTCGCAAGGAAGCTGGTTAAGAAGGCACGAGGCATCCGCACAACACATAATGAAACAGAAAGAGAAGCAGCTTAATTTCCAAGAGTTGTTCAGCTGGAGTTGGAACCTGGCTGCCCTATGACATGTGCAGGGAAAGATGCTAAATAAGGAAACAAGGATGTTGCAGAAGCAGCAAGGTGGCAGTTATCCAAGCTTCTTGGATAACCTAGAAAGAAACAATCATCTGGTTTGGGATTACACCAAGGGATGGTGTGTTCAGGGTTTTTTTTTAATTAGAGAAGAACTATTTATTTATTTATTTATTTACCATATTTTTTCGCTCTATAAGACACATTCCCCCCTCAACAGTAAGGAGAAATATCTTTTTATCTTATAGGATGAATAAACCCCGCCGGAAGCCTCCAGAGTGGTGGCTGCAGAGGCCTCCAGACTGGTGCAGATTCCAGCCCCAGCAGAGGCTTCCTGACCCAGCTGTTAAAAAAGTTACCTTGCATGATTGATTTTTTCCATAGACTAGAAAACGGAGAGTAAACAGCCCAACCAGAGATCATAGAGAGGAGAAACGTGATAGAGAGTAACCACCCACCATGATGGCCATAGAGCTACTCTTCAAGACAGGCACAATGTGAATCCAGGGGAGGGAGTTCTCTCATTCAGCCTGTCTGGAAGAGCAGATCTATGGTCATCATGGTGGATGGTTACTCTATAACCCATCTCTATTGTCTCCGGTAGGGCTGTTTACTCTCCGTTTTCTATTCTATGGAACAAATCAATCGTGCAAGGTAATTTTTTTAAAAAATAGCTGGGTCAAGAAGCCTCCGCTGGGGCTGGGACCTGCACCTGGTCCGAAGGCTTCTGCAAGGGCTGGAAGCTTCCCAGGATGGAGACTCGGGTGGGGGGCAGCTTGTCTTCACATTTTACTCTCCAGCCATGCTGCACCGGGCATCCCAAGAGCAGTATGGCTAGAGAGTAAACTGGGACTGGATATGTACCAGGACCGCAGTATGTGTGAATGTTTTTTCACACATACATACCTCTAAAACTAGTTGTGTCTTATGGTCCTGTGCATCTTATGGAGCAAAAACTATGGTACTCCATTATTTATTTATTTATTTATTTATTTATTTATTTATTTATTTATTTATTTGATTTTTGATTAATTGTATCACCCATCTAGCTACTGGTCTACTCTGTTCATCTTTTCAGTGAAGGAAAAGATCAACTGTATTGGGGTATTTTTGCATTTCCAAATGAACATGGGGAAGAGCAAAGACTCTGAGGCATCAATAGAATGGGTCCTCGAATCATTATTAGAAGGTAGAAAAAAAAGAAAAAAGAATTAAAGAAGATTCTCACCTGGCAGCAACTAAGAAGCAGGGTTTGCTCTTTACCTTAGAAACTAACCCTCTTTGTCTTTTCCCCCTGCAAACTCAAAGATTATTTCATTAAATGCTTATGACCATAGCACCACTAAGGTCAGATCAAGGGAACAAGAAGAGGAGAAGCCAAGAGAAAGGGCAGAAGTAGAGAAAAGGGAGCTGCCTTATTGCCCTTTTAAGAATCAAAGAGGAGTTTGCCCATTGCCCTTTTAATGTCCCTCACTCCGTTCCTGGAGACTGCCTTCAGAAGCAGTTGGAGGGCATTCTCCTAGTGACTGAGGGTGGGGGAAAAGAGAAAGTGAAAGGTAAATGAGGCATCCAGCTTTTCAGCCATTGCCCTCCTGCCTGCACCAGGCATTCTATGACCTAACTTTAAAATCTGGCTCCAAAAAACCGAGAACAAATTATTTAATGAGGCCTATACCACATATAAGGTAGCCCATCATTCCCCAGTTTGGAAACATGGCTCAAAGGTGGCTGTATTCTTCTGAATTCTTCATCCAGAGGGAACAGTATGTTTTTTCTTGAGGAACTTCTGAATATTTTTACAAACTTTTTAGGCAGGCATTAATCCAGTTTTTTGGCAGTGAGTCAAATGCTTTTTCATATCATATTCAGGATATGTTAGGATCTGCTTTTCATATTTTGGATTCTTTAGTATAATCCCCCCCCCAGACTTCTCCAAGTTCCCTTTCTGTTCAGTTGGGGTACCGGGACTTTTCAATTCACTAATTATGTATTGATCTAGCAAGTACTGCTATGAGGAGTTTGAATGTTGTTAGAAGGAATGTAATTGGTCAACAGTTACTGAGTCCGTTGCCCTTTGGGTGATCTTTCATTATAAAAAATGTGCAGCCTGTTGTCATCCTCAGTTGTAGAATTTTGGAATAAATGGTCAAATTGCACTGATATATGTTGATGGAGACTTGTTAAATGCTTTAACAAAGAAACATGCAGCTCATCTGGACCAGGTGCACTCCAGTTTTTCACAGCCTTTACTTATGTTTATTAAATTATCACACAACAGACAAAATTACTATGCTGGATTTGTTTTACAAATCACTAATCAAACACTTTGCAAGCATTTAGGATTATGTGATATATTGGCGAATTATGCCAGCAGATCCCAGTAAGGTGGCTTTCTGCAGCTGACTGATGGTGACTTTATCAACTCCAATTTCTTCTTCTTCTTCTTCTTCTTCTTCTTCTTCTTCTTATTATTATTATTATTATTATTATTATTATTATTATTATTATTATTATTATTATTAGTAGTAGTAGTAGTAGTAGTAGTAGTAGTAGTAGTAGTAGTAGTAGTAGTAGTAGTAGTAGTAGTAGAATAGGATGGAAATAAGAAGTGGACCTGAGTCCCCAGAGGTTTTCTGGACACTCAAGTTTATGCCTATTCAACAGTCCTGGGAAAATTTATAGGAATATTTGGATTAAAAATCTTCAGTATGTCAGCATGCATCATTGGTGTTGGATCCTGGAAGTTTCAATTAAAAAAAAGGTAACTAACCCAGCCTCCAGTAGAGACCCATCAGACCAACTTGGACAGAGATTTGCCTACAAACAGAGAACGTTTACAATAAACATCTATGTCTCAGCATTTACTTTTGGTAATTGAATAGCGTTCCTATTATCGCTACAGTGCCTTTGTGCTTGTGAATGTGTGTGAATGTGTGTTCCTAACTGTTCTTTCATGCGACAGAGAGCAACCCGCAGCAATCTCTTTTCCAGTCCATTAGTCCCAAATAAGGGCTTTGCAAAGGAAATGACAATATAATCAGAAGATGAAAGGGGGGACTCCTTGTCTTCGCCCTGGGGAAAACGAACAGGCAGGGAAGAAAATCTTGTGCATCTGGAGGTAGAAAGGTCTCATCTATTGAAGCTGTTCATCCAGAGCTTATGCCATCTCTCTCTCTCTCTCTCTCTCTCTCTCTCTCTCTCTCTCTCTCTCTCTCTCTCTCTCTCTCTCTCTCTCTCTCTCTGCATTTACGTGCTGGAGCAGAGAGAAGGAAGCTTAGGTACATTAGGCTAGCTCACAGAGAGAAAAGTGGGAGGGTAAAGGCAGGTCCAAAATGCCGCAGCCAGAACGCTCACAAGGATTGGTTCCTCCAAGGATTGCATAACCCCACCTGTTATTGCAGCTCCACTGCAACTCGAAGTACTGGCTTCAGCCTATAAAGCACTAAACAACTTGGGCCTAAGCCGTCTCAATGATTGTGTCTCCCTTTACAGGCCTGCTCAGGTACTAAGACCATCAAGGGGGGAGGGACACCTTCATAGGTGCCTTTGGTGGGGACACCAGCAATGGGGCGAATCCGTACAACATAAAAATGGTCGCGATTAGGGATTACTCCATTTTCAATGCATTCCTGTGGGAAATTTGTATAAAGGAAAATTGGCTTAACAGAATTTCATTTGGAACGAAATAATTCTTTTATACAAGGTACCACTGTAGTTCTATGTACAAGAGCCTTAATGAGTTCTGTATCTGCCAGGCTTTTCTTCTCAGGAACGGCTAATAAAACACATGTTCCCAGAGTGTATACAAGGAAGCACATACACAAGATGAATTTGTTCCAGCACGGTGATCTCTACTCATTCATAATAAATAAATAAATAAATAAATAAATAAATAAATAAATAAATAAATAGTTGGCAAAGAACAATGCTGGACTGGTGTTCAACAAAATCCTACTCACAATATTTTACTCAATGGTCACACTGACTACTAAAGCACATTGGTGTGCCAGTGTTGCATGCTGTCAAGTGTGATCCAACCTATAACGGCCCTAATAGGGCTTTGAAAGTACAGTAAGTGAGATATTTCAGAGGTACCGTAGTTCTACCAGTTCCATGCATGCCCCTAGGGGGCTTCCAGGACTGAGCAGAGATTCAAAGTAGGGATGGACATGAAACAGAAAAAAACTGTGGTTTTTTTTTCCATTTCGTTTTGTCTTTCCCCACCCCCACACCCGGCATTTCATTTTGTATTGTAAGTAGTGAAATTTTTCAAAATGGTTTTTTACTTACACAACAAAATGAAACAAAATGAATCCTTAATGGCATGAACGCTCTTGCTGGTGCTGTGGGGGTTCAAAACCCTCCCCCACCTCCCAGCTGATTTTGACAGCTCAATCCCAGCTGGGAGGCAGGGGGTAGGAGGAAAGGAGCAGCCACACAGAAGTAAATTGCCTGCCTGACTGCTCCTTTTTCCCTGCCAGGCCCTCTTCCCAGGGGGTTGTTTTAGACAGGTAGGGCTGTGGGCAGTGCGACCAGTCCCCACTGCCCACAGCCATCCCTGTCCAGAAAACCACCCTGGAAGGAGGGGGAGCATGGGAGAAGGAAGGAGGCAGAGTTTCAATTTACCGCTGCTTCCTTCCTTCTTCCTTGTGATCATTGCCTCCCAGCTAGGGCTTTTTGACAGGTTAGGGTTTGGGGAATGGGTTGCCTCTCTCCCCACACCCCAAGCTGTCAAAAGGTCCCAGCTGGGAGGCAGGGGGAGGGGTGAAAGGCTGAACAGAGCAGGTTTTTCCCCTCTGTGTTCTGTTCTGCCTTTCTCCCCTCCTTCCACCTCCCAGCTGGGGCTTTTTGACAGGTCGGGGTTTGGAGAGGCGGGAACCCCCCCCCACACACACACACACCACAACCTGTCAACATGTTCCAGCTATGAGGCAGGGGGAGGGTCGAAAGGCTGAACAGAGCAGTGTTTTTCCCTTGCTGCTCCTTTCTGTGTTTTGCCCCTCCCCCACTTCCCAGCTGGCACTTTTTGACAGGTTGGGTTGTGTGTGGGGGTGTCTCCATCTCCAAACCCTGACCTGTTAAAAACTCCAGCTGGGAGGCGGGGGACACAGGAAGGAGTAGCGGGGTTCTCTCACTCCTCTTGTGCTGGGAGTATGGAGGCAATCAGGGCGTTAATACTATAGAGTAAACTCCCTGATTGCCTCCACATTCCCAGCACACTTTGCCAATTAACTACCCCAGCCCCTTTAGAGCTGCATAACTAAGTCCCCTTACTCCCAAATCTTTCCAGATTTCGGGGTGTTCCCTAAAATCATGTTGGAAAGATGCCTCTACTACTTTGGAACCCCAAGGTAAGTAAATTTTGATTGCATGTTTTTAAAAATAATTATTGAGTGCATACTTTTAAAAAATATGCACTCAAAATTACTTACCTTGGGGCAACAAAGTAGGAGGGGTAGCTTCAGAAAGTGATTTTCGAGACCCCCGTGAAATTTGAAAACATTTGGGGGGTCAGGGGGCTGCGTTATGAGGCTCCAAATGTGGTGCACCAAGAAAAAAACCCCTTCCAATTGGAATCATATGGGAAATGGCAGTAGCGCTATCACGGGCCCAATTCGTTTTTTATTAGCTTCTGATTCCAATTAGGTTTTTTTTCCCAGGAGCACCCCCTTTGGAACTTCATAACTCAGCTCCCTGACCCCCAAATCTTTCCAGATTTTGGGGGCTTTCAGGAAAGATCTTTAGGAAGCTCCTCTGCCATTTCCCCTAGAACAAATCATTTTGTCCTAGAGGACAAAATGGTGCTTCATTTCCTTTGTAAAGAAACACTGTTTTCCCATAGCTAATGAAATGATGAAACAGCATGTCATTTTTCGTATGGTGCCCATCCCGAATTCAAGCCCTCTTCTCCAGAGTCCTAATCCACTGCTCTGTCTACTACACCATACCAGGAATCCCACAGCATAGTAGTGCCATGCCTTATATACTCCATATATAATAACCCCCGGCTTAGTGTTTCTCTTTGTGTTTTTCCATGTTTTATCAGTGCCCACTAATGGCCAGGGATTTGCCTCCATCCTTCCCATTAGGTTATGCTGCCTAGATGGGAACTGAGATTGAAGAATATCTGAAAGGCCAGAACTCCTCTCTTCCTTTAAAGAATTAAAGACACAGGGCTTGCCCAAACAGGCATAAATATCACAGCAAACAAGCCAAGATAAAATGTAAACAGACGTCTTCAGACAGGGACTTCTGATTTCATGAGGTTGGGATCTACATGATGTCCACCTCATCCTGGATCCACCTAAGACAGGTCTACCTTTAAGCTCTTGCATCTATCTTGGTCTCAGTCAGTCCTCTTTCCCAGCTACCCAAGCAGTACAAAACAGAAACCATTCCACTCTGGAGATAGTTTTGTTTTTGCCAGAGACAGTCCAATCCAGCTGCTTTAATCGCTTCAGTTTATGGTGCGTTGGAGCTGTCAGTTAACAAAGCTCATTTTCTGGGGTGCCTTAGTCAATTTAATTAGCTACTGTTTAATCTCTGTCAGAACAGCTGGAATACAGCTTCCCACATCAATTACGGTAAGCTTCTCAGATCAATGGCGCAGACTTGCTGTGTCTCCTTTGAAGCATGGTGCTTGAGCAGTGCGCATGTGGACCTGTTTTTCTAATGCAGCTGTTGGACAAAGGGTTAAAGTTATCTGAGTATGCCTTCAGCATTGCTTGGTTTTCTTGCCACTGCCCCCCGCCACCCTCCATGGCTTGGGACCGGAATATCTGACAGAGCGTGTCATCCTAAGGTCAATGTTGGCCCGGCCAACCAGGACATTGCAATCCCTTCTGCTACAGGTCCCCACCCCTGGGGAGGCATTTAAGGTTTCTACTCCGAATCGTGCCTTTGCTGTGGGTGGGCCCTACACTTTGGAACCATCTGCCTAGTGAAATTAGGTCTGCAGAGCTCCTCTCGGCCTTTAAGAAGCTGTTAAAAACTTGGCTTTTTAAGGCTGCTTTCGGTGATCAAAGAAGTTGATTTCCTTTGATATTGTTTGTCTGCCTGTCTGTTTTTGCCGCCATCTTGCTCTTTTATATGTTCATATTCGTATTTGTATTTGTATTTGATTCGGGTTTGATGTTTTTATATCTTTAGTGTGGATCCTTTTTGTTTCTGTTCCCTATTGTATACTTTATACAGTGGTACCCCGACTTCTGACACACTCGACAACCAAGAATCCCAGCCTCTGAGCATGCTTCTGTTGTCCCCTCACCGCCTTACGAGCAAGAAAGAGTTTGTCCAACTAATGATGGTGCATTGGATGGGAGAAGTGACAGGTGATTTAAAACGTTTTTGAGCCACCGACCCAAGCGTTTGAGTCAGTGGCTCAAAGTCATTTTTAAAAATGCCACCTTTCCCCGTGATACGGGGGGGGGAGCGGTGCACCATGTTTAAAATTACTTTTATCCACCGAGCACTTGCCTCGGTGGATAAAAGTCATTTTAAACATGGTGTGCTGCTTTTTATAGGTTGGATCAGACTTGAGAGCATGTAACACTCAAACACCAATGTGCTCTAGTAGTCAATGTGACCATTGAGTAAAATATTTTGAGTAGGATTTTGTTGAACACCAGTCCAGTATTGTTCTTTGCCAACTATTCATTCATTCATTATTCATTCATTCATTCATTCATTCATTCAAAATGAATGAGCAGAGATCACTTTGCTGGAACAAATTCAACCTGCATTTGTGCTTCCTTGTATAAACTCTGGGAAAAATTAAACCATGCAAACGCTTGTTCCATTAGCCGTTCCGGAGAACCAAAGCCTGGCTTATACAGAACTCACTAAGGATCTTGTACTACATTGAGAATACACACCTCTACACCTCTGCACTGCTGGTATTTTATCAAATGCACACATTCCCATGAGGAGGTTGAGATTAGGGAGATGTAAAACAGGAAGGAGGGGGTAGAAAAAAGTTACGGATAGGTTTCTGTGATTTAAAGGAAGAAAAAGGTTACGGATAGGTTTCTGGTTCTGTGATTGACTTTAGAACTGCTGGATTTCCTAAAGAGTAAAAGGGTAAAGTAAAATGAATTTGAAGAATGACAAGGAAACAGAATTGTTTGCATTCTCATATTCTTCTGTTGCAGGCTCAAGTTTTTATTTGGGGAAGTGGAAGTTGATGTTTTAAAGACTTCACAAACAGGATGGCACCTGCCAGAATCCTATTAGGGATACACTCCAGATTAAGTTAAATAGTACAAGTCGTGGGGCACTTTGTTAACAAGATGATTGCTAAGTGCCCAGTCATGGATTGGCACACAGGGAGGGGAGCAGACAAGCATGCGGCCAGCACTTCCTTAATAAGATGCAATTTACCTTTACAACAAATATGATTTCACTTACTCTGCAGTAAAACCTCATTAGAATTCTAGCCACCATCCTAAAGAGGTGAAAAATCCCTACCACTGCTGTGAGTTTATCCTTACTATACCTCCTTGAAATTCCATGGCCAGAGCAGGGCATAAGGGAGCAAATAACAAATTCCCACCCACCCCAAAACTGTGTGTTTTCTTTAGTAAGGCTGGATAGAAAGTGTTTGATTACCCAGGTTTATATTGTTCTGTTAAATAGTTACAATGAGAAATATGAGGCATAAATTTTCTGGCAAGGTTCTAATCTCCTCTTCCATTTTCCATTTCTGCATTAGGCAAAGACATTAAAAGAAAACTTTAATTCAAGGACAGCACGTCTCACCAGCTTCCAGACAAAATTAAATTATTGCCTCAAGTCCTCCTGGCATCTCCGCCCTGGGTGCCATGGATGTTCATGATTTCCATTTCCTATGATGAAAACACCACATATGCACTTACAGATAAGCAAGCTCTGAATGGCTGTGAAGAGTTTTTAAGAATGACTTCTATAACAAATGTACAATGGAGAGTTCTGTTATAACAGAATCCTCTCTAAATTTGGAAGGTGGCCCCTCTTCCACTCCCTCATCCATAGAATCCAAACAAGGTTCCACAAAATCTTTTGGACTTATTGACACTTAGAAGAGGGGATCAACAACATAACATTTAGCAGATAACCTGGTCCTAGGGTTAGTTCCACTAACCCTAGCTCTGTGTTCCTTTCTACCCTGCCACCACTTAACATCACTGGAGGATTGGGGTTGGTGGTGTCCACCAGTGGTTTCAACATTGATTGCCAGGAACCTCCAAAACTTAGGGTCCAGAGAAGGGAGGGCTTGTACACCCGCATTGAAGACAAGGATCATGGTTTATCAGCCATCCCATTCCCAGTTCATCCGTCTAGCCCAACACCTGTGCTGCCTCAAAGGCTTTATAGCATTGTCACTTCCAGCACTGGAATTGTGTCAGATTAGGTAATTCCTCTGGGGTCCACCCAGATTTTGTAGTTGTGGTTAGGCAGACCTTTCACCACAGTACCTGAGATGAGGAGGTGGACAAGGATATTGGGGTTTCAGCCTTTCCATCCTTTGGTACCCATAAATCCAAGGACCTACCTCAACCACATAATCTCAGTCTTTGATGGGTCCAGGAGCTCTGCTATCTTCCTTTTCTGCATGGTAAGCTTCTCCCAGCTTCTCTTTTACATGCCACCAGGTGGCTCAGTGGACTAGAGCACTGAAACGGACGGATGCAAACCCACTAGATGTCTGGAGGTTGAGTCATGGCAACTGGACTTCATTTTCTTGAGAGATAGAAACGTTCTGCTGCTCATCCAAACAGCTTCATCAATCAGAATAAAGCTAGTTGCAAGTCCTCTGTCTTATAGACTGTTTTGACCTCTTGTTACCCTGGTCTGAAATAGACTCATAAGATGGCCTGAATAGGCTTGCTAGGTAGACAACAGTCAAAAAAGCCTTAAGGTGAACAATGGCCTAAGATGCTGAAACCCATAAAGTATAGGTCGCTAGCTATGGCCTTGGTGGTGAAGGCTTTTTGATTTGTCTGGGGATTGTTGAAAGCACACCCTGGTAAGTAGCAGCTAGACTGTGCCTGAGGCCCCCACCTCTGTTTAGAGAGGGTTTTTCAATACTGACATGAATGGCTTCCCTGACCCCTCTCTCAAACTACCTAAAGGTGGGACTTTCACACACCTTAGGCCATTGTCCACCTAATGAGTCCATTGTCCATCTTAGAGATGGGCATGAATCAAAAAAATGGTGTTTCGTTTGTCGTTTGGCATTTAGGGGGTCCGTTTCATTTCATTTCCGTTTTTGCAATTTTTTGCAAAAAAATTATTTTCATTTTCGTTCATTTCATTACCATTTGTTACCATTTATTTCAATTTTTGTGATTTTTTTAGCATTTAAAGCAGTTCAATGTATTGCCGTAACGAAAATGAAACGGACGACAAAATTTCTGGTGTTTCTGTTCGTTTCGTTTCATTTTAGAGATAAAATTTGTTTGTCTTTTCATTGCGTAACAAAACGAAAAAACAGAAACAGAAATGAAAAATTGTTTGTTTCGTGCCCATCTCTTGTCCACCTAATGAGCCTATTCAGTTGATCTTATGATCCTATTTCAGACTAGGGTGACATGAAGTCAAAGTGAAGTATAACATGGAGGAACCGCAAACTAGCTTTATTCAGACTGACAAAACTGTTTGGATGAACAACGAAACATTTCTATCTCTCAAGAAATAGAACTCCAGTTGCCATGAATTGCTTGGATGACTGAGAATTTTCACAGATAACCCATTGGATGCATTACTGCCAGCCTCTCCCTCACACCAAGACTTAATGTTTAAAAGACAGAGAGAAGAAGAAGAAATTAAGCAGCAATTTGTTATACACAAGTTACTGGGCAATGAGGAAAGAAGGGAAATAATGAGGAATGGAGAGTTTTGTAAACCAGTTGCACAGAAGGTAAAAGTGCTAGTTTGATCTTAGAAAATTACTTGTTCTTGTAACTTGTTATTATTCACAATTTTGCATATTTCCTTCCCCATCCCAACATTACACAGGGCTTCTAGTCCTCCCTAATAAACTTTTTAGGTATACCAAGAAATGCAGGATGAGCAGAGGGACCAGTCCCACGCTGGGTGGAAGCAGAAGGATCCCCTCCTTATATCCCCAGATGTGACAAATCTACAATAACTCTTATAATCTCACCTGAGGAGAGGGCGGAGAAAACATTTTAAATGTGTATGTCTCACTTGAAATGATGAAATAAATGAATATTTATATAATCAATCTATGTGAGGAAAACAAATTCACATGAAAGTGACATCAGGAATGAATGGGATTAGGATAAGTATAAATCTGTTCCCAGGCAAGTAATCCATCCTGTCCTTTATCCACTTCCAAATGGGCATAGATCATATTTCAAACACAGCATCTGCTCTGTTTCCAAATTCGCTTATACAGCACGCCCTTTTTGAGATAAAATTATAGCAAATTTATCTCCTCTTCTTCTCCTCTTCCAAACTTGGTCCATGAGAAGATGAGCTGGAACTCCAAACCCCACTGAGAGATTCTGTTTCGGACAATCCCACACAGAACACCTCTGGAAAAGAATGAAATTCTGTTGCACTGCCTTGATCCAACTGTAATGTTTGTTGGCTTTGAGTCTATGACACATGAGGTGAGAGCAAAGCATAAAATCACCTTTAGGTTGTGTTTGCTCGCTCACAAACCATACCTTGGCTCTTCCCAAAGCGTGGGCCACCTCTTGTCTCTTGGCATCATTCATGGACATCGGTCTCTCTCCATATAATCTACTTATCTGATTTGCTGTCATGCTTCACAATGGTTACGAGTGACTTCCTTGCTCACAGTGTGCTAATTTAATTGTTGACAGTTCTCGTGGCGCAGTGGTTAAATGCCTGTACTGCAAGTAAAACTGTGCTCACAACCTGGGTTCAATCCCCGGTAGCAGGCTCAAGGTTCACTCAGCCTTCCATCCTTCCGAGGTCGGTAAAATGAGTACCCAGCTTGCTGGGGGGGCAATATGTAGCCTGCACTCTGTAATTAAAATTGTAAACTGCCCAGAGACTACTTGTAGTGGTATGGGGCGGTATATAAGCAGAACACTTTGCTTTGCTTTTTGCTTTTAATAACTCATAAGTACCACATACTTTGTTCTCGGCAGCTTTTATCTCTCAGACGACCGTGCGTACATTAATTTTTCATTCTGTTTTTCGTTTCCCAGCAGATTCCTAGAAAGCAGTCACAGTTTGACATATAAGAAAAAAGGTTTAATAACATTTGGAAAACTTGCTTATAACATTAATATCTCCTGTGGTGAATAAATGACACATTTTGCCACCTGATGTTAGCAGGAAAGTTTTCAAAAACAACTAGGGAGCCAGTATTCTTCTTTCATCTTACCCAGATAAACAATATATCAGCATTTTGTACATGTCACCCCATTTTCATTAAGTTCAGTTCTGATCCATTTCATGTCTGAGTGTGATGGAGCGTCCTGAAATCAAATTTGAAAGAGTTCTCTTTGTAGGTGGCACTGTGGTGCTTTTTATGCAAAATATAGATGTCTGTGGTTTGAAATCAATTTCTGTCCCTCGTCATCGGGAAAACCTTTTGAAAATCCACAATGTCTCAAATAAAGACAGATATTTCTCCTTGTTGCATTACTACTGCACAACACTGCATTCTCTAGTTCTTCATGGATGATTGCACCACTTTAGGTCCATGATTGCTAAATGGTTATGTTTTGGATTTCTGGATGAATCACCAATGGGGAACATGTAGATTTCTTTCTTTTGTTAGTTTATTTAGTTTTTAGAATACAATTGATAAACAAACAACAACAAACAAGATTTGAGGTAGAGAGTTACCTAGGCACTGTATTTGCTAATGTTTCATTCTACTTATCCTTAATCTACTTTTGTCAGATTATATATCAATAGTTTCATATAAACAACAGGTTTGTTTGTGTCTCTTGGGAATTATTTTACAGCACACCCTAAATTTTTATATATTCACTTGGAGCCAACTGTAAAATGCTTACCATCTCTCATTCTGTGTCTGTCTCTGGTCTTGTTGGAGCATGTAGATTTCTACACATTGTTGGACTTTTATTCTCCTCAGCCCTGCCCACCAAAACCACTGGGGGGGGTGGGGTGGAGATGAAAGAAATTGCAATTTCAGTGTGATTCTTCTGGATTATTTGGTTTATCCAGGAATTCTTCTTCGGGTTTTGACAATCCTGCATGCTGCTTTTAGTAGGCATGGCTGGGTGGGAGATTTCCGGGATGCAGTGACTGTCAATCTATATAGCACCAACCAATCATTCCTTCTCATCTTGGAATTCAAACACATCCCCACCTCTCTGCTGAGTGTTCCTCCTCTCTTGAGTCTATTGGAAATAATTTGTTAGTTTGTTGTTGATCTGTTCAGAACTGCAAATAATTAAACATTTCTATTCAGTCTCCTCTAAATGCCTCAGAGATATCTATTGAAACCCTAAGTGGCAGTTAATGAAAAAGGGGTGGATTGTCTTTGGAAGTGAAATAATTTTACTGTGTCATTCTCTGTAATTCTACTACACAGCACAGGGAATTTTACCAGAAATTCAAAACTCTGCAGTGGTTCTTGTTATGTATTGATCTGTAATTGCTTGTTGAAGTAACTGCCTTCCTGTTCGGGCCTATTGGTTGATTCTAGTTGCTGCATTTGGATCTTCAGTCCTATTGGTTCCCGGCAAAAGGCAGCCTTGTGATTGGTTGTAATTGTTCCCTCCAAAATGTATCTTTTCCTAGCCAGTCCTGGCCCCTATAAATTTAACTCCCTCTCCCCAGTCCTCAGTCTTGTCTCTCCCTGATTAAAGAGCTGTTCACTAGAAGCTGTCTCCAGCCTGCTTTGTCTCTGAGCTGAAATCACTGCTGAATCACTACCCCACGCTACAATACTGGCAACAAGGATGGGATCCGGAATGCTGAGTAGCAGAGGCCCATCACGCTGACTCAGAGTCCGGATTGCAGCAGAGACAAGACTCACCTGCTGGCTTGAAGACGACCCTGCCCGCCTGGAGAATGGAAAGTCCACGGGTCTTGGAGCCCTTCCAGCTGTCCGAGCCTCACACTTGGGAGGACTATGTTGAGTGTTTCGAGTTCTTCGTGGTGGCTCAAGGAATCACAGATGCCAGCAAAAGAAAGGCCATGTTCCTGAGTTGCTGTGGGCGGGAGACCTTCATGTTGGCCAAGGTGCTGCTCACCCCAGCAAAGCTGAGGGAGACAGCACTCAAAGATATTTTCGCCCAGCTGACAAGCCACTTGGCACCTACCAAAACCCAGATGGCCTGGTGGATGGCGTTCCAGAAAAGGCAGCAGCAAGCCGGAGAATCTGTGGCTGCATTCCTGGCAGGACTCCAGGAGCTTGCTCAGCACTGCGGCTTCCCAAATCTTGAAGACACTCTCTTGAATCCATTTGTTGGGAGGCTCTGCAGCAAAAAAGCCTGAAGGCACATTGTGGCAAAGGAAGATGTCACCCTTGCCTCCGCCTTGAAAGAGGCCTCTGCCACAGATAATTATGAGCAGGAAGAGCTCAATGCCTGTGGCAAGACCACAAAGCTGCGGGTAGAGGCTGCCCATGCCATGGATGAGCCAGAGGCTAGTCCAAGCCAGAGCCCAGTCCGTGGTGTTGAGTTGGTGCGTCAGGCGGATGCATGGCCCAAAGATCGCCGAGGCACTTGCACAGGCTGTGGCGGACACCATGAGTGGAAAAGCTGCCGTTTTCGTGATGCTACATGCAGGGCTTGCGGTAAGACAGGACACATCGGCCGGGTCTGTCGGTCAGTGGCAGCTGCAACAACAGAATCACCTAGATCAACGCGTCGCAGATCATCTACCACAACTCATCTCCTAGATGACTGAAATTATCTCACAGAGATCAACGGAGAGATTGTGCAGTTTCCGGCGCAAGGCAAACCATCCATCAGAGTGAAGATCAAAAGTCGACCGTGCGACATGGAGGTGGATTCCGGATCTGGATTCACCATTGTCTCAGACCAGACTGCAAGGGGGCTCTTTCCTGGGGGTAAGTTCCCCTCTCTGGAGCCATTCCCAGCAACCTTGCAATCATACATGGCGGGCCACATCCACATTCTAGGAATGTGTGCTGTGAGGGTACAATTCCGGGAGAAACAGGCCGTGCTTAAATTGGTGATTGCACAGGGGAGTCGCCCCAGTCTTTTGGGTACTGACTGGTTTCCTGCCTTGGGGCTGAGTATATCAGGGCTCAACTCAGTCCAAACTGCCCCTGAGTTGGGCGAGGTATTAGGCCAAGAATTTGCTGAACTCTTCAGTGGAAAGCTGGGTTGTTATAAAGGGACTCCAATTGACTTTGAGCTGGACCCCAGGGTGGCTCCAATCCGACTCAAGCCAAGGCAAGTGCCTTTTGCGCTGCAACCCAAAATTGAGGCAGAACTGGACAAATTGGTCAAACAGGGAGTTCTTTCACCTGTGGACTCTTCTAGGTGGGAGACTCCTATCGTCACACCCCTTAAGGCGAATGGGGAAGTGAGGATTTGTGCAGACTACAAATGTACCATCAACAAGGCACTCAGGGGAAATTCATACCCCATTCCAGTCATCTCACAGCTGTTGGCAAAATTGGATGGGGGGAAATTTTTGCCAAACTTGATCTGGCTCAAGCTTACCAACAGCTGCCAGTGACTCCGCAATCTGCAGAACCACAAAAGATCGTTAACGCACAAAGGGGCTTTCAGAGTGAACAGGCTACAGTTTGGAATTTGTGTGGCTCCAGGAATTTTTCAAGGGCTAATGGAGCACCTGTTAAGGGGTCTGCCAGGGGTCTTGCCATTTTTTGATGATGTTCTGATTGCTGGGAAAGACCCCCAGGAACTAGTGGGGCGTATCCGTGCTGTGTTATTCAAATTTAAGGAGGTGGGGCTGCAGCTGAAAAAGGAAAAATGCAGTTTTGGGGTGCCATCTGTGGATTTTTGGGGGTTTAAAATTGATGCAATGGGCATCCACCTCACTGACTCTAAAATTAAAGCCATTACTGAGGCACCACGCCCACGAAACAAGACGGAGTTACAGTCATTCCTGGGACTTATTAACTTTTACCATTCATTCCTACCTCAGAAAGCTTCAATAGCGGAACCATTGCATAAACTATTGAAGAAAAGGAGTGTGTGGCGTTGGGCTCAGGCACAGAAGAAGGCTTTTGACACCTTGCAGGGCATGCTGACTAGCAGGAGCATCCTTGCTCATTATGACGAGTCGAAACCTCTTGTTCTGGCATGTGATGCTTCTCAATATGGGCTGGGAGCTGTGCTGAGCCATAGGGAAGCGGATGGGTCAGAAAAGCCCATCTTGTTCTATTCTCGTACATTGTCGCCAATGGAGCGCAACTATGCACAAATTGACAAGGAAGCCCTGGCAATAGTGGCAGGGATTAAAAAGTTTCATGACTATTTATACGGTCGCCACTTCTTCCTTGAAACTGACCACAAGCCTCTGTTAGGATTGTTCCACCCGAACAAACAGACGCCACAGATTCTCTCCCCCAGAATGCTGTGATGGTCTATATTCCTGAATGGGTTCCAGTACACCCTGACCCATGTTCCAGGGAAAAGGTTGTGCCACGCTGATGCACTAAGTCGCTTGCCCCTTCCTGGTGTGTGCGATGCAGATCCTGCCCCAGCTGAACGAGTGATGATGCTGGAAACACTTCCGGGGGGCCCTGTAACTGCCACTGAAATAGCTGAGAGAACAAGGAAAGATCCTGCTCTCTCCCGTGTGCTCACTTGGGTGGGGAGGGGATGGCCAGGTGGCTCGCATGAGGAAAACTTTAGACCGTACGCAAAAAGGAAACATGAGCTATCCCTGCATAAGGGCTGTCTCCTACGGGGAGACAGGGTGATCATCCCAGCACCACTGAGAAACAGGTTCTGGATACACTGCACTTGGGGCATCCGGGAATGGTCAGGATGAAGTCGTTGTCCCGGTGCTATGTATGGTGGCCTGGGATGGACCAAGATGTTGAACGATGGGTACGGATGTGCAAGGCATGTCAGGAAGTGCACCCAGAAGTGGCCAGAGCACCAGTCCACTGGTGGGAGCAGACCCGGACTCCCTGGAGCCGGCTGCGCTTAAATTTTGCTGGGCCATTCCAAGGAAAGGGTTTTTTGGTTATCGTTGATGCATATTCTAAATGGTTAGAGGTGGCTATGGTTCCCAGCATGTTGTCAGCTGCAGTCATCAAGGTGCTGAGACAGCTGTTCGCAACCCATGGGTTGCCTGAGACCATTGTCTCAGATAATGGAGCAGCCTTTGCATCCCAAGAATTCAGGGCATTTCTGGCTGATAATTTCATAAGAGGGGTCACCTCAGCTCCTTTTCATCCCTCATCCAATGGGCAGGCTGAGCGCATGGTGCAGACAGCCAAAGGATCTCTTGCACGCTTGATGGAGGGTGACTGGTCAATGTGCATTGCCAGAATGTTGTTCTTGCAGCATACGACGCCGTGTACTACTACGGGCAAGTTGCCAGCATTGCTGCTTCTAGGTAGAAGGCTGGTGACGGTGCTGGACTATGTCCACCCAGACAAAATGCCAAACCACAAGGCTAGAGCACCTCCACAGCACCACTGAGAAACAGGTTCTGGATACACTGCACTTGGGGCATCCGGGAATGGTCAGGATGAAGTCGTTGTCCCGGTGCTATGTATGGTGGCCTGGGATGGACCAAGATGTTGAACGATGGGTACGGATGTGCAAGGCATGTCAGGAAGTGCACCCAGAAGTGGCCAGAGCACCAGTCCACTGGTGGGAGCAACTCCCTGGAGCCGGCAAAATTTTGCTGGGCCATTCCAAGGAAAGGGTTTTTTGGTTATCGTTGATGCGTATTCTAAATGGTTAGAGGTGGCTATGGTTCCCCAGACAGAGAGCGACTCTACAAGGTATTTTGCTCCTGAAGATTTGGTCTGGGTGAGAAATTATGCCACTGGTCCCCTGTGGGTGCCAGGGGTGATCACCAGAGCATCTGGGCCAGTCTCTTATTATGTGACCATTGAAGATGGCAGGGTCTGGCGTAGGCACGTGGACCAACTGAGGCGCAGAGCGCCCAGTAGAATTGGTACCAGTATGGGTGAATTGCAGCCTGAGAGTGACACTACCCCCATTAATGATTCACAGCTGCAAGACCAGAGCTGAGATGCCCCAGGAATGCAGGTACCAGTGGCGTCTGCAAATGAATCTGCTCCTGCAAGTCCTCATGGTGCCGAGGAACAGATCAGGGACACTGAGGTGTCTGAAACCCCCTCCGTGTCAGACGAAACTATTACTGTAGACTCTCCACCACAGACACTGCCTGCTGAAGCCCCTGCAACACCCGTAGTCAGGAGATCAACTAGAAGTCACAGGGCCCCACAATATCTAAAGGATTACATGTGCTGTGCCCACCAGGGGGGAAGGGGTGTTATGTATTGATCTGTAATTGCTTGTTGAAGTAACTGCCTTCCTGTTCAGGCCTATTGGTTGATTCTAGTTGCTGCATTTGGATCTTCAATCCTATTGGTTCCCACCAAAAGGCAGCCTTGTGATTGCTTGCAATTGTATGCATGATCTCCAAAAGGTCCTGTCCTCAGCAATCCTGCTCAGCTCTTGTAAACTCAAGTCTGTGGCTTCTTTTGGGGAGTCAGTCCATCCTTGTATTTTGTCTTCCTCTTTTCCTGTTGCCTTCACATTTTCCCCATATTATTGTCTCTTCCAACAAATCTTGCCTTCTCATGGTGGGCCCCAAACAGGACAGCCCCAGTTTTGACATTTTTGTCTCTCGAGATTGGCTGTGTTCAATTGGATCTAGGACGCACTTGTTTTTCTGGCGGTCTAGATTAAAATTCAAAGCACCCATATTCCAGTCCAGCTATACAATTTGCATACCCCTCTAATTTGAAATGGGTTTGTCACAAAGAACACTTTTCTAAATATCAGTTCTTCCAATATAAATTTAAGTTACAATAGTTGAAATTGAGAACAGCATTGGAGTATCTGGGTAGTACCAAAAATACAGTAATCCCCCATTTGTCATGGGGGTTAGGGACCCCAATCACGATAAAGGAAAATCCGTGATATGAGGATGCTTAGTTGGATTGGGACTGGGGGGGGCTGTCTGGGGTTTCCTGCACTTACCTTAGGCCTGGTGCTGCCCCAAATGGGCTTCTGATGGGATCTGGAAGTCACTTCTGGTTTGCCGGAAACCACTTCTGGAGCCTCCAACAGGCCAGGGAAGCCCATTGGAGGCTCATTTGGGGCAGTGCCATGACTGGGGCAAGTGCAGGAGGCCCCAAACAGTTCCACACAGCTTGCCCCAGGAGCCCTTGCTTTCAGATACTGCAGTCCCACAATATACTGTGACCGCAGTATAGGAACCATGAAATATGTTGCTAATCATCAGAATATCTGGGTAACAGCCAGATATGTGAATAATTTTGATTAGCAAAGGGCCATTCATGTCAGAAGCCATAAAGGGTTTGTCTAAGCTATACCATTTTCCTGATACATTTAGCATCCTAAACCCTTTTGTTTTTGTTGTTCAGTCATTCAGTCATGTCCGACTCTTCGTGACCCCATGGACCAGAGCTCGCCAGGCCTTCTTGTCTTCCACTGCCTCCCGGAGTTTGGTCAAATCCATATTGGTTGCATCGATGACACCGTCCAACCATCTCATTCTCTGCCATCCTCTTTTCCTTTTGCCTTCAATCTTTCCCAACATCAGGGACTTTTCCAAGGACTCCTCTCTCCTCATGAGGTAGCCAAAGTACTGGAGCCTCAGCTTCAAAATTTGTCCTTCCGGTGAATATTCAGGGTTGATTCCTTTCAGAATGGATAAGTTTGATCTCCTTGCAGTCCAGGGGACTCTCAGGACTCTCCTCCAGCACCACAGTTCATTTCCTGATACATTTATTTATTTATTTATTTATTTTTTTGTTTGTTTGTTGCATTTTATACCACCCATCTTCCAGAAGGAAGCATCCTAAACCCTATCAGACCTATTTAAATCTTGGATTATAGCCACCCTTGGAAGTCAAGAGTGCTTGCAATGTGCTTGCAATGAGGGGGCCATACATTTAATCCACAGCTTTGACCTGACAGTCAGAAAACGACACCCACTACAGAACGGTATCTCAATATAAGGAGCAGGGAGAAGAAAAACAGAGCCCGCCCTCAATGTGTTCATTAATTAATCACAGATAATCTTCCCTAATTGTCTTCCTAAAGCAAATTTCAGTTCAGGACATTTAGGTGTGTCTCCAGGGGTAAATATTATGATGAAGAAGCACCATACCAACCCTTTGGGTACTTGCTTTAGTTCCTGCCAAGGCTATTACATACTTGAGCCCTCTGCTTGTCTTAAACATTTATCACCGAACAGAAAAATTCTCCATTTATATTCATAGATATTTGGCTTGTCAGAACCTTGGGCATGAGAGGGAATTAAACACTTCTAGAATTAAATATCAGGGTGCTACATCAAGAACATCACCGTAAGCCATTTTCATATATTGGGAGTCATGAATTGGAAGCAGGGAGGCATATATTCTGTGTTGATGTATTGGCCCCCATTCTCTTCCATCTTCAGTTGCATGGAATACCAACCAGGGAACCTGCGGTGGTGATTAGAGATGGACACAAAACAGAAAAATAGCATTTCATTTTGTTTCATTTCACTTCCTTTGCTGTTTCATTTCATTTCTTAATTAATATATTTTAAAAAAATCATTAAAAATGAAATGATATAAAATGATTCATTACACTACATGGGTAGGCTCCCCTGGATCCTAGAGACACTCAATTTGGGGGGTAGCTCCAGAGTTGGGACGGCAGGTTGGAAATTGCAGTCTTTGTGAAGAGAGATGGGACCTAAGAATGGATGATGTAGCAGTAAGATATTTTGGTCCGTCTGGGAAGAGATGGGCCGCCAATTAATATGATTGAGATGTACAAAATAATGCAGGGCATGAGTCAAGTGGATAGAGGGACGTTCTTCTAACTCTCACAAACTAGGGGACATCCATTGAAACTGAGGGTTGGGAGAGTGAGAACAAAGGAAAATGTTTTTCTTTACCCATAGTGTTGTTAATCTGTGGAACTCCCTGCCTCAGGATGTGGTGATGGCATCTCGTCTGGATGCCTTCAAAAGAGTTGGACAGATTCTGGGAGGAAAAGTCCATCCCGGGTGACAAACCATGATGGAGATGTGTAATCTCCAGGCTTAAAACCAGGGTACTTCAAGGACCAGAGGCAGGGGAGTGGTAACAGGAGACAGATATCTAGTCATGTACACTCCCAGAGGCATTTGGTGGGGCCACTGTGAGATACAGGAAGCTGGACTAGATGGGCCTTTGGCCTGATCCAGCAGGGCTCTTCTTATGTTCTTATGTTCTTATGTAATCAAGAGGCTATGGTAAGATCCGGGAGTTTTGTCGGTAAAAAATCCCGGATCTTACCATATCCTCTTGATTTCATATAATTTTTGCATGGGATCTTTCCCAATCACCATCAATCAAATCATCCTCCACACTGATCGACCTGATGGCCCATCGCTTCCCAGATGGACCATAATATCTTACTGGTACATCATCCATTCCTAGGTCCCATCTCTCTGCCCACAGACTGCAATTTCCAGCCTGCTGTTGCGATTTTCTAGGATGGTATTGGTATGCTTTGACAAGGGAGGATGAAATGTTCCATTTCAGAAACAGAAAATGGCATTTTGTTTTGTTACTTGATGGAATGCTTGCTTGGATTTTGTTTTGTTTCATAACATCTTATAAACTTACAAAATGATAAAACTGGACATCATTTTTGGTTTTGTGCCCGTCTCTAGTGGTGATCTCATGACTCAAACCAGTACCTTGTCAGGATGCTGCAACACTGTTAGATATGAGGCAGTACCTTAAAAACATCAATTCCTAAATCACAGTGAATGTCCTTGAAAGTTTAATTAATGTTAATTAATTAATATGAATTAATCACAGTGAATGTCCTTGAATTTTTTTTTTCCAAATTCTCCTAATTGAGGAGTAGTTGTTCTGGGCTATTCAAGAAGAGGGTTCATATATCGTGCAACTAACAATAACTATGCATGGATTGTTTGATGATGTAAAGAAGACACACCTTGTCTTTGTAAATGCTGATCGTGATACTTACTGTTAAGGATTACTTCCGTCACAGCTTTCCCTGTGATCCTATAAATCATCCCAAATGCCAAGTTGTCGTAGTACTTTCCCCAGAATGAGGAATTGTGAGAAAGGTGATTAGTGTGTCCTCTCTTACCAACCTGTCTTGCACTAAGGACTTAGAACACCACCACCACAACCACCACCACCACTACTACTACCACCACCGCAGCAGCAGCAGCAACAAAAACAAACAAACAAACAAACAAACAAACAATGTGTGGCATCGGAGCTATAGCATTATCCAGAGTGTGTCCGGGAAATGTTTTGTACAGCTTTCTAGAGACCACCAGCATTGTGGTTTTAGCATTATGCTGTCTTAAGAAGCAGAATAGTTTGTTTATCTGAACATCCCATATTTCTGTGCTCCTCTGCCTATACAGCAAAGCTGGTTTCTTCCTAGGTGTCTTATTTCAAACTCTGCAGTTGTATTCATAATTGTATACTTTTATGCTGTTTCTAAGTAGAGCACAATCTTGGATATCTTTTACAGCAAAGCAAGTAATCTGAACACAAGTAATACTGTCACCCAGCAGGGCACAATGGCTCAGAAATGTCAACCCACTTCTATTTGCATACAACAGATATGTGCTGGGACAGTGAACACAATCAGTGCCAGCACTGACTGAGAACATTTCCTGTCAGTCAGCCAGTGATACGTTGGTTGTTGTCATTTCAGATGTGATTCAAGGCTGAAAATAAAATATGTTGCCTGTTCTCGGTTTTCCAGAAGACAGAGAGCCCTTTTACACTACCCCTAAAATCCGCTGCAAAACACTTACAGATCCAGAGCATAAAATTGTTTTCCCACCAGCAGAAGACTTTTTTTAAAAAAAGTACACCCACACCCACTTAAGTGTGCTCCAGCATACTTTACAAGTACCTGGTCTCCGGTGGTAAAAAAAAAATTCTGATGCGGATTGTAAAGCTGTGGATGCCAAGCTTGACTTCTGTTTGTTTTTGTTGTCCCCGCTGCCCCTTTAACAGACAGGAATCCCTATGGGGCTGGTCTGACAGCAGACGGAGGTGAGTGGAGATGAGCCTGCATTTTTCTCCCTTTTTTTTTCCCTCCCCTCACTGTAGACAGAAGCAACAGAGTGCGGAAGGGTGGGAACACAGGAAGAGGAACAAAACCCACATGATATCTGGCTGGGGGGATCCAAATTTAAGCTACCAGCGGATCTTAGGGGTCATTTGAAAGCAGCCAAACAAGGCCAACAACAAGATCCTTTCCAAACATTAAGCCTGAAAACCACTAGATATACTCAGTGGTTGTAGATGGGTATCTCATCACAGTCCAAAAAGTGGTGCTCAATCTGGAAGTTGAGTCATGGCAACTGGACTTCTTTTCTTGAGAGACTGAAAAGTTTTGCTGCTCATGTTCAAAAAAAATTGAACATGATAAATGCAATTTATTCTAAACAAAAAACAATAATTTTAGAGAAATTTTGTGATTTTGAAATTGCAAAAGGGACAAGACAAAGATGCCCACTTTCTCCATTGCTTTTCATCTTTGCATTGGAGACACTAAATAGAGAAGTAAGACAAAATCAAAGAATTGAAGGCATATGCATTAGAGATGAAACTTATAAGTTATATATGCGGATGATTTAGTATTTATCCTATAAAATCTGTTGCAATCAGCCCCAATTTTATTTGAACAAATTGAAGCATGTAGTGAAATAGCTGGATTGACTATTAACACAAAAAACCCTACATCTATAGTTAAAAATCTAACTCACAAGCAAAAGGATCAACATACTATGAATACAAATATTCAAATAACCAAGAAAATAAAATATTTGGGAATATTCGTTACAGCGAGCTGTTCTACACTTAAAGAAGACAACTACAGCAAATTGCTTGTACAGATTAAGCAAGACTTGGAAAGATGATCTAAACTACTACTTTCTTTTTAGGGAAAATTGCTACAATTAAAATGAATATTTTGCCTAAAATACTGTTCCTCTTTCAAAATTTTCCAATTAAATTAGAGCCTAATTTTTCAAGACGATAAATAGTGCTGTCTCAAAATTTATCTCGCAAAAAAGAAACCAAGAATTAAGCATAAATTATTACAAGATGCAGGGGAAAGGGGGAAAATTTGGCCTCCCAAATTGGACTCTATTGTCAAGCCCCGCACACAGAGCACACACACAAACAGGGTTTAGTTCTTTGCCAAGATCTTTAGTGGAAAGCCAGGCAAGTTCAAGTCCGTTGCAAACAATCAAGTGCCAGATAAATAACAGAATCCATCTCCCAGCAATTAACAGTCCAAGTCAAAACCAGAATATCTCACGGAAACCAGATGCCAAACCCAAGGGAACAGATCAAGCCATGGTCAGGAAGCCAGTCCAAAACTAGGAAACAGAGCCAAGGTCACAGACAGGAACGTGGTTGCAAGTTCAAATGGCAAGTTGCTCCCACAGAGAACTCAACCTGAGCTTACCAGCTTTATCCCAAAACAAGGAACACACCCTTACTCCTGGAAAGGCTTCTGCTAGTACTCAGGGCTTGCTGCCCTGATTCCCCATCTAGCATCAAAGACCCTTTCCCTAGCCCTCCTGGTAGCACGTCTTTGCAGAATCCTGCTCATGGCCCTTCTAGGGGGAGAAGATATGTTTTCAGCAGAGTCATCAGATCCAGCTGCCTGCTGATTTGAGCTGCAAGGCTCCTCCAACAGCTCTTCACCATTTAAACCCTCAGAATGAGGTTCTGTGACAGGCAGGGTCCTGGCATCTATATTATCATGCAAGTGCTTTAAAATGGATAAAAGAATTATAAAAGAGTATTGTATTTAGAAGATCATGATCTGCAATTAGGTTGGCATGCATTCTTATGGTATGGAAGGACAAAAACACACAAACATTTTGAAAGAAACTTGATAAGAAATTCACTGCTAAGAATTTGGGAAAAGGTAAAGTTAAAAATTTATGTGAAGATAGCTAGGTGGGTTTTGCTAAGATTGCTAAGATTGGAAAAAATAATAACCTATAATGAGCTCCTTAAATCTGAGGGAATTTTGAAAACCAAGACTCAATTAGTGGATCAAGGTCTGACTTTTTCATGGTGACCTTTAATGCAACTACAATTTCTTATCTATTATTATATCTTTTGACAGTAGATAGATATGATGGGCCCAGTTCTGGAAATCAGAAAATCTCCCAACTGATGAGATGATTATTTCAAAACCTATTAGAATGTGCAGAAATGGATACATTAACTAAAAGACTAAAGCAACAGTTCTCAACCTTTGGGTCCCCAGATGTTCCTGGACTGCAACTCCCAGAAACCCCTTCCAGCACTCCGAGTGGTGGAGGCTTCTGGGAGTTGTAGTCCAGGAACATCTAGGGACCCACAAGTTCAGAACCACTGGACTAAAGGGACAAGAAGAATCCAAATTTTATCTCAGCTGGGACGTCTTTTATAACTGGTGGAAGGCTAAAGCATTGTAGTATAAAATTAAAGTGGGGGGAAGGATGAATAGATAGCATAATTACCACATTAAAAATAAAATAAACAGCAACCACCACAAGATGCTTGGTGCCAACGTGACCATGCAAAAACCCTGATTTTTTTCATCCACACTCACATTAAAGAAAACACATTGGGGATTTGCACAAAGGCATGGAAAAATACAAGTTTTTCTGTTAAAAACAAACAAAAACAAAAAAATAAGGGAAACAAACCCCCTTCCTCTATTTTGCAAAAAGAAAGAAAGAAAGAAAGAAAGAAAGAAAGAAAGAAAGAAAGAAAGAAAGAAAGAAAGAAAGAAAGAAAGAAAGAAAGAAAGAAAGAAAACCATGGGGGGGGGAATGTTTCAGGATGAGAAAAAATGCAGAAAAACAACATTGCCCCAAAGGGAAAAACCTTTGGACATTTCTCATTGTTGCCTGTGGGAATAAAAGAAGTTTCAATTTGCAGCCCTCGACTGTGTCTTTTTCTTCTTCTTGCTGTTTCAAAACAATAAACTCACAACTGCCCTTGGTTCTACCGATTTGTCCTTGACTTCTCTCTGCAGTTTGGGGGATATACTTTGTGACTAAAGTACTTGCCTCTGAGTTTGACAGCTTTGTATTTGTCAATCAGCCATCCCTACAATATTAGTAGTGGGCAGCAGTGGAAACAATGCCCAATTATTGCAACGGATCTGGATCCTATGGGGAGGCTTGATTTCTAGCATTGTTAGAGCTATCATTCCAAAGCTTCATTATTATACGTAAACAAGATGCCGTGTCTATGGAGAACTAGTGATTGCCCCAACTTGTTATAGATTAAGGCACCACTTTGGGTAAGATTTAAGAGAATGTGCAAGGTACAGATAAACGGGAAACTATTTGTTGATTTATTATTACTTAAAAGATGTTTGCTTGGGCAGGCGGCTCTCCAAGCAATTTGCATATAATCAGTAAAATGCAGCTCTTTCCCACAGGCTTGCACTGCATGTGTGTACATACCTATGTATGCCTGTCTGTCTGTCTGTCTGTCTGTCTCTTCCTTCCTCCCTTCCCCCATCTGTCTGTCTGTCTGTCTGTCTGTCTGTCTGTCTGTCTTCCTCCCTGTCCCCCATCTGTCTGTTTGTCTGTCTGTCCCTTCCCCTGTCTGTCTGTCTGTCTGTCTGTCTGTCTGTCTGTCTGTATTCCTTCCTTCCTTCCTTCCTTCCTTCTTTCCTTCTATCTATCTAGCCTGCCTTTGACTTTAAAAAGGAGCCAAGGCAGCTTGCATCAATTAAGAGCCAATGTTTAAAGCTAAAAAATGGTAAGTGTACAAATACTAAAAGGAAACAAATAGCACACTAAGCATGGTGGAAAAAACGCAGCTTTCAAAGCAGTGTGGTACAACATTCCATTAAAAACAAAACGACTCCATCAGTCTGCCTTTGAAACTGTCCTGAAATGAAGTGTCTTCACTTGCTTGTGGAAAGTCAGCAAAGAGGGAGTCAGCCTTGTGGGAGGGAGTTCCAACGTCTGGGAGCAGTCTCGGAGAAGGCCCTCTCTTGTGTCCCCATGTAAGATATGCAAGAAAAGGGGTTGGAAGGAGAATGAGAAAAGGTTTAGTCCAGGCATGTCCAAACTTCGGCCCTCCTGATGTTTTGGACCACAACTCCCAGAATTCCAAGCCTGTATTGCCAATGGCAAAGGACTGTGGGAGTTGTGTTCCAAAACATCTGGAGGGCCAAAGTTTGGACATGCCTGGTTTAGATTAAGGCCTGGTGGATCTGTCCTTCAATCTCTTCTTTTTGCTGCAGGAATGACTGCTGTGAATGATAGCTAAGAATGAAGCCTTCACAGGTGTTGGAGTCTTTGTTGGATTGGGTCCCCTGTGGTCTAGGGAGATGGCATTTTCATCAGGATAGTTGGAAGTTGCCTTCTTGTTGCCTAATCCCTGCTTGCTACAGGCTGATGGAACACTGGTAGAGGTTGAGAAAAAGACACCAAACCTCTAAGTTGTCTTGTACCTCCTGTGGACGTGAATGCTGCTTGACATTGGAGCATCCCCTCAAGGATAGGGAGATTACCAGAGCATTCTTGTTAGTCTGTGGAACTCCCTGCCACAGGATGTGGTGATGGCATCTGGCCTGGATGCCTTCAATAGGGGATTGGACAGATTCCTGGAGGAAAAGTCCATCACAGGTTACAAACCATGATGCAGATGTGTCAGCTCCAGGCTTAAAACTGGGGTACTTCAAGGGCCAGGTGCAGCGGAGCGGTATCAGGAGACAGATATCTAGTCTTGTGTGCTCCCAGACACACTTGCTGGGGCCACAGGAAGCTGGACTAGATGGGACTTTGGCCTGATCCAGCATGGCTCTTCTTATGTTCTTATGTTCTTATTCTTACGTTTCACTAAACTTTCACATTCCAGAACACTGTTCTCAGCTTCTGATGCAAAGGCTATCATTGCAACACTGAAGTGCATTTGAAATTCTAATGAACAGGTTGGCGTAATGAGCACGTCATAAAAAACAGAGCCTCCTTAACACAGAAAAGTGGCCGTTAACTGTGCTCAGTTCCACATTTTCTATTTCTGAAAGATTTGTTGTGTGGAAGGTAAACACCAGTTTCCTTTGCATGTCATAATGTACAGTAGGACCTGGTATCTGCTGGGAATTGGTTCCAGGCCTTCCCGTGGATAATGAAAACCGTGGATAAGAGAGAACGCCTGCTCACCCACCCCCAAACTGCTGTTTCCTGACAGTAGCTTGCTTTATGACTGCTGTTTTGAGACAGTAGCTTGCTTTATAGATGCTATTTGTGACAACAGATTGCTTTACAGTAGGTGGCTGCTGAATTATTTAATTTTTTCTTCTGCCAACCGTGGATAACTGAATCAGTGGATAGTGAATCAGTGGATATGGGGGTCCTACTGTATCTCTGAATCTCTGGAGGCTTCACATTGTAGGAGGGGAGGAAGGGCCCCTTACTAGTCACGACCCAATTTCCTTCAGCATCTGGTTTGGTCCCAAAGTACAGCTGACACAGCTGCTCCCTCTATGTTCATCGTATGGGAAGCCGAGATAGTCAGTTTGCTGTCAGTGGCATGTAAATGTTACCTACAGGGAGAACAGCACCCCAGGAACAGCTTTCCTCTTGGGTGTAAATTACCGAAGGACCAAAACATCGTATCTTCATATTTCTAGGCTGTGATGGGATGTCGCAAAAGAGAAAGAGAAAGAGAGGGAAGCAAATCCAGTTGATTTACAACAAAGCACAAGCCTGTAAATGTTTGTGACAGAATGATTCCTTGATCTGGTTGCAGGGTTTTGAAATTTTCGTTAAATTCCTCATAGCTGTGCAGCAAGTGCAGGGATTCGCAGATTAAAAATGCTTCAAGTTCCTCAGATTAGTCCACCCCTTTTCAATTAACCGACACTTGGACTGCAGTCATACCTGGATTTCCTTTGTATTTAAATTTCCTGCATATTTTTTTCGGGAGCGGTCACGTGGTTTTTAATGAGCAGTTGGTGTCCTCTCCTCTGCGTCGTACCTTCCTAATCTGGTTCTGTCCTAACCTGTGTACTACGCATTTTGTCCTACTTTCCGGCTCCAGTTTCCAAGGCTCCACCTTTTAAGCTGGGGAGAAAGGGGAGAAACTGAATTTACTGCGTATTTTCAGTGTCCTGTTGTTTCAACAGAAGCAAACAAGTAAGCATTTTCGAGCAAAGTTTCTAAATCCAGCCCCTGGCAGTGCTTTAGGAAACTTTGCTGAAACTGTTGTTCAAGGGGCGTGGTCGACTGGGAGCAGAATTTGCTTCTTTTCCTGGTTAGCACGCGATCTTTTACTGCGTAGTTCACCGAGGGGAAACTATGCAGAAAACACAGGTATGATTGTGTTCTTATTGTCTCAATAGCTCACTCTGAGGCATTCACAAGAAGGAAAAGGAAGAACCATATTGTTTGGTTCCTGTTGTGAACAGATCAAATAGCAAACTGGGGGGAAATGATTGCTTTCAGAAACATACTTCAGCAGACTGAGAAGACGGGGAAAGCACTCAGCAGAAAGGCAGAGCTCTCTTTCGAAACTGAGATGCAGGGACAGAATGATTGGTTAGTGCAGGACAGACTGACTGTCACCCCAGCCCAGGAAGGTCCCGCCCAGCCAACCCTGCTAAAGGCATGCATGCAAGTTTGCAATAACTCCAACAAATCCAACCTTTTTTTGTTAAAATGTTCCAGACTAAGTACATCTAGATGTTTTGACTGGGTTTGGGAAGACAGTGGGAGGTGGCTTCAGTCTTAGGTCAAGTAGGAAAGCTAGAACATCCAAATCCCTTGTTTTGCATGAAAGCGGGACCAGTCAACTATGCTCCTCACTCTTAGGAGGACAAAGGTGCTTTGTGGTGCTCTTGAGGAGAGGAGGGAGGAAGAACTAAATGAATCTACACAAATAATGGGACTGTGCTCATTCATGCACAAATAATTAGAAATTATGCAAAATGATAAAGTATTCTACGTTGTTGCATGGATTTCTAAAGATGAGAAGCTTTGGAGGGAGTCATGTGCATCATTCTTAACAATCAGCCCATTTGTGTGTGTGTGTGTGTGTGTGTGTGTGTGTGTGTGTGTGTGTGTGTGTGTGTGTGTGTGTGTGTGTGTGTGTGTGTGTGTGTGTGTGTGTGTGTGTGTGTGTGTGTGTGTGTGTGTGTGCGTGCGTGCGTGCGTGCATGTGTGTGTGTGTGTGTGTGTGTGTGTGCTTGCACATGTTTGTGTGTGCGTGCAGATGTGCATGCAATTTACCTCTAAAAGGGAAAAGGCAGTCATTTCGCAACAAATTTCAGGGGATTTGATAATCCATTCATCAGGTGTTTCATAATGTCAGATAGACAAGGACAAAGAATTTCGCAAAAATTCTTTGCATCCTACATCTTCTCCTTTTAAGCCTCTATTGATTCCAATGAGTATCAATCAATAGAGGTGATCTCTGGCTTGACTTCTGGTTAAGACTTATTATTTATTTATTATTATTATTATTTATTTATACAGCTTATATACCGCCCGTCTTCCTGAAAGGAACTCCGGGCGGTTTAAAATAAATGTACAAACAACAAATTAAAACAACAACTAAAATAAGCAATAAAACAAAACGGCTGCAGCAGATGGCGGGACCAAAAAAAAAAAAAAGGTGTCACCCAAACGCCTCCCGGAAGAGAAGGGTTTTCAGCGCCTTCCGGAAGGCAGGCAGGGGCTCTGCAAGGCACACTTCTGCTGGTAGGTGATTCCATAGGGTTGGGCCAGCCACAGAGAAGGCTCAGGTGCGGGTGGAAGTTCTCCAAGCCTCCCTAGGCGTGGCCACACGCAGCATGTGCGCCCGCGACAACCTGGTCGGACGGGCCGAAGTTGACTGCTGGTCGATCCGCTCCGTCAGGTAGCCAGGTCCTAGGCCATGGAGGGTTTTGTAAACCAAAACCAGAAGAACTTCTGGTTCTTCATCACTTCAAAATTATTGGAGGTCAGTTCAGGAAAAACGAAAAAGTTGGGAGGGGATTTTAGTGAGATGGACTGAGATTCTCCCATAGCTGAACCACCAACACCCTTGGCATTTGGTGCCTGAAATGACCGCATTGTTCTCCCTAATGGCAGAGCTAGCCCTGTGCAAAACACACACACACACACACACACACACCACTTACTCTGGCAGTATGTGGAGTGGATGATATGCATATGAGATCTTACAGCTGCTTCACAGTATTGGAAAAGAGAAGATTAAATTTATTGACTACAGCAAAACCTGTTTTGGATGGGTTTGAAAGAATGTGGTTGAATGTGTTAATGACAACATTAACGTATTTTCTGAGAGCCGATGATGGAGAAAGAAAAGAAATAATTTTGTTGATAGATGGTTTGTTTTTGTTCAGCACTAGAACAAAAAATATCAGGTAAACGTTTAAACATATCCTTGGTTGTTATTGGTATTTTTTTAAAAATTAGGGAAAGAGAATAACCTTTGCTTAGTATCTGAGCACATAGTTTACACACACAATCACGCAACCTTCTCAAAGCTGTGCTAGTTGTGGAGGATGGGAGTTGTACCCACTGGTTTGGGGGAAAATATGGAAGTGACATTACTTGGTCCTCCTCTAATACAGTGCAGAAACTGAGGCAGAGGTAAGGATCCATAACAAGAAAGGAACTTTTGCAGTTCTTTCCACCAGAACTAGGTCTTCTGCAATGTCAACGGCTCTTAATTGCCCATTCAAGACCAAATCACCCTCAAATACTTTGCATTACAATAAGAACAGCTCGTAATACACTGTCACTGAGAAAATCCATGGTGTGTGTCCTAAACATTTGGTTGGCAAGAAATTCACGCAATTGTTCCCCCACTATAGTAGGCTGCTTGCTGTGTGACCAATGGCACGAGTAGTCTGAAAAGAATCATTGATGGAATCCGATTCAGACAGCTGGAATGGGGCCTAGCCAGAGTCTTCACTTGGGTCCAGAGTCCACATTCCAAGAAAGTGAAAGCACTCCTGATGTGGCACTCTGTGGAATCCACATGTTTGCAGACCTCACTATTCCCCCAAACCAGCTTGGATACATTGGATAGATTTTGTTCACCTATTTAGCTAAAGCATTAGTTACTTTTCATTCCCCAGGTTGTGTATCCTGCCCTGCTCATCTCTCATTTATTTGCTGTTGGTTACTGGGATAATTCCTGTTTGCTTTCCATTTCCCTTTACCTATTCTTATCTTCCCTCCAACTATTCCTGCCTCCTTGTCTCCTTCTCATTAACTCACCCTCCTCATTAACTCACTCTTCTCATTAAGTCACCTTCCATCTGCAAACAGCAAGGACATGGTTTATGGTAATCAATTTTTTTTTATTGCATTTATACCCCGCTTATCTTCATCGCGAACTCTAAGCGGCTTACAACGGCTACCATGGCCACGCGAAAGTTATAACAATTACATAAACACAACAATATAACAGCAAACAATAAACGTTAAAACCTTATAGCACCTCAGTAACTAGGGAAAGAAAAGAAGAAAAAAAAAAAAAGGCAGAGGATGAGGCGAAAAAAACAACAACAAACTAAATTAAAAAAAAAAAGAACTAAATTAAAAATCGCCAAAGGCCTCCCGGAAGAGGAAGGTCTTTAAAGCCTTCCGGAAGGCCAGCAGGGACTCTGCAGAGCGCACTTCACTGGGGATGGAATTCCAGAGGCTGGGGGCCGCCACTGAGAAGGCCGGGTCCGAGTTCTCATTTTCCGGGCTTCACGAGGAGTGGCGACCGGAAGCAAGTGCGCTCGCGCCTGCCGAACGGGACGGGCCGAGGTAGCTCGCTGAGAGATACGCTCTGCCAGGTAGTCCGGTCCCAAGCCATGGAGGGTTTTATAAACTAAAACCAAGACCTTGAATCTAATCCGGGCTTGCAAGTGGGCCAGGACTGGGGTGATGTGTCATAACGATGCACACCAGCCACCAGCCTGGCCGCCGCATTCTGGACCCGCTGCAGACGCCGGAGAAGAGTCAAGGGCAGCCCCATGTAGAGCGTTACAGTAGTCCAGCCTCGAGATCACCAGCGCTTGGACCACTGTTCTCAGAGAGTTCGCGTCCAGATACGGGCGGATCTGGGCAATCCGACGGAGATGGTAGAGGCGGACCTGGTCACCGATGCCACCTGGGACTCCAAGTGCCGGGTCCAGGAACACACCCAGATTCCGCGCCCTCTCCGTGAGCTGCAGGGAAACTCCCCCAGACAGGGGAGAGGACCACCGTACCCGACGGCGAGCTCCCGAAGAACATGACCTCCGTCTTCTCGGGGTTGAGCTTAAGCCTGTTCGCCCCGGTCCAAGCCAGTACGGCCTCCAGGCACCTGTCGAGGAGCCCCACAGCTTCCACAGCAGAGGTGGTAAAGGAGAGATAGAGCTGCGTGTCATCAGCGTACTGATGACAGCAGACTCCAAAACTCCTGATGACCCCGCCAACGGCCTTACGTAGATGTTAAACAGCATGGGGGACAGAGAACCCCTGTGGAACCCCACAAGGGAGAATCCAAGGGGCCGATAACTCCCCCCCATGCTGCACGTACTGTGGGCGGCCCTCCAGGAAGGAACGGAGCCAACTGCGAGCAGTGCCTCCGATTCCAACCTCAGAGAGCCGGTCCAACAGGATACCGTGGTCGACGGTATCAAAGGCCGCTGACAGATCCAGGAGGACCAACAGGGAAGAATCGGCCGCCCGGAGAAGGTCATCTTGCAGGGCGACCAAAGCTGTTTTGGTACCCGGCGGGGCCTGAACCCGGACTGGCATGGATCGAGGCACTGCCGATCCTCCAGGTATGACTGCAGCCGGACCGCCGCCACCCTCTCGATCACCTTGCCCATAAAAGGGGACGTTGGCGATTGGGCGATAATTTGTTAAATCATCCACCGCCAGGCCAGATTTCTTCAGAATGGGCTTTACCACCGTCTCCTTCAGGCGAGAGGGAAAGACCCCCTCGCTGAAGGAGGCGGTGGCGATGGCAGAAGCCCATTCGGCCATAGTCCCTCTGGCAGCTCTAATTAGCCAGGCAGGGCAAGGGTCGAAAGGGGTGGAGGCAGGCCGGCAATGCGCCATAGCCTTGGAGACCTCGACAGCGGAAACAGGCCCAAGCACATCCAACCGAGGCAACGAAGGCGGACCAGCAACTGGGGATGGCGGGGCGGGGCCACTGCAACCAGAGTTGAAGCCGGCACGGATGGCCTCTATTTTAGTTCGAAAGAAGGCTGCAAACTGCTCACTACTGAAATCAGTAGGAGGAGGCCTGGCCAGACTAGGATTGGTGAGGTCCCGAACCACCCGGAAGAGCTCCGCCTGGCGGTTCGAGGCCTCAGCAATTCTCAGGGAGTTGAAAGATGTTCTGGCCTCCCTGATCGCATTGGTATAGCGACTAGTCTGGGAATCAACTGCAGCCTTACTTAACGCCGTCCGGCTTCTTCTCCAGCTGCGCTCTAGCCTCCTCCTCTCCTGCTTCATTGCCCTAAGCTCCCCCGTGAACCATGGGGAGGGCCGGGCTCGGCAACGGAGGAGGCGCTTGGGGGCGATCCGGTCTATGGTGTGGACAGCTGTTTCATACCATAGGTTAGCCACATCCTCGACCGGAGCGCCAGTCATACCATCAGGAAGGCCCCCGAAGAGCTCACCAAACCGTTGGGGGTCCATAAGCCTCCGGGGGCAGGCCAACACTGAGGGCCAGTGGTCCCCGCGGGGAGGGGCCGGGATCGACAGGGAGAATGAAAGCAGGTGGTGGTCTGTCCATGACACAGGGAGGGAGGCAATGCCCCCCACCTCCAGACACGAATCCCCCGACCTGGAGGTAAACACCAGATCCAGGGTGTGACCGGACCTGTGGGTGGGGCATAAAACATGCTGGGACAGACCCATGGAAGCCATGGATTCCATGAACTCCAGAGCTACACCGGAGAGTCCACCCCCCGCATGCACGTTGAAGTCACCCGCAACCAGTAGGCGCGGGGACCCCAACAGGGCAGCGGCAATGAACTCCGTGAGCTCTGGGAGGGATTGTGCAGGGTTGCGGGGAGCTCGGTAGCCCAGCACAATGCCAAATCTGTCCCGCTGTCCCACCAGCAGGTGAAGGACTTCTAACCCCTGGCTGACCAATGTCGAGGCCCTGCTAACGTGAAGAGAGTCCCTGTACACGATTGCGGCCCCTCCCCCTTTGACCCCCAACCTTCCCACTCCCTCTACCAGATACCCAGGCGGACACAGCAGGAGAGAGAAGCCCCCCTCCGTGCCCACCCAGGTCTGTTGAGTGCCAGGTCGGGCTTCTCATCCGCAATGATATCATGGATGATAGGGATCTTATTGTTACCGACCTGGCATTCATCAGGATACAGGCAAGGTTGGGGGCACTTGGATACATGTGCCGAGGGGTCAGAACGGGGACAGGCACAAGTTGTCTGACCCGAGTTCTTCTCGTCTGACAAACCCAACGATTTACAAGCGTTACCGCCCACGGCCCATCACCATCGGTATATGAGTCCCTGCAATCATGGCGGGAGGAAGGAGAAAAGAAAAGGGGAGGGAAAAAAACCTTAACAAAGCAACTCAAAACAGGCAAACTACAAAATAAGAATACAATAAATCAACATAATAGGAATAAACAACTGCCAGAGGAGGGTTAGCACACCTGGGAGATAACACAGGTGGTCCTGAGCTAAGCCAATTAGCGTCAAGGGCACATCAATTGGCTTTAGCCTGGCAAAAACTAATCAGTTTCACGCCAATGAAACACACACAAAAAAGCAACAACAAAGTAAATAAAATAAAATAAAGCAATAACAGTGACAATAAATAAAGTAAAAAAACACTAATAAAAAAATAAATAAAAGAGCCATCGCCAGGGCACAGATGGAAAAGACCGGGAGATGAGGGGAGGGGGAGAACAGGGCAATGGAAGGCAAGGGAGAAAAACCCCTGGGGGCGAAAAGTTGGGGGTGAGGCATGTTAAAGGTGGAATAGGGAAGGGGAGGCAAACGAGAGATGGAAAACAGCAATATCAGACCCCCAACCCTATCCCCGAACGCGGGAGTCTCTGGAGCTGGAGACACAGAGAACGAGTCCCTGAGGCACGGTCTAGGTGGAAGAGTTGCCATACAGAGCCCGAGTGCGGAGGACAGGAAGGGAATGCCGGTAACCAAGGCCACTCGAGCCCCGGAGGCGAACAGTGGCCGCACCAGACACCGGTGGCCGACCTGCCACCCGAAGCCTGTGCCAACAGGGGAGACACTAGGGCAGCTGGAAAACTCTAAAAGAAGCCAGCAGCACGCTGGCGGCCGAACCGCCGCCCGAGCAGTCGAGCCACTGGAACGGCAGCGGCCAAGCCCGAGTCCCAAAGCCGGCCACCAGCCGAAACCGGCAGCCGGCCCGGCCAACAGATCGCCAACGGCCAAACCGCCGCCCGGGCTCCAGGGCCGGCCGCCAACCAAGGTCGGCGGCCGGCTCAGCCAGATCGAAATGGTCGGCAAGCGCAACAGGGGGGAAAGCCGCCGGCAGGGCGAACAAGCGGAGCGCCCGGCGCCATTCGAAGTCTGCGACTGCATCCCGCCCGACCAGACTGCAGAATGAAGAATCGTCCGCGGCCAGATGACAGGAACCCAGCGGACGGCAGGCAGTCATGGCTCCAACACTCAGCTGTCCCGGGAAGGAGCCAAGATGGCGGCTGTGAACTGCAAGTCCTCGGGTCCTCCAAGACAGCCAGGGAGAGCAAGGCACAACACGCTCCAGGACCCCCTCAGGGAACAGGCTGGAGGTCGAACATTGGGAGCCAGGGTCGGAAGATAGGAATATTCAGGTAGGTAGCACAGGAGGGGAGGGAACGCTCAGCGGGTTCGTTCCTCGGCGGATTCAAGGAGACCAGGTGTTAGCGTCTCGGAGTTTGCCGGGAGATGTACAGCCTCTTGCGTCGGACGCCTCAGGTCGCCCCGTAAGCCCCTTTAAAAATTACTGGGCAAGGCCTGCTCTGTTCACGAGGCAGTCACGAGGCAACCCTAGCCAACCAGCATATGTAACATATGTAACGTTTCCCTTGTAACCAATCACTGATTCTGTACATACTGTGGAATGTAAATGATATGTAATAAAACATGCCGAATGGCAAGGGGCGACTTCATCGCTCCGCTGGGCAGACAACTGGACTCAAGTCTACGTTCTTTCATCCGGATCCCCCACAAATCATATGGTGACAGGACTTGTAGAGTGCTTAGGGAATCTCTCTTCTGCTCTGCATTTAGACAAGGAGACACACCTTTTTTCCCTCCCACGTCATCTAGAATTGCAGCTGAACTCAGAGGAAACACAGAATCCTAAGGTGTGGGTGGTGAAGGAGCTCATACCCCTTAGCAACCAGAAAGTCCACAGGCTTCAGCCTTCTGGCCTCAAGTTTTGCTATTTCACTGCATGTAGCCATCCTGCCTTGATTGCAGTATTCCAGTATCCGGCAAATGTTAGTGTGTTGGACCACTACCACAGTTTAGATTCGAAATGCCTTTTCCTTAAAGACAAATCGCCTCAAAAATCACTGTCCACTTTTTCAAATCACTTTTTCTGAAGAGTCCCCTTGGCCATGCCCACTGGGGTGGTGTTTTTTAAAATCAGTTCCTGCACCCCCTTTTAAAGCAATTTGGTTGTATTTGTGGACATACTACACCACCTTTTTTTGGTTACCCCATTTCTGCTGTTTCCCTGTTGTAGTTTAAAGCGGTTCAGCCAAGTGCGAACGGGGAAGCCGATTGCTAAGCAACCGCGAAGTGAGGACTGCCAAACCACTGTAGCGACTGTGTGACCACAGGAGGAGATACGGCAATGCAAAATAAAAAGCGGCTCCTCAAGAAAGTGAGGTAGCAGCCTTGGACTTTGACTCCCAGACTCCTGCTTTCTCATGCAGAAGAGTCACCTTTCCACACTCTGGTTGGGCATAGAAGTTGTTACTTATTTGTAAAACCATTTATCCTGCATCCAATTTAATTCACAGCAGGCACATCTCTGATCTTTTCCTCTTCAGAGTAAAATATAAGCCCTCTACATCACTGTCCCAGTGGTGAATTCCAGTATTCAGTGGTGGGTGCACTTCAGGGGAAATATGCAAGGTTCATAATGAAGCCAAAGGAGAAAGAAAGAAAGAAAGAAAGAAAGAAAGAAAGAAAGAAAGAAAGAAAGAAAGAAAGAAAGAAAGAAAGAAAGAAAGAAAGAAAGACAGGGGAAGGGAAGGGAAGGGAAGGGAAGAGGGCAAATGGACCTAAATTTAGATGCAAAGAGGGCAAGTCATTACACCCAGAAGTGCCTAGAGAATGCTTTCCATCATAGTCTACCTTTACAATCATTTCTCTGAAGTGGCACCAAGTGATTGATCATATATGAGTGGGTGAATTACTTAACCAAAGCAGTGCTTAGTACCATGCCTTGCTTTAGTGAAGCAAGATTAATTCTATAATAATGCTTCCATGTCCTTGATGTTATGGTCTCTATAATTGAAACTCAGCAGGATCAGAACAAAAGTCTATTTAGGGGTGGGATGTGGTACCACTTGAAAAATCTGAGTAGTTACAGTATTTTTCTATGTATAAAGACTATGTTTTTTGTCTAAAGCTATTAGACTAAAAATTGAAGCAAAACAAGTTGAGGAGCCGTGTAGCCATCACAGAAACCAAATACAATAGTGGAACCAGTAATACCTTTAGGCTATTAGAAAATTAACAAAAACGTGGCTAATATTTCAAGGGCAAACCCCCTTCCTCAGAGCAGTACCAATAGGTTATAACATTGCCAGGATAGAGAAATTTGTGATTGCAAAACTAATTTTGGGTTGGAAAAATGGATGTTGCCTTATACATGGGGGTGTCTTATAGACAGGAAAATACGGTAAGACCTGGATTTCAAAGTGAATATTAGAAAAAAATGTCTATGCTATTAGAGCAGTACAGGAATTGAACCAATGACCTTAGGAATTGGTTAGGACTCCAATGCTGTAGGCATTTCAGAGAAAAGTAGACAATAAACATGGACACCTTACGAAAAATAACACAGTTTTTCTCATTTCGTAAGCCTTTGAAACGTTATACAATGAAAACAGCATTTCGTTACAAAATGAAATGAAACAAAATGCTTCTTTTTCCCTTTGAAAATGAAACATTTTGTTACTCTGTAAAATGGCTCCCTTCTAAAAAGCTACCCAACAAGTTTGGTCCATTTAGGACCCCGGGGAGCCATTTTGTAGAGCAGTGAATCATTTTGTTATTGTTTTGTTTCATTGCATTTTTTTTACAAAAATTAATTTCAAAAGAAAACACTTTTTTTACAAATATTAATTTCAAAAGAAATAAAATGGAATGGGACAGAACTCTATTTTTCCATTTCGTGCCCATCCCTAGTAGGCAACCATCTGTCAGATATCCTTTGATTTTGATTCCTGCACTGAGCAAGGGGGTTGGATTCAAGCCTGTGCACACAAACAGGGTGCACATTAGTGAAATCAATGTACAAAAAATACAGTGAACAGAAGTAACAGTGGGATGAATTATTTTCCCGGGGTTATCGTTATGAGCTAAACCTCTGTTATTAATGTGTTCCACAATTGCTTGAATTTCTTCTCTGCAGAATATTAATCACCCATTAATCATCCACTTACTGTATAATGGCAAATGAAATCATTTAAGCCTCTATCTGCTGATAGTTTTAATAGGTTTTTAAGTAACAACTCTCTGCCCATTCTCTTCCACCTAGATGACAACACTTCAGAGAGTGGGGGTGAAATATCTCCAAGAATGGCTGCTCCGGCCGGCCTCGTGCCGAGCAGGGGCACCTTTGCCGGCCGGTTGAGGGAGGCGGCTATCGGCTCCGCTACTAGCGTAGCCTACGGTAGGGGAGCGCGCCCTATATAAGTCCTTGGCGCGCTCCCCTCAGTCTGCCTCCGCAATCGCCGGTTTCCCCGCCCTCCCGCCACTGTTTACGATGTGCTGGTGATGCTTTGCTGGTCGCTTCGGGGCCGGATGGGAATTTTTGACCACTTCTCTGATTGGCCTTGAGCAGTGGTGTTTTTTCGCCCATCCCACCATTCACATATTGGCGGTGGGTGTTTTATGTAATAACCACGGTCACAACTGGCGGTTAGCGCATAAAAGGTTAACCATTTAGGTCCTGAATCTAATTTCATCTTCACGTCTTCAGCAGCCTTCCATTAATAACCCAATAGGATTTAGTTAGAGAGCAAATAATAATAATAACCCAAAACCCTAGGAGGGCTGCCAACCTTTAATCAAGCGTTGATGCCAAAAGATCTCGTTGGCATCCTCACTGCGGCAGTTCAATGGTCCGCAGGAAATTGGTGGAGTAGCGGGACCTAATCAATTTGTTGTTACCATCTTGATGATGCGCTACGGCTCAGGCCCTCCTAAAGTTATTGTTCATTGATAAGTAATTGAAAATTCGTTACTGTACTTAATAAAGTTGTGGCCCTTATTCAACCCAAGCGGAATGTGTGTCGCCTCTTTCTTTCAACCTGGCTCGGCAAAGGCTGCAGCAATGACTCTTTCCAGCCTAGGAGATTTATGAAGTTTATTTAAGACCATACCTTTCTATAATAAAACAGGCTGTACAGTACATTTATTTATTTTTTTCTCATTTCATTTGCCAAGCGAACACCCCTGCAATGGCCCTGCCTTCTGCTCCCAGCGATAGAAATATTGCCTTGTTCAACTGCAAGCAAACAATACATTTAATTGCTTCCCAAGTGCCAAAGGAAACAGGAGACCTGTAAGGAGCAGCATTCACAGATCACAAAACAAGCCTCCTGCATGGAGAAATCCCAGTTCTTCACGTAATACGGTGTAGGATTATGGAAGCCGTCTGGCGGTCTCACCTTGAAGATCCACTTGGAATGGATACACTGTAATCCTGGGCAAATTGACCTGGATTAGCATAATTCACATAGCAGGCCTTTTAGAAAGAGTGAAACAGAATTTAAAGCATGGTGGAGAAATTGGAGATTGGAAAGCAAAGCTTGTTAAAGTTCTGTGGCAAGTCTTGTGGATCTCTGAAAGTGCCTTGTGGCGCCTTAAATATTCTTAAGGTTTATTTGTCATACTTTTTTTGTGGATTGTGGCCACTTCTCAGATATAATCGTCGATGACAAGAGATCCTCAGATTCCTCTCTAGAATCTTTTGATTTGTTGTGCCAGTCACCTTTTACATTCCCTTTATGCTTCCTACACCACTACAGCAGTGGTGTAGAAATGATTACACATGGACACATTATCGGGTTCAGCCAAGCCAGGCCTCAATCAGCTGCTGCTCTCCCTGCAAGCATGAGGCAAGGCTCTTTTTATTAGTTACAATGGCAGAGCATCAGAGGGTGGAGCGAGGGTCTACCTGTCAGGATGGTGTAGGATGGTGAATTCCTCGGAAAGCTTATCTCAGAGTGACAGTGTCTTTGGGCTGGTGATGTAGCCAGCTTGGTTCCCCCTTACAAATAATCTCTGTCTGATCTGGGGGAAGAGATCAGCCCAAGCTTGGCTTCCTGAGCATGAGGCCCATAGAATTCATTTCCTCTCCCATCTGGGGCCTCCCTGCGTAGATGGAGAGGGGTAATGATGCCCAACGGCCTCACCCATAAAGCCAGCTGGGGTGCTTTAATCTCTATACAGTGGGTCAGTGCCCTGCCCTTGCTGAATGTTGCCCAATGGTAGGGCCTGCTTCGTTTCTTTTATGTAACTTTGGACAACAGTGGGAGCCAAAATGGCCTTTATCTCGGTCCCAACACCTTCAGAGGCATGATTGGTGGGGACACGGGAGGAAGCCTTCACTGCTGCTGCTCCCACACTTTGGAACTCCCTCCCACAGCAGGCCATCTTTGCTGTCCTTCCAACAAGCACCTCACTTCTGTGCACCTCACTTTTAAAAGGATGTTGACAACCTCGAGCGGGTGCAGAGGAGGGTGACCAGGATGGTTGAGGGTCTGGAGGAAATGTCTTATGAGGAACGGCTTAGGGAACTGGGAATGTTTAGCCTTTCAAAAAGAAGGCTGAGGGGGGATATGATAGGTATGTTTAAATATTTGAAAGGATGTCATATTGAAGAGGGAACAGGTTTGTTTTCCATGGCTTCAGAGACTAGGACTCGGGGCAATGGTTTCAAACTACAGGAAAAGTGATTCCATTTGAATATTAGGAAGAACTTCATGACAGTTAGAGCTGTTCGGCAGTGGAATATGCTGCCACGGAGGGTGGTGGAGTCTCCTTCTTTGGAAGTTTTTAAGCAGAGGCTGGATGGACATCTGTTGAATATATTGTGATGGGGTTCCTGTATGGCAGAGGGTTGGACTAGATGGCCCTTGAGGTCTCTTCCAACTCTATGATTCTATGATTCTAAGCAGGCAAAGACCTTTCTCTTCAGGCAAGCTTTCCTTCAGTGAATGGCAGCCTGAGAGGCATTTTAATTAAATGGACTGCTGTGCTCCGATGTTCTAAATGTATTTTTAGTATTGCTTTTATTGACCATTTTTAACATGATACTTGTTTGATTCTTTTTATTTTTATACTCACTGTTTTTGGCTTTTAAATGTTGTCTTTTAATTGTTGTAAGCCGCCTTGAGTCCTTTTAAGGAGAAAGGCAGGGTAAAAATATTTTAAATAAATAAATAAAGATGGAGGCTAGCAGCCAGTTCTGCTAAAGTGCCTTATATTTTGTCTTTCTACCTTTGTCTTTTGTTTGCCTTTTGCTTTTTGAGCTGGTCTTTCTTCTTAGAAAAGCAGTGTGTTCTGAGAACATGTTGCCTCCCCCCCCCCATGAGACGAGGGGAAATGCTTCAAATTTTTATTTAATTTTGTCTCTCTTAACTGATGGACATAAAAGGCAGTCCTCATGTCTTTGCTCTCCCTGTGCATACACAATACATCTTTCTTTAATTATATACTCTGCCTTTTCTTGATTACTATAAACAACAGAAGGCATTCTGGAGTTGGAGAGTTTGTAGAATCAGTTCTTGAGAGAAATTTCTGTCTTTAATATTATAATTGGATTGGCTGGAGATAAATCAACTGTCAATGGATTCAAACAATCAAACATTGATGCTATCTGTTCACGACACATGCATTTCAGTCCCAGTGGCCCATGTTCCTCAGCCATTACTTTTCCCTATTGAGATATTGTCTTGTTTCCCTGTTGTGCAGAAGAGTACATGCAACCATGAAGGACAAACATGGTGTCCCGAGTCTGCAAACAGTACACTTCTATGAAAGGAAATCACTCCTCCTCTTTTCAAAACAAGGCCACGGTGGATTTGGGTAATGCGAACATGAAACAGTAATCTGCGGCTGGCTTTTGGAGCGGTGACTGTGTTGTAAAATCCACACCCAAGAAAAGCCATTTCAAATGAATGGAGTCATTTGGGTCTTAAAAGTCAGTAGTAGCAGTTGGCGTGCATGACTGATCAAAGGTATAGGGCTTATTTATTAATCTCAAGAAGGTGGTGCAGACACTACAAGAAAGCAGGAGGAGATGAAGTCCAGAATCTATGACCTTAAGATTTAAAGCAAAAAGCAAAGTGTTCTGCTAATCTGCTTATATACCACCCCATACCACTTGAAGTAGTCTCTGGGCAGTTTAGAGTTTAATTATGCAGGCTACACATTGCACTGCCCCCCCAGCAAGCTGGGTACTCAATTTACTGACCTCTGAAGGATAGAAGGCTGAGTCAACCATGAGCTGGCTACCTGGCTACCCCAGGTCATGAGCACAGTTTTACTTGCAGTGCAGGCGTTTAACCACTGAGCCATGAGTCCACTGATGGTGGACCTTTAGAAATCAAGCATCCAAACTGCAATTCAAAACTCACGTATTTTTCACAAAGTGCCAATACGGCAATTTAGCCTGAGTACAGTGGTACCCCGGGTTACAAATGCTTCAGTTGCTACCCTATGGAAAAGTGAGGATCAAAGAGCAGGCTTTTGAATTTCCTGCTGGAGAGTAAACTGGGGCTGAGAATGAGCCCACTAGATGCTGCCTCCAGTTCGTCCGTCCCTCTGCACAGAGCACAGTGGCGTGCTCTGAGCAGAGGGGGAAGTGCCGTGGCTGTGAGGGCTCCACGCAAAGGGCTCCACGTGCCATCATTGGCACCTGTGCCATAGATTCACCAACACTGATCCAGTCTATCACGACAGAGCATAAGATCCCACTACACTGAACAAACAGGAGTTTCCTGCAGGAGTGATGTTTCTAATATTTTAACATTTGTATTGTAGTTTACCTGTTTTATTGTGCATTTAAGTGGTTTTGTATGCATTTTGATATGGGCGAAAATGGCTAATCGATAAACTAATCTTGAAACTTGAAACTATCAGAATACCATATGTTCAGAAATGGGAATGGGCATGAAATGAAATATTAGCTTTTCGTTTCGGTTCCATCCCCATTTCATTTTGTTGTTTCATTACTAATGAAATTTTAGAGTAGTTTTGTTAGCAACGAAATGAAACAGAAATGAATGGCTATGCTCCCTGGGTTCGAAAGGTGCCACCTTCTTTTTCTAAAAACACTCCCTCACATTGTAAAAGGTGCTTATTTTGTCATGCCATGTGGTTCTCCCTCACCTCTGCATTTTGCCTTTAGCGTGTGCCATTTTGCAGTATCCTAAACATGACCTTAAATTCGCAGGTTGGATGGCACTCAGGTGGGTCTCTCTCAGAAAACTCCATGGCAGAGGCAGAACCAGATTAATCGCAGGGCATCTGCATTTCTCTTAAAACCTAGCATGGCCCTCAGAGGCTCACTCAGGTCTACTTGCTGCACATTTTGTACTGAACAGGTGGCAGCCCTCAATGAAGCCTTGAGATTTTAATGAGGCCATGTATTAAATATGCAATGATATTTTTTTCCTGCATCACATCCAGGGCACCTCTGCTTCGTCTGAGCACAGAGATGTTTCACACCACCCCTCTGCCAGAAAACCTGTCTACAATGTCCTTGAGGGGAGTTGAATGCCTCGACACTGGCTTCTTAACTTGTTTTGCTAAGGCAGCTTCAATAGATTAAATATGCTGGAACCAAAAACCTTTACTATCACTTGAGGGACTCTGCAAAGTAACTCCCTTTAAGTCCCTGAACTTAATTACAAAGAAATGGAGTAATTGGAGAGACACGCTCATAATGTGAGACTCAAAGAATGCATATGAACATAAGAGGAATAATTTGCTCACTCTTTTGACAATAACCTCGAGCATACAAGGATTATTAAAGAACTTTTATCAAGCGACTCAGAATTTTTTTAAGGAATTAGTTACAAATAACTGTATCATTGTGACGCATTCCATTCCCAATAATCCAGCTGTCCCTCCTGCTGTTTTACCGAGCACTGGCTGATCTAACTTCCGCCTATAGTGCCCCTGATTTTAGAATAAAATAAGAACAGAATAGAATAACACTTTTCATTGCAACTAATGCAGCAACTACACTAAAAGTGCTATCCAGCCAGTGCATTGTTCACTGTAATATCAAACTCTAAAACATGAAAATAAGAACATGTAAAAACATAAGAAGAGCCATGCTGAATCAGGCCAAAGGCCCATCTAGTCCAGCTTCCTGTATCTCACCGTGGCCCCACCAGATGCTTTTGGAAACGCATGAGACTAGATCTCTGTCTCCTGATACCACTCCCCTGCATCTGGCCCTTGAAGGACCCCAGTTTTAACCCTGGAGATTACACATCTCCATCATGGTTTGTAACCTGTGATGGACTTTTCCTCCCGGAATCTGTCCAATACCCTTTTGAAGGCATCCGGGTCGGATGCAATCACCACATCCTGTGGGAGGGAGTTCCACAGGCTAACAACACGCTGGGTAAAAAAATACAATTACAGTAGATTTCATCCTCTCATACATCCAGCGTATGATATAAGTATAAATTAAAATTTAACTGAATTTAAGTATGGTTATTACAGTTGGATTTTAAAAAAATCTGTTTGTCTTGGTACTGTCTGCCTGATGGCACCAGTTCAACAAAGAAAGTACAGGCCGCGGGACCTGTATTTTCCTCCAAGGAAGGGAGAAATCACCCGACAATTTTCTGTGCCATATTGATCGCCTTCTGGAGCGATTTCCTCTGAGCTGCCGTACAGCCTGCGTACCACGTATGCATATAGCACAACAACATGCTTTCCATTGAGCATCGATCAAAAGGCACCAGCCATCTCTGAGTGATGTTATTCTTCCTAAGTACTCTCAGAAAGTACAGTCTCGGTTGAACCTTTTTCAGCAGCTCAGAGGCGTTTACACTCCAAGTCATGTCCTCGTCTTATTTTGGCTCCTGCACCTTAATGGAGTGGATATGATGCAAAGCAGTAGGTAAAGAGGGCTGGATTTCTGACCCATCTCATCTGGGGATACAGCTGCCTGATAGCTGGCTGGTGGCAACAATGAGTTGGAAGGAACTCCCTCAAAAAAAAAAAAAATGAGGTAGCCGCATGGCACTGGGCACTTGTACCAGTGGGGAGAAGATGGCAGTTGGCAGCAGAAGAAAGACCAAAACACCAGAGCAGGATTTCTGCTCAAGTCAATATATAGCATGTGTCCTGTCTTCAAGGGAATTGTGGAAGGGCACTAAAGTATATAAAGTTCAGTGGTTTAGGTAGGTTGGGAGTTGTGCCTCTTTGGAAAACAGCCTCTGTGCCTCCTAGGAAAACAGCCAGCCTGGGTGGTCTTGGGCAAGCTGCAGAGTCCCAGGGCACCCCCCCCCCCGAACTAAGGAAGGGGAAACTACTTCTGAGTCTTCTCTACTGGGGGACTGAAAAGGGTCAGCGTAAATCAGCATTGATGGCACATGATGATGATGATGATGATGATGATGATGATGATGATGATGATGATGATGATGATGATGAAGAAGAAGAAGAAGAAGAAGAAGAAGAAGAAGAAGAAGAAGATGATGATGATGATGATGATGATGATGATGATGATGATGATGATGATATCAGGCACATATAAATTCCACATGTCCGCAAGGCACACAGACACACTCCTGGACTTCAGAAAACTGGATTCTGTAGTTTGGCTGACTCTGTTGAGTCATCTGCTCTGCACTTGTTGTTGTTGTTGTTGTTGTTGTTGTTGTTGTTGTTGTTGTTGTTGTTGCTGCTGCTGCTGCTGCTGCTGCTGCTGCTGCTGCTGTTCCCAGAACAAGGTATGACAATCACCCAAAATCTGTGCTCATCTGACATCATGTGTGGTTTTACTGCTATTCCGTTGTTTTAAAAGCCCTCTGAATGTGAGATATTGTGGGGACCAGGGAACTTCTAGGGCCAGAGGCAGGGGAGTGGTATCAGGAGACAGAGATCTAGTCTCGTGCGCTCCCAGATGCATCTGGTGGGGCCACTGTGAGATACAGGAAGCTAGAATAGATGGGCCGTTGGCCTGATCCAGCATGGCTCTTCTTATGTTCTTGTGTTCTTATTGTGCTTGAATCAAAATGCCAGAAAATGCTCTCCTATCCCTGCATTGCTAGCAGGAAAAAGTAGATGCCACACTTTACATCACAAAGGGCAGATTGAACATTGACAACACCAATGGCAGAAAGTCAAGATGGTCTACCGGATATCTCACAAAATACCAGAACTAGGGGACATACACTCAAATTGAGGGCTGGGAGAGAAAGAACAGACAAAAGAAAATATTTTTCACCCAGCGCGTTGTTAGTCTATGGAACTCCCTGCCACAGGATGTGGTGATGGCATCTGGCCTGGATGCCTTCAAAAGGGGATTGGACAGATTCCTGGAGGAAAAGTCCATCACAGGTTACAAACCATGATGGAGATGTGTAATCTGCAGGCTTAAAGCCAGGGTACTTCAAGGGCCAGATGTAGGGGAGTGGTATTAGGAGACAGATATCTAGTCTCATGCGCTCCCAAACGCATCTGGTGGGGCCACGGTGAGATACAGGAAGCTGGACTAGATGGGCCTTTGGCCTGATCCAGCATGGCTCTTCTTATGTTCTTATGTTCTTATACCCTTTTGTCTGAAACCAAGCAAAGGGTCTATCCCAGAAGCTGATTCCTCCTCACCCCCAACACCAATTAACATTTTTTTCACTCAAGCACAAAGCAATTTATTTCAACAAGGTCTTTGCTTAGAAAATGTGGATGATCATGGAGTGCTGTAATGAACCCTCTGCTTTGGGGGAAATTGTCAGAGGGCTTATTCATCCTGATAATCAGTCACATTATGTCAACTGGCCCTACGACTAGAGATGGGCACGACCAGAAAAAATTTTTTTCCGAGTTGTCGTTTGTCGGGACGGGTCCATTTCGGGTCGTTTCCGTTTTTCGTGAATTTTTTAAAAATTTGTCGTTTTTCATCTTGTCGTTTGTCGTTTTTGTCGTTACCACCGCGATTTCGCGTGATTTGACATCCCAGTGAGTGGCATCCTGCAATCAGGGCAGGCGCTAGGTGTTTTTGCACCCTAGGCGGCGGGCGGGGTGCAGGGGCGGGGAGGTGTGGTGGGCGGCGGTGGCGGGGGGGCATGGGCGGGCGGCGACAGCGGCAGGAGGGAGGGGCAGGTGCGTGGGCGGCAGCTGCGGGTCCCGCAATGACCCAGAGCAGGCGGAAAACACTTTAAACTGGGTGATGGACTTCCTGCACAAGACTGCATGCATCCTCCTCACAATAAAACTGCAGGAGAATAAAAAAGAATAAACTGTGTTGCTATTCCCCGCAGCAGACAGGGAATGAAAGGAGTTATTTCCTAAAAATTCAATTGAATCAATTCCCTCCCTGCCTGCCTAACTGAAAAATCTAAAGGCTCCGCGAAATCGAAACTAGCACAGCAGCCAGCTACACACAGCCCACCTCCACCCTCATCCAAGCCCGGACTGCGACTGTTTTGGGAGTGCTTCACCTTTTTATGCCCTCTGGCACATCCAGAAGTGTCAGTCAAAACCTGGCCATGCGATTGGTAGAATGGGTCCAAAAATTTGCATGGTCCCATCCCATGGCCAGCCCATCATTGCGCAGGTGTAAAAAAATAAAAATAAAAATAAAATAAAATAAAATAAATGGAGACGTTTTATTGCTAGAAAAACCCACTGCTGCTACTGTAAAAATTCAAGCATTTAAAATAGCTAATTTTCGCATGTTTCTGTGGTGCTTTGGTGGGTTTTTGTACCACGATTTCAAAAAAAAATATTGCGGTCGCCATTTTGGATCCCCACGCACCGCATGGCAAATGGAGACGATGAGACTGATGCCCCCCAGCCTGGTAACAGGTCCAGTAGCCCAGGACAGGAGAGGGGGAGGCCGCCCCCCCCCAGAAACCACCCCTCTGGTAGGTGCCCTCAGACAGGCATATTTTCGCCTGCTTTTTTGGCCGGGAATTGGGATTTTTTTTTATTTTTAAAACTTTTTTTCTGTGCCGCTTGGCATCGCGCGATCGCCGTGCGATGCTATGAACGACAATGATAAATCAGACCCAATTTATCGTTTATCGGTTCGAATTCGAGTTCTGATGGCTTAATTGTTGTTTCCGTTTCCGTTGCGTAACAGAAACGAGGAACGGAAACGGAAACGAGAATTTTGCCAAGTCATGCCCATGTCTACCTATGACTGATTGCAGGCATGTGTGGTGACAGGTGGCTTTGACAACCAATGTTTCAACCTACGCAATCTGAATTCTATCAATTTTTTTAAAAAAAAGAAAGCAGGGCCAACAATGATTTTTGGCAATAAGAATTTCTACCAACTGCTTTTAATATGAAGATATTTGGGGGTGCCTGAATAGTTTTAACTTTTTTTAAAAAAATCACAATTTGAAAACTCTTAGCCCAGATGTCCGCAAAATTGGCAGAGTAAGAGGAGTCTGTATTGTGAGTACAATTATAATTCATAAGAACATAAGAACGTAAGAAGAGCCCTGCTGGATCAGGCCAAAGGCCCATCTAGTCCAGCTTCCTGTATCTCACCGTGGCCCCACCAGATGCGTCTGGGAGCGCATGAGACTAGATCTCTGTCTCCTGATACCACTCCCCTGCATCTGACCCTTGAAGTACCCCAGTTTTAAGCCCAGATATTACACATCCCCCTCATGGTTTGTAACCTGTGATGGACATTTCCTCCCGGAATCTGTCCAATTCCCTTTTGAAGGCATCCAGGCCAGATGCCATCACCACCTCCTGTGGCAGGGAGTTCCCACAGACTAACAACGTGCTGGGTGAAAAAATATTTTCTTTTGTCTGTCCCCTAGTTCTGGTATTTTGTGTGTGAGAGAAGAGCTTCCCTCTATCCACTTTGCTCATGCCCTGCATTATTTTGTATGTCTCAATCATATTCCCCCCTCATTTGTTCGAAGTGCCCCCCCTTTTTTTTTACTATTGCCTTACACAATGAATGTTGATTTGCTTGGCCACACACAATTTCAGGAGCACAACTCGTATGCCTCCCTAATCTTGCCTGGAGATTTCTGAAAGCTGTCTTACAAAAGCACAACTCTGCACACCTGTAATCTGGACTAATTCACCAGCAAAGCTTTGAAACAGGAGGCAAAAGACAGAACAGAAATTGTACCGTGCTTTCAGCTAGTTATTTTCTGGCATTGGCCCACAATCAAAACATTACTTGCTCTGACATTTCCAACGGTCTGCAATTTTTAGCATGAAGCGGCCATCTTGGACGTTACAGTTGCTTCAAAAATGGTTTTGTTATTTCCTTTTTGTCTCCTAAAATGGCAATGGAAGTGCATTAGGAAGGATTGCTCAAAAATGGACGCAAATTATCCCTTAAGCTTTCTTGGGCGGCCTAACAGCCTCCAAAACTGTTGTAATAGCAATAATCTTAGAACTGCAGAGCAGGAGAGGATACAATGGATCCTCAAGTCCTGCCCTGTCAAACAGACTCAGCGGGGAATCGAACTGTCAACCTCTGGTCCCACAGTGAGATACCTAAACCACTAAGGTGTGTTGCATTACACCTTCTATGAACCCCAGCCCGCAGGACCATTGGGGAACAGCAGTAGTTCAACACATCCAGAGGGAACCAAATTTGGGAAACCTACTGTATAGATTCTCAGTAGTCTATTTAGGGAAGGCACAAAATCTATTGCACCATTTCACAAAAGTTATAATTTATGGAGATGTCACAGCTTATGACAATTCACTGCTCAAGGTTACAACTTCTGCATAACAGCACAATAAGATTTGGGCCTTTGGTGAATATTTTAAAAATCATTTATTTTCAATTTCATTCAATTTCATTTATCACAACAAAAATAACAAAAAGCTTTGGGGCACTTTTAAGACTAAGAAGGTAAGCATAAGCTTTCACAAACAACCCCACACTGGTTTAGATGCCATTTGAAGAAGTAAGGATTAGTCGAAGAAAGCTTACACCCAATACAGCTGGCTAGTCTCAAAAACTCAATAGGGCTTTTGTTATTCTTCTGAAAAATGTATCTGGAATATATATTCCACTTATCCAATTATTTCCCCCATTAGAAGAATTCCTAATTAATAAACTGTTTATTCCATCGTAGTCCCTTCCTATGGTTGATCAGCCTCCTTATCCATTCATTGTCAAATATGAATTCTCTCACCTTCAATTCTGAGACATTTTTAAGCCGTCATCATCTGGCTTCAAGAGCGCTTTTCAGGAAATTAGTCCCATGGAGTTCATTCAAATGTCTCTTTGTTGGTCGCTCCTTCGTTTTGCCAGACTTCCAATAACAATTGATTGCAAAATAAATGTTGCAATCAGTCAAGTCAATCATGCCATTGAGCCGGAAATTCACATCAAAGCAAAGGCCTAAGAATAGATTTGTGAGGAGAAGAGGGCTGTTGGGGGTAAAAAGAAAGCATTTTGGAAGGAGGTGGGTGGTCATGTTTGAAAAATATAAGTAATCAAAATATTGAGCTTTGGGGGGGCTTTGTCTATGTTTGTTATCTATCTATATGGATCCTAAGGGAAAAATCTGCACAAGTGATTTATGTCCTAGCAGTAAAAAGGCAAATTTCCCCGCATATGCGTGCTAGTCATGTCCGACTCTAGGGGCAGTGCTCATCTCTGTATTCAAGCCGAAGAGCCAGTGTTGTGCAAGTCCATGGCCACATGGCCGGCATGGCTGCAAGGAAACACTGTTTTACCTTCCCGCTTTTAACGGCGGTACCTATTTATCTACTTGCATTGACATGCTTTCGAACTGCTAGGTTGGCAGGATCTGGGGTTATCAGCAGGAGCTCGCTCCGCTGCGTGGCACCCGGGATTCGAACCACCAAGCTGCCAAATTTGCAGCCAACAGTTTTTGGAGCCTTAGTCCACTGAGCCACCATGTCCCATTACTGCATAGCAGTGGGTGGCAAGAAATAGCAGTGCAGAGAAGGCTGAATTGACTTGAAATAATATGGCAGATAGCACTGGCAGGGAAAAAATAAGACATCCTCTTGGACCGTAAAAAGGGATAGTCAAGTCAGCCACTTTCTTTGCAAGATGGAACCCCTTCAACACACTGTTGCAGGGAATAAGAACATAAGAACATAAGAAGAGCCATGCTGGATCAGGCCAAAGGCCCATCTAGTCCAGCTTCCTGTATCTCACAGTGGCCCCTACCAAATGCGCCTGGGAGCGCATGAGACTAGATATCTGTCTCCTGATACCACTCCCCTGCCTCTGGCCCTTGAAGTAGCCTGGTTTTAAGCCTGGATATTACACATCTCCATCATGGTTTGTATCCTGTGATGGACTTTTCCTCCAGGAATCTGTCCAATCCCCTTTTGAAGGCATCCAGGCCAGATGCCATCACCACATCCTGTGGCAGGGGGTTCCACAGACTAACAATGTGCTGGGTGAAAAAATATTTTCTTTTGTCAGTTCTTACTCTCCCAGCCCTCAATTTGAGTGTATGTCCCCTAGTTCTGGTATTTTGTGAGAGGGAGAAGAGCATCCCTCTATCCACTTTACTCATGCCCTGCATTACTGTGTATGTCTCAATCATATCCCCCTCAGGCGCCTTTTGTTTTAGCCTTTCCTCATAAGGGAGGTGCCCTTTAACTTCTGGTTAAATGCCTCTCACTGTCTGCAGCATAAGTGCAGGGGGTCACAGAGCCGGATGAAACAGTGACCTACCAGTCCTGAATGCTTTTCAACATACAGTCCTCAACTAACTGCCAGCAGGCAATGGAGATGCGGAGAAAGATGTGGCATAGGTGCTTTGAATTCAGAGGCAGGGAAGGAGTGATTGGTGAGTACTGAATAGATCGACAGTCAGCACATTCCAGGGAGGTCCTTCCCAGCTAAACCTGCTAAAGACAGCATGTGAGGTTGCAAAACCTCCAAGACAGTCCATCTGTGGAGATTCTCAGTCATCCAAGTGAGGTTATTTGGAAGTTGAGTCATGGCAACTGGACTTCTTTTCTTGCGAGTTTGAAAAGTTTCACTGCTCATCCAAGCAGCTTCCTCAGTCTGAGGGGGTCTTTAAAAACCCAACAGAATCCAACCAGGTGATCAGGAAAACTCACAAACAGGATGGGAAGGCAAAGTAAACCATAGTCACTTTAGGCCCATTTGAATCAATGGAACTTAACAGAGGATATGACTCACCCACAAATCTCAGTTGATCCAATGGGCTTACTCAAGTGTAATTTACTATGCTAATCAACAGGATTTGAGCCTCTATTTTTGAATATTTGGAACCCCGTTTTTAAAAGAAGTATTTTGAATGGGGGAGGAAATACAAACAAGTACGATCTGGGAGGGGCCAGGCAGTGCCTCAATTGTGTGGCTATCTATTACAAGCCCATACCAAACATTACATTGCAATAATTCAAGCAGGTCTGAAATCCTGTTAGCACAAGAGCCCACTCAGAAGACTGCTGGTGTCATCAAGAGGGAAGGATTAAAGATGTCCTACTTCTGTGCAGTGGCCACATCACTCCCATGTAGAGATGGCCATGAAACAAACCTTTAATTCATTTTGTTATTCGCTATTCATTTTGTTAGCCAAGGAAACGAATAATGAACCAACCCATAAAAGAAAAATGAAACAAAATGAAACGGAACGGAAATTTCCATTTTGTTCACTTCATTTTTTGTTACCCCCCCCTCCTACCTTGCACCAGGCTGGAACTCCGGGGAAGCTAGCACCTGTAGAGGAGCCGGCCCCAAGCCAGTGCCTCAGAAAGCCCCTAGCTGGGGACTTTTTAAAATAAAATAAAAATAATAAAAAATAAAAAGTGCTGACCTGGCCCCTGGGGCCACATGGTCAGCACTCTAAAATCAATTAAAAAAAAACAAGCACTGACCCAGCCCCAGGGGCCACGTAGTTGGTGCTGGAAAAAATAAATTAAAAGATAAAAAATAAAACAAGTGCCAACCCGGCTCCAGGGGCTGTGTGGTCAGGGCTCTAAAAAAAAATTAAAATTAAAATTTTTATCTAGCACCTCGAAAATCCCCCAGCATCAGAGACTTTGAACATAAAAAAAATTAAACAAATTAAAAAATTTAAAACACTGGGCCTCAGAGGCAGCGGCCAGGCAGCCGCAGCTGGGGCCCTGGAGGTGGCGGCCTTCTGGGCTGCGGCCGCTGTTGTCGGGATCGCCGTGGCTACCGCGACCACCAATATCACCACTGCTGCCATCACCACAGTAAGGTAAGTCGGACTCAAACCACTTCAGCTCGGTTCGGGTTCATACAAATATTTTAAAAATATTCGTATGAACCCGAACTGAACCAAGGGTGGGCCCCAAACAGAACCAGCAGATCATCGGTCTTCTGTTTCGTGTCCACCCCTACTCCCATGTAATCTTTTTTATCACATGGAAGCTGTGGGGACAATGGGTTGGGAGGAGGAAGCTTTTATTAACCAAAAGCATTGCTGTAGGGATGATCAAGAGTATTTACCCATCCAGGATGTACTATACTTGATCCTAAGGAGGAATGGACAACTGGAGCCCTCAAGATATTACGGGGCTGCAGTCTTAGGCACCCTAGGTAGTAGTGCAGGCAACAACATCTGGAACACTATGTTCACCTAACAAAATAAAAAATATGACACTCACACAAAACCCTTAGAGCATTATAGAACGTTATAACAATGCTTAGTCATTCAAGTCTGAGGTGGTTCATCACAGCTAATATTTATCCCTGAAAGGTTTAAATACCAGTGTGAATCATGATAATCACATCAACGTTCAACTGGGTATCAAGATATATGTCATTTACTTGCTCCTGCCTGGTTCACCGGGAATGTCAAGGTGCAGTAATTCATCAGTCTGGTCTCTAAAATCAATATTATCATTCAAATAATCAGAGAATAACAGAGTTGGAAGGGGCCACTAAGGCAATCAAGTCCACACTAGGGATGGGCAGGAAATGAAAAATGAAATGCTGTTTCATCATTTCGTTACAAAATCAAACAAAATGAAATGAAACAAAAAGAGGAAGCAGCATTTTGTAATAGACGAAATGAAATGGTCATTTTTCCAATGCTTTCAGGTTCCTGCTGAGTTGTCAATGGCTGGAGCCCTTTAAACCTGGCCCAGTCGGTACCAGGGGGACCCTCTGACAGATGGTTCTCCAGTTATCTCTTGAATGCCTCCAGTATTGGAGTACTCTCCACCTCTTGAAGTCATTGGTTCTATTGTAGTACAACACTCCCTCGTTAAGTGCAGGAGTTAGGTGTCCGACCCACCCGTGATAAAGGAAAATCTGCGATACTTGGATGACTTTATCTGCAGGTTGGCCCAAAACTAGCTGGTCTGTGTAGGAACTCCTGCACTCACCCCAGGCCTGGTGATACCCAGAATAGGCCTCCAGCGGTCTTTTCAAGCTTGTAGAGGAACAGAAGTGGCTTCAGGTGAACCCGAAGGGATTTCCAGGGCCTGCTCTGGGCCTTGGAGCCTGTATGGGGCCCAAAAGCGGCTTCTGCTGGACCAGAAGTTACTTCCAGGCCATGCAGTGGGCCTGCACTGGGCCTCTTGAGCTTGTCCCGGGCTGAGCACCACCCACCTGTGCCTCCAGTCCTGGTAAATCTGCAATATACTGGGGCCGCAATATATGAAACATGATGTAGCAGGGGACTATTGTGCTGCTCTAACAGTCAAGAAGTTTTCTTTCCTGATAGTCAGCCTAAATCTGGCTTCGTGTAATTTGAGTCCATATTATGTGACCCATATTCTGGGATTATCGAGGACAGATCTTTCCCCTCCTCTGTGTGGCTACCTTTCAAGTATTCCCATCCTATTTGGGCTTCTCCTCATGTATAAACTCTACTTATAAGGGAAAGGGAAGGGGTGTACACAATAGCTGCATCTACCACAACGCTCTCTTCTTGTCACCCTTTGAAGACACAGAAAGTGGATGTCTGCACTTTGCTAAACCGCTTTTTGTTCTGATTTTGTCCATCATTTTCCCATCATCTGTTTCTATTTCGGATTTTTTTTTAGGGTAATGTCATGCCATTGTTCTTCCATTCTAAGTAATGTTGCTAATTTTCCGCTTTTCTGGCAGCAGGATAAGGCATGTGGAGGGCGAAACCCGGAAAACACCGGTGCATGGTGTCCACAGTTTCAGACAAATCGCTTCAAAAAGCGGTCTAGAAATCGGTTTTAAAAAACACCACCCATGGTGGCCATCGCAAGAAAAACCGACACAGCGGCCGAAAAGGGGCGTGGCCAAGGGGCTCCACAGAAAAAGCAATTGGAAATGCGGTAGGTGATTTTTACGGTGATTTGATTTTAAGCAAAAGGCGATTCAAAACCTAAGTGCAGTAGGGGAGTTTCCATCTACTGTCACATCATCACAATACTTATAGGATCACTGATTGGTTCAGAGTACTGTGTGAGGAGCATTAGGAAGTCAGGGTGGGCAGGTGGCTCCTTGACATGGAAAGAAATAGCGCAGCCACTGATAAGAAAAAGAACAGAAGAGATAATGTGTATCAGATAAAGGCACATTGTCAAAAGCAGATGGATGGCACACAAACAGTATTTGTCCTGCCCTCACCTCCCCAAGGTACTTCGGCTTGCAAATCGAGAAGAAAAAACATTTAGTTCTTTGCTTAAAGGCCTTCATTGCCCCAAGGACACTCCTCTTTCATGCAGAACGGCAGATAAGTAAGAAATATTTACCTCCTGCTTATTGGAATTGCTAACAGTAACATCACAAGTCTTTCAGCTCATTGATTTAGGACAGCCCGCTGAGATCACGAGTATCACACATTGTTTAACTGCCAAGCACATCCCTGAAGGCCTGCAGTCACTCTCAATCCTGTTTAAGTATTCTTTGTGACATACTTAATCTTGTTTTTCTTTGCCCCTTAAAGCTAAGAGAGTATCTGCTGTTTTCCCCGATAATATTTAATGTTCTTTTGAAAAACACTTTTGTATCAAGTTCATGGGGTACACCAGAGCTGGAAAACCTTCTCTGGATGAGGGACTCCATGGCCACAGTATTGATTCTTCTGTGGGCCATATTGTTTTGGAGACATGACCACACAATGTATATGGCCATGTCCCTGATATCCTGGAGTTAATCAGTTTCCTTGTCCATGAGATGTACCTAGTGTCACCTGCAGGACTACCACATGCCTTTGCACATGGAGAAGAAGGTAGAGGTGGAGAACCTCTCCATGATTATGGCTGAGAAGAAGGTATCAGAGATAACAGCAGGGATTCTCCTACAGAGTGACCATTAGTCAGATGGTGCAGTATAAAATCAAATCAAATAAATAAAATACATATGTCTGGCCTTCCTGGCAATCAGAAACAACCCAATGAAGACTGTGTGGACACAAGCACATAATGTTGAACGCCTGTTGGGCTGGCAGCTTGGAGGAGTGCAATGGCATTTCCTGACAAAAGGAAATTGTCGTTTGATTGGAACACTTCACAGGAGGACATTTAGTTGCTGATCTTGCTGGTCTCCACCAATGTCACCATCACCCCCCCCAACAGTGACTCTGTGGAGACCTTGGTGTCCAGCGAGATGCTAGGACCCCATCCCTAATCAGCAGTGGAAGTGCAAGCATCAGAGGCAACAACAATAGGACTCTCTTCTACTGGTGGCCACCCCACACTGTAAGTCCTCATTGAAGATGTGGGATGGCTTGTGGGTGGGTGTCACACCACCAGCAGACTGTGAGCAGCCTGGCTCCAGTGACTCAAGAAACTCACAATTGGGAAGAAGCTGTACTTGACAAAAGGGCTCATCGACTCATAGAATAGCTGAGTTGGAAGGAGCCTGCAAGGCCATTGAGTCTACACACAAACACACACAAGGCAGAAATCCAAATCAAAGCATTGATGTAATTCAATGCCCAGTGGACTGTTGGAGTAGGATGCAACTAGTACCTTTCATTTCCTGTACTCCATTCACCTGCTGTAATAAAATCAAGTTCAAATAACTCCAAGAACTTGAAGTGCATGAAGTACCATGTCCGAGGAGGGGACTCCCTGCCACCACCACCCCAGGAGGCAGCAGACACAGTATGAAACAGGAACTGTAGTAGTCCTATGACCCATTTAAACTCAATATGTTGAATGTTTTCCTTGTTATACAACAAAGGAAAGCAACCAGACCTGTTTTGTTCTTAGATGCAGCTGCCCTAACTTTATTACAAAACAATGATTTTAAATCTCAACTTCTAGCATCCTGGAGTGGTGGGAACAGCGGTAAACGTTACATCAGAATCCCACTGTTTGTAGAATGTTATCCTTGCAAATGTCACTGCATTTAGCTGGATTTCTTCATGCTTCACTCAGAAATAATTTTCATCCATTCCAATCTTAGCTATCGTATTGAGGCAGAAGAAAACAAACCTAGCTTCAACAGGCAATCAACCCAAGCAATCCTTCGTGACACCAGTACATAGATAGGTCCTCCAATAAAGTTTGGTAAAATCCAAGTATGTGACCCAGAGGAGACTAGGTGGAAGGCACAGAGACGTAATAGTATTGAGTTCCAACAAATGTGGAATGGTGTTGTTTGAAAGGCGCACTGAACAGAATAAATAAGCTTTCTAGAGACATCTCTTTTTCATGTACCGTCAAGTCATTTCTGACTTATAATGACATCCTTTTCAGGGTTTTCTAGGTAAAGAATACTAAGAAATGATTTCTCGTTCCCTACTTCTGGGGGTATCTTAGGCTGCTTTCACACGACCACTAAAATCTGCTCCAAAGTGCTCGCAGATGCACTGCATAAAATTTTTTGTTCCCAACAAAAATAAAGTGCAACCACTCCCACTTAAGCACACCCCAGCACATTTTACAAGTACCTGGTCTCAAGGTGGTAAAATCCTTGTCGCTGTTCTGATGTGGATTTTAAACCGTTACTCGAGTCCGTGGGAACACGGAAAATCTGCACCAAAACCTTTTCGCTCCTGTTAACGGTATATTTGCTACGGTTCTCAGTTGTGGGATCAGAACAGTTGCGGATTTTCCAAATGTGAGCATGGGATCACCTGAACCATGACATCAACCATGTGACCACTCTGGGGTGTGTGTGTGATCCGGATCAAAGTTTGCTGCAGATTTTAGTGGTCGTGTGAAAGCAGCCTTAGAGAATTCTCAGAAGTGGATTCCCATTTCCTTCTTCTAGGGCCTTCCTGGGACTGTGCAGCATCCCCAAGGTCACACACCAACTGGCTCTACTCCCAGGAGATCCAGCGGGGAATCAAATTCCCACCCTCTGGCTCCACAACCAGAGACTTAAACCATTGGGCTCTTCAGCCAGTGATGCCATTTTAGCAAGCTGCAAGTATCAGAAAGCAACCACATCATTCTTATAGTCTGTCCTTTTCCAAGAAGTATTTGTTGCTATTTACGGAACCATCCCAAATGGTATTCCATTTGCTGTACTGTGTCTTGGTGACTGCATGGACCACAACAAACTATGGCAAGTCCTTAAAAGGAATGGGAGTGCCTGACCACCTTATCTGTCTCCTAAGAAATCTATATGTGGGACAAGTAGCAACCGTCAGAACTGGATATGGAACAACCAACTGGTTTAAAATTGGGAAAGGAGTACAACAAGGCTGTATACTGTCACCTTGCCTATATAACTTATATGCAGAGTACATCGTGCGAAAGGCAGGTCTGGATGAATCACAAGCCAGAATTAAGATTGCGGGAAGAAATATCAACAACCTCAGATACGCAGATGATACTACTCTGATAGCAGAAAGTGAGGAGGAATTAAAGAGCCTCTTAATGAGGGTGAAAGAGGAGAGTGAAAAAAAGGGCTGAACCTCAACATGGAAAAAACTAAGATCATGGCCACCAGTCCCATCACCTCCTGGAAAATAGAAGGAGAAGAAATGGAGGCAATGACAGAGTTGATTTTCTTGGGCTCCTTGATCACTGCAGATGGCGACTGCAGCAACGAAATAAAAAGACGCCTGCTTCTTGGGATGAAAGCAAAGGCAAACCTAGATAGCATCCTAAAGAGCAGAGACATCACTTTGCCAACTAAGGTCCAGATAGTCAAAGCTATGGTTTTTCCAGTAGTGATGTATGGAAATGAAAGCTGGACTATAAAGATGGCTGATCGCCGCAGAATCGATGCTTTTGAGCTGTGGTGCTGGAGGAGAGTCTTGAGAGTCCCCTGGACTGCAAAGAGATCAAACCAATCCATCCTGAAAGAAATCAACCCCGAATGTTCACTGGAAGGGCAGATTTTGAAGCTGAGGCTCCAGTAGTTTGGCCACCTCAGGAGGAGAGAGGACTCCTTGGAAAAGTCCCTGATGTTGGGAAAGATTGAAGGCAAAAAGAAAAGAGGACAGCAGAGAATGAGATGGTTGGACGGTGTCATCGATGCAACCAATATGGATTTGACCAAACCCCGGGAGGCAGTGGGAGATAGGAAGGCCTGGTGTGCTCTGGTCCATGGGGTCACAAAGAGTCAGACATGACTGAATGACTGAACAACTACTACTACTACTACTACTACTACTACTACTACTACTACTACTACTACTACTACTACTACTACTACTACAAAGTCTTGGTAATAAAAGAACCCTAGGGTGGAAAATCTGGGAGTACTCATCTATGCCTTCAATAGGGCATCATATTCCCCAACCCTGACCAAGTGCAAATGACTGACTTACCTTTAATTATTTCAGTTCACGGTCCAATTCCAGGCTATGTGATGTCACAAAACCACTGTGCTCACTCTATGCTCCTTAACTGACTGACATCCAGTAACAAGTGGAAGGGAAAACTTAAAACCGATGCCAAAGGAGCATCACTTAAGGCTAGTTTTATTTTTTTTTAATAGTGGCCTATAAAGGTATCACCTGTAACCTATTTCTGCAATTGTGCTTTGTGATGGCCACATGGCTCAACTCCTTTTTGCCTTGATGGAATTGTGAAGATACCAAGAAAAAGCTGGCATTCCCCAGAGACCTGGAATGAGGCACAAGAACTCTCAACATCAAAGGGCAAGTCTGCTTCCACTAGGTAATATAACTTTAATTCAATCTAGTTCCAATTGGCAAACTTAGTGGACTTACAAAAAATATTTTTACCACAAACCCAGAATGAAGCACATAGGTCCTTTGTGTCAATGTTTTTCTCCCCCCTCCCCCTGCCCAAGCCAAAAGGGATTTGTATGTCTCGTAGTGCCAAATGGATCTGGGTAAGGGAAGAGGATTTTATATGACCCATGTTCCTTTGTTTGAAGAATGGGGTGTGACTTAAGAAGCATCTTTTTACAACTGCCCTTCTTGCCTCTAACAAGACTCCTGTCCTGGCTGAAACATCATCTAACCAAAAACTTTAAAAGTAACCTCCTGGTGAAGCACATCTTTCACCGTGTCTGAACTTCTGGGACCTGCTTTGAAGAAGGTGACTTACACTCAAAAGCTTGCAATGTTCCTTTTTTATTTTTAATAGTGGCCTATAAAGATATCACCTGTAACCTATTTTTGCAATTGAGTCTTGTGATGGCCACACAGCTCAACTCCTTTTTGCCTTGAAGGGTTAGTTTGTAGAATGTATTGAACTCTACCCTTGAGAGCCAATGTGGTGTCATCTTTCGGGTGTCAGACTGGGATTCAGGACATCTGGGTTCGAATCCCCATTTAGGCACAGAAATTCATTGGGATGGGAATGATTTTTTTTAAAAAAAAACCCTCATTGCCTTCTCTGAGCCTGCCAGGGCATTAAGACAATCAGGGGAGGCCCTTCTTTCATTGCACTTGGTTGGGGACAAAAGAAAAGCCCTTCTCTGCTGCTCTTCCCAGACTCTGGAACTCCCTCCCATGGGAAGCCAGTCTGGTCCCATCTTTGCTATCCTTCCACAAGCAGGCAAAGACCTTTCTCTTCAGATAGGCCAGGGGTGTCCAAACTTTGGCCCTCCAGGTGTTTTGGACCACAACTCCCAGAATTCCAAGCTTGTGTTGCCAATGACAAAGGACTGAGGGAGTTGTGGTCCAAAACATCTGGAGGGCCAAAGTTTGGACACCACTGAGATAGGCTTTTTTCTTAGTGACTGACAGCCTGAGATGGATTTTTCTTGAACACATTGCTATGCGCTGTTGCTTTTAAATGTATTTTAGTATTGCTTTTATTGACCCTTTTTAATATATTGCTTGATTAAAATTTTTAAAATTTTGCCCACTTGCCATTTTTAGCTTTCAAATATTGTCCTCTTAGTGGTGGAAGCTGCCTTGGGTTCTTTGAAGAAGGAAGGCAAGGTAAAATATTTCAAATAAATAAATAGTAATTCATAAACCACTTTTAAAATACCACAAGGGTGACCAGAATTTGGAATCGACTGGACAGCAAGTAGCACAAACCATTAGAGATGGGCACGACCAGAATTTTTTTTTCCGAGTTGTCGTTTTTCGGGATGGGTCCGTTTCGGGTCATTTCCGTTTTTCACGAATTTTTTAAAAAATTCGTCATTTTGTCGTGTCGTTTGTCATTTGTTGTTACCACCGCCACGATTTCGCGCGATTTGACATCCCAGCGAGTGGCGTCCCGCCGGCACTAGGTGCTTTTCCGCCCTAAGCGGCAGGCGGGGGGCGGGGGGGGCATGGGGGGCGGCGGCAGCGGCAGGGGGAGGGGCGGGTGCGCGGGCAGCGGGCGCGGGTCGCACAATGACCCAGAGCAGGCGGAAAACACTTTAAACTGACTTGCTGCACAAGACTGCATCGAATAAAGCAATTGCAATTTTTGCAAACAAAGTGGGCAGTGCACCCACAGCAGAGCTGCAGGCAGGGTATGAAAGGACCTTGGCTTGCCACCAAGCAAATGAAATTTTTAAAATAAATCCACACCTCCCCTCCTACTCAAACCTCCCCCCCCCTTTGAAGCACTATCAGAAAAGAAATCCTAACAAACTGCAGGAGAATAAAAAAGAATAAACTGTGTTGCTATTCCCCACAGCAGACAGAGAATGAAAGGAATTATTATTTCCTAAAAATTCAATTGACTCAATTCCCTCCCTGCCTGCCTAACTGAAATCTAAACACTCCGCGAAATCGAAACTAGTCTAGCACAGCAGCCAGCTACACACAGCCCTCTCCCACCCACATCCAAGCCCGGACTGCGACTCTTCTGGGAGTGCCTCGGCTTTTTATGCCCTCTTGCACATCCAGAAGTGTCAGTCAAAACCTGGCCATGCGATTGGTAGAATGGGTCCAAAAATTTGCATGGTCCTATCCCATGGCCAGCCCATCATTGCGCAGGTGTAAAAAAATAAAAATAAAAATAAAAATAAAATAAAATCAGTGCGACCTTTTACTGCGATTAAAAACCCACTGCTGCTACTGTAAAAATTCAAGCATTTAAAATAGCCAATTTTCGCATGTTTCTGTGGTGCTTTGGTGGTTTTTTGGACCACGATTTCAAAAAAAAATTGCGGACGCCATTTTGGATCCCCCCGCATCGCATGGCAAATGGAGATGCCGAGGATGCCCCCTCCCAGCCCGGTACCAGCAGCCCAGGACAGGAGGGGGGGAGGCTGGGGACCCCCCCCCAGAAACCACCCCTCTGGTAGGTGCCCTCAGGCAGGCATATTTTCGCCTGCTTTTTTGGCCGGGAATCGGGGGTTTTTATTTTTTTAACTTTTTTTCTGTGCCGCTTGGCATCACGCAATCGCCGCGCAATGCCAGGAATGACAATGACAAATCAAACCCAATGTTTCTTTTTTCGGTTCGAGTTCGAGTTCTTAATTGTCGTTACCGTTTCCGTTACGTAACGGAAACGATATCCGAAAATGGAAACGACAATTTCGCCAAGTCGTGCCCATGTCTACAAACCATCGTAACCTTGATTAGATTTCTGTGCTGATGCCATGGCTTTTTGCCCCATGGGCTGAAGCAGGCCTGCCCATCAGGTGGAACGTGGGCTACTGGTAGCCCGTGAAGGGTTCAAAAGTAGCCCTCTGGCCATCAATTTAAAAAATGAGGGGATAAGTTATCCACCCCTCCCTCCCCCATTCCAAGGACCACCACTGCCCCAGCAAAGTTCTGGGTCTACCAGCTCACTGTCTCAGCCGAGCGTGGCAGTTCAAGGGCCATGGCGCATTGAAATCTGTTCACTCCAGAACAAATTAATTGGTTTTCAATGCATTCCTATGGGAAACTGCTGCTCTACTTACAAAAGTTTTTACTTATGAGCGTATCTTGGAATGGATAAAATTCATAAGTAGATGTTTTAGTGTAGTAGCCCTCAGGCACTTTGGCCCAGAAAAAGTAGACCTTGGCCTGTTCAAATTTGAACAGCCCAGGGCTGAAGGATCTTGCATACGCCATTTCCCTCCTCAGGCCACTCAGTGTCAACTGTACCATCACAAAAGACTTCTGTCAATTCCAAGTCCACCACAGCTACTCCATCACTGAGCTAAGACTTCAATATTATACAGAGATAAGCATTCTCTGTCAATATATTGTCTTTCAGAATCATTGAATGAAAGTGCAGGAACCCTGATGGGGAAAAAGGAAGGGCTTAATCTCTTTCCTTCTCTACGTGGCTTGAGTCATTTAAAAATCATTTGTAGCAACCTCCCATCGTTCTTCATGCTGTGCATCAAACAGCGGAGGAGAGGAGATTCCAGCAGTTGCAACAGGATGCAAGAGGAATAAGATTAGCCAGTCTTCCAACTGTAAAACATGGGGGTTGATATAATCATGTTGGGAACTGGAGTGAATGAAGAGCTGAGAAAAACATTCTCCCAGTGATCCAATTAGCTGGTCCTACTGGCAGTGGAGGGGAACCATCGGGAGGCCTCTTCACACCTCGAATCCCAACATGATCTAATCATCTGCAGTCAGTGTTGTGCTTCATCAGTTCCAATGGACAACAGTGTGTTCTTGACAGAATATCTACAATTGTTTCAGAGACCAGCACTGAAATGAGTGTAAAGCCAGTGTGATGAAGTGGTTAGAGTTTTTGCCAAACTCTAAATGGTTCGGGAGTAGAGATGGGCATGAATCTGAACAATTGTGACTTAATTTGATATGTGATTCATCAAGGGTGATGAATCATGAATCATAAGTTTGTGACTTTTTATTTACAAATCAATTAATCAATTTGTTGATTCATAGGGAGGGATTATTTCCCTCTCTCGGACTCAGAGGTAGAGATGATGCCCATCTAATTGGTGAGCCAGGTGGCAAATGAGCTAGTAAAGAGTAGAACCTCTCTTTCTGGCCAACATTACATGCCCCCAAAGCGGTGAAGGAAACAACCATTTGGGGTGTCCTGTGAGAGACTGGCCAGTTATTCTTCTTTCTTAGGAGGGGGGAAATATGATCTGTCAGTATCATTTTTTTTGCACCCACAATAATGGTTTCTGCAAATCATCATCCTCTAAGAACTGAAGAGCTGGAAGGGGCCCAATGGATCCATCAAGTCCAACCTCTGTCAGCCATGCACAGTTTGCTAACTCTGTGCTCTTCCCCAATGGACAAGTCAATCACCAGCATCTCCCATTCACCTCTTTACTGTGAATGGGAGAGATCCTGCAGCAGAGGTGTCAGGGAGCTGTATGCAAGCTAGCAAATAAAGCAATTGCATCTCTAGCACTTTGGTGCAATGCAAATGCAATGCAGCTAAGGCTTTAGTAAGCCTCACAGGGCTGTGGTTTGGTTGCTCTGCGTTAGCACACAGAAAGAGAACTGGTGACATATTGAAGCTTGGCACAGAACACAAGCACACACCCCAGCCGGCTTGCTGAAAAAAAGAAATATAGTTCTTTCTCCAGCTAAGAGTGGATCAGTGGAGTGTAGCCAGAGAAAGAACAAATAAAAAACAGGGATTGAGATTTCCAGTGTTTTCTTTGTAACTTTGCCATTCCACTTTGCAAGCCAAAAGCCTCAAGGAAAACATTTAAAAGCCAGGCAATGGGAAAGACAACAGAGGCTCTTTTATTAAAAAGGTGGGCATTCATCCAGAAAGGAGCTGAAGAAGAAAGAGCCATGGGGGGCAAGGATTTATTCTCTGTCATGCACTTCTACCTTCCTCAAAATCAAGATTTATTGTTCTGTGAGGGTGGGGGTCCCGCTGCTGCTGCTCCCAGGGGCTCAGGTATTGTGAAGTCCCCTTGGCAAAAACTCCATGGGTTCCCGCCTGGTTGTGGTCGCTCAGGGCAGCTTTTATGAGGGTACAGAGTTAGCCTCTACTGCACCATCCTCCACAGTCCCAGCGGGCTGAGTGTCTGGCAGTAACCCCCTGGCCACTGTCCGCCTAGCTGGGGGCCCAGTTGACCTCACTGAGGTTCCCAAATATCTAGAGAACCAGTCTTGATATGAGTCTTGATCTGGGCCTTTTAGGGCAGTGTTTTTCAACCTTTTTGGGGCAAAGGCACACTTGTTTCATGAAAAAAATCACGAGGCACACCACCATTAGAAAATGTTAAAAAAATTAACTCTGTGCCTATATCAGTCTCTAAAAGGTTCGCCATTGCTGGTGTAGGGAGAAGCAGGACAGAGGGGCCACAGATTGAGGCAGCCCGCTCTCTAGCACCCAGTTCCCACTTACCTGTGTTGTTTTTTTAAAGACATTTTGCCCTGCATGGACTTCTGTGTCCAGTGGAGACCTGAGAAGGGGCAGTGACTCTCCAGGAACACAAATAAGACCCAAAAGCCCATCTTGCTCTCCACACTGTGGCCAAGACAGATGCCTTCAGCAAGTCCAGCGACAGGAGGGGAGGAGGATGAAGGAAGGCAGGAAGGAAAGAAGGCAGAAAGTGTTCTGCTTGCATACCGCCCCATACCACTTCAAGGAGTCTCTGGGCGGTTTACAGTTTTAATTACAGTAGGCAGGCTACTAGATATACACATATGCAGGCTAGAAATGAGCACATTTCTATGAAGAGGGGAAAGGGTACAAATGGAAAGAGAGAGGTGGGGGGAAAGAAAGAAAAGACAGAGAGAGAGAAGAGACCCAAGACAGAAAGAAAGGGGCAAGACTTCAAGGAACCCATCGCGGGGCCCCTCCGGCTCTTCCCCTCCCGGACCCTAAAGGCTGCCATCCAGGCCAAGCCCCCTGCCCGCCTGCCTCCTCAGCCCAGGAGGCCTCCTCCATCCCCTCCTCCTCGCAGCCCTGCCACGGTGCTTGTGGGGCAGCCGGGGCCCCTCATCCCCTTCCCCTCACCTGGTGGTTTGTTCTGGGCTGGGGCTCCCGGGCCAGCTGGTGGGCGGGCTGTCGGGCGGCTCAGTCCATTGGTAGCTCCCAGGAAAGGGGTGGTGGTGGTCCAGGGTAAAGAAGGAAGGGGGAAAACCTCCAGGCACAGGGCAAACACTAAGAGAATGAGCGGGGCCAGGTCCCACCACCAGCCAAGCTGGCCCTTGGATGCTATTTATAGCGCCTTCCGCTGGCCCTGGGTTGAATTTCTTTAAAATTTTTCAATTTTTCCCATGGCACACCAGGCAACATCTCGCGGCACACTAGTGTGCCGCGGAACAGTGGTTGAAAAACGCTGTTTTAGGGAAAGGTGGTTGTAAAGGAGGGTGATGGGGACAGGGCTGTGCCATGTGGGTTCTCCCAGAGCCTCCTTCACTGCAGCTATTAACCCTTCATAGAATCATAGAGTTGGAAGAGACCTCAAGGGCCATCTAGTCCAACCCCCTGCCATGCAGGAACCCCCATCACAGGACTTCCGACAGGTGGCCATCCTGTCTCTACTTAAAAACCTCCAACAAAAAAGACTCCACCACCAACAGAGGCAGCATATTCCACTGTCAAAAAGCTCTAACCGTCATGACGTTCTTCCTAATGTCTGAATTGAATCTCTTCTCCTGTAGTTTGAGAGCATTGCGCTGCATCCTAGTCTCTGAAGCCATGGAAAATAAACCATTCCATGGCTTCAGAAACTAGGACGCGGGGTCTCCAGCACCAGAGGTGGACAAGAATAAGCAATGTGACTCCCACTGGCCACTAAGGATCCCAAGTATAGCCCCCCCCCCTCGGTGAGCTGGAGGCTTTTTTTTTATTCTTCTCCTCCTTTTTTCTTGGGTAATATTCTTACACATCCCCCAAGTGATGCTGTATGCTACCAAAACTGTTACGTCATGGCTGTGCCATGGTAAATCACGAACACCGCCGTGGTGTCTGTACCGTTGGATATCAATAAAAGAACCAGGAGTTGGGAAGGGTGCTATTGAAGTGCCTTTAAAAAAAATAACAGCAGTTGCGATACAAATGGAGCACACAACACACAACCACAATATGTGTGAATTCAATATCTCCAGCATAAATTCTCCTACCACAAACCAGCAAGTAAAGAAGTCAACTAGGAGCATGTCCACAGTGCATTTAGTTATGTTATCTGGTTTCTGGATAACACTGTTTGGCATGGGGGAGAGACCTTGTCTGCTGCTAACAAACAAACAAACAAAGAAATCATCATCATCATCATCATCATCATCATCATCATCATCATCATCATCATCATCATCAACAACAACAACAACAACAACAACAACAACAACAACAACAACCAGTTTGGCACTGCAGAGCCGGAAGGGACCCCATGAATAATCAAGCCAAGCCCCACTCAAGGATGCACAGCGGGGAACTCCCATCTTTCCCTTTAAGAGCTGTCCCATATCTTTCTAGCACATAACTAGGGCATGCAATCTTTGGGGGATGATTCATTGAGATGTAAAATCTCTCTCTCTCTCTCTCTCTCTCTCTCTCTCTCTCTCTCTCTCTCTCTCTCCTCCTCTCTTTTGGTCTTTCCAGTTGGGTACCAAGAATTAAAATATTTTGCACTGAAGATAAGGACCTTTGAAGGGCCAGTAGGATCACAATAAATTTCACACTGTGGACAGGCCCTAACTCCATTTTTCCACTTAAATGCTTTGTTCATGTAAAAAAAAATATAAATACCTGGTCATAGCACTACTATGTTGCATTAGTTATCTATTACTTTTGACCACTAATTAGTGACGCAGATTATTTGTTTTCTTTCTAGGTGGCTTTGATCTCCATGCTTGTTCCGCAAAAGGGGAAAGATGAGAAAAATGTTTTATAGTTGTTGTGAGTTTTTCAGGTGGTTTGGCTATGTTCTGGAGGTTTTTCTTCCTGATGTTTCACCAGACTCTGTGGCCAGCATCTTCAGAGGGCAAGGAGCTCAGAGAACTAGGAGTTCTCTCTGTGCTCTGGGCTCCTAGCCCTCTGAAGATGCCAGCCACAGAGTCTGGACGAAACATCAGGAAGGAAAACATCCAGAACATGGCCAAACAGCCCAAAAAACTCACAACAACTATCAGATCCCGGCCGTGAAAGCCTTCAAGAATACATTAATTTTTTATGTTTGATATCTCATTAATACCACCAAACAACAATAATAATTCTAGAATCAATGTTTCATTAATAGCTTGTTGACCTACAGTGTATCTTCACCTAAAACAGCCTCCTTAAGGTCCCCCCCCGCACATGTGTGCTAATAGTATCCGACTCTAGGGGCGGTGCTCCTCTCCATATTCAAGCCAAAGAGCCAGTGTTGTGCAAGTCCATTGCTATGTGGCCAGCATGGCTGCAAGGAAACTCTGTTTTACCTTCCCGCTTTTTTACACTGTACCTATTTATCTACTTGCATTTACATTCTTTCAAACTGCTAGGTTGGCAGGAGCTGAGGTTATCAGCAAGAGCTCGCTCCACAGTGTGGCACCCGGGATTCAAACCACTGAGCTGCTGACATTGCAGTCAACAGTTTTCGGAGCCTTAGTCCATTGAGCCACCATGCCCCTGGTGTAGCTTGTTGACCTACAGTGTATCTCCACCTAAAACAGCCTCCTTATCCCAAAACTTTTTAGAACCAGAAATGAATGCAACTTCATTTTGAATGTTTGTATCTTCCAACAGTTCACATCTATCGGCGAAATCCTTGTTTCCGTTTCCGTTCCTCGTTTCCGTTATGTAACAAAACGAAGAACGACAATTACTCCACCAGAACTCGAACTCAAACCGACTAAAGATAAATTGGGTCTGATTTGTCATGGTCGTTCCTGGCAGCATCGCAGCGATCGCGCGATGCCAAGTGGCACAGGTAAAAAGTTTTAAAAAAAAAAACCCGATTCCCGGCCAAAAAAGCAGGTGAAAATATGCCTGCCTGAGGGCACCTACCAGAGGGGTGGTTTCTGGGGGGGGTCCCCGGCCTCCCACCTCCTCTCCTGGGCTGCGCATCCTCGTCATCCCGCCAACTCGCCAAGCGGTGTGGGACAGAAAAAAAGTTTTAAAAATAAAAAACCCCGATTCCCGGCCAAAAAAGCAGGCGAAAATATGCCTGCCTCAGTGAGGGCACCTACCAGAAGGGTGGTTTCTGGGGGGTGGGGTGTCCCCGGCCTCCCCCCCTCTCCTCTCCTGGGCTGCGCATCCTCGTCGTCTCGCCAACTCGCCATGCCATGCGGTGCGGGCGGGGGATCCAAAATGGGGCAACCGCAAGCAATATTTATTTATTTTGAAATCGTGGTGGTCCAAAAACACACCAAAGCACCACAGAAACATGCGGAAATAGCTATTTTAAAACTGCCTGAATTTTTACAGTAGCAGCAGTGGGTTTTTCTTGCAACAAAACGTCTCCATTGATTTTATTTTATTTTATTTTTATTTTTATTTTTTTACACCTGCACAATGATGGGCTGGCCATGGGAGTGGGCCATGCAAATTTTTGGAGCCATTCCACCATTTGCATGGCCACTTGACCAGGTTTTGACCGAGACTTCTGGGATGTGCCAGTCGGGCATAAAAAGCCCACTAACCGTAGCCCGAACCCAAACCCAAACGCAAACCCTAACCCTAACCCATACGCCAGTACACTGTCCTTCTTAGTGGGTCAGAGAGGCACCCAGAGGTGCACCCCACGAATTCACCCTAACCTTACCCAACAACAACCCTAAGCCTAGCCCTTGCACTAACCCCCCCTAGCCCTAAGCCAAATCTGTACTCGCATTGCACTACACACGCAAGTACAGTTCCCTTCTCAGTGGACCACAGAGCGTCCAGACTGAGGAGGAGCCTTCCCCCAGTGTGCGCACTGTGACACAGCAGTTAGCAGTGGGCCTGTTGGTCAACAGAGAGAGGCACCCAAAAAAGGTGCCTCTCTACTCAACTTGGTATGCATATCCAATTGGCTATGCATGCCATTTTGTAGCGGGCCAGAGGAGGCACCCACCCCAGAGAGGTGCCTCCAGGAGCCCGCTTTCCCTTCATAGCGGGCCAGAGGAGGCACCCACCCCAGAGAGGTGCCTCCAGGAGCCCGCTTTCCCTTCATGGCGGGCCAGAGGAGGCACCCACCCCAGAGAGGTGCCTCCAGGAGCCCGCTTTCCCTTCATGGCGGGCCAGAGGAGGCACCCACCCCAGAGAGTGCCTGCTTCTCCAGAGGAGGAAGGTGCCTCCAGGAGCTTTCCTTTCCCTTCATAGCGGGCCAGAGGAGGCACCCACCCCAGAGGTGCCTCCAGGAGTGCATGGCGGGCCAGAGGAGGCACCCACCCCAGAGAGGTGCCTCCAGGAGCCCGCTCCACCAGTACTAATGACAGATGAAAAAATGACAAACAAAACAACAAATTTTTGGAAAATTTCACAAAAAACGGAAACGAGCTGAAACGGGCCGGCTCCGACACACGACAACTCGAAAACGTCATTTTCCCTTGTCGTGCCCATCTCTAGTAACTATTAACACAAACAGCTCCTTACAAAAACATTCTCTCTCTTTCTCTCTCCCCTTAAAATGCATAGGTCCCTCTCACTCTCAAACACACACTATAATGAACTATCAATTTTCTTGTTCCTAACATAACCATTAACTTTCTGTGCAAAATATAAATGTTTTTGTACAACCTCTCTATTATTTTTTTGTTCCTTTTTTCTCTCATGAAAAAATGAGAAATGATATTCTTGCTCAGTAAAGAATATGATTGACACAGTATTTTAGCAATTACTATTTTTATTTTATTTTTGACAGATGGAAGATTTGCATGCATCCATTATGTCTTTGTTACTGGGAATGAATTAGTTTTCAGAGAGGTTCATTCCAGAGTCCAGCCCATTTTCCAGGAATAGGATGATATTCAAGTCACTTTTGAAGCCCAAGTGCTCTGTGAGTTTTCTCACTGAGTGGCCCACCAGTCTTCTTATTAAGAATAAAGCAATTTTCAGAGAAATTTTCAATGAATAATAAATTCTTTTTGGGATGATGTATGATTACTTCCTACTATCATGGGTCAGGATAGTCAAAGCTATGGTTTTTTCAGTAGTGATGTATGGAAGTGAGAGCTGGACTATAAAGAAGGCTGATCGCTGAAGAATTGATGCTTTTGAGCTGTGGTGCTGGAGGAGAGTCTTGAGAGTCCCCTGGACTGCAAGGAGATCAAACCTATCCATCCTGAAAGAAATCAACCCCGATTGTTCACTGGAAGGACAGATGTTGAAGCTGAGGCTCCAGTACTTTGGCCACCTCATGAGGAGAGAGGACTCTTTGGAAAAGCCCCTGATGTTGGGAAAGACTGAAGGCAAAAGGAAAAGGGGACAGCAGAGAATGAGATGTTTGGACGGTGTCATCGATGCAAAAAATATGGATGTGACCAAACTCCGGGAGGCAGTGGAAGATAGGAAGGCCTGGCAAGCTCTGGTCCATGAGGTCATGAGGAGTTGGACACGACTGAACAACTCAACAACAAGAATGATTTCTTCCTACTTAACAGAGGAGTTTCAGCTCCTTCTTGAAAATAAATAATCGTTCTGATGAAAACATAACAAAATCTAATTTCTGACAGAAGCGTTTACACTGCGTTCCCAAGTACACTTTACCGCAGTCTTTGGAAAACCATGTTAAATATTTTGTTTGAAATCTAGTTGGTATTCTGGTGTATTTCCCCAAAATTCTGTTGGGAAAGATACTGAAATAGACAGAGGAGAATGAATTGGGTTGTTAGCAGAAAACAATGAAGCCTTTGGAGATCATTACTAGGAGGATGTGCTTAGCAGTTGAATAAGATTTCTGTTAACTTCTGTTTTGAAAAACACATCCTATTTTTATTTCCCTTTGATGGCTCACATTTCGATCTACCAGGCCAAAACATCTATTTTTACAGCTTAGGACAAGCAGGTTTTCCTTGTTGTGGTGAATGCTTAGACAGTAAAAAGGCATCCATTTGTTTTTTCTACGATGTGGAGAGAAATTACCTTTAAGTTACAATCCATCCAACACTGTTTGGTAAAAAAAAAAAGTGACATTAATTGTAATGCTTTCCCTTAAACCTATGACTAAGCTGTCAAACGTTATGTCTGGGGCAGTGACAGCATTTTCTTAGTTTGAAGAAATTCAGCTGCTTAAATGCTACTAATTTATTGTTAAGACTCCATGTTTTTTCAGCTGTATATATTCATCTTTTGAATATATTTCTAATGCTTCTCATTGTCTTGTCTCCTCATTTGACTATATTTAGAAATGGGCCCAGTGAGAGATGGAAAAATGTATAAGAGATCTGGGTTTTGTTTGGCATAGTATGTAACCTGGAAGACGAGTCATGGCAACTGGACTTCTTTTCTTGGGAGATCAAAATATTTCGCTGCTCATCCTAGCAGGTTTGTCAATCTGAGGAAAGTTAGTCACAAGTCCTCCATTTTATATTTCATCTTCATTTCACATCACTCTGGTCTGAATAGGCTCAAACATTGGACAATGGCCTGAATAAGCTCATTAGGTGGACAATGGCCTAAGGTGTGTGAAAGTCTCACCTATGCAACCTTTCCCAGCACCCATGAAGTATGGTTTGTTAGCTATAGCCTTACTGGTGGAGGTGTGAAGTGCTTCTGATTTGTCTGAGGAAAAGAAGTCCAGTTGTCATGACTCAATAAAGCAATGTGTTCTGCTTATATACTGCCCTATAGCGCTTACAGCACTCTCTGGTCAGTTCACAGTTTAATTGTGCAGGCTACACATTGCCCTCCCCCCCGGCAAGCTGGGTACTCATTTTACTGACCTCAGAAGCATGGAAGGCTGAGTCAACCCTGAGCCAGCTACCTAGGATTGAACCTCAGGTCATGAGGACAGTTTTTAACTGCAGTACAGGCATTTTAACCACTGCACCACAAGGCCCAGATGATTGAGAATCCTTACAGATATAGTATTTAGTGCTTGCCTTGTGATAGATAGATAGATAGATAGATAGATAGATAGATAGATAGACAGATAGACAGACAGACAGACAGACAGACAGACAGAGGAAGGAAGAAGGAAGGAAGAGGAAGATAGATAGATAGATAGATAGATAGATAGATAGATAGATAGATAGATAGATAGATAGATAGATAGATAGATAGATAGATAGATAGATAGATAGATAGATAGATAGATGGGTGGGGGATTGGACCAAGGTTTTCTAGATAGATAGATAACACCATTCTCTTACCATTCTCTTATCTTTTGGAAGTCTTGGGATGGGTGGGGTAAGCTTTTAAATTAATATCCCAAAAAAATTCCCACCAATTATACCACTGGGATCAAGTTCTGAGCTATAGCTCCCAGAACTCTCTAATCCTTTTGCCAGCATAACTACTTGGATATAAGAGGGAGGTGGTACAGGGGCACCACCTTAAGTAGGTAGTACCTCTACTTAAGAGCAGCTCGACTTAAGAGCAATTCGATTTAAGAGCAGAAAACAGTTGGCGTTTTAATTGCTGCCTTACAAATTTTAGAAGTGGTCTGCTCTACTTACATTTTTTAATTCTTCTCCATTTTTAATTTTTTTATTTTATTTTTAGATAGGGCTCCTCTGGTTAAGAGTTGTTCAGCTGAAGAGCATGCATTTGGAACAGATTAAATTCGTAAGTACCTTGCAGATTTGCAGATTCTGTGTATTTATTTATTTATTTATTTATTTATTTATTTATTTATTTATTTATATCCCACTTATCTTCTGTAAAGAACTCTAAGCGGCTAACAACAGGTGATCAAGCGCCAACAACCAATAATAATATACAAAACAAATATGACAATGACAATATAAAAAACATCATAACAAGTAAAAAGCTAGAAAAATTCTAAAAATTCTAAGGCATCCCTAATCGCCGGCAAGGCGAAAATTCTAGACAATACCAGTAACGATGGCGGGGAAAAATATTCTCAACTATGACCATACAAACATGTGCACACACATATAGAGACCCAACATGGCAATCATTTTCGGGAATGGGGGACTGGGAATGAAGAGATCACTTTCCGTTACCATAGATGATAACATCATTCTTCAAGGTGATCAAGTGCATTCATCCGGAGAGTGTCTGGGGTGTGAAGATTATTTGGTATTTATCTGCCCTAGGTGCAGTTGCTTAATGCTGACTTCATGACTAGTGAAAAGGAACCGTCACTCTGGAAAGTGCAATAAGAAAGAAGGAGAACCTACTGTTTGTTTCTTAAGATTCAAGAGGAAAAAAGTGATCTGAGATTATACAGCCAGCTTCTATGCACTGAGGATTTCTGACAGCCTTGATCTGCCTCTCATTGAAATGGTGGAGCAAAAAGAAGTTGGAAGTAATCCCAGAGAAAGGAGGAAGGAAGAGAACCAGTGAGGAGCAATCCAAATAGAGATAGAGAAAAAAGAGAAGAAGAAGAAACTTCTTCTATCTGTTTAGTCATGTCTGACTCTTGGTCCCTTTGTGGATCAATAATCTCCATGCTTTTCAATCTCTTACAGCTTCTTTTAATTCCATCAAATTAATTCCAGTGTCCCTTCTGATGATGTCAAGCCAACTAGCCCTTGGGAGGCTCCTTCTTCTACCACTGACCAATCCCAGCATAACTGACTTTTCGAATGAGTTGGCTCACATAATGTAACCAAAGTATGATGGCATTTGTTTGGTGATCTTGGGTTCCAGAGATATTTTTGATTCTATTTTTGGACTTCCTTCTTGGCCATCCTTGCTGTCCGAGAGGTGCATAGTAGTCATCTCCAGCACCACAATTTGAATGCATCTATCTTTTTCCTATCTGTCTTCATCAAAGTCCAAGCTTCGCAACTAGAGATGGGCATGACTTAGCGGTATTCCCGTTTCCGTTTCCGTTACTCGTATCCGTTACTCTATGGAAACGGTAACGGGAATTACTCCGCCAGAATTCGAGCTCGAACCGACGAACGAACAATTTGGTCTGATTTGTCGTGCTCGTTACTTGCATCGCGGCGATCGCGCAATGCCAAGCGGCACAGAAAAAAAGTTTTTAAAAGTTAAAAAAAACCGATTCCCGGCCCTAAAAGTAGGCGAAAACTGTCTGAGGGCACCTACCAGGCCAGAAGGGTGTTTTTTTATTTGGGGGTTTCCCCGCCCCCTCTCCTTGGCTATTGCTACTGCTGCGCTGCTGGTACCAGGCTGGGAGGGCGCATCCATTTGCCATGCAGTGCGGGGGATCCAAAATGGCGACCGCAATATTTTTTTGAAATCGTTGCCCAAAACCCCACCAAAGCACCACAGAAACATGCGAAAATTAGCTATTTTAAATGCTTGAATTTTTACAGTAGCAGCAGTAGGTTTTTCTTGCAAAAAAAAGTCTCCGTTGATTTTATTTTATTTTATTTTATTTTATTTTATTTTATTTTATTACACCTGCACATTCGCAATGATGGGCTCGCCCATGGGAGTGGACCATGCAAAGTTTTGGAGCCATTCCACCAATCGCATGGCCAGGTTTTGCTGACTGTACCAGGCTGGGAGGGCACATCCATTTGCCATGCAGTGCGGGGGATCCAAAATGGCGACCGCAATATTTTTTTTGAAATCGTTGCCCAAAACCCCACCAAAGCACCACAGAAACATGCGAAAATTAGCATTTGCAATGATGGGCTCGCCCATGGGAGTGGACCATGCAAATTTTCCACCAATCGCATGGCCACTTGGCCAGGTTGACCACAGAGACTTCTGGGATGTGCCAATCGGGCATAAACAGCCCACTAATCGTAGCCCAAACCCGAACCCTAAGCCTAAGCCTAACCCATACGCCAGTACACTGTCCTTCTAAGTGGGTCAGAGAGGCACCCAGAGGTGCACCCCAATACTCACTCTAACCTCACCCGTAACTAGCCTAACCCTAGCCCTTGCGCTAACCCATCTTAACCCTAAGCCAGATCTACTTGCATTGCACTACATGCAAGTACGTGAGACACAGGGGGTGCAAAGAGTCTGCCAGTCCGTCACTTGTGGCTCTGGCTGACTCCAGCCCACTACCCCCCCCAAACCAGTACTAACGACAACGAAAAAAATGAAAAAACGAACTGACTAATTTTTGTGAAATTTCGCGAAAAACGGAAACGAGCTGAAACGGACTGCCTCCGACACACGACAACTCGAAAATGTCATTTTCCCTAGTCATGCCCATCTCTATTCGCAACCATACCATGCTATTGGAAATATGATTGAATTAAATAGTCTGCATTTCATTGCAGGCTGATGTCTTTATTGAACACACACACACACACACACACACACACACACACTTTACTGTAAACTGTATACTCAAATATAAGTCTAGTTTTTCAGCCCTAATTTTGGGCTGAAAAGGGGGCCCTCGACTTATTTTCAGGTCAATACTTTTAGCCACTGAGGCAAGTGCTTGGGTCGGTGGCTAAAAGTCATTTTAAACATTGTGTGCCGCTTCTCCTGATGCCCCCCCCCCGCGTTGCGGGGAAGCAGTATGTGACGTTTAAAATGACTTTAAGCCACCAAGGCAAGCGCTTGTCTCGGTTGGTAAAAGTCATTTTAAACATCACACACTGCTCCCCCAGCTCACAAAGGAGGAGCTGCCAGGCCCTGCAGCATTTCCCACCCTAGACTTATACTTGAGTCAATAAGTTTCCCCAGTTTTGGGGGGTTAAATTAGGGGCCTCAACTTATTACGGTATATGGCCAAGCCCTCCCCCACTGTTTCAGATTGCTTGCTACAGCGCATGTTTTGGTGTTCTGATCTAACCAGTGGAAGGGAGTGCAGAATAATAGCAAGTAAAGTGTGGTCTCCAGATAGAAAAATGGTAGCCATGGGAGAGTACTTTGTGTGAGTGGCAGGTACACCTGACCCTCCTCCATACAGGGTGTCATTTCCGAGCCTAGAGGTGGAAGAGAAGGTCCAGCAGCTAGAGGCTCGCATAGTGGACCAGCAACATATTAAGGAGCTTGAGCAGTTCCTGGACAGAGCGAAAGAGACTATCCAGGTCCAAGAAGAGACAGGGCACACTTCAGAAGAGGAAGTCACTCCCCCAACTCAGGAGGTGGATGGGTGGAGGAATGTGACTCAAAGGAGTAGAAGGCCAAGGCATCGCTCAGAGAGTCTCATCTTGCACAATCAATTTGAAGCTCTTTCCCTCAGCACACCTCATGAGGCACACATAGAGGAAGAAGTGGTTCCGCCGGAGGATCTCTCCCTCATCACTATTGATGAGATACAAGATCAGGTACATGTTGATGAGCAGGCTGCAGGAGAGAAGCTCATTGTGCTAGGGGATTCTATCATTAGAAATACGGAGGGATGGATTTGTGAGGAGCATGATAACCGGATGGTCACTTGCCTGCCGGGTGCAAAGGTTGCAGACATCACCAGAAATATAGATAGCTTGTTAGAGAACTGGGAAGGAGCCAGTGGTCATGGTACACGTCGGTACCAATGATGTCGGGAAGGCCAAGCGGTCAGTCTTGGAAGCCAAATTCAGGTTGCTAGGTAGAAGATTGAAGTCCCGGGCTTCCAAGGTAGCATTTTCAGAAGTGCTACCTGTTCCTCGTGCAGGTCCCGCCAGGCAGGCAGAACTCAGAAGCCTCAATGCGTGGATGAGGCGATGGTGTCGAGAGGAGGGCTTTAGATTTGTCAGGAACTGGAGAACATTTTGGGACAAGCCAAACCTCTTCAGGAGGGATGGGTTGCACTTGAATCATGATGGGACCAGATTGCTGGCACTCAACCTCAAAAAGGAAGCAGAGCAGCTTTTAAACTGATAACTGGGGGAAAGCCGACAGGAGCTGTGTGGCATCCGGTTCGGAACACCTCATGAGGTCGGAGAGGGTAGAGAATCACATAGAGATGACATAGCAAGTATTAATACTGGCAGAATAGTGGAATGTGACAGTTCGTCTACTGAAAATAAAAGCTGTGGGGGGAGAAGAACAAGGCAGCAGCTGTTGCGGGACCCACTGTACAAGTGCTTCTACGCCAATGCTCGAAGCCTCCGAGCAAAGATGGGAGAACTTGAACATCTGGCAGCTAGGGATAACATTGATATAATAGCCATAACACAAATCTGGTGGAATGTGGAGAACCAGTGGGACACAGCAATCCCAGGCTATAAACTCTATAGAAGGGATAGAGAGGGGCGGGTTGGAGGAGGAGTGGCCATCTATGTCAAAGAAGGCATAAAATCCAGCAGAATGGAGATTGACAGAGGTCTGACTCCGCCATAGAATCACTGTGGGTTAAACTACCAGGTCCAAAGAGTGATATGATAGTTGGAGTATTCTATCGTCCACCAGATCAAAAACTTGGGGGACCTTGAAATGAGGAGAGAAATCATGGAGGTGGCTAAGAGGGATAGGATAGTAATCATGGGGGACTTTAATTATCCCCACATTGACTGGGCCAATGCGAGCTCCGGGCAAGAAAGAGAAACTGGGTTTCTCGACTTGCTGAATGACTGTGCCTTAGAGCAACTTGTCATGGAGCCCACCCGAGAACAGGCAACTCTAGATCTAATATTGTGTGATACTCAGGACCTCGTCAGGGATGTGAATGTCACTGAGCCTCTGGGAACAGTGACCATGCTGCAATTACCTTTGCCATGCATGTCGGAGGAAGAGTGTCAACCAAATCAGACATAAAAACCCTTGATTTTCGAAGGGCAAACTTCCCTCAGATGAGGAAACTAGTTAGAGAGAAACTGAAGGGGAGGGTTAGAAGAATCCAATCTCTTCAGAGTGCATGGAGCCTCTTTAAAACAACAATAATAGAGGCCCAGCACAAGTGCATACCACAAAGAAAGAAGAGCTCATTTAAGTCCAAGAGGACACCGGCATGGTTAACTAGTGGAGTTAGAGAGGCTCTAAAGCACAAGGAGAGGTCCTTCTGTAAATGGAAATCCTCCCCAAATGAGGAAAATAAAAAGGAACACAAACTCTGGCAAAAGAAATGTAAAAAGATGATAAGGGAGGCAAAGAAAGACTTTGAGGAACGCATGGCTAGCAATATAAAGGGTAATAATAAAAGCTTCTTTAAATATGTTAGAAGTAGAAAACCTGCCAGAGAACCAATTGGGCCTCTGGATGGTGAGAGAGGAAAAGGGGAGGTTAAGGAGGACTTGGACATTGCAGAGAAATTGAACGAGTTCTTTGCGTCTGTCTTCACGACAGAGGACCTTGAGCGGATTCCGCTGCCTGAGCTGCCCCTCTTGACTAAAGAATTAAATCAAATACAGGTTAAAAGAGAGGAGGTTTTAGGACTAATTGATAAATTGAGGATTAACAAGTCACCAGGCCCAGATGGCATCCACCCAAGGGTTATTAGGGAACTGAGAAATGAAATTGCAGATCTCTTAACGGTAATATGCAACTTGTCTCTTCAAACGGCCACAGTGCCGGAGGACTGGAGGATAGCGGATGTCACACCAATTTTTAAAAAAGGAAGGAGGGGGGACCCAGGAAACTACAGGCCAGTTAGCCTTACATCTGTCCCAGGGAAGATGGTGGAAGGCCTCATCCAAGAGAAAATCTTAAAACACATAAAAGAACAAACCTTGCTGAGAGAAAATCAGCATGGCTTCTGTAAGGGTAAATCTTGTCTTACAAAGCTTTTAGAATTTTTTGAAAAGGTCAACAGGCACGTGGATTTGGGTGAACCAGTGGATATAGTCTATCTGGATTTTCAAAAGGCTTTTGACACAGTCCCTCACCAAAGGCTGCTGAGAAAATTGCATAGTCAGGGGATAAGAGGGCAGGTCCTCTTATGGATTGAGAACTGGTTGAGATCCCGGAAACAAAGAGTAGGTGTCAATGGGAAATTTTCACAATGGAGAGAAGTGAAAAGCGGTGTGCCCCAGGGCTCGGTCCTGGGACCGGTGCTTTTCAATCTGTTCATAAATGACCTGGAGACAGGGATAAACAGTGTGGTGGCCAAGTTTGCAGATGACACAAAACTTTTCCATGTGGTAAAAACCAGAGAAGATTGTGAAGAGCTCCAGAAGAATCTCTCCAAACTGGGAGAGTGGGCTGAGAAATGGCAAATGCGTTTTATTGTAACCAAATGTAAAGTAATGCATATTGGGGCAAAAAATCCAAACTTCATCTATCAACTCATGGGCTCTGAGTTATCCGTGACGGATCAGGAAAGAGATCTTGGTGTGTTGGTGGACAGCTCCATGAAGGTGTCTCCCCAATGTGTGGCAGCAGTGAAGAAGGCCAATTCCATGCTAGGGATTATCAAAAAGGGGATTGAAAATAAAACAGCCAACATTATAATGCCGTTATACAAAACAATAGTAAGGCCGCACCTGGAGTATTGTGTACAATTCTGGTCACCACATCTCAAGAAAGACATAGTGGAACTGGAAAAGGTGCAGAAGAGAGCGACTAAAATGATTACTGGGCTGGGGCACCTCCCTTATGAAGAAAGGCTAAAACAATTGGGCCTCTTCAGTCTGGAAAAAGGCGCTTGAGGGGGATATGATTGAGACATACAAAATAATGCAGGGTATGAGTAAAGTGGATAGAGGGAAGCTCTTCTCCCTCTCTCAAAATACCAGAACTAGGGGACATACACTCAAATTGAGTGCTGGGAGAGTAAGAACTGGCAAAAGAAAATATTTTTTCACCCAGCGCGTTGTAAGTCTATGGAACTCCCTGCCACAGGATGTGGTGATGGCATCTGGCCTGGATGTCTTTAAAAGGGGATTGGACAGATTCCTAGAGGAAAAGTCCATCACGGGTTACAAACCATGATGGAGATGTGTAATCTCTAGGCTTTAAACCAGGGTACTTCAAGGGCCAGATGCGGGGGAGTGGTATCAGGAGACAGATATCTAGTCTCATGCGCTCCCAAACGCATCTGGTGGGGCCGCTGTGAGATACAGGAAGCTGGACTAGATGGGCCTTTGGCCTGATCCAGCATGGCTCTTCTTATGTTCTTATGTTCTTAATGAAATCAAGCAAGTGGTAGAACTTACAGAATCTACTGCTCCATACAACTGTTCACATTGCCTCATAGTTAATTAAACCAGCACTGACAACTTAGATTTTGAGATATGGCTTGTGATGAATACAAGATGGTTTGTGTGCTTAGTTCATGCTGCCCTCACCACAGCACAGTGCAATGTTCACATCAGTGCAATGAGAAATAACTGCATGTTTTGCAGCTCTCTTGGCAACTTTTATGTTCAACTTCGGATGGAAAATGTAGCTAAGCTAGAGATGATCTGAATTCTGATGAAGGTGCCTCAGCGGACAAGGTTGCTTGCAATTTAATGATATTCTGCCTGAAATGGGATGAATTCACTTTTCCCTGGTCTTGTAATTTTGTTGCTGGGAGAACATTCTTTGCAATTATCTTGCTCCTCAGGAATAGATCAAAGTATGGCTCCACAGATAACTGTCTACCCCAAAGGAAGTAAAGCTGTGTAAAGTTCAGCCACCCACATTTCCCACTGAGTCTTGAATAGAGAAGGGCACAAACCAATAGTTCATGGTGGTTTGTGGTTCGTGATTAACCACAAAATTCGAAGCAACACAAACCTTCTTAAAAATCAACTTGTCTGTGGTTTGCTTTTCCAGTTCACTCCCTTGGGGGAATCTGCTCTCCTTCTCTGCCACACACATGCCCCCTTCTCAATGCCCCCATCAGCTCTCTTTACCTGGTGCTGCCACCGCTGTCACTGTCACCATGCCATTGCCACCACTCCTGCCACTGCCGTGCATGTACTTGCTGCCTAGTTGATAGGTTTTTGGAGATGGTTGTTTCATTTCAGAAGGGGTCTGGTTCTGAAATGAAACATGGCAGCACAGCTGCTGTTCAGAACTGGGACCCACCCTCCAGAATGAAATCATCCACTGACTTACTTTCCTCTGGGCCATGTGGGGCAAAATTCCAATGAGGAAGCAGCCTCTGATGCATCATCTTTCCTTCTCCCTGGTGCTGGCCAATCAGACAGGGAGGTGGGATTATGCATGTCCTTGCACAGTTTTTGATTGGCCAGTGCCAAGGAGAAGGAAAGATGACACATTGGAGGCTGCTTCCTCATTGGAGTTTCACCCCGCATGACCCAAAGGAAGGTACATCAGTGGTTGATTCCATTCTGGAGGGTGGGTCCCACTTCCGAATGGCAACTGTGCTGCCATGTTTTGTTTCAGAACCAGACCGCTTCCAAAATGAAACACCTGCCACCTGCTGTTTCTGGTGATGGTGGCAGCGGCTGTGATAGAGCTGGTGGAAACAGCAGCAACAATATCATGTAGGGAGGTGATGGAACAGAGGAATGGGAACGAGTAGGCACCTAACCTTTGCCAAACAAAACAAAGCACCAAGCAGAAAAATGTTCAATGCTTTGTTTTGCTTTGGCAAAATGGAATCTTCGAACCAATTGGCAAACTGAACCACAAAACAGCCCAATTTATTGTGGGGTTTTTTTTTCTAGTTAATGGTTCAAATTGTGCCCATCTCTAGTCCTGAAATATCCCCCAATTCTTCATTCATGTAGGGATTAGCCAATAATTGTAAGTTCCCAATGGAGAAATCTGACAGTGTTGTTTTATCCACATCCAGTTTTTTAAAACCTCAACTTCTTATCATAAAAAATCTGAAGAAATTTGTTTGTTTTCTGCTGCCAAGTCACATCCATGTCATAGCAGCCTTGACAGGATTTTCAATGCATGTGACACAGTCGCCAAACCAGAAAAAAGAAATGAAATGACATCTTCCATGTCCAACTTCCACCTTAAATATTTTCAGCAATACTCTCGGTGGTGAAGTCCTACATAACATCCACTGTGAAATATTCGATAGAGTGACCGACTGGGACTCAGAAGGCCTGGATTCAAATCTCTACTCAGCCCTGGGTTGAGGATGGCAGGCAACTGTGGTAAAGTCACTCCTTAGATATCTCACATAGTTTGAAAACTCATTAGGTTCACTATAATAGAATTCAACCCTGAATGTTCACTAGAAGGACAGATTTTGAAGCTGAGGCTCCAGTACTTTGGCCACCTCATGAGGGGAGAGGAGTCCTTGGAAAAGTCACTGATGTTGGGAAAGATGGAAGGCAAAAGGAAAAGAGCACGGCAGAGAATGAGATGGTTGGATGGTGTCATCGATGCAACCAACATGGATTTGACCAAACTCCGGGAGGCAGTGGAAGACAGGAAGGCCTGGCAAGCTTTGGTCATGGGGTCATGAAGAGTCAGACATGACTAAATGACTGAACAACATATTAGGCAAAATAATGGCAGGTGAAGTAGAAATTGTATTGAGTAGGTAGCAATGTTGTTAATGGAGGCCTCAGAGATGAAAAGCTTGTGCACTCCTGTTCTATTTGCTGTTTTGTCATCATGGGTTTTAGGGACAGGTTTGCCACTGAAGTCCATGGTGTGCTACCCATAGAATATGTAATGGTATCACAATTTTCCTACTTTAAAAAGGGAAATATTGCAGTCACAATCAGGAATGGGGAAGTGGCCCAAAGAGGACATAATATTTGCCCTGTGCATTTTCTAGGGAACGTTCAGGTTTAGCCTTCAACTGCACCTACACCCAATACTGGAACTATGATTAAAATGTTTTATGAATCCACAAGACCTTTCCTATGTGAGTGAATTTGGTTCCATTCTATGGTTGCTTGAGGAGTCAGAGAAGCCAGATTCATCCAATGGCAGCCAGGTCAAGGCACAGCTAGCCTGGTCATGTCACATCAGGCAAGGTCACATTAAGCTCAAAGGTATTCAGATCAAGACATGACCAGCAATGTCAAGGCAGAACAGGACAGAACCTTGGATAGCTCCTGGTTTCTTCTGCAGATTTTGGATGAATGAGAATGGATTTTAAAAATGGTGATTCATCATAATTCATTGGGGCTGACCAACAGATGAATCGATGACTTGATTCATCTCCAATTTTAAATGCTATAAAATGGCCCCAAGGCATCTCTGAGGAGAACTTTCCAGGAGGTTATTTGGGTTTCATAACTTAGACATCAAAAATAAAATCTCTACTACAGAGAAAGCTTCAGTGTCTCTAGGTGCCTTGGAGGACATTTTCATCATTGGCATTGGCATCCTTCAGTCTTGAAAGACTATGGTATCATGCCTGGAGTCCTAAAAACAACACCTAGTGTGACTAAATAGACCGATTTGGGAATGGCAGTCTCTACTGCACTGTGGGCAGATATATTCTGTTTCTTGCCCAGTCCCTGGGTTTTGTTGTTTCCATGCCTGCCTCTTTTCCTCTGCCTGTTGGACAAATGCCTCTTCAAATTTATGTAGACCATGCTGTATCTTTTGCCTCTAGGCAGTGCGATCAGAAGTCAGGGTTTCCCATCTGTTGAGGTCCATTCCCAAGGCCTTCAGGTCCCTCTTACAGATATCCTTATACCACAGCTGTGGTCTCCCTCTGGGGCACTTTCCCTGCACTAGTTCTCCATATAGAAGATCTTTTGGGATCTGGCCATCATCCATTCTCACAATGTGTCCACGCCAGCGTAGGCATCATTGTTTCAAAAAAGTATACATGCTAGAGAGTCCAGCTCATTTCAGGACTATGCTATTTGGAACTTTGTTGTGCCAGGTAATGTTGAATATTCACCTAAGACAGTGCATATAGCTTTCTTTCCTGTCGGGCATGGAGGGTCCAAGACTAGCTGCAATACAAAAGTGTGCTCAGTACACAGCTTTATAGACCTGTATCTTTGTATGTTCTATCAGCTTCTTATTGAGCCATACTCTCTTTGTTAGTCTGGAAAACATAGTAGCTGCTTTACCTATGCGTTTATTCAGCTCAGTCTCTAGTGAGAGTGTATCTGAGATAGTTGAGCCAAGATACACAGTCATGGACAACCTCCAGTTCTTTTGCAGAAATTGTAATGCGGGGAGGAGAATCCACATTCTGGCCCATGATTTGTGTTTTTTTCAGGCTGATTGCTATCACAATGTTTGGGGTCATTTTATGGCCCAATGAAATGACAAATCAAAAATTGCTAAGAATTCATCATAGTCATCTGGAGACTTTATAATGAATTCAGATTGATAAATTTTGACGAATTGGCTGAATTCATCAGAAAACATTATTCATTTTTTAATTTGTCTCCATCTGTAGTCTATATGTTATGGACAGCTCACTGTCTGCTGACTCTGAAAGCCAGCAAAATGTACTGGATAGCGTGATGGAATAAGACCCAGGAGAACTAGATTCAAATCTCCACCTGGCCATGGCCACTCATTTATTTTATTTTATTTTATTTTATTTTATTTTTTATTGAATTTCTATACCAGGGGTCCTCAACCTAAGGCCCCAGGGCCGGATGCGCCCCCCCAAGGTCCTGAATCCGGCCCCTGGGACCAATTGCAACCCCCCACCTACCCCCTGTTTTGTGAGCAAGCCAGGCTCCGCAGTTGCTTTTGGACTGGGATCTGGCCCCCAGTAGTGTCTGGGTGGTGGTGGACCGGCCCTCTGGTTGAAAACTTTGAGGACCCCTGTTCTATACCATCTAGCTACAAGGCTACTCTATTTACAAGGCTATTGTTTACAACAGTAAGAAAAATACAACAAAGCAAAAATAGTAAATAAACTACTTCGGGGCACTGAGCTGGTAAAACAATTCCTTAGCTATCTCACCCAGTTTTAATGCCCCATTAAAGTCGCCGCATGTGAAATGCAGCTTGATGGCACACAGCAGGAACAGACCACCATTAGACACTGAAACCATGTTGTCTTCCAGGGATGTGAGTCAGACCTTCCACGAGCAATCATACTTGCTGACAAAGCCTGTGGTCCCTTCCCAGTCACAAAGAAAAGCAAAGTAAGCATGGAAGGTCCCTGCTGTGACAAGCAAACATTTAAATCACTTAATCCTTGTGGAGTACTCTTCTAGGGATAGGTGGAAACTGTTACAATAAATGGATGAGGTTTAAAATGTGGTTTAAACCGCAGAGTAGCACAGTGGCGTGGAAAGATAATTGCAAGATACAGATTGGAGCTAGGAGACAAATGAACTTTGCATAAAAACTTATTACATATTTACACAATATACATCAAGACCCAGAAAATATATACAGAGTAGTGGAAAACTGCTAACTCACCAAAAGCTGTCCCAAAGTTAAGGGATTTCAGTGCTGACTTGTATACACATTGGCAACATGGTTTAGACCTGGCATGTCCAAACTTTGGCCCTCCTGATGTTTTGGACCACAACTCCCAGAATTCCAAGACTGTGTTTCCAATGGCAAAGGACTGTGGGAGTTGTGGTCCAAAATATCTTGAGCGGCAAAGTTTGGACATGCCTGGCTTAGACCAATCACACAAGTGTTAGGTGATTATCCATGGCACCTGGACATAATCATTCTGACCTCATCATGTGGTTATTCCATACACCTGTGTCTAGCAAATGACTATGCATTTTACACAGACACCATTTTATGAATCTGTTAAATACCAAGTTACAGACATTTTGTCAAAACTACATTACTTGACAAAAACATGTGCAGAGCCATCAGCTTGGCTTCTAGGAAGGGCAGCAAGACCTGCTGTCACTGATGATGGTGGGGTTATCTGTAAGGTAGTGTTTGTCCCTTTTCTGCAGAAAGCTGCCTAGATGCCCTAAGCACATCCGATCTCGCTTGATTTTGGAAGCTAAGCAGGGTCGGCCCTGGTTAGTACTTGGATGGGAGACCACCAGGGAATACCAGGTGCTGTAGGCGCCTGGAGTAGGAACTGGCAAACCACTCCAGTATTCCTGCCAAGAAAACTCCATGGACATGGAGTCACGAAGAGTCGGTCACGACTGTAACGACACAACACACACAGTGAGAGTTTGTCCCTTTTCTGCTAGGAGAAGATAAGGAGGTTGAGCCAGGAAGGAGCTCAAATCGACTGAAACCTTATGTAAACTGATAAGATCTAGAGTTTGGTCATCACTGTCACTCCGGGAGGGGCTAATTGGACTGTTCTCATTCAGTTTTTGTGGCGGAGGACTTCCGCAAAACTATAGAATCCAATGGAGATTCATAGTCTGTGTCTGAGAAACATGGCGGAGCTCTTTCCTCTGGCCAGGATAACCCAAAAGAAGTCACCGACTGTCCTGTCCACCAGGGAAGCAGCCTGTGCCTTCCCTTCATCAGGTTTGTCAACTCCACATGAGAAGGACCAGAGATCTCAACTGATATCTTGAGGCTGCTCTCCACCTGGTGGTGGTTGGCTGCCGGTTGGAGCCAATCCTGTGGATTCTTGATTCCACGCTCTTGAATTGACTCAAGCGACGGTTGTAGACAGACTGTGGCTGAGATCTGCAATGAACTTCAGCAAAAGCAAAGGCTGCCAACCTCAGATGCCATCACTCCCACTGTGCCACTTGTGCCTTCAAGCCACTTGGGTGGGTGGGTGGGTGGGTGGGTGGGGGGAGGATTTCCTGATACTTCCCACCAAAGCAAAGTCATAAAAATAAACAATGATGGCCCCAGTAGCCCTTAGGACAAGGGTAGGCAGCTTTGGCAGGCCACGGAGCCAATTTTATTCTCTCTGACTCACCAACCAGAAGGCAAGAAAGGGAAAGAAAGCAGAAAGGGCCCCCATTTTCCAAAACACCTTGGAGACCTGAGACTTTATATTTAAAAAGAGCTGTCCTTCTAGGGTTGGCAGTTCACTTTTCCCTTTGCTAGAAAAAAGAGGAAGCACTCAGGGAGGCTGGAGATAGGCTGGCAGGAGAAGAATGGGACCTCAGCATCATATTTTGCTCATCTACGTTTGAAGGGATGCAGCTGACCATCAGGACTCATTGACCTCCTTCACTGCCCTTGCTTTAGCACTGGGGAGTGAACATTAGGAGTGACTAGAAATGACCTCAAGGTCACTTCACCCTGGGCTTAAAACAAGTCCAGCACCCGACAACAGGTAGACTGACTCATTGCTCTTCCCCACACCAAGAAAGCTGCCTCTGGCTGTGTTTAAAATATTTGAGGGAAATGAGGTAAGCTGCAGAGGGCCAAAGGGGCTGGGTTCTGGATGGATGCAACCCCTCAAATGTCCTACCAAATACTACTACTACTACTACTACTACTACTACTACTACTACTACTACTACTACTACTACTACTACTACTACCACCACCACCACCACCAATCCTCTCCTCCTCCTCCTCCTCCTCCTCCTCCTCCTCCTCATCCTCATCATCATCATCATCATCATCATCATCATCATCCTGGGAGGGGTCCAAACTTGTCTACAGCTTAAATGGTCAACGGAAGAGACCTAAGTACGAAAGATGAAGCTCTGAATTTCAGTATAATGCCAGGCTGAAGAATGGGATAGTGTGATATTTCTCCTCAGGGGAAGGAGCGGGAAGATGTGTCACCAGGTTCACAGAAAGGTAGCAAAGAGGAAAGCTGTAAAATACATATTGCAGGTGTGACGAACAGCCAGATATTCACTGAGGCTCTTCAGTGCCCTTAAGAGCTTATATAAGAAGGGATGATCATAGAATGATAGAATAACTGAGTTGGAAGGGAGAAAAAACAGACATATAGGCGAGCACACTCAAACAGAGGGAGTGAGGGAAGGAGAGGGAGAGGGAGCAGGAAATACCAATTTAAGACATCCGTTTATGGTGCTGGATCTATTATGTCCAGGAAAACATTGCAAGTAAACATCATAATTCTTTTCCTAGCACCTTCTATTCCAGGCAAACAAAATTCAACTTGAATGACATAGAAACTAGGAAAAGAAAACTTTATGAAAGAAGTTGCCAAGCAGTATCAAACTGTGTGGGTTAAATGGTAAAGTAAAAATAAATAAATCAAGAGGTTATGTTAGTTTCGATGCTTTGCTGCTGTTTTTATCAGTAAAGAACAATCCCTGCTCTGAAAAGCTTATAAATATATGGGTGTATGTGTGTGCAATCAGACAGCTAAAATGGTGCATGGAACCCTAATGGACTATTCAGTACAACCCAATGACTTCGGGAAATCCTATGAGGAAGGGATTTGAGTCAGAAAGAGCACGAGAGCAGGGGAGGCAGCAGCTGTTGTTCCCATGGAGGAGGAGGAGGAGGAGAACCTTGGTTCAGAAGGTAGAATTTCAATATGTGTGTGCAGGATGGACACTGGAAGGGGGACTCTATATTGTGATCTCATGCATTCACATTTATTTTTTATTTTTGAGCTCCAGAGACTGTATAAAAAGGTAAAAGTTCCCCTCGCACATGCGTGCTAGTCGTTTCCAACTCTAGAGGTGGTACTCATCTTCGTATTCAAGCCGAAGAGCCAGTGTTGTGCAAGTTCATGGCCACGTGGCCGGCATGGCTGCAAGGAAACACTGTTTTACCTTCCTGCTTTTTACTGCAGTACCTATTTATTGACTTGCATTTACATGCGTTTGAACTGCTAGGTTGGCAGGAGCAGGGGTTAAAAGCAGGAGCTCGCTCCGCTGCGTGGCACCTGGGATTTAAACCTCTGAGTTGCTGACTTTGCAGCTGACAATTTTTTGAAGATTTAGTCCACTGGAGCCAATTCCTTTATGGTGTAGATAACCTGCCTCAATCAACAAATATATCTGGGGTAGAGATGGGCACGAATTGAAAAAAAATGATGTTTTGTTTTGTTTTGTTTCATTCGTTGAGGGGCTCGGTTCAGTTCGTTTTCATGTGAATTTTCACAAAAAAAATCATTTTGTTGGTTCATTAATTCAGTATTCATTTTACCCACTTTGCACGATTTTTAAAGCATTTCTGTGTGCGGGCATCCCCCAACGCCTGAGACCAGAGGGAAAACACTTAAAATATGGATGCTGGCAGAGACACAGTATAGACTAGGTACGCAGGGAGGCTGCAAGGCAGCGGTGGGTGTTGCCCAGGGCGCAAGGCAGCCGCAGAGTGACTGCAGGGCAGGGGAGGGTACTCACCGAGAGGTACACAGTACGCACGCAGGGAGGCTGCAAGACTGAAGTTAGAGAGAAATCTCTTCTTTCTCTCCCCTAAGAGCTAGGCTGCAGCCAGCAGGAACACAGAGACACACACCTGCCTGGCTGGCCTAAAGTGAAAATAACGTGTTGCAGAGAGAAGAAGTCCCACCCCAAACTCACTCCAACCACAGACTGCAGACTGGAGGCTGCCAGAGCTTTTTATGCGCTCTGTGGCTGCCAGACCTGCCCAGTCTTCAACCTGGGCATGCTATTGGTTGAAGTTCTCCAAGAATTTACATGATCCCATCACATGGCTTGCATCCATTTTGTGTCATCCTTAAAGGGAAAAGAAAAATACTTTGTGATGGGAGAAAGACAAAAGCAAACGTTTTAAGGACCCCCCCCCCCGGGGTAGGTATTATTAGGCAGAATAAATAACTAATGTAATGTAGTCTATTAATGCTGTAAGATGTCCCTCAATTCCTTTTTCTCAAATACTTGAACATGTCCTAATTGGACTGGACTGTGTATTCTCCCTCATTACTGTAAGCCACCTTGGGTCCTTTTCCAAGGAGAAAGGTGGGGTAAAAATACTCTAAAATAAATAAATAAATAAATAAATAATTGCTGCGTTTTTACAGATGTCCAGGGCGTTTTAATACCCAAGAAATCAATATTAGGCATCTGGCAGCCATCTTGGGTCGACGTCCCCTAACTCCCCTTAAAGGAAATAAATATTGCAAATACAAATGTTTATGCACAAGCGTGCACATACGCACATTTCTATAACAAAACAATAATAGTGATACAACAAAACTGGATGGTATAATGGGTACAGGGTCAGAGCAGGACCTGTTTAATGAAACCAAGAATAATTCAAATTTCTCTTGGAAGCCAAATGAGAACAAAGCCCCAGATTAGAGATGGGCACAAAATGATTTTTTTCATTCCATTATTCGTTATTCGTTTCATTATGTAACAAAATAAATAACGAACTGGTGATGGAATTGGAACGAACCGAACTGAACCAAGAAAATTAGGTTCATGACATTTTGTTTTTGTTAATGGTGACGCGCGATGAAAAGAGCTGTTTTAAATGTTGAAAAATGTCCTGAATGTCCATAAAAACCCAGCGATAATTATTTATTCTGCCTGATAAATAATTTGGGGGGGTGTTGGTTGGGGTCCTTAAAACGTGCCTTTATATCTTTTCTCAGATTGCTGTATGTTTTTTATAGGCAGACAGAAAGACAGGCAGAAAGAACCAGGGAGTGTTACATGCATACCTGCCTGCACCATAAAGGGTGGCTTTGCAGGGAGTAATCTCCCTTAAAGTGACTCTTTATCCTGATTAGCAAGCTAACTAAGGGCCTTTTCACACGACCCCTAAGATCCGCTGGCCACTTAAATTCGGACCAGAGATCTTAGGGGTTTGTCGCCGTTCCTGCGTTCCCACCCCCTCCGCACCCCTGGCTGCTGGCTGCGTGAGGGGAGGGAGAAAAAGGAAGAAAAGAATGCCGCTCACCTCCGTTCTGCCATCTCGCTTTGCTCCCGGCACTGCATTCAGATCTCTTAAAGGGGTGGGGGGCAAAAAAAGAACAAACAGAAGCAAGGAGAGCCCGGCAGTCACTACTGTTATATCCGCATCAGAAATTTTCACCCTCCGAGAGCAGGTACATGAAAAGTGCGCTGGGACGCGCCTTAGGTGGGCGTGGTCGCACTTAATTATCTGTAAACTCCGGAGCTGGTGGGGAAATAATTTTAAGCTCCGGAGCTGGGAGCCATTTGCCATGGAGTTTAGGGGTCGTGTGAAAAGGCCCTAAATGTGGGCTGGATAGATCAAGTGTAAGTAGATACACAATTGGCTACAGAACTGCACTCAGAGGATGATGATTAATGGTCTCTTCTCTAAGTGAGAAGAAGTAACAAATAGGTTAGCCCAAAAGCTCAGTCCTGGGTCTGGTGCTTTTCGACATTCTTATTAATGACCTGGACAAGGGAGCGCAGAGAATGCTGGTCAAATATACAAATGAGACAAAACTGAGTGGAATAGCTAAAAAAATTTATTAAGTGCTTAATTAAGAGGAGGAGGAAGGCGCTGTGGCCACCACACTCCTGCCTGCTTGCCTGCTTCGCTGCACGAGCAGCAGTAAAAGGGGTGCCATCACCAAGCCTTAGGGAAAGGAAGACCGCTGGGCAGCAGGAGGGTGCACAGCTTCCTCCTCCTGCTCCCCCTCCAGGCACCCCCAGATTGCTGAGCCTGGGGCAGATGTACCCTCCTGCCTCCCCAGATACACCCCAGCTAATATCTTTAGTAGGCTTTGCTGTTCTAGCTGAGACTTCACTTGTACAACATCGTCCTCCTGAGGTTTAATGTGTTCCTGTATCTCTGTGAAGATTCTCAGTCATCCAGGTGAGTTTATCTGGAAGTTGAGTCATGGCTACTGGACTTCTTTTTGAGAGATAGAAACGTTTCGCTCTTCATCCAAACAGCTTCATCGGTCTGAATACAGCTAGTGCAAGTCCTCCATCTTATAGTCCAGCTTTGACCTCTTGTCCCCCTGATCTGAATTAGGCTCATAAGATGAACAATGGCCTGAATAGGCTCGTTAGGGAGACAATAGTATCCATAGCCTTAAGCTGAACAATGGCCTAAGGTGCTGAAACCTATCAAGAATGGGTCATTAGCTATGGCCTTGGTGGTGAAGGCTTTTTGATTTGTCTGGGTACTGTGGAAAGCACACCCTGATAAGTAGCAGATAGGCCGCCACCTCTGTTAAGAGAGGGGGGTTCGATGCTCACATGAATGGCCTCACTTACTCCTCTCTCAAACCACATCTCTTCTTTGTCTAATATGCGTACATCCTCATCTTTAAAAGAGTGCCCTTTGTCCTTCAAATGGAGGTGTACTGCTGAGTACAAATGGAGGTGTTCCTGTATCTTTTAGCTGTCCTTGAATCCAGGGCTTTAGCTTGTTCCTGAGTCCCACCTCATCCCTGAAAGCCAAAGATATGATGTTGGGGATCATTGACAACTGAGAGTTCCCCCACTCCCACGAGTCTATGAGAAGTATGATCCCAGAATTTCTTTGCCCAGCCCACATTTGGCATAGAGTAAAGACACTTTGCGTAAGAGCATCTTTTGGAGAAAAGGAGAATGGTGAGCTTTAACAGTGGGTATATATATCTATATCTATATCTATATCTATATCTATATCTATATCTATATCTATATCTATATCTATAGATAGATAGATAGATAGATAGATAGATAGATAGATAGATAGATAGATAGATAGATAGATAGATAGATATAGATATAGATATAGATATAGATATATCTCCTGCAAGGCCTAGAAAAGCAGGAGGGGAACTCGGCTTTGTTTATCACCATGCCTAGAAAGTGATCGACAACTTTGGAGTGATCAATCACTGTTATTGATTGCAGGGTGTCGGAGGAAGAATCACATCATGTTTACAATTGATGCAGTGTAGAGTTGTTCATATTCAAACGCAACATGAGAAAGAAGGAAATGTAGGGTGGTGCAAAGAATGGATTGCACAGATATAGGGCGGGAGACACCTGGCTGGAAAATAGTACCTATGAAAGGGATCTGGGAGTGTTGGTGGACAACAAATTGAACATGAGTCAGCATCGTGATGTGGCGGCCAAGAAAGCTAACATGATTCTTGGTTGTATCAACAGAAGCATTGTGTCTAGATCAAGGGAAGTGATAGTACCACTCTATTTTGCTCTGGTCAGACCCCACCTGGAGTACTGTGTCCAGTTCTGTGCACCTAAATTGAAAAAGGATGTTGATAACCTTGAACGGGTCCAGAGGAGGGCAACCAAGATGATTGAGGATCTGGAGGAAATGTCTTATGAGGAAAGGCTTAGGGAACTGGCATTGTTTAGCCTTACAAAAAGAAGTCTGAGAGTGGATATGATAGGTATGTTTATATATTTGAAAGGATGTTACATTGAAGAAGGGACTGGTTTGTTTTCCATGGCTTCAGAGACTAGGTCTCGGGACAATGGTCTCAAATTACAGGAAAAAGATTCCATTTGAAGGTTAGGAAGAACTTCCTGACAGTTAGAGCTGTTCGGCAGTGGAATATACTGCCCCAAACGAGGGTGGTTGAGTCTCCTTCTTTGGAGGTTTTTAAGCAGAGGCTGGGTAGCTGTATGCCAGGAGTCCTGTGATGGGGAGTTCCTGCATGGCAGGAGGGTTGGACTGGATGGCCCTTGAGTTCTCTTCCAACTCTATGATTCTATGAGTAGCAACCTCTCTCTTTCTGCCTTTGTATCAGAATGGAATGGTCTGGGGAAATAGAAAATTGCTTTAAAGAATGTAGGGGGGAAACCTATTCATTTATCACCTTTCATCACAACACCTTTAAGCATCACCTTTTCCAACTTTAGGGAGTTAGTTGGTTTCTTAAAGTTTGGAGAATGGCTTTCTAGACTGTGAGATGAAAGACCTCATCAAGAGGGAATGGGAATGGTATTAATTTGCACTGGTTGTGGGCTTTTAAAACACAGCTCATAAATGTCTTCCTTTCATCTTTGCCTTAAATTCCCTGCTCATTTCCACAGCTGGGGATCCTTCAAAAGACAAAGTTGGAGGTGGATGAGAGAGGCAGGCAGAGAAAATGTTGGCAAGATCATAATTCTCCCCTTTGTATTAGGTGGATCTTGAAGGAAATCATAATTTCTCAGCTCAAAATCACAGGGTTTTTTAATGGTAGGAGGAGTTCCTAAATAAATCTTCAGAACGATAATTTTCATTAGACTTGCAGACAGCACTTAAACAATTAAGAACATGTTCAAGCACTTGAGGCCCAGAAAGTTTAGCAGGAAAAAAATTAAGATCAAGGAGACAAATATGCATTCAGAAATAATAATTGAAGAATGCAACCAGAAAACATTAACATTTGAGCAGAGATTTCAACCATGCAGGATCACCTTTCCAAAAAACTTCCTGCCATGTAACTATCATTTAAGACAGGGGTGGACATTGACACTATCTGGCCCTCAACAACCCCACAGATAGTTTAATTTCTTTAAAATTGTCTCCAAAATTCTCCTTATATGCCCAAGGGTGTGCATGGGGGCGCAAGTTGATGATGACTTCAAAAGGACAGTGAATTCCATCTGTATTTTGTTGAGTCTTTACAGGAGCTATCTGAGGTTCTGAACTACACATGGGCACTTCCAATTCATATACCCAAGGAAACATATACATAGTCCCCATGTCTATTTTTAACCCAATTCCCACGAAAGGCTCAGGAAGCCAGGGCAGCCCCTCCAGCGTTTAGGTAAAAAACAGGAGCGGATTTACTGTTGTTATCAAATCATCTTCCTCGATTGCTGTTAAAGCAGAGTGGCATCAGTCTCAGCAAACAGAACTTTTAAATGAGGAGTCCAAGTCCTGATCTAATATATTTCAAGAAGCATTAAAAAGAGCTGAACTCCCGGTGCTCCACACCTGGAGCAGAGCAGACTGCTTGAATTGACCAGTTTCACTTTCTACTCACCTCTCCAGAGGCCACTGCAGGTTGCTTCCCCATCACCAGTGTCTCTTGCCATCAGCATTCAGTGTGTTGTGTTCTGTCGTTACAGTCGTGACTGACTCTCCGTGACTCCATGTCCATGGAGTTTTCTTGGCAGGAATACTGGAGTGGCTTGCCAGTTCCTACTCCAGGCACCTACAGCACCTGGTATTCCCTGGTGGTCTCCCATCCAAGTACTAACCAGGGCCGACCCTGCTTAGCTTCCGAAATCAGGCGAGATTGGATGTGCTTAGGGCAGGTGAACACAATTGAAAAATGGGTAAAAACCTACCTCTAGTGGGCCCAAATGCATTTTTCATGTGTTTCTTGTGCATTTCCACACACACTTCATTTTATGCAGAAAACACTGGTGTTTCTGGCTTCAACAGTGGGATGATGCAACAGCATCCAGAGAACTAAGACTGAAGCCCTCTGGGACTGATGGACCCACCATCCATAATACGGAGATGACTATGGAGGTAAGCACCATCCTTAGAGTCGGACATGACTAGCACACATGTGCAGGGGGAACCTTTACCTTTCCTTAACCCTACATCAGGGAGGGAAATTTAGGATTCCACTTATAATGCATTATCTTTTTAAAGGAACTCTGCAGCTTTTCTATAAATACAGGTTCTCAATAAATGAGTGATGGCCCACTTCCAAAGATGCAGAGTTCATTCTTCCTCGTCCTCCTTCTAAACCATATTGAATTCATCAGAAAGCAGACCTTTTTCACTTCCTTCAATGACAGCTATGTTTGTTTTCTAAATTGTATGGTTTTCTTTTGGGGGGGGGGTCTTTCATCCCTGTCTTGGCAAACATCTTGATGCAGCCTTATTATCATTTCTCAGTTCTTTCGAAGCCAGGTTTGGCTCCAACACTTATAACTGGGCATTATCGCACTGTAATTAGTCACAGGAATCTTCTTACAAAGCCCATTGTCGGATTCTCAAGGGCATTAGAGGTGAGAGCTTTTCCTGGGCTTCGGTGCAGCAAAATGAAGAAAAGACAAAACATTTGAAAGCTTTTTTAAGCCATTTGTTCTCTCTGAGCATGGACGGCTTGCTGATACCATAAGCTCACAATCTGCACTGCCTAAAATGTCATTGTCCCTTTATTTTCACCTGTTTATGCTCAACACATAGGAGGCCTCTTTCAGCAAAGGAGTTCCTTCTCGGAAGACGAGCGGTATATAAGCCCTAAAATAAATAAATAAATAAATAAATAAATAAATAAATAAATAAATAAATATAAAAGCTTTCAAGTGTAGTTGTCTGTGAGCAGAAAGTGCATCCCCCCAAAAAAAAACAATCTGCCAGAAAAGAACACTGGTGATTTGCATAACCTCCAAAGGATCTTGATTTTGTTGCCCCAGGCTACATTCCAGTGAATGCCACCCTGAAATCACAGAGTGTTTTCGCTGTACATGTTTATTGAGAGTAGAAATTGGCATTTCTTTTCAGAATCTCTCTCTCTCTCTCTCTCTCTCTCTCATGCGTGTGTGTGTGTGTGCTTGTGTGCATGTGTCTATATGTGTATGTGTCCCCTACCTCCTACCAAGTGGATCCCAGGTCTTAACAATTTAAAGGATATGTTGACAAGTTTGCAGACATCATGTAGATCAGGCATGTCCAAACTTCTGCCCTCCAGATGTTTTGCACCACAACTCCCACAGTCCTTTGTCATTGGCAGCACAGGCTTAGAATTCTGGGAGTTGTGGTCCAAACCATCAGGAGGGCCGAAGTTTGGACATGCCTGATGTAGATGAAACACACAAGGGGAATCAAACAGCTGCATTAATAAACAAAGGACAATTGAGTATAAGCCATCCCAAGAATAAGCCAAGGGCCTAATTTTACCCCCCAAAACTGGGAAAACATATTGACTCAAGTATAAGTGGAGGTTGTTGTTGTTGTTGTTTTGTTATACTCGAGTATATACAGTATACCGGCCGAGCTCTAAAGGGGCTGGGGGTAGTAATTGGCAATGTGTGATGGGAGTGTGGAGGCAAAAAGGAAGTTAATACCATAGAGTAAACTCCTTGATTGCCTCCATAGTCCGTGCACAGTTGCCAATACTACCATCAGCCCCTTTAGAGCTTCATAACTAAGTCCCCTTGCCCCCCAAATGTTTCCAAATTTCATGGGGCTTCCCTAAAATCACTTTCTGAAGGTACACCTGCTACTTTGGAGTCCCAAGGTAAGTAAATTTTGACTGCATATTTTAAAAATATTTTTCAAGTGCGTATTTTTTACAAAAAAGATGCACTCAAAATGACTAACATTGGGAACACCAAAGTAACAGGGGTACCTTCAGAAAGTGATTTTAGGGAATCCCCTGAAATTTGGAAATTTTGGGGATAAGGGGGCTGAGTTATAGAGCTCCAAAGGGGGTGCCCCTAAACCTTCTCATTGGAATCATATGGGAAGTGGAGGCACCACTATCACTCGCCCGATCAGGACTTGCCCTTCGCTGCCCTCCCCAAGCTGTCTGAACACCTAATTTTACCTCCCCCCAAAAACTGGGAAAGCTTATTGACTCGAGTATAAGCCAAGAGCATTTTTTTCAGCCAAAAATAAGGGCTGAAAAACTAGGCTTATACTCGAGTATATACAGTAAGTTACTCTTCTCTTTTCCATCTTTCTGCTGACAGTTTGAGGGTCCACCTCCTAAGGCAGACTTTAAATAGCTGTAACTGAGTCCTGGATGCTGGTCTATTGCTTTTTCAAGTTTGATTTTATAGTCTGAAATGTTTTTAAATGAGTTACTGAGTTTTTAAATTATCAGTGTGATTTACTTTTTAATCAGTAAATTATTGGTGGGTGTTTTTTTTTTTCCACTTTACCCAGTTTAATGTTGTGAGTGAGCCAGCTTGGATCCCTTCAGGGCAGGGGAAAGAGAGGATACAAATTACACACATTAATCTAATTGAAATTAATAGGGTACTACCAACGAGCAGGTAGATGCTCTTCCATGCACCCACCCACCCAGTTGTAGTACTCAGCCACAGCTGAAAGTGCGGCTTTGATTTAAAGCCTTCCTTGGGTTAAAAAATATAAACTCACTTGGATCAATATGTCTGGGAATACAGCCCATCCTAGGCTTACTGAGACAGGTTCATTATAGCCAGGAAGAATGGGGAAATGGACCAATACTCGTTACTCTGCTAGCGGAGCCGCGACTTCATCAAACTTTGTTCTGCAGGGTACCTCCCAAGTATGAATTGATGGGTGTGAATGTGTCATTTACAAATGAATTTTGAAGATACCTTGGACAGCCAGACTCACTAATGTGGCTGTATTACAGCGCATAAATAAAAGTTAGAAATCTTCAATACTGTGAAGAGAAGAAAATTGCAGTATGTTAGACACATAATGCACAATAAGAAATACCATCTGCTGCAAATTGTCCTTCAAGAAAAAAGAGATGGGAAGCATGGCCCAGGGCATAGAAGAACATTCTGACTAAAGAACTTAAGCCAATGTTCCGCAGTGAGCAAAACTGCTCTATTGAGAATAGCTTTAGATAGAAACCAGTTCAGGCTATTGATCACCCACATTCTACAAGGACATGGCACTTGAAGAAGAAGAATGTACCATTTGGGTTAGCAGGGTGAAAGCATTTTATTTTTCCATTGTTTCTTGCATTTTGGTAGTTCGCTCTGTGTTTGTGGCTGTTTTATCAGAAACCTACAGACTTGGCAAGGAGATACTGCATCACAATGCATCAAGTCCCATCAAGACAGGTCTGGACATCTGTCTACCATGAACACATTGTATGCCATCCTCCTTGGGCCTGTCCTTCTAGACTCCCAGTGCTCCTCCTGGTGTGATTGCCTTAGCAACCGTATCTCATCCATCATCCACTTAGATTGGTGAAGTCACTGTGTGAAAGTCTTCAATACAAACCTCTGACTGACAAGATTTCCTTGTTAGGTAGACCTAAACTGAAATGGAAGCATGAAAGGTATAATAAATTTTATTGGTAACATCTGACTCCTCCTTTTCCTAGAACAAAATTCTTTTCTCAAGCCCAGATTAAGATTTTTGAGAGCTCCGCTGTAGACGTGAATTAAAAGGGAAAAGCAGGTAGTGTGTTTCCCTGATAAACAGTGTACGATGGTAGAAGGAGAACTAAGGTCCAAGAACTGCTGGAAAGCTGAGTGGTTTAGGGTGCTTTTACACGACCTCTAAAATCTGGTGGCAAGTTAAATTCAGACCAGAGATCGTGGGGGTTTGTCGGTCTTCCTGTGTTCCCACCCCTCTGCACTCCATTGTTCCTGTCTGCGTGAGGGGAGGGAGAAAAAAGGGAGAAAAAAATGCAGGCTCACCTCGTCTGCCGGTCGAAGCAGCCCCGAGCCGCCCCGTAGTGATTCCTGTCTCTTAAAGGGGTGGCGGGGACAAAAAAACAAACAGAAGGCGAGGAAGCCTGGCATTCACAGCTTTACAATTCGCATCAGAAGATTTTTTTACCTCCTGGAGGCCAGGTACTTGAAAAGTGCGCTGGGACGCACTTAGGTGGTTATGGTCGTACTTAATTTTTTTTTAAAGTCCGGAGCTGGTGGGAAAACATTTTTAAGCTCCGGATCTGGGAGCCCTTTGCCTTGGATTTTAGGGGTCGTGTAAAAGCGCCCTTAGACTTGGGGAGTTTGATTCCCGGTGTGTCTCCTTGACAGGAAGTGGCCTTGACAGGATCCCTTACAGTTCTGCAGATTCTAAAATGATGACTCTACTCCTTTCAACAGTTTGTGTTATATGGTACCCCTCCCCCTTTAAAGTGGGTACAATAAAATTCTAAGACACGTATTCCTTGGGTTCATTTTTGGGAGAAGCCAAAGACAACTGTACCTTTCTGCAACTTAGCACATTGTTGGGTATGTCTAAATTAATTAATTTAGTGTCCAGTATGTAAGCTGTTCACATGCTCAACTTCTACCACCTTCCGTTGCAATAACATCACAGCAAGGTCAACTTTTCTGATACCACTCCTTTCTGTTCCTCCCTTTATTCTTTCTCTTTTGACTCATCTCTTCTTTAAACATCTTCCTTCAATACACACACATACATCTCTTTTTCTGTCGTGATAAAACACACAACCTCACATTTGGTCATGTGGATATTTCGGTTGTTTCTGCTCCATTTTGTTTATGTTACAGAGCACCATCTATATTGTTACTGTCTAATTATCATTATTATGGAGGGAGGGAGGAGACATAGCACAAACGTGTGGGGTTGTGCATGAGATGTTATTCATGGGTATCGCTTGTGCTTATGAAGAATGAAGGGAAACAGGAAAAGCAGAGACAACACGAGAAGGTCCAAACACCTCCTGTTGAATCAACCCATTCAGAAAGAGATAACATGGCATGCCTTTGTCCCCACCAATGCCGACTATGATTTTAAGTGTAGTCTGTGAAAGCTTTCTCTTCTCTTCCATTACATATTGCACCAGCTCTTCCTCGCTGTCCCCTTTCTCTTCCTCTTTGTTCCCAGTATAATTAACATGTGTCATTTCCCCATATCTTCTCGTTCTGAACAATGGTGTCATAATCTATAAAGCGGATGCTGAGCCCTCTCCGGTTTCCATCCTTCTAATTATCCAAATGTTACTAGAATATGTCCTATTTCTAGGCTTTCTCAGACCCATCTGTTATACATGGCTGGTTATTCTCTCTGTGTGGGTCTCTCTCTCTCTCTCTCTTTCTCTCTCCCCCTTCCTGCTGATGAGGAAGAGTTACAAAGTCACTGAAGTAAAGGGTACCTTGTGGTCCTAAACACAAAAATAGTCAATAACTTTATACACCATACATCAAAAAAGCACCATTTATAAAATAACTTTATCTGGTGTGTACCAGGGTGAAACCACCACCCCACACCAACAGAGACACATGGACTCTCAACAGTCCAGAGCAGCAGTACAGCAGCCACTAGGCAATATCATTTTGGCTTTCATCTAGCTCCAATTCGCTAAACCAAATGAGTTTACTAAATTATCACCCCAGCTACCAGATGGAGGACTCAGGCTCTCTGTGGGCCTTTTCACACGACCCCTAAGATCCGCTGGCCCCTTAAATTCGGACCAGAGATCTTGGGGGTTCGTTGCTCTTCCTTCCTCCCCACCACTCCGTACTTCCTTGCTTCTGTGTGCGTGAGGGGAGGGAGGGGAAAAAAGCCTTAAAAGGGGACAAAAGAATAAAGCCTTACCTCCGGTGCCGGTGGAAGTTGCTCCGAGCCCCCGTCACCTCCTGGTTCCTCTTAAAGGGGCGGGAGGCAAAAAAAAAAAAAAAAAAGAAGAAGCTAGGAGAGCCCGGCACTCTCCGCATCAAAATTTTTCACTCTCCCAGAGCAGGTACCTGAAAGGTGCGCTGGGTCACGCTTAGGTGGGCGGGGTCGCACTTAATTTTCTGTTAGCTCCAGAGCAGGTGGGGAAACATTTTTAAGCTCCGGAGCTGGGAGCCATTTGCAGCGGAGTTTAGGGGTCGTGTATAAACGCCCTAGATTATCACCCCAGCTACCAGATGGAGGACTAAGGCTCTCTGTGTCACACACAGCCCAGACAAACAGGAACATATCTCTTTCAAGGGCCAAATGGGAAAGCATAGGTACACCTTCACAGGGAAGGGGGGAGGAGACATTGTTTTGTGTGCATTTGTTCAAACAAGATAAATTTAAAGTTTTGGGGCAAGGAAGTCCCAGTTTTTTGTCTTACTTTTGAATACTGAGGCAAGAGATCTCATAGGGCATCAACAAAGGGTCTTCTTGAATCAAGATAGCTTAAATGGATATGGACCAGCAATTTAGGGTTCCTCAGCCATGTTGGGTTGTAGAAGAACACCAGTTCATTCTTACCAGAAGATCCATCTAGGGAACTTATGACATCCAGAGAGGTGGCCTAGAAAATGTCCTCTAATAAGGAGGCAAGCAAGCTTAAGAGGGGGTCACTCGCTTAAAATCAGTTTTCCCCTCTCGACTTCCTTTACTTCATAGATCTAAAAAATCCTCACATAGATATTTAATTCAGTCTGTAGAACTTTGCCAGGGGAATCCATTCCATGCCTCATTTTCATCTTGTGGGAGTTAATGAAGTCTTAGAAAAGCCTGTCTTGAGAGGTCTTCTTCACCATTCTAGCTGGAGAGGAAACATTATGTGATTAACTATTGGGAGATACTATGCAGAAAGAGATTTCTCCAAAGATATTCATTTTGATATTAACATAAAGCATCATCCTGTATGCATGCATGCATGAGGTGGATTGACGTTAGAAGGCCTACTGGGAATAAGTATAGGAATGTTGTTGTGGGTAGAAAAATAGGGAGTGCAAATATGGAGTATCAATACAGACAAAATTCTTCCTCCAACTTGGTTTGACAAACATTTTTTTCTTTGTTGTGCAATAGGGGATTGAAAATAAAACAGCCATTATAATGCCATTGTACAAAGTGATAGTAAGGCCGCACCTGGAGTATTATGTACAATTCTGGTCACTACATCTCAAAAAAGACATAGTGGAACTAGAAAAGGTGCAGAGGAGAGTGACTAAAATGATTACTGGGCTGGGTCACCTCCCTTATGAGGAAAGGCTAAAACATTTGGGGCTCCTTAGGCTGGAAAAAAGGCGCCTGAAGGGGGATATGATTGAGACATACAAAATAATGCAGGGCATGAGTCAAGTGGATAGAGGGATGGCTCTTCTCTCTCTCATAAAATACCAGAACTAGGGGACATCCACTCAAATTGAGCACTGGGAGAGTGAGAACAGACAAAAGATTTTTTTTTACCCAGCGTGTTGCTAGTCTGTGGAACTCCCTGCCACAAGAGGTGGTGATGGCTTCTAGCCTGTATGCCTTCAAAAGGGGATTGGACAGATTCCTGGAGGAAACGTCCATCACAGGTTGCAAACCATGATGGAGATGTGTAATCTCCAGGCTTAAAACCAGGCTACTTCAATGGCCAAATGCAGGGGAGTGGTATCAGGAGACAGATATCTAGTCTCATGCGCTCCCAAACGCATCTGGTGGGGCCACTGTGAGATACAGGAAGCTGGACTAGATGGGTCTTTGGCTCTTCTTATGTTCTTATGTTCTTAGATAAGTGTCAATCTATTAACATGTGCCTGGATGTGGCTGGCATCGCCCAAGAAGCATTTCAGTTACCTTACAATGAATTCCATTAAGGTATAGTCTCCGCCTTAGGATTGTGGAAGACTCTCAATGACCACCATATTTATTTATTTATTGCTTTGTTTTAGATTCTCAGGACCTTCTCTAGAACAGTGAAGTTGGAAGGAGCATATAAGGCCATCAAGTTCAAAAACCCACCCACCCCACCGTATGCAGGAATACAAATCAAAGGATATCTGTTAGGTGTTGTCCAAATTCCTCTTGAATGCCTGCAGTGTTAGAGCACTCACCACCTCTTAAGGTCACTGGTTCTGTTGTCGTACTGCTCTAATAGATAGGAAGTTTTCCCTGAGATTCAGCCAAAATCTGGGTTCTTTTAAATTGAGTCCATCATTGTGAGTTTTGCACCCTCTGGAATGATCAAGAACAGATCTTGTCCCTCCTCTGAATTCAGAGGTACGAGGGAAATAAATAAATAAATAAATAAATAAATAAATAAATAAATAAATAAATAAATGATTGGTTAGTGCTGGATAGACTGACAGTTCAACTCCCCAGCCCCCCAAAGTCCCCCCTAGTCGCTGAAACCAAAGGCAGTATGCAAGGTTGGAAATAAAACACCAACACGTGCATAGAGATGGGCACGACTAGGGAAAATGACATTTTCGAGTTGTCGTGTGTCGGAGGCAGTCCGTTTTGGCTCGTTTCCGTTTTTCGCGACATTTCACAAAAATTAGTCGGTTCGTTTTTTCATTTTTTCGTTGTCGTTAGTACTGGTTTGGGGGGTAGCAGGCTCCTGGAGGGAGCTGCAGGAGTCAGCCAGAGCCACAAGTGACAGACTGGCAGACTCTTTGCACCCGCTGTGTCTCACGTACTTGCATGTAGTGCAATGCAAGTAGACCTGGCTTAGGGTTAAGACAGGTTAGCGCAAGGGCTAGGGTTAGGCTAGTTACGGGTGAGGTTAGGGTGAGTATTGGGGTGCACCTCTGGGTGCCTCTCTGACCCACTTAGAAGGAAAGTGTACTGGCGTATGGGTTAGGCTTAGGCTAAGGGTTCGGGTTTGGGCTACGATTAGTGGGCTGTTTATGCCAGATTGGCACATCCCAGAAGTCTTTGTGGTCAACCTGGCCAAGTGGCCATGCGATTGGTGGAAAATTTGCACGGTCCACTCCCATGGGCGAGCCCATCATTGCAAATGTGCAGGTGTAAAAAAATAAAATAAAATAAAATAAAATAAAATAAAATCAACGGAGACTTTTTTTTTTTTGCAAGAAAAACCCACGGCTGCTACTGTAAAAATTCAAGCATTTAAAATAGCTAATTTTCGCATGTTTCTGTGGTGCTTTGGTGGGGTTTTGGGCAATGATTTCAAAAAAAATATTGCGGTCGCCATTTTGGATCCCCCGCACTGCATGGCAAACGGATGCGCCCTCCCAGCCTGGTACAGTCAGCAAAACCTGGCCATGCGATTGGTGGAATGGCTCCAAACTTTGCATGGTCCACTCCCATGGGCGAGCCCATCATTGCGAATGCGCAGGTGTAAAAAAATAAAATAAAATAAAATAAAATAAAATCAACAGAGACTTTTTTTTGCAAGAAAAACCCACTGCTGCTACTGTAAAAATTCAAGCATTTAAAATAGCTAATTTTTGCATGTTTCTGTGGTGCTTTGGTGGGGTTTTGGGCAACGATTTCAAAAAAAACATTGTGGTCGCCATTTTGGATCCCCCGCACTGCATGGCAAATGGATGCGCCCTCCCAGCCTGGTACCAGCAGCGCAGCAGTAGCAATAGCCAAGGAGAGGGGGGCGGGGAACCCCCCCAAATAAAACACCCTTTTGGCTAGGTAGGTGCCCTCAGACAGTTTTCGCCTACTTTTAGGGCCGGGAATCGGGGTTTTTTTTAACTTTTAAAAACTTTTTTTCTGTGCTGCTTGGCATTGCGCGATTGCCGCGATGCAAGTAACGAGCACGACAAATCAGACCAAATTATTCGTTCGTCGGTTCGACCTCGAATTCTGGCGGAGTAATTCCCGTTACCGTTTCCGTAGAGTAACGGATACGAGTAACGGAAACGGAAACGGGAATACCGCTAAGTCGTGCCTATCTCTAATTGCAACCATGTCAACAGGACCCAAGCTTGGAAAAGTTATTTGAGAACTGCATCTCCCAGATACTGGGCACTGTGGTTCCAAAAAATCAGCTCTCCATGACTGATTACTACTCGGAGGGAAATGTTTGTTATGTGGTCTCTTTGCTTATTTTAGTTTATATGTGATTTATTAATGGGGGTATTATTATTTAGTCAGATCTACTGTGATTTGGATTTCTGCACTAAGCAGGGGGTTGGACTCAATTAAGAGTTGAGCTACAATACAAACTTGCACCTTAGTATAAAATGTTCAGTTGTGGCCCTAGCTAAAGTGCTACTCTCTACTTCAAATTCCCTTACAGCCTTACAGGCCCCTTCCAATTCTAGAATCCTATGATTCTATGATTTAATTGTTTATATTGTACTCTGATGGTATTATTTACAGTGGTACCTTATTTAAAGGAATTAATTGATTCCAAATGAAATTATGTTAAGCAAATCTGTCCTTTTGTACACATTTCCTATAGGAATGCATTGAAATGGATTAATCCCTAATTGTGACCATTTTTCTGTTGTACAGATTTGCCCCATAGGCAATTCCATTAAGCAAATGTTCCCTATCTCCAGAATTTTTTCCCTTTAAGCAGATTTTCTGTTAAACAATCCGCTTGTTATACGAAGGTCTACTGTATCTTGTTTGTACACCACCAAGAGCAGATATTCACTAGATGGGTGCCATTAAAGTTTGACAAGCAAGCAAGCAAAAACTAATAAGATCCCAAGAACCTAGTCTAGGCAGGGTTGCATTAATTGCAGACAAACGGCAATGATGTGTGATGTCATTCCGAAGAATCACCCCACCACACTTGATACATTCCATGCACCAAGAGAAAATGAGGAAGTCAGAAGATTATCTCTAATCAAATCTATGCCTCGATTGTAGAGTCTGTGGTTAACCGATATGGGTAGAGATGGGCACGGAACGAACATTTTTTCGTTTCCGTTATTCGTTAGTCGTTCCATTACGTAACAAAACGACAAACGAAAATTGTGATGAAAATGCAACGAAACGAACAGATCCACGAAAATTGTGGTTGTTACGTTTTGTTTCCGTTAATGGTGACGCACAATGAAATGAGCTGTTTTAAATGTTAAAAAAACTCCCTGGACATCCGTAAAAATGCAGCGATAATTATTTATATTGTCTGATCATACCTACCAGGGAGGTTGGGGACCTTAAAAGGTGCATTTATGTCTTTTCTCAGATTGCTGTATTTTTTCCCTTTAAGGGGAGTTAGGGGATATCAACCCAAAATGGCTCCCAGATGCCTAAAATCGATTGATTTCTTGGGTATTAAAACACCCTGGACATCTGTAAAAACGCAGCGATAATGCAATAATTATTTGAAATTATTACCTACCAGGGGGTTGGGGTCCTTAAAATGTTTGTTTTTGTCTACTCCCATTGTGATGTATTTTTCTTTTCCCTTTAAAATGGATGTTACCACCAACCACAAAATGGAGGCAAGCCATGTGATGGGATCATGTTCAACCAATAGCATGCCCAGGTTGCAGACTGGGCAGGTCTGGCAGCCACAGAGGGCATAAAAAGCTCTGGCAGCCCCCATCCTCCTTGCAGTCTCTGGTGGGAGTTAGGGTGGGATTGCTGTCTCTGCGACTCTAGCTTCAATCCTGCAGCCTCCCTGTGTGTGTGCGTGCTGCGTACCTCTTGGTGAGTACCCTCCCTTGCCCCGCAGTGCGGTCACTCTGCGGCTGCCTTGCACCCTGGGCAACACCCGCCGCTGCCTTTGCAGCCTCCCTGCGTACCTAGTCTATACTGTGTCTCTGCCAGCATCCATTTTTTTTAGTGTTTTCCCTCTGGTCTGGGGCGTTGGGGGACGCCTGCGCACAGAAATGCTTTAAACATCGTGCAAAAAGCGGGTAGAAACGACAAACGAAAAAAAGAAAAAAACAAATGAAATTTTTCCAAAAATTCGCAACAAACGGAAATGAACCGAAAGAGACCTCTCAACGACAAACGAAAAACCAAAACGCCATTTTTTTTGTTTCGTGCCCATCTCTAGATTCTGGAAAGAACCAAAGATTACTATTCACCAAGGATTGCTATTCACATTGTGTCTCTTTTAGCGCTCAGCCAGATTTCTATGCAATGGAAATAAGCATTTTCTATCAGCATACCTCCCCTCATCCAAGATGGATTATTTCCCCCTAACAGTTTGTGTATGAGGCATATTTAATTTATTGGAATGATGACAAAGGAAGTTTTCAGAAGCGACATTCCAGCTGGTGGCCTTAGAACTCTCCAGGCATTTAAGCAATCCTCCAGATAGCAAAGCTGCTTTTTGATTACAATGTCAGAAATGCAGCTTTTAATTAACAGTTTCGTTTTTCACCACAGAGATTTATTAGAGCCGTTTGCTGAGGGTTCTGTCTCCAAAGGCATCATTTAGGTGCTTTTCAGTTCCTGTCAGGATTCAGAGTTTCGTTTGAAAGCAGGCGGGAGGGTTCCAGGTAACGCCCCAGGCTGAAAGGCACCTGGTGGGCCATCCCGATGGAAAGACAGAGAAGGGACCAGGGAAAGATAAGTCAAAGCCTCCATTCAGCCTTTCCAAGTTCCCTTCAATATCCCACCACCAGTAATAATGAACAATAATCTTCAAAAATATAAGGCATTTTAAGCACATTTCAAGATTTAGGTCATTTTTTATCAATCCCATTTGGCTTTGGAGGGAGGAGTATGAATCTTTTTGTATATCCAAAGTGCAATAGCAGAACTATTTGTTCCTGGCCTGATGAAAATGATAATGCAATGAATGCAGTATAATACACTGGCATCAAAATAGGAACAACAATAATTATAACACCTGTGGACAAGTAACTATTAACACAAACAACTCCTTACAAAAACATTCTCTCTCTTTCTCTCTCCCCTTAAAATGCATAGGTCTCTCTCACTCTCAAACACACACTTTAATGAACTATCAATTTTCATGTTCCTAACATTGATGCATTTTTTTTATTTTTGCTGTCTGTTTAAGCAACCTCTCATTTCTAAGTTAGGGAGACCCTAAAAGGAGTTTTGGGATCTGTGACATATTCACAGAATTCCACCCTGTAGTGAATTCCCATGGCTGAATGGAGACTTGGACCAGGTCTTTTCCATTAAAAAAAAAACTCTGGCTTTTAGAATGCAAAATTAATTGAAAACCATCTGTGCAAGTCCGCAGGTGACCACACACAGGTTAGGCTCATGTTTCGCTTCCTTTAAGAAGATCTGATTTTTTTAAAAAGTCACCTTCACCCCTTCCACGATCACATGGCTGAAGGAGCGCTTCCATTGTCCCCACGTCCATGGCTGCAGTCTCACTCTTCAATCTGTCCCCATGGCCAGAAGCCACTTCCTCAGCTTGTGAGGGGAGGAGGAAGAGGAAAAGGAAGAGCAGGAAAGCTGGTCTTAGAGCCTCTACACACTTTCCAGATTCCATTCGGGGCTCGAGCGAAGTGGGGCATGTGGCCTGTGCGTGCACCCATTCTGTCCCTGTCCACAATCCCCCACATCCGCCTGCCTGCCCACTCTAAGGTGAGAGCAAAGGAGGGGGGTGAGAAGCACAGCCTGGCAGAGGCATATGGCCTGCAGCGACAGGTCCAGAGGTTTGTGTCTGTGTGTGTGTGTGTGTGTGTGTGTGTGTGTGTGTGTGTGTGTGTGTGTGTGTGTGTGTGTGTGTGTGTTTCTGTGTGTTTCTGGTGAAGGTGTCTTTTCCTTTTCCTTTCCTTTTTGCTCTTTTCTTCTTTTTGGTCAAATTGTCTGCATTTTGGTCAAAAATGTATCTGTGCAATGCTCTCTTTTCCTTTTGAGATGCAAAGCACATAAATGCATAGAAGGGATTTCTGGCGGACCAAAACCACAAAAAACATCCACCCAGTGCCTGTACAGTATTTTTGAAAAGTTCCAGGAAGAAAATCGTCAATGAACCTAGTTTTACCAGTTGCATAAGCACACAGCCGTGCAATCTGAACAAAATCTACTCTTGCAAATAAACAAATTTAAGGCCAATTTTAAGAAAAAGAGCAGATGAGGAGAAAAAAAGGTTACATTTCTCATTCCCATGCAAAAGAACAAGACAAGTAAGGGTGTTTATAACTGACAATTTGCCTTCAAGTAGAGGCTAAAGTACTTGGAGTGGGTGATATTGATATTGAGCGGTGGGGCCATAAAATTGGATTGTAACATATGGGTGGCATAGAGATAATTTGTTTACCCATCACTCATAATAGTAAAGCAATCATGGCAGCATGTTCAGAACAAACAGAAGAAAGGACCTTTTCATACAGGAAGAAGGGCTTCGTGAACTTGACGATCACAGCTTAAGGATGATGTCCACTAATGTTTAAGGAAACATTAAGCAACTATTAAGTATTTATTATATCATGTCTTTCCATCAAGAAGGCAAATAGTAGTAAAATATGAGGTAAAATACAACATAATGGTCAATGACAGCTGGGTGCAGTCATCCATCGACCCAGAAAGCATACTTCACAAACATTGCAAAATAACAGTTAGAGAATGAAATAACAGTGCTGCTCCATCTTACGCCAGAGCTAAGACGCTTTCAGTGGCTGAGAGAATGCTCAAGATTGACTCATGTGACCAATGCTTATCATGGCTTTGACCCATTCCGAAGTTACTATTCTAGGCCATTCAATCCTCTTATTGATGCCTTCTCAGCCATAAGGGGTCAGGGAAACCATACCTTCTAAAGTTCTCCAGGTCTTGTCAGATTGTTCTTCAGGGTATTGTGCTTTTGGCACTGTTTATTTTATTTTATTTCACTGTTTCCTAGGGCTCAGTGCGACCCATCCTTTTCTGGTTGACACCCAGTCCCCCCGGGATTGGTTTTCAAATATTTGGATAATCTAGCTCAGGCATGTCCAAAGTCAGGCCCTGGGGCCAAATGCGGCCCGTTTACAAATTTTGAGTGGCCCACGGCCTCTTCTCCCCACCGGCTCAGCCTGTCATGCATTTCCACCAGCTGGCCCTTCCCCATACCAGATGGAGGCATCAGCTTGCAGTTTTATGTTTTGCCTGCCCTCCCTGCCTCTGTCCACCACCACCCAGCCACCTTCCCAGCCTACCCGCCCCTGGCTCCGTTGCTGCAGCGTCATCCCTGACTCCTTGTGTGTTACAGAGACTTGTCCAAAGTGTGGGCTGGGGGCCAAATGCGTCTGAATGGTCAGCCCCCCAACCATTTTCACCTTGCCAAATCTGGCCCTCCTTGCAAAAAGTTTGGACACCCCTGATCTAGCTGGTGCCCTAAAACCTGGCCTTACACTTTTGTCTCTTCCCTTGCCTTCTTCCTTTCTGCTCAGGAAACTGTAAGTAAAGGGACAGATTTCCCCTTTCCAGAGGTCAGAACTGTTCACATCCAGAAGGTTCTCCAACCACTCAGTATCATCTTTCCATGTTTCCAAGGTTGTCTCCATTTTCTTGGAAGGGACTTGAGCATCTCTCTGATGACAGGTCCTCCATCAATGCAGCCATGTTGACTATCCTTCCCTCCTTTCTCCTCTACTTTCCTCTTTCTGTGTCCCTCCACCATCCTGAAAGAAATCAACCCCAAATGTTCACTGGAAGGACAGATTTTGAAGCTGAGGCTCCACCTCATGCGGAGAGAGGACTTCTTGGAAAAGTCCCTGATATTGGGAAAGATTGAAGGCAAAAGGAAAAGAGGACGACAGAGAATGAGATGGTTGGACGGTGTCATAGATGCAACCAATATGGATTTGACCAAACTCCAGGAGGCAGTGGAAGATAGGAAGGCCTGGCGTGCTCTGGTCCATGGGGTCACAAAGAGTCGGACACGACTGAACGACTGAACAACAACAACAACAACAACAACAACAACAACAACAACAACAACAACAACAACAACAACAATGAAACCATTCACACAACCTTCAACCGCAAGCTGCAACCCCCTGCTCTAAATCAAACCAACCACGGAGAAGCTGTTGCCATATTTCCTTGTTCTCCGGGACGAAGGAGCACAGCAGTACTCTTCATGTGCCATGAGACAGAGAACTGCTATCCACAATAATGGGCCTTTCCACACTGTGGAATTTCTGGTGATATGGTCTGTGTTTAAAAGAATTTCCAGTGCAAGCTATTTTAACTGGAGATGGGCACAAACCAGAAAACTGGTGGCTCGTGATGGTTCATGGTTGTGGCTAACCATTAACCACTGGGAAAACAAACTGGGTAGACATGGGCATGACAAGAAAAAATGACATTTCGAGTTTTCGTTTGTCAGAATGGGTCCGTTTCGGGTCGTTTCCGTTTGTTGCGAAATTTTTCAAAAATTTGTCGTTTCATTATTTTGTTTGTCGTTTGTCGTTTCCACCACGATTTAGCGTGGTTTGACTTCCCCCAGAGCATAGGGGCGTCCCGCAATCAGGGACGGCGCTAGGTGTTTTTGCGCCCTAGGCGGCGGGCGAGGCGGGGGTGGGCGGCAGGGGGAGGTGCGGGCGGGCGGTGGTGGCAGTGGGCGGTGGGTGGGTGGTGACAGCGGCAGGGGGAAGGCGCGCGCGGGCGAGTGGGTGGGTGGCGGCTGCGGGTTGGTGAGTGGGCAGGCAGCGGTACGGGCCGCAGGCGGGTGGCGGCGCAGGCGGACGGGCGAGTGGGCAGTTAGGATATCACTTAGGATAGAGGTTCTGTTTTTGGCTTGCACCCCAAATGTGTGTGTGTGTGCAAGCAAATTGAAGTTGGGAAAATAGAAAATAAATGGTAGTATATAATATACTTTTTTTAAAAAATCCACACCTCCCACTCCCAGTCAAACCTCCCCCTTTATCCAATATCAGAAAAAAATCCTCAAACTGCCAGAGAAGAAATAAAGAATAAACTGCTATTCCCTTCCCAAAGCTGCAGGGAATCAAAGAAATTATTTTCTAAATTCAATTCCCTCCCTGCCTGCCTAACTTAAATCCTAAAGCCTCCAGCCTCCCTCCTCAATCTCGATCGGATCACACCAGCACCAGCAGCCAGCCCTGCTCCCTCAACCACATCCATACACCCGACTGCAATTTCTGGAAGGTGCCTCGGCTTTTTATCCCCCCCGAGACATCCAGAAGTGTCAGTCAAAAACCTGGTGATGCCATTGGTGGAATGGTTAAAAAAATGCATGGTCCCATCCCATGCCCAGCCCAAATGGGCAGGTCTAAAATATAAAATAAAATAAAATAAAATAAAATAAAATAGAATCAATACGACGTTTTATTGCTATAAAAAACCCACTGCTGCTACTATTAAAAATCAGGCATTTAAAATAAATAAATTTCACATGTTTCTGTGGTGATTTGGTGTGTTTTTTGACCACGATTTCAAAAGAAAAATTGTGGTCGCCATTTTGGATTCCCACCACCACCACATGGCATGGTGAGATGACGAAGATGACCCCCCCCAGCCTGGTGCAAGCAGCCCAGGACAGGAGAAGAGGGGGGAAAGGCCGGGACTCCCAGAAACCACCCCTCTGGTAGGTGGCAAAGCCTCAGGCAGGCATATTTTTGCCTGCTTTTTTGGCTGGGAGTTGGGTTTTTTTAAAAAAAACTTTTAAAAACCTTTTCTGTGCTTCACATTGTGCGATCGCCATGATGCCACAAACAAAAACGAAAAACCCAACCAAAATTTTCTTTTTTCGGTTCAAGTTCGAGTTCTGACAGCTTAGTTATTGTTACCGTTTCCATTATGTAATGGAAACGAAAAACGAAAACAAAAATGAAAATTTCGCCGAGTCGTGCCCATGTCTAAAATTGGGTTGTGGTTTGTTTTTCTGGTTCCTAACTTTGGGTGGGGGGCCTTACTTGCTCATGGTGTCAAGAGCAAATAAGTGGAGGCAAAAGGAACAGCGTGAAGGGAACAGGTGGGCATCTTTTCCTCTCAAAGCACACGTAATGCCAAAGGGAAAAAACTGTTGTGGTTTGTTTCGCTTCTGCAAAATGCAATCCCTGAACTGAGTTGTGAAAGTAATCATTAACCAGCCTGTTTCGTCATGGGGTGGTGGTGGTTCATGGTTGAATCTGTGTCCATCTTTTACTTTAGCTCTTTGGTACTTGTCTTTGAAGGCAGAGTAGAATGCTAAATGGATGTGAGAGCATGCAAAAAAGATTGCATGTCCTAGCCCTGTGCCAAGAAGATACAGGTCAGCTCTTAAAGTTGGAGGATGGGTCATTTTAATGTAGAAACACAATCACATCAGGTCTTTTTTTCCATGCCAAAAAGTGTTGCTGAACAACCATATACCACAACCATATGCCAGAGTGGATGGAGCCAATATTAGTTTTTCCTCACTTGGGCTTTAGCAGTTTAAAAAAAAAAAAAAAAAAACCTTGATTATCATGTTGTGACAGACGGTATGTTTTGTCTTCACAACTCCCAGGTTATCCTCTCTCCTTGCAAGCTGCTGGGGATTTCTGTGAACAGGTTGTGATTGCATCTGTCTCCTGCTACTTGTCCGAAGGTTTCAAACTCTCAAGACTTCACAAGCAACCTTCCCTTTCATTTTCACCTCTGGATAGCACAAGCGATTTCAGGAGAACACAGTGGCTTCCATAGATGGCAAGTAATTCCCCAAGAGCAGCCAGGACAGCTCATGCTGTTCTGTGACAAATCTGTCCTTAACTAGAGAGGGGCACCTTACGAAAAACAACACACTGTTTTGTCATTTTGCAAGTTTTCAAAATGTTGCAAAATGAAACAAAATGGGAAACAGCCTTTTGTTATGAAACAAGACGAAATGCATCTTTTTTCCCTTGAAAATGAAACATTTCTATAGTCTGTACAATGGCTCCATTGTAACCAAATCTGGTGCCCCTAGGACCCAGGGGAGCCATTTTATTGAGTAACCAATAGTTTATTCTTTCATTTTGTTACAACTTTTTTTTTTACAAAACTTCATTTTAAAACAAAACGAAATGAAATAAAACTTTGTTTTTTCACTTTATGCCCATCCCTATCCTTAACTCTAGGCTCCATGATGTTCCTGTGATGCATCACCATTTTTAAGGAATCCGTCTCCATCTCTACTCCTGAATATCCACTAAAACAGTATACAATTTTGGGGTGACTTCCTTTCTGAACAAGAATCTAGAGCACAGTTAGGCCTATGCTTGGCCATAAAGCCTTCACAGAGAGGCCTTTTTTTCCAGGTGAGCCATAGTTGGGTGTCGGTAGGCCAGAGTTGCTAGGTGAAACTCTCAGGAAGGCGAATTATGGGATTTGTATTCTAAAATACAAAATGTGGTGGCACAGTTGGTGGGCAGGGTGGGTCAGTGGGCTAGAGCGCTGAAACTGTCGGCAGCAAAGTCGGCAGCTCAGCGGTTCAAATCCCAGGTACCAAACAGTAGAGCGAGCTCCTGCCAACCTAGCAGTTCGAAAGCATGCAAATGCAAATAGATAAATAGGTACCGCTGTAAAAAAGCAGGAAAGTAAACAGTGTTCTGTGTGCAGAAAATCATTCAGCCGTGCCAGCCACACAATCACGGACTTGCACAACACTGGCTCTTTGGCTTGAAAATGGAGATGAGCACCGTCCCTAGAGTCGGACACAACTAGCACGCAGGTGCAGGAGGAAACCTTTGCCTTTTTTATATTCTAGAAATCCCATGCCTCACCCTTCAAGTGAAGGACACATGCGTCCACAGCCACCTAATCATGGTGGTTCCTCTAAAAGCTCTAGATTGTGTCAACACAGCTTACCCAATTGTCAGCAGATTTAAGGGGGCAGCAAATATAATAATAATATTATATACTTGTGCCTGACACAAAGCAGTGCAGCAGTAACGTAGATAAAATGTTAGTATTGATATAAAGGGTTTGCAGAGTTAGTCTATCAGAAAGACAATGACAATGAATAGAGTAAAAACTCATATATTCATATATACATCAAAATATACACAGCATAACAACCAAGCATTATATACAATATAGCAAACAGACAAAGAGAGTGTGGGGTAAACTGTTCTCACCATAACAGTCCCCAAGTTACAAATGACAAGCTAGTGCCTTTTATACTATTCAGCACTCATAAAATCTGATGCAATCACTAATTAACAATCTGATGCAATCTGATCTATCCATTACAAATCATGATGTTACAATCAGTTCCACCTGCACTTCATCACTTAACATGCCTGTGATTACTAGTCTCTAACACTTGTGGATTAACATCATGACACTGCAGAATCTAACTGCCTCCATTTTACAATTCACTTTACACATTCTGTTAAATATACATAACATATGTTTTATCAACTTTTACACATCTTGACAGATGCCAGTCAGATGTTGTAATAGTGTAAAGCAGGTTCACACTATCACATTTCCATAATTGCTAACAGGTGCTCCAGCCTACTTTCTCCTGTACAATACATCAGTCTGATTCTATTTCCCCAGAGCAAAATAGTCTGTGTTGCAGGATCAGGTAAAGACTGAGCTATGGTTCACAATAACATAATGCTTCCCAATTTAGTTTATTTGAGGAAATGTAGGCATGAGAAAGAGAATCCTGCTAAATTTTGAAATCCAGGTATAACTTTTTTTGTTTTGTTTTAAAAACTCACTGAATCTTCAAAGGGAATCTGATTATCTCTCTATTGAGAAGATCCTTCAAAGAAGAACCCCAAACCCTACTCAGATGATGACTTTCACTGTCTTGTGGGCTAAGCAGGGAAGGAATGATTCAGCCCTGGATTTTGACGTGAGGCATATGGTACCCAGTACCCAGTGCAGTGTAGCAGATAGAGGAACAGTCTAACTCCCAGGAATGCTGAGTTCAAATCCCTGCTCCATCACAGAAACTCACTAGGAGTGTGGAATCGGTAAAACCACTCTTTAAATGTCTCACTTACCTTGAAAGCCCTAGTTAGGGTGGCTATAAGTCAGGTCCAACATGTCAGCTCCTGACTAGGGTTTATGCACACACAGTCAGGGACCATCAGCTACCTCTGCTGGTTTAGGAATTTGTTTCTTTGCAGAGGCCTCAAACTTACAGACTAAGGCCGCGGTCCTACCAGCGTTTTCTGCGTAGTTTCCCGGTGGCGAACTGCACAGAAAAAGATCATGTGCTAACCACGAAGAGAAGTAAATTCCGGTCCCGGCTGACCACACCCCTGGAACATCAGTTTCAGTGAAGTTTCCTAAACCACCGCCAGGGGCTGGATTTAGAAACTTCACTTGAAAATGCTTACATATTTGCTTCTGTAACCACGACAGGACCCTGAAAATATGCAGTGAAATCTGTTGTTCCCCTTTTCCTGCAGCTTCCTGAGGTTAAACACCACAGAGAGAGTAGAGTCAGAAAGAAGGGGAAAATGCAAAGTAGACAGGTAGAGATGGAACCAGAATAGGAAAATATGACGCAGAAGAGAGGACACTGACTGCACATTAAAAACCACGTGACTGCCCGGAAAAAATATGCATGGAATTTATATATGCAGAAAACTATGGTAAGCCCATTCTCTATAGTTTTCTGCATATACTTTGGCCACCTCATGAGGAGAGAGGAGTCCTTGGAAAAGTCCCTGATGTTGGGAAAGATGGAAGGCAAAAGGAAAAGAGGACGACAGAGAATGAGATGGTTGGACAGTGTCATCGATGCAACCAATATGGATTTGATGAAACTCCAGGAGGCAGTGGAAGATAGGAAGGCCTGGCGAGCTCTGGTCCATGGGCTCACAAAGAGTCGGACACAACTGAACGACTGAACAACAACAACAACATGGTGAGACCGCGACCTAAGATGGGAAGTCTCGCAGAGATTCCTCAGCTACCGCTGCAGGTTGTTAAGACAACCCAGTCCTTCTGCATATGAGAAACCAAATGGAAACCCAGGTTCTGCCTCTGCCAAGCTGTTACTTCATCTGGGAGGCTGAAGCTCAGAGGAAACATAACCTCCCTGTAACCTGTGACTAGATTTCCTGGGAAACTTTAAGGACCATATAGGCATAAACAAATACAGAAAGTTCTCGCGTATGAGTTGTGCTTCCCTCCAGGGAAATCAGCCACAAATAAGATTGTACTTGCCCGTTGACTCCCACAACTGTCCTACTCTGCTGCTCTCTGTTCAAGCATTTGCAGCAATGAGCTGTAAATTTATATACAGCATTTACATACAGTCCTCGGAGAGCATTATTTATTTATTTATTTATTTATTTATTTATTTATTTATTTATTTATTTATTTATTAAATTTATATGCTGCATCATCTGGCAACAAAGGCCACTCTGGGCAGTTTATCATTTGTATCGAGAATCCCACCCCTAAATATATACCTTTGTGGGGAAAGTGGCTAACTTTTCTATCAGGACATCGAGCAATCTGAAAAGGTGGGGGTTGGGAGTTCATGGCACAGTGATTAAACTGCAGTACAGTCACCCCTGCCATTTTGCGGTTCAGGTACTGCAGTCTCACTATATTGCGGGATTGCAGTACCTGCACCTTGGGGCTGCGCGGGGGTGGGGGTGATCACATTGCCCTTCACTGCCCCCCGTATCTCCCAGAAGCCTCAGGGCCATGCCAGGGGGTGGCGGGGGGCGATCGCATCGCCCTGCACCGCCACCCCGTGCTCCTCCAAGAAGCCTCAGGGCCGTGTGGGGGTGGTGGGGGGATGTGAATGCCCATGCCGCCATCCCCCCACCCCGAGGCTTCTCGGAGGAGCGTGAGGGGGTGGCATTGGGCGCTGCCCCACAATCTCCATTGAAATGCATTGAGCCAATGCATTTCAATGGAGAAATTTTCCCCACTGGAATGCATTGAGAAAATGTATTCCAATGGGGGAAATTATCTCCATTGAAATGCATTGAGCCAATGCATTTCAATGGAGATGCCGGGACAGCAGCGGGAGGTCAGATCCCCCTGCCACCGCCGGCGCGTGCTGCCCCAAGACTTCTTGGACTGGCATGCGGCAGCGGCGGCAGGGGGATCTGATCCCCCCCGCCCCCCAGGCTCCATCCAACCTGCTTCCGCATATCGCAGATTTTCTGGCATCGCGGGTCAGGTGGGTCCCTAACCCCCGTGATAGGTGGGACGTTACTGTACTGCAGATAAGACTCTGCTCAGAGCCTGAGTTCTTTCCTGGGCTCAGGTAGCCAGCTCGAGGTTGATTCATCCTTCCATCTCTCTGAGGTCAATAAAATGAGTACCTGCAATTAGACTAGCAACAATGTGTAGCCGGCAGAATTAAATAGTTTAATTTAATTCTAAGAGAGCTTTAAGCACAACATTGAGGAATGTAAACAGCCCATCTGTCAGAAATATTGTGATGGGGGTTCCTGCGTGGCAGGGGATTGGACTAGATGGCCCTTGGAGTCTCTTCCAACTCTAGGATTCTATGATTCTATGACTGATTTTAAAAAGAATCCTCCATCACCCTTTGCTACCACTGCTCCTCGGCGGCTACCCTTCAGAATTTTCTCCAATCACAGAAGCAACAAGATCTCCAAGAGCTCAGGAGACGTGTGGGTTCCCTCAATGTTCAGGAAGAAGGAGAAAGCAAGGAAAATTTGTTTTACAACCACAGGAAAAGCGTCAAAGAAGAGACCCTTGGGTATATGATTGAGATGAGGCTGCTCTGGACAGTAAAGGCCACACCAAACGGGCCCTCCTCTTGTAGGCCTTGAATGCCTCTTTTTCTCTGGTTGTATTGGCTTTGGTCTTTTTACCTTGGTTGATCCTGCTAAGAGTTTAGATGTTGTTAAACTGTTGTTAGTCTGTGGAGCTCCCTGCCACAGGAGGTGGTGATGGCATCTGGCCAGGATGCCTTCAAAAGGGGATTGGACAGTGATCTCCAAAAGGGCCTCTCCTCAACAGCCCTGTTAAGCTCTTGAAAACACAACCCTCTGGCTTCCTTTGGGAGTCCATCCGTCTTGTATCTTCTCCTCTTTCCCAGCATTAGTGTCTTTCCCAGAGCATCCTGCCTGGTCATGAGGGGGCCCGAAGTGGGTCAGTCTTAGCATCAACCTGTTTCCCTCCAGGGATAGCGCAGGCTTGACTTGCCCTAGGACCCACTTGATGGTTTCTCTGGCATTCCAGAGTATCTGCAAAGCTCTCCTTCAGCACCGCATTTCAAGGGAATCATTTTAATTTTCCTGTCCACCTATACATGGTGACTGGAAATACAAGAGGGTGCATGGTCTTGGTCTGAGACTTCAACAACACATCCCTAGATGGGAAGATTTTTCAACCCAACTCCTTCATTACTGCCCTTGAGTGTCAGTTCTTCTTCTGATTTCATAGCTGCAATCTCCATTTGCTTTGGTGATCATTCAATGGTAATTTGAAAAAAGTGTTCTGCGTATATACCGCCCCATACCACTTTAAGTAGTCTCTGGGCTGTTTACAATTTTAATTACAGTGTGCTCCCCCCCATTAAAGAAAGGAGGAGGAAAATACAGTGATCCCCTGCCTATCCTGGAGGTTAGGGACCTGACCTGACCCGCTATAATTGAAAATCCGCAATATGAGGATGCAAGTCGAGTCAGGCCTAGGGGGGCCTAGATGGGGGCTCTTATACTTACCCCCAGCCTGGCCGTACCCCAAACGGGCCTGTGAGAGCCTTCCCAGGCCTTCTGGAGGCACCAAAAGGGCTTCCCTGCAAACCGGAAGTGACTTCCGGTAAATCGGAAATCATTCCTGACACCTCTGACAGGCCTGGAAAGGCTCTCAGAGGCCTCAGAAATGATTTTCAGCAATCCAGAAGTCACTTCCGGTTCTCTGGAAGGCCCTTTTGGGGCCTCACAGGCCTGTTCGGGGCAGCTCCAGTCCTGGGGTAAGGCTTGAAACAGGACTTTTCCCCCTTACCCTAGGGGGGCTTTTTTCATATACTGTGGTCCCACAATATAGCAGGACTGCAGTACATGAACTGTGAAAGGGTCTTGAACCAAGTGAAAAATAATGGTTGAAAAACTGAAAAACTCAACACTTTCTGCCTTTGGTCCCCTGAAACCAGGCACCATTCCTTTGTGGTAACAAACTGCTGGGTTTTTTATATGCAGTATCTTACTTGCATTTCATAATGCAATTAGCATAATTAGAAATATCTTGCATCACCTCCCATGCCTGTTTGCTTGCTATTTTAATTTGTATTTTTAAAGGTATCTTTTCCTATGGGGAGAGTGCTGAAGCATCAAGCATTTACAACAGATTGTTAAATTACCACTAATTAATTGCATACTAATTGTCTTGCAGTCTTTTGGGGGAGAGTTTCCATTTCAATGCTTGACATTTCTTTTTTTAAAATACTTGACATTTGCAGATGGAGTGGGGAATTACTCTTATCTGCCACGCTTCACCAGCTTGAAGTGTTCTTCTGTTTTAGACATCTTCCCCAGTTCTTCCTTGCTTTCAACACCGCACCGTCCTCCCAGATTCTGAATTGAATTTAGTTTTACCAATACATTTCCCCCCCAGGGTGTGTTGGGACACATTTTCCCATCAATGGCCAAAACTTCTAGACCTCAAGTATGCAGGCAACACTCCCACCATTTTCCCCTCTTCTCCCATCTTCTCACTAGATCACTTAGGTATCTAACGTTACCTACAACTTACCCCACACAATTCCTCTACAGTGACACACAATCTGTCAATTGGATTGAGATCTGCAGCTGCCTAAAACAGAAGAGGAGGTGTGTGTGTGTGTGTGTGTGTGTGTGTGTGTGTGTGTGTGTGTGTGTGTGTGTGTGTGTGTGTGTGTGTGTGTGTGTGTGTGTGTGTGTGTGTGTGTCCTGCTTTGAATTTTCAATATCACTTGTTTGTTTGTTTGTTTGCTTGTTTGTTTGTTTGTTTGTTTGTTTGTTTGTTTGGGTAAGATCAACCAGTGTTCATTAGCTCCTTGCTTGGTATTGACAAATGGAATGGACAGTGAGATGGGGCCATTCCATACCTCAATGTTTTGTTGTAGGCAATAATCATAAACATCTGATTACCCAAGTGCTCACAACTTGGGGTTCAATCCCAGGTAGCAGGCTCATGGTTGACTCAGCCTTCCATCCTTCCGAGGTCGGTAAAATGAGTACCCAGCTTGCTAGGGGAGGGGGCAAAGTGTAGCCTGCATACTCTAATTAAAACTGTAAACCACCCAGAGACTACTTAAAGTGATATGGGGTGGTATACAAGCAGACCACTTTTGTTAAGCAAGCAAGTACAGAAGAACTTGAGGATAAAAATGCTTGAACTTGAGAAAAACCTAAAAGGAGAGACCTGTCCATCTAGACCAGTGGTTTCAAACCTTGGGTCTCTGGATGTTCTTCGACTACAACTCCCAGAAAGCCTGGCCAGTACAGCTAATGGTGAGAGAAGTTTGGGGAGTTTTAGTACAAGTATATATGGGGATCCAGGGTTGGGAGCCACCATTCTGATCTGAGTTCTAGGATTCCTCTTTGCATCAGATTTCCACTGGAGTTTACAACTTCATGTCTGCATGGTTGTACTACGTCCCTGGCTTTGTGGCTGTGCACAAACATGAGTTTGCTTCACCATTCTACGTCCGCATGGTCACACGTCTCCCCAGTTTCCTTTACTCGTTGCCTGCAAGTTCTCGCTTTGTTCTCTGAGTTAGGCTCCAGCAGAATTTACGCCTGTATTGATCTTGGCAAGAGCAACGGCCCAGAGAGGATTCCACATGAGAGTGAATTTGTGCTGTTGTTAAAAACGATATAACCCCTTTCCAAGGGGAATGATTCACTCAAGACGAGATGGCTCCCCTTCACCCTTTTGCTCAAAACCATAGCATGCTGAAAGCGTGAGAACTTTGTTCTTCCCAGGAGAAGAAGTGAAGACTTTGCTAGAAGAGTTAATGGGAGAACCATCCGGTATCAATAATGAACAGGCATAACACATCAAAGTGGTCTGATGGGAAAGGGTCATACGTAAGAGGAACATGGATAGGATACTGTAAATGGGCAGCACTTGTTCTTTGAAAATAGAATTACTAACACTTTTTCCCAGCTCAGACCCCCAATATTTAGCAGCTCATGATACCTTGTTTGGTAAACTTGCAAAAAAATTGCATAATAATAATCATTTCCAAAAACTTGACAAACACAGAAGTAAAACAAGGCAGCTAAAGTTTTGTAATGCACTGTTTAAAAACATGAAAGGAAATGCCTCAGGCTTTGAGACTGAGTTAGGCTTAGCTGTGACCAGGCTTTCTGTTCCTGCCCCAATGCTGGTCCAGAGCTTAGTTTCTGAAAAGGAACTTAAGAGGACCAAGGCCTAACTCAGCCTCAAAGCCTCCCAGATGGGGCCTTCCCTGCCAAAAAGCCAAATCTAGGTGTCTGGCTGTCCAGTAGAACTCCCAGAATGCAGAAGGGTGGGTTGTGTAGCTCAAAAATAAAATCCCATCCCTACACAACACTACCACAATGTCCAGTTCAACACCCAAAGTCAAAATAGCTATGACGGCATCCAATCTGGGACAGCAGAAGAATAAGAAGTGGAATTTAGAAGTACGAACTTAAGGTTCTGGGCACATTTATGCCCTTACACAACTTTGGTCTCATGAGATGCCTACACAGCGATGCTGATAGTTTATAGCATGTCTTTGGCATTATTAGTCTGTGGCTTAACGAGGAAGACCTTAATTCTCAGTGAGTACAGCCACATCCTTAACAGTCAGCTGGTCCAATTTCTAACATATCTGTTAACACTGTCAGGCATATCACATAACATGCATCTGTTTAGATCAGCTAGGCGCCTTCCTAAACGTTTGAGTAATGGCTCGTGGCAAATGTTGATCCCATCTACACAATAAAAAAATATGGAAAATTCCAACAGTGGCATGAGAGTGCAAATCATTTTCTCTTTGTTTTCAATCCCTGGGAACACATTAGAGCTGTCCTAGAAAGTAGAACAATGTTTGGAAGATGTGACCCAGGGCGCTGGCTATCAGCTTCAGAAGGTATCTCTGTGTCATTAGTTCCAACACAGAGAGCAAACCATCTGAGACATGGCTTACTCAAAATCAGCCTGGGATCTTCAACATGAAAGCCATGTACTGTCCTGTATATACAGTGATACCTTGTATAAAGGAATTAATTCATTCCAAAGGGCACAAATGTGCCCAGAACCTTAAGTTTGTACTTCCAAATTCCACTTCTTATTCTTCTGCTGTCACAGATTGGATGCCGTCATAGCTATTTTGACTTTGGATGTTGAATTGGGTAAATTTAACTTTATACAAATTCCCATAGGAATGTATTGAAAACGGAGTAATACCATTTTTATGATGTACGGATTCTCCCCATAGGCAATTATGTTAAGCAAATTTCCCCTATCTCCAGAATTTTTATGTTGTACAAATTTTATGTTATACAAGCTGTTTGTTATACAAGGGTCCATTGTATCTAATAAGCTGCACAAAGCATGAACACTAGAAATGGGTATGAACTGGAAAAAATGGTGATTCGTTTTGGTGTGGTTCGTTTTAAGGTTAGTTTCATTTTGTTTCATTTGTAATGAATTTTTTTAAAATATTCATTTTGTTGGTACATTTTGATTCGTTATTCGCTTTTTCCTGCTTTGCACAATTTAATCAATGATTAATAAAATAAAAATAAAAATAAATCCAAAAATGCTATAAATTAATTCAAATAAAATGAGAAAGAGCGAGGGGGAAAGGGAACAACTTAGCCTAATCCTAAAGTGTATGCAATGCATGCATGACCGCTTTCCCCCCTTGCACATTAAAAAAATATAAAAATAAAATAAAAATATAATCAAATGGTACAGGACATCCAAATCAACCCTAATAAAATAAAAAATGGAAAGGAACATATTTGCCTCTGCCTGCCACTTTAAGCCTCCAAAAATTTCTTAGGAAAAAAAAGCGATCTGAGAAAACACATAATTAGATGTTTTAAGCACTGGTCATTATAGCTAGGTCATTATAGCTAGGTATTATCAGCCAGAAATATTACTTTTGCTAGGGTTTTAAGTCTTTTAAGAATGTTTTAATAACTTAAAAATGTCATTCTGCACAGATTGCCACCATTAACAAAAGTATGTGGCAGCCATTTTTTTCCTTAAAAAAATCTCTTGAAAAAACACATTTTAGATGTTTTAAGCACTGGTCATCAACTTAATAGGTATAATCAGGCATACAAATAATTTTCACATATTTTTGAAGTGTTTCACATCGTTTTTAAATGTTTAAAAACAGCTCTTTCCGTTGATCGCTGCCATTAACGAAACAAACCGAAATGAAACATTTTTTTGTTTGCTTCGTTTCATTCTGGATCCACTCTGAGGTTTGTTATTTGTTTCATTCAGTAATGAAATGAATAACGAAATGAACCAAAAGTTCATTTCGTGCCCATCTCTAATGAACACAGTCACTAAACGATGAAACTGTTGTTGAAGAAAAGATGGGCCTGTGACAGCTGTCCAGATGTTTTGACCTACAATCCAATTGGATCCACCTTAATACGGCCAAGAGATTGTTGCTATTTTACTCAGAAATATTAGCACCCTTCTCCTAAAGAAGCAGAGAGATGATCTAGGCCAGTGATGGTGAACCTTTTAGAGACCGAATGCCCAAACTGCAATTCAAAACCCACTAATTTTTTGGGAAAGTGCCAATACAGCCATTTAACCTGTATACAGGTGGCTATGAAGGGGCGATGTCGGGTGCCCACAGGTGCCATAGGTTCGCCATCACTGATCTAGGCAGCTCACTTTCTCTTTCTCTACTGAAGTTCATTGAAAAACACATTGTCATCATTGTCGTCATCACCATGGCCATGACCATGACCATGACCATCACCATGACCATCACCATGACCATCACCATCATACGGTATGCTCTACCATATTGCATTTTGCTTCTGAAGCGGCCAGCCGTTCCCCTTTTGCACTGCTTTCTTTTGAAATGCAAATGCAAACGCAAAGGCAGGGGAGGTATCCAATTGCATGAGAATGAAGAGGCACACCCACCACAACCCACAGGGATCACACCTGCCTTGCTCCCCTGGTTATTACATTTCAACATCTGTGTCCTGACTCTCAACATTTCTGAAGGGTTGAGGGAAAAAGGATGTTCCATTCCAGGTCAGGCTCTCCCAGGATTTTGTAGTATGGAAACCCAACAGTTTATCACACACAGTAGTTGCAAATATTAAGCCAGGATAAGGTGTGTGCCCTTAAATCTAATACAGAGCACACAATAGATGTTTGCTCTTAAAAGTGGAAATGATATTAAACCAATTTTTCATATTTGAGAAGACAAAGAAAGATTGATTTTAAAAAAGAAAAAATCTCTATAAAAAGGCTCTGCTCATTGAAAATGGATGTCTGATGAATCAAGGGTTTAATCTTATCTACTATCATGGCAAGGGACGGTGTCTGCATTGCCAGGTGGAATAAATCAACAGTGTTATTCTTAACTTAGACATAAATCTCCATAACAGGAGCTGATGGAAGGAGGTAAATGAGACTTTCTATAAAGTGTAAAAGATCAGAGGCAAAATATATAAATATAACCATGCAAGGATAACTAGAGAACCAAGCCACACATGTAGAATGTGTTCTGCTTGTTCTGCTTGTATATCACCCCATACCACTTCAAGTAGTCTCTGGGTGGTTTACAGTTTAATTACAGTAATGCAGGCTACATATTGCCCCCCTTCAGCAAGCTGGGTACTCATTTTACCGACCTCAGAAGAATGGAAGGCTGAGTGAACCTTGAACCTGCTCCCAGGGATTGAACCCCAGGTGGTGAGCACAGCTTTACTTGCAGTACAGGCATTTAACCACTGTGCCACAGGGCTCCTTAAGTTGAGTAAATGAAGCCTTTTCATTAGGAAGGAACTGTAAACAAAATATAAGCACTTTATGTAAAATTGTGATGCCACACTTGGACTGCTTCCATAGACAGGGTTATTGCCCCATTCATTTTTCTAGTGTTGAGAAACTTAACAAACCAACATAAATCAAAGTGAAAGGTGTATGTGGGAACTGTTTTGAAGTGGCCATATTGTCCCTTCCAAAATATTTGGATTCTCACATCCTGTTGCTGCTCATGAGCCCGTCACCTAGGGCGTTTATACACGACCCCTAAACTCCGGGGCAAATGGCTCCCAGCTCCGGAGCTTAAAAATGTTTCCCCACCAGCTCCGGAGTTAACAGGAAATTAAGTGCGACCCCGCCCACTTTAGCGCGTCCCAGTGTACTTTTCTTGTACCTGCTCTGGGACAATGAAAATTATTTGATCCGGTGTAAGGATAGTGAGTGCAGGTCTCTCCTCCCTTCTGTTTGTTGTTTTTTGGCTCCTGCCCCTTTAAGAGCTACTTTTACAGAGACGAGAGGCAGAACGAGGTGAGCGGCATGCTTTTCTTTCTCTTTTTCTCCCTCCCCTCACGCAGCCAGCAACCAGGAAGTGTGGAGGAGGTGGGAACGCCTGAAGAGCGACGAACCCCTAAGATCTCTGGTCCGAATTTAAGTGGCCAGCGGATCTTAGGGGTCATGTAAAAAGGCCCATAGTTTACCTTACAGTGGCTCGTCTGAAAGACAGTTGTCAACTGGTAGGCATCAAAACTTAGCTAGACCTAGTTTAATCTAGCAAGTTCCTGTTCAGAAAGAAAACTCCCATCTAGCACTGGGATAGGAAAAGGTGTTTGGACAGAGCTTGGCCTAGTTAAGCCTTGGAGCCTGCCAGTTCAGGCTCGCCCCCCCCTCCCCAGGTGAGCCACATTTGGGTGCCTGGCAGGTAGGTAGAAATCCCAGAATGAAATATAATGTGATTTTTAATCCAAGAGAGAGAGAGAATGAGAGAGAGGACCCAAAAATCTCATACCTAGCTATGTTGGCCAACTTGGTCATTCTAAATGCAAACCAGACAAATTCATGGTGAGTTGAAACACTGGAAGAGTGTACTGTAGCATATACATATCTCTGTTATTGCCTTCTTTAGAACAGGAGTGGGGAACCATCAGCCTACCAGATGGTTTGGACTGTAACTCCCAGAATTCTGAGCATACGATACTAATCATAAAGGACTGTGGGAGTTGTGGTCCAAAACATCTGGAGAGCTGAATATTACCCACTGCTGCTTTAGAGAAATATAATTGTCTTTTCATGATGGGACTGACAGTATGTGAATTAAAAAAGCAGTGCATGTAAAGTTACATAGAGGAAATTTATGACTCTCCTTTGGCAGCACATACTGTAAGTTTATGGATCTTTTTGAAAGAGGGAACAGTATCATAAATTGTGCTGGCAATATGAACAGAATCTAGGAGTCAGTTTGACAACTCTGCTTCTCCTAGCCCAAAGCTAGATGTGTGGGCCCCATCAATAAGAACATAAGAACATAAGAACATAAGAACATAAGAAGAGCCATGCTGGATCAGGCCAAAGGCCCATCTAGTCCAGCTTCCTGTATCTCACAGCAGCTCCACCAGATGCGTTTGGGAGCGCATGAGACTAGATATCTGTCTCCTGATACCACTCCCCTGCATCTGGCCCTTGAAGTACCCTGGATTAAAGCCTGGAGATTACAAATCTCCATCATGATTTGTAACCTGTGATGGCCTTTTCCTCCAGGAATCTGTCCTATCCCCCTTTCAAGGCATCCAGGCCAGATGCCATCACCACATCCTGTGGCAGGGAGTTCCATAGACTTACAACGCGCTGGGTGAAAAAATATTTTCTTTTGTCAGTTCTTACTCTCCCAGCCCTCAATTTGAGTGTATGTCCCCTAGTTCTGGCATTTTGGGAGAGAGAGAAGAGCTTCCCTCTATCCACTTTACTCATACCCTGCATTATTTTGTATGTCTCAATCATATCCCCCCTCAAGCGCCTTCTTTCCAGACTAAAGAGGCCCAAATGTTTTAGCCTTTCTTCATAAGGGAGGTGCCCCAGCCCAGTAATCATTTTAGTCGCTCTCTTCTGCAATAAGGCATGCCTTACAATTTACCATAAGGTAGCATGCAGGCTGGATGGCGACAGAGAGAACTGTGTTTCGTAAGAGTCCTATAGCCCTAGGTGCAACATGTCAAGATGTGCCAAGTAGAGATGGGCACGACTTGAAAAAAAATTTTTTCGAGTTCTCGTTAGTCGGGCCGGTTCCGTTTCGGGTCGTTTCCGTTTTTCGCGAAAATTCGCAAAAAATAGTAGGTTCGTTTTTTTGTTTTTTCGTTGTCGTTAGTACTGGTTTTAGGGGGGGAGCGGGCTCCTGGAGGCACCTCTGTGGGGTGGGTGCCTCCTCTGGGAAAGCGGGCTCCTGGAGGCACCCGTGGGTGCCTCCTATCCTCACCCACTAGGAAGGGGAAGCAGGCTCCAAGAGACCCCTCTACATGGGGGTCTCCCCTCCTCACCTGCTGCTGCAAAATGCATGCATAGCCATATGGATATGCATACCAGTTGCAGACAGTGAGACTAGTGATGGCAGTGAACACAGAGCCGTAGGTTGATGCCTAAGGCTCTCGCACCACCATGTCTCACAAAGAAGGGAATTGTACTTGCGTGTAGTGCAATGCAAGTAGATCTGGCTTAGGGTTAAGGTGGGTTAGTGCAAGGGCTAGGGTTAGGCTAGTGACGGGTAAGGATACGGTGGGCTAGTGGTTTGCACCTCTGGGTGCCTCTCTGACCCACTAAGAAGACAGTCTGTGACGTATGGGTAAGTAAGGAGTCAAGGATTAGGGTTAGGGTTAGGGGGCTAGGGCAGGTTTTAGGGGGCTTTTTGGCACATCCCAGAAGTCTCCATGGCCAAGTGGCCATGCGATTGGTGGGATGGCTCCAAAAATTTACATGGTCGTCCACTCCCACATGGCTGGCCACTCGGCCAGCCCATCATTGCGCAGGTGTAAATAAAATAAAATAACATAATAAAATCAATGGAGGAGAGAGGAGGAGAGGAGAGACATTTTGTTGCAAGAAAAAACCCACTGCTACTGTGAAAAATCTGGCAGTTTATAAATTTTCGCGTGTTTCTGTTGTGCTTGTGTGTTTTTGGACCACAATTTCAAAAACAATATTGCCTTCGCTGCCCCATTTTGGATCCCCGCCCGCACCGCATGGCATGGCGGGTCCGGCTGCCCAGGATGGGGGAGGCGGGACCCCCTCCAGAAACCACCCCTCCAGTAGGTGCCCTGTGCCCTTAGTCAAGCAGGCATTTTTCCGCCTGCTTTTTTGGCCCGGGAATGGGTGGGGGGAGAGTTTAAAAGTTTTTTCCTGTGCCGTCCGTGCCGCTTGCTTGCGCTTTAATTGCGGCGGCCGGCGGCGAGACTGGGCTTTTTGCTGGCTGCCTGCGAGCCTGCGGCGAGTCCCACCAGAGCAGCCCAGGACGGGGGATGGGGGGGCGGGGACCTCCAGAAACAACCCCTCTGGTAGGTGCCCTGAGGCACGGCAGGCATTTTTCCGCCTGCTTTTTGGCCGGGAACCGGGTTTTTTTAACTTTTAAAAACTTTTTTTCTGTGCCGCGTGGCATCGCGCGATCGCGCGATGCAAGGAACAACCACGACAAATCAGACCAAAATTGTTCGTTCGTCGGTTCGAGCTCGAAGTCTGGCGGAGTAATTCCCATTACTGTTTCCGTAGAGTAACGGATATGAGTAATGGAAACGGAAACGGGAATACCGCTAAGTCGTGCCCATCTCTAGTGCCAAGATAAAGAATACTATGAGCATGAAGCCTAGTCAGGCCTAAAGGGCACACATTGGTTAAACATCACAGACATTGGTGGAGTGTCAGGCTGGAAGGGGCCCCAAGGACTGCTGAGTCCAGTTCCTTGCTAAAACACAAAATCCACAGTTAAAGGATCCATGACGGGTGGTTCTTTTCAATGACAGACACCCACCACCTTCTGAGGTAGCCCCTTCTGTTTTCAATCACCTAGCATCATCATCATCATCAACAACAACAACAACAACAACAAATAGAAGAACCATGTGCTACCAAGTCAACCTGGCTCTTCAAAGAAGCATTTGGTGAACGCTAATGTTTGTCCTGTGTTCCCCCATGATTTAATGTTTCTTTCCTCATTACTTGGTTTTGTGCCTGTCGGGTTATTTATATATTTGTTTTCTTTATTGTATTATTGGTTAGATTTTAATTTCTCATGTTAGTTTTAATTGCACATGTGTTGTTTTCTATGTAAACTGCCCTGAGTTCCCAGTGGGAAAATTGGTTGCAGCATAAAATATACAAATAAAAAAATAAATAAATAAATAAATAAATTCTCATTTATGGAGACCTTTTCCCAGAGTTTTCCACATGGAGAATACTCAGAAGTGGTTAATTGGTTGGTTGGTTGGTTTCATTTATATTCCACCCCTCTAGCAGCAAATGCCACTCTGGGCAGTTTACATCAACACAAGATACTAGTTTTTAAAAAACAAATAGTAAACAATATACTATAATTGAAATTAAATATTATTTATTTATTTATTTATTTATTTATTTATTTATTTATTTATTTAATAAATATTAAACAAAGACAGTAAACAAAAGGCCTATAATTCATTAAACAACACGTTTAGAACTGGAGACCTTTATACAGAATTGAACAATGGTTTACCCTTCCCTTCTTTTGGGGTCGGCCTGGGACTGCACAGCTGGCCCAAGGCCACACAATCTGGTTGTACTTACAGGAGGCGCAGTGGGGAATTGAACTCCCAACCTCTAGTGTCCTAGCCAGATACCTAATCCAGGCAGTAAACACCTCTTATGATTCACAAGCCAAAGGCCTACCTTTGGAGCTATTAAAAGAAAAGAAAAGCAAGATCACTCCATGTTGCTTTTATGGAATCACTTAAAGATTTGGGAGGTTGTAGTCCTCCCCAAAAAAAAAGACAGTTCCTTTTTTTCTAGTTCTTTAAAAAATTTTTATTTTTATTATATATATATATATATATATATAAAAGAACAAAAAAACAGCAAAATAGCATAAGGAAGAAAAAAATAACACACATCAATATAACTATAATATAACAAATACAACAAATATAAACCCTGTGCAACCCCCCCCCCCCGGGACTTGAACAGAATTACAACTTTCATGATAATGACCAGCCCATTTCCCTCCAGAAGTACACTGAATCTTCTCCGGATGTAAACCCTTTACCCTTTTGGAATACATATACCAATAATTTATCCCATATTCCATTAAAGTCATTATACTTGCTCAGCCCTTTCCTAATTTTAATTTCACAAGTCAGTTTATCTTTAATAGCTAAATTCCATAACTCCTTATACCATTCTTCCATCACTAATTGATTATTAGATTTCCAATATTTAGCAAAAATCAACCTTGCAATTGTAACCATTATACACATGTTTAGGCCCAAAATTGTTTGTTTAATTAATTTCTATACCACCCAGCCAGAAAAAAGTTGCTGCCCTGGGGGATTAACAAGTGTTAAAACTCAGCTGCACCTCCAATTACAAACTATGAAATTAAATTTAATCAGAAAAACAACATAAGAAAGACAGTAACAGGAAAGCCATGTGATCACAGCTGATGATGCAACTGAGGGTCAACGAAAAAAACCCAACAATAATGGAAGGATACCACTGAAAGCTTATATTAAAAGCTGTCAAAGTCTTGACCAACTTTTGAAAGACCTAGTGGGAGACATATCAGGTGGAAATGAGGTCCACAAAGATGCAAGGGCATATGGGGGGGGGCGGAAGGGAGCTTTTGCTCTGGGCACAGCAAATCGGGGGCGCCTGGAGGAGGGGCAGGAGGAGGAAGCCATGCACCCTCCCACCGGCAGCCCTCCTCCCCACCACCTAAGGCTTGGTGACAGGACACACTCCGCCACTGACACCAGCACCGCAAGCCAGGCGGGCAGCAAAACAAGCAGGCAGGCAAACGTGCAGGGAGCACGGTGGCTGCGGTGCCCTCCTCTTCCTCCTCCTCCTCCTCCTTGCCTTGCTCACCATGGGAGAGGTAAGGTGCACACGAGTTACCGGACACATGTGCATGCACGCGCGCACACACACACACACACACACACACACACACACACACACACACACACACACATCCCTGTGCATGCTTGCCCAACCGTCCCAGGCCCATAGGACTGCCCCCCCCCTTGCTGGGTGGATGCAATGGGATTTGGGAGGGCCAGAGGGGCGCAGAAAGAATGTTGTCCCCAGGCACTTCAGCACCTTGCTACGCTGCTGCAAAGATGAGGCCACTGCTGAGAAGGTCCCATTCCTACTTGTCACCTTCACATCAAATGGGAAAACCCTGAGTTGTTGATTGATATGGACAAGAAGGACCTTTCAAGTAGCTCACAGGAAAGCTATCAACGAGGTCATCTCCAGGGATGAGGAGGACTCAAACTTCAGGACCTGCTGTCAAGTTAGACTTCAGACACTGGTGACTTCTTCTCCCCCAGTGACTAACCCACCCCCCCCTTTTTTTCTGGGGGGGCACAGTTTTCATAGGAACTCAGACTTGGGTCTTGGTACCAAAGATTCAGACTTGGACTTGGGACTTGAACACAACATTCCTGTTCATTTACCTCCCCCTTTCCAAACAAATGCAGTCATTTAATATCCAATGAGCTGTGTGCCTTATGAGAATGTCTCCCATGCACTGACTTATCTCCTGCCTTAAAAGCTGAAATATCTCCCAAAACTATTCCCAATATTGTTCTGTGCTTCACCTCAGTAAGTCTAGAGGAGCGCTTTGATTTCCATGCCTCCTATGATCTTTTTCTAAGAAGCACCAGTTATTTAATCAGTGCCAAAATGGTTTGTCCTATCATGAAACATCAGAAAACCAAGTCCTTAATTTTAGATCAGAAATACAAACCAGCAGCATTTAATTAGAAGTCACCAGGAATGTGTTATTTGTGGGGATGTATGTTTCTGTTTTTAATAAGTTATTTAGCTACTTTTATTTCATTAATGTTGCACAAGTATTTTAATGGGAGAGGAAGAAACACAGAGACACAATAGGAGAACATTTTGGTTTTCAGTGCCAGGATAGCATTTCAGGACAAATTAAAAACCAATAAGAATAAGATGGATCATAAAATGACCTCCTTTGAAAGTTTATAGTGTAGGTGTAGCAGCTAGCTAATAAGATAATGCAGCACTGAACCCACCCACTTTGTGAATACCAACCCCCTTAACCAGTGGTGGCGAACCTTTGGCACTCCAGATGTCTTGGGCCACAATGCCCAGAATTCCAAGCCTCTCTTGCCAATGGCAAAGGACTGCGGGAGTTGTGGTCCAAGGCATCTGGAGTGCCAAAGTTTCACCACCACTGCCCTAGACAATGGCTGAAACTGAGGGAAGGTTTTCTGCACACATCTCAAGCTCTAAACATTATACTAGAAGAGTCTAAGCCAAATCTATGGAGAGCAGAAACTACATACATTGCAAAATGGATGAATGCTTAAGAGGGTCCCCCACCAGGACTAAACTAGCTGAACCAGCTGCAAGCCACTTAAAAGACTCCAAAGTGAAGCAGTATGATCAAAGAATAATCAAGTAAAAGGGGGCTACTTGGAAATTACCATTTTTCTTTGACTTTGGAGCAATTCACTCAATTCAGTTCTTCTGTGCATGCAATGTATGCCCCACCATATATACAAAACAAACTCTAGCAAATGGCTGAGATAACCCTATGGCAGGCCTGCACAACAGATAGACCGTGGGCTACCGGTAGCCCACAAAGTGTTCAAAAGTACCCTGCCAGCCACCAATAAAAAAGGGAGGGGATAAGTTCTTCACCCCTCCCTCCCCCCGCCCCAAGTACCACCACTGCCCCAGCAAAGTTCTGGGCTGCCAGGTCACTGTCTCAGCTGAGCGGATCAGTTCAAGGGCCATGGTGCAGTCCCCTGCTCCCCCTGCCGGCCACATGTTCAGCGCACCACTGTCTCGTGACCAGCTGAGTTGCTGGCGAGGAACAGAAGGAGGGGAGGGGAAGGGGCAGTGAGAGGCAGGGTTGCAGGTGCGCCCACCTCCTTTGCGCAGTGACATCTCTCCTCTTTTTCCCTCCTGAAGAATTCTTTCCTCCCACCCTTCTTCCCTCCTCCTCCTCCCACCTCCATGGCCTCCTCAAAGACTGAGACCCACCATCGCTGCTCCTCCTCCTGCTCTTCTCTCCTCCTTGCGTCACTGCAGTGATGTGATTGCCCCATTGCTGGATTGACCCACCCCAGTTGCATGGCGAACATGGTGGAGGTGAGTGAGAGCCACAGGCAGCAGTGATGGAAGCAGCGAGGGGAGTGGAAGGGAGAAGGGGGAGGAGAGGAGGAGGAAGAGGAGGCTGGAGGGAGGAGGAGAGTCAAGTTGGGCTCTGGGTGGGTTGGGAGGGAAAGCTCACCTTTTTTAAAAAAAAAGTCTTCCAGCAGCACAGGCAAGCGGTGATGGCAGATCCGCCACCGCTGCTTGCCCAGGCTGCTCACAACCATGCACACACCTCACTTGCACCTGCTCGAGCTGGATGCAAGGGAGTCTGTGCATGTTTGCATGGGTTGCCCATTAGAAGGGGTGATCTTCAAGCATGCACACGCCTCCGTTGCACTTGCCTGCACCAGCTTGAATGGGTGCAAGGGAAGTGTGTGCATGGTCAGCCTTCCCATAGGCATGCATTTAAATTCGTTCCCTCCGGAACGGATTAATTGATTTTCAATGCATTCCTATGGGGAACCGCTGCTCTACTTACATTTTTTTTTTTTACTTATGAGCATGTGTATGGAATGGATAAAATTTGTAAGTAGAGGTATTAGTGTAGTTGCCCTTAGGAACTTTGGGCCAGAAAAAGTAGACCCCAGCCTGTTCACATTTGGGCAGCCCTGCCCTATGGAAATAGCACACTTCTGGTCAAAATTATTCCAATTAACTTAACATTTTTTATTTGTTTTAACTGTATTTATATTTCACAAGCACCAGTAATTTTAAGTTGTGTGATGCTATTATACAAAGAAGAGAAGAAAGGAAATTCATTACCTGACTGATAAGTCACTGCATAAGATACTGTAAAGCTGTGCATTTTGGAAATAGAAAGATAACACTAAGAATTATCCATTGCAGTCAATATTCTAATTTTATGTTTCTCCTCTCCCCCTCCAAGCTATTCTCTGCTTCCTAGTAGCAGGGGAAAGTGGGCAATAAAGCTATGGAGGACATCCATTTGATGAGTATATGTGGAAGCAGTGATAGCTTATGACAGGGGCACCCCCCCAAAAAAAAAAAACTTAATTGGGTGTGAGATGCTCTCTCATGCCAGTCTACAAGCTGACTATCATGGGTGCCATGTGACAAAGTGGTATATAAAAGGCAGCTCAAGGAATAAGGATGCAGTCTGAGTCTAAATATGACTCGGGTGTTATGATCATCAGGAGATGCCTTTCTCTAAGCCCTACGTCCTTCAGAGATGAATATGTTGGGAACATGGTAGAGGGCCTTCTCTGTTGCTGCTCCCAGAATCTGGAACTCCCTCCCACTGGAGGCCAGACTAACCCCATCTTTGCTGTCCTTCCGCAAGCAGTAAAAGACCTTTTTCTTCAGGTGAGCTTACCCTCAATGACAAGCTGACTGTGTGTGAGTTTTAGATCGAATGTTGCGCATTACTGTTTTGGCTGGGGTTTTTGTTTGTTTGTTTGTTTGTTTGTTTTTACCATTTTACACAGTATTGTTTGTTTGTTCCTTTTTGGTATTTGTATACTTATTTTTAGTTTTAATATTGCCTTTTAATGATGTGAGCTGCCTCTTTACACTAATTGCTCTTTCCCTTAAATGTTGCTTTAATGATGTAAAACAATCATTGTACACTCTGTGTTTTCAGCTTTAAATGCTGTGCTTCTTTAATGTAAGCTGCCTTGGGTCCTAACTTTGCCAGAATTCCAAAAAATAACTTCCAATTCCATTATTGGATGAGCTTGAAATGGAGATGGGCACAAACAGAGATGTCCTGATTTGTAAAAACTCGTACACACCTTCCCTGCCTGCTCCGGCAGCCACCCACTCAGATGAGGAGGTAGGTCAGGGACTGCATCAGTGGTCTTGTTGATTGTGAAGATTCTCAGTCATCCAGCTGAGTTTATCTGGAAGTTGAATCATAGCAACTAGTTCCTGTTGAGTGGGCAGCTGTTGGAGAAGTCAGGGAAGGGAAGTTCTTACTAGTGAGTGGGGCACCCAACCTGGGGTGGGGGAGGGAATGCACAACATCTGTGGTGCGTATTAATTTTGGTGAAGTGGGATAACTTTGTGCCCATCTCTTGTTGAATTTCTTCTTCCTTCAATGTAGTAGGGCAAATTAAACAGAGGCTCTAACCCATGGTGATGGATAAGGTCAAACAGGATTATCCATTAGCGTCATGTTGAATATGACAAATGTCAGGCGCATCAACAAGATGTAGAGCCAGGAGGGTACCTTGATTGGTTTACAAAGAGATTTACAAAATGCCTCTGTCTGCTGGAAAGTCACAAGAATAATTAAATACAACTGCTGCAATTCAAATTAGAGCCTAATTGCAAACCCCATGAAGATTCTTCCTTCATGAGCTCAAATGTCAGAGCTGTGCTTCCAAGGAGATTAGATATTGTTTCCTTGCTCTTTATTGGATATTTATAGCTTGGGGTGGGAGGATTTGTCAGTTTCAGATATTAAAATTTTCTGGTCATTATGAGCTCCAAGACACCCATGCTGTTGTTTAAACTAGTTAAACATGAGGTGAAAATTTATGGATCCATTCAGTTCTACATGAAATATTATTTGAAGCTGGATAGGTGTGTGTAAACAAGCGTAAATGTGACACCAAATGTGTTCCATTTCCAAGGCAGACTTTATGGAAGATCTTTGATTTCCATTGGAACATATTTCCGCCTAAGTTCAGCAGCGGAGACGAAGTCGAAGGGTGGCCATACACGGATCCAGGCATGAGTTGGGTGTGTTCCAAACTAGAATCCATCTGTCTGTTCCTGGAACTGCAGTGGAAACTCAGTCCAGCTTGGAAGTAGGTCCTTGCCTGGCACAGAAGATCATCGGATGCCCACTTCTCACATTGGAGGAATTACACACCTCCCGCTGTTTTAAGAAAGCACAGAATATTGTAGGAGATATTTCTCATCCTGGACACTCTCTGTTTATACCGTTACCATCAGGCAGAAGGTATAAATCTATTAGAACAAGGACAGAAAGATTCAGAAATAGTTTTTACCCAATAGCAGTAACCATGCTAAATTCTGTTAAAAATATAGTTGACGGGTAATATCGGTGTTGAATGTGTAACATATATATTGCATGGGGGATTGTGTATGGCTGTTGTTTTTCAAATCGTAGTTTTTATGTATTGTGTATGAATGCTGCCACTTGAAAGAGTGTAGGGCTATGTGTGTATGTTTGGTTTTGACATCAGTTTTAAATGAGTATAAGTGATATTCTCTGTGTGAATGTAGGAATATGTGTATGGATGTTTGTTCTTAAATGGTAGATTTTATGTCTTGGATTTTTATACTGGGGTGTGTGAATGAACTGACTGGATGGCACTTTTAATCTCCTTGTATTTATACAATGTCAATAAATTCCATTCCATTCCATTCCAGAATCATATAATCCTAGAGCTGGAAGATACCTCAAGGGTCATCCAGTCCAACCCCTTGCCATGCAGGAACCCCCATCAAAGTGCCCCCAACAGATGGCCATCCAGCCTCTGCTCAAAAACTGCCAAAGAAGGAGACTCCACCACCCTGCTTGGCAACATATTCCATTGCTGAACAGCTCTAACCACCAGGAAGTCCTTCCTAATGTTTAAATTGAATATCTTTTCCTGTAAATTTGAAACCATTGCTCCGAGTCCTAGTCTCTGAAGCCATGGGAAACAAGACAGCCCCCTCTTCAATTATGACATCCTGTCAGATATTTAAACATTGGCTATCATACCAGCTCTCAGCCTTCTCTTTGTAAAACTAAACATTCCCAGATCCCTAAGCTGCTTCTCATAAGACATAAGTTCCAGACCTTTAACCATCCTGGTTGCCCTCCTCTGTACCCGCTTGAAGTTGTCAACATCCTTTTTAAATTGAGGAGCACAGAACTGTACACGGTACTCCAGGTGGGGTCTGACCAGAGCAGAATTGTCAACATCCTTTTTAAATTGAGGAGCACAGAACTGTACACGGTACTCCAGGTGGGGTCTGACCAGAGCAGAATAGAGTGGCACTATCACCTCCCTTGCTCTAGAAACTATGCTTCTGTTGATGCAACCAAGAATTGCATTGGCTTTCTTGACCACCACATCACACTGCCAACTCATGTTCAATTAGTGGTCCACCCAGACTCCCAGATCCCTTTCACATGTACTGTTCTCCAACCAGATGTCTCCCATCCTATATCTATACAATTCATTTTTTTTTCTGCCTAGATGCAGGACCCTACATTTCTCTCTAAAGCAGTGCTTCTGACCCTAACTTTGAGACCACATTGGCTCTTACTCAGTTTTTAATATGACTAATGCAGTAACATGAAATGTGGTGACAACAAACAGTGTCTATTGTCAACACCCTCAAAAGCCCCTCTCTGCTTCTTTCTTGTCATAATTCAGGCTGTTTTGTAGCCCAGCCTTAGCAAAGAAAATAAATAAATCTCTTAGAATATAGCTCGTGTGAACTCTGAAGACTCAAAAAACTGAGATAATCTCGTGATGGGTCAGAGATCTCTCTTAATTTCTGATTGTCTGGGGATTTGCAGCATTAGAGATCCATGCAGCTAGGCTGTCTCTGCCTCTAATTGCACAAAGATGATTAATACTAGTTGAGTCACCCTGCTAGACTCTGAAGTCAGTAAGTTGCCATCCCAACTGGGAGACAGTTGGTCGGTCAATGGAAGCATGGACAGACAGACAACACCCACCACAGTGAATTAAACAATGCAGATGGTAAATTGAATAAATGTAAGACATAAAAACAACCCGAACATACAGTACAAGACTGAAAGTGCATAAATCTTGTTTTTCTTCACTCCCACAGTTCAAAGAACCTATGCCTGTCTTCGTTGTAAGGAATTTTTTTTCCCTTTTATACTGGAAGATGTCGTCAAGTTGGAGTTTGGGAGCATACCATAGATTAAAGCAAAATATTGAAATATGAAATTTCTACACTTAAGAGAAGAGATGGGCATGAAATGAAAATATAAGGTTTCATTTTGTTTTGTGTCCACCCCAATTTCATTTCATTTTGTTTCTTATGAATTTTTTCTAAAAATTGTATGAAACAAAATGAAACAAAATGAAACAAAATGAAACAGTTCCCCTGGGTCCTAGAGGCACCAGATTTGGTGCCCAGAAGCCATTTTTAAAGCGGTCCAGCTGACTTGTAATTGGCTGTACCCCTATAAAATTGGCCCAGTCACCAGCAGGGGATCCGCCCTGGTGACTGGGCCATTTTTAAAGGGGTACAGCCAATGACAGCTCAGCTGGACCCCTTTAAAAATGGCCCAGTTGCCAGCACAGAGCTCCTGCGGTGAAGACTGGGCCATTTTCAGAGCAATCCAGCTGAGCTGTCATTGGCTGAACCCCTTTAAAAATGGCCCAGTCACGAGGGTGGATCCCCTAGCCCAGTCAACGGGGATCCCCTGCTGGCGACTGGGGCATTTTTAAAGGAGTACAGCTGATAACAGCTCAGCTAGACATCATCTTTCTCTCTCCCTGGTGCTGGCCAATCAGGAGCTGTGCAAGGACATGCATCATAACACCTCCCTATCTGATTGGCCAGCGCCAGGGAGAGGGAAAGATGACAAATCGGAGGCTGCTTCTTGGTTGGAATTTTGCCCAGAATGAGCTACAGCAAGGCAAGATAGTGGCTGATTTTGTTCCAGAGGGTGGGGCCAGGTTCTGAGCGCCAGCTGTGCTGGTGTATTTCTTTTCGGAACCTGTCCCCTTCCGAAGCGAAATGCCCATCTCTAATGCCCAACAAACTGGAGGAAGTACAGACGATGTCAGTGATCTGGGGCTGGAAACCAAGCCTTATGTGAGGAAAGATGGAAAGAACAGGACCTGTTTAGCCTTGAGAAAGGAAGGCTGGGAAGAGATATACCAGCAATTTTCAAAGAATTGAAAGTTAGTCCTACAGAGTTGGGGCCAGATCTGCTCTTGATCATCCCAGAGAGAAGAACATGCAACAATGAACTCAAGTTACAGGAAGTCAGATTTCAGTTGGCTGTCAGGCAAAATTGTTAGAGTAGTATACCAATGGAAGCAATTACCTTGGGAGGTGGTGAGTATTCCATCGCTGGAGGCATTCAAGAGAAATTTAGACAGCCACTTCACAGATCTGGTTTTACTTGGATTCCAGCCTTGAGCAGAGGGTTAGATCCGATGGTCTTATGGGCCCCTTTCAACTCCATTACTCTGTGAGACATTTCTTGCCAACCATAGAATCACAGAGTTGGAAGAGACCTCGAGGGCCATCCATTCCAACCCCCTGCCATGCAGGAACCCCCATCACAAGACTCCTGACAGATGGCCATCCAGCCTCTACTTAAAAACCTCCAAAGAAGGAGACTCCACCCTCCTTTGTGGCAGCATATTCCACTGCCGAACAGCTCTATCTGTCATGAAGTTCTTCCTAATGTTCAAATGGAATTTCTTTCCCTGTAGTTTGAAACCACTGCCCCAAGTCCTAGTCTCTGAAGCCATGGAAAACAAACCTGTTCTCTCTTCAATATGGAATTCTTTCAAATATTTAAACATAGCTATCATATCCCCTCTCACCCTTCTTTTCGAAAGGCTAAACGTTCCCAGTTCCCTAAGCTGTTCCTCATAAGACATTTCCTCCAGAAATGAGCCTCACCCATGCCCCAGAGGGACCTTTCTGACCCAGTGGCAGGGGTGATTTCTATAGGGGGACAGGCTGGAGCAATTCCTGCAGGGATCAGACATGATCCTTTCTCACCACCCCTCCTCTGTTGAAAATTAAAACATAAGGCTTTATGGCTGGTCGTGACACAGGGGTTCCACCACCAAGCCGGGGTGGATTAGGGACAGGCGGTGAATGCGGGACAGTGCATCACATGAACTTAGGAAAATATACCAGTTAACAGCAAACTGTCCATCAGGCCAGGACTGTAGACAGCCTGGAAATACTTTGACCTCCATGTGGGGATCAGCTGCAGTAAATCTGCTGAGAAACACAGTTCCCTCTGAACTGTTGCCTGTTAACCTTCATGAGTCAGTACCAAAAATATATTTTAAAAAGCTCTTTTTGTTTCTTCTAAGATTTTGAGCTCACCCAAAACGGGACTACTAGCAGGGTCTCATACCTACTAACGACCGCCATATTCCATATACACTGGGAATGCAAATGGACAAAACAGTATACACCCAGTTGGTGTCAGTGTTGCAGGCATCCAGCCATAAACCTGATCCATTCTATTTCTGCATCAGCCACGATTTATTTTAAAAACGTACAAAATAGGCATTACTGTAATATGCCACTTTCTCAACTGGTTTTCGCCTCAGAGTTCTCTAATGCACACATTTTATTCCATTTTTAAAAATCCAGCCAGTTGCGTCAAAAGGTGAACTCTTCTTTGTTGACATGTTTTAGAACAAATTGGATTACCATCTCTCAGGGATGTTTTCATTTTGGGTCGTCTTTGTTGTCACAGTGTTGAACTAGAACAGTGGTTTCCAACCTGGCATATCCTAGGTGTTCTTGGACTACAACTCCCATAAACCCCAGCTGGCACAGCTGGTTGTGATGGTTTCTGGGAACTGGAGTCTAAGAACCACCTGGGTTGCCCAAGCTTGGGAACCACTGAACTAAAAGATCCTTCCAGTACTACATTTCAGTAATTCTATGTGATTCTAGATAGATTTAACTATGGGCATTTGTGTCTTCTTTTGACATTTTTATTCCTCTATTTTGGATACTTTACCCATATGTTGACTGAAGTCTAATCCATAAGTTATGAAATACAGTGGTACCTCAGTTTAAGAATGCCTCAGTTAAAAAAATCAATCTGAGAAAAGAAATTATTTGAAATGGGGATGCCTCAGTTTAAGAATTTTTTTCAGTGAAATGCCTTGGTTTACATTTTTTTCCGTAAGGCATTAAAAGTTGATGTGTGATGTTTGCATGACAGAAAGGATGGGGAAGTCCTTGGTTTAAGAAAAATTTAAATGGAATGCCCCAGTTTGCCTTTTTTCTAACCACTGGAACAGATTAATTGGTTTTCAGTGCATTCCTATGGGAAACCACATTTCGGTTTCTGAATTTTTCGTAACATGAAATGCCCCAGAGAATGAATTAAATTAATTAAACTGAGGTTCTATTGTAGTGTAACTTGGGTGGGGGGGTAAACTTCATAAGTTTAGGAATCTCTGTAGCCTTTATCTGTCATTGCGTTTCTCTAGATGCAACAGAAAATGCCCATGGAGATTTTTCAGTTTTCAGCACTTCCGCTCGAAACGTTGAGCTGTTTCCTTAATTTTGCAACAGAATTTCAAACATGGGATGGAGACAAAACATGGAACATAAACTTGTTTATCTCAAAGGCAGAAAAGAGGGAATACGTGCTATCCAGTATTGTAACATGCTTGATTCCTGCATGGAATCCTCCTAAAATCTAACTGTTTGATAGACACCAAACTAAGAGGCTCTTAAGCTAAAAAATAATAATGTGGGAGTGTTTTGTTTTGATATGTGAATAAATCACTCTCGTATCTTCCTCTGAGGCATTATCTGGCTGCCTTTTCCATAACAATTGGCTACATCTCTGGCCTTGTCTCATCTCCCGCTTCAATTGTCTATCAGTAGGGCTGTGATGAATGGATTTATTTTTGTCCCTGGGCTAGCTGGAGGGATGCTCTTCTATTATTTTACCCTGTTTTTGAGGCAAGGTTACCATTGGTTTCCTTTTTCCAAGTCTGTACATTCAACAGCCTCTTTGTCATTCGCAGACGTCTGGGATGGGTAGAGAACTTCAGCAAGGCTGGAATTTCTCAGACCATAATGCCTCCTCAAAATGCTCAGTCATGGCTTCAGTGCTCTTATGGGTGGAATAGTTAATACCCTGGCAAGCAGAAAGAACATTAAACAGATCTCAATAGGCTGGGGCACCCTATGGAAAACAACAGAGCAAAATGGAAGAGGGATAAGTGCAACATTCTACACCTATGGGGGGGACACACACACACCAAAATGCATAGTTACAAGATGGGGGATATTTGACTCAGTAATACAGTAGTCCCCTGCCACATTATGATTCATATATTATGGTCCCAGTATATTGTGAATTTACCAGGACCGCAGGTGCGGGTGAGTGGCAGGGCAGCGGGTAGATGGTGCTGTTCCCGGGGCAAGTACCAGAGGCCTAGCGCATGCCTACTGCCTTTCCCAGAAGTCACTTCTGGGCTCTGTACAGGCCTGGGAAGACCACCAGAATCCCATTCTGGGCAGTGCCAGGCCTGGAGTGAGTAGAGGACCCCCCCCAGGCCTGCCAGGCCTGGTCTGACCTGCAGATAAAGGTGGGTCATGCCCACCCCTCTGACCCGCATCCCTTTGTTTGGAGGGCTGGGGTGGGAAACCCAACCCTGTACTTCGGATGCAGTTTTAACAACAGCCCTCCTTCCTGCCCTGCCTCATCGAAGAAGACTGCCGGGCTAATATCATCATGCAAAGAACTTTAAGACGTATCTCCTGGCAAACCACATATTTTGCCATGTTTGGACTTTTGGTACATGCTTTGATAAAGAGGGTATTGCCCTTGAAGCTTCTTTTTTATTTTATCAGTGACTTATAAAGGTATCGCTTATAGCCTAAACTGAAAATGAGTTGATATAGTGAAGTACTGATTCAGTTATAGTTGGCACTGGGTAGCAGGGACGTTGAGAAGTCTGTGTTGGTCTGAGTCCCAAGTCCAAATCTGAGACTTTAGTACCAAGTTCTGTGTTCCAAGTCCAAGTCCCTATTAAAAAAATAAGCTCCCCTCCCCCCACATTATCGCAATGTTTGGCTTCTTGCTTTTTTTGGTAAACCACTCATTGTAGTCAGGGCTGGCGCTGGGACCAGGATACCTGGCGGAGCGCATCTCCCTGAGGGCATCCGGATCCAGACCCACGAGATCATCGCAGGCCCTAGGCACACCCAGAGAGGCGGGGCTCTGGGGAACCATCTCCCTCCGGCGGGGGGAGGGGCGGTGGCAATGATGCATATGGTGGGGTGTTTTTTTTGTTTTGTTTTGTTTTTGGGCGGCGGTGGTTATTTTCAGCTTTTTAGGGTGGGCAGGGGGGAAGATGGCGGCGGTGGCCAGCGGCAGGGGCACGGTGGGGGGGCTAGTTCACCTAGTTCACCTTAATGGATGCGCCGGCCCTGATTGTAGTGTGTATGCACTAGTCGGATGGGGTAAACTTCAAACTCCATCCATCCATCCATCCATCCATCCATCCATCCATCCATCCATCCATCCATCCATCCATACATACATACATACATACATACATACATACATACATACATACATACATACATACATATGGGAGGGTGAGGAGGATTCAAGTCCCATGTTGAGCCCAAGTCATGGGGGTGAGGGGAGACTGGGGGTGAGGGGAGTCCAAGTCAAGTTTCTGGTGCAACTTAAGCCCGGTTGACAGGGAGTCCCATGTCTCAAATCCTCAACCCTGCTGGTTAGGCTTACCAGTTCTTTGACACCAGTAGTGTTGTAGTTAACCCTGCCACCACGATCACCAAAATCCAGGACATAGCCATTTGGGCTTATTCTATTGAATGGCTGATTCTTGTTTTCCAGAGAGTTGTAGAACCCCCAAATACCACGATGGACTCAGACAATGATTGGCTGGATTACCACAAGGTGTGCATGTCAGGCATCCCTCCATCGACTCTTATTCAGGCATGAACTGGGTTGTGAGAGGCCGTTTGCACATTCTTAAAGCACAAACTCAATGAAACCTTCATTTCTTCTTTGCCTCTTCTTACTTTCTTTTTTGTCTTGCCCCCTTGCCACTTGGAGATCTTGTTAAACAATTCCAAGCTCTTTCAGGGGGGAAAACAACACATTATTCTCAGAAATGATGTGGGATTAATTATGCAAAAGAAGGAAATAGATTCTTGATTTTTTTTTAAAGTGGCTGGGTAGGGGGAGAGAATGAGCCTGTGTCTTGTTTTGATCTGAGCCAATTTAAAGATTGAATTATCATGGCTTTGTTATTTCCCTACTGATCCAGCATGCTGAACCTCCACAGAACATCTGCCAGCATATCTTTGTGGCTTGTTAAATTACTGAGTGTTATTATGGATAATGTTCCCTCTTCATGGTGAAGATGGAGGACAGTAGGGCTGTCCTCTTACTACTTATCAGGGACTATGGGTGTAGCTATGCCTGTGGTTCCCAGCTTGTGTCAACTGATGGCCAACAAATACAGTGGACCCTTGTATAACAAGCAGTTTGTATAACATAAAATTTGTACAATATAAAAAATTCCAGAGATAGGGAAAATTTGCTTAACACAATCGCCTATGGGGCAAATCTGTACAACATAAAAATGGGATCACTCTTTTTTCAAAACATTCCTATGGGAAATTTGTATAAAGGAAAATTTGCTTAACATAATTTCATTTGGAACGAATTAATTCCTTTACACAAGGTATGGATTTCTCCCCATTCTTGGGGCTGTCATGTCATTGAGCTTCAGCCAGATTGTCAGCCCATTCCTCTTTCACTTGATGCCACAATCAGCTGGCTCCAAATCAGTTCTGGACCCCCTCTCAATCCCTGCCTACCCCACCTTTGAGATGTCACAAATCCTGCCTCTATGACAGTGGTGGTGAACTTTGGCCCTCCAGATGTTTTGGACCACAACTTCCCCAGTCCTTTGTCAATGGCAATACAGGCTTGGAATTTTGGGAGTTGTAGTCCAAAACATCTGGAGGACCAAAGGTTTGTCACCACTGCTCTATGACATTACAAAGACCCTCCTCCTCCCCCTCTTCCTCCCCATCTTCTTGACTTTTTGACCTGAAATCTGAGGGAACGATATACCTGTTGTTCTGGCTAGCCCACAGTTGAGCCTTGTTCAACTCTCCTGGGGTCAAAACAGCCTTGATTTCAGTGGGAAAATGCTGGACTCAAGAAATCAGACCAGGATGGGCACGCCGCCACATCCTTGCAAAATCCCTCCCAAGCTTGGAAGGAACTGTGTGATTTAAACAAGGAAGCCTGCAAGAGCCATCCATTCACAGGCGGCCTGGGAGCCGAACATTTCTCTGGCATGCAGATCTTGATGAGCAATTTAGCCTTGCACAGTGAGAACCCAGGCCTTGCTTGACCTTCTGTATTCTGACAGGACCTCCGAAGATAATAATAACTCCAGAAGACAAAACACACGAGGACCACATGATAGCATGGAGGCCTGGTGAAAGGAAAGGGGTGGGAAGAACTGAGCAATGGGTGGCACTGACTAATTCAAGTCTCCGCTGCTAGACAGTGTATTAACGTTCTTCTCTGCACCATTTCCCAGGATGCTCACATGACTTCCAGCATTTAGCACTGGGTTTTTTCTTGGAGCAATGCAACCCACCCACTGCTTGCTATGCCCACTGAAGAAGCCTGGGCATTGTAGTCAAAAGATCTAACTTTTCCAAACCCCCAGGCTGGCCAGTACCTGAATTGTCTACCTAACCAGCCTCTTCAGGCCATTGTCCATCTTATGAGCCTATCTCAGACCAGGGTGACAAGAGGTCAAAGTGGACTATAAGATGGAGGACTCGCACTAGCTGTATTCAGACTGATGAAGCTGTTTGGATGAGCAGTGAAACGTTTCTATCTCTCAAGCAAAAGAAGTCCAGTTGTCATGACGGACGCTAGTCTCCCTCTCACAAAATACCAGAACTAGGGGACATACACTCAAATTGAGGATTGGGAGAGTAAGAACAGACAAAAGAAAATATTTTTTCACCCAGTGCGTTGTTAGTCTATGGAACTCCCTGCCACAGGATGTGGTGATGGCATCTGGCCTGGATGCCTTCAAAAGGGGATTGGACAGATTCCTGGAGGAAAAGTCCATCACAGGTTACAAACCATGATGGAGATGTGTGATCTCCAGGCTTAAAACCGGGGTCCTTCAAGGGCCAGATGCAGGGGAGTGGTATCAGGGGACAGAGATCTAGTCTCGTGCACTCCCAGATGCATCTGGTGGGGCCACTGTGAGATACAGGAAGCTGGACTAGATGGGCCTTTGGCCTGATCCAGCATGCCTCTTCTTGTGTTCTTATGTTCTTATGTTCAACTTCCAGATACATGTGTCCCAGAATCTTCTAGGAGGCACTGCATAATGGCTAGGGGAGTTATGGGCAATGTGCAGAAAGGACCACTTTTTTCTTGCTCTTTTCTTGCCTAATGGAAGTTCCCTCTTTGGAGGCAAAATCTGTTCCATCCTTTCCAGTTGGAAAATAATGCAGAAGACAGAAGTCTGGTTCCTTCTCTCTCCAACAAGAACCTTGCCTTCTTTCTTCGGAATGAAAGCCTCTTAAGCCAGCTCCATCTGTATTAGTCAATTCCTTCCACTGTTCACATTCCATCTCTCATTCCTGTTGTCCCACGAAGACACCAATCCCATTGAAAGTTGTGTTGGTCTGAATATTTTCATGCTTTCCCCCAGAGATTTTCCACCACACAACGGCCAGCTCCACAGCAGGAAACTCATCCTGAGAGATCCCAGGGGACGTTTTTCTGGCAAGGAAAATGCTGGCCAGAATATTTGTTGTTTTATATTTGCGTGTGGGAACACTTTACAATGTAAAGACAAGGGTTTCTGTCCCCTTGAGAGTAAAGAAAGGAAGTTAAACATTTAGGAAAGACAGTAGTAGAGGTGAAAGATGTGTGGACAGATGAATAAAGTTCCTTTTTGTTGTCGTTTTCAAAAGAAATGCCCTGTGGTTCTGCTAATCAACGAGGAGCAAAATGCCATGGATGAACTGTATGGAAAAAACAACTCCCTTTCGTGTTTTTAAACTGCTGCCACTTTAAAGCAGCCTGTTCCTCTATCTCAGATCAAGAACCTTCTTGAATGAAATATTCATAATAGCGTAATTTGGATTTGCAAATTTGGATTTACTTTTCCGGCACCACCACTTCTTGGACCAAGAGTTGAACTGCATCCTCTTCGTGGTCCCAAACAGAGTAGATCCTTTGGGACAGTGGTGCCACTGCTTTTGAAAGCTCATGAAACAAGCATGTATTGTACTTTGTGTGCATTTGTATAGGAAATATGCAGAACACATGCAAAGATGTGCAAGGCTTCTCCCAGAAGAAAACCAGACATCTCCCAGCCCCTTGGGCTAAGGACAACAATCACATCAATTGTGTGCATTTAGAAAGCATTCCTATGCTTTCTATGAATGGTTATATATAGAGATGGGCACGACTCAAAAAATGGTGTTTCGTTTGTCGTTTGTCATTTAGGGGGTCCGTTTCGGTTTGTTTTCATTTTTCGTGAATTTTTTGCAAAAAAATTTGTTTACGTTACGTTACGTAATGAAACGAAAAAATGAAAATGAAAACGAAAACAAAAAATTGCTGTTTCGTTAGCATTCATTACAGTTCAATGTATTTGCCGCAATGAAAACGAAACGCACGACAAAATTTCTGTTGTTTCGGTTCATTTTGTTTCATTTTGGAGACAAAATTTGTTTTTCGTTTCGTTACGTAACAAAACAAAAAAACAAAAACAAAAATGAAAAATTGCTCGTTTCGTGCCCATCTCTAGTTATATATAAGAAATAGGATAGTGGAAGAGGAGATATAATTCTGTATTGCTATACAGATGGCTAGAAAATACTAACCTATCTTGCACTGTATGCAAATATCAATATTGTTAATATATACCTCCTTTTTAGATGGTAATAAAATTATATTTAAAAATTAAAAAAATGGTGTGCATTTACAAATGCAGAAGGTGAACACAGATGAAGTAGAGTATTGGGCCTTCTAATGCCAGAACAGGCCATTTGGAAGAGGAGACGGGGCCTGTGCCAAACGTCAGAAAGGCCACTTTTTGCACACATAGAAAAACAGAAGGGACTGAATAGCTAAACCCAGGGTTGGCTTTTTGGGTTGGCCGAGGGTTGGATTTTCAGTGCTGTCACCACTCATGCAAAAGCCTGTTGTCCCCAAGGGATTCTGGAGTGGCAAACTTGGTGGCGTCCCCAACACCACCTGATACCCGGAGGTATCAGAAGGGCACTGGGGTGGAGCCTTCAAAAATGGCCAGAAATGGTCCACAAGTTACACCTGGCTTCTTCCCCACTCTGACAGAAGTCCATAATGCCCATTGCATCCATGTTGGTTTGCTTCAAGACAACTCCCTTGCATCCTCAGCCAACCAGCATCAGATGTTTTCAGGGCCAGTTCAACTCTCTTGTTGGTTCTTGGTCTTTCTCTAGCCCATTGGTTGTCAACCTGTGGGTCTCAACCCAGATTTTCCTGGACTGCAACTCCCAGAATTCTTCATCATTAGCTGGGCTGACCAGGATTTCTGGGAGTTGCAGTCCAGGAACATCTGGGGACCCACAGGTTGAGAACCACTCTAGCCTATGGAAGGCTAGGTAGCAGCTCTCCTACAGGGTATTATTAGGAGATCTGAGCACACAGCGAATCATAGAAGAGTGAAGTTGTAAGGGGCTTACAAGGTCATCAGTTCCCACGCCCTGCTCCATCTGGTTCCCTTGGATCATGGGAGGAGAGGTGTGAGACATCTCCTGATAACAGCTCACTTGACAATTGTGATGATTTTGGTTCTCGGGCTAGAAATAAACTGAAGAAGACCTCTCAGAGTCTGGCCAGCCAGGGTTTGGCTATAAGTGGCAGGGCAGCCGGGATTCACCCTAGATGGTTGGCAGAGGAGACCAGGACGATACTCTACTGGGAGGCCCCACTGCAGGTTATAATAATTTCATTACATTTATTAGATATATTACCCTGCCCACCTGACCGTCTGGCCACTCTGGGTGGCTTACAACAGAAAAACCAATTACATATCACATAGATATAATTTCCACCTCATCATGCATGTTCTCATGGGAGGAAGCAAATGGTTGTCCCCCACACACAACAGGCTAGATGACATGGTCCCCAGCCAAGGGAGTGAGAAGGTAAAACCTATTCTGAGAACATTCCCAAACTCACACTCTGTCATGTCTTGATGGCTGGTTGATTCCACCAGCCCTGCTGGAAGTCCCCTTGTTTTTTCCTCTTCCCTCCATGTCCCGTTATCCTTTTGTGCTGTCATCCTTTTGCATTGTTAGCCTGGGGATTTTATTTGTTTTGGGGTTTTTGTAAGTAAGCTATTCAGGGAGCCCTACCCACAGTCCAGCAGGGTAAAATTGGTATTTATGTATTTATTTATTTGACATTTATACCGACTTTTATACCACCCATCTAGACCTATGGCTACCAAAAACATGAATCAGAAAATAGAATCATAGAATCATAGAATCATAGAGTTGGAAGAGACCTTAAGGGCCATCTAGTCCAAGGCTCTGACTGTGTATTATTCAGGCAATCATCACTAACAAGAAACATATTCACAGTTGGGTCTTCATCTTAAAGTCAAGAATTTCTGAGCTGAGAGGGATCCATAGAGGTCATCCAACCTGACCCCCAACTCCATAGTTGTATCATCTTCCTGCAGTGCACCAGCAGATCCACTGAATGGCTTCGGCAAGCAAGAGTTATATGGAAAGGAAATTCTAACAGAGGGATGCAATCCAAGAGCCATGTGCTATTTCTGCTTTTTAGGGGGAGAAAATCTTGTTTCTTGACGCTGTCTGTCTCAAAAGCAGCAGCACAGAAAATTGTTCACACATTTCAAAGGGCACAGAAGTGATAAGGACAAGGGGGGTGGCAAAAAGCAAAGGCTTGTGTAAAAAGCTGAGGGGCTAAATGGGAAAGCAATTTGTTGAAAACTAAATGTGGAGTAATTTGAAAGAATTAAAAGAAGCAGCCTGATATAACAGCCATATAGTTCATCAGACGAAGCACTCTTAATTAATCCTTGGTGGACTGGCAAAACCATATCTCGGTGCGGTTTGTGAGTAAAAGAAATAATTTAATGTTTGCTGGGATGCATAAAACACACAACTTCATTTGTTAACAAGGTCAACATTAACATTCCAGCTATGTGCTGGGGTTCTGTTTTCCCACCCACGGCTCTTCCAAACAAACAAGAAACAGGGTCAGAGATGTAAAATGTCCAGAACACAGATTTTTCCCCATTTCTCCCCTCCCCCCTTTTTTGCCAATGTTGTCTTTTTTCAAGACTTCAACACTTCCTGGAATTTTACATCTCAAAACAGAATGCACAGATATCACCCCTTATTGCTTGCTCATAAGGATTGACAGGGTCCATAAAACAAGGGCAGAGAGATCTCTTAATTATCTAATATGTCAAGAGGGGGTGACCAAAATATCAGGGAGTTCAGTATATATTTTTAAAAAGATCCACTAGAACTTTGCTGAAGTGCAAAGGTGATGCTGGTTTACCATGTGAGACAGTTTTAGGGGCAATGCTTCAGTACAGTACACCTCCACGTGAAGGACAAAAATGAGGATGTACACATAGTAGACAGAGAAGAGAGGGGGTTTGAGAGAAGGGTGAGGGAAGCCATTCATGTGTGTATTGAAAACCCCCCTCTCAGCAGAGGTGGGGGGAGCTCAGGCACTGTCTATCTGCCACTATCTATCAGGCTGTGATTTCAACACCTAGACAAATCAAAAATACTTCACACCTTCACCACCAAGGCCATAGCTAACGACCAGTACTTTATGGGTTTCAGCACTTTAGGCCATTGTTCACCTTAAGGCTAGGGATACTATTGTCTCCCTAACGAGCCTATTCAGGCCATTTTTCATCTTATGAGCCTATTTCAGACCAGGGTGACAAGAGGTCAAAGTGAACTATAAAATGGAGGACTCGCAAGTTCAACTGGCTTTCTTCAGAATGATGAAGCTGTTTGGATGAGCAGTGAAACATTTCATTCTTTTTCTTCACAAGAAAAAGAAGTCCAGTTGCCATGACTCAGCTTCCAAATAAACTCACCTGGATGACTGAGAATCTTCACAGACATCTCTGGTTGTGATAGCTTGTTTGCCCTCCTTTTCAGTAAAAATCCTTTGATCTTTTCCCTTATTCTCTCACGCAGATGATAAATGTCCCACCATATCTTATGGTGCACCTAATAATAGCAAACAATAATGACTATTAAATTAATTTCATAAATTGGAAGCTTCATGGGCACATGTCCATGAAATGACAGATATTAGGAGCCAGGGAACATTACTTGATCATGTTTCCAAATTTCCTGGGGTTGCTGAAGAAAGCCATATTAATGTGAAAACAGTATTTATATAATTGCAGAATCACTGCTAAATTCCAAGAGGGTGAACGGGTGCTGTGTTTCCATGGACCTCTTCTTTATGAAGCTAAGTGTGTAAAGGTTGCCATAAAAGATAAACAAGTGAAATACTTCATACATTACAGTGGCTGGAATAAGAACTGGGATGAATGGGTTCCAGAAACCAGAGTGCTCAAATACGTGGACACCAATCTGCAGAAGCAGAAAGAACTTCAGAAGGCCAATCAGGAACAGTATGCAGAGGGAAAGATGAGAGGTACTGCTCCAGGAAAGAAAATGTCAGGTCTCCAGCAGAAAAATGTTGAAGTGTTTTTCAGCCGAGATGGAGCGCATACAGTTTGCAGTTTGGAGACCCCTCCAATATCAACGCGGAAGACTAAAAAGAACAAACAAAAAACTCCTGGAATTGGTGAAGGCAGCAGCACCAGTGAGAATCCTCAGCCTCCCAGGAAGAAAAGGGCTCGAGTAGATCCCACTGTTGAAAGTGAAGAAACACTTATGAATCGGGTTGAAGTAAAGGTAAAAATACCTGAAGAACTGAAACCATGGCTTGTAGATGACTGGGATTTGATCACTCGGCAGAAACAGCTCTTCTATCTTCCTGCCAAGAAGAATGTTGATTCCATTTTAGAGGACTATGCAAACTACAAGAAGTCAAGAGGCAACACGGACAACAAAGAATATGCTGTCAATGAAGTAGTGGCCGGCATCAAAGAGTACTTCAATGTAATGCTGGGAACTCAACTGCTGTATAAATTTGAGAGACCACAGTATGCAGAAATCTTAGCAGATCACCCTGATGCACCAATGTCACAGGTGTATGGAGTGCCTCATCTCCTGCATCTGTTTGTCCGGATTGGAGCAATGCCTGCTTATACGCCTCTTGATGAGAAGAGTATTTAGCAAATCTTTGCAGTTCTCCTGGCCTGTTCCATGTTTGTCCACAGTCCACCTTTCGCACATTTCTCTCCACAGCTGATGTGTCAAGTGAATGGTTTTTTGTCTTCAGATCAAACTCACAGTGCCCTAATCTGAAGGACCCTTCTTCACTTCTGAAACAAACTCCTGAAAGAATGTCTTCTTGAGTACTTTGCTGAATCAGTTTGGTCTTAGAATGTTGCTGGACGTCTAACAGACATTTCATTGCCTGAGCTCCTGCATGCTTCTAGTTCAGTTTTCCTTGATATCAAGTGTTACATTGGTGCTGAGAATTTGGTCATATTCCTCTCTGTAACTCTTTCTGTCAAGGGAGCTGGGGATAGGGTGAAGTGGAAAACCAAACAAAAAAAGTACAATTGAATTTTGGGAGGGGGGGCTCATCTTAGTTCATGTTGGAAAGGTAAAGTATGTGTAATTCCAAGTTTGTGTTCGCTGCTTGCATAGATGAAAAAATGTGGTTATTTTGTCTGTTGGGTTTGAATATACATAAGATGAACTGGCTGTTTTCTCCTATAAACTTCATGAAATGGCATTTGTTGGGGAAAATATTTTACAGGTGTCCAAATAAACCTTTTTTTATTCCATCTGAAAAAAAAGAAAAAAGAAAAAAATTGCAGAATCACTTAGAGCAGGGCTGTTCAACTTTGAGCAGGCCAAGGTCTACTTTTTCCAGCCCAAAGTGCCTGAGGGCTACTACACTAAAACCTCTACTTACAAATTTTATCAGTTCCGAGCACATGCTCATAAGTAAAAACTTTTGTAAGTAGAGCTGTGGTTTCCCATAGGAATGCATTAAAAACCAATTAATCTGTTCTGGAGGGAACAAATTTCAATGCACCATGGCCCTTGAACTGCCCCGCTTGGCTGAGACAGTGAGCTGGCAGACATAGAACTTTGCTGGGGCAGTAGTGGTCCTTGGGGTGGGGGAGAGAAAGGTGGAGAACTTATTACCTTATTTTTTAAATTGATGGCTGGTGGGCTACTTTTGAACCCTTCGCGGGCTACCAGTAGCCCACGGTCTACCTGTTGGGCAGGCCCGACTTAGAGTGTTGATGTTAACTGACTGGTGAAATAACATGCTATGTCTTCAATCCTACCCACAAACCATAATGGCTGCTTTAGAACACATCTGGGTAATAAGATACTGCCCTACAATATTTGCTGCCTTTAACTCAAGGGTAGTGGGGCAGTATTTCTTCGTTGCCTTAAATCAGGGATCCTCAAAGTAAGGCCCAGGGTCCAGATGCAGCCCTCCAGGGTCCTGAATCCAGCCCCCGGGACCAATTGCAACCCCCCACCTACCCCCTGCTTTGCGAGCAAGCCGGCCTCCGCAGCTATTTTTATTGCTGAGGCAGTTAAAGTGGTGGGCTATGTCGCTTCCCCTACTCCCCCACCCACTGCCCAGATGTTCAGCACACTGGCTAATGGGGCAGTTCAAAGTGGGAGGGCCATGGCAAGGTTCCCTGCTCCCCCACCCACCACCCAGATGGTCAGGGCACCGGCTGCAGCCAAGCGGGGCAGTTTAAAATGGGAGGGCTGCAGCAAGGTCTCCCAGTCCCTCTATGGCCCCGAGGCCCTGCCCCTGCTCCTCCTCCACCCCACCCGCCTTCTTCCTTATGTGACCGCTGCCTGTGTTTTGTGGTTTTGAGGAAGGAAGGGGAAGTGGAGGCAGCACCAGCCAGCCTTCTGAGCTGGAGCAGCCACGGCAGTGGAACGATGGAGGGATGGATAGTGGGCAAGAGTTCTCAGCTAGGGACAAGCATGATGGCTGCTTGCAAAGCCAGTGGGGAGGGCGTCGGGGAGAGGCAGCCTTCTCTGTGCCCCCTGTCCCTGGGTGGGGTGGGGGTGGGAAGGGCACAGGGAGAGGAAGGGGCGCCCCAGGGAGGCAAGTGAGGAGGAGGAGGAGAGGGTGGGCAGCCTCTGCCAGGGAACTCCCACTGACCTGCACCCAGGAATCCAGCCCCAGCCTAGCTTTTCCCCACCTCTCTGTTTATTTGTCCGACCTCACCACCCACTTCCTTCTGGACCTGGTTAACCTCCCCCAACAAAGTGGGAGCTTGACATTGTGGCAGGGGTAGACTCAGTCCCCAACAGTGTCTGAGGGACAGTGAACTGGCCACCTGTTTAAAAAGTCTGAGGACCCCTGCTTTAGATTGTGGGATTCCTTTAATGTCTGACAAAATAAGGAGGGATGCTACAGCTACCATCTTGTCTTGTCTTTGCTGTGATTACTTCTGAATCCAGTTGGCCAGATGGACAGGATATAAATAAATAAATAAATAAATAAATAAATAAATAAATAAATAAATAAATAAATAAATAAATAAGCGCACCACACACACCACTCAGCTGGGATCTGAAAGGGGTCCTTTGACCAAGCAGTTCATAAGGCCTGCAGGTTTTCAAGACTGGCAAAGGCCAAGGGGAACAAATGGTTTTTATATGGTTTGGGCAATTTGAATTAAGCATTGAAACAAAGCTCTTCCTGATCCTTATACAAGCTGTGTTACCTGACATTGCCTGTCATTTAAGTTCTTTATCAAACGTGCCACATATTTACTACTGTATATTCATCCAATTGGATCTCTATCTGTTTTCCGTCGCACATACATTTTTCCCTTTCTGGCTGCACATTTTGTGTCCAAATACATGCTAAAAATAATGACAATATTTACAACCTCACAGGCCTTCTCTCTCACATTGCCTTAACTCTGTTTTTGGATTTCCCTTGGCCTTGGGCCTCGGCTGACCAAAACACAGCATGCGGGCCCAGGCTATCTGAGTACAGAACACCATGCTATTGTATGAAAAGACCAGGCAATGCGCATGGAAAGAACGTGCATGAACAGGATGTGAAAATAGGAATAGGACATTCTTAAGGGGAACATCAGCTGCCTAGATGCCCTAAGCACATCCGATCTTGCCCGATTTCAGAAGCTAAGCAGGGTCAGCCCTGGTTAGTACTTGGATGGGAGACCACCATGGAATACCAGGTGCTGTAAGGCGCCTGGAGTAGGAACTGGCAAACCACTCCAGTATTCCTGCCAAGAAAACTCCATGGTCATGGTGTCACGAAGAGTCGGTCATGACTGTAATGACACAACACACACAAGGGGAACATCAGCAGTGCGGTAACATGCCAGATACTTGGTGGCACAATAAGAATGGGGATGAAAAGAAGCATTGCCCGTTTGGTTGTTGATCTATCCGGATTGGTTTACTCTGCAAGTAGGATCTGAGGGGGAGTTACAAGCAGTGGTGGCAACATTTCTATGCCACCCTGCAATTCTAGTCCTTCTCCTCTGTTGTGTACAAGAAGCAAACACAACAAAGGATGGATAGCTGTTATGTGCCATCAAATACCTTCTGACTTTTGACCCCATGGATGAGTGATCCCCCACATTTCCTGTCCTCAACAGCTTTTATTAGATCTGGGAAACCCCTTCCTTCAGCGAGTCAGTCCATGTCATAACTGGTCTTCCTCCTTTCCTAGTGACTTCTGCTTTTCCCAGCATTATTGTCTTTACCAGAGAATCCTGTTTTCTCACAATGTGTCCAAGGTAGGAGAGCCCCAACTTCAACATTCTTGCCTTCAGAGATAATTCTGATTTGGTTTAATCTAGGACCCATTACTTCATCCCTTTGGCAGTCCGGGGTATCCACAAACACCTCCTCCAGCACTATATTTCTTTTTTCTTGTCAGATTTCTTTACTACCCAGTTTTAACACCATACATGGAGATCAGATATACAAGAGTGTGGATTAGGGATTGGCACAAAATGAAAAATGAAATGCTGTTTCGTCATGTTGTTACGTAACGAAATGAAACAACACGAGAAAGCAGCATTCCATTACAGATGAAACAAAATGGTGGGGGGGTTCTTTGTTAGCCACTTGGGGAGGGGGAACGTTTGTTTTTTTTAAAAAAAGTCCCAGGCTTTTAAAAAAACATTTTTCTCCATTCCCCCAAGCGTTGCCTGCCAGCTGATCAGCTGGCATGCGGGGCTGGGGGACAAATAATTTTTTTTAACAAAGCCCAGGGCTTTTTTAAAAAAATTTTTCTTTGACCCCCCCAAGCCCCGCCTGCTCGGTGATCAGCGCTGGGTTGGGGGGGAAACCTTTTCCCCCACCCCAGCACCAATCAGCTGGCAGGCGGGGCTTGGGGGAGGGAAAAGGTTTTTTTATAAAAAGCCTGGGGCTTTTTTACAAAACCCTTTCTCTGTCCCCCCAAGTCCCGCCTGCCAGCTGATTGGCCATAGGGCTTTTTTAAAAAAACTTTTCCCCCTCTGACACTTTCCATTCCCCCCCCCCCGGCAAACCATTTTGTTAGTGGTTCATTTCATACCATTTTTTTTTTTTTTTTTGGAAAAAAATTGTATGAAACAAAATGGGAAAAATGGAGGGGACGAAGGGAAACAAAATGAAACATTTTTTTTTGTTTTGTGCCCATCCCTAGTGTGGATGGTTGAAGCATCTTTACATGTAACAATTCCTTTCCTCCCCTCGAGTTCTTTCATTGCTGGCCTACCGAGTAGCCATATATTTTTTCCTCGTTTCTTGGCTGCAGTCTCTATTTGGGTAAAATGAGGCGTATGTGGTTAGGTGACTAGGCAGGCATTTCAAATGCTGAAACTGCATATTCTCTGAGAAAACGTGGCACATATGAGATATGAAACTTGTGCCCTGATGGATGGGAAATGATCTTATTTTTTCCCTTTTTCCTTTTTCAATCTCCAGTTCGCCTCTGGACTTTCTCCAGGATGGAATGTTGTAAACAAAGTAAGGTCACCATCGTTTCACATTCTGCTGAGACCACTGTGGGCTGAGAATTCAGGCCAATTAGCAGCAAAAACAAAATGCAGATAATAAGGACACAGGAAATGTTGCAAACACTTTGCCGCACTTTGGAAACAGACCAGCTGACTAGCTTGATAACCTTTGAGAAGTGCAATGTCCAAGAAGAATTATTGGCATAATTGTATCTACAGTGCTGCTGTTCAGAAGGAACCTGGCTTAGTCATTCTTCTTTTCTCACAGGATGTCTCCTCTAAATAATGGATAGAAGCAAAATTACCATTAAGACATCTTAGAACTACATTGAAACCCCTGACATTTTTATACAGCACAGCACAGCAGGACCTCCATATCTGCAGGATTGATATCTGTTTATCCACTTCTTCACTATCTGAAAATACTAAATAACCCCTGAAATATGTGTTGATTATACTGTGGCACCTTGTGCAAAGGAATTAATTTGTTCCAAATGAAATTATGTTAAGCAAATATTCCTTTATACAAATTTCCCATAGAAATGCATTGAAAACAGAGTAATCCCTAATCATGACCATTTTTATGTTGTATGGATTCACCCCATAGACGATTCTGTTAAGCAAATTTCCCCTATATCCGGAATTTTTTATGCTGTACAGATTTTATGTTATACAAACCATTTGATATACGAGGGTCCACTGTACATATTTTCAGGATGTATTTAGCAAGAGTGGCCACTAGAGGGAGCTAGAGAAAGTAGAAAGCAACCAATCCCATGCAGTTTTCATGGTCCTACAGTACTGTAAAGTGTGTGTGTGTGTGTGTGTGTGTGTGTGTGTGTGTGTGTGTGTGTGTGTGTGTGTGTGTGTGTGTGTGTGTGTGTGTGTGTGTGTGTGAAATTCTTAAAAACATGTTTTGGTTTGGAACATGTATAGAAAAATATTTATCCGATCAGTTTCTCCATTACAGCCAGTTGTAAAGTTAGCGAACTTCCCAGGAAATTTTAAATAAGATATTTATTTATTTATTTATTTATTTATTCATTTATTCATTTACTCCATTTGTATCCTGCAAATCTGGCCTATTGAAAATCTATTAAGAAAGAAGCAAGTGATAAGGATAAATGTTTGCTTAGAAAAAGCAGGGAATAAGCAGGAAATGAAAGGATGAGAGGAGTGGACATAATATTGGGTTTAATTTTAGTTGACTAGAGCAGTAACGGTAGAAGGTTAGGGTAGAAAGAAATGGTAAATATAAGGAAGTCACAATGTTTGAGGAAATGGTATTACAAAAGAAACATGTAGATGAAAACAAAGTAAGGGAAGCAATAATAAGTAAAATTTATCAAATATTATTGAAAGTTTTGGCAAAATAGGACACCTGAATTAAAGCATGAACTAAATGAGCCCAGCTTGTGGTTTTTTTCTTGTACATGGTTGAGTTCCTGCCCATCTTTAGTCGAAATATAATTGCAAAGTACTTCATATCTAGAAAAGTCTAACCTAATGGTATTCACAATTAGAGATGGGCACGAATTAAAAAAATGGTGTTTTGGTTTTTTGGTTTTCATTGAGAGGTCCTTTTCGGTTTGTTTCCGTTTTTCGTGAATTTTGGAAAAAAATTGTTTTCGTTTTTCATTTTTCGTTTCTATCCACTTTTTGCGTGATTTTTAAAGCATTTCCATCTGTGGGCGTCCGCCAACACCCCAGACCAGAGGGAAAACACTAAAAAAAATTGATGCTAGCAGAGACACAGTATAGACTAGGTACGCAGGGAAGCTGCAAAGGCAGTGGCGGGCGTTGCCCAGGGTGCAAGGCAGCCGCAGAGTGACTGCACTGAGGGACAGGGGAGGGTACTCACTGAGAGGTACACACACACACACACAGGGAGGCTGCAGGACTGAAGCTAGAGTCGCAGAGAGAGTAATCCCACCCTAACTCCCACCAGAGACTGCAAGAAGGATGGGGGCTGTCAGAGCTTTTTATGCCCTCTGTGGCTGCCAGACCTGCCCAGTCTGCAACCTGGGCATGCTATTGGTTGAACATGATCCCATCACATGGCTTGCCTCCATTTTGTGGCTGGAGACATCCATTTTGTCATCCTTAAAGGGAAAAGAAAAATATATCACAATGGGAGAAGACAAAAACAAACTTTTAAGGACCCCAACCCCCTGGTAGGTAATAATTTCAAATAATTATTGCATTATCGCTGCATTTTTATGGAGATCCAGGGCGTTTTAATACTCAGGAAATCAGTATTAGGCATCTGGGAGCCATTTTGGGTTGATGTCTCCTAACTCCCCTTAAAGGAAAAAAATACAGCAATCTGAGAAAAGACATAAATGCACGTTTTAAGGACCCCCTCCCCCTCCCCGGTAGGTATTATCAGACAGTATAAATAATTATTGCAGCGTTTTTATGGATGTCCAGGGCGTTTTTTAACATTTAAAACAGCTCATTTCATTGCGCGTCACCATTAACGAAAATGAAACGTAACGAACCCAATTTTCGTGGTTCTGTTCATTTCATTCCATTTTCATCAAAATTTTCATTAGTCATTTCATTACGTAACAGAATGAATAACGAATAAAAGAAACGAAAATGTTCGTTTCATGCCCATCTCTATTCACGATAGTTCTGTCATTCAAAGTCCCCTTCTAGGTTTTGACTTTTTTGACTGACAGACTTGTAAAAATCTGAGTCTGAATTTGAAATCCCAATTTAAGCAAACATGCCAGTGCTGAATTTATGTTAGCATCTCCTGGGTCTGGCAAGCACCTGCCCTTTTAATACCAATATGCTGGGTCTTCCTGTCCATACTGAATTCCTCAGGTGCAGATGACAGACAATTTTGTTTTCCTGTGTTCTTCAACTCACAGCTTGACCTACTTTCTTGTTTTGAGGATAAAGTGGGGGAGAAGGGAGTCACATGCAACTCCTTTTATTCGTTGGGGGAAAGACAGGATGTCTTTGTAATTAATAAATAAATAAAGGTTGGGTACGTCTTGTTGCTCTGGAACTTTTCAAAGCCCTGTCTGTAGCTTGGGAAATCTAAAAATCAAGCCACTCTGGAAATAGACACCAACAATCTAGTCAAGACAGATGGATATTTTGATCTACTGTAAAGTGACATTTGACGTGCCTATATGTGAGTCAACTCTGCATGACGCTTCTGAATTTGAGGCACAGAAGGGGCTCAAACTGGTATCTACCTGCAGGCAAGAAAGCTCTCCTCTTTTCCAGACGAAGCAAACAAGCAACAAACCATAACTATGTGCCTGGAGAGATTTGAGGACATGTCTGTGAGTTCAGGGCCAGTGCTAGGTTTTTGTGCCCTAGGCGAGGGGTGGGGGGTGGGGCAGGGCAGTGGGGGGTGGGGGCAGGGGGCGGACAGTGACGGGCACGGGGGGACAGAGATGGGCACGGGGGCTGGACAGCGATGGGCATGGGGGCGGCGATGGGCGCGGGGTGAGGACGGCAACGGGCACGGGGGCGGCAATGGGCATGGGGGCCAGATGGTGACAGGCACAGGGGTGGGCAGCGATGGGCACCAGGCGGACGGCAATGGGCAGCGATGGGCGGACGGCGACAGGTGGCTGGCGGGCGGTGGAGGGACGGACGGCGGTGGTCAGCAGCGCGAGGGGCGGCAGGCTGGCCAGCGCCCTCTCTCCATTTTGGTGCCCTAGGCAACTGCCTAGTTTGCCTTAATGGAAGTGCCGTCCCTGCTCTTGGCAGAATCAGGGTCCCGCTCAGGCTGAGGCAATCATGGAGTTCAGCTGTTAAGCTTCCTACCAGCATAAAGGTAGCAGCTGGAACTCCCTGTCCCTAAAGGAGATTCTTAAAGGTCTCCTTGAAAAGTTCTGCTTTTACATGCTTCCTCAATGTCAGGAGTGAGGGAGCATGGCTTATAAAGGCAGTGCATTTCACTGCAATTGTAGCCACCTACCACAAAAAAAATAACCTGTTCCCGTTTGTCATTCTCCAGGCCTGTCTTTCGGTGGCAATGGGTCGCCTGGGTAGACAATCCTAAGTAGACATGTCCCTCTATGCATCTCTCCTTATGGCTTGTAAAAGGTATTTGAATGTTTTGATTCTTATTGCAAATTGCAGTTACTGGCTGGCCTATGAATACTGCTGATAAATGTTTTGTAAAGAAGCACATCTCAGCCTTGAATGGGTCCTCTCTCTGGACCTTATGACTTCGCCACTTGACAAGAAACAAGAGGCAGTAATAATAATAATAATAATAATAATAATAATAATAATAATAATAATAATAATAATAATAATAATAATAATAATAATAATAATAATAATGCTCCAATAATTTTTTTTAATGCACTGGGAACAGTATTGCTCATATAAGCCTCTTGGGTCTTGATGATTGCCACTACCATGATGTCCAGGATACAGCTGATACAAATCAAGTCTGTAAACCATTGAATTAAATCTTTCTCCAGCACCCAACTGAAACGGCTTCTCTCTCTCTCTCTCTCTCTCTCTCTCTCTCTCTCTCTGTGTGTGTGTGTGTGTGTGTGTGTGTGTGTGTGTGCGTGTGCGTGTGCGTGTGATTCACTTCAAGTTGACAAGTCTTGGTTGATTTCATCTTCCTTCCATCCTTATAATTTCTCCTTTTGTACAGAAGGATCTGTTAGGGCAGGCCTGCCCCTCCCTCCCCCTCCTTCAGCCAATGTTTTTTTAAAAAAAAAAAATCTTCCGCCAGCACTGACACCACCGGGAAGCTTCAGGGGCTGGGTCGGCCAGCTGGCCAGTGAGCAGAAGCTTGTGGGTCTGGGTGGGTGGGTGGGCAGGCGAAGGGGCGGGCCATCAGCACCACCGGGAAGCTTGTGAGGCTGGGCGCGCATGCAGGGGTGGCGCACAGGCGGGCCGCCGCCACCAGCATCACCGGGAACCTTGTGAAGCTAGGCGCGCGCGCGGAGTGGCATGCAGGCGGGCCACCACCACCGGCACAGGGAACATTGTGAGGTTGGGCACACGTGTGGGGCAGTGATTGGGCGGGCCGCGCCAACGGCACCGCTGGGAAGATTGGGTGGACGGGCAGTCTGCCGCCACTGGCACCACAGGGAATGTGTGGGGGTGGGCAGGCCAGCGGGCCTCTACCACCGCCAAGGAGCGGTGGGGAGCTTTGGGGGGTGCAAGGTCGCACAGATCGCCTCTTCCAAGGGGCGACCTGTGGCCACGGCTCCCTGTGCTTCCTTTGGTCCCCACCTCCCTTCCTTCCTCCCTCCCTTGGTCCCCACCTTCCTTCCTGCAGGTGGGGTTGCAAGGGGTCAGTGGGTGAGGCTTATGTGTCAGTGGGTGGGGCTTGCAGTGGGGTGGCAGGGTCGGGGAGCAACCAGCCCCTGACACATTCTCAGCCACCAAATCTGGCCCTCCTTACAAAAAGTTTGGGCACCCCTGGGTTAGGGGGAAAATGCGGGAGAGGAAGCATAAGAAAAATACAGGAGGGAACTAGAGACTAAGGTCAGCACTTTGGGGGGAAAAGAAGTATAAAGAGCAGGAGAAAGCAAAGTTGAGGAGAGATCTGCGCAGTTAGCCAACAAGACAGGACAGATTTCCAAAGGAGATATGGGTTTGGGGTGTGTGCCAAGCTGTCACGCAAGCATCTTCTTTCTAACACTATAACAAAACAAATTAGTTGGGCTGTCTAGAGAAATGTTCTGAAAATATGCATGTACCTAACATGGCACCTCAGACCAATGTTGGAGGTCATGGCACAAGTTCACCGACACAGAATTGATTCACTTAATATAGAACCCAATAGCCTTTTCTTTAATCCAAAATTTCTTCATCTCATATTTTATTTTATTGCTAGAATTGTTTCATTTAATGTAGAAGTCTGAAAAGCACTCTGGAAGTCTTTTTTTTTAATCCAAAGCTTCTTCATCTCCTGTTTTATTATATTTTATTGCTACAAACACAAGTCACAATCCAAAGAATCTTACATATCTGAAATCCCTAAAACCTGATGATTCTGGAGACATTCTGGTTGAAAGCAGGGTATGTATTGATAGAACACAGCAATTTTAGACTCTATCACTGCAATTATTTAGGCAAAGCCAAACGGAAGCCATAAACCCCATTATCAGAGAAAAAACTGAATGAGTCTCTTCTGATAACAAAGGTCTGAACTGCCGTTATATAACATTTTAAATCTATTAATGGCTCTCTAGTCATCTTCTCAATAATTAATCCAATGTGATAAATAGAACATTTCATAAAGTGAGGGTAGATTCAAAGTAGAAAAATCCACCACTTGAACAAGATGTAGAAAATTAATCTATATTATGAACAAGAGCAGGGAAATGGGTTCAAGCTATTTTATGTTGAATTATCCTTAACTATCAAGAAGGAGACTTGGAAATGTTAGGAACAAGCTAATTAATACTGAATTATCTTCTACTGTAAATTTGTCCTGAGATGTTCAAGTGGGTTTTTCAATACATGTATTTTTATTTAAAAGTCGTTTCAGCTAGTAACAGGGTCTAACTGTATTTTACTGCAATTTTATTTTTGTATATATTATACAGTGTGGTTAGGATTTTGTTACATATTGTAAGCTGCCCAGAGAGAAGCAACACTAATGGAGTGGCATAGAAGAGGAAATAAATATAATATACAAATAAATACATACATAAATAAAGTCATTACACAAAACACAATTAACTAATGGAATCTGTTCCTCAACATATGCTAATGGCTGCCAGATTCAATGCCTTCAATAAAACCACCTTGGGTGTTAAGTCACATCCACTTTGTACTGCAACAAAATAAAATGTGCACTATATCTTGTTGTGGTCATGTGGTTTTGTTGCTGTTTGTGCATCGTCAAGGATGCACTTTATTGTTACGAAACTTCTGTGACCTCACAGATGGGTCCCACAACAAAGTGCATTTGTTTTTGTTTCCCTGCGGCTAATGACAGGTGGGGGAAACATGTTGCGGAATATAAGTTACCCCATGGGTGCGTGTACTGGTTTAAAAACCGCAACGGAAATGCTACAAGGATTTCACTACCCTGAGACCAGGTACAAGGAAGATGCACTTCGGGGGGTCATGGTTCCACTTTGTTTTGCTTAAAGCATGTCGGCCATGGGGGAGCAATTTTAAGTACCACAACCCAGTGCACTTTCTAGAGCACCAAAGTGGACGTGAGGTAACGCCCCTGATCTCTAAAATGGGGAAATGCAAATAGCCACGACTCCACAGTGGGGTGTTACATGGTGCAGCCAGATTATCAAAATTATTACCAACCACCATCTCAGAGAATTTAAACTTGAAAAGAAGCAGCCAGAAAGTGTCATTAATACCCTTGGTGATGAGAACATCATACTAACAAGAAAAGAAAATCCAAAGGCAGGAGAGGAAGGCTGGCCTTACTCTATCCCAAAATGAATCACTCAGGCTCCATAGGAGACTGGAGGAGTTCCTCTGCAACACACCCACATACATGCACACACAGAGAGAATGTGTGTGTTCTAGTAATGCACAGATGTGGCTGCAAAGTAAGAGAAATGGGGATTCATTTGCTGTGAAATCAGGCCTGGGAGGACAGGATTCCACGACCACCCCAGGTGCATTCATGTTAACTGGCTACACTGGGAGAAAAGTTTGTGGCTTGTTAATGTAGCTCTTCTGTAGCCCTTCTGATCTGCAGAAGCTACAGCTAAAGAAGAGGTACCAATAAGCTGTAAACAAGGCCAGAGCAGCAATTTCCTTGCCTCATTTCCTCCACCTGTTCTCTATTTCTTCTTCTTCTTCTTCTTCTTCTTCTTCTTCTTCTTCTCTGCTATCTAGCACACCAAGCTGGTCTAAAAAAGAGAGAAAGAGAAGAAATGGTATATTTCTCCTCAGAGGGGGACACCCTCCTTTGCTTGGACCCCAGCAAGTGCCTGGGAGCCCCTGGGCAAGGCACCCTGGCTACTAGCCCTATCCATCTCTGGCTAGTCTCCCCCCCCCCAATCTTCCCTGACTTGCGCTGGAAGGAAATGAGCTGGGGGGAAAAAGAGGTGGAGGGGTGGTGCGCGCTGCACGGCCAGGGGAAACCCCCCCGTTCTAAAGTCGATGGCCACCCTATCCCTTGAACCCCCACCCATCAATCACCTCCGCATGGGAGGGCGGCACCAGCCGGTGGGAAAAGGGTGTGTGTTCCTCTTGCAAGATTTTATAGGGGACGCAACGGGGCTCCCCCACCCCTCCGACCTGGCAGGAAGGAGGGGGGTGTCCCGAACTGCAACCGAAGACAAGGCTGAGCGGGAAGGGGGGAGGGTTTGGGGAGGGAGGTTCCCCCCCGGCTCGCCTGCTCGGAGGGGGGGATCAGGGCCAAAAGCAAAGAGGGTCCCCAGTGGCAGAAGGGGCAAAAGGCGATCCCGGCCCAGATTAAGCACTTTTACTGGGGGGGGGAGGAGAGATTAAGACACCGGTTTAAACACCCCCGTCCTCTGTTTACATAGCTTTCATGGGAGGAAGGCCTCCTCCTCGGCTTACTCCTGGGGGGCTCCAGGAGGCTCCTTTACTCCCGGGTAAACCTTTCCCCAACTCAGGAGGCCGCTGCACACTGGAGCCGGTTTACTCAGAAGCAGGTCTGGTTTCCTTCTGGAGGGCAAGGGGGGAGAGGGGTCTGGGTAAAAGGCGGAACTTGACGGAACCTCCTGATTTCATATGATTTTTACATGGGATCCTTCCCAAATCACCATCAAATCACACATCCCATTCATGGTCAACTATTACACAAGAATAATCATGTATCCTCCAGCGCATGGCTCGGTAGTGGCGCAAAAACATGGTTCCATGGCACGGATCCATCTGATTTCATATGATTTTTACATTGGATCATGATGAATCCACTATCATATATAGAGCCTATTTCAGTCCACAGATTGCACAACCAAAAATCATGGGTCCATCAGCGCATGGCTCCCCAGTGGCGCAAAAACATGGTTCCAAGGCACGGAACCACACGGAACTACCTGATTTTTACCCAGGATCAACTCCAAACCACTATCACATCCTAGGCCCCACCCTTACACACAGACTGCACACCCAAAATCAGGGTTCTGTCAGCGCATGGCTCCGCAGCGGCACAAAAACATGGTTCCAAGGCACGGAACCACACAGAAATGCAGGTTACTTACCTGTAAGTTAAGTACTTCGAGTGGATCTCTGTGAATACATACATAGGGTCTTCACCCCTGCGCGCTTGAGTTCCCAGTCGTTCCAAGCTTAAGGCTTGCAAGCCCCTCCCCTCCGTGCGCATGCTCACCCATCTCCCGCCTTGCTGACCCAGTTCCTTTTTGCCGCCGCTGAGTGTGGTCATACTTTTCCGAGCTCCTGCAAACGAAAAGGAAAGTGAAATTTTCATTAATATATTTTAAGTTTTCTTATTTTCTTTCCTCCCAGTTCCCCCCCCTCTGAGTTTTCATAGTTATTATTTGTTTTCAGTGCCTGTCCTTAGGGCAGAGGGGTTGTAAACCCCTCTCCCTCCCATAGTTGCTGGTGCATATGCCATTTATGGCCACGGCAGCACTGTTTAAACAGTTTGAATCCTGCAGAAAAAGGATTCCATTAGCTGACGGACACAGTTTGTGCCTTTTTTGCTTGGGCGAGGCTCACAAACCTGAACTCTGCCCGCATTGCAAAAAGCTAACGAAACCCGCCCTTAAGCATTGCCTGGAGCGTTTAAGGGCTTACTTGTGGGGAAAATCCCTCAAACCTATGGAAACCCACTCCGAGGTTTCCATGCCATCTACCTCTTCAAAATCCAAGTCCTCAACCAAGGGAAAATCGATGGACAAAAAGAAAAAGAAACATCACCAGCCTGTTCTGATTCCGGAGAAAAAAATCGAAGGACATGGCATCCAACGTGCAAACAATGGTGGCGGCACCGAAACCACCCGTGCTTGTTCCAAACGAGTCGCGCGGCATAGAGGGTGTTCAGAGCTCGGCGCAGGTCGGCGCCCAGTCTCCTGATGCCACAAGAAACGAGCCATGGTCCCATGGCTTTGGAAACCAGGGAACGGGTACCCGTGAACCCCCTCATAGCCCTATGATTCTATCGGGCTTACCGCCAGACCAACTTGTCCATGACACGGACATGGCCACAGTCAGCTACAACCCGTTGTCTCACCTACAAAATCTTCAGGCTGCCTCCATGTGGTTCCGTGCCTTGGAACCATGTTTTTGCGCCACTGCATAGCCATGCACTGACGGAACCCTGATTTTGGGTGTGCAGTCTGTGTGTAAGGGTGGGGCCTAGGATATGGTACTGATTTGGAGTTGATCCTGGGTAAAAATCAGGTAGTTCCGTGTGGTTCCGTGCCTTGGAACCATGTTTTTGCACCACTGGGGAGCCATGCGCTGACGGAACCCTGATTTTGGATGTGCAGTTTGTGTGTTAGGGTGGGGCCTGGGATGTGAAACTGGTTTGGAGTTGATCCTGGGTAAAAATCAGGTAGTTCTGTGTGGTTCTGTGCCTTGGAACCATGTTTTTGCGCCACTGGGGAGCCATGCACTGACGGAACCCTGATTTTGGGTGTGTAGTCTGTGTGTTAGGGTGAGGCCTGGGATGTGATACAGGTTTGGAGTTGATCCTGGGTAAAAATCAGGTAGTTCCGTGTGGTTCCGTGCCTTGGAACCATGTTTTTCGCCACTGGGGAGCCATGCGCTGACGGCCCCCTGATTTTGGGTGTGCAGTCTGTGTGTAAGGGTGGGGCTAGGAGGTGATAGTGGTTTGGAGTTGATCCTGGGTAAAAATCAGGTAGTTCCGTGTGGTTCCGTGCCTTGGAACCATGTTTTTGCGCCACTCCGCAGCCATGCGCTGACGGAACCCTGATTTTTGGTGTGCAATCTGTGTGTTAGGGTGGGGCCTGGGATGTGATAGTGGTTTGGAGTTGATCCTGGGTAAAAATCAGGTAGTTCTGTGTGGTTCCGTGCCTTGGAACCATGTTTTTGCGCCACTGCGGAGCCATGCGCTGATGGAACCCTGATTTTGGGTGTGCAGTCTGTGTGTAAGGGTGGGGCCTAGGATGTGATACTGGTTTGGAGTTGATCCTGGGTAAAAATCAGGTAGTTCCGTGTGGTTCCGTGCCTTGGAACCATGTTTTTGCGCCACTGCGGAGCCATGTGCTGACGGAACCCTGATTTTGGGTGTGCAGTCTGTGTGTAAGGGTGGGGCCTGGGATGTGATAGTGGTTTGGAGTTGATCCTGGGTAAAAATCAGGTAGTTCCGTGTGGTTCCGTGCCTTGGAACCATGTTTTTGCGCCACTGAGGAGCCATGCACTGACGGAACCCTGATTTTGGATGTGCAGTCTCTGTGTTAGGGTGGGGCCTAAGATGTGATACAGGTTTGGAGTTGATCCTGGGTAAAAATCAGGTAGTTCTGTGTGGTTCCGTGCCTTGGAACCATGTTTTTGCGCCACTGGGGAGCCATGCACTGACGGAACCCTGATTTTGGGTGTGCAGTCTGTGTGTTAGGGTGAGGCCTGGGATGTGATACAGGTTTGGAGTTGATCCTGGGTAAAAATCAGGTAGTTCCGTGTGGTTCCGTGCCTTGGAACCATGTTTTTGCGCCACTGGGGAGCCATGCACTGACGGAACCCTGATTTTGGGTGTGCAGTCTGTGTGTTAGGGTGAGGCCTGGGATGTGATACAGGTTTGGAGTTGATCCTGGATAAAAATCAGGTAGTTCCGTGTGGTTCCGTGCCTTGGAACCATGTTTTTCGCCACTGGGGAGCCATGCGCTGATGGCCCCCTGATTTTGGGTGTGCAGTCTGTGTGTAAGGGTGGGGCTAGGAGGTGATAGTGGTTTGGAGTTGATCCTGGGTAAAAATCAGGTAGTTCCGTGTGGTTCCGTGCCTTGGAACCATGTTTTTGCGCCACTGGGGAGCCATGCGCTGACGGAACCCTGATTTTGGATGTGCAGTTTGTGTGTTAGGGTGGGGCCTGGGATGTGAAACTGGTTTGGAGTTGATCCTGGGTAAAAATCAGGTAGTTCTGTGTGGTTCCGTGCCTTGGAACCATGTTTTTGCGCCACTGGGGAGCCATGCACTGACGGAACCCTGATTTTGGGTGTGTAGTCTGTGTGTTAGGGTGAGGCCTGGGATGTGATACAGGTTTGGAGTTGATCCTGGGTAAAAATCAGGTAGTTCCGTGTGGTTCCGTGCCTTGGAACCATGTTTTTCGCCACTGGGGAGCCATGCGCTGACGGCCCCCTGATTTTGGGTGTGCAGTCTGTGTGTTAGGGTGGGGCTAGGAGGTGATAGTGGTTTGGAGTTGATCCTGGGTAAAAATCAGGTAGTTCCGTGTGGTTCCGTGCCTTGGAACCATGTTTTTGCGCCACTCCGCAGCCATGGGCTGACGGACCCCTGATTTTTGGTGTGCAATCTGTGTGTTAGGGTGGGGCCTGGGATGTGATAGTGGTTTGGAGTTGATCCTGGGTAAAAATCAGGTAGTTCCGTGTGGTTCCGTGCCTTGGAACCATGTTTTTGCGCCACTGCGGAGCCATGCGCTGATGGAACCCTGATTTTGGGTGTGCAGTCTGTGTGTAAGGGTGGGGCCTAGGATGTGATACTGGTTTGGAGTTGATCCTGGGTAAAAATCAGGTAGTTCCGTGTGGTTCCGTGCCTTGGAACCATGTTTTTGCGCCACTGCGGAGCCATGTGCTGACGGAACCCTGATTTTGGGTGTGCAGTCTGTGTGTAAGGGTGGGGCCTGGGATGTGATAGTGGTTTGGAGTTGATCCTGGGTAAAAATCAGGTAGTTCCGTGTGGTTCCGTGCCTTGGAACCATGTTTTTGCGCCACTGAGGAGCCATGCACTGACGGAACCCTGATTTTGGATGTGCAGTCTCTGTGTTAGGGTGGGGCCTAAGATGTGATACAGGTTTGGAGTTGATCCTGGGTAAAAATCAGGTAGTTCCGTGTGGTTCCGTGCCTTGGAACCATGTTTTTGCGCCACTGGGGAGCCATGCACTGACGGAACCCTGATTTTGGGTGTGCAGTCTGTGTGTTAGGGTGAGGCCTGGGATGTGATACAGGTTTGGAGTTGATCCTGGGTAAAAATCAGGTAGTTCCGTGTGGTTCCGTGCCTTGGAACCATGTTTTTGCGCCACTGGGGAGCCATGCACTGACGGAACCCTGATTTTGGGTGTGCAGTCTGTGTGTTAGGGTGAGGCCTGGGATGTGATACAGGTTTGGAGTTGATCCTGGATAAAAATCAGGTAGTTCCGTGTGGTTCCGTGCCTTGGAACCATGTTTTTCGCCACTGGGGAGCCATGCGCTGATGGCCCCCTGATTTTGGGTGTGCAGTCTGTGTGTAAGGGTGGGGCTAGGAGGTGATAGTTGTTTGGAGTTGATCCTGGGTAAAAATCAGGTAGTTCCGTGTGGTTCCGTGCCTTGGAACCATGTTTTTGCGCCTCTACTGAGCCATGCGCTGGAGGATACATGATTATTCTTTTGTAATAGTTGACCATGAATGGGATGTGTGACAAATCCTGCAGACAGGAGTGATGACTATACAAATCATCAGCCAATCCCAGCAGGAGGGCGGGGAATGGTATGATATAAAAAGGGTGGAGCCTAGGCAGTTAGTTCAGTTCATTTCAGTTCAGTTGAGGGTGAGTGCTGGGAGAGAGCACTGTTCTCTGAGAGTTCTGTCAGGCAGTGAGGTCTATACTGTTTACTAGTTAATAAAGACAGGGAGGCTTGTAGAGCTGATTAAATCTATTGCAGTATATGTTAAAGGCAACACATACCATCCTCAGATATTGTTATATTTATTAACTTCTCAATAAACTTTGTTATTATTTTTATATTATTATTCTGAGTCTGTCCCAATTCATGAGGCGACGAGTTTAAAAGGTGGCAGCATTATTAAGTGAATAAAAGTGGCAGCAGTTCCATTTCCATCACAGAATTCAGTGTGAAAAAGGGAGGTGTCGTCACAATTTAGTGGCACAGCAGTGGGATGTTGAAATAAACCCAGTTGTGCCTTTGAAAACCCAGTCTGTGAAAGGGGTGACATCACAGGATGTGTGATTTGATGGTGATTTGGGAAGGATCCCATGTAAAAATCAAATGAAATCAGGGAGTTCCGTCAAGTTCCACATTTTACTTTCTTCCGGAGGGGGGGAGGAAGGCTTCCCGCGGGCTGGATCGCGCCCCCAACCCAGGCACACACAACTGTGCGAGGATCACAAACACACACATGCACACACAGCGCTCGCCCTCCCCCTTCCCCCCGCTGGGGATCCCCACCACCACCCCCTCTCGACCCCCAAAGAAACCGACCTGCTCTCCCGACGCGGACTCCGGAGCAGCGAAAACGAAAGCAAAGTCATCTGAGAAGGAAAGAGGGAAGGAGGGAGGGAGGGAAGGAGGAGCGCCGGACACATGGCTGCCCGCAGAGGGGGGGTGGGGGAATCCCCCATGATGTCACTGAGACCGGAAGCGCCCATCGGCGGGGGAGCACCTGTGATTTGGGGGGTGTCTCTGTAGTGCTCAGGGCGAGTGGCAAAGAGGCGAGGTTTCCCCACCACCAAAAAAACCCCACACCGATTCTAGAGCTGCGCGTATATACAAGTCTACCCACCCTGGTGCCCATCAAGTAGGTGCGCTGCTTGGACTACACCACCCAGCATCCCCTGGACTGCATGGTTATGTATTTATTTATTTATTTTAACATTTATATACCGCCTGTCTTCCAGAAGAACTCCGGGTGGTTTACAGCAATAGCAATAATAACAAAACTAAGTAAAAAGCAAAATTCATGATGTGCACGATAAAACTACATCAGAAAAAGAACAGAATTTTTTAAAAAGGTTGGTCCTTCCACACCCTGGAAAGCAGCAGGTCTGCAGCGGTCGGAGCAGAGCTGCCCTGGCTGGGGGATTATGGGAGCTGTAGTCCCCCCCAAAAGGAACTTATCTATCCAAGCTCCACGTGTAGGGCGCGCCGTGCAGCCATTTATTTTGGCCCAGGATTTTGCCAAGTCAGCTGGGGAAAGTCCCATGAGGCTGGGATGTGTCCCTGATCCAAAAAGAAAGGGTCGCCCAAGGACTCGTTGGCTGGACTCCATCGGAAGGGACGCTGGGTCCTTTTCCAAGGAGAAAGGCGGGGTAAAAATACTCTACGAATAAATAAATGACCTTGATGGAGCTGAAAGAAGCTGGGAGAGGTAGAAAGGCACTGGAGAGCATCGATCCACGAAGCAGTGGCTGAATGGACAGACAGGGGACTTCTCTGCCAAGGGAAACCCATGAAAACTCCGCTCCCTGACTGCTCCTTCCTTGAACTGAAGTCAGGTTTCCCCTTATTAACGGCATATCCACAACCCCGTTTTTATATTGTGCAACAGGCACCAAGGCAAATCCTATAAGCTGAAAGACACAACAGGATTTGCAGATCATTGCACAGTGTGTGGCTCCTTGGGTCTCTCTCTCTCTCTCTCTCTCTCTCTCTCTCTCTCTCTCTCTCTCTCTCTCTCTCTCTCTCTCTGTGTGTCTGTGTGTGTGTGTGTCTGTGTGTGTGTGTGTCTGTGTGTCTTTCTTTCTGTCACAAGACATTGGTTCTGTTTGTGTTAGGGGATTTCTTTTATGGTAAAGACATTGGTTTTTTGTGCAGGCCAAGGCCAGCCTGATATCAAATTTATAAATTTTTTTATTTATTTATTTATTTATTTGTTTGTTTGTTTGTTTGTTTGTTTGTTTGTTTGTTTGTTTGTTTGTTTGTTTGTTTGTTGAATTTATACCCCGCACATCTTCCCAAGGGTTTTTTGTTTTGTTTTTATTTTGGATCTTGATTTCATGCCTGAGGGAACCAGATTCCAGATGGATTGATTGCCTTATCTTTTCTGCTGCTCTCTGCACAGCATGGGTGTGAGTGGGTTCATGGTTCTCGTTATTGATGCTTAATTCTTCTGTGGAATTGACGATCGAAGGCGACTGTTCTTTCAGCAAGTTTTTATTAACGGAGTTAACAACGAAAGGATTTTTACTTTCACTCTCCTGCCCGGTGTCTTTTTATTTATTTATTTATTTGTTTGTTTGTTTGTTTGTTTGTTTAACTTATATGCCGCCCACCACCCAAAGGTCTCTGGGCGGCTTAAAATCCAAAGAATAAAACAATTTAAAATAGTTAAAAGTAAAACATCAATAAATCATCAAGAAATAATAAAAACCTTACACTAAAATCATTATCCTAAAATTGTCCTCAGCAGGCCCACTGTCTATATTGTATATCAATTAAAAACCTTCTGGAACAGGAAGGTTTTTACCTGGCGCCGGAATGTAATCAGTGTTGACGCCAGGCGGATCTCGATCAGGAGGGCATTCCATAGCTTGGGAGCAGCTTCCGAGAAGGCTCTATGTCTTGAATGTTAAATAACAAAGGGACATGTTCCAACATAACACGCGTATCATGCTCACAAACTAGTGGGGTCTTGTAGGGTCACCGTTTAAAAACTGCCTTGAACCCATGCAATTTACTGTGAGTAAGCCCTCAAAAATATGTGTGTACATATATATCCCTTCTTCCTCTTAAAAGGTATCTCAGGATCTGAAAACTGCTGATAAGCCATCCCTCAGCTTTCCCATCATAGAGAATAGCACAGTCAGGTCTCCCAGTTTGAGTAGCTATAACCTGGTTATTTTATAGCAGCCTACAGCTGACTGCAATTCATAAAAGCTAATAAAGAAAAAGCCAGCTATGGACTCCAAAAAGCAGCTTGCTTCCCGGATCCCACTGCTTCACTCTGCGTGGGAGATTTAACCCCTATGCCCCCCAAGGGATCCCCAGAATGGCTGCACAAGAACACTCCTCACTCATACATAAGGGGAGGCCACTTATTCTGTCTTACATGTTCCTTCTCTGCTTTCACCCACATATGGCCCCCCACGTCCTGTGTCCACTATCTTTCCACTATCTTTCTACTCTCCAATGCCATTCCACCATTCTTCTGCTGCTTGGCTCCTGGCACGGAGGCACCACCATCCACCACCAGATGAAGGGATCCATGGACCTCAACCATGTGGCTATCCCCATTTCCTGATTCCCCAAAGAACCGGTTTTCGGCCATTGGAAGCTAGTCTGGATACTGCATTTCATTTTTTTTGTGTACTAAATGTTTGTATTTCAAGATCTCCCAATGTAACCCACCCTGGTGCCCCATTGTGCAAAGACCAGTTTGGCCCAGCCACATCCTCTAGGTAAAGATATGGTAATTAAACCTATGAACCAGCCAGCCTTTTCATTCAAGACACCTCACACCTCTTGCTTCACACAATGGGTGTTCCCCTCAGCCCATCATTACCCATGGCCCCTTGAGGGCTCACCTATCTCACCCTATTGTCTCTTGATGGCCCAACCCAGTTGAGGCCAGGAAGGGTTTTGTCCCTCTCTGATCACCACCTATGCACCCCTTGTCTCATCAAATTCCAGCCTCCCCCCCCCCCGTTGTTCTTGATGTGTTCCTACTAGACATGGGCACGACTCGGCGAAATCCTCATTTCCGTTCTCGTTCGTCGTTCTCGTTATATAACGGGGAACGGTAATGACAAATACTCCGCTCCAGCTCGAACCCAACCTGATAAAGATAAATTGGGTCTGATTTTTCGTTGTCGTTCATGGCATCGCGGCGCCAGCGATCGCGGGATGCCAAGCGGCACAGCACAGAAAAAAGTTAAAAAAAAAATGATTCCCGGCCATAAAAGCAGGCGAAAATATGCCTGCCTCAGTGAGGGCACCTACCAGAGAGGGGTGGTTTCTTGGGGGGTCTCCGGCCTTCCCCCCTCTCCTGTCCTGGTCTGCTGGTACCAGGCTGGGGGGGATATCCTCGCCGTCTCCATTTGCCATGCGGTGGGGGGGATCCAAAATGGCGACCGCAATATTTATTTTTAAATTGTGGTCCAAAAACCCACCAAAGCACCACAGAAACATTTGAAAATTAGGTATTTTAACTGCCAGAATTTTTATAGTAGCAGCAGTGGGTTTTTCTTGCAATAAAACATCTCAATTGATTTTATTTTATTTTATTTTTATTTTTCTTCATCTGCGCATGCACAATGATGGGCTGGCCATGGGATGGGACCATGCAAATTTTTGGAGCCATTCCACCAATCGCATGGCCAGGTTTTGACTGAGACTTCTGGATGTGCCAGAGGGCATAAAAAGCCCACTAACCCTAACCCGAACCCATATGCCAGTACACTGTCCTTCTTAGTGGGTCAGAGGCACCCAGAGGTGCAGCCCAATAACCCACCCTAACCTTAACCGTAACCCTAAGCCTAGCCCTTACCCTAACCCCACCAACCCTAACCCAGATCCATATGCAAGTACACTTTCCTTCTTAGTGGGTCAAAGTGAGGCACCCAGAGAGGTGCCTCACAGAGCCCACTTCCCTACCCCTACCCCTATCCCATTCCCTAACCTGTACGTCAGTACGCTAGTACACTTCCCTTCTTAGTGAGTCAAAGTGAGGCACCCAGAGAGGTGCCTCGCAGAGCCCACTCACTATCCCATTCCTTAACCTGTACGCCAGTACGCTAGTATGCTTCCCTTCTTAGTGAGTCAGAGGCACCCAGAGAGAGAAGTGCCTCTGCCACTTACCCCCCCAACATGTATAAAAATAAATAAGCGGCGGCTCCGCGAAACGCTTCCCTTCCCTTCTTAGTGGGTCAGACATCAGAGGCACCCAGAGAGGTGCCTCCCAGAGCCCACTTACCCCAACCCCAACCCCAACCCACAAACGACAAACGACAAACGACAAACAGAACGACAATTTTTTGAAAATTGTCGCGACAAACGGCAACGACCCGAAACGGACCTGTCCCAACAAACGACAACTCGAAACGTCATTTTTTCTGGTCGTGCCCATCTCTAGTTCCTACCCTTGCCTCTTACCCCCCCCCCATGCTTGGGATCACCATTTTGGAAGGAGAAGGAATTCACCTCTTCAATGAACATGTCCGGCAGCCTGGAGTCTTCTGCCTGACATTTCCGGATGTAATTACCTGGATAACTGGACAATGCCATTTCCTTCTGCCCCATTGTTTACCACCATCAAGGTTCATAAACACCTCAATGACAAACATTAACCCAGCCACACCGGGATTATGGGGCAGAGACTGGGTAATGTTACCAGCCCCAGGACCGCCCTGCAAGACACCCCGGACTGTCACCATTGGTGGCCTCCCTGAAGATTGCCACCTACCTATCCCAGGGATCTGTGCGTACCCTGTGGGAGGGGAGGGGAGGGGAAAAGGTATAAAAGTTTGTAACCATTTTGTTTCACGGATGACCATCCTGCACTGCCTTGCTGTAGGGTAGCTGGCCTTACCGTCCTTTATTAGGCCTAATAAACCGGTAATTTTCTCTGGACCTCTCTGTGTTGGGTTTCTTTATTGGACCTTGGGGAATCCAGCAGCGTACAGTAGGAATAGCTTACTGAAAACTCAACAGTCTCCTATAGCTCTCAAAGTGTCCTGGTATGTGCTCGTGGGAACTCCCTTTCCCATGGCACACGGTCCCGCAGCACGGATGCCGCGCCCATCGGGGAGGCTTCCGATGCTCCCTGAGGGGAAAATTCACCCTCGATTCCATTGGGCTGGGACCACTCCATGCCGGCGTTACCGTCGCCTTCCACTCCAACAGATCAACTGCCATATAGATTAATGGGTTGTATTTTAAACTTACTATGTATTTAATTCATTTCATTTTAATATTGTCCACTGCCTTAGGCCCCCTGATGATAGATAGATAGATAGATAGATAGATAGATAGATAGATAGATAGATAGATAGATAGATAGATAGATAGATAGATAGATTCAAGAGGGCTAGAAACTTGGTTTTGTTTTTAAACTTATGCCATGCTTCTCGGCATGAGGCTTTCTGCCCCTGACACAAGCTGGGGCACCTAAATTCATGACAAGTAGGGGCTGCCATCCCTCTCCCTACCACCACCAGAATTTTTGTGACTCATCCTGCATTGTGACCCGTGGGCATGGTGACCGAGTGACCACATGGGAGGGGGCCAGACCCCTCATTTCTCTTGATCTTCTGGTGTAGAAGGAGAGAAAATGTGAGGCTCCTGAATTCCAATACTATTTTTAATGTGGTTTGATTGCTACTCATTATTTCACAGTCTTTTGATTTGTATATAGATTAATGGGTTGAATTTACCATATTTAACTTATTATGTGTTTAATTTCTGTCATTTTAATAATTTCACCTGCCTTGGGCCTCCTGATAGATAGATAGATAGATAGATAGATAGATAGATAGATAGATAGATAGATAGATAGATAGATAGATAGATAGATGGATAGATAGATAGATCCAAGTACTAACCAGGGCCGACCCTGCTTAGCTTCCAAAATCAAGCGAGATTGGATGGGCTTAGGGCATCTAGGCAGCAGATAGATGATAGATAGATAGATAGATAGATAGATAGATAGATAGATAGATAGATAGATAGATGTGTGTGTGTGTTGTGTTTGGCTGTGTTCTGGAAGTTTTTCTTTCTGACATTTCACCGGACTCTGTGGCTGACTCCATGTCCATGGAGTTTCTGTGCACTGGCAGGAGTACTGGAGTGGATTGCCAGGGTTTTTAAAATCCAGAAATTTGTCCTAGGCGGGAAAATAAGGGTTAGTATTCCTGTGATGAAGAGATTCACCAATCCAAGTACAATGATCCTTGATGAGTGGTTAGACTAACTGATCACTTTTGCTTGTGGCTGGCTGGGAATCATTGAGCTTTGACCCAAAATACTGGAAGCAAGGCTTTGCTGATTTTTGGATGTTCTTTTTTGTTTAAAGGGCATCTAGGCAGCAGATGATAGATAGATAGATAGATAGTGTTGTCCAGTAACACCATTGTGTCCTAGAAGAGGATTTCATGTCCAGTTTGTTTCAGGGGGTGTTCAGCTACTGCTGATTTTTCTGGTTGTTTTAGTCTGCAGTTTCCTTCATGTTTTTTTATTCTGTTCTGGAATTGCTACCCCTGTTTGCATTGAAACTTCTTAATCTCTTCATCAAAATATAATAAAATAATAATAATAATAATAATAATAATAATAATAATAATAATAATAATAATAATAATAATAATAATAATAATAATAATAATAATAATAATTTATTGTCATTGTGTGTATATACACAGTATACACATACAACGAAATTCAGACACCCAGAGACCAGATTCAACACACACACACACACACACACACACAAATCTCCAAACACCCTGAAACAAACTGGACATGAAATCCTCTTCTAGGACACAGTGGTGGTACTGGACAACACTACCAATCACTATGTCAGGCTACACAGGGAAGCCACTGAAATCCACAAACATAAGAACGCCTTGCTTCCAGTACTAAAAGCTGTAAAGTGCAATGACTAACACCGATATTCCTGCATAGGACAAGTTTCCTCTACTTAAACATCCCCAATCTCACTCACTTTATAATCCAGAGCACAGAGGGAATTCTTAGTTCCCTGAGCTCCTGGCCCTCTGAAGATGCCAGCCACAGATTCTGGCAAAATGTCAGAAAGAAAAACTTCCAGAACACGGGCAAACAGCCCGAAAAACTCACAACAACTATGAGATCCCGGCCGTGAAAGCCTTCAAGAATACAGATAGATCGATAGATAGATAGATAGATAGATAGATAGATAGATAGATAGATAGATAGATAGATAGATTCAAGTGGTCTAGAAACTTGGTTTTGTTGGTAAACTGATGCCATGCTTCTCGGGATGAGGCTTTCTGCCCCTGATAATAGCTGGGGCACCTAAATTCATGACAAGTAGGGGCTGCCATCCCTCTACCTACCCCCACTGGCATTTTTGTGACACATCCTGCATTGTGACACATGGGCATGGTGACCGAGTGACCACATGGGAGGGGGCCAGACCCCTCATTTCTCTTGATCTTCTGGTGTAGAAGGAGAGAAAATGTGAGGCTCCTGAACTCCAATACTGTTTTCAATGTGGTTTGATTGCTACTCATTATTCCACAGTCTTTTAATTAGTATATAGATTAATGGGTTGAATTTACCATCTTTAAATTATGTGTTCAATTTCTCTCATTTTAATATTTTCACCTGCCTTGGCCCCCAGATAGATAGATAGATAGATAGATAGATAGATAGATGATGATAGATAGATTTTAGATAGGCTGTTTGCTGTTTGGTGTTCTGGAAGTTTTTCTTTCTGACATTTCACCGGACTCTGTGACTGGCATCTTCAGAGGGCAAGGAGTTCAGGGAACTAAGAGTTCTCTCTGAGCACTGGGTTATAAAGTGAGTGAGATTCGGGTTTTTAAAATTGAGGAAATTTGTCCTAGGCAGGAAAATAGGTGTTACTCGTATTGTGATGAAGAGATAGAAGCTTCAATGCAAACAGGGGTAGCAGCTTCAATGCAAACAGGGGTAGCAATGATCCTTGTTGGGTGTCGTTAGCTGTTCTATTATGTGAACTGATCACTTTTGCTTGTGGCTGGCTGGGAATCATTGAGCTTTGACCTTTTGCACTTTACAGCTTTTAGTACTGGAAGCAAGGCTTTGCTGATTTTTAGATTTTCTTCTTTTTTGTTTAAACCGTGCTTATGTTTGTGGATGTCAGTGCCTTCCCTGTGTAGCCTGACATAGTGATTGGTAGTGTTTTCCAGTACCACCACTGTGTCCTAGAAGAGGATATCATGTCCAGTTTGTTTCAGGGGGTGTTTTCAGCTACTGCTGATTTTTCTGGTTGTTTTAGTCTGCAGCATCTTTCATGTTCTTTGATTCTGTTCTGGAATTGCTACCCCTGTTTGCATTGAAACTTCTTAATTTCTTCATCAAAATATGACTAACACCTATTTTCTTGCATAGGGCAAGTTTCCTCTACTTAAATACCCCCAATCTCACTCACTTTATAATCCAGAGCACAGAGGGAATTCTTAGTTCCCTGAGCTCCTGGCTCTCTGAAGATGCCAGCCACAGATTCTGGCAAAATGTCAGAAAGAAAAACTTCCAGAACACGGGCAAACAGCCTGAAAAACTCACAACAACTATCAGATCCCGGCCGTGAAAGCCTTCAAGAATACAGATAGATAGATTCAAGAGGGCTAGAAACTTGGTTTTGTTTTTAAACTTATGCCATGCTTCTCGGGTTGAGGCTTTCTGCCCCTGACACCAGCTGGGGCACCTAAATTCATGCCAAGTAGGGGCTGCCATCCCTCTACCTTCCCCCACTGGCATTTTTGTGACACATCCTGCATTGTGACACATGGGCATGGTGACCGAGTGACCACACGGGAGGGGGCCAGACCCCTCATTTCTCTTGATCTGGTGTAGAAGGAGAGAAAATGTGAGGCTCCTGAACTCCAATACTGTTTTTAATGTGGTTTGATTGCTACTCATTATTCCACAGTCTTTTAATTAGTATATAGATTAATGGGTTGAATTTACCATCTTTAACTTATTATGTGTTTAATTTCTCTCATTTTAATATTTTCACCTCCCTTGGCCCCCTGATAGATAGATAGATAGATAGATAGATAGATAGATAGATAGATAGATAGATAGATAGATAGATAGATAGATAGATAGATATTCTCGGCATGGGGCTTTCTGCCCCTGATACTAGCTGGGGCACCTAAATTCATGCGAAGTAGGGGCTGCCATCCCTCTACCTACCCCCACCGGCATTTTTGTGACTCATCCTGCATTGTGACACGTCGGCATGGTGACCGAGTGACCACATGGGAGGGGGCCAGACCTGTGTTTAATGTGGTTTGATTGCTACTCATTATTCCACAGTCTTTTAATTAGTATATAGATTAATAGGTTGTATTTTCCATCTTTAACTTATGGTTTAATTTCTTTCATGTTTACATTGTCACCTGCCTTGGGCCTCTTGATAGAGAGATAGAGCGATAGATGTTGTGAGATAGAGAGAGAGAGAGAGAGATGATGATGATGATGATGATGATGATGATGATGATGATGATGATGATGATGATGATGATGATGATGATGATGATGATGATGATGATGATGATGATGCATATTAGGTACCTTTAAATTACTTAATCAGTTTGAGATGGTATTTGACTGTGATTCTGCTAAGAAAGCCTCCAGTTACATGTGGTGCGCTTTTGGAGGCTCAGGGGTGGTTTGTGGCCACAATTCTCAAATTCCTCCCGATCTCTACCCACCTTCATTACAAGCAGGGGAACAAAGCCCTGTTTCTCTTCCACATCCTGGAGCTTCCAGAGGAAGTGAGCTGCATCCCTTTCTAAAGAGAAAGAAGGCCGAGGATGTGAAAGATCAATGGGACTTTCCAGATATTTTCTTCCCTCCCACCGATTGACCACCTTCTCCTTTGCCTTTCTAGGTTCTCAAAACTGAGAAATCTTTTCAAGAGTCAGCCGGGACAGGAGGCTGGCCGTGGCCGTGGCCGTGGTTGGCGGAACTGGCGGCTGCCTTGTCGCAATAACCGGGTACACCCGATAGTGGAGAGCGTGACCCAAACCATCCAGGTCCTCCCCGCTGCAGCCGTGGTTCCGGCTGCAGGAGGGGAGCGCGTGTCTCCAGGTAGGTCCTGGGTGCAATGAGGGGTGAGTGAGGGGGTGGTGGCTAGCTGGACCACCCCTGAGACTCACGGTGATCTTGTGATCTCTCCTCAGCAACATCGACAACAAGGCATTCTTTGGCAGCCTCAATGCAATCAGTTGGAGAGGCTGCGTGCCCCAAGAACCAAGGCACCACCTCTTCGGAGGAACGCATGATGTCTCCTGGACTGCAGAGGGGACTGGGGTGTGGAGCTTTTCCACCTTGCTGCCCCCCAAGCCCCCATGTCGCTGACTATCTCCGGACTCCTGAGAGGGCTGGGGCGCAGAACTTTTTCATCCTGTTACCCCCACCCTCTCCCCACGCCACCGGATGTCTCCTGGTCTACGGAGGGGACTGGGGTGTGGAGCTTTTCCACCTTGATCCCCCCCACCCCCCATGTCACTGGACATCTCTGCACTTCTGAGAGGGCTGGGGTGCGGAACTTTTCCATCGTGTTCCCCCCACCCTCTCCCCACACCACCGGATGTCTCCTGGACTGCAGAGGGGTCTGGGGTGTGGAGCTTTTCCACCTTGCTCCCCCCCCACCCACCCCCATGTCGCTGGCTATCTCCGGGCTCCTGAGAGGGCTGGGGCGTGGAACTTTTCCATCCTGTTCCCCCCCACCCTCTCCCCACGCCGCCGGATGTCTCCTGGTCTGTGGAGGGGACTGGGGTGTGGAGCTTTGCCACCTTGCTCCCCCCCACCCCCATGTCGCTGGCTATCTCTGGACTCCTGAGAGGGCTGGGGTGCGGAACTTTTCCATCCTGTTCCCCCCACCCTCTCCCCACGCCGCTGGATGTCTTCTGGACTGTGGAGGGGACTGGGGTGTGGAGCTTTTCCACCTTGCTCCCCCACCCCCATGTTGCTGGCTATCTCCTGGACTTCTGAGAGGGCTGGGGCGTGGAACTCTTCCATCTCATTCCCCCCACCCACCCCATGCCGCCAGATGTCTCCTGGTCTGTGGAGGGGACTGGGGTGTGGAGCTTTTCCACCTTGCTCCCCCCCCCCCCCCCCCCATGTCGCTGGCTATCTCTGGACTCCTGAGAGGGCTGGGGTGCGGAACTTTTCCATCCTGTTCCCCCACCCTCTCCCCACGCCGCTGGATGTCTTCTGGACTGTGGAGGGGACTGGGGTGTGGAGCTTTTCCACCTTGCTCCCCCCTACCCCCATGTTGCTGGCTATCTCCTGGACTTCTGAGAGGGCTGGGGCGTGGAACTCTTCCATCTCATTCCCCCCACCCACCCCATGCCGCCAGATGTCTCCTGGTCTGTGGAGGGGACTGGGGTGTGGAGCTTTGCCACCTTGCTCCCCCCCACCCCCATGTCGCTGGCTATCTCTGGACTCCTGAGAGGGCTGGGGTGCGGAACTTTTCCATCCTGTTCCCCCACCCTCTCCCCACGCCCCTGGATGTCCCTGGACTGTGGAGGGGACTGGGGTGTGGAGCTTTTCCACCTTGCTCCCCCCTACCCCCATGTTGCTGGCTATCTCCTGGACTTCTGAGAGGGCTGGGGCGTGGAACTCTTCCATCTCATTCCCCCCACCCACCCCATGCCGCCAGATGTCTCCTGGTCTGTGGAGGGGACTGGGGTGTGGAGCTTTTCCACCTTGCTCCCCCCACCCCCATGTTGCTGGCTATCTCCTGGACTTCTGAGAGGGCTGGGGCGTGGAACTCTTCCATCTCGTTCCCCCCCCCCCTCCCCATTCCACCGGATGTCTCCTGGACTGTGGAGGGGATAGGGGTGTAGACCTTTTCCACCTTGCTCAACCCCCACCCTCCCCTTCTCGTTGCTGGCTGTCTTCTGGACTGCTGACGGGATTGGGATGTGGAGCTCTCTCATCCTGCTCCCCTCTCTCCCCATGTCGCTGGCTGTTGTCTGGACTGCAGAGGGGGTTCGGGCTCCTGAGCTTTCCCCCCTGCTCCCCCCCACCCCCCTCCCATGTTGCTGGCTGTCAACTGGTTTGCGGAGACCTGTTGCCAAATATCTATGGACAATTGGGATTTTCTTTGTACCATCTGACCGGGCGTTAATAGGTCAGTGACTCCAAAGGTTTCTGGCCATTACCATCTGATCGGCTTCATCTGCCCCCCTTCCTGTCCCTCCTCCACCTGCCCTGGTTGTTGTGCCCTATGTTATGTATTTTATTTTATTTTATTTTATTTTATTTTTCCTTTTTTTCTTTTTTATTATTTCTATTACTTCATTAATTGTATTGTTGGTCTGTTTTAAGTGCCACATTTATATTGGTGTGCTGTATACTCCTATTTGTATTGTAGCTGTACTGTAGTAATTGTTGTTAGTGGGGGTTTTTAGTTTTTTTTTTTTTGTCCCTTTCCTTTGTTGGTCACCATGTTGGCAGGGGGCGGTACGCTAGTAGTTGGGGGGTTAGTCAGTAAAGAAGAACTGGGCCAGGCAACTCAGGCCGGTCCCCTGTTCTGACCCCCCAACTCACTGCCATGAATCTAGGAGCCATCCCGCCAGCACCTCCGACCTGTCCTGCCTCCTGCTGAATGCCAGGTCGGTCCATAATAAGATCCCCGTCATTTATGATGCCATTGTTGATGGTGGGGCCAACCTGGCCTGTATTACTGAGACCTGGGTGGGTGCAGAGGGGGGAGCTTCGCTCGCCCAGCTGTGCCCCCCTGGGTTTCAGGTCCAGGGTGTTGGCAGGTCGGAGGGTCGTAAGGGGATGGGGCAGCCATTGTATACAGAGATTCTGTTTATGTCAGCAGGGCCTCTGAGTTGGTGATCCCAGGGTTGGAATGTCTTCATTTATTAGTTGGGCAGCGGGACAGGTTTGGCATTGTGCTCGGTTACCGTGCTCCCCGCAACCCAGCACAATCCCTACCGGAGCTCACCGAGTTCATTGCGGCTGCACTCCTGAGATCCCCCCGCCTGTTGGTGGTGGGTGATCTCAATGTGCACACCGACAATGAACTGTCTGGTGCAGCTTCGGAATTCATGAAGTCCATGACCTCCATGAGCCTGACCCAGCATGTTGTATGCCCAACTCCTAGATCTGGACACACCCTGGACTTGGTGTTTACCTCCACCTCAGAGGCTTCTTGTCTGAGGGTGCAGGACATTGTGTCCACTCCCGTGTCATGGTCAGACCATCACCTGCTGCCTTTCTTTGTGTCAGTCGCTGCCCCTCCCTGCGGGGACCCTCAGCCCTTTGTTTGGGCCCATCCCCGGAGACTTCTGGATCCTGATCAATTCTGGGAAGTCCTCGGGGAGCCTCCTGGTGGCCTGGCTGACGATCAGGTCGACACCATGGTAGATCACTGCTTTGATGAAACCTCTCGGGCTGTCGACCAGATCGCCCCTAGGCGCCTCATCCACTGCAGAGCTCGCTCTTCACCCTGGTACACCGTGGAGTTGTGAGCGATGAAGCAAGAATGGAAGAGGCTGGAGTGCAGCTGGAGGAGGAACCGGACGGCAATGAATAAGGCTGCAGTTATTGCCCAGACCAGGCGCTATAGTCGGGAGATCAGGAAGGCTAAAACATCTTATTACTCCGTGAGAATTAGTGAGGCCTTGAACCGCCAAAGCGGAATTGTTCCGTGTGGTTCGCGACCTCACTAATCCTGGTCTGGTAAGGCCTCCTCCTACTGATTTCAGTAGTGAGACTTTTGCAGCCTTCTTTAGATCCAAGGTAGAGGCCATCCGGACCGGATTTGACTCCTGTTGCTCTAGTCTACACTCGGCACCCCCTGGCGCTGCACCCCCTCGGTCTCCTCACATGATTGAGTTTGGGCCTGTTTCCTCACTTAAGGCCTCCAGGGCTATTGCCCATTGCCGGTCCGCGTCGACCCCCTCTGACCCTTGCCCATCCTGGCTTATGAAAGCTGTTGGTGGGAGCATGCCTGAATCGGCTTCTATCATCGCCACAGCCTCCTTCAGGGAAGGGATATTTCCCTCTCGTCTGAAGGAGACTGTGGTAAAGCTCATCTTGAAAAAACCAGGCATGGCATCAGGCGAATTGGCCAGCTACCGCCCAATTGCAAATGTCCCCTTTATGGGCAAGGTAATTGAGAGGGTGGCCGCGATCCGGCTTCAAATATATCTGGTGGGAGAACGGGCCCTTGATCCACTCCAGTCTGGGTTCAGGCCGGGTCGGGGGACTGAGACAGTCTTGGTCGCTCTGCAAGATGACCTCCTCCGGGGGGGCTGACAGGGGCTGTTCTACCCTGTTGGTCCTTCTGGACTTGTCAGCGGCCTTTGATACCGTCGACCATGGTATCCTGCTGGGTCAACTCTCCAAGATTGGGATCGGAGGCACTGTACTCAGTTGGTTCCGGTCCTTCTTGGGGGGCCATCCCCAGTGGGTACAGCATGGGGGGGAGTTGTCGGCTCCTTGGATACTCCCTTGTGGGGTTCCACAGGGGGCGTCCCTCTCCCCTATGCTGTTCAACATCTATGTACGGCCGTTGGCAGAGGTCATAAGGAGATTTGGAGTCTGCTGTCATTAGTATGCTGATGACACGCAGCTCTATCTCTCCTTTTCCACCGCTGCAGATGAGGCTATCCAGACCCTCGACCAGTGCCTGGGCGCAGTCATGGAGTGGACCAGGGCCAACAGACTCAGACTCAATCCCAAGAAGACTGAGGTTATGTTCTTTGGGACTTCCCCATCTGGCTCTGGAGGCCCTTTTCCTACCTTGGAGGGTGTTTCCCTCTGGCCTTCAGACAGTGTCCAGAATCTGGGCGTAGTTCTGGACCCGGCGCTCACTATGGAAGCCCAGGTGGCCGCTGTGTCCAGAACTGCTTTTTTCCACCTCCGCTGTATAGCCCAGATTTGTCCCTACCTAGATGGGGACTCCCTTCAAACAGTTGTGCAAGCGCTGGTGGTCTCGAGACTAGACTATTGTAATGCGCTCTACATGGGGTTGCCCTTGGGTGGCCGCGCCCAGAGAGGCTCAAAAGTCTTCCACTCGTAACCGAGCCTTCTCTGTGGCTGGCCCTACCCTTTGGAACCATATCCCCAGTGAAGTGCGCCTTGCAGAGTCCCTGCCAGCCTTTCGGAAGGCATTAAAAACTCTACTTTTCCAAGAGGCGTTTGGTGACTAGTAATTAATTTTTTTAAAAACCCACCATCTGCTACTTGCTAATTGCCATTTTTTTTTTAATTACTATTACTATTTTATTTGTTTTGTTAGATTACCCCTGTTTTAAACTGTTTTACTTGTTGTCTGATTGTTTATATTTTTTATGTAAACCGCCTGGAGATCTCCGGGGAAAACAGGTGGTATATAAGTACAATAAATAAATAAATAAATAAAATAAATAAATACCCTGTGCCCTGGTGGCTCTCCACCACCTAAGGTAGGCCTCCTTGGGGGTGGGAGGCAGGTAAGGGGAGGAAGAGGTAGCACGGGCAAAGGGGTGTCATCTGGACGGGCAGTGGGATGGATGTTAAGAGGGGGGTCATAGGAGGAGCAGGTGAGGACCACAATCCAACCATGGCTGGAACAGAGGAAAAGAAGAGAATGCATGTGAAAGGGACCTGGGGAGTGGGGAGGCCGTGGCAGGGGGTAGTCTCAAACCCCAGCCCACCTGCCCCTCCTCAAGGGGTGCAGGGAGGAGGCTGCACAGGAGGGGCACCACCACCCCAGGGTTCCCTGGGTGGGAAATCTCCAGCCCTACAAGCCACGCTTTGTGGGGCTGAACTCTGGGGCTTGGTGCCTCTTCCGACAGGGATCGACATCCGGGAGATGGCAGGCCTCTGGATTAGAGAGTCCCACCTGGATTGGGAGATGGCCTCTTACTGGAACACCGTGCAGATGGCCAAGGTACGGAAAGCCATCTGGGCTGGTTCCAGGGTTGCCTTTCTTTCTGCCAAGATGGGCAGGTGCCTGGAGGTGCAGGGGTTCTTCCCTGCCTTTAGGTTTGCCCTTTCTGAGTCATAATAGGCGAGGAGGGAGGTGGGGAGGGAGGGAAGCGGAGCAGCCCCTTGGCCATGGGAGTTTTCCTGAGGATGAGAAATAGGCCAGTCCAAGTGTACTTTAAACAACCTCACTCTCTCTCCCACTCTTCCTTCCTTCCTTCCTTCCTTCCTTCCACCAGAGCAAAGACTGGCCTTCTTGAAAACAGCGCTCCAAGCGGTGTGCGACCCAGATCTCCAAGTCTCCCTGCTCTACGCCTTCCTTGGGTTGGAGAAAGAGGTCCTGGGGATGGACGTGAGTTTCAGGCTGGCCTTTTTTGTTGGGGGGAGGGGAGGAAGGTGGTGGGGAGGAGGGAGGCTTCTGAAGGTGAGCTTTGGTTTCCACAGGTGTAAAGGACCGAGGCCAAGATTCGACGGCAGCTCCACATACTGCAGGAGTGTGGGAAGCAGCCGATGGAGCTGCGCTGGCTGCTGGCTGGGAAAGGTAGGCAGCGCCCTTGAGAAACCTGCGCTGGGGAGAGAAGGGCCCGGGGACGCCGGTCCCAGTGGGGGGGAGTCGGGGTTCCTCTCTTCTCACAAAGTCTCTCTGTCTCTCTCTGTCCTCCATACAGATGAGGTGCTTATAGACAACCTAGAGGAGGAGGACGAGATGGAGGAGGAGGAGGAGGAGGAGGCAGAGGAGGAGGAGGCGAAGGGTGAAGTGGATGTGGCACCATACGGACCATCGCTGGCAGCATGGGGGAGCAGTGACTGGCATAAGGTGGAGTTGCCCTGGGTCCAACATCTGGAAGGGAGGAATGGAGGCAGAGCAACTCAAGGGGGGCAAGATGGCCAGCCAGGTGACCAGCCAGCCAAACCGGGCAAAGCAGCTACATGCTAGCCTGCCAACAGCCAAGCCTGACCAATCCGGGTACCTAAAGAAGAGAAGGAGAATTCAAAGGATTCATTCTGGGGTCCCAGATTCCATTTTGTTCTGGTGGTTTGGCCGGGAGCCGGTGGCTGTGACAGCGTTGGGCTGCCAATCGTGTGGGCTAGTGGTTTCCTCCCAGGGCCTTGGTGGTGCTCACTGCAGTGACAGGGTGCTGGGGGGCCCCTCCTTCCTCTGTCCACCCCCCCACAGCTCACACCCTCCTCCCCTTCCATCGGAAGCACAGCCATGGTGGGAGCATCGCTTCCCGCTAGGTTTGGATCCGAGTGGCCCAGCATTGAGAAGGTTGGTTGGAGGCAGCAGCGCGGGCAATCCCCAAGCCCATTTGCGCTCCGGTGATGGTGCCCTCAGAGAAGCTGAGCTGGCCAGAGGCAAAGGCACCGAGGTCCCCCGCACGCCTCCCCAACAGGGAAAAGACACGAGTGGGCCAGAGGAGCCACCACCCCCGCTGCCCGGGAGCCCCACAGCCAGAGGTCAAGCCCAGAAGCAGAAACCGCAGGCAGAGCCTGGGTGCCCACCATGGCGCCCAATTCCGGCTTCAGCTCCTTGGCTCGGTCTAGCTGTGGGGCTCTGGGTCAGCAGCGGTGGCGGCTCCTCTGGCCCACTCGTGGCTTTTGAAACTTGGGGAGACGCACGGGGGACCTGAATCTGCATCTTCCTTGTGCACAGGGCAGCATCTTGCCATAGCCAAGCTGAGACAGAGCCTTCCAAAGAGGCAACCTGGGTATAGCGAGATGCCTCCTGGTGCGCTAAGAAGTTGCAGACTTCATTCCTCCGCACACCTCCGTGGGCCCCGCACCCGGAGACCAAGCTCAGAAGCAGAAGCCGCAGGCAGAGCCTGGGCGCCCACCATGGCACCCAAGTTCGGCTTCTGCTCTTGGGCTCGGTCTAGCTGGGGGCTCGGGGACAGTGGCGGTGGTGTGTCCTCTGGCCCACTCGTGGCTTTTCAAATTCGGGGAGTCGCACGGGGGACCTGAGTCTGCAGCTTCCTTGCACACAAGTCAACATCTCGCCATAGCCAGGCTGAGATGGAGCCTTCCAAAGAGGCAGCCTGGGTATAGGGAGATGCTGCCCGGTGCGCTAGGAAGCTGCAGACTCCGTTCCTCCGCACGCCTCCGTGAATCCCACAGCCAGAGACCCAGGCCAGAAGCAGAAGCTGCAGGCAGAGCCTGGGTGCCCACCATAGCACCCAAGTCTGACTTCTGCTCCTGGGCTCGGTCTGGCTGCAGGGATCCGGGACAGCGTCGGTGGAGGCTCCCCTGTTCCGCAATTGGTATTTCCCTGTCAGGGAGACGCATGGGGACCTGACAGGGATTTGACCAGACTTTGGCGGCTTTGCCTCTGGCCAGTCCACTCCATTTCTATGATGGCACCACGACCAGAGTTCGATGCTGGGCCACTCGGATCCAACCTCGCGGGAAACGATGCTCCCGCCATCGCTGTGCTCCCCATGGAACAGGAGGAGGAAGAGGTGAGCTGGGGGGCGGAGAGAGGAACAAGGGGACCCCCAGCACCCACCACTGCCACCAGCCACACCAAGGCCCACAGGACAGGCAGCCCCTCACTTCACACCTACGGGGGCAGCCACCTCTGGAGTTGGGACCACCTTTTAATAAAGACCTTACAAAGCCATAGATTGATAAATCACACTGTGGCAGTGCCCTTTGTCTATATCATGAACTACCAAAGGGGCCTCCATGACTTGATTTTTAATTTTTAATTTTAATTTTGCCACTGGGGTAAACATACCCTTTGGTTTTTCACAAGATAAGCTGCATGTCTCTTAAGGGCCACATTTATAATGACATGAAGAAGATAAGCATGAGGTTTGGAGAACCCACAATCTGAATGTCCAAGGGTATCCCTAATATACTTAGTTTTAAAACAACCCATAGTGGGATAGGTTTGGGAAGTCCCACACTAAATCCCAGGATTTCTGCATGATAGGCTTGAGTTTATTGGCCAATGGAGAATATGGTAAAATACGTGTTAATTTGTTTGTGGGTCATTTATTCGGGGGTCTGAAGAGTGGAGCTTGATCTACATTTTCTATTCTTCTAAAAGCAGATCTAATAATCCTCAGTGGAGAGCCATGTCTTAAGAACAGATCCCTCAACAACTTACTGTCTTTCTCTCAGCCACTTTGTTTTTAGTAGAACTACATTTTATATGTAATAATTGTCCAAAAAGACAGTTGTGATCCAGATAGAAATATTTATAATTGAAATAGGAATTTCAGTCTGTCTGAGTTTTAATATTATGTGCAGCTAGTGTATTTTCCGAAGTTCTGTATAGCACTGTATCTCAATAGTTGATACTATAAAGTCATATTCACTCGTGGATTTAATGGTATTTGGATAGAATGGATCTATTCATAAAATGCCTAGTATGGATCCCTCCATCTATAAAATAAAAATATCATCTATATCTCTATGATACTCAGCAATATTCTTACAGAAAGGATTGTTGACTGTTTCCAAAACAAACGTTCCCCTCCATATTTCCATATATAACTTACCTACTGATGGAGCCAAGGCCCTTTATTACATTGTACTGCATATGTACAGTGGTACCTTGGTTAAAGCACATAATCCACTCTGGCAGCTGGATCGTAAAACGAAGGACTCATATGTTAAAGGAAATTTCCCCAGAGAAGAGAAGGGGAATTCAAAGGATTCATTCTGGGGTCCCAGTTTCCAAATTGTTCCGGTACTTTGGCCAGGAGCCGGTGGCTGTGGCAGCGAGGGGCTGCCAGTCATGCCGGCCAGGGGTTTCTTCCCAAGGCCCTGGTGGTGCTCACTGCAGTGGCAGGGTGCTGGGGGTCCCCCTCCTTCCTCTGTCCACCCCCCCACAGCTCACACCCTCCTCCCCTTCCATCGGGAGCACAGCCATGGCGGGAGCATCGCTTCCCGCTAGGTTTGGATCCGAGTGGCCCAACATCGAGATAGATGGTTGGAGGTGGCAGCGCGGGCAATCCTCAAGCCCATTTGCGCTCCGGTCGTGGTGCTCTCATAAAAGCTGAGCTGGCCAAAGGCAAAGGCGCCGAGGTCCCCCGCATGCCTCCCCTACTGGGAAGAGCCATGAGTGGGCCAGAGGAGCCGCCACCCCCGCTGCCCCGGACCCCCACAGCCAGAGGTCAAGTGCAAAGGCAGAAGCCGAAGGCAGAGCCTGGGCGCCCACCAAAGTGCCCAAGTCCGGGTGCTGCTCTTGGGCTCGGTCTACCTGTGGGGCTCCGGATCAGCGACAGTGACGGCTCCTCTGGCCCACTCGTGGCTTTTGAAACTTGGGGAGGTGCACGGGGGACCTGAGTCTGCATCTTCCTTGCACACAGGGCAGCATCTCGCCATAGCCAAGATGAGACAGAGCCTTCCGAAGAGGCAGCCTGGGTATAGCGAGATGCCTCCTGGTGCACTAGGAAGATGCAGACTTCATTCCTCCACACACCTCCGTGAGCCCCGCACCCGGAGACCAAGCTCAGAAGCAGAAGACGCAGGCAGAGCCTGGGCGCCCACCATGGCACCCAAGTTCGGCTTCTGCTCTTGGGCTCGGTCTAGCTGGGGGCTCCGGGACAGTGGCGGTGGTGTGTCCTCTGGCCCACTCGTGGCTTTTCAAATTCGGGGATTTGCACGGGGGACCTGAGTCTGCAGCTTCCTTGCACACAAGTCAACATCTCGCCATAGCCAGGCTGAGATGGAGCCTTCCAAAGAGGCAGCCTGGGTATAGGGAGATGCTGCCTGGTGCACTAGGAAGCTGCAGACTCCATTCCTCCGCACGCCTCCGTGAATCCCACAGCCAGAGACCCAGCCCAGAAGCAGAAGCCGCAGGCAGAGCCTGGGTGCCCACCATAGCACCCGAGTCCAGCTTCTGCTCCTGGGCTCGGTCTGGCTGCAGGGCTCCAGGACAGCGGTGGTGGCGGCTCCCCTGCTCCACTCTTGGCATTTCCCTGTCAGGGAGATGCACGGGGACCTGACAGGGATTTGACCAGACTTTGGTGGCTTTGCCTCTGGCCAGTCCACTCCATTTCTATGATGGCACCACGACCAGAGTTTGATGCCGGGCCACTCGGACCCAACCTCGCGGGAAGCGATGCTCCCGCCATCGCTGTGCTCCCCATGGAACAGGAGGAGGAAGAGGTGAGCTGGGGGGCGGAGAGAGGAACGAGGGGGACCCCCAGCACCCATCACTGCCACCAGCCCCACCAAGGCCCACAGGACAGGCAGCCCCTCACTTCACCCCTACGGCACAGTCCGCTCTGGTGCTGGGACCAGCTTTTTAATTAATAGCTTACAAAGCCATAGATTGACAAATAATATGTGGGAGTGTCCTTTGTCTATATCATGGGCTACCAAAGGGGCCTCCATGACTTGAGTTTTAATTTTTAATTTTAATTTTGCCACTGGGCTAGACATATCCTTTGTTTTTTCACAAGCTAAGGGCGCTTTTACACAACCCCTAAAATCTGAGGCAAATGGCTCCCAGATCCGGACCTTAAAATTGTTTTCCCACCAGCTCCGGAGTTTAAAAAAATTAAGTGGAACCACGCCCACCTAAGCGCATCCCAGCGCACTTTTCAAATACCTGCTCTCCGGAGGTGAAAAATTTCTGATGCGGATGTAAAGGAATGAGTGCCGGGCTCTCCTTGCCTTGTGTTTGTTGTTTTTTTGCCCCCGCCCCTTTAAGAGATATTAAGAGACTGGAATGCTTCCTGGAGCAGAGCGAGCCGGCAAGTGAGTCGGCATTCTTTTCTCCTTTTTCCCCTCCTTCCCCTCACACAGACAGTAGCCAGGGAGTGCGGAGGGGTGGGGAAACAGGAAGAGCGACAAACCCCCAAGATCTCTGGTCCAAATTTAGGTGGCCAACGGATCTTAGGGGTCGTGTAAAAGCGCCCTAAGCTGCATGTCAGGCAAGGGCCACATTTATAATGGCCCCAAGTAGATTAATGAGGTTTGGAGAACCCACAATCTGAATGTCCAAGGGTATCCCTAATATGCTTAGTTTTAAAACAACTAATTGTGGGAGTCCCACACTAAATCCCAGTATTACTGTATGATAGGCTTGATTTTATTAGCCAAAGGAGAATATTGTAAAATACATGTTAATATGTTTGTGGGTCATTTATTTGGGTGTCTGAAGAACAGAGTTTGATCTATATTTTCTATTCTTCTAAAAGTAGATCTAATAATCCTCAGTGGAGAGCCATGGCTTAAGAACTGATCCCTCAACAACTTTCCGCCTTTCTCCCAGCCACTTTATTTAGTAGAATTACATTTTGTATGTAATAATTGACCAAAAGGAAAATTGTTAACAATGTGAGCTGGATAGATATAATTCAAAAAGGAATTTCAGCCTGTCTGTGCTTTAATATTATGTACAGCTAATGTATTTTCTGAAGTTCTGTATAGCACTGTATCTCATTAGTTGATACTATTAAAGTCATATTCACAAGTGGATTTAGTGGTATTTGTACAGAATGGATTCATGCATAAAAATGCCTACAATGGATCCCTCCATTTATAAAATGAAAAATATCTCTAAAATAATCAGTAATATTCTTACAGAAAGGATAGTTGAATGTGACTGTTTCCAAAACAAACGTTCCCCTCCATATTTCTATATATAACTTACCTACTGATGGAGCCAAGGCCCTTTATTACATTGTACTGCATATGTACAGTGGTACCTTGGTTAAAGCACATAATCCACTCTGTCAGCTGGATCGTAAACCAAAGGACTCATATGTTAAAGGGAATTTCCCCAGAGAGGAGAAGGGGAATTCAAAGGATTCATCCTGGGGTCCCAGTTTCCAAATTGTTCCGGTACTTTGGCCAGGAGCCGGTGGCTGTGGCAGCGAGGGGCTGCCAGTCGTGTTGGCCAGGGGTTTCTTCCCAAGGCCCTGGTGGTGCTCACTGCAGTGGCAGGGTGCTGGGGGCCCCCCTCCTTCCTCTGTCCACCCCCCCACACACACAGCTCACACCCTCCTCCCCTTCCATCGGGAGCACAGCCATGGCGGGAGCATCGCTTCCCGCTAGGTTTGGATCCGAGTGGCCCAGCATTGAGAAGGTTGGTTGGAGGCAGCAGCGCGGGCAATCCCCAAGCCCATTTGCGCTCGGGTCGTGGTGCCCTCATAGAAGCTGAGCTGGCCAAAGGCAAAGGCACCGAGGTCCCCCGCACACCTCCCCGACAGGGAACAAACCACGAGTGGGCCGGAGGAGCCGCCACGCCCGCTGCCCCGGAGCACGCACAGTCAGAGACCAAGCCCAGAAACAGAAGCCGCAGGCTGGGCCTGGGTGCCCACCAGGGCGCCCAAGTCCGGCTTCTGCTCCTGGGCTCGGTCTGGCTGCTGGACTCCAGGACAGTGGCAGTAGCAGCTCCTCTGGCCCACTCGTGGCTTTTGAAACTTGGGGAGGCGCACGGGGGACCTGAGTCTGCATCTTCCTTGCGCACAGGGCAGCATCTCGCCATAGCCAGGCTGAGACGGAGCCTTCCAAAGAGGCAGCCTGGGTATAGCGAGATGCCTCCTGGTGCCCTAGGAAGATGCAGACTTCATTCCTCCGCACACCTCCATGAGCCCCACAGCCAGAGGCCAAGCCCAGAAGCAGAAGCCGCAGGCAGAACCTGGGCGCCTGCCATGGCGTCCACCATGACACCCGTGTCCGGCTTCTGCTCCTGGGCTCGGTCTAGCTGGGGGCTCCGGGACAGTGGCGGTGGTGTGTCCTCTGGCCCACTCGTGGCCTTTCAAATTCGGGGAGTTGCACGGGGGACCTGAGTCTGCAGCTTCCTTGCACACAAGTCAACATCTCACCATAACCAGGCTGAGACGGAGCCTTCCAAAGAGGCAGCCTGGGTATAGGGAGATGCTGCCTGGTGCGCTAGGAAGCTGCAGACTCCATTCCTCCACACGCCTCCGTGAACCCCACAGCCAGAGACCCAGCCCAGAAGCAGAAGCCGCAGGCAGAGCCTGGGTGCCCACCATAGCACCCAAGTCCAGCTTCTCCTCCTGGGCTCGGTCTGGCTGCGGGGCTCCAGGACAGCGGTGGTGGCGGCTCCCCTGCTCTGCTCTTGGCATTTCCCTGTCAGGGAGATGCGCAGGGACCTGACAGGGATTTGACCAGACTTTGGCGGCTTTGCCTCTGGCCACTCCATTTCTATGATGGCACCACGACCAGAGTTCGATGCCGGGCCACTCGCACCCAACCTCGCGGGAAGCGATGCTCCCACCATAGCTGTGCTCCCCATGGAACAGGAGGAGGAAGATGTGAGCTGGGGGGGCAGAGAGAGGAACGAGGGGGACCCCCAGCACCCACCACTATCAAAGACTGGGAAGAAAGGGAAGAAACCCCTGGTCCACAGGACTGGCAATCCCTTCCATTCCAGTCTAGGAATGTCTGCCTGCCCACCAGGCAGCTCACCAGGCCTGGAACATCAGGCCACCCACCCACTCTGCCTTCCAGCCTCCATTCCAGTCCAGGTGCCACTCTGCCTTCCCACCTGGCCAGCAACATCAGGCCATGCTGCCAAGCCAATCTGCCTCCCATCCATCCACTCAGTCTGCCAGCCTCTATTCCAGTCCAGGTGCCAGTCTGCCTCCCATCCATCCGCTCCAGGTGCCACTCTGCCTCCCATCCATCCGCTCCAGGTGCCAGTCTGCCTCCCATCCATCCGCTCTAGGTTCCAGTCTGCCTCCCGTCCATCCGCTCCAGGTGCCAGTCTGCCTCCCGTCCATCCGCTCCAGGTGCCAGTCTGCCTCCCGTCCATCCGCTCCAGGTGCCGGTCTGCCTCCCGTCCATCCGCTCCAGGTGCCAGCCTGCCTCCTTTCCATCCGCTCCAGGTGCCTGCCTCCCTTTCCATCCGCTGCCATCTGCCTGACCCATTATTATTATTATTATTATTTTATTACGTCCATATTATTATTATTATTATAATTATTATTTTGTTGTTGTTATTTACTTGTTTTAAATTGTTGTTGTTGTCCATTGTTGTTGTTGTTGCTGTTGTTCTGTTTTAATTATTATTGCCTTAAACCTTTGTTGTTGTTGTTGTTTTTTTATTTGCCTAAAATTGACCACTGTCAGCATCACCTAAATTCTGAGACCCTAAATATATTTATATTTATATTTACTGAGCTTTAAATCTCCATGTGTGTAAATCCGTGTTCTGTTTTAACTCTGATTGCTCTTCAATCTCCTTCCATCCGCTCCAGGTGCCAGTCTGCCTCCCGTCCATCCGCTCCAGGTGCCGGTCTGCCTCCATCCATCCGCTCCAGGTGCCGGTCTGCCTCCCGTCCATCCGCTCCAGGTGCCGGTCTGCCTCCTGTCCATCCGCTCCAGGTGCCAGTCTGCCTCCCGTCCATCCGCTCCATCTGCCTTCCAGCCTCCTTTCCAGTCCAGCTGCCAGTCTGCCTGACCACATTATTATTATTATTATTATTATTATTATTATTATTATTTATTATTATTATTATTATTATTATTATTATTATTTATTGTTGTTGTTGTTGTTGTTTATTTATTTATTTATTTATTCTGAGACCTAAATATATTTATATTTATATTTACTGAGCTTATATCTGTGCATGTGTATAAATCTGTGTTCTGTTTTAACTCTGATTACTATTCAATAAACCTTTAATGTTTTAACTTTTATCTGGCGTGTGGCAGTCACATTATTGGTACCACTAACCACAAAACCTTTCACCAGGCAGCGAAATCAGGCAAGCCATCCAAGTCTGATTGCCAGCCCTTTCGCTCCCCATGGTCACCCCACAGAGAATCTGGAAATGGGGCTTTCCTCGGTGCCTTCCATTCACTGCTTCCACCTGTTTAAAGACACCTCTCCACACACCCACACGCATACCCAAAGCCAAAAAGCAATGAAGAATTTAAAATAAACCATGTGCTTTTTAAAAAACAGAATTGTGATGGTCTTTGGTGTGATACATAGAATTTCAGTGGGTTTCTCAAAAGACCTGGAGGTGCCATTGTTTGATGGGGCAGGGGCCTATAAATGGGGGGGACACCCTTGTGGGCTACCTGAGGACCTCCCCCCCCCCCCGAGATTGCCAGCTGGGGCCTCTTTGAGAGAGGCCGGGAGAAGAACCAGCCTGGGTGACCCTGAAGAGGGGAAATGGTAAATCTAGATTCTTTATCTAGAAAGCCCTGAAAAGGGTCACCGGAAGTTGGAATTGACTTGATCACACACACACACACACACACACACACACAGAGAGAGAGAGAGAGAGAGAGAGAGAGAGAGAGAGAGAGAGATTATAAACTAGAATATAACTTTATCTGCCACAACCACAGATAGACATCTCTGTTTATATGATCTTTGTTCCCTATTAGAGTTATTTTTCTTGGGGGGGGGGGACATAATGTGTTTGCATATCATACCAGATAGAAACATTATCCAGAGTTCAACAGTTTTTTCTTGAAACAAACACACAAACAAACAAACACAGAGGACCTGGTCCTGGTTCTGAGGTCCTGCTCCCTTCCCTGTGCGAAGGAGTCCAGAAGAGGAAGACTCCCCCAGCTGAATTGCAGCACGGCTGCAGTTCACAATTTGAGGTGGGGGCTGGAGTTGGGGTTGGGGGTGTTGCTGGTCCTAAAAGTTACGTTTTCTTGGGTGGCCCACCAAGGAGGGTGGCTCCAGCTTGGCATTCCGGCGGAAGGCAGGCACCTGAGGAGCGATGTAGGTGGGCGGGCTGTGCCAGGGTGGGAGAGGGCAGAGCTGCTGGCATAGCGTGCCATCGTAAGAGGCCGGGCAGTGGACGAAGCTGGTGCCCAGAGGTGGGCAGAGGTCCGAGGGCTGCACAGAAGCGGTCAACAACGGGGCCGGGAAGGCAGGGATCAGGAAGTGGCTGACGGACAGAGATGGGATCAGAGAGGGCAGCTGTCCCTTGAAAGGCTCCTCAGGGCGACTGATGTTCAAGGGAAGTCTCACCATCATTTGTCCATGTCTTGGACCTGGGGCATGGGAGCCACCGGGAAAGCCTGGCTTGCCCCCGTGGCCTTTGGTTTCACTACTCATTTAGTGCCACTTGGGAAAGGGCTGCGCTCCACCCCACCTGTCGGGTCCAGGTGCTTGACAAAAGGGGAGACGGCCTTCAGCTTCTTTCCTGGCACGTGCAAGTCCTCGTCCGCTGCCCTCCTCTTCTGCCCTGTGCCTCCCGCCTCCCGCCTCGCTCTCAGGAAGGGTCTGGCCGGAGGAGCTCTTGGCCACTTGCAGGCTCACCTTGGCCAAGATGGTCATGAGGGGCCCCAAGAGAGCCTGATGTGGGGAAACGGGGAGGGCCCCATCATGCCGCTGGGGCTCCAAGATGAGGAGGAGGAGGAGGAGGAGGAGGAGGAGGAGGAGGAGGAGGAGGAGGAGGAGGAGGAGGAGGAGGGCAGCAGTGGCTTCCGGCTGAGGTCTTCTGGCTGATCCTCGAGACCCTCCTCCCTCATTGGAAGGAGGCCACCCGGAGCCATCTTCTTTCCAGTCTGCTGATAGGAAGGCAAGGACAAGCCCGGGGTGTCCCTCAATGCAGGAGAGGACTCCACCGGTCCACAGGGATGATGGCAGCTCCCGGGTTTTGGTACATCACTTCTGGATGCATAGAAAGAGCCACTGAAGACAGGTGGGACCATTGACGGGCGGCCACCTGAGCTTCCATCCTCTGCTTTCTGGGGAGGAAGATGGTTGTCTTTGAGGAGCACCTTCAAGGGTCCTTCCTTCCCCTTTGCAGACTGAGAGGAACCAGACGGGTCACCCTCCACCACATCCACCTTCTTTGGTGCCTGTTTCTGACAATGGTTGCTCAACCATATCCCAGTTTCTGGGTCTGGCCCAGAGATATCACGCTTTCTGGTCTTCTTGTACGCCGGGCAATGGCTGAGGTGTTTCCCGTGACAGGAGAGGGCTTCATCCTTGCTGACCTGAGCCAGAAGCTTCTCCTTGGCCAAGGGTGACATGATGCTGTGGGTCCCATTGACACAGAAGCTGGAGAAGAGCTGCTTGTAGGTCTCAAGGCAGCTGTGGGCCCGGCAGTTGCCCTGGCAACTGTTGGCAGCCTGGGGTTCTGGTATCTCCGGGCCGTTTGTAATGGAAAGGCAGCCTCCAGGGTGTCCTTGGGTTTGATTTGGCTCCAAGACAGGGGTCGTGATTAGGGATTAATCCATTTTCAATGCATTCCGATGAGAAATTTGTACAAAGGAAAATTTGCTTTACAGAATTTCATTGGGAACAAATTCATTCCTTTATACAAGGTACCACTGTACTGTAAAACTAAAAGCAAATTAAAATGTTCAGATAAATAGACTATTTTCCACCAGAAGTGTCCAAGTTCAGTACTGGTAAATCAAGATTACCAAAAGGCCATAGACTAGGAATAGAGTCTAGGTTTCACATCATAACAATTTCAGGCAAAAATCAAATAAAAAAAAAACAAAACAAAAGACAAAAAACATGTGGCACCTTAAAGACATGTTTTTTGTCTTTTGTTTTGTTTTTCTTTGACTTTTGCCTGAAATTCTTGAAAAGACTAACACGGCTACCCTCTCTGAAACATAATAAAAAGTCAGGGTTCAATCCTCCCAGGTTCTCCATCTCCAAAGAAGCAGGCAGGAGATGTTGGGAAGAAAACTCTTAACTTGCCAAGACCCTGAAGGACTATATCACTAGCCCTGGATGGAGAACGAGTCTGAGCTGGCCGGTACCACATGATCTGTATTCAAACACGGTGAACTTGGGTCTCCCATTCCTGATCAGTGCTGTTGTTGTTGTTGTTGTTGTTGTTGTTGTTCTTGTTGTTGACCCATGTCTTCAAGAGAATCTTGCCTTCTCATGTTGTGCCCTAAGTAGGACAGACTCAGTTGCAACCTTTATGCCTCCAGAGAGGGAGAGCGTTCAGGCTTGATTTAATCCAGTACCCACTAGTTTTGTCTTTGACGGTTACTTCACGTCCATTCTTGTCCCGGGAGAAAGTTCGTTGCATGTTGATGTTGGTCACGGTCACGTGGTCTTCTTCCAGTTCTGTCCCTGTTCCCATGTACGCATGGGCGTGATGGATGGTACCAGTATGACTGTTACCACATGCCTTCGCTCCGTGAGGGTCAGATGACTTCACCACCATCCCTGTTCCAGTCTAATTTTGGCATCTTCATATTTCAGCCTCCAGGTGGCTGAACCCAACGGCCAGCATCACGCCGTTCCAGGGAAGACAGCTGCCCATGCCGCGGTCACCAAAACACACTTCGCAGCCATGAGGCACCAACAGGGAATCGATATATTTTATTTTCCAGAGTATATAATGATGATAAAACAAAAGCACTCTGTTTTTCAATGGGACAGGGTGGGGGTGGGGGGTGAGAGAGAGCCATGCCCCACTGTGTTATTGTCACTTTTTGGTCGGACCTGAACGCTCCCGGTGTGCTTGTTACACAGTTTGGAAAGCAGGCTAGCAAGGGGACGATGGGAGCAAGAGTTCTAAACAGGTGCCGTCCTAAGATCCAACTCCTGCTTCTGAACTTTAAAAAGAGATTTTCTCTGGAGTTTGTTTTCTGTTTTGTTTGGGAGATTTTTTTTTTTGAATGAGAAAGAGAGGCACATGAAGAGAGCCGCCACGCTTCCACGACGTGGCTCCCTGAGGTTCTGAGTTCCATGTTCCACCCACTTTCTTGAACGCTTCCCACGGGAGGAGGGCCATATCAGATGGGGCTTCTTTGGGCGATGGGCCATCCCGCGGTGGTCGACGGTCACCCCCCAAACATGCATGCAAGCAAAGCACAGCGTGAAGGGAAGACCTGCCCACGGGTGGTTAGGGTTCCACTGCTCAGGCCCTCCCCAAAAGAATCCTGGGAGTTGTAGTCTGAAGAATCTGCAAAAGAGCTCGGATACAGATGCCAGAACTCTCAAGGGAAACAGAAGGGCCAGGAAACCAGGGTCTGTTGCTTAGCTGGGAAAAGTGACTTTTCTACTGTAGCTCCCAGTATCCCCATGGCGCAGTGGTTAAATGCCTGTCCTGCAGGTAAAACTGTGCTCACGACCTGAGGTTCAATCCCAGGTAGCAGGCTCATGGTCGACTCAGCCTTCCATCCTTCTGAGTTTGGTAAAATGAGTACCCAGCTTGCTGGGGGGTGGGGGGCAATGTGTAGCCTGCATACTGCAATTAAACTGTAAACCGCCCAGAGACTACTTGAAGTGGTATGGGGCAGTATATAAGCAGAACACTTTACCAGAATCCTCCAGAAAACCCCTATCTCTCCCCATGGCTGGGGGGGGACTCTGTAAGTCCACTGCCAGCTCCTAAAATACCTCTAAAATACTCCCCCACCCACCCACCTGCCTGGCTAGGGACAACATCCCAAAATCCCCCAACCAACACGGGGGAAATCGTCTGCCCCAGTCCCACAGCTTCAAAATCGTGCCCCTCGGCCTCTCTGGCACCCAGTTTGGAGCTTGGGGGGAACCCTAGGTGGTCTCTCCCCATCCTCAAAGGCACAGCCCAAAGATGGGGGAACAGCCCACCCAAAAGCCGGTGGGCAAATAACCACAATTTTGGAGCTGGGAGCAGCCCCACACGATGCTGAAATAGCTGCAGCAACAGCTTAAAAAAGAAAAACAGCTATCCTGCTGGCATAAAAAAAAACACAGCTAACAACAAAGCTAACAAAAATAACAAGAAAAAATGTGGCAGTGGCAGGGTGGAGCGTCCTCCACCTGCCATCTTGCCGGATTATAAATGCCTGATAGGGATGTACTGTTAGGGAAAGGGTAATGCTGTCCAAAGTTGTGAAGACTGCAGAGAGGATAATTGGGTGTACTCTTCCTACTTCAGATCACTTGTATGTGTCAGTTTGTTAGCTATATCAGGCCTACACAATGCATCGACCACGGGCAACTGGTAACCCGCAGGGTGCTAAGAAGTCGCCTGCCAGGTCCCTGCCCACCTCCCAACCTGGGGGCGCTTCTCCTCCATTGCCACCAGTGCTGCAGAGTTTGATGGGTGGAGAATGGAGAATGGGCGCTCCTCTTCCTCCGCCACTGCCGCAGAGCTTGGGGTGGGTGGGTGGGAGTGATTGGGCACTCCTCTTCCTCCTCTGCCAGCCCTGTGGAGCTTGGTGGGGGGGGCAGCAGGCGCTCCTTCTTCACCACCGCCAGTGCTGCAGAGCTTGGTGGGGGGTGCAGGGGCAAGCAGGTGCTCCTCCGCCGCTGGCAGCACCACAGAGCTTGGTGGGTCATGGGGGGAGCGCAAGCGGATGAGACTGCCCCAATCCATTTGGGGATCATTCCCTCATTTATCCAAATGACCGAAGAGGCTTTCAAACAACTCACTCCACAAAGGGTATCCTGACAGATGGAATCTTTGTATAAGGTTTTTGATCCAAAAGCTTCTTTTCTCCAGAAGCATCCAACGCCTTCTTCCATTTTTATAACATCTTAGTTTTGTTTTGTTTTTGTTTTGTTTTTGTTTTTTTGTCTTATTGGCTGGGGAGCTTTTTAAACTCTGCTGCAGCTACTGTTTTTAATCTTGTTTTTATTGTATTATATTGTATAGTATTTGTATAGTATTTTATTGGTATTGTGTTGTTGTTGTTTTTTACATTGTATTGATTTTATTGTACTTTTTTGAATCTGTTGTAAGCTGCCTTGGGTCCCTTTGGGGAGAAAGGCGGCATAAAAATAAAGTTGTTGTTGTTGTTGTTGTTGTTGTTGTTGTTGTTGTGGCCAAATCCCAGGTTCAATCTCGAACCCGACAAATCCCAGTCCCCCCTTCTAAAGAGGGTTAGAAATACAACATCGCTGCAAGGAACATCTACTTCTTTGCTTCTTTGCTCTACAAAATTTCTAATTATCAAGGAGCAATGGGCGCTTACCAACAGGAATTGCTGACCCATCTCCAACAGCTCTTGGAGTTTTTACCAGAGGACAAAAAATGTGATGCTTCTTCCGTCTTCAATGAATCCATGGCTTTAGCTGCACAGCAGATGCGCTCTGCCCACCACGTTTTTGACTGTACCACCAATGTTCTAGGCTCTTCGGCGGCCCTCTGACAACACACCTGGCTTAGATCCACATGGCTTTCTGATGACAATAAGGCCAGAATCGAACAACTTCCATTTGATGGTGAAGGCCATTTCATACCTCCACTGATGATATTATGGAGGACAACCAGAAGAAGAAAACGACAGCCAAATGCCTCAATGTCACTCCACAGGCCACTCAACGCTCCTTTCATTTCTCTTGGAGGAAGCCTACTTACCAAGGGCCCTACCAATCCCGTTTCTCCAAACTTCAGTTCAGGGATCGAAACTCCCATCCCTCGACCTACACTGCTTACCCAGCGTCAAGAACCAAGAAGTCCCAATCCACCTCTTCCCAATCATTTAGAGGCCAAGATAAGAAGTCCTGAGACTTCTGACTTTCCAAACAACATTCGTTTGGCTCCATTCCTCCCCGCATGGAAGAACATTACCTCCAACTGATGGGTTCTTTCCATCATAGACCACGGTTACCACCTGGAGCTTTGCTCCAACCCTCCTCTCAGAAACTTCATCCCGACAGACCTGTCTCCTTGCCTTTAAGAGGAAGTATCTTCCCTCTTAAGGGAAGGAGCCATCCAATGTATTTCCCAGAACATGAAATATCTCGTCCACTACTCAAGATACTTCATTGTTCCAAAAAAGGACAAAAGTCTTCGTCCTATCCTGGACCTATGGCATTTAAATCAATACACACTCCCTACAAAGTTCACAATGGCTCTGGTAGCAGCTTATCTAAGAACTTGCGGATATGCATTTTCCCATATCTTGATGACTGGCTTGTGGTGTTGCCATCAAAAGAAAAAGGCCAAAAGCATATTCATTTCTTCCTGTATACCTTGGACACTTTGGGCTTGCAAATCAATGTGGAGAAGTCTCATCTTTGCACAGTACAAAGACTCACCTACATCGGAGCTGTTCTCGACTCTTCCCTGGCTCCGGCCTTCCCACCATCGCACCGTCTGGAAGACATAGCTTCTCTCGTCCCTCTGTTGCAGCCTTACCAAAAATTTACCAGCCCAAGTTGTTCAGAGGCTGCTAGGACTGGTAGCATTCACTACTTCGGTGGCTAAAACCAGGGCTCTGCAATCCTGGTACCTAATCTTCTTTGACCCGATTCAGGATAATCAATCCAAGCTTCTTGTGTCACACTGGAGCTCGTCCATCAACTCCAGTGGTGGCTACACAGCCGCAATTTGCTTACCGGTAGCCCCTTCTGACCATTTCAACCTACCTTACAGATAGCCACAGATGCCATTATGCAAACTTGGGGAGCGATCTGCAACCATCTAACCATAAACGGGACATTGTCCCAGACAGAGAAGTACCTCCACACCAACCACTTGGAACTCTTAGCCGTCATCAAGGCATTCAAGACGTATCTCCGCCTCTTATCTGGACAGGTAGTGCAGGTGGTCACCAACAACACGACCACCATGCACTACATGAACAAACAGGGCGGAACCCACTCCCAAGGTCTCCTGCTGTTAACTGTTGAATTCTGGGAATGGTGCATGCGGCATCGCATCTACCCCATAGCGGTTCACCTCCCTGGAAAAGAGAATATTGCAGATCGCCTCAGTAGGACCACTTCAATCTCCCACAAGTGGAAACTTCACCAGGATGTCTTCCAGTCTATAGTGCACCACTGGGGAGCCCCAGAACTGGACCTCTTTGCCACCCCAGAGAACAAGAAATGCACCACGTTCTGCTCGTGGGTAGGGAAAGGCCACAATTCCTCGGGGGACACCTTCATGTTTCAGTGGACCACCTGTCTTCTTTATGCCTTCCTTCCCATACAACTTGTCCTACATGTGGTGACCAAGATTCGACATGACAGGGCCAACATCATCTTGATAGTGCTCTGGTGGCCGTGGCAACCATGGTTCTTGACTTTGCTCAACATGGCATCTGACTACCTAACCCTATCTCATTGGCCAGACCTACTTTCCCAGAATGGAGGCCAAATTCTCCATCCCAATCTCTCCCGCCTACATTTAATGGCATGGAGGATAGAGAGAGAGTTAATGCTATCCTCTCTGTTGCCCGGAAACCTTCCACTTTCCACCTCTACAGCTACAAGTGGAAAAGGTGTGCTTCCCATGCTGCAAGGAATGTTTTTTCACCATATCCCCCCCACCCCCATTGCCAGCTGTCCTGCAGTACTTACTTTATCTCAAACGTACTGGACGTACCTTGTCTTCCTTACGGGTACACCTTTTGGCTGTAGTAGCCCACCAGCCAGAAGAATCTCAAACTGCATCCTTCTTTCATCACCCTACCCTGAAAAAATTCATAAGGGCCTTCAGAATACTTTTCCTGTTAGAAAACCAATTTCCCCTCAGTGGTCACTCTCCTGAGTTCTCCGATGTTTAATGCACCCACCCTTTGAACCATTGGCTACTTGTGACCTACATTTCTTGACCTTCAGGACAGTCTTTCTAGTTGCCATCACTTTGGCCAGAAGGGCTACTGAACTTTGTGTGCAACCTATTGTTCTTCCAACCTCCTTCCTGAATCCCTCTACTCCTGCAAAAAAGGAATTTCACGTTGGATGTACGCAGGGCTCTAGCTTTCTACACATCCCGCACTAGTCTCCTGCGTAAAACCCAGAAATTGTTTATCTGTTATGACCCCAGTAAGGCATGTCCAAACTTCGGCCCTCCAGATGTTTTGTACCACAACTCCCACAGTCCTTTGCTACTGTGCTAAATCACTTTAAATTATTCCACCTATGCTAAATCACTTTAACCTTCTAGTGATTTCTAATCCCTTACACTTGTGGCTAACATCATGACACTGCATTTTGACTGACTCCATTTTACAAATTCTCTGTTCAATCTGCTAAACATACATTACAGTGGTACCTTGTACAACGTAATTAATTTGTTCCAAATGAAATTATGTTATACAAATTTTCCATTGTACAAATTGCAATTTCCCATAGGAATGCATTGAAAACAGAATTAATCTGTTCCAATGCATAGCCAAGGCTAATGAGGTTGCCCTGGCTGTGATGCTTGGGGGGGGAGGAAAGGTGTCGGAGCTTGGCCACCACTGCTGCTGCTGCTGCAAGTTTAGGAGGCAAGCGGGCAGGCGAGGTGAAGCAAGGCTCACCGTGCCAAGTCAGCCAGGCTCCCCGTTTATCTCTTCCAAGAAGGTAAGAGGCAGGCGTCGTGGGTGGGGTCTGAAGGGAGAGTGCGGGAGCGCGAGGGCTTTTATAACCTGGTTCGCCAAGGCTCCCTTCTCTCTGCCGCCGCTGCCGCCGCTCCTACTGAGGAAAATGCCTCGGGCTCCCAGCGTCGTTCGCCCTGGATGGCCCCCAGCAGCCCCCAGACCACTGCTGCTGCTGTTGTTTTGGGGAGGAAGGCTGCCTGTCCTCCTCTTCCGTGCCTATGCATGCGCACGTGCGTGGTGCCTGTCGGTGCACGCTTCCCTCCCCTTCTTCCTCTTTCGCCCTTCTCCCTTTCATTTGCCACTTCTCGGTTGCTTCTCATTTGCTAGCACTGTTGGGCTAGGGCTGGGCAGTTAAAGCAGGAAGGAAAAGAAAGCAGCTGTATGTGTGGGGGAGGGGGAAGGGAGGGAGGAAAGGAGAGAGAGGAGGTGGAGGTGGAGGCGGCTCTGTGGCAGTTTTTGCCTAGAGGGCTGGTTAAGACTGAGGAAGAGAAGGTGAGGTGCCTGCCAGGACATGGGAGTCGGAGCAGACTCTTACTGTTATTGAAGGATCCCCTATCTCCAGATTTTTTACATTGTACGGATTTTCCATTGTACAAACCCTACATTATATGAGGTACTACTGTACATATATTTTGTCAAGTTCTAACATATGACAAATAACTGGCAGAGTGGATCTTCCAGAGATTCGTTTCTGGGCCCAATTCAAGTTGCTGGTTATGACCTTTAAAGCCCTATACAGGCTCAGGACCAGGCTATCTAAGAGACCGCCTTCTTCCACATACTCCAGTCCGCTCCATTCGGTCATCAGAGAAAGCCCTTCTACAAGTACTGCCACCCAAGGAAGTGCGAGGGGCGGCGGCAAGAAATAGGGCCTCCTCAGTAGTGGCACCAATACTATGGAAGACCCTCCCCTTTGAGTTAAGAACTGCCTCCTCCCTTGAAATATTCCAGCAAGGCCTTAAGACTTACTTATTTAGGCAAGCCTTCAGAGCCTCCAGCCTTTACAAATTTTTATAACATCTTCCTTTTTTAGTCTTATTGGCTGGGGAGCTTTTTAAATTCTGCTGCAGCTATTGTTTTTAACCTTGTTTCTTATTGTATAATATTGTATAGTATTTTATAGTATTTTATAGGTATTGTGTTGTTTTTACATTACATTGCTTTTGTTGTACTTTTTTGAATTTGTTGTAAGCTGCCTTGGGTCCCTTTGGGGAGAAAGGTGGCATAAAAATAAAGTTGTTGTTCTTGTTGTTGTTGTTCTTGTTGTTGTTAATCTACTGAGGCTCGACCTACTAGAATGTCGCGGGCGCACTCACTCTGGGTGGCAACGCCAGGGGAGGCTAGGAAAGCGGTAACCTGCAACCGAACCTTCTCTGTGGCTGGCCCTTCGCTTTGGAATTCTCTCCCAAGTGAGTAGTGCCTTGCACAGTCCCTGCCTGCCTTTAAAAAAGCCTTGAAGACCTGGCTTTTCTGTGAGGCCTTTGGCAACCTTTAAATTTTCTTTATTTTTTTTTTAAATTCTATTATGGTACCTTGCCAAATATCTTTTAAATATTTTTTGTTTTTAGTATTAGTACAGTTAATCTCTTTCACATATTCCATATATTCCTGTATTAATATTTTTTTCTTTTCTTTTTTGTTATACTGTTGTTATTCCTGATTGACTGTTTCATTGATGCCGTTAGCCACCTGGAATTCCTTTGGAAGACGGGTGGCATAACAATATATAAATAAAATAAATAAATAGACTGCTAGCCACGAATCGGGGGAATGGGCCCCAAACTTAAGATCACTGGGGCTGGGAGGCTGATTGGGGCCTGCACAGACCTGACCGCTGCAACCCTGGAATCTCGGACATGGATTTGAGATGAGATTATGGAGCCCTGACGGACGGTAGGCTGCTAGCCCCAAACCAGGGGAAAGGACCTCTACCTTAACATCACAGAGGCCATGGGGGCCACTTGGGCCACCACAAATCTGACCTCTGCAGCCCTGCGGTCTTGGGTATGGACTTTGGGACATTGGAGGGGACCATTGGGCCCTGGCAAGGAGCTGCTAGCCCTGAACTGGGAAGGAAAGCCCCAACCTTAACATCTTAGGGGCAAGGAGCCTCCTTAGGGCCTGCCTAGACTTTCCTCCTAGAACCCTAGAAGTCCACCTGAATGGATTTTGATGGCCTAGTGGTGGAAAAAAGGACTGAGGAAAAAAGGCCCCGCTAGGAACTCACCTGTTGGACACTTGAGGCCTGGGAGCCTCAGCCAAAGATGGAGACTTGCTGGAATGGACTTACCTGGAAGGTTTCAACAGACACTTGCAGCATCTCACTGCCGCCTGCAGGTTGAAGTGAAATTCCCAGTTGTCAGGCCCCTGCCAGAACCTGTTCCAGAAACTAAAAAGTTAATGCCTGAAGAAGCCCCAGATGGGGTTTCAGGGCTGTCAGTTACTCCAGCAGCTGCACAGGAGAGTGACTCAGCATCTTCAGGGGATTCTCCACCCCCAAAGAGGGCTGCTTGTAGAAGGCAGCAAATACTTACAACCAGGAGAAGCAGAGACAAACTTTATCTGAGCCACCAAGGTCTACATTTAGGGAGTCCTGAGTTTTGACAGGGTTAGTTTCTGGGGAAGTTATGTTGCTCTCTGGAGACATAAATTAAGCATTCAGGACTGAGGCAAATTGTGGGAGCAAGGCATTGATATGACAACTTGCTACTGCTTTCCTGCTTGATCCTTATTCCTGCTTGGTGTGACCCTGGACCTTGTCTCTCTTGGCTCTGGACTTTCTCAGTGGACCTGGCGTAAGCTACCATTGGCATTCTGGCTTTGGCCTCTGAACTGTTTATCTTGGACTCTGCTTTGCTCTCTGAATAGGCGTGACCTTGCTATAGGTTTCCTGGATGCTGATTTACTTCTGATTTGCTGTATTGGGGTTTGGCTCTGAGTTTCCAGTAAAAGCCTGAACTTACCTATGTGTGAGAGTCTGTGGGTTGTGATGATGCATGTGTATTGGTTCTCTTTTGAATTTCATGGGGTCAAACAATGTTTTGCCTTTTAAAACCTTGAATGTATTGTTTGACCTGGGGGGGGGGAGTTATGCCCAATGGGTGGATCATTGTCTAACATTAATTACAAGAATTCGTGAGGTGTATTTCTTTTACTAGCTGGCTCTGAGTGGTGCTTTTAAGTGATTTGCAGTAAAGTACTTAATAAAAACTAATTCAAACCCTTAAAAAGAGAGAGCAGACACAGCACTTGGCAGACAGCTCGGTCCGTATGGGGGGCGCAGCTGAGTTGGTGGCAGTGTTTCATACAGCACTGGTGAGAGGCAAGCTGGGTGCCAGTGTCTATGTGGGTTGCATGATGTTACTGCCAAAAGGTGGTGACTCATGCAACCTGGCCAACTGGTGGCCCTTCACGCTGTCCAATGTTGACTACCGCCTCTTGGTGCAGGTCTTGAACACCTGTCTGAGTCGTGTTATGCACAAATTAGTGGCATGCCGGCAAACCTAGGCTGTGCTGGGGCCCACCATGAGTAGTTCCCTCTTAGTAGTGCCAGAGTTTTTCAAGGGGGCAGTGGAATAGCCCGGCTGGGTGCAGGCACTCCTCCAATTAGATCAGGCCAAGGTGTTTGACTGGGTAGATGTGTTGAGTTTTTATTAAATTTAAATCAAATATAAATTAAATATTGTGAATGAAGTTGGCTTACCTGTTCTTGCTGGAAAGCACTATAGGAGTGTTTGGGGTGTGGCAATACAGGTGAGGCAGTCAAACTGAGATTCTGTGCTGTCTCGGGCAGGTGTAGGCAATCAAGCAGCCAGAAGTGTATTTAAGGAAAGGCTCTGGTGTTACACTTTGCTGAATCTGCTTAGATTCCGTCACACCAGCTTTCTAGCTCTGCACCAAATTGACCTCTGTAAGACTGAACAATTACCAAGGGTATAATCCGAGATGAGAATACTCTTGACGTTTAATCAACCTATCATGTTTTTTTATTCTTGATTTGATATTCTATATGACCCTGCCTATACTGTAAGATCAGGCCAGGAGACCCTGCTGAAGGTGCCATCCCTCAAAGAGGTGAGGGGGAATAGCATGTCAAAACAGGGCCTTCTCGGCAGTTGCCCCCCAACTCTGGAATGCCCTCCCTATGGAGATCTGCCTGGTGCCAACACTTTTGGCTTTTCGGTGCCATGCAAAGACCCTCTTGTTCATCCAACATTTTAATTAGACAGTGTTTTAGCTGGACACATGACCAGCAAGGTTTTATCATTTGCACTGTATGTTAATTGTTTTAACCTATATCAGGGCTGTCCAACTTTGAACAACCGGCCTACCTGACATTTCTGAATGTCTGCTGTGGTTGACTCTTGGGGTGTGTGCGTGCAAGCACGTGCATGCGCAAATCGCAGGCGCATATGTGCAATCACGTATGTGCAATCATGGGTGCATATGCACGATTGCATACGCGTACGCGCAATCGTGGGTGCGCACACACAAATCTGGAGCTCGGGGTTGGGGGCTCCAGGACTCCTGGGAGGTCTTCCTTTTGCTCAAGTTCATTACACACCAAATTCAAAAGGACCAAGGTAAGGCTTGGCCCTTTTGAATTTGGCACCACGTGAGCACCCTCCAGGCTGCTTCTTCACCTGGCGTGGCCACTAGGGCACTTATCTGGCTGGGGAGGTAGGGGAATGGGGGACTTCACCACCGCCTCCCACCCTCCCGCTAGCCCTCCTGCTGCTTCTCCACCTGGCTCTTGTCTCCGCCCCTCCCCCAAGGTCCCCAACGCATGCTGCCGACAGCAGAGCCCAGACAGCTCACTTGACTGCCAAGGTTCCCCTTGCATGCTGCTGCCAAGACCGCCACTGCTAGCACAGGTACAGGACCCTGCATGCACTCCCTCCCCCTCCATCCCTCCTAAGGTCCATGGCGCACGTTTCTGGCGGTGGCGGCAGCGAAAGTCCCTGGGGTTGCACGTGTGCTCTCCCCACCCTGCCCCTCTACCCCCAAGGTCCCTGGGGGTGACAGAAGTCCCCGTGCTGCACGCGCATCCGTCCCGCCCCTCCACACACCCCAAGGACTATGGCACTCGCTGCTGGCGGGCGGCAGCAGACTTCCTGGCATTGCACACATGCTTTCCCTGCCCTGTCCCTCCACCCACCCCCATGGTGTGTTGCTGGTGGAGGCAGCGGAGCCTCAGCCACCTGCCCACCCACCCACAAAGTGATGGAAAAAATCCCTTCCCCCTCAAAATGGCGGTTGGTCGGGAGGTGGGCAGGGACCTGCCGGGCGACCTCCCAGGGCCCCATGGTCAACCAGCCCGCAGTCGACGGGTTGGACAGGCCTGACCTGTATTGTATTTTGTAGTTTTAAGTGTCATGTTGTTTAGTTTTAATATATTGTTGTATGCTGCCCACAGACCAACTGGTGGTGGGGTGACTAAAGACCAGATGGGACTACCCTGATCCCTTGGAGCAAAAGCCAATGCTTAACATGGGATGCCACGTGTCCAAACACATTTGCCACATCCCACGTACAAAATACCAGCATTGAAGCCAGATCCGAAGCAGCAGAGGCAGAACGAATAAAAAGACAGAAATACGAAGACATTACGACAGGAATTGACTTTGTCCCAGTAGCTATTGAAACATCTGAAGTATGGGGAGAATCGGCCTTGAGCCTAGTCCAGGAAATAAGTCGTAGGATCACCACTATCTTTCAAGACAATTGAGCACCAATGTTCCTGAGACAACAGCTCTCAATCGCTGTCCAAAGAGGGAACGCCTGCTGTGTGCTTACGCATCTTGGCCAGCCGACCAAACAATGACGTTTGTCAGCAAGGGCCGTTCCGGCACTGGCCCGTCCAGAGCCAGGGCTGCATTGCCGCCCCTGGGAGGAGGGGCGAGACAGGACAGGGGCCTCACGAGGCCTGGGCCACGGGGGTGGGGCATGGGACCCCCTTTTTATACCTGGCACCCACGCCTTCGCCCCCTCTTTCGCCGGCGTCAGCATCACTTGCAGATCCTGCACACGCAGGGGCCTGGAGCGCCGCCATCTTGGTAGGCCCCTGCCACCAAGACCCAGGGACGTGGAAGAGGAGCGGCACGGGCTGTATCTGCACCCTGCTTGGAGCAAGGGACCCCAGGGTGGGGAGGACTCCAACCAGGCACAGAATAAGACCACGCACTCTCCCCCTCCGGAGCGAGCTAGGCCGTGGGGCCCGGCCAGCCACTGCCACCCCCTCCCATATGCATAGAATAAATACCACAAAACCACCAAAGGGCATTGAAGGCTGAGGAAGGGGGTGTCCCCACGAGGCCAGCGAGCAGGTCTCAAAGCTGCGCCGCCCGAGGTTCTCCCGTTGTCTCCACTGCCCCGCCCTCCCAATCATCCCTGGCTTCAAAATAAACAAATACTTATTGGAAGCAGACAAGAGAGGGGTGGGGGTAGCTCTGAAGCTGCGCAGCCCGAGGCTGGTCTTTCGCGGCTGGTGCGGGGGAGGCACGGTCCGCCGCCTGGAGTGCCATCTTGCGGGTTGCTTCTCCTCCCGGTGGGGTACTAGGGAGTCGGGCCCACTGGCCCTCGCTGGCACGCACCACCACTGATGCCCCTCCCACGTCATTGGCTGGCGCCCCAGCCCTGCCCCACCATTTCCCCTGGTGGTGAAGGGGGACTACTGGCCACGCAGCCGCACACAGTGCCTCCTGTGCCGTGGTGGCCTAGCCCCAGCCCCGGCCCTCTACCTGACTCTCCCTGTCTTGGCCAGGCCAGCCCCCCCCGCTCATCGCACAATCTTGAGCCGGTGGAGCTTCGTGGGGGTTTAGGTAATCCCAGTGCCCCACCAGGCATGGCACCTCACAGGGCCCGGTTCAAGAAGCGCCCACCCCTGTGATATCCCTGGCTGAGTCTGGGTCGGAGGAGGAGGTAGGGGCCATGCTGGAGAGCCTGGTAGCCAGGGCGGCAGCACTGGAGGGCCGTGCGGGGGGGATGCAGACCCGGGGGCTGAGCCGGCACCCGGAACATCAAGGGAAGCCCATGCACAGGCACGCCGCCCATCCCAAGCACACAAACGCATGCGCCTCAGGGACCTGGCAGCGGAACTAATGGTTTGTTTTTCCTGATTGGAGAATAGATTGGGCAGCATGCAGCACACCCGCCAGGAGCACCAGTGGCAGGACCAGGGAGAGCAGCAGCACACTGACCAGTAGGATGCTGGGGCTAGTGCCCAAGAAGACACCAGGGGATTACCGCCTCATCCACCACTTGTCCTACCCAGATGGTGGCTCCATGAACGACGCCATCCCAAAAGAACTGTGCACAGTCCATTACACATCCTTCAACACTGCTGTGCGCATGATTAGGGACTGCGGGGTGGGGGCAGAGATGGTGAAATGTGACATCAAGTAGGCATTCTGCCTTCTCCCGGTACACCCGGACAATTTTGACCTCCTGGGCTTCCAATTTGAGGGTGGCTATTACATTGCTAGGGCTCTTCCATTCAGCTGCTCCATATCGTGTGCAGCCTTTGAGCATTTCAGTACCTTCCTAGAGTGGAAGCTCCGGAGTGTAGCGGGTCCTTAGGAACTGAAGTGTGCAAGAGAAATCTTGTGCTCCCCAAAGGGATAAAGCTGTCCCTGTCTAATTCCTTAGACCTCAGCTCAGCTCCCTCCTTATCAGGCATTAAAAAAAAACCCTTTAAGTTATCATCTCCTGGGTTTGGACTGCATGACACCCTTCTTTGTTGATCATTTTGAACATGTTTTCCAGGGCACTGGAAATCCCTCGAAGACATACTGGTGGAATCTTCCAGATCACAACAAGAAGGCTCCATAATAGCATCCAGGTGCAGTGTTGACACAGTATATAAAGCCAGGCAAGAAAGAACTCTACCAGCCATCTTGAGGAAGGCACGATGACCTTTTCAGCGCACCAGGAGGGAAATTGCTGAGCTGCCACTGATAGCTCACTGCCCTGAGCGAGGCTGGCCTGTGACCTTTTTGATTAAAAAGCATTCTGCTACATGCTTCAGAACTGCATAGATTGCACTGTGTGTGTGTGTGTGTGTGTGTGTGTGTGTGTGTGTGTGTGTGTGTGTGTGTGTGTGTGTGTGTGTGTGTGTGTGTGAGAGAGAGAGAGAGAGAGAGAGAGAGAGAGAGAGAGAGAGAGCAAAAATGTTGTACTAGTAAAAAAAAGTCACACTTTTTAGACCTTAAAAATACACCCATACACCTGCTCCTTTTCCCCCTCCCTGGTTTTGGCCGTGGGCAGCCTCCTTCTCTCCAGAGCAAGTTCCTGGAGCTAAGTTTCCTTTTTCTTGAAGGGCTCATTTGCCAGAGGTCTTTCCTATAATTCAGAATCTGTCTAAGAGTCCCCTGCTTTAGACCATGGAGACAGAAGAAGAAGTATGATTGAGACATACAAAATACTGCAGGGCATGAGTAAAGTGGACAGAGGGAAGCTCTTCTCCCTCTCACAAAATACCAGAACTAGAGGACATCCACTCAACTTGTGGGCTGGGAAAGTAAGAACAGACAAAAGAAAATATTTTTTTCACCCAGCGTGTTGTTAGTCTTTGGAACTCCCTGCCACAGGATGTGGTGATGGCATCTGCCCTGGATGCCTTCAAAAGGAGATTGGACAGATTCCTGGAGGAAAAGGCCATCACAGGTTACAAACCATGAGGGAGATGTGTCATCTCCAGGCTTAAAACCGGGGTACTTCAAGGGCCAGATACAGGGAAGTGGTATCAGGAGACAGATATCTAGTCTCATGCGCTCCCAAACGCATCTGGTGGGGCCACTGTGAGATACAGGAATCTGGACTAGATGGGCCTTTGGCCTAATCCAGCATGGCTCTTCTTATGTTCTTATGTTCTTAAGTTGTCAAGAAGAAAGTTGTATGGCATCTCTACAGCATCTGGCTGCTGTGCTATATTCAAATATTCCCAGAAGTGATGGCTTTGAAAAAGGTACCTTGCATCTAGTAGATATTGGTGACTACACCATTACTGGGCCATTAAATCCACTCTGGGTTTTAGTCTGAATATTAAAGGAAATACCCAAGGCGCTAGAACTTTCTTGAGGGCATAGGATTCAGCATCCTGGATAAGTCCTGTAAAGTTTGAAATAAATCTCACGATGGTTTCATCACCCTGAAACACTGGAGTCACCAAGCCTCCATATATGACTCCAGACTTGGTCTAAACACAGCAGAAATATTTCACTTCCATTAAAAAAATATGCAGCAAAGAATTCCACTCGATTCCACACAACTGGTGGTGATTTTCATTCCACTCTTGTAGAGCCAATCTTGGCCTACGATTTCCACCTGGAGTCTTCTTCTGCTTTCCACAACTGCTGCTTTCCAAAGGTATTCAGTATTTCAGCTATCACCATGGCCAGCCGGCAGACTTAATGGTCATGCTGACAGCCATTATCCAGAACATCTGGAGGACATCTGGTTGAGGAAACCTGGCCCAGCTCTATCTGCCAGAACAGGATTGTCTCTGTCAGCATAGGCTACCCGAGCAATGGGCGTTGAAAGGTTTCCATGGGAGCTCAAGGCAAAGGAGATGAATTGAGCTACTCTGGAGCACCGTTCCTTCCGATCCTCTTTGTGTGAGTTTTTACACAGTCCTGGTTTCCTAAAAGAGTGATGAAGATGATATTTTTGCAAGCTTCTGTTGAGCTTTTTCCACGTGGACTGTGCAGAGCATACTTTCCACCTGAAGCTGAGAGAAGTTGGCAATAGAACTAGAAAATCCTATGGTGTGATGGAGATAAGTCTACAGCAGGAGGCAGTCTACATGAAGAGCAGGCTTGAATGAGTGTTTTTGGAATGGATCAAAGAGGCTGGCAGAGGATGTGGCCAAGATGAACTGGCCTTTCAATTTACCTTTCAATAAAGACCCACATTGCTCAAGACTTTAAGACCACCTTGTGTCACAACTGTTCTGACAATGCTGCTGACTTGTCAAAAGGCACTGCTTCTTTGCTATATTTTGTCATTCCTTAGAGTGTGGAACATGGTATCTGGAGCCTATTCCCACCCTCACCCCACCCCCCGGCAATAAATGGCCACCCAAAAATAAGAGACAAGCAACCAGGACACTCAGAGGAAAATAGCTGGGATGTGGACCATATGTTTTGTTCTGTTTCCTCTGTGGTGTGCTTTGTATCTCAACCTGTAGTTGATTTTGCCCACATCAGCCCATCCATCCATGCCTACAGTGGCATTCATCTGCATGTTTGCCAGTGACCTTCATCGTGTTGCCGATTCCAAGGAGAGCAAACTCATTGACTCAATTGCATAAGTCAACATCTATGCCAATTCCATTGATTCAATGGGCCGCCTCTCCTTGGGACCTCCAATACGATGCAGGCTCCTTGAGACTTCCAACTGGATTTCAGCCAGCATCGACACCTATCTTCCCAGCATGGTTTGCTCTCATCACAACCATCCCTTTCCCTTCAGGGAAACACCGCCTGGGGCACAATAAAACCAATGTTGCAATAAATATGGCAGGGATTTATTGCTGCCAGAGTGATATTGGGGGGCACTGAGCTTACCATGTGACACACAGCTCTGTTCTTGCCAGTCCTCCTCTTGAAAGCCCTGGTGGGTTGGGATCATGAAAAACCCATGGCTCCTTTCCCACTGACACTCTGTGACCTATAGGATGTTTTTGGGGGTGTCATCTTGGCAGTTATTTTGTCACATGGAGTAGGCCACCAACTTATAAGAACAGGATTCCGTTTGCCATTAGCTTTTGCTAATGCTGATAAGAAAGAACAGCACGTACCATTAGGGGAAATGAGCTCAGAAATGACTGTCTCCTAGCAGATGACAATAAAGCTGACCAAAGTCACAATGAACACGCCAGGGCAGATTAGAGATCTTTCAAAGCTGTTATCTCAGAACATAACATTTCTTAATATCCTGCCCAATTAGCACTCATAAAGCTTTGGGCTGATGCCCACACCACCAGCACTAGTCAGAGAGACCTTCTTGTAGCCACTAAGTACTTTTTAAACCTCATATACAGTATATTGATATCACAAATAGAGATGGGCATGACCAGGAAAAATTACGTTTCGAGTTGTCGTTTGTCGGAGCCGGCCCGTTTCGACTCGTTTCCGTTTTTCGCAAAATTTTCCAAAAATTTGTCGTTTCGTTTGTCGGTTTTTCATCTGTCATTAGTACTGGTTTGGGGGGGCTCTTGGAGGCACCTCTCTGGGGTGGGTGCCTCCTCTGGCCCGCCATGGAGGGAAATCGGGCTCCTGGAGGCACCTCTCTGGGGTGGGTGCCTCCTCTGGCCCACTACAAAATGGCATGCATAGCCAATTGGATATGCATACCATTAAGTTGCAGTTGCAGCAGGCAGAGGCACCTCTCTTTCAGGTGCCTCTGTGACTCACTGCCTGCACTTGGGCTGGGGAATGAAATGACAGAGGACCCCTACGGGCGCCCGCTGTGACTCACTAAGAAGGGAAGTGTACTTGCTGTAGTGCAATGCGAATACACAGATCGGGCTTGGGGTTAGGGGTTAGCGCAAGGGCTAGGCTTAGGGTTACTGGTAAGGTTAGGGTGAGTTACTGGGGTTCACCTCTGGGTGCCTCTCTGACCCACTAAGAAGGACAGTGTACTGGCGTATGGGTTAGGGTTAGGGTTCAGGTTAGGGTTCGGGCTAGGGTTAGTGGCTTTTTATGCCCAACTGGCACATCCCAGAAGTCTCGGTCAAAACCTGGCCAAGTGGCCATGCAATTGGTGGAATGGCTCCAAAAATTTGCATGGTCCATTCCCATGGCCAGCCCATCATTGCGCAGGTGTAAAAAAATAAAAATAAAAATAAAATAAAATAAATGGAGACATTTTGTTGCAAGAAAAACCCACTGCTGCTACTGTAAAAATTCAGGCAGTTTTAAAATAGCTATTTTCCCATGTTTCTGTGGTGCTTTGGTGTGTTTTTGGACCACGCGATTTCAAAATAAATAATGCGGTCGACCCATTTTGGATCCCCCGCCTGCACCGCATGGCATGGCGAGTTGGCGAGATGACGAGGATGCACAGCCCAGGAGAGGAGAGGGGGGAGGCCGGGGACCCCCCCCCAGAAACCACCCTTCTGGTAGGTGCCCTCACTGAGGCAGGCATATTTTTGCCTGCTTTTTTGGCCGGGAATCAGGGTTTTTTATTATTTTTAAAACTTTTTTTCTGTGCCGCGCCGCTTGGCAAGTTGGCGTGGCGACTCGACGAGGATGCGCACTTTGTGCAGCCCAGGAGAGGAGGGGGGAGGCCAGGGACACCCCCCCCAGAAACCACCCCTCTGGTAGGTGCTCACTGAGGCAGGCATATTTTGCCTGCTTTTTTGGGGGAATCGGGTTTTTTTTTTATTTTAAAACTTTTTTTTTTCTCTGCGCCGCCACTTGGCATCTCGATGAGGATGTGCACTTTGCACAGCCCAGAGAGGAGGGAGGCCAGGGACACCCCCAGAAACCACCCTCAGGTGCCCAATTTTTCATTTTGGGGGAATCGTTTTTTTTATTTTTAAAACTTTTTTCCTGTGCCACTTGGCATCGCGATTCTGCGATGCCAGGAACGTAACGACAAATCAGACCCAATTTTTCTTTTCCAGTTACGAACGAACCAACGTAACGGAAACGAGAAACGGAACGGAAACGAGAATTTCGCCAAGTCGTGCCCATGTCTAATCACAAATGGTGATGGAAAAGCATGTTTCTGCCACCACTTTTTCCAAAAATGCCCTTTACTGCCAGAGGATCAGCCTTTCCAGGAGTCTGTCTGTGAAGATTCTCAGCCATCCAGGTGAGTTAATCTAGAAGTTGAGTCGTGTCAACTGGACTTCTTTTTCTTGAGATATAGAATAGTTTTGCTGCTCATCCAAACAGCTTCATCAGTCTGATGATCAGACTGATGAAGCTGTTTGCATGAGCAGTGAAATGCTTCTATCTCTCAAGAAAAAGAAGTCCAGTTGCCATGACTCAACTTCCAGACATTCCAGGAGTCCTACCTGTTCTTCCTTTAATACAAAAAGAGCAATTGGCTCACATCATAGTGGGAGGTTACAAATGGGGTACTGCAAGGCTCAGTTCCAGGCCTGATACTCTTAGACATTTTTATGAATCGCTTGAATGCGGGATTGCAGGGATTACTGCTCTAATTTGCACATGTCACACCATTGGGTGGAACAGCCAATATTCTGGAATTCAAGAACAAAATCCCAATCAAAATTGAAATTAAGATTCAATGATTGGAGCACTGGCCTGAAAACCACAGAATGGCATTTAACAGGGTGAAGTCCTCTTTTCAGTTTCATCTTGAATAATGAGTACTGTGTCCTATACTTCTGGGTACTAAAAAGTCCCTTCTGCCCAAACTAAGGAGAATATCAAATAGTACTGGGTACTTGCATCATGACTGTGCCCAGTACATAAATCTCTGATTCTCTAGGAGAGGTATGTCCAAAGTCAGACCCGGGGGCCAAATGTGGCCCGTTTTCAAATTTTGAGCGGCCCGCAGCCTCTTCTCCAGCCTGTCACACATCCCCACCAGCTGGCCCCTCCCCATACCAGATGGAGAGGTCAGGTTGCAGTTTTATGGTTTGCTTGTCCTCCCTGCCTCCCTTTGTCCCACCAGCCACCTGGCTCAGCCTACCTGTGTTGCTGCAACGTCCTTCCCGCCTCCTTGCATGTCCTAGAGGCTTGTCCAAAGTCCAGCTCGGGGGCCAAATGTGGCTAAATGGTTGGCCCCCACACATTTTCATCTCACCAAATCTGGCCCTTCTTGCAAAAAGTTTGGACACCCCTCCTCTAGGATCTCTTTCGGAGGGATGAACTAAAGCAAACCGTGGAGAACATTTCACTCCATCCTGGTAGTCACTATTAGGGATGTGATCAAGGCCAATTCATGGTTCTTTCGTATCAAAATATGGCTTCTAATTCTCTGCACAATTTCTTCAATTAATTTCCTCACATTAAAACAACTGGCAAACGCCTTATTCAGTTGTAGGCCTGTTTGATTCATCTAAATACATCCCAACTTGGTTCAGAGTGATATGCATCCTGGATCTGGAACAAGTGGCCTTACAAATTAAAGAGTACATTGGGAAACTAAAATGGGAGTAACTTGTTTGTTTTTGCACTGACGTACATAATATTTGGAAATCCGATAGACCCCCAAAAGGGAGAGAAATCTTTCAAATGCCAGACAAATAGCCAAAGGCATTTTTTCCTACTAGGGATATTTGAAGTTCGCTTTTAAAAAAATTAGTACACTAAAGTTATCTGTCTCCATCCAATTCTGCTTTTGCTCCAGACATAAATCGATTCGCAAATTTGTTTCACTGCATGCTGAAACTAAATTTGGCCCACTCTGCTTCTATAAATCAGTCTGAGCAGGCTTCTACACCACAGAGGAAATGCAAATTTATTCACAGTCACATGGGTGAATTCAGCTTTCCCCTGGTCACTCTACATTAGCCCAGCAGTGGACATAGTTAAAAGGGAACTGCCTGTACACTATTAATTAAACTGTAAACAAGGATGTGCTGGTTTTTCCCTTTTAGTTAAAAAAGCAGGGGGATGCTCTTTTTGCCCCGAACAATTATATAAAAGAGGTTGAATCTTGCCAATGGTCCTGTCCTCTAAGTACAGTGGACCCTTGTATAACAAACGGTTTGTATAACATAAAATCTGTACAACATAAAAAATGGAGATAGGGGAAATTTGCTTAGCAGAATTGTCTATGGGGTGAATCCATACAAGATAAAAATGGTCATGATTAGGGATTACTCTTTTCAAAGCATTCCTATGGGAAATTTGTATAAAGGAAAATTTGCTTAACATAATAATTTCATTTAGAACGAATTAATTCCTTTATACAACGTAAGTCATCCCCCCAACATTTTGCAGTTCATATACTGCGGTCACAATATATCACGAGACTGCAGTATATGAAAGCAAGGCCCCCAGGAGCAAGCCGTGTGGGTCTCTCTGGGGCCTCTATACTTACCTTAGGCTCAGTGGGCCTCCGCTAGACTTCCTGGGCCTGTCAGAGGCCCCAGTAGTGGTTTCCGGCAAACCGGAAGTGGCTTCTGAAAAAAAAAAACAGAAGTGACCTCCGGTTCTCCCCAAACCACTTCTGGGGCCTCCAACAGGCTTCCTGGGCCTGTAGGAGACCCCAGAAATGGTTTCTGATTTGAACCGGAAGTCACTTCCGAAAGCTGGAATTGCCTTCTGGGGTGCCTGAAACCACTTCTGGGGGCTCCAACAGGCCCGGGACGCCCATCGGAGGCTGTTTGGGGCAGCGCCAGGCCTGAGGTAAATGTAGGAGGACCCAGGCAGGTCCCCCAACCCCAACCCAACCCAGAATCTGCATATCATGGATTTTTCTTTATTGCAGGTCGGGTTGGGTCCCTAACTCCCATGATAAGCAGGGGATTACTGTATTTGATGGTGTAGTGACTTTTCTGTACTGATTCAAGTGATCTCATGCCTGAACCAATACAAATTGATCTATTAAAACAAAATAGAAGGCCCAGCAGAGAAGGGCCAAAATTACCAATGAGGAAGGGGAAACTCTGGGCTGATTTTCATTTTCCTTTGGGTCATGCAGTGATCGGGGGGCGAGAATCAGCTTGACCTAGTATTTCCCACATTTTTCCAGTGTAGTTGCACCCTGAATCAGGCCAATTCAATTTGTAGTTTATACTTACCCATTACAGACAGTCCAGGATAGTTGGCTATGAACTTCTGCATACTGCAATCTTCTGTCCTTTACCAAGGAGGTCTAAAATACTTTCACATTATGCATTGATTTGTTTGCTTGCCGCCGACTGTGTTATGATGCCATAGTAACATCTCGCTTGATGCAGTGGCAGTCACCGAAAACATATGTTGTTCCTTGCAGAAGCTCTCACCAGCTGGAGGAAAGGAGTCGGCAGATGATGAAAGTTGGGACTGACTCAGAGGCTGCTTGTGCATGCATTTATTTTTGTTCCCAGCACAGCAAACCTCCCGGAGAGAAAATAGTCAAAATAAGGCTTATTAATATAGTGTGCCATTCATTGATAATTTCATGAAACAGCTGCATGGGGAACAGTTGTTTGTTACAGGGAAAACAGAGTTTGACCCAAATCCACCCTCGCAAAACCAAAAAAAAAAAATTGTTTGCTGGTTCTTCCCTAAACCTCTTCTTGCAAATTGTGTGTTCTGCAATAATTTTGAAGCTGTCTCTTTCCAAAATTCCAGGCATGATCAGCTGGTACTTCCTAGTTTTCTATCCTTTTCACATACCATACATACTTATTTCCTGCTTCCCTCTTCCCAGGGGAGGCTTCTTCTTAGGGACCCACCCCACCCGCGATGCATGAAAATCTGTGATATGCAGAAGCGGCGGGGGCGGGGGGCAGGTGGGGGGCGATCTTCCCTCCCGCCGCCACCCGCCCGCACGGCCTGAGGCTTCTCGGGGGAGCCTGTTTGAGCGGCACAGAGCGACCTGATCACCCCCCCGTTGCCCCCAGCACTGCCCCGAGGCTTCTCGGGGGTGCGTGGGAGGGTGGCGCGGAGCCACCCGCCCCCCCCCCCGCCCCCCACACGGTGCAGGTACTGCAATCCTGTGATGTAGCAGGGCCGTGATACCTGAACTGCGAAATGGCGGGAGGTCACTGTATAAGAAAACCACTACAGGCAGGTGAGAGATGTCCTTGCTCACCCTTCCAATAAGAGAAAGAACCCTGCTTGTTTTGTAAGCCTCTTTCAGGCAGAAAAGGCAACTTCACAAACTAAACTCATTTGCAGTTAGCAGCTGCTGATGGGAATTATGGAATTATGGGTGGGAAAAACTCTGGAGTGTCTCTGGTGTCCAGTCTTAGATGACCCCATGCCATGTATCCCTCGTTAGACATCTCCAGTGGCAAAAGAGAACCACATTCCAGAATCAGGAGTCTCCTGGCACAGTGGTTAAATGACTGTACTGCAGCCAAAACTGTGCTCATGACCTGGACTTCAATCCCAAGTAGCAGGTTTAAGGTTCACTCAGCCTTCCGAGGCTGGTAAAATGAGTACCCAGATTGCTGGTGGGTGGAGGAGCGCAATCTGTATCCAGGAAAGTTAAATTGTAAACCACCCAGAAAGTACTACGGGGCAGTGTATAAGCAGCACACACTTTTTAAATATATATATACAGTGAACCCTCATATAACAAATGGCTTGTATAACAAAATCTGTACAACATAAAAACTTCCAGAGATAGGGGAAATTTGCTTAACAGAATCACCTATGGGGCGAATTATAAAGATGTCCCCTTGGAGCAGAGGACAGTACCCCAGCTGGCTGCATGGGTTGAGGCCTTAAACCCCTCTATCTGAGCGGGGAGGCCCCGGATGGAAGGAAATGAATTCCGTAGCCTACATACTCAGGAAGCCATCTTGGTCTGCATCTCTTTCCCCAGATCAGCCAGGAAGCCTGTGAGAGGGGGCTGCAGGGCACAGCTGCCTGTGGTTCACTCAGATAAGGTTTGCATACCCCAGCTACGTGACCGAAGATCATCCTTCCTCTGTCTTTCTCTGTCCTATGGTCAATGTTTCACTCCACCCCTTGTGATGCTTGGTCATTGAAACCAATAAAGCCTTGCGCCCAGGCTAGCAGTCAGGTGCTGCTGCATGGGCCTTGGCCTGCTGGAACCCACCAATGCGTCCGTATGTGTGTGATCATTCCCACAGTGAATCCGTACAGCATAAATATGGTCGCGATCAGGGATTACTCTGTTTTCAGTGCATTCCTATGGGAATTTTGTACAAAGGAAAATTTGTCTGTGAAGATTCTCAGTCATCCAGGTGAGTTTATCTGGAAGTTGAGTCATGCCTACTGGACTTCTTTTTTTTCCCCTCAAAAAAGAAGTCCAGTAGCCATGACTCAACTTCCAGATAAAGGAAAATTTGCTTAACAGGATTTCATTTGGAGCAAATTAATTCCTTTACACAAGGTACCACTGTATATAAATCTCATCTTCACATCTGCTCTTTCCTATAGGAACTGGGTGAGTGAGTGAGTGAATAAAAGGCCAGACTCAAGAGCCCTTTGGCTGGATCCTGCATGGCTTTTCATACAGTCTTAAAAAGACACACAGCAACCTACCAACCTAAAGGGAGTGTGAGAAACAATAAGCACAGTGCCCTAAACTGAATATTTGTATTCACGTCCACATTTGGAGGTTGTCCTCTGAAACAGATGAATAAAACGATTAAAATCAAAATACAAAAGCTGGGTCAAAAAACATACATACGGAAGGATGAGAAAATTGCCCAATAAGGCTTTGATAGAATAACAACGAGAAAGAGAATAGATTAGGGCGTTTTAGCTGAGAATAGATGTATGACTTAAAAGTCATATTTCAAGAATATGAATTCACATTGAGATGCAGGGAAAGGGGAATTGCGAGCAGTAGAATGAAACAGCAGGAGTTTTGTGACATAAAGGACCACAAAGCTGCCCTATTATCTTGAAAGGCAGGGCTAGAGTTTTCTGAACATATACCAGCCATAGCAAGGACACAACCTATCAAACCCCACAGACCTCTTTAGCTTTACATTTTCATCTAAGATGCCTAATGATTTCACATGGCGAGTCGTACAGAACTAAATCTAAATTGAAGCCAAAGTTTCGAAACATCTAAAAAGGTCTTCTACATATCCACCACCCAACACGGTGTCGTGGACAGAGTTCCGACTTCATTATTACAAGAGGATATCAATCACTCCAAATCAAACGAGTTATTTTTAACAGGTTACTTCCAAGCTCTTTCCCTACCCAAGTTGGCCTTCTTCTGACTTGCATGCCACTAGTTTAGAATAATCAGATTATAAAAATGAAATTTCACCAAGGTTTTATCTTCACCACATGAAAGGCATTGCTGAAGGATATTCATTAACCCATCATCTTGGAGTCAAGTCCTTTGTAAGATCAGCTGACAAATTTGATTGTGGGATATTTCACAACTTGTGACACTCCCTGTGCCTCTTAGTGCTTGTTAAATATATACTGCATACAGTATATTGATTTCTACCTGAACTCATAGAATCCTAGAATCATAGACTTGGAAGAGACCTCCAGGGCCATCCAGTCCAACCCCCTGCCATGCAAGAACCCCATCACAGTATTTCCGAAAGGTGGCCATCCAGCCTCTGCTTAAAAACCTCCAAAGAAAGAGACTCCACTACCCTCCGTGGCAGCATATTCCACTGCCGAACAGCTTTAACCATCATGAAGTTCTTCTGAATATTCAAATGGAATTTCCAAAACAACTTTCAGCTTCCACAGAAGCTTAATGAAGAATAGTACTTTGGCGGCGAGACTTCATCTGAGGATACAGAGAGAAGCCCATTGGCTGCTGTCCAAGCTTTGTTATGTTGGGAACAGACCAAGATAATCATGAGTCAGATAGGTCTCACTGAGTTCATTGATTTCAATGATTGTGCCCTTAAGCATGGCTACCTTTTAATCCAATCCCTTGGCTCTACTCATGACTACCTTGAAGCTACCTTGATTGTGTATGCATAAGCCTGAGACTCTAAAACTGCCACTCCTGCTGTTCAATTTAATGCTCCTCCAGCTATGGACTTTCCCCTGCACCTTGTTTTCCAAGAATTTCATGGAAAGAATCTTGGAACAAACCCCAAAGGAAGGAATCAAAGGCCACACAGCCCTTTAGAACACAACTTCTTAGGTATGGAACTTATTTGAACCCTGGGTGTTTTTCTGCATTCCTTTGGGTGGCGAACGCCTTCCTTCCGACAGAGCTTGAAACTCATCTGTCATTTCTCTAGTTTCCTTTGGCTCCCCAATGGTTTCATCTCTAGTTCCAAACAATCCTTTGGCCACAGCTCTTGGCCTTTTAAATTTAGCCAGCTCCCCCATTCCTCCCATCAAAGTAGTACGCCTAGGGAGAGGCTGTTTGAACGGGTTGAAATAACATCAGTGGGGTTTTGCAAAAACATAGAAGCACTTTGGGCTGCCTATTTGCAGAGTACCTGTGGTCCTGTATTAAAACTGAATGCCCTAATGTTGACATGGGACTGTGGCTGTTGATTCCATCATAATGCACCCAAAAGGAATGTTGAAAACCATCAACTTTAAGCAATGGAAAACATGGTCAAATAAGAGCGTGCATTTAAAACTGTTTCAGCCATGGAAGCCCTCTGAGAAAGACCAAGCTGGAGTTCATAGAATCCTAGAATCATAGAGTTGGAAGAGACCTCCAGGGCCATCCAGTCCAACCCCCTGCAAGGCAGGAACCCCCATCACAGGACTCCCGACAGGTGGCCATCCAGCCTCTGCTTAAAAACCTCCAAAGAAGGAATCATAGAATCATAGAGTTGGAAGAGACCTCCAGGGCCATCCAGTCCAACCCACTGCCATGCAGGAACCCCCATCACAGGACTCCCGACAGGTGGTCATCCAGCCTCTGCTTAAAAACCTCCAAAGAAGGAATCATAGAATCATAGAATCATAGAGTTGGAAGAGACCTCCAGGGCCATCCAGTCCAACCCCCTGCAAGGCAGGAACCCCCATCACAGGACTCCCGACAGGTGGTCATCCAGCCTCTGCTTAAAAACCTCCAAAGAAGGAATCATAGAATCATAGAGTTGGAAGAGAACTCCAGGGCCATCCAGTCCAACCCCCTGCCATGCAGGAACCCCCATCACAGGACTCCCGACAGGTGGTCATCCAGCCTCTGCTTAAAATCCTCCAAAGAAGGAATCATAGAATCATAGAATCATAGAGTTGGAAGAGACCTCCAGGGCCATCCAGTCCAACCCCCTGCAAGGCAGGAACCCCCATCACAGGACTCCCGACAGGTGGTCATCCAGCCTCTGCTTAAAAACCTCCAAAGAAGGAATCATAGAATCATAGAGTTGGAAGAGAACTCCAGGGCCATCCAGTCCAACCACCTGCCATGCAGGAACCCCCATCACAGGACTCCCGACAGGTGGCCATCCAGCCTCTGCTTAAAAACCTACAAAGAAGGAGATTCCACCAACCTCCTTTGTGGCAGTACATTCCACTGCCAGACAGCTCTAACTGTCATGAAGTTCTTCCTAATGTTCAAATGGAATCTCTTTTCCTGCAGTTTGAAACCATTGCCCCTGAGTCCTAGTCTCTGAAGCCATGGAAAACAAACATGTTCCCTCTTCAATATGACATCCTTTCAAATGTTTAAACATAGCTATCATATTCCCCCTCAGCCTTCTTTTTGAAAGGCTAAACATTCCCAGCTCCCTAAGCCATTCCTCATAAGACATTTCCTCCAGACCTTCAACCATCCTGGTCGCCCTCCTCTGCACCCGCTCGAGGTTGTCAAGATCCTTTTTAAATCGTGGCACACAGAACTGGACACAGTATTCCAGGTGGGGTCTGAGCAGAGCAGAATAAAGTGGTACTATCACTTCCCTTGATCTAGACACTATGCTTCTGTTGATGCAACCAAGAATCGCATTGGCTTTCCTAGCCGCCGCATCACACATTTCAGCCTCACATGCTACCTTAAGTTGGTTTGCCCAGAGTGATCTTTCTGGGCTGAAGTGGTTGACAATCAATCCAGCAGCAACCCACTGATCTCTCTCTGCCTCTGATTTCAAAGAAAGGTCCTTTCTCCATCTGCTCTCAAGTCTTCATCGCTCTCAACTCAGCCATGAACCACTGCAAGGAGCAAGCCCCACAATGGAGAAGACGCTTGGGGGCAATCCAGTCAATAGCTCGGGTGGCATCCTCATGCCACCTCTCCACCAAGGCTTCTACCAGATCTACCAAAATGCTAGTGGGTGAGAAAAGGGGGTGGTGGTCTACTCTGGAAGCTAATTCTGCTCTGCAAGTCCCTGTGCTTCTACTATGCAGCTAGAGGTTTTTAACTAACATTCAAAACTGCAACAGGACACACCATTTCTTTCACATGTATTCATTCTTGTATCCTTGAAATATTTTAAATCTATCTTCCACAAAGCTTTTGCTACTGCCCCCAAGCCTGCCTACTAGTGGACGTTGCATGTAAGTCTCTGCACCTGAGTCCAGTGGCTATACAACTCCCTCCCCATCATTGGAGGAGAGCCATCGAGCCATCAAGTAGGAAGAGGCCAAAGTTGGAGGAGAAAAAGCAGTTATGCTAGTACCGGAGGCTTCTTCCTCTCCCAAATCCTTCATTTAGCTAAGATTGTACTCTGTGCCTCGTGATTCTCACAGTATATCACCAACAGGTTTTGATAGCAGATGATTCCAGAACATCATTGTTCATTGCACATCACATGAGACTTGGACAGCTAGAGTTTCTGCTGGTCTTTACAGGCCAGCTAAGGGCAATTCCAAAAATAGAAGCAAGAAGTTGGAAGGGGCCTACAAGGCCATCAAGTTCAAACCCCGGCTCAAGGCAGGAATACAAATCATAGGATATCTGCCAGGTGGTTGTTAAGAACATAAGATCATAAGAAGAGCCATGCTGGATCAGGCCAAAGGCCCATCTAGTCCAGCTTCCTGTATCTCACAGTGGCCCCACCAAATGTGTCCAGGAGTGCACAAGACTTGATATCCATCTCTTGATACCACTCCCCTGCATCTGGTCCTTGAAGTACTCCGGTTTTAAACCTGGAGATTACACATCTCCATCATGGTTTGTAACCTGTGATTGACCTTTCCTCCAGGAATCTGTCCAATCCCCTTTTGAAGGCATCCAGGCTAGATGCCATCACCACCTCTTGTGGCAGGGAGTTCCACAGACTAACAACATGCTGGGTAAAAAAAAATTCTTTTCTTTTGTCTGTTTGTTTAAAGTTCTCTTGAGGGTCTCCAGTATCAGAGCACTCACCACCTCCCAATGCCATTAGTTCCACTGTCGTACTGCTCTAACAGTTAGGAAGTTTTTCCTGATAATCATTCTCTGCCATGACCTTCTCCCAACCTCTTGAGCCAGGCATTATGATCTGCTACTCTTCCAGACCCAGCCTGAGTGGCAGGTACCTCCAAAGTGAGGTTGCTTTTTCAGTGGATGTCATGGTGTAGAAGCAATGACTCAGTAGAAGCTGGTAACTAACTTTTTATACATTTGCCATTATGCCTTTTATTTTTTTAAAAAAGTACATATTACATTGTTTTTCTAGTAGTGTTTTAATTTAATTTATCTTTTCAAAAGTTACAAAATAAGTATTAAATGCATTTCTTTTTCAGATAGGTGAATACAGGGTACACATCTGTAGTGTTTCGTTTTCCTTCCCCCCCCCAAAAAAAGTAACAGAATACTTAGTTTCAGTCATTTTTGCAACAAGATCGGCAGAACAGAAATCTGTCTGATGAATAGTTAAGGTAGAGGTGTAGTGTTATTTCAGGTTACGGTGGGTGGTGGTTTATTCCGCAACCAAACTTTTCTCATAACTTTCTTTTGTAAGTTTCTTTTGCACCCTGTAACTGTTTGAAACACTCCCCCCCCCAATCCCACATATGATTTTTAACGTCAAGAATGACAGGCGTTATCTATTAATAATAAGATTTTTCCACTCTGTAGTCTATCAGCATTATTAATAATTGTTATTATATTTGATGTCACATCAATCACGAGGTGGTGATGTAGGAGGGTTCAACGCCTACTAAAATAATCTCAGATGCCTTTAGAACCTACAGATGTCTAAACTTCAATGCCTGAATAACAGTGAAAACTTTCAGAGCACTTTCTTCCCTCTAAAATTGAAAAAAAAAAGTCCTCTCGTCCACTTATAAGTCTATAAGCCCTTTAAAAAAATATCTAGCCAAATCCATGGATGTGTGTTCCACCAGAAAAGAAAATAATAATCCATTCCACACAAGACTGGTTCATTGGTAGCTGTGATACTTCGTTGGAAACAGATGTGGAGAAAGTAACTTTTTCCTACTATAGCTCTCAGAATGCCCTAGACATCAAAGCAAGCAGGAGCCTCTCTGTTATTTATTTATTTGTTTGTTTGTTTGTTTTACATTCCTCTAGCTGTGCAGCAGAAGTGCAGAGATTCACAGAGTAGAACAAATTCAGATTCCTTGGATTGGATCACCCCTTTTTCTCATTAAGGTGGCATTTACAATCTGAATGACTGGCTGTGAGACTTGAGTAAGAAAAAGAATAAAGAACATTTAATAACTTATAGGGGTGAACGGATCAAACAGCAAGCTGACGAACACGACTGCTTTCAGCAACAGACCTCAGCAGATTCAATCACGAGAGGGGGGAAAGCATTCAGCAGAGTGGCGGGCCTGCCTTGGAATTCAAAGGCAGAGAAGGAACTATGGGTTTGTGCTGAAAAGATTGACAGTCACCCCAGCCCAGAACATAAGAACAGCCCTGCTGGAACAGGCCGCAGCCCATCCAGTCCAGCATTCTGTCTCACACACCAGCTCACCATTTGCTTCAGGGTATTCCCAAGTAGATGTCTTCACCTGCTTACGATCCCCTGCAAATAGCATTGAGAGATCGCCTGCCTCTCTCTCCAACCTGGAGGTTGTCCTTCGGCATCCATCATGATAGCCACGGATACCCTTGTTCTCCATGAACTTGTCCAATCCTTCCTTAAAGTTGTCAAGGCTGACAGCTGTCACCGCTTCTTCTGGCAACGGACCACAGAAAAGTCCCTTCCAGCCAATCCTACTAAAAGCAGGGAGCGAGGTTGCAAAAAAATGCTGCCATTCTGATCTAGGAGACCCAATCTTTTCCCGGTCCCAGAGAAGCCATAGTTAAAACGATGTGCTGCTCTTGGTTCAGATGAAATGACAGGCATGTTTTGTTGAAAATAAAACCTTCCAATCTGCTCTTCATAACACCTATTGCTAAGCATTTTTTAAGCTGTTATTTCTGAAAACACCTGGAAGATGCCATTTCCCCTCCCAGCCGTAGCCTGTACATCACCCTTCATATGCAGGAGCCTCTGATCTCACGCCAGCTTCCCTCAACCCGTCCAGCCGGCCACTTAAAATCGCAGCTGCAAAGCTATATCTTGTGGAGGGATTCAGAAATGGATTTCTGAGGACCGTCGCTGTGAGCAGGCATGCTTTCTTGCTGTGGTGTGGAGCCAAAGGCAAGGCCTATAACCAGAAATGCAGTGGGGGGGGGGAGAGAGAACAGGTTCGTTTATTTGTTCCTGTCTGCAGGGTCCCAGTAGCGAAACAGCCACAGATCACTGAGGTCAAGGCATTGACCAGAGACTTCCTTACCACACACCGCCAGATCAACAGAAGGGCATGGGAAAGGGTCTTTTTTCATCAGACCAGCCTGAGGTGGCCGGTATAGGACTTAATCTTGCTAGATAGGAAAAGCCATCCGGGGAAATGGCCCACAGGATGCCCCTGCACTTTTGATCAATCCAACCTCCGTTCCACTCATTGGCAGGCAGGGAGTGTTATGCAACTTGTATCCAGGCAGTGCAGGAGTGGAGCCATGAGGGATACACCTGTGTTGAACAGTTATAGCTACTTGATGATGCTCTAAAAGCCATAGGTTCCCCCCTAGAAAATCTTAGGACCTGTGGTTTTGTCAAGTAATGTAAACTTTTAAATAAATGTATGCAATATAATATTTAACAGATTCACAAATGGTTTCTGTGTATAAATGCATAGTCATTTGTCAAGACACAGGTGAATAGTTTAATCACATGAAAAGGTCAGAATAATTATATCCAGGTACCATGGATAACTGCTTAGCTTAACATTGTCTGCCTATGTGTACTCATGTGATTGGTTTATATGATGTTTGCCATATGTATAAAAGGCAGGGTTAACCCATTTTGCTTTGGGATTGCTTTTTGGTGAGATGAGAAGTTTCCCCACTACTCTGTAATATTTATGCTGTATGCTTTATCTCGTTTTGTATTTGGGTATGTTTTTGTAATACAAGTTTTTATGCTAAAGTTTACCAACTTCAAATCCATGCTTAGCAATTATCTTTCCATGCCACGGTATGACTCTGCTAATCTCTGAAACATTTAAAACCCAACACACATTTTAATAGGTTCATGTTCCTCAGCTGTGCAGTCAAAGTGCAAGAATTTGTGGAGTAAAATAGTTCTAGTTCCTCGCTGGTCCACCCCTCTTTCATTCACTGGCATTTATAGTCTCAGTGACTCACTTTGAGGCATTTGTATAAAGAACTACTATATTCCATTTACTTATATATACATCAACAGTAAACCAATTATCAGCGTGACTGCTTTGTAACAACTCGGCTTCAATGGACTTCAACACACATTTTCTATCAACCACCATAAACAGACATTAACAGATTCTCTGAGAGAGAGAAAAGAACTCTTAGCAGAGAGGCGGGCCTCTCTTTGAGTTTAGAACACACGAGAGAATGACTGGTTAATACTGGACAGAGTGACAGTTACTCCCAGACCAGAAAGGATTGTCCCAGTCAAACATGGTAGAAGGCAGCATGCGAGGTTGTAAAATAAACTTTGAACTGATGCCAACAGGGAACCACAGCCAATAAGGGCCTTTTCACACGACCCCTAAAATCCGTGGCAAATGGCTCCCAGATCCAGAGCTTAAAATTGTTTCCCCACCAGCTCCGGAATTTACAAAAAATTAAGTGCGACCACGCCCGCCTAAGCCCGCCCAGCGCACTTTTCAAGTAACTGCTCTCCGGGGGTGAAAAAATCCTGATGTGGATGTAACGTAGTGAGTGCCGGGCTCCCCTCGCTTCTGTTTGTTATTGTTTTTTGCCCCCACCCCTTTAAGACTGGAATACTGCCGGGAGCGGAGCAAGACGGCAGAACGGAGGTGAGCCGGAATTCTTTTCTTTCTTTTTTTTCTCCCTCCCCTCACGCAGACAGCAGCCAGGAGTGTGGAGGGGTGGGAACACAGGAACAGCGACAAACCCCCAAGATCTCTGGTCCGAATTTAAGTGGCCAGCAGATCTTAGGGGTCGTGTGAAAAGGCTCTAAGTGTTGACAACACTGGGTAGATGGAACAATGGCTAGACTTGATATTTGACAATTCATGTTCTCATGTTATTTATGTGGCATCACTCATCAAGCTTTTTGTTCCTTATGAGTTCCTTTTCACTGTTTTAGACTGAGCATTCCCATTGGGTTTGCTTACTGAACGCAATTTAGCCTAAGAGCCGCATTTGGAGAGCACATGGAAGTCTCTGATCACATGTTCCCTGAACGATGGTTGCTCGCAGTGAGATGTCTTCTGAAGGGTTTGTCAGGTCCACAAGTCAAGTTGTTTGCAGTTTGCCTCCCCGCCTGCTACCCAGAGGGTGGGTTTCCCATTTCTCTTTTGCTTCAGGGCGACGTTGTGTGGGTTCAAACAAAGAGCCGAGCAGAGAGCCAGGTCTTGCTGACTGTAAATGCAAATGTAAGGACATGGGATCCAGCAAGCAGAGACATCCGTCAGGGAAAAAGTGGTTGTTATAGCCATCAGTCAAGTTGATAGCTCTTGACTTGGTAACAAGCTGACAGAAAAGAATTCATAATGGTGGCAGGCAGGGATTGCTAGCGGCATTTTGTGGGTACTCCAATTTTTTTCTCTCTCTCCGCCAGCACTTCAGTCTCACAGCATCTGCTGAAATCTTGTTTGGGATAGATGTACCACTCAATGATTGACCCAGTCCCCACTAATGTATAGGCATCATCATCATCATCATCATCATCATCATCATCATCATCATCATCATCATCATCATCATCATCATCATCATCCTTATATACCATCCTGTTGTACTTAAAGCACTTAAAGTCTAACTTCCAAACAGAAGAGAATAGAATTAGACCCATGGTCCACCTAGTATAGTCTGCAGCAGGACCCTGCACCTGCTTGGGGCCAGCACCTCAAAGAGATCCTTCTTTCCACCTCTGCATGAGGAGGTGAGGAGTGGGGTCTCTTTCAACATTTTCCCCCACAGTGGATGGCATCCATTGCAGGGACGATCCCTTTAAAGAGATCCTTCTTTCCACCTCTGCATGAGGAGGTGAGAAGCGGGGTCTCTTTTGACATTTTTCCCTGCAGCGGATGGCAGCGCTGAGTGGGCGCCTGAAATTTCTGTTTCATTTCATTTTGTTTTTCTTTGATGGATCAGTTTGTTATTCATTTCATTAGGTAATGAAACAAATAACGAATAACAAAATGAATTTAAAAATTGTTTCGTGTCCATCTCTAATTGAAAATAAAACAGCCAACATTATAATGCCATTGTGCAAAACGATAGTAAGGCAGCACCTGGAGTATTGTGAACAATTCTGGTCACCGCGTCTCAAAAAAGACATAGTGGAACTGGAAAAGGTGAAGAAGAGAGCGACTAAAATGATTACTGGGCTAAGGCACCTCCCTTATGGGGAAAGGCTAAAATAGTTGGGGCTCTTTAGTCTGAAGAAAAGGCGCCTGAGGGGGGATATGATTGAGACGTACAAAATAATGCAGGGCATGAGTAAAGTGGACAGAGGGAAGCTCTTCTCCCTCTCACAAAATACCAGAACTAAGGGACATCAACTCAAACTGAGGGCTGGGAGAGTGAGAACAAACAAAAGAAAATATTTTGTCACTCAGAGTGCTGTCAGTCTGTATAACTCCCTGCCACAGGATGTGGTGATGGCATGAGGCCTGGATGCCTTCAAAAGGGGATTGGAAAGATTTCTGGAAGAAAAGTACATCACAGGTTACAAAAATGGTGGAGATGTGTAATCTCCAGGCTTAAAACCAGGGTCCTTCAAGGGCCAGATGCAGGGGAGTGGTATCAGGAGACAAATATCTAGTCTCATGTGCTCCTAAATGCATCTGCTGGGGCCACTGTGAGATACAGGAAGCTGGACTAGATGGGCCTTTGGCCTGATCCAGCATGGTTCTTATGTTCTTATGTTACTAAGTAGAGATGGGCACGACCAGGAAAAATTACGTTTCAAGTTGTCGTGTGTCGGAGCCGGCCCGTTTTGGCTCGTTTATGTTTTTCGCGAAATTTTTCAAAAATTTGTTGTTTCGTTTGTCATTTTTTTGTCTGTCGTTAGTACTGGTTTTTTTGGGGGGCGGCTTCTGGAGGCACCTCTCTGGGGTGGGTGCCTCCTCTGGCCCACTACAAAATGGCATGCATAGCCAATTGGATATGCATACCATTAAGTTGCAGTTGCACTGCAGTAGCAGGCAGAGGCACCTCTCTTTCGGGTGCCTCTGTGACTCACTGCCTGCGGTGCACTTGGGCTGGGGAACAAAGTGAGGGAGGATCCCTACGGGCGCCCTGTGACTCACTAAGAAGGGAAGTGTACTTGCTGTAGTGCAATACGAGTACACATCTGGCTTACTGGTTAGGGGTTAGCGCAAGGGCTAGGCTTAGGGTTATGGGTAAAGTTAGGGTGAGTTACTGGGGTGCACCTCTGGGTGCATCTCTGACCCACTAAGAAGGACAGTGTACTGGCGTATGGGTTACGGTTAGGGTTCGGGTTCGGGTTCGGGCTAGGGTTAGTGGGCTTTTTATGCCCGACTGGCACATCCCAGAAGTCTCGGTCAAAACCTGGCCAAGTGGCCATGCAATTGGTGGAATGGCTCCAAAAATTTGCATGGTCCACTCCCATGGCCAGCCCATCATTGCGCAGGTGTAAAAACATAAAAATAAAAATAAAATAAAATAAAATCAATGGAGACATTTTGTTGCAAGAAAAACCCACTGCTGCTACTGAAAAAATTCAGGCAGTTTTAAAATAGCTAATTTTCGCATGTTTCTGTGGTGCTTTGGTGTGTTTTTGGACCACGCGATTTCAAAATAAATATTGCGGTTGCCCCATTTGGATCTCCCACCCGCACCGCATGGCATGGCGAGTTGGCGAGATGACGAGGATGCGCAGCCCAGGAGAGGAGAGGGGGGAAGCTGGGGACCCCCCCCCCAGAAACCACCCTTCTGGTAGGTGCCCTCACTGAGGCAGGCATATTTTCGCCTGCTTTTTTAGCCGGGAATTGGGTTTTTTTATTTTTAAAACTTTTTTTCTGTGTCGCGCCGCTTGGCGAGTTGGCGTGGCGACTCGATGAGGATGCGCACTTTGCGCAGCCCAGGAGAGGAGGGGGGAGGCCGGGGACCCCCCCCCCAGAAACAACCCCTCTGGTAGGTGCCCTCACTCAGGCAGGCATATTTTCGCCTGCTTTTTTGCCTGGGAATCGGGTTTTTTTATTTTTAAAACTTTTTTCCTGTGCCGCTTGGCATCGCGCGATCGCTGCAATGCCAGGAACGACCACAACAAATCAGACCCAATTTTTCTTTAGTCGGTTCGAGTTCGAGTTCTGGCGGAGTAATTGTCGTTACCGTTTCCGTTACGTAATGGAAACGAGAAACGGAAACGGAAATGAGAATTTCGCCAGTTCGTGCCCATGTCTATTACTAAGGTCTATATAGAACAGTAGTAGATTTCCAGAGCTTGAGAAAAATGTCTTTCTTGTCCTTATCCAGAGAGGAGATCATTGGGATCTGGGATCTTGGGCATGAAAACAGGTTTCTTTACCAGTAAGCAATGGTGTTTGTTTTTAATGTAGAGGAACTGCTTTCAATAGCAGAAAGGGGTAAACAGGCTTTGCTATCTGGAGTTTCACATAAACACAGTCCCCTTGACATCTAAATTGATCCCAAAGACTCAGCAATTGGAGATCAAATTCCAAACATGTAATAGCAGATTGCAAATGTTTCAGAAAAGTTTTGGAATGTTCAGATGGTTGGATGAAATATACCAATCAGGTCAATAGCCAAACATCACAGAATCCTGTGCTAGACCAACAGTGAGGACATTTTTACAGTGGTTGAGAGTTGGGTTGCCAGGTGGTTTCATGGCAATTCAGCCATTTTGCAATGCTTATGAAATTGATATCATCTTGAATAGCCCCACTTTGCCTGCCCTGGCATAGTATTTTAATGTAAATAAATAAAGAAATTTTCTGGAGTGAATAGGCAGTTGGAGCAAATACCCATTACGGAAATCAGTTCAGTCATTAAGTACTTTGGGAGACCACTTCATTTGTCTTTTTCAGATGAAGGAGTAAACAAACCTTGACTCTAAAAGTTCAAGAAGCCCTGCTGAAAATGGTGATGAATACCGGAGTCCCATTAATAACAATCACCATGCACTGTCAAGTCAATTTTGACTTATGTGCACTTGTTTTAAAATAAGCCCTGCTGAACTCTTACAGACACTTGATTGTGCTGGAGTGCTTCAATTCCTGTGTCCATGAAGTGGAGAAATGTCCTTGCCTTGGTGACAACCTACCACTGGCTTTTAATACTCATCTTAAGTCATATACATGTAGCAAATATACACAAATGCAAATATTTTCTGGTCCTCAAATAACCTTAGGCAAAGAGCATTAATGGAAGGGTCCCTCCCCACCACCACCACTGGGCTGAGAGACAGCACTGGTGACAAATCTGAGGCAACTTCTCTTCATCACACACACACACACACACACACACACACACACACACACACACACACACACACACACACACACACACACACACAGCTTCTGTCCCATCCATGTGATATTGAATCAATGGATGATGATGAGCCCTCAACTTGATTCTGATTTATTGGCCCTTGCCAGAGCCTTCTAGGTATAGAATACTCAGTGGTTTCCCATTCCCTTCTTCTGGGTGTGCCCTGAGAGTGTGAAGTTTGCCCGAGGCCACACAAGCTGTCTGTTCCCTCAGGAGAATTGAATCCCCTCCCCGCAAACACACACACACACACACACACACACACACACACACACACACACACACACACACACACACACACACACACACACACACACTTCGTTCATAAACAAGTGCTTTACTTTCTCCACTGGTTTTTCTCGTTTTAAGTGTGTCCACAAACCGGCAAAGATGCACCCATCATGCAGGCTAACCCCAAAGGATCAAGGATTTGTCCAGGCCTTTTATTTTTGTGTGCCTATTTGGGAATCATACAATGCAGAGAGAATCTAGAATCTAATTCTTCCAGGGTGTCAGGCGCTGTTTGGTTATGCATTATTTGTGTGTTATTGCCACAGATGGTTCTTCCTCCTCCATAAAGATGCTGCAGTTTAACTAGAAACAGATCACAGGAGGCAAGGGCACGAATACAGACTTGCATGCACCCAATCTCTTGTAAGAGTTTGCTTTAGCGTGGAGGTGAAACTGGAATCTCTTTGCTAATACATCTCTAGCTATATACCAAAAGGTGGCCTCAGCCAAACTGTCATTGGCTTATGGTCGTACATTTGCGGTGGCCAAGAAAGCCAATGCAATCCTTGGTTGCATCAACAGAAGCATCATGTCTAGATCAAGGGAAGTGATAGTACCACTCTATTCTGCTCTGGTCAGACCCCACCTGGAGTACTGTGTCCAGTTTTGCGCACCTCAATTTAAAAAGGATGTTGACAACCTCAAGCGGGTGCAGAGGAGGGCGGCTGGGTTGGTTAAAAGTCTGGAAGAAATATCTTATTAAAAAGAGCAGCTTAGGCAGCTGGGAGTGTGTGTGTGTGTGTGTGTGTGTGTGTGTGTGTGTGTGTGTGTGTGTGTGTGTGTGTGTGTGTGTGTGTGTGTGTGTGTGTGTGGTCATTACAGTCATGACCAACTGGGAAGAATACTGGAGTAGTTTGCCAGTTCCTAGTCCAGGTGCCTACAGCGCCTGGTATTCCCCTGGTGGTCTCCCATCCAAGTACTAACCAGGGCTGAACCTGCTTAGCTTCTGAAACCAGGCGAGATTGGATGTGCCTTAGGGCATGTAGGCAGCTGTTTATCCTTACTAAAAGAAAGCTGAGAGGGGATATGACAGCCATATTTAAGTATTTGAAAGGATGTCATATCGAAGAGGGAGCTGGTTTGTTTTCCATGGTTTCAGAGACTTGGAAGCGGGGCAATGGTTTCAAACTACCAGAAAAGAGATTCCATCTGAACGTTACGAAGTTAGAGTTGTCCAGCAGTGGAATATGCTGCCACCATGAGGGTGGTGGATTCTCCTTCTCTGGAGGTTTTTAAGCAGAGGCTGGATGGCCATCTGTTGGGAACACTGGGATGGGGTTCCTGCCTAGCAGGGGGTTGGACTGGATCTTCCAAAACTATGATTCTGTGATTCTATACATCAAACACCATACATGTGCCTCAGCAGTGAGGCAATGACATTGGCTTCCTTAAGACGTTACTATTGTATTGAGGTGAAGGTGTGGGATTTGGGTGGTTTTCTGGATTGCAACTATCATCATTCTCCACTGTGGGAGTTCTACCTTCCTTACAGACACCTAAGCATGGCTCACTGGAAGAAAAGGCCTCAACTGGAATCCTTTGAAATTTGGCTAGGCTAGGCTGCCTGTTTCTTGTCCCAAGGCTAGCTTTCTTTCTGAACAGCAAGCTTTGATGTTGCTTGGCCTAGCTAAGTCTTGAAGTCTCCTAATGTAGGCCATCCTCCCTGGTGTACCACATCCAGGTATTTTGGGAAACTGTAGAATTTGTAGTCCAGAAGATCCAAAAATCATCTCCAGTGGATAGATGGTTCTTATGGCATTGGCCTAGCTAAATCTTGAAGTCTCCTAATGTAGGCCATCCTCCCTGATGCACCACATCCAGGTATTTTGGGAAACTGTAGAATTTGTAGTCCAGAAGATCCAAAAATCATCTCCAGTGGATAGATGGTTCTTATGGCATTGGCCTAGCTAAATCTTGAAGTCTCCTAATGTAGGCCATCCTCCCTGGTGTACCACATCCAGGTATTTTGGGAAACTGTAGAATTTGTAGTCCAGAAGATCCAAAAATCATCTCCAGTGGATAGATGGTTCTTATGGCATTGGCCTAGCTAAGTCTTGAAGTCTCCTAATGTAGGCCATCCTCCCTGGTGTACCACATCCAGGTATTTTGGGAAACTGTAGAATTTGTAGTCCAGAAGATCCAAAAGTCATCTCCAGTGGATAGATGGTTCTTATGTAGGCCATCCTCCCTGATGCACCACATCCAGGTATTTTGGGAAACTGTAGAATTTGTAGTCCAGAAGATCCAAAAATCATCTCCAGTGGATAGATGGTTCTTATGGCATTGGCTTCCACATAACAGAAGCACAGCATCCACATAGAATAACGTGATCCTATGGCACTGCTTTGCTTTGACCAAATCTCACTGGGAATATTGTGTCCACCTCTGGGCACCACAGTTGATGAAGGTTATCATAAAAAAAAGTGGAATGTGCCAGCTGGGTTGGTATAGACTCTGTCAAATGGGTTGAAAAAGAGACTGGAAATAATACCCTGAAATGAATACACAAGGGTATTCATGGATCCATGAGGGTATCTTTGGATACATGAGGGCATCCAGATGTTTGTTAGTCTGGAGCATACCTGTCAAGTTTTGGATTTGAAAATAAGGGAAATCTTCCGACACCCACCGCGAGACCTCCCACCACCACAACCAAGCTCCATTATCTCTCAAATTCTAAGATAGGTGTACAAGAAAACTAAATAACCACTTGTAAACCACTTCCTAACTACAATTAGGTGATCAGAATGTTAGGCCTACCTTTGTTCAACAGGCAGCTGTAACTAAATTCTGCTTTTCTCTTTACAGGGCTTACAATGTTCTTATGCCCACATTCATTATGCTATAATCTTTTATTCTTTTAGCCAAAAAAATATGCACACTTCAACTGTTGTTTCTCTGTAATAAAATGTCTTAGTCTCTGAGCATAAGCAGAGTTCAAATGAGATAGCCTTTATCTAGGCAGAGGCAGGCTCGATTCCTGCCCCCCTTGTTCTTAGTCAAAGAGGGAACTTCACTCCCATCCCTCCCTTCTAAGGTTGTTCCTTTTGTCACATAGGCAGGCTAAACAATAGCCCTTTCTCTGGCAGAGGCAGACAGAGATCTGCATTTCTAAAGCTGTTTTCCAGGTTTTGGGATACAGGACATTTCTGGGAAAATAATAATCTGGGAAGATGGTGGGGGAAAGGGGTTAAAAACAGGGGTTTCCCAGGCAATACGGGACACTTGACAGGTATGGTCTGGAGAACAAAAGATTGAAAGGTGATACAGTGCAGTGGTTCGACTGCGGTACTGCAGCTGTAACTGTGCTCACAACCTGGGGCTCAGTTCCAGGTAGCAGGCTCAAGGCTCCCTCAGCCTCCCGTCATTATGAAGTTGGTAAAATGAGTGCCCAGTTTGCTGGGGGCAGGGAAGTAATTTGTAGGCCTCCATAGATAAAGTGTAAGCCACCCAGAGAGTGCTTCATGGGGTAGTATATAAGCAGCACAGAGCTGCCTAGATGCCCTAACCACATGCAATCTAACCTGATTTTTGATGCTAAGCAGGGTCAGCCCTGGTTAGTACTTGGATGGGAGGCCACCAGGGAATACCAGGTGCTGTAGGCGCCTGGAGTAGGAACTGGCAAACCACTCCATTATCCTGCCAGGAAAACTCCATGGTAGAGATGGGCAGGAAACGAGCAATTTTTCGTTTTTGTTTTCGTTTTTTCATTTCGTTACGCAATGAAAACGAAACGAAAATTTTTAAAACAAAACGAAAATGAAAACGAAACGACCCAATTTGCCGTGTTTTTCGTTTTTGTTGCAGCAGATGCATTGAACTAAAAAGAATGCTAACGAAACAGCAATTTTTCGTTTTCATTTTTGTTTTTTCGTTTCATTACCTAACGAAACGAAAATGATTTTTTTTGCAAAAAAGTCACGAAAACGAAAACGAACCGAAACGGACCCCTAAACGACCCAACGACAAATGAAACACCATTTTTTTTTAGTCGTGCCCATCTCTACTCCATGGACATGGGAACATAAAGAACATAAGAACATAAGAAGAGCCATGCTGGATCAGGCCAAAGGCCCATCTAGTCCAGCTTCCTGTATCTCACAGTGGCCCCACCAGATGCTTTTGGGAGCGCATGAGACTAGATATCTGTCTCCTGATACCACTCCCCTGCATCTGGCCCTTGAAGTACCCTGGTTTTAAGCCTGGAGATTACACATCTCCATCATGGTTTGTAACCTGTGATGGACTTTTCCTCCAGGAATCTGTTCAATCCCCTTTTGAAGGCATCCAAGCCAGATGCCATCACCACATCCTGTGGCAGGGAGTTCCATAGACTAACAACGCGCTGGGTGAAAAAAATATTTTCTTTTGTCTGTTCTTACTCTCCCAGCCCTCAATTTGAGTGCATGTCCCCTAGTTCTGGTATTTTGTGAGAGGGAAAGGAGCTTCCCTCTATCCACTTTACTCATACCCTGCATTATTTTGTACGTCTCAATCATATCCCCCCTCAGGCACCTTTTTTCCAGACTAAAGAGCCCCAAATGTTTTAGCCTTTCCTCATAAGGGAGGTGCCCCAGCCCAGTAATCATTTTGGTCGCTCTCCTCTGCACCTTTTCCAGTTCCACTATGTCTTTCTTGAGATGTGGTGACCAGAATTGTACACAATACTCCAGGTGCGGCCTTACTATTGTTTTGTATAACGGCATTATAATGTTGGCTGTTTTATTTTCAATCCCCTTTTTGATAATCCCTAGCATGGAATTGGTCTTCTTCACCGCTGCCACACATTGGGTAGACACCTTCATGGAGCTGTCCACCAACACACCAAGATCTCTTTCCTGATCTGTCACGGATAACTCAGAGCCCATGAGCTGATAGATAAAGTTTTGATTTTTCGCCCCAATATGCATTACTTTACATTTGGCTACATTAAAACGCATTTGCCATTTCGTAGCCCATTCCCCCAGTTTGGAGAGATCTTTCTGGAGCTCTTCACAATCTTCTCTGGTTTTTACCACACAGAAAAGTTTTGTGTCATCTGCAAACTTGGCCACCTCACTGCTTATCCCTGTCTCCAGGTCATTTATGAACAGATTGAAAAGCACCGGTCCCAGGACAGAGCCCTGGGGCACACCGCTTTTCACCTCTCTCCATTGTGAAAATTTCCCATTGACACCTACTCTTTGTTTCCTGGATCTCAACCAGTTCTCAATCCATAAGAGGACCTGCCCTCTTATCCCCTGATTGTGCAATTTTCTTAGCAGCCTCTGGTGAGGGACTGTGTCAAAGGCCTTTTGAAAATCCAGATAGACTATATCCACCGGTTCACCCAAATCTACATGCCTGCTGACCTTTTCAAAAAATTCTACAAGATTTGTCAGACAAGACTTACCCTTGCAGAAGCCATGTTGATTTTCTCTCAGCAAAGTTTGTTCTTCTATGTGTTTTAAGATTTTCTCTTGGATGAGTCTTTCCACCATCTTCCCTGGGACAGATGTAAGGCTAACTGGCCTGTAGTTTCCCAGGTCCCCCCTCCTTCCTTTTTTAAAAATTGGTGTGACATCTGCTATCCTCCAGTCCCCCAGCACTGTGGCCGTTTTAAGAGACAAGTTGCATATTACCGTTAAGAGGTCTGCAATTTCATTTCTCAGTTCCCTAATAACCCTTGGGTGGATGCCATCTGGGGTCATGAAGAATCGGTCATGAATGTAATGACACAACACACGCATATATAAGCAGCACATGTTGCTTTACTTTTTGATGTGACATCCATCTTCAGAAATCTAACTGAAAGGACAACTTTGGAACCCTCTTTTGCTGGAAGCTTTCTTTACTGGAGGTTGGGTGATCTAGCCTTTCCCATCTGCAAAACCGTTTAATGATGTGATGCTGTTGAGACACACATAGGAGTGTTCACTGAAGAAAGGGGATGAAGGAGCATCTAAAGAAAGCACCTCACTTTTTGTTGCATTTGTTACTTTGAAATATTTTTGGGTTCCCTACCTGTCCTGATTGGTCCATAGGGTCTTTTCCAGCTCATCAATTCCACGACTGTGACAGCGATGGTCCTAATAAATAAGGTGGCAAAAGGTGCATTTCAGTTATTAATAACCTTTTAAAATGGGAGTCCAACCTGAGACAAAGTAGGTCTTCCCCAGGCCGGCCAGCCATTTCCACATACCTGCACCACTATCCTTGTTTCCCCAGGCTTACTCACCCACTACTACTCTGTCCTGTCTCAGCATTATACCAGTGCCCAGGAAGAACACAGTGGAACTCTCTTTTCTGCTCAATCAGTATCTGCTGATTCACAAATCAGAAAATATTACATTTTAAACCCCAGAAATATGCATTCCCTGGTGCATTTACCAGAACTGGCCACCAGAGAGAGCCAGAGACCACAAAATCCTTAGACACAGTCCCCTGCAGATACACTAAACCTCTAGTAGGCAATAAAATTGTGTCTTCCATCCTGTGTCTCTAAAAAATTTCCATCATCCGACAGGCTGAGCTCAACTGTGGATTTTCTATGATGCTTGTGCTGCTTCTGCTTTCAGGCTAAGTATGATATCTGGTGATTTCTGCTATGCTGGCATGGGAATCAGCATGCAGGCAAAAGTCTTAGAAAAAGCTTGGCTCAGTGTCCTCTAAATGTCATTTTGATCCAGCTTGAATCCCAGAGGGATTTTGGTATTCAAGTTCCCGTTGCCCTTCTGTTCGCACTTCCCATTTTGCTTTTTGTCTCTTTCACCTTCTGCTTTTGAGATATCTTGTCTTCGGTCCCGAACACCCATATGAATAAAGCCTCTATATTTGAAATGTATCACCTGGTTAGCTTAACTTGATTATATTCTGCCCACTGAACGTGTCTGCATAGTTACTCTCATTTTCTGTAAGTTTTATTCCCTGCTTGCCTATCCCTTGGAAATAAATCTGCCTCCCTATAAATTATGTGTGCTTTATTTGAGCAAGCCCTCCATTAAATCTGCCCACTTGGTCTGTTGCTTCTGTTTTACTGTTTAATACTTTCTGGACAAGACAAAAGAGGAGAAAATTAAAAAAAGCAAACAATGATAGCATTTAAAAGCCTAACAGACTTATTTCGGCATGAGCTCAGTCTGAGGAAGGGCCCACAACTTTTGCATGGAAATAAAATGACCAGTCTTTAAAGAACTACATTATTTGGCTTTGGCTTTTTCACTTTGGCCAATATGTTGAGGGAAAGGAGCACATGTGTTTCTTCTGAAGTTTTTCAATTGAGACCCTAGAATTGGTTGCTATATGCCTACCTCCTTCTGTTTCTGGATCCTTCAAGATGTCCCATCCAGTTGTAGGGAGTGGGAGGGGAAGGCTCCTGGCCCAGATCTAGAACTTGGTTACATGTGGTGGGGCAAACTGTTTTGGAATTGGGTTTAGCATGCTTGGAATATGTGTTTTTTTTTTTTTAAATTCGAGCTATATGCTGACCAGGGAAGTTCAGATTTTATTTTATTTTATTTTATTTTATTTTATTTTATTTAGTCTGAGAGGCATGTTATTTGGTTGGAAAGCATGGCATTTTACAAGGTATTTCACAAGAGGATCATTTATTTTAAATCACTCATGAAATAAAAACATTTAAAAACATTTTAAACATCGCACACACACTCAGGCCCGACCTGACCTGCATCTGCATATCGTGGATTTTCAGCTTCATTGCTTAAAGTCATTTTAAACATCGCTCGCTGCTCCCCTGCAGCCTGGGAGGGGGTGGTGGCAAGAAGTCATTTGCGATGCTTGGGCTCCAGCTATCTGAGCCCAACGGGATCAAACTCAGGCCATTAGCAGATCCTTGACTGCAGTAATAATACTGTACTTCTCCCTTGCAATGCATGGCAAAGCTCTGGAGACCTCCTGGGACGCAGGAGTCAGGAACATAGCTTGGAAACCTCTAGATTAGGGGGCGTGTGTGGTGTGGTTGTTTGTTTGTTTGTTTGTTTGTTTGTGAATTTCTGCTGCTTCATAGTAGCACTTGCTAAAGGAATCAAATGTTGGTCATCATTTGCAATTTTCCAAGCACTACAATCCTCCAGCAGAAATATACACCGTTTTGCATTTCTCCTCCATATGAATTCTGCAAATTTTGCTAAACTTTGAGGGGGTTTTTAAAGGAAAGAAATGAATGGAAACGGATTTCTTACTGAGAGCCATCTCTCTCAGTTTAGCAAATCTCTGTAATAGTCTGCATTTGCAGATTTTTTTTCTATGTTCTGACCCCAAAACTAACTGAAATAAAAGTCCTGCTCACTCTTCAGCTGTCCTGTTGAAGAAATTCCCCAAGGCAGAACAAGGTGCAGAATTTTATCTGAACACTAAGGATATGGAAGAGCACTATTGACCATACAGCCTTGCTCATCTACTAACTTCAAAATCCATATATTATCAGCTTTATTCAAAACAGCTGAAAGTTGTTATTAATCTAGCCTATTATCTTCGTTCCAACAAAATTGCAGCCCTAGATGTGGCATCTTTCTGAAACATAATTTCCTCTGTTAATATTTGTTTCCCTTCTGTTTGCATACTTCTTTTCACTGACTCACTCTTTCCCCCCCAGATTAAATATAAGCTCTCTTACTCATTTTGGAGTATCTTTGAGATTTTTGGGTCCTTTTGCTATCTCACATTTCTGCTTCATATTATCTTGTGTTTTTTTAGTCTCCAGTTACCAGTCATCTCACCACTTACTTACTTACTTACTTACTTACTTACTTACTTACTTACTTACTTACTTACTTACTTACTTACTTACTTACATAGGGCCTTTTCACACAACCCCTAAGATCTGCTGGCCCCTTAAATTCGGACCAGAGATCTTGGGGGTTCATTGCTGTTCCTCCGTCCCCACCCCTCCGCACTTCCTTGCTCCTGTCTGCATGAGGGGAGGGAGGAAAAAAGGGGACAAAAGAATAAAGGCTTACCTCCCGGTGCCGGTGGAAGCTGCTCCGAGCCCCGTCACTTCCTGATCCCTTCTCTTAAAGGGACGGGAAGCAAAAAACAAAAAAAAAAGAAGCAAGGACAGCCTGGCACATCCACATCAAGCAATTTTCACCTCCCAAGAACAGGTACCTGAGAAGTGCGCTGGGTCGCGCTTAGGTGGGCAGGGTCGCACTTAATTTCCTGTAAACTCCGGAGCTGGTGGGGAAACATTTTTAAGCTCCGGAGCTGGGAGCCATTTGCCCCGGAGTTTAGGGGTCGTGTATAAACACCCTTACTTACTTACTTACTTACTTACTTACTTACTTACTTACTTACTTACTTACTTACTTACTTACTTACTTACTTCTTTTATACAGCTGCTATTTATGGCTAAAATGTGCTCCTACTATCAATATAACTTCATTTTTCTCTTCCTTAAAGACATTATCAAAAACCCACTGGTTTCTGTTTGCTTTTCCATTGATGATCTATCTTCTCTTTCCTGACTGACATCTGGGATGTTATCAGTCTTTTCTCCAGAGTCTTTTCTTTAAACACCAAACCCACATCAAGGGCGATGTCTCTTTGCTTGATGGTGAGTTTAAGCAGAAGCCGTAAACTAATGGAGGAGATGAGGAACTCTAGCCTTCCATGGGTTTTAAAGCCTAGCATCTACAGCTTCTCCCATTCTACTTATTAGTAGAATGTCTGAATTTGCCCACCATTTGCACCTCATCCAGGTGTCATCCCAAGCCAGAAAGAAGCTTGGCACACCCAAGCTGGCAAGGTTTGATGTCCTTGACCCTGAAATCTATATTTCATAACACTTTTGGGACAGCCCATCCTGCTCCAGGAAATCCACAATCCCAGCACTTGAAGCTGGTCCTGCAGGAGTTCCCAGAGAGCGAACCAAGTGCCTGGGTTCAGGCCAGGGTTGTCCCCTTTAAGGCTTCCTGATTGGTGGGAAGGGGTGGAGCTTGTAGGAAGCAACTCTTCCTTCAGCAGTAGTACAGTAATACCTTGGATAACAAATGACCCTGATAATGATTTTTTTTTTGCTAACAAATTGAAATTTCCATGTATAGGGCTGCCTCAGATAATGAATTTTCCCTATGGGCTGCCTCGGATAACAAATTTTCCCTATGGGTTGCCTCGGATAATGAATTTTACTATGGGCTGCCTAGGATAACTAATTTTCCCTATGGGCTGCTTCGGATAATGAAATTTCCTATGGGCTGCCTCAGATTATGAATTTTCCCTATGGTCTAAGTCGGTGAATGAATTTCCAGCATGCATGGGTAAAAAAAGAGTTATCCTGGGCTGCATTGCATCTGCACCTTTAAAGTGCACTTTTTAAAGAGTTTTGAGCAAAAAAACAACAACAACAGGTGTCTGTGTCTTTTTCCTAGGCTCTGGAACTGATTAATCGATTTCCCATTCATTCCTATGGGAAATCATTTTTCGGATAATGGATTTTTTCCAGATAACGAATTGCCTCAGAGAACGAATTAAATTTGTTATCCGAGGAGCTGAAATTTGAGGTTAGACCAGGCCCCATAGTACCACTGTCTTCAAAAGCCACTCATTTTATATGAACATCAGTGCTGCATTGAGAATCCCAGTAAAGAGCCCAGCGGGGTCCTGGGGATAGTGGTAAAAATTGAGCTGTCAGTTAGCAGGGGTTCTGACATTTTTTCTCCTGCAAACAGCTTGCGTTCCATCTTTGAAAGCCCCTACCAGTTCCCAGTCCCAAAGGACAGCAGTTAATTGCCTAAATGACTACAGACATTGATTAACGTCCATGAAATCTTTGAAAGAGGCTTAAAAAACAGACTTTCAGCCATAGGAGAAACAGAACTGGATTGATTGTGAGTCATCTGGAGGATGGAAATTATGTTAGGATGAGATAGTTCTTTAACACCATTACCAAGCATTCTTATTTGGCTGATTTATTCTTCTACCATTTATTTTATTTTTACTCACAAACAGTGAGGGTTGGGCCTTTCACATCTACTTCCTGAAGCTTCTTCCCAGGGAATTCACTGGCATATGATTGTTAACATCCATCTACTGTGATTATTAAGTTAAAACAACAATAATGGGTCAACACAAGATAATCACCGTACACAATACAATGGTGCCTAGAAAACAAGAAAATCATCAAGACAAAGGAGATGGTGCTGTCAATTGTACATCCAGGGGTGTGTGTGGAGAGAGTTTCTTCCTTTAAATTTCTGGGAGTTTACCTCAGTGAGGAAAGGGGGAATTAATACAACCAAAGTAGTCAGGAAGGCCCCAGAGAAATGTCTTGCGTAAGAACTGAAGCAACAACTGATTAACCGGTCCCAGTTGAAAGTTATAAGTGTTTGGTATGCTTTTTGACAGCTGCTGACAGGAAGACACTAGGGACTGTAAGCACAGCTCAGTATATCATGGGCTGTCCCCTGAGTGCAGCTCACATCGGGAGATGGTTGCCTCAGAAAATTCTTAAGGATGGGTCAGCCTTTTTACCTTGATCAGGCAGAAGATATCGTAGGTAGCCTGCCGTACCAACAGACTGAAGAACAGTTTTTATCCATGGGCTGTCAGACTGCTGAATGGGAAATAATCCCAGGACAAGTATAGAAGAACTGACCTGTGGGCTGGCACATTCTGTGTCAAGTACACAGGGTGCAATAAGACTGAGTGATTGCCAGTGAGATGGGGGCGGGATGGTGGTGGGGGTGGGCATGGGAGACTCAGCCAATTTCATTGTGCACATGTTGTACATTGACAATAAAGGTATTATTATTAAAAGCCCTCAGTGTGGAGCAAGAGGCTTATTGGGAGCTGTCCTTGGTGCTACATTTTCCTGCGGCCCTTTTCCCCTAGAGTTCCTGGGGACAATAGACGGAAACATTGATCCAGGTCAAGGAGGCAAAAAACCTTCAGCCATGGGGAACTGGATTGATTGGAGATTGTTGATGGGAGATATCTTTATTATTTATTATTATTTATTTTATTTTTATACCGCCCGTCTTCCCAGGGAACTCCAGGCAGTTAACAATAGGATTAAAACAACAATACAACACAAGATAAAGACAATACAATAATGAGAGAAAATCATCAGCAAGAGGTGTCAAAGAAGGGGGGAAAGGCTAAATTAAAGGTTGCCAAATGCCTACCGATAAACCATGGTTATAAGTGCTTTTTTTGAAGGCGGACAGGGACTGTGCAAGGCGCAGCTCACTCGGGAGATGGTTCCAGAGCGAGGGGCCCATGACAGAGAAGGTGCGGTTGCGTGTAAGTGACTTCCACGCCTCCGTGGGCATGGCCACCAAAGTGAGAGCACCCGCGACATTCTGGTAGGTCGGGCCTCAGTTGGCCTTTGGGAGATACGCTCCGACAGGTATTCTGGTCCCAAGCCGTGGCAGGTTTGCAGAACTGAACCCTCTTCTGTCTGGTTGCCTTTGCAAGGTGTGCAATACCTGTTGCAGAGGGAAATGGCAAACACACACACACACACACACACACACAGTGTATTAATTTCACAGAACACGGGCTGTCTGCAGGAGACATCTGCTTTTTTAAAAGTCCGCATTAAATACAGTAGATCACCGTCTGAGAACGACATACATAGAAATAATACACCAATGTCCTTGTATGAAGCAAAGGGGGCGAATGCTCCATGTAATAAGGATTCATGACAGAACTCGGCTGTTGGTGTGATTGTCAGGAGCATAACACCCACAACAAGCAAGGCAGATTGGTTTTTCACAGACCTCGATGATGAAAGCAACAGGGGTGCAAGGAAGCTAATAATGGCTTCAGGAAAAATATTTCTGTCCCAGAAAACCAAGCTCCAGAATTTCACGAGCAGCTCTAAAATAAAGAAAGAACATTATTAAAGAGGACATGGCTTCACAGGCAAGATTTAAGACTAATTCCCTGCATTTAAAAATGTAGGGCTGGACTCACTTGTCAAGTTAATCATCGCTGGAGTGCTGTTACGGCCCTTTCCTGGCTCAGCTATTACGTTCCGGCTAGTGATTGTACACCTTACCCTAGGCAGAGGAAATGGGTGGACCTACAAAGACCTCTGAGAGGATCTAGCCATTACATTTTACCAGAGAGAAAGGGAGAGAGGTGATAGCGTAATTTTATGTAATACTGATTGTAATGGGAAGCTATTTCTTGACTTTGGGAGCTCACAAGAGTTCCTCAGTAACAGCTCATGTGGAAAGGACATTCATAAAGCTATTAGGCATATCTGACCTTCTCTTAGAAGCAGAAGAGAAAAGGGGCAGTTTTGTCTGGAAATGACAATTGGAGCAGAGCAACTTTCCATTTGGGCTGTCTCCAGAGGCGATATTTATTCCTCATCATCTCTGGCCTGCGTTGAGATTAGGCCAGGGGCCTTTACCCCAAAGATGCCTGTTGAGAGACTGAAAAACCAAATTGCTTTTCTTTAGTTCCTAGTGCATTACTGCTCCCTCCATTTTCCAGCGCTCTCATAACCTCCATTATGGTAAATTATGGTAGGTTTTTTGCCTCTACCTCTCCATTTCCTGAAGAGAAAACCAGGAAGTTGGTTAGGTGCTTCTTAAAAGAAGAAGCCACACACCAAAATTACAACACTGAAGAGTTCAGACATCAGCCTTGGGTTGTAGCTATTAGTAGCCAGTACACTGGCTGCCCAGTTTGGCCAATGAAAGAAGTAAATGGCTTGCCCAGACAGGAGGATTTTACAGGCCCACACTGTAAACTGCCCACAATACCCAACCTTCCCAGGCTAGGCGTCTGAGGCAACTAACACCACAAGAGGCCCGAAAGGAAAAAACAAGAAATAGGGCCTTTTCTGCCGTTGCCCCTCACCTGTGGAATAACCATCCACCAGGCATCTGCCTGGCCCCCTCTTTGGCTGCCTTTCAAAAACTATTAAAAAGTTGGTTATTTAAGCAGGCATTCCCCCAAATATAATTCCAACTCAGTGTTCACCCATTAAATCTTGATTTTAACTGATTAGCCTGCCAATAATAATAGATTGTTCTATTGTTTTATGCCACTTTAATATTATTTTTATTTTGTTTTTGTTTTATTGTGTTACTATTTATGGTTTTATTGTATAAATTGTTTTAATGTATTAATTGTTGTAAACCGCCCAGAGTGACCTTGTTGTCAGATGGGTGGTATAAAAATCCAATAAATAAATAAATAAATAAATAAATAAATAAATAAATAAATAAAATAATGATGACCTGAGCCAGTGATTCCCAACCTTCGATCCCCAGATGATCTCTAGGACTAAACATCCCAGAAGTCTTCACCACTAGCGTGAAGTCTTCACCACTGACCACTGTGGTGGTCAGAGTTTCTAGAATTTGTAACCCAAGAACATCTGGACACCCAATGGTTGGGAGCCACTGCTCTAAGCCTACAGAATATGCTGCCACAAAGAGGGTGGTGGAGTCTCCTTCTTTGGAGGTTTTAAGCAGAGGCTGGATGGCCATCTGTTGGAAATAATGTGATGGGGGTTCCTGCCTGGCAGGGGGTTGGACTGGATGGCCCTTGAGGTCTCTGTCAACTCTATGATTCTATGATTCTACAGGCAGTGTTGTAGTGGAACGAGGACTCGAGAGAGTCAGAGACCCAGGATTTTCAGAGTAGCAGGAATTATGACATCACCTGCCACCCTAGCTGAAGACCCCCTCATTCATCTGAGTTTACTTGAGATCCTCACAGCAATGTGTGCAGAAATAGATTTGTCCAAGAGCGATAGACTGTTGCAAGCTTTCTCTGCTATAGCACAAAATATTCTTTGGGCTTGTGTGGGCAATTAAGAGCCATTATTTTGACAAAAGACTTACTTCTCATTTGGCAGACTATTGCTTCCTGTGATCCAGTATTGTTGCCATTGACTGGCAGCAGGTTCCCCATGTTTGAGGCAGGATTTTATTTATTTATTTATTTATTTATTTATTTATTTATTTATTTATTTATTTATTTATTTTGAGGAAGCCACGAAATCTCACTAGCACAGGGAGAAGACTCAAAATGAAGTCTCTCCTTGGGAAGACTTGGAAAATGATCCTGAATTAACCATCTTCCCAGTACTTCTTCACATATCTCAAGAGGGTCAATGTATCTTCCTGGACACACTGTCTCATCTGATTCTGGAATCTAAGCAGGGTTTGAAAACAGAGGATACTCTGGATCTCCAGAGAGATTCCCAGCATCCAGAGAGAGTCCCAACTCCATGGAGCCAGTGTGATCAGTCATAACACTGAGCAGAACAGGCCAACCGTCTTACTCGCCAATTTTCTGTATTATGGATAATGAAGAATTCTGTCAACTGCTTGTAAAATCCCAACCTTTTTAGCACCAAAACAGATGTCAAAATTGCATCCCAAGTGGTTTACCATGTCCCTTGTTCACAAAGAAGTCAATGATGTTTGGCTGCTTCCCCACAGCTCTTCCCAGGCATCTGTTCTCGGCGCCTATATCATCTCCATTTTGAAATCTCTCTTGCACAGGAAGGATATTGTGAGAAGGAAGTTGTGCCCTCCTCTCCCAAGAAAACACCCAGGCAGGAAAACATGAAGAGCCATCCCAGACCAAAGGAAATGGAAGGTGGAGCCACAGAGGTGGGAGAAACAGGAGATAAAAACCAGGAGTTGGCACTAGGAGGAGGGGCGGGGGAGAGAGGAAGGTGGACGAGAAGATTGTGGAGGTCGTAAAAGGGGATCCCTGGACAGGGGAATGGGTTACACTCAAACTCCTGCAAGAAGTGGTGGACCAAGTGTGGCAGGAGAAAAGGGCAAGAAAGGCTAAATTTGGGGGGAAGATGGTGGATAGGGAGAGGAAGAGAGAGGTGCAAGAATACTTTGTGCAGAAGGCACATCGTCGAGAGCAACAGAAGGCTCTGGCAGAGAAATGCAGAATACCCATGGAACCGGAATGGAGATGAACCTGGGCAAGAAGAATTAGCAGAGCCGTTGGAGATGACTATGGGAGTTCCTGGTGAGAGCCCCTCTATGATAAAGAGTTTAGCTGGATTAAGCATGGACCTGGGCCATTCGATTATCAAGGACCCGACAGTTTGGTCATGGACTGTAGAGCCAAGTTTAACCTCCGGGCAAATTGCTAAGTTCTGGTTGGAGGGCAAGCCTTTGATTCCCGAGAAGGGAGATTGTGCCAGCGAGGACCAAAGGGTTGATAAAAATGTTGTTAATAAACATTGGAAGTCCGCAAGATAACCTGTGTTGTCTTTGCAAGCACAGACCAGGTGAAAGGGGGAGGTAAGAGGTGGCGACAAACCTCACAGATATCCTTTCTCTCCTGGCCAGAATCACCAGTCACAGACAGATCTGGGGTGGCTCTATCTTCAGTTTTAAACATGGCAGCCTTCTATTTGAAAAATGTACCCTTTGGGTTGAGTTTCCCGGTCTATGTCCAGCTCAAAAGGAAAGTACCACAAAGAGAGTGAGCTTTGATATTGTTCCTCAGTAGGTCAGCCTGGGTCACCTCCATATTGTTACAGCATTTGAACGGATACATAAAAAGATGGGCAGGATGTCTGTGCATTTTCTGGTCGTGGAAAAGAGAGCCATTCCACAGCAGCATACCATAATTAACGTCCACCCAAAGTGACAGGGGGCACTGTCTGCCTTTTCATGTGGCCACCCTACAGGGCAGGCTTCTCGACACCATTTAGAGCTATCTGTATTTAATTTGGATCTAATGATCTCTTCACACAGAGCCTCTCCCGGGACTTAGAAAACACCACTATTTAACCAGCCAGTAATGAGATGGAATGGCACGGCTCGTGTTTATTTTCCCAGCTCTGGTTTGCATTAAAAGGCTGCTGCAACAGCAGAGAAGCCCGTGTTAACAAAAAAGGACGAAAATAAGGCCAAGTCCCATCCCCTGGCCTTTTCAGCAATGACTTTTATTGGTGAAACTATGTGCGGTTTGGACATCAAATGGCACGGCTGGGTGTTGGGTGCTTTGTGGTCCATCGAAATCCCTTGGGAAAGGACTTATCAGCAGTCGTGCTAGGCAAGGGCCTCAAGATGCCTCTGATGAAGCATGCGTCCACACCAGGGCCTCCTGATGCCTGCATTCCTGAAGGCCATAAGGGATGCCAAACCAGCTGCCCCGTGAGTCCTGTCTAACCGCTGTGTATTCCTTGAAAATTGACACCACATGGCTTCATTGGAATCAAGACCTTTGGAGTCTTTATTCCAGGCTTGAGACAAACATGCAATGAATGCTGGCATAGCCTGTGTCAGATAAAAAGACAGTTCTTGCCACCAGCTACGTTAGGCAACTTACCAGTGACCAAGGCACAGCTGGCTTTCTTGAGCCTACTTTGTTGAGGCTAGGATGGGAATCTCTGATCCTGGTTTTGCACCTCAGGGCAAAAAACTGCAGCAATCTTGTCCTCACCATCAAGGATGGTGAGGAATCTTTCTGGCATGAGAGCGGCTGCATCCTGTTTAAGAATGTGATGCCCTGGATGGGGTGTTTGTGTCTTCCATAAAAATCAGCCCACCTCTCTATGTATATAATGGTCTAACAGATATAAATTCCAAATGGAATGACTAAAACCCTGTTCTTTAGTGTAGTATAGTAGATCATACTAGAGGAGACTCATTGAATGAGTGGGGATCTGATGAGTCACCTCCTCTGTAAAATTCATAGATTCAAATAGGTCTACTCTAACGGCGACATGCTATGCTAAACTAAGTCACAACTAGAGTAGGTCCGATGGAACTGGTGGAAGAACTGATTCAGTAACTCCCAACCGATTCAAGGAGTTTATTCCAGTGCAATTTAGTATGCTAAGCAACAGGATTTCAGTTTGTATTTATCTGCTGGAGGGCACCAAACTGGGGGAAATAGGATGAGAAAAATCAAGTTTCAGATCTTCATGGACAAATTCTGTTAGGCCGGGCACTAGTGTGCAGCCTAAGATACCTTACAAGGTTATGGAAGTAGCAAAAGAAAAGGTGCTCCATGCCCCCAGGAAGATGATATCAAGACATTATAGAAACCCTGGTAGGCTACTATACTACTGAACTCCCATTTCCCCCAGTGTGCCATAAGCTCCCCATCCCATTCATGGTGGTTCTGAGTAGAGATGGGCACGAATCAAAAAAATTGCATTTCGTTTGTCGTTTGTCGTTTGGAGGGTCCGTTTCAGTTTGTTTCCATTTTTCGTGAATTTTTGAAAAAAATTCATTTTTGTTTTCGTTCATTTCATTACCGTTTCGTTACCATTTATTTCATTTTTTGTGATTTTTTAAAGGATTTTAAGCAATTCACTCATATTGCAGAAACGGAAACAAAATGCACGACAAAATTTCCGGTGTTTCTGTTCGTTTCGTTTCATTTCAGAGACAAAATTTGTTTGTCATTTCGTTACGTAACGAAACAAAAAAACAAAAACGGAAACTAAAAATTGTTCGTTTTGTGCCCATATCTAGTTCTGAGTCACCATTTGCCATTCTCTGTTGTCTCTTCTCTAATAGGAAGCCAAGCCCACCACTACTTTTAGCTAACCCATTTACCCGCTGCACTTGCATGCCTGCAGCCATGGCACAATCAAGCCCATAAGCGATGAGATTTTTCCTCTCCTCTCCTCTTCTCTTCTCTGGTTCTCCTTGTATGCCCAGACCAGTGATTTCTTTTAGGGGGAAAAAAGCAATCAAAGACTTGAGCAAAATGGGTAAGCCATTAGCGCTCATTTTTTCAGAGGAGAGTGTATTAATACTGCTATTTAATTCTCCTTTTTTCCTGGAGGAGTCCATGGATTTGCAGGTCCTTAGCATTTTAAAGCCATCTGTTGCAGCAACAGGTTCGAAAAATCATCTGGTTGTTTCTTCTCCTTTCTTGTTTCTTTCTCCTCTCCTCTCCTCTCCTCTCCTCTCCTCCTCTCCTTTCCTTTCTTCTTCTTTTGAGAGAGAGAGAAAGAGAGAGAGAGAGGTCTAATTTACAATTTGAAACAGGGCGCTTTTACACGACCCCTAAGATCCGCTGGCCACTTAAATTCGGACCAGAGATCTTAGGGGCTTTTCGTTCTTCCTGCTTCCCCACCCCTCCGCACTTCCTGGCTGCTGGCTGCGTGAGGGGAGGGATAAAAAAAAGGGAAAAAAGATCATGCCTCACCTCTGTTCTGGCTCTCCTTCTGGCTCTCGCTCTTGCTGGCAAGACTCCTGTCTCTGTAAAAGTAGCTCTTAAGGGGGCGGGAGCCAAACAAACAACAAACAGAAGGGAGGACAGCCCCGCACTCACTATCTTTCCACCGCATCAAGGAATTTTCAGGACAGAAGAGCAGGTACTTGAAAGGTGCGCTGGGACGCACTAAAGTGGGTGTGGTCGCACCTAATTTCCTGTAAACTCCGGAGCTGGTGGGTAAACATTTTTAAGGTCCGGAGCTGGGAGCCATTTGCCCCGGAGTTTAGGGGTCGTGTATAAACGCCCACAGTTGGCTTTTATAAAAATAGCATCAATTCCCTAATTCCTACATCATCCAAAGCAATTGATTGTATTTATTGATTTCCTGTAGTTTTCTACTCCCCCTTCTAGACTTCCAGGATCTGTTCAAAATATCCATGCTTACCCTTTGTGGCACTGAGATTTCCCATAGATGATGCACCTCCTTTATACAGTATTGACACTGACTTAAACTGTGTGCAACAGAAGCAACTGGAGTGGCTTGGCAGCAACTCACTCCACCACCTTTCCCAAAAAAGGGAACATTGGCTACGGGATGATAATTTGACATATCATCCACAGCCAGGCCAGGTCTTTTAAGGATGGTCTTAATCACTGTCTCCTTCAGCTGACAGGGGAAAATCCCCTCCCTGAAGGAGGCAGTGATAATCAGTGAAGCCCATTGACAATCTTCTCTTTTGAGTTGTCTTCCATCCGAAGATTTCTCCAGCCTTACTTCAACAACCATAAGGATGGTATCCAAGGTCTTTGAAGCTGCCCATCCATGGGAAGCAGCACCTGGGGAACAGACTCAGCAGCTACACCAGTCATCAGTCGTAATCTTCTCCACCTGGAGGGAATGTATGGGCCAACATCATAACAGTGTTTGCTTAAGGTTTGTGGTCCTCACCATGATTAATAGTCAAAATATTGAGGCGCTTCTTAGGCTGCTATCTCACCTGGGTTTTGATCCTGATCTTCTGAAGGTCAGGTTTTCCTCTTTGTCCCATCACGTGATTGAATAAGTGGGACAGGTGTTCCCACGTCCAAAGCTGGTTTTTTAATTTTAAAGTGCAGTTCAGCCCCCTTGGCCAGCAGGTGGTGCTAGCATTTGAAAAAAATGGACCACTTGGCTGGGGGAAATTAATGCTTAAAGCACCCAATTGAACTTCCTGTTGCTTCCATGTGCAGGGAAGGTTAAAAAACATAGCCCATCGGCCCCAGGAACAGGGGCTATGAAAAAAGAAAGAAAAAGAAACCCGGATCATCCACGGCATCTGCCTTCTTAAAAGGTGGATTATCAAAGCAAGGCAAAAAATTCCCTACCTCTTGGGTGAGTCACAAACCTTGCTTAAAGGGGCATTACCGGGTTTTCTTTTTTCTTTCTTTTTTTCAAAAAGCCCAGTGGCCGTGGAGACAGCATTTTTAGACACGGTTTATCTAGTAATTTAAACTGCTTTTAAAGGGACATGGGACCGAGCCCTAATTAGTCACTCACGCCTGGCCAGCTGCCTGATTCCACACCCTAGGCATGCTCCATCGCCTCATCAGTGACCTGAAATTAGCTGTGGCACACTGTTTTTGTTGCTGTTGCTGCTGTTGTTGTGTTGTTACAGTCACAACCGACTGTTTGTGACCCCATGTCCATGGAGTTTTCTTGGCAGGAATACTGAAGTGGCTTGCCAGTTCCTACTCCAGGCGCCTACAGCACCTTGTATTCTGTGGTGGTCGCCCATCCAAGTACTGCTTAGCTTCCGAAATCAGGTGAGATCAGATGTGGTGAGGGCATCTAGGCAGCCTTAGTGTTCTTGTTACATGCCATCAAGTCAACCTGACCTGTGGAGATCCTATGAATGACCAATCTCCAGAATGTCTTTTCCCCAGGTACCCTGTTCCTCTCTTGTCAATGCAAGCCTTTGGCTTTAAGCCGTGGGTCCGTCTTGTATTTGCTCCTATTCTCTTCCTGCTGCCTCCAGCTTTTCCAAACATTATTGCCTTTCCCATCAAGTCTTGCCTTCTTGTGATGTGTGGCGCATCAGTGAAGGCCAATATGAACCTTGTCAATATCATGTTAACTATCAAGGCCATTTTAATTTTGCCTTGGTGCACTAGCATGCACAGTTTTGTGCTTTTTGTTGTTGTTGTTGTTCCCCTTCTGCAATACGTAGAAAGCATCCCTTCAGAAATGAGACTGAACGCCAACACACCTATCTATCATTTTCAGTTGTGAACCCAGAGCCACGCTGCAACAGATACATCCCCAGTTACTTGTCCTTCAAAATCCCATCTGGTGTTATGCTAAATCTCTGCATCTAACTCCTTCCATGGCATCCAGGACCATGCTGCTTCTCAACAGACCAAAAGAGCAAAGAGGATTTTCTAAGGAACGCTGACTTCTAGTCATTCACCCAAATGTATCACTCTGCAGAACTTGAATCTGCCCACATTCTTGCTAGCCACCGTTGCCTTTGGGATAACTGGGTTAGAGCGGTGCTGTTTTTTTCTGTTTAAGATTTCACTGTCACGGATTAACTCCTGCCTGAAACTTTGCAGAAGCTAAATTTGGCTACCTTGAAATCTCAGATGCAAGGGTTTTGTTTTTTTTCAGACTATCACTGTCGTGCCTCATTCTTCTGGAGAAAGTAGCTTTAACACTTGTACAGCACCCCCCCCCATCTATTGCAGGGGTTAGGGACCAACCCAACCTGCGATCATTGAACATCCGCAATATGCGGATGCCGGTTGGTTCGGGCCTCAGGGGCGCGCTCGCTGCTTCTGCCCACCCACCCACCCCAGGTGTGGGGGAGTGGTGAGCAATGTTTAAAATGACTTTCAGCAATGGAGCCAAGTGCTTGGCGCCATTGCTTAAAGTCATTTTAAACATTGCACACCACAAATCCCGACCACCCCTGCGTGCAGGGGAAGGGGCATGTGATGCCTCCTTGGAGGCAAGCCTCAGGATCCAGCTGATTGGCGCTGGGGTAAGGGAGAAAAATCTTTTGTTTCCCCACCCCAGCACCAATCAGCTGGAGCCGGGGGCTTGGGGAAGGGGGGAAAAGGTTTAAAAAGCCACAGCTTTTAAAACCTTTTCCCCCTCCCTCAAACCCTTTTGGGGTAATCCGGTCCCGCAATATAGCAGGACTGCAGTATATGAACTGCAAAGGGGTGGGGGACCACTGTATTCCTGGAACTGGGGCCTGACCAGGGCACATACAGATAGAAAAGAAAGGACAGGCATCCAATCCAGAGGACTGCTACCCGCCTCACAGGTCAACCATGCCTAATATTTAATTTGTGCTATTGTCTTTGCGCGTTGACTATTCAATTTGCAGTCAATGGCTCTCGCTTCTATAACGAGGGAAAGTGGAGCGTGTAACAAATTACTTATCTGTGCAACCTTTCCAAAGGCACAATAAAAGGCGACTGTGCTGGGGTTTTATACCTTTGTGGCAGCAGGAGAGGCCAAGAAGAAGTACACTGAAACCTATAAAGCTGACAATTTTGCTTTAGATTGCAATTTACCTCTCAGCGAAGTGGGCAGTAATCCAAGAAAACTCACACTGAACTACATTTGTAAGTCTTAAGGAAGCTTCAATATTTTGCTTTTGGTCTTGTTCCTCCTGTACAACTGACAATTTTATTTTATTATTTGAGTCATTATAACTCCTCTAAAATCTCCAGCTCCTGTTGGTGTTCCCTTTATTAGGTTTACTGGAAGGCTATTCTTCTCTATTTGCACTTTATTGTGTGGTTTTTTCTTCTTCTGTATAATGTGTGTGTGTGTGTGTGTGTGTGTGTGTGTGTGTGTGTGTGTGTGTGTGTGTGTGTGTGTGTGTGTGTGTGTGTGTGTGTGTGTGTGTGTGTGTGTGTGTGTGTGTGTGTGTGTGTGTGTGTGGAGACAGATAGGGGGAAGCCTGTTTTGTAATTTCAGTGCTGAGTAGATGGCCTGTTTCTATAAAAATAAGTATGCGAAGAGAAGTCTACTAGACTTTACCCTGCTGCAAAAGAGATAACAGTTATTAATTCCTTCCTTGTCCAAAGCTTTAGCTTGGGACAGTTGAACATTTCCATGTGTGAACTGGAAATGTATGTAACAGATGGAGAACCACTGGTTTGCAGTCCGATTTTGATAGCAAAAAGGGGCAGTTTCACACAGGACACAGGAAACCTCAGAGGTCATTTCCTGCCTCCCAGAACAAGAGGGGGGTAACCCTCCAGAGAGACCCCTGCAAAAGAGGTCTTGTGAATGTTAGATAGGCTTCAGCCGAGGTCAGATGAGCAGATGTATCGCCTACAGCTCCACCACTTGCAGACTGTGAGAACTGGAGAGTGCGCCAAACCACACACAGATGGAGGTGGGGGAAGCTAGTGTCTAAACCAGTGGTTCTCAATCCGTGGGTCCCCAGATATTCCTGAACTGCAACTCCCAGAAGCCTCCAGCACTTGCTGTGCTGGAAAGGATTTCTGGGAGTTGCAGTTCAGGAACATCTGGGGACCCACAGGTTGAGAACCTCTGATGTAAACTAAGGGACAGCTGCCCTCCTCGTGATGTAGCCATGTTGAATATTTAATTAGTCACAGAGGCACTAACCTCATTTCCATCCCTTTCCAGTCCACTCCATTCATTTTCACTGTGAAAGTAATAGAAGTTCAATTACAGACCTATGGTGCAATTAGTCTCCTACATTCACCAGTTCTGGCCTAAAGGTCTCTGAGAAATCTCAAGAGAGATTTTGTGAGTCAGCTCCTCCATATGTTCTACTGATTCAAAAGGGCCTACTTTAAGCACAACTTACAATGCCACCAAGTATCAAGGGTGCATAAAATATCAGGTTTATCATGTTTAAGCATTTAAGGTGCTTTCCAGCCTGTTGAGGATGAATTTGAAACCAACAAATTGTATGAAGCTTTGTCCAGATCCAGTGGGTCTTGCAGGCTGGGGGGAATAAACATTTTCTGCCCTGCAATATAATACAAGCAGAAGCATGCTGCAGTTCTGTTCATTCCCTGGGGGGTAAATCTCAAATACTTTTCTGTACACTTTCCCAGCTATTTTCACTGATATAGGTCCTTCTCTCTAAAATTGTCAGATTACAGCGGTACCTTGTAGAGATGGGCACGAAAAGAACATTTTTTGTTTTCGTTATTCGTTATTCGTTTCATTACATAACAAAACAACAAATGAAAATTGTGATGAAAATGGAACGAAATGAACAGAACCACAAAAATTGTGTTCGTTACATTTTGTTTTCGTTAATGGCGATGTGCAATGAAATGAGCTGTTTTAAATGTTAAAAAACGCCCTGGACATCCATAAAAACGCAGCAATAATTATTTACACTGTCTGATAATACCTACTGGGGGTCCTTAAAACGTGCATTTATGTCTTTTCTCAGATCTCTCTATTTTTTTCCTTTAAGGGGAGTTAGGGGACATCAACCCAAAATGGCTCCCAGATACCTAATATTGATTTCTTGGGTATTAAAACGCCCTGGACAGCCATAAAAATGCAGCAATAATGTGATAATTATTTGAAATTATTACCTAAAATGGGATTGGGGTCCTTAAAACGTTTGTTTTTATCTTCTCCCATCGCGATGTATTTTTCTTTTCCCTTTAAGGATGGCAAAATGGATGTCGACACTCCAGCCACAACATGGAGGCAAGCCATGTGATGGGATCATGTAAATTCTTGGACAACTTCAACCAATAGCATGCCCTGGTTGCAGACTGGGCAGGTCTGGCAGCCACAGAGGGCATAAAAAGCTCTGGCAGCCCCGTCCTCCTTGCAGTCCCCGGTGGGAGTTAGGGTGGGATTGCTGTCTCTGCGACTCTAGCTTCAGTCCTCCAGCCTCCCTGTGTGCGTGTGTGCGTACCACTCGGTGAGTACCCTCCCCTGCCCCTCCCTGCGTACCTAGTCTATACTGTGTCTCTGCCAGCATCGTTTTTTTTTAGTGTTTTCCCTCTGGTCTGGGGCGTTGGGGGACACCCCTGCACGGAAATGCTTTAAAAATCATGCAAAAAGCGGGTAGAAATGAAAAACAAACAAAAACATACAAAAATGAATTTTTTCCAAAAATTCACGAAAAACAGAAACAAAACAAAACGGACCTCTCAATGACAAACAAAAAACTGAAACACCATTTTTTTTATTCATGCCCATCTCTAGTACCTTGTATAAAGGAATTAATTTGTTACAAATGAAATTCTGTTAAGCAAATTTTCCTTTGTACAAATTTCCCATAGGAATGCATTGAAAACAGAGTAATCCATAATCACAAGTGGGACCATTTTTATGTTGTACGGATTCGGCCCATAGGCGATTATGTTAAGCAAATTTCCCCTATCTCTGGAATTTTTTATGCTTTACAGATTTTATGTTATACAAACCATTTGTTATACGAGGGTCCACTGTACCTCTATCTAGATGTCCTATCCAGCTATTCCAAAAGAACACTTCTGAGCCTGCTCCCATGTACCCCTTATGAGCTATATTAAATCAAACAGACCTTGTAGTAACAGCTTCAAAATGTTACAATATTACTTGGGCAAAGCAGGTACTAAACCTTTTTCCTGATCAAGTAAGATCAATCCCTTTCCTTCCAATCCTCTCCCCACCACCACCCAAGATAAATGAGGCATTTGGCCAATCAAATACAACACCAGCAACCTGCATGAAATAAAGAAACAGAGAAGTATCTGACCTGGGGTGGTAAACAAGCAGTTCATTTGCAAGTATGATTTCCAGACTCCCAAGTCTGCCAGATTCATGTCTCTGCAACACTAATGTGATGTTGGCTTGTACTAACATGTTATTGGTGATTTGTAGTGAGTCAGATCCTCCACCAAGTCATTGCATTACGGGCCAATCAGTTGGAATGAGAGTGAAACCCCAGATTCTAGCAGCATTTTAACACTGTTATAGACACTTGGAAAAGTTACTTTTCTACACTGCAATACCCGGTCCAGCAAATATTAGAGGCAATGTTAAATCAGGGCTGTCCAAGTTTGAACAGCCCACACCAGTTACAGGAAATCCCATTACAATAAGAAAGAGCACAAGCGATTACAATACAGTGTGGATGGAATAACAGTTCCACCTGTACAGTTACTGCTGCTTAGTCAAGAAAAATAATGTTCTTTGTTTAAGAGATCAAATTGCTTCCTGGAGGTGTCAGGCAGTACAAATGAGCATCATCCCATATGATTAGCCTTTAGCATTTGGGTGTCTGCCTGGGCAAGAAATTACTCTAATATTTCATCTGTATTTTAAGTCTATCACCAAGTTGGGAGGTTTCCAGCTGGCAACACCTGAACACGGCAGCTGTTCAGGCCTTCATTAAATCCACATAGCAATCTCCAACCCAATGGTTGCAGTGAGAAAGGCTGGGTATCCGCTGGAGGGGACACAATGCTGAACCACAATCCATCTGCTTGACCATTGTAGGGGTCAGGTGTGAGGCCCAGAACCAGCAGTGCATGCCCATCTCTACGTTCGAGCTTTTCCAGAATGAGATAAATGTATTCAAGCAACTTCAATGGCAACGAGCCAGCATTGTGCTGGCCGCCTCAGCACTACCATGAGGCCTTGTTTTCAACTGTGTTGAGTCTATTACAATTGGATTTCCTCCAATCCACTATACAGTGGACCCTCATATAAAAAAACGGTTTGTATAACATAAAATCTGTACAACATAAAAAATTCCAGAGATAGGGGAAATTTGCTTAACAGAATCCCCTATGGGGCGAATCTGTAAAACATAAAAATGGTCGTGATTAGGGATTACTCTGTTTTCAATGCATTCCTATGGGAAATTTGCTTAACAGAATTTCATTTGGAATGAATTAATTCCTTTATACAAGGTAGCACTGTGCATGTGCAACTCCACTCCACTTTTGCTTCCTTTGAAATCAGGAACTCTTGTATAACACTGTCACTTTACCCCAGAGGTGATACAATAGCCCTCTTCAAATATTGGAAGAGCTACCTTGTGTAAGAACAAACAAGTTTGGTGATGTCATTAAAGTGAAAGAAGAAAGACAATTTGACAAGGAGATGGGAACTCATTGATAGGACAAGGGAGAGATGGGATTCCATAGGTTATGGGGAGAAAGGTTCAGACCTCAATCAGAGGCTAGTTAAGACATCAGTGGAAGCATTTGTGTCCCACACCAAGTCACAGGATGCAGCACACAGCAGCAAATGGCAAGGCTGACTCCTTGGACTGCAGTCATTCACAGCTGAAATTTACTGTATATACTCAAATAAAAGTCACGTTTTTTAGCCCTTATTTTTGCCTGGAAAAAAAGGTCCTCGACTTATATTCAGGTGAAGGAGAAGCGGTGGGTTTTCTAAACTTTTTTTTCTCTCCCGAAGCAAGCGCCAATGGTGGACTTCGGCGCTTGCTTTGGGAGAAAGAAAAAAAGCTTTAATAACCCACCACTTCTCCCCCCCCCCAATTGGGCACATAGAGGGGGAAAAGCTGCTGCTGCTGGTACTCCAGAGCCCAGAGCTCCCCCCATAGCTGCTGCTGCCGCCACCACAGACAAAAGACCTCAGGAAGGCCTCACAAAAAGGCCGTGGTCACACCTGGGTTTCGATCCTGATCTTCTGAAGGTCCGGCTTTTCCTCTTCATCCCATCACGTGATTAAATATGTGGGACAGGAGTTCCCACGTCCAAAGCTGTTTTTTTATTTTAAAGTGCAGTTCAGCCCCCTTGGCCAGCAGGTGGCGCTAGCATTTTAAAAAAGGACCAGTTGGCTGGGGGAAATTAATGCTTGTAGGACCCGATAGAGCTTCCTGTTACTCCGATGGTGCAAAGAAATTTTTAAAAACAGTGCCGATCGGCCCCAGGAACAGCCGGTCGATGCTATGAAAAAAGAAAGAAAAAGAAACCCGGATCATCTGCTGGTCCCACAGCATCTGCCTCCTTAAAAGCTGGATTTTCAAAGCGAGGCAAAAAATTCCCTACCTCTCGGGTAAGTTTTAGAAACCTAGCTTAAGGGAGCATTACCGGGTTTTCTTTTTTCTGTTTTCTTTTTTCAAAAGCCCGGTGGCCGTGGGGACAACATTTTTAGACACATTTTATCTAGTAATTTAAACTGCTTTTAAAGGGACGTGGGACCGGGGCCAAAGATGGTGCTTCCTCTTTCCAGAGTTTCAGAAAGAAGTAGGTTCAGGGAGGTGGGCAGGTTGGTGTTGGCCAAAAAGACTGGGACGGTGGATCAGGGTGTGGGGGGCAGAATCCATCTACTTCCCCCAGCTTCCTGGTGTGTCCAGTGGGAGGGATCATGTGGCTGCTTCATGAAGGGTAGTGTGATCACTGTCAGCTGCTCAAAAACCCTGCACCTTCCCTCAGCTGGCTTGGGGAAGGCAGCGGAGGGAAATATTGACTCAGGTTATACTTGAGTCAATTAATTGTCCCACTTTTTAAAGGCAATATTAGGGGCCTCGACTTATACTCGGGTCAATTTATACTCAAGTATATATGGTACATTGATGGACTTAACGGCAAGGCATTTCATCTGGATTCTAACTAGAAATGGAGAAAGTGTTTGGCTACGTTATACTGCTACTTCCAAATCACATAACCAGTATACCTTCACCAGTGGCAGTACCCTTTCTAGGAAGTACATATTTAAAAGTAATTTCCCCAACCTGCAGATGGTAATATCATTGAGAACACATGGGAGGCCATGCAAATAGGGCTGAAATGAGGGATCAGAAAAAAAAAGGCAACAGGGATTGCCCTCTCTTATTTCCTTTGTGAAGCAGACCTGGAAAATCTCTTCATGGCTGGAGACTCCATTTTGCCTTTTAGGATGCTACCGCACTTCCTTGAGCAGCCACTTTTTATTTTGCATTGCCTTATCTCCTCCCGCAGTCACGTGATCGCTACAGCAGTTCGGCAGTCCGCACTTCGGCAGTTGCTTAGCAATCAGCTTCCCCGTTCGCACTTGGCTGAACCACTTTAAACTACGACAGGGAAATGGCAGAAAAATGGGGAAACCGGAAAAAAAGTGGCATAGTATGTCTGCAAATACAATCAAATCACTTTAAAAGGGGGTGCAGGAACCAATTAAAAAAACACACACCCCAGTGGTCGTCGCAAGAAAAACCAACACAGCAGCCAAAAATGGGCATGGCCAAGGGGGCTCCTCAGAAAAAGCTATTTGAAAAGCAGACAGTGGTTTTTAAGGCAATTTGTCTTTAAGGAAAAGGTGTTTCAAATCTAAAGTGCTTTTAGTTTCTCCTGACAGTAACTACAGATGATGAACTGTAAGTAAGGATACGTTTCCAAATTAAAATGGTTCTAGAGTGACTTTTACTTCATAAAAACTAGTTCTGTATGTGTTCTGGGTTTGGTGAGACTGATCTTTCTGTGTCTATATTCTTCTGCTTTATACTCTGCTAGGTAAAGAAATAACGAAATTCCTAGAAACATTTTTTTATCAAAACCCCAAGAAAACCAAGACTGGTATACTTCTGATATATTTTGTATGTGCCGTTCTTTCAGTTCAAATCCCTTTGGTGATATATATTTTTTAAAAAGGCATACAGTGGTTTAGACCTCATTACCGTAATTGCTACCGCCACATAGAACAGCTTCTCATAACGAGAATGTTTCCTATGCTTGGGTCATTTAGTACTAATAGCTTGATCGGGCATAGCTTCGTGTTTTTACTCCTCCCTTTGACTAATCCAGTTTTGTCTAAGGTCTAACATAACCTAAAAACTTTGCACCAATTCCTTCAGGGTTTTTTTTTTTAATTGCAGTGATTTGTTGATTCAGCATTCAGTTCCATTGTGCATCAGGAAATAAAACAACCCCTTTATTACCTAAACTAGAGAAGGGCAGGAATCAGAAAAATAACCAATTGGGGTGGTTCAGGGCTACCCAGCAGACAGGGTAGAAGGGAAGCCAGGATGCTGTTTTTTAAAGAAGGCATAGAAGGCATAGAAGCTGTGGAGGACTGTATTCATGGAATACTCTTTGGGAATAGTGATATCTGTGTGGCCAGAATCTGGTTTTCCATTCTGTGAAGCTTTGAACGTCTTTGCTCAACACATGGATGGTTTGGACTGTGATGGAGGAGGAGGAGGAGGAGGAGGAGCCATGACGAGGTAGTAGACATGGGTACGACCAGAAAAAATGATGTTTCAAGTTTTCATTTGTCGGAAGGGGTCCATTTCGGGTCGTTTCCGTTTGTCGCGAAATTTTTCAAAAATTTGTCGTTTCCGTTTGTCGTTTGTCATTTGTCGTTTCCACCGTGATTTAGCGCGATTTGACTTCCCAGAGCATAGGGGCGTCCCGCAATCAGGGACGGCGCTAGGTGTTCTTGCGCCCTAGGCGGCGGGCGGGACAGGCGGCGGGCGGCGGGGGGAGGGGAGGGTGGGCGGCGGTGGCGGGGGGCATGGGCGGGCGGTGGCCGCGGGCGGGTGAGTGGGTAGGCGGCAGCGCAGGCTGCAGGAGGGTGGCGGTGCGGGCGGGCGGGCGAGTGGGCAGTTAGGATATCACTTAGGATAGAGGTTCTGTTCTTGGCTTGCACCCCAAATGTGTGTGTGTGCAAGCAAATTGAAGTTGGGAAAATGGAAGATAAATCGTAGTATATAATATATTTTTAAAATAAATCCACACCTCCCACTCCCAGTCGAACCTCCCCCTTTATCCAGTATCAGAAAAAAATCCTCAAACTGCCAGAGAAGAAACAAAGAATAACTGCTATTCCCTTCTGCAGACAAAGCTGCAGGGAATCAAAGAAATTATTTTCTAAATTCAATTCCCTCCCTGCCTGACTAACTTACATCCTAAAGCCTCCAGCCTCCCTCCTCAATCTCGATCGGATCACACCAGCACCAGCAGCCAGCCCTCCTCCCTCAACCACATCTATACACTCGACTGCGATTTCTGGAAGGTGCCTCGGCTTTTTATGCCCTCCGAGACATCCAGAAGTGTCAGTCAAAAACCTGGCGATGCCATTGGTGGAATGGTTCAAAAAAATTGCATGGTCCCATCCCATGCCCAGCCCAAATGGGCAGGTCTAAAAAAATAAAAAATAAAATAAAATAAAATAAAATAAAATCAATACGACATTTTATTGCTATAAAAAACCCACTGCTGCTACTATAAAAATTCAGTCATTTAAAATAAATAAATTTCACATGTTTCTGTGGTGATTTGGTGTGTTTTTTGACCACAATTTCAAAAGAAAAATTGTGGTCGCCATTTTGGATCCCCCCCCACCGCATGGCATGAAGCGAGACAGACGATGAGAATGACCCCCCCAGCCTGGTGCAAGCAGCCCAGGACAGGAGAAGGGGGGGAAGGCCAGGGACCCCCCAGAAACCACCCCTCTGGTAGGTGGCAAAGCCTCAAGCAGGCATATTTTCGCCTGCTTTTTTGGACAGGAGTTGGGTTTTTTAAAAAAAACTTTTAAAATTTTTTTCTGTGCTTCACATCGCGCAATCGCCGTGATGCCACAAACGGAAACGAAAAACCCGACCAAATTTTTCTTTTTTCGGTTCGAGTTCGAGTTCTGATGGCTTAATTATGTTACCGTTTCCGTTATGTAACAGAAACGATAACAGAAAACGGAAATGACAATTTCGCCGAGTCGTGCCCATGTCTACGAGGTAGGGTGGTGATGGGGGCAGTGGGAAGGGGGCAGGCCATCTGTTTCACCAAAAAGGATACTCCGAGCTGAAGAAAGTTGTCAGTGGTTCCCAACCTTCCTAATGCTGCGACCCTTAAGTACAGTTCCTCCTGTGGGGGGACCCCTTGCCCTGCTTGGAAGAGGCCACAAGCGCCCTTTGGCAGGCCACTGCTGCAGGTGCCATAGAGGACTTTCCTCTACAGGCACCCTCAGCCAATTGCAGCCTCCGGTGCCATTGACTGACATCCCCTCCTACCTATCAAACTGAAACTCACTCTTTCTTCCCCTTTCTCCCCCAGACCCAAACCGTTTGTGCCTTTTTCTTCACTTGCTCATGGCGACCCCTGTGAAATGGTTGTTTGACCCCCCCCAAAAGGAGTCCCAGCCCCCAGAGTCATGTTATTCATTTTGTTTTGCCAAAAAAGGATCCCCAAACCAAACTATAGACTGAACCATGAACTAGTCTGGTTCTTGGGGTTTTTTTTTGGGGGTCATAGTTCGGTTTGTACCCATCTCTAATCTAAACAACCTGAGACTTTTGGATTGGGTCCATAGATTATGGTGGCCTTAATGAGAGCACTTTCCCACAACCTCGTGGCTTCTGGATGTTTGGGTTTCAGCCCCTTTTATCCCTGACCACCGGCCATGCTGACTGGAGATGATGGGGATTTGGGCCCAAAGCATCAGGAAGGCATAGAAGCTGTGGAGGACTGTATTCAGAGAATACTCTTTGGGAACAGTGATATCTATGTGGCTAGAAGCTGGTTTTCCATTCTGTGAAGCTTTGAACATCTTTGCTCAACACATGGATGGTTTGGACCGTCACCCGTGCCTTATAGATGAGCATTGTGTTCCAAGGGGATGCATGAGGGTTAGGATGGGTGGGTGGGGCTCGTTATCAGCATGTTTGAGCACTTTCAAGACGCAGACATAGGCCGTTACTTCACGAACCGCTTGCTTCGCGGCAAGCCCTCATTTCTGTGCGAATCGATCATTTCAATCCGCACGCTCCACCTTTTTGGCTGCAATGCCACCCCGACCACGCCCCCTTTACCGTGCTCCAAGCGGGGTGAGTGGTTCCCCTGCCAGCGGCCGGGAATCTTTTCACTTCGCATCTCGCTTCGCTCCCAACGTGACGTGTGGTCTCAGTTTTTGGCTTTTATTTCAAGTTTTTTTAAAAAACATTCAAACAGGAATATCGATGCATCGCTATATCGTTTCATCGCTTTGCGCTGTTACTTCCTCGCTCGAGTAGCGGCGGTGGCGGCGGCGGGAGCAGGAGGAGCCGCTGCCGCCTCGCCCGGCCAGAGCAGGGCACCCAGGGCAGGCAGCGTGCAAGCGGCGGAGGGCGGGCGGCTGTGCCATGCGGGGCTCCCCCCGAGTAGCGGTGGTGGCGGGGGGGGGCTGCCAATGATGCCAGGAAACAGTTGAAATCAGTAGAGCCATTGCAACTGACAGTCCAGCATCAGTGCATCGATACTCCGTCGGTAGGTATTTTTTTAAAGGACGGATGGGAAATAAGGAACGTTGAAGAGTGGCATGCGAATGTGAAGGGAGCACGTGAGGTTGTGCTCGAATCGGTCCTAAAACTGCAGCTCGTGAGTATTGAGAAACAGGGGCGGGAGCGAAGCAAGAACAGGTGACCGCCACATGACCGCCTCCGAATTCACAGCGAAGGCAAGGTCGGTTCGAAGCGAGGCACTTCGTGAAGTAACGGCCATAAATATCTGAGCACTTTGTGTTCATGTCCTCTGGCAGCTTCATCTTACACAGTAGGAAAGCAACTCTTTTGAGTGGCCCATGAATAGTGGTGGGTAGAAATTATGAAATGTGATAAATTCGATCAGAACAGCTTGTCTTCATTACTGCCTGGAAAAGGTCAATGAGGAGTCACTCTGTTTTTCTCTGTTTCACTGTTAAAAAGATTGACAAACCCAAAACATTGGTGCTCTCTAGATTATTAGTCTATAAGTCTCATCGTCCCTGTATAGGATAACCTTTGGTCATGGTGATGAAAATTGTAATCCTCCACTTCTGCTGGAAACCCAACTGATGAATACTTCACTCAAGAGGTAAGTTCGCATTCAGTGAGAATTACTTCAGATGCACAATGGAACTGAATGGTTGGGATTGATTATCATGTGCCAAGACTCCTCGATGTACATGACTGCATGGGAGCACTATTCACATGTTCTAGTGAATCCACAGGGGCTGGATCCCATCAGAGCTCTGGTTCCTGCCCACATTTGCAAGGAAGTTGACATGTGTCCCTTGTAAGGGAAGACAGTCCATTTGATGGATTGGCAGTACCCATCTTTTGAAGATGTCCTTTATGTAAAATGGTGCCCACTCTAGATCTGGCTTAAAATTGAAGATCTATCTATCTATCTATCTATCTATCTATCTATCTATCTATCTATCTATCTATCTATCTATCTATCTATCTATCTATCTAAGAAAGGGTCCAAGGCAGCTTGCATCATTAAACACTTAAATTCTAAATTAAAAATGGAGACGTCTTCTAAAGAAAATCTGTACAAAATATTTTATAGATGGCATTTCCCACCTGTTAAAATACCTAAAATGTTCCAGAACTTGTCTAGTAAATGTTGAAAATGCGCTCAAGAAACCGGGACTTATTATCATGCATGGTGGATGTGTGATAAAGTGAAAAAATATTGATTAATATTATTGCCTTATTAGAATAATAAAAATACATGTAGATTTTAGGCCAGAACTGTTTTTACCAGACATAGTACCAGAAAACTATCTATTACTGCACATTCTGACAACAGCGAAGATGGTTTGGACACAATATTGAATAAAGGAAGAAATACCAACAGATGAAATGACTGTTAAGAAAATTTTGGGATGTGCAGAGATGGACAAACAGACAATGAGAATTAAGGGAAAAGAGGACTCACAATATTACCAAATATGGGATCTGTTTTATCAATGGCTAGAAAAAGAAAGAGCTGCCTAGATGCTGTAGGCGCTTGGAGTAGGAACTGGCAAACCACTCCAGTATTCCTGCCCCCAAAACTCCATGGACATGGGGTCATGAAGAGTCGATCACGACTGTCAATCAATCAATTTTATTTTACAGCCAAAGGTCACGACTGTAATGACGCAACACAGAGAGAGAGAAAAGAAAGAGGTTTGGAGCCATGCAGCCATTAAAACAAAAGCAAAACTAGACTATGGGTGATACCTTCATAGGCTGCTAGAAGCCTAAGTATGAAGGTATCACCCATAGTCTAGAAAAAAGAAACAAAGAATAAGAGTAAGCTGGTTGTAATATAATAATGACAGAAACCCATGTAATACAATGTGTAACAAATATCACATATATTTTTTAATCTGTAGAAAATGAATAAAACATTTAAAAATTAAAAGATAACAGTAAATTATTTAAATATTTAATGGATTAATAAGATCATATTAAGAACACTAGGTAACCGTCTGGTTTTAAAACCTCTCCTAGCCAATCTGCCACTAAAGCTCTTCATCTGCTTAGGAAAAGGCAGTAGAGATGGCGCCAGCGTGGCTTCAGCCACTGAGAAGTCCCCCTCCTGATTCCCGACCAAAAGCACCTGTGAAGGTGGCAGGATGGAGAGAAAGGCCTCTCCTGATGATCTCCACAGGTCCTAGAAGAAGATGAGGTCCTTCAGATAACTTGGACTCAAGATCCATGCAGAATGAAATCATGGATCTTAAAGTTTGTCCATCCAACGTGAGATGCACCACCACAGGAAGGATGCAGGCCACTTGGCCCCTGTTTTCCCCACTCTGATAAGAGGTGCTGCTCTTCTGTTAAACTCTAACACTCATTTCCCACTTTACATCCCTATGTATAAATTAGCACCTGCCATTCTATCCAAATCAGTGTCCTCATTTGTCCTCTGTTCAGGTGACGTGTAAGTAGCCACTCTCAACTGCAGGCTGACAGTGCCATGAATGAAATGTTAACTATACAACATTTTATCTTTCACTCACTTCAATCAGTGGCATAATTTCATATTTATAAACCGTGAATCAAAGCTGCCTGTTTAGCATTTTGCTCCATTTCTTTCCTCATAATGACACATGCAGGCACAAAAAACATGGAAATCATACTAGATAGATAGATAGATAGATAGATAGATAGATAGATAGATAGATAGATAGATAGATAGATAGATAGATAGATAGAGCAGGAAGGAAGAAGGAAGGGATAGACAGATAGATAGATAGATAGATAGATAGATAGATAGATAGATAGATAGATAGATAGATCGATAGATCGATAGATCGATAGATAGATAGATAGATAGATAGATAGATAGATAGATAGATAGATAGGTTCAGTCCCTTCCATGCGTCAGCATGCCTATGAGAAGGAAAGAATAGTTATTTTAATTCACCTCAGAGTTCAAGGATGTTTATAAGAGATTTGCCAGAATGGAGACCAAATGTGTTGTTGTTTTTTAAATTCCACAGCAAACCTATTACAACCTGACACAACAATCAATGCATCCTGTCACCCTGTCACATCCACCAGCACATCTATCTTTCAAGAAAAGGTTCGCAAGAGGTGGCAGCAGTGTGTAATGTGCACAAGAGTTTAACCATGTGTGGTGGGATGGATGTTTTCATGGCTGTTGTCTGTCATTCATAGAATGAGTCACTGGCCTTGCTTTGCTTGTTGAGAAAAACAGGATGTGTGCCCAGTGCTTATTTTAGGTCTTGAAGGAGGAGAGGGAGGGAGGGGTTGAAATCAATGGGGCAAGGGCCAACCCACTAGGAAATTCAAACTTGCCACAGGAAGAGCGGGGAATGAGAGAAGGAGACTCTGGTGGAATTTTAATATTTCTGAGCCTCTTGTCAAGACAGCAGTAGAAAAAGCCAGGGGCTCTCAAACTTGAGAATCCTTGACAGAACTGAAAATGAGCAAAGCCCATCCATTCTGAAGTGGTAGCAGAAGGTGACATCCTGCCAGCAGACAGCAGAATCGACTGCCAATTGCTCTCCTTTTTTATAATGACATCCGATCCTTCCTTTGAAAGTATCCACTTCTTTTCCCACATCAATTTTCTGGTAGCAAGGACTTCCACAGTTCAGCAAGTCCTCAAAGGAAAGTTCAGACACTTAACACTGGAAATATTGTGATCCGGCTTCCCAGTTCAGGCAGACACTGATGATAAAGAAACTCTCGACAGAGGTCTTTTTTTCTTGTACATTTTCCCTGCTTCCCTCCTCCTCATGGCTCTCCAAGCATTTGTATGTGTTTCCTGTCATTTCTTTCTTTATGTGTCTGGTAAGATAATGGTTGTGTTCAAGAATAAATCTGCTGCTCTTGATCTTGCTTTGAAAACCATCTGTTTGCTGACAGCAAGGATGTCATCAAGACTTCCGCTGATCATAACTGGCATTGACTCTGCTTTTGCCCTTTGTAAAGGCCATTCCCAACATAGAATCATAGAGTTGGAAGTGACCTCAAGGGCCATCCAGTCCAACCCCCTGCCATGCAGGAGCTGCCATCACAGTATTTCCAACAGATGGCTCTCCTGAAAGAAGGAGACTCCACCACCCTCCGTGGCAGCATAATTCCACAGCTGAACAGCTCTAACTGTCATGAAGTTCTTCCGAATGTTCAAATGGAATCTCTTTTCCCTTAGGTTGAAACCATTGCGCCGAGTCCTAGTCTCTGAAGCCATGGAAAACAAACCTGTTCCCTCTTCAATATGACATCCGTCTCTGAAGCCATGGAAAGAGACTAGAAGTCAGGGCATGGTCTCAAACTACAGCAGGCATGTCCAAACTTTGGCCCTCCTGATGTTTTGGACCACAACTCCCAGAATTCTTAGCTTAGACTGCCAATGGCAAAGGACTGTGGGAGTTGTGGCCCAAAACATCTGGAGGGCCAACATTTGGACATGCCTGAACTACAGGAAAAGATATTCCATTTGAACATTAGGAAGAACTTCATGATGGTTAGAGCTGTTCGGTAGTGGAATAGGCTGCCACAGAGGGTGGTGGATTCTCCTTCTTTGGAGGTTTTTAAGCAGAGGTTGGATGGCCATCTGTTGGGCATCCTGTGATTGGGGTTCCTGCATGGCAGGGAGTCGGACTAGATGGCCCTTGAGGTCTCTTCCAACTCTATGATTCTATGATTCTATGTAGGGAATGGCCTTTCCAAAAAGGACCAGAGCAGAGTCAATTGCTCTTCGCTTCCTCTCTGTCATGGTGCCATTCCATGACCTCTGTTGCTCACCACCATGCCACATGTATTTGAGGGAATGGGTTGTAACCCACAAAGACTGATGCCAAAACCCATCAGTGTGAAAGCCCGTAAGGTGCCACAGCTGTTTGCCTTCTTTTTATTAGAGAAGAGGTCAAAACAGGACAAACACAGCGACATCTTTGAAAACCAGGCTACTGGGTAATGAAAGGACAGAGCCAAGAACTGATCATGAGAATGATGGAGAAATTAGGGGTTGGTGGTTGGTGGGCATCCTTTCTGTGTTTTTCCCTGTGGGCCCTTTGACTTCAAATGCAATTTTTATCTTTTCTGCTGAGAAGACAATGTAGGCAGACCTCCTGGCATCTTCTATTCATGCTCTGAAAGAATACCTTTCTACCTTTTCATGGCAGAGACTAACTATAGACAGCTGTCTTTCTTCCATGTGTGCCCCTCTTTCTTTTCCCTCTATAATATTTCCTTTGAGTCATTAATGGAATAGTTGATCTCTTCTACTTTTCACCACCAGTGCTTGACAGATAAAATTTTCCTCTTATCCTTTTCAAGTAATTGTCTCGGAAATGGGGCCTCTATCTTGCCCACAGCTACTGCTCCTACCTCAGACCTGGTACAAATTAATCTCCCGTGGCTATACTTAACCTTCCCATCACTGCAGATGTGATATCTATTCCAAAGGATGGCCTTGATACAGAATTTAAAAGTACACTCCATTTTAGGTATCGAACGCTTGCAGTATGACTCCCTCGTGTTAACAAGAGCCAGCATGGCGTGGTAGATAAAATGTTGGGCTATAATTCTGAGACTCTAGGCTCAACTGTCCAGTCAACCATGGAAACTCCAGTGAGTTTCCAGTTGTGTAATCCAACTCAGACTTAAGTCACACAGGTGACTCAGCTCAGACTCCCCTCAGGCTTTCTTTTTCAATGACTGAGATTCAGCTCATAAATCCACCCACCCCGTTTTTTGTTTTTTTTTTCCTGGTGGAAAAGGCTTGTTTATAGTAGATTTGGACTAGAGATGGGCACACATTTAAAAAATGGCATTTTGGTTTTTAGTTTTTTGTTGAGAGGTCTGTTTCGGTTCATTTCCGTTTTTCGTGAATTTTTGGAAAAATTTTGTTTTTGTTTTTCATTTTTTGTTTTTCGTTCCTACCCGCTTTTACGCGATTTTTAAAGCATTTCCGTGCGTGGGCGTCCCCCAACGCCCCAGACCAGAGGGAAAACACTAAAAAAAATTGATGCTAGCAGAGACACAGTATAGACTAGGTACGCAGGGAGGCTGCAAAGGCAGCGGCGGGCGTTGCCCAGGGTGCAAGGCAACCGCAGAGTGCGGGGCAGGGGAGGGTACTCACCGAGAGGTATGCACACACACACACAGGGAGGCTGGAGGACTGAAGCTAGAGTCGCAGAGACAACAATCCCACCCTAACTCCCACCGGAGACTGCAAGGAGGACAGGGGCTGCCAGCACTTTTTATGCCCTCTGTGGCTGCCAGACCTGCCCAGTCTGCAACCTGGGCATACTATTGGTTGAACATGATCCCATCACATGGCTTGCCTCCATTTTGTGGCTGGAGACATCCATTTTGTCATCCTTAAAGGGAAAAGAAAAATACAAGACAAAAACAAATGTTTTAAGGACCCCAACCCCCTGGTAGGTAATAATTTCAAATAATTATCGCATTATCACTGCATTTTTATGGATGTTCAAGGCATTTTGATACCCAAGAAATCAATATTAGGCATCTGGGAGCCATTTTAGGTTGATGTCCCCTAACTCCCCTTAAAGGAAAAAAATAGAGCGATCTGAGAAAAGATATAAATGCATGTTTTAAGGACACCAACTCCCCCTGGTAGGTATTATCAGACAGTATAAATAATTATTGCTGCATTTTTATGGATGTCCAGGGCGTTTTTTAGCATTTAAAACAGCTCATTTCATTGCACATCGCCATTAACGAAAACAAAACGTAATGAACACAATTTTCGTGGTTCTGTTCATTTTGTTCTATTTTCATCACAATTTTCATTAGTCATTTTGTTACCTAACGGAATGAATAATGAATAACGGAAACAAAAAAGTTCGTTTCGTGCCCATCTCTAATTTGGACCATGGGACCTGGTACCAAACAGTTTGGACTTGGGATTTGCACCGAAAGGACTTACCAGCATCTAAAGGAACCTCACCAGGAGGCAAAGAAAGGGAGAAATGGTAAATTTTTCTTGGGACATCTCTCACTTACCTCAAAACCCCTATAACAATCACCATAAATGAGCAATGTCCTGAGGGCCTATCATGCCATCCTAGAGGCAAACGCAATGGGTTGGCAGCTTCAAGGTGACTAGCACAGGTAAGGGGCAAAGACAGGTCACTAAGAGGGAACAAATCAAGGCCAGAAATCAACAGTGTCAAAATTTTGAGTGAAGCATAGCTAGATGCGGGGGTGGGGTGGTCCTGGGAGTTGTTAAGTCTGGAAAGTAACTTTCTCAGGGTGTGCTTCAAACTGTTAGCACCTCAAACATAATTTATTCCACCACCACCACCACCACCACCACCAAATATACTGTAAGCTTAAACCCAGGCTGCTGCAAGAAAGATTACCTGGTACTTGTGTGTTTTGTCTGAGAACACATACAGCTTCTTAGAAAGTAACAGTTATTTAAATAAGTAGGTTAAACTCCTAACTCCTCATTGGGACGATACATGGGATCATATAAAAGCTTCTTGGAATGTATACAAAGGCTCAGACAAAAGTGTTGGAAGATTTTTCTGTTTTTAGAAAATTAAATCTAAAACAGTCAGCCTTTGTTTATAATATACATATCTATTCCATTTTTGTTTCCGTGACTTGCACTGGCAATCTGAATGAAATATGTTTCTTTCTATATCAAGGACTGTTCTGGGAAAAAAATGCACCATTCCTCAGGGAGGTATTCAAAGGGAAGGAAGAACCCATTCAAGATGAATAAAAAAATGCTGGGATGCCCTCGACTTCCAAGCTCACCTGATTATTTGTAGATCAAAGCCAAGTTTAAATGAAACAGCAACCCCAAAAGCTTGCTTTTTTCCCTGATAATTCAGTGCAATTCTTTAAGGCTGTGGACAATATACAGCCTTAAGTCTGTGCTAATATATCAGTAGATCAGTTACCGCTTCCTTCCTTCTGCCAGTTAAGGTGGGGGGTTGTTTGTTTGTTTATTGTTTTAGGTTATTATTGTTGTTTTGCCACCTGTTCCTCTGTTTTCCTAAAGGCATGGTGGCTCAGTGGGCTAGAGCACTGAAACTGTGGGCTGCAAAGTCGGCAGCTCAGCAGTTCGAAGCCCTGGTGCCACACAGTAGAGCGAGCTCCCACTGTTAACCCTACCTCCTGCCAACCTACATAAGAGCATAAGAACATAAGAACAGCCTTGCCAGAACAGGCCACAGCCCATCCAGTCCAGCATTCTGTCTCACACAGTGGCTCACCATTTGCTTCGGGGTATTCCCAAGCAGATGTCTTCACCTGCTTAGGATTCCCTGCCAATGGCATTGAGAGATATCCTGCCTATCTTTCCAACCCAGAAGTTGTCCTTAGCCATCCATAATGATAGCCATGGGTATCGCAAAAGCCTCAGAGGAGCGGTGGGGGTGGCACGGAGCGACCCGATCGCCCCCGCCCCCCCCCCCGCGTGGCTCCAAGGCCCTCCGGAGGTGCCCGCGCAGCTCGGAGGCACTCTGGAGGCACCCAGGGCAGCTGCGGAGGGGGACGCCATCCCTCCACACACCTGCCCCGCGTGGCTCGGAGGCACTCCGGAGGCGCACGGGGTGGCTGTGGAGGGGGACGCTGTCCCTCCTCGCACCCACCCCATGCGGCTCTCAGGCACTCCGGAGGCACCTGGGGCGGCTGCGGAGGGGGACGCCATCCCTCCCCGCACCCGCCCCACACGGCTCTGAGGCACTCCGGAGGCGCCCGGGGTGGCTGTGGAGGGGGATGCCATCCCTCCGCGCACCCACCCCGCATGGCTCTGAAGTGCTCCAGAGGCGCCTAGGGCGGCTGCGGAGGGGACGCCATCCCTCCCCACACGCGCCCCACGCGACTCTGAGGCACTCCGGAGGCGCCCAGGGCGGCTGTGGAGGGGGATGCCATCCCTCCGTGCACCCACGGGGGTTACTGCATTTATTTGAGATCTGAGGCAAAAGTTTCATGGAGTGCCGTTCTAGTGTTGTGCGATAGGGAAAACAGTTTTTCCTTATCTACTTTGTCCAGTAGATTTTGACATTTATGGTGCAGGAATGCCTAATTCCTGCACCATTCCCACACAATCTACCCATCATCTTGGCTGGAGGGAGATTCTGTAAGCTACTGTTCACAATAGCAACTTTTCAAAGCTCTGACAACGCTGAGCTCCAGTTCTTTTTCATTTATAAATCATGGTTTACATTACTGCTGTTTTAAATTTTTTTTCTCTTAAGTTGTTTACACTAGTTTTATAAGTGTGCAATTGCCAAATGGTGAAATGGTTTTCAATGCTATTTTAAATCCGAGAATTTTCTTGGAATGTGACCTTGTAGTTTCATCTTTTTTACCATAAGCCGCCTTGGCAGAGGGTTTATCCCAAAAATATGGTTCAGAAAGATTTCGGATAAATAATACAGTGGATATTGTTTCCTATAATTGTTATAGACACAAATGGGATTATCTTGTCATTAAATGCCTTGCATCTTTGAGTGTGCTTCCATGTGCTCTGAGATATTATGAAAAACAGCAAAGTGGTTGAAAAATGCATATCTCTGCCCAGTAAGGCAGATAAAGCCATTCTGCTAGAGAGTTGTTTATTTAGGCTGTTTATGCTGTGTCTTTCAATTTAAAGAAAGACATATTTGCAGTGCAGCTCGGAAATTTAAAATGAAACAAGGCAGAACGAGTTTATCAAATCAGCAAATAATATGCATGCCACCAAAAAACAATCCAACAGACAAAAAAAAATCCCAAAAGACAATAACAGAAATAAAATCACATGACAGGGAAATTCAGTAGCAACATCACTGTTTGGGTAATGACTATTATTTGCTGATTTGATAAACTCATTATGTAATTGATCCATGCTGTCAGGTCATGTGTGGCTTATAGTGAACTTCATAGGTTTGCAAGTTTGCTGCTGCCACCTACCTGAGTGGGGGATTTGAACTCAGCGGACTAAGGCTCTCAAAACTGTTGTCTGCAAAGTTGTCAGCTCGGCAGTTCGAATCCTGGGTGCCACGCTGTGGAGCGAGCTCCCGCTGATAACCCGGGCTCTTGCCAACCTAGCAGTTTGAAAACATGTAAATGCAAGTAGATAAATAGGTACCATTGTAAAACACGGGAAAGTAAAACAGTGTTTCATAAGAACATGAGAACATAGGAAGAGCCAGCCATGCTGGATCAGGCCAAAGGCCCATCTAGTCCAGCTTCCTGTCTCTCACAGTGGCCCCACCAGATGCATCTGGAAGTGCAGGAGACTAGATAGCTGTCTCCTGATACCACTCCCCTGCATCTGGCCCTTGAAGTACCCCAGTTTTAAGCCTGGAGATTATACATCTCCATCATGGTTTGTAACCTGTAATGGACTTTTCCTCCAGGAATCTGTCCAATCCCCTTTTAAAGGCATCCAGGCCAGATGCCATCACCTCTTGTGGCAGGGAGTTCCACAGACTAACAACATGCTGGGTGAAAAATATTTTCTTTTGTCTGTTCTTACTCTCCCAGCCCTCAATTTGGTATTTTGTGAGAGGGAGAAGTGTCCCTCTATCCACTTTACTCATGCCCTGCATTATTTTGCACGTCTCAATCATATCCCATTGACACCTACTCTTTGTTTCCTGGATCTCAACCGGTTCTCAATCCATAAGAGGACTTGCCCTCTTATCCCCTGAATGTGCAATTTTCTTAGCAGCCTTTGGTCAGGGACTGTGTCAAATGCCTTCTGAAAATCCAGATAGACTATATCCACCAGTTCATCCAAATCCACATGCCTGTTGACCTTATCAAAAAATTCTAAAAGATTTGTTAGGCAAGACATCCTTACAGAAACCATACTGATTTTCTCTTAGCAAGGTTTGTTCTTCTATGTGTTTTAAAATTTTCTCTTGGATGAGGCTTTCCACCATCTTCCCTGGGACAGATGTAAGGCTAACTGGCATGTAGTTTCCCGTGCCCCCTCTCATTCCTTTTTTAAAAATTGGTGTGACATCCGCTATCCTCCCGTCCTCCGGCACTGTGGCTGTTTTAAGAGACAAGTTGCATTTTACCGTTAAGAGATCTGCAATTTCATTTCTCAGTTCCCTAATAACTCTTGGGTGGATGCCATCTGGGCCCGGTGACTTGTTAATCTTCAATTTATCAATTAGTCCTAAAACATCCTCTCTTTAAACCTGTATTTGATTTAATTATTTAGTCAAGAGGGGCCATTCGGGCAACGGAAACTGCCCAAGGTCTTCTGTCGTGAAGACAGATGCAAAGAACTCATTTAATTTCTCTGCAATTTCCAAGTCCTCCTTAATCTCCCCTTTTCCTCCCTCACCACCCAGAGGGCCAACTGGTTCTCTGGCAGGTTTTCTACTTTCTTGCAGCCATGCCGGCCACATGCCCATGAACTTGCACAACACTGGCTCTTCATCTTGAATACAGAGATGAGCACTGCCCCTAGAGTCGGACACAACTAGCACGCATTTGCAGGGGGAACCTTTACCTTTTTTTTTTTAACAACATGGGGAACAATTTTTCCAAGCTTTGAGAATCAGTCTCAGATCAGAGGCAGACAAAGTATGATGCAAAGGTGGATGATTACCAGAGCAAGGGGTGCTTTCTCTACTCCAGGCATGTCCAAACTTTGGCCCTCCTGACGTTTTGGACCACAACTCCCAGAATTCTAAGCTTAGATTGCTAGTGGCAAAGGATTATGGTCCAAAACATCTGAAAGGTCGACGTTTGGGCATGCCTGCTCTACTCCTTCCCAATTCTGAGGTGATATGGACCCCCATCCCATTCCACAAGTTGTCCCTTTTCTGGTCTTTTGGCTTCCTGAAGTCATAAATCCCCTGGGAACAGGTGTCCTCATCCTCTGTTGAAATGGAATGCCACTTCTGGTTTTTGGAAGGGAGAGCTCCCAGGGCCTAAGACAAGGGGGCATGAAAGGGCCCCAAAATGTTTTTATTTTGTGGGAGTGGAACACACGAGATGCAGGAAAAACAATGACAAGCTGGCATTGGGTGGTTGTCTCAAGGAAGCTAGTGTAGCCCCCTACCCGATGAAGTATCCCTAGTCTAACACACAGTAGTCTTCAAGCAACATTACAGACTACTAGTGTTGGACACTGCTGTTGTATTCAGGCATCAGGCATCAGTATGTATCTATCCACCAAAGCTACGAGGGAGTGCTCTAGTTCAGTGGTTCCCAGCCTTGGATAACTCAGATGTTCTTGGACTGGAACTCCCAGAAGCCTTTAGCACCTGTTGTGCTTGCTGAGGTTTTCTGGGAGTTGCAGTCCAAGAACTCTGGGGTTACTCAAGATTGGGAACCATGGCTCTGGTCCCTTGTTCCTTCCATTCTGTTTCCATCACTTTGCTATGTGGGGATGGTGACAAGTCTGAAATGGAGATCCTTCCCTGTCCATGGATGTTCCCCACATCTGGGCCTTGCAATTTGGAGGAGCTACCTAGTGGCAGCAAATACAGCAGAGGACTAAACTGGGGCACATTCATTCACACATTTGAGAAAACACAGAGAAGTGTGTGCCTCTGGGATGTTCTGAGTATGCCTGTCAGGGTTCAGGTATCTCACTTTCAAAAGCATGGAGTGATGGCTCCCATATCATGCGCATGAACAGACTAAGAAAATACAGTTTAGTTAATGGTCTCTGCTTCCCTTTAGCTATCCCTTAAGAGATGATTGTCCTAAAATTATAAATACGGCTTGATAGCCTCATCCTGGCTGCTCTCCGCTTGTTCTCTCTGCTCTCCCAGAGGGAGGTGATAAGTGTTGCTTAGCAACGCAAAGGTAAGACGCAGAGTTCTTGGTGATTCATGCTGCTGGCCTTACTATGAGGTGGAGTGAGTTGTTGGCCGCCTAAGGTGGCTCTTTCAGGGTGTCGTGAAAGAGCAGCAAATCTTTACCTAAAAGTTGATGTATTATCCCCATGTCTGGACAGCGAAGTAAAGGAAGAGGTTGTGAAGACACTGTGAAAAATAAAATTTTAAAACTTTTGGACCGGTTCCGAAAGTCAACAATACGGCCCAATTGGTCCCCATACTGAGAAAGGCAAGCTGCTTTTCACCCCGTTTAAAAATACCCAGCCGTTCCCGAGATATGGGCCGAAAGCGAGCCCCCCATATTAACCCTTTCCTCTCCCTTCCCCCTCTCCTGCTCACCAAGCAGAACCCCAAAAGGACTGCAGCCAGGGACTCAGCCTGGGCAAAATAAGTCTTAGACCAATTTCTATATTCTCTACTCAGGCTGAAGGGGGAGTGACTACCCATCTCACCCTTTGGGCCAAGAAACACCCTTAAAACATTGGTCCTCTTGCCTACCTCTGGCACCAACCAAAAATACAAAAGGCTTTTTCCTTCCTTCCACCTCTCTATTCTCTTCTCCTGTTTAACCTCCCCTCATCCCACTACCCTGAGGTACCCTCTCCCCTGACCCCCATCTCTCATCAACTGGGGCTGAAGGAAGGCAAGGCACCAAGAAGAAAATGGCAACTTCGCAGGCTGGCAGAGGCATCTGGAAACCTCCATAATCACCAGGTATCTTCAACACGTATCCCAGTAGCTGCTCTTCAGAAAATCAACATTCCTGTCTGCCAACCCAGATTGTCATCAAAGCCTGAGGACACCCTCCATTGTTTCATTCACACACCTGGAAAGGACTCTTATTCTCATGTTCTTAGTTTCTGTAAACACTCAAATACCCATATGTAATCCTGTAAGAACTCACATTCTTGTGCCTCCAAATTCTTGTATCTTTCCAAACACCTGTGTGTAATCCCAAAATGGCTTGTATCTTTGTGCACCCAAATCATTGTGTCTCCCGAATGCCTGTGTATGCAATCCCATCAGCCCTTCCTGCCCCCGCCCCGGTCCTGATAATTGCTTTCTCTCACCCACTATTGATTTACTGATTCCCCTCAGTTTACCTATGTCCAGGAACAATGCCACACTTCCAAGCCCTATTATGTTACCCTGGCTGGACCCATTAGCATTTGCATAAGCCCTGGCTGCTACCAGGGACCACCCAGAACTGCCCCCAACCAACCCCCAGCCCCTTCTGATTGGGTCATTTGAACTGCCCCTGACCAATCTCTGGGATTGGCGCCGCCCAGGGAAAGGAAGGAGGCAAAAGTCAATAAAAGTTGGAACTCGTTGCATGTGCAGGGTCGACATCTTAGCCCGGTTGGAAGGCAGATGTCCACCTGCTGGTTTTATTGGTACCAAATAAAATCAGTATTCCTCGGATTTCTCGCGTTGGATCTTTATTGGCTTCTTGTGGGATTCAGCGGACTTCAGTGGGGCTAGCCCATCTGAAAATAATTTTTAAAACCCTATTTTGGGACTTGACATATGGCGAGCCAGGCAGGAGGGGAAGGAGTTAAAACTCCCTAAAACCTCTCTGTGGCCACCTCCAAATTCTTTGGCCCTGGTTTTTGGGAGCCACCTTTCCAAGCGGCTTTAAAGGCAAAACTGGGACTGGTCAATTCCCTTTTTGGCGCCACCCGGCCATTTGCTGGGAAAAAGGGAACTGAACTCGCCCAGCAGACCTTTGCAAGCCCCGAACAAAAGGAGAGAAATCCGGAATAGGGTTTTTCTTTGCAGAGCTGCAGGACCTGGAAGAAGGTCGAAACCAGAAGTCTGGACCCAGGATAGAGGGACAGAAGGCTGGTAAGAGTTGTACTTTGGGAATTGTGGAATTGTGGGACGCCCTGGACTCCTTTAGGTGTGCCCCCAAGAGCTGTTTTGGCCCCTTTTTGGGTGGGGGAAGAGGTTTTTTCCTGCGTTCAGGACCATCGCACCGATATAAGGCCACCGCTTGTGCCACGAGCGTTCACCCGCTCGGGGAGAAAGAGGTACTGCTAGGCAGACCTTCGCAACCGGCTGGCAGGGCGAGATCGCGAGCGAGACGGAGGTTGACGAACCTCTGACGAGCGTACTGAATCATTAGGATTTGGACCTCGGCAAGCAACGTCTCCCGGATCTGGGGGTTCAATTGGTCTAGGAACCGAATTGACCGGGGTAATTGTGTGCAGGAATTTCCCGTTTGGAAGGAATTTCCTGTTTGAAATTGTGTGCAGGGATTTCCCGTTTGGAAGGAATTCCCTGTTTGAGTTTCCTGTTTGACTAAAAAGAAAAAGAAAAAAATGGGAAACGAACTATCTGCTTCAGGCAGAACCAGGACTCCGCTTGGGAGCGCCTTGGACCATTTCCCTGCCCTTCTGGACCCGGGGACAAAATGCAAAAGAGGGAAATTGGTAATAATTTGGGAGAAGAGGCCACCCTATGTAAGGAAGATGGTCTCGGGCCCCAGTTCAAAAAAACGGCTGGGGAAGCTCGCAGCATTAGCGGCCCCCAAAGCGAGACCAGCCGCCACGAAAATTCTCTTCGGGGGAGGTCCGCCCCGAACAAAAACTCCGAGGAAGAAGATCCCCCCCTTATGTTCCTGTAACCCCTAAACCCCCCCTTATTCCCATGGGGAAAGTCACCAAAATGGGGGTCCCTCAGCTCCCACCGCTTCCCAATCCTCTCCCACTGCCTTCCCTCCAGGATTTACCCGGGGGGGGCACTTTATCTGTTTCCCTTTTCGGGGAGCATTGAATGAATGTGTTGTCTTCTCTGTTGTGAGTCTGGGGTGCGTGGTCTTGCAACCCTTGTGTGTGTGTGCCAACGTGTGCCTGCGATTTCTGGCCCCTCTCTTGCCTTGGCTGCTGCACTCCCCCTTTCCGATAGCTGTGTGTGTTGTGTGTGTGTGTGTGTACGGAGAGCACATGGGAAAGCACAGGACCATGTGGATGCACCCCCCTTCTCCCAATGCCTTCCTTTCCTCATTTTCCTCCCTGGGGGCGGAGAATGATGGTGCCTCTGAGCTTCTGCAGAGCGCACTCCCTGTCTGAGTAGCAAGAATGATGTGTATATGCGTGTGTGTGTGTCCATACAAGACGCCCCCTCACTCCCTCTGTGTGCTGGATGGTCTTAAGCTGTGCATGGGCGATTGAGAGGCCCCCTCCTTCCAACATGTGTGTATTCTATGTTTCAATATTCCAATTTTTCCTTAACATGGCCTGAGAAAAGGTGGCTCTAGCATTCCTGCCTTCCCCCATCTTTTTAGAAGAGAAAGCATGTGTTTCCCCCCCGCCTACCCCCCTTTTTATGATGATTAAGGGTTCCCCATGGGGGTGGGGACGTTCTAGCTCCAAATTGGAGAAGGAGGGGAAGACTAACCCCCTTCCAGACCCACTAAAAATGGCCCAATCCGAGTAGCCTGGGGACCTCATGGAAACTGCTGAGCCTGGTTCTTTGTTTCCCTTTTTGTTTTGGCCGTTACTGGAATGAATCCCTGCTTACATGGTGTGGTTTGTGGGTCCTCCTTCCCAGCTGCCCATGTGTTCCCTCTTTTCCCTGCTTTCTGGAACCCCTCCCTAATATCTAGGTCCTTGCCATGTGGTGGGGTATACTCATAGGCCGTCATCAGGCGACCTCTCTCACTGAAGCATGTGCCAAGCACACTATCATATCCGAAAAGGGGGGAGCCTGAGATATGCTTGGCAGAACCTATCCCCCCCTCCTATCCCTTAGGAGAATAGGAGCCCCCTTACCCCTGCCTCCTGAACAAAGAACCCCCCCCTGCACTCTTTTCCAGGTTCCCTACAGTCTGGCGGGGGAATGGCTGGTGGGTAATCGATGGGTCTGGATCTTCAGCAATACTGCCCCCATTTAGCTAAATGGTTCCATGGGGGCTCATATTCCTCAGGGAAACCTTTACACAATTGGCTGAGACAAATGCTTCCGGCATGGCAAGCTGAATTCACAGAAATGCCCAGGGCCGGGGCTAAGTGGAATCTTTTGGAGTTTCCTTGTGAATTTATTCGATGATGGCCACTTACCTCCAAATTAAAAGGTCCCTACATTCGACTTATTGGCCACCAGTCTACGAAAAGTTGAGAGGCTCAAACTTTGAACAACAGTTGGCTCAAAATCTGCCAAGAAAACGGAACCCAAACGGCAAAAAGCCCTGCCCATTGCTGCTCATCCAAGCCACCCCCACCGCCTACCTAGAACTGCCCCCACTCAGCCCCCCCTGCATGGTCGCCCTTTCGCTGCCCTAGCCCGAAAGCCTGGCCCAGGGAACCAGCCCCTGCCGTCCTATTCCAGGGAGTCGGGAGGGGTCTCTCTCTCTCTCTCTCTCTCTCTCTCTCTCTCTCTCTCTTCCCCCCCCCCTCTGCAGGTGTTACGACTGTCCCTCTTCAAGGAGACCTCCCAGTCTGGTGGTGATGGAGGGCCACAGCCCAGCTGCTTGAACATGAGGGTGGAAGACAAATCCTGGATCCATTTTCCCTGGTCAACACAGCCCCCACACCGGAGGGAGGGGGCGTGCCAACAACCGGAGCCCCTCCGTCTTAAGATCGTCTGGCAGAGAGCAAAGGAGGCCCCTTACCCAACCCCTAACCCAACTGACTTTCTGCAGCCTCTCTTGGATGAGGAACTCACTGCTGTTTTCCACACCTAACAGCAGGAGTAAACCTCATCCCATTGGACTTTCCCTAGACCTTTCTTGGACTTTCTCTGGACCTTTCCCTGGACTCTGTTCAAGCTTCACCCAGATTTACATCGACTGGACCTGCCCCCCATCTGTTCCTGCTTTGCTTGGACTTATTTGAGGACTCCCCACCTTCACTACTAGCCCTGGACTCTCAATTCACCAATGCTGCCAGCCGCCTGCCCGCCCAGTCTGCTAAGAACTCCGGAGACTGCTCACAACACTTGCTAAACCCTGGGCCCTTGGTGAGTGTTGGGTCTCTATCTCTATCTCTACCTCTCTACCTCACGCACTCTCCTGCTCCCTCTAAAGCCCTCCTCTTACGCACTCCTAGGGAGCTACTGCTGAATAGTAAGCCTTTCACTGCAGGAAATGTAGAGCCTCCAGCTGCAGGACTGGCCTATCTGGAATTTGAATTTGGTTCAAAAACTTAACATTGTTTCATCCCTGAAATGGCTGACTGAGTCCCATAACACTACTGAACTGGGTGCCCAGGTACTAAAAGTGTTTTTGTTTCCCCAAATCAGAGTAGAACCACAGGAATCAGTTCCCAACTGGAGAGTTATCCAGGGAGTTCTCTGCCTCTATAGAAACAATGGGATTGTTATTTGGTTTTCACCTGTTGGCAAAGTTTCCTAAGCAATGCATACAGCGTGCAGACTGAGGTCTTATATCTCAGCTTATTTCAACCTAAAAGGAAATGGAGGGCCTTCTTAGGAATGGCTGTCACATTGGATCTCTGACTTTGCACAATTGGCTAAACCCCTATTTTGTGGGACTAAAACAGAGGGGTGAAAGGGTTGAGTCAAGTAAAGAGATGCAGAGGGCATTCCATAACCCTTAAAGATCAAGCTTATCGAAGCTCTGGCTTGAGGTATACATGACCCATATTAAAGGGAGCTGGTGGAGACCAGCAGCCTATCTTGCCAGCCAACTGGACCAGAATGTCAGGGGCTGGACAGCGTGCCCTAGATAACAAAGGCAGCTGCAGACCCAAGTCGAGAAGCAAGTAAGCTGACTTTGGGGACATCACTGACTCTTTATGCCCCATGTGCTGTTAGCGCAGTATTGGAGCAGAAGGGAGGCCACTGGATGTCGAATGCTAGAATTGCCCAGTACCAGGCTGCCTTACTGGACTATCCAGGACTGCGGTTGGTAACATGTAATGTCTTAAACCCTGCCACCCTGCTCCTCATGGGAGACATTAATTCAAACAGTGTGCTTCTAGCAAGCACACAATGCATTGAAACAATTGATTCAGAGTACACAAACCAGCCAGATCCTAAATTGGCTATTTCCCACTATCTAAATTCAGAGAATTGGGTGCACTTCGTGGCAGAAACCATCCAGAGGTTGCACAATATTTAGACATATAAAATGGTCCCTGCATGCACCCTGGCAGCCAAAAATCCAATGAAAAATGTCACTCAGATGTTAAAGTCTCACTTCCCATTGGCTTGCTCCCCCATGCCTTGCCTCAGATAAGAATACCTCTTAGGAGTAAACTGGCCATGTGTAGCTCCTAATGGACAACCATGTCCTATTGGAAAATTTCCTCCAATCCCGTTGAACGCGGGAAGGCACCCCCAGAGCCTTCTAATTAAGCAGGTGGCTGGACCCTAGGATATATGGAGCAGATCACGTGGGAGGTGATCCTGTCGGACACCTCCAACCCAAAAAAAGGGGGAATGTGAAGACACTGTGAAAAATAAAATTTTAAAACTTTTGGACCGGTTCGAAAGTCAACAATACGGCCCAATTGGTCCCCATATTGAGAAAGGCAAGCTGCTTTTCACCCCGTTTAAAAATACCCAGCCGTTCCCGAGATATGGGCCGAAAGCGAGCCCCCCCATATTAACCCTTTCCTCTCCCTTCCCCCTCTCCTGCTCACCAAGCAGAACCCCAAAAGGACTGCAGCCAGGGACTCAGCCTGGGCAAAATAAGTCTTAGACCAATTTCTATATTCTCTACTCAGGCTGAAGGGGGAGTGACTACCCATCTCACCCTTTGGGCCAAGAAACACCCTTAAAACATTGGTCCTCTTGCCTACCTCTGGCACCAACCAAAAATACAAAAGGCTTTTTTCCTTCCTTCCACCTCTCTATTCTCTTCTCCTGTTTAACCTCCCCTCATCCCACTACCCTGAGGTACCCTCTCCCCTGACCCCATCTCTCATCAACTGGGGCTGAAGGAAGGCAAGGCACCAAGAAGAAAATGGCAACTTCGCAGGCTGGCAGAGGCATCTGGAAACCTCCATAATCACCAGGTATCTTCAACACGTATCCCAGTAGCTGCTCTTCAGAAAATCAACATTCCTGTCTGCCAACCCAGATTGTCATCAAAGCCTGAGGACACCCTCCATTGTTTCATTCACACACCTGGAAAGGACTCTTATTCTCATGTTCCTAGTTTCTGTAAACACTCAAATACCCACATGTAATCCTGTAAGAACTCACATTCTTGTGCCTCCAAATTCTTGTATCTTTCCAAACACCTGTGTGTAATCCCAAAATGGCTTGTATCTTTGTGCACCCAAATCATTGTGTCTCCCGAATGCCTGTGTATGCAATCCCATCAGCCCTTCCTGCCCCCCCCTTGGTCCTGATAATTGCTTTCTCTCACCCACTATTGATTTACTGATTCTCCTCAGTTTACCTATGTCCAGGAACAATGCCACACTTCCAAGCCCTATTATGTTACCCTGGCTGGACCCATTAGCATTTGCATAAGCCCTGGCTGCTACCAGGGACCACCCAGAACTGCCCCCAACCAACCCCCAGCCCCTTCTGATTGGGTCATTTGAACTGCCCCTGACCAATCTCTGGGATTGGCGCCGCCCAGGGAAAGGAAGGAGGCAAAAGTCAATAAAAGTTGGAACTCGTTGCATGTGCAGGGTCGACATCTTAGCCCGGTTGGAAGGCAGATGTCCACCTGCTGGTTTTATTGGTACCAAATAAAATCAGTATTCCTCGGATTTCTCGCGTTGGATCTTTATTGGCCTCTTGTGGGATTCAGCGGACTTCAGTGGGGCTAGCCCATCTGAAAATAATTTTAAAACCCTATTTTGGGGACCTAACATTTGGCGAGCCAGCCAGGAGTGGAAAGGGTTAAAACTCCCTAAAACCTCTCCGTGGCCACCTCCTTTGGCCCCGGATTTTGGGAGCCACCTTTCCAAGCGGCTTTAAAGGCAAAACTGGGACTGGTCAATTCCCTTTTTGGCGCCACCCGGCCATTTGCTGGGAAAAAGGGAACTGAACTCGCCCAGCAGACCTTTGCAAGCCCCGAACAAAAGGAGAGAAATCCGGAATAGGGTTTTTCTTTGCAGAGCTGCAGGACCTGGAAGAAGGTCGAAACCAGAAGTCTGGACCCAGGATAGAGGGACAGAAGGCTGGTAAGTAAGAGTTGTACTTTGGGAATTGTGGAATTGTGGGACGCCCTGGACTCCTTTAGGTGTGCCCCCAAGAGCTGTTTTGGCCCCTTTTGGGTGGGGGGAAGAGGTTTTTTCCTGCGTTCAGGACCATCGCACCGATATAAGGCCACCGCTTGTGCCACGAGCGTTCACCCGCTCGGGGAGAAAGAGGTACTGCTAGGCAGACCTTCGCAACCGGCTGGCAGGGCGAGATCGCGAGCGAGACGGAGGTTGACGAACCTCTGACGAGCGTACTGAATCATTAGGATTTGGACCTCGGCAAGCAACGCCTCCCCGGATCTGGGGGTTCAATTGGTCTAGGAACCGAATTGACCGGGTAATTGTGTGCAGGAATTTCCCGTTTGGAAGGAATTTCCTGTTTGAAATTGTGTGCAGGGATTTCCCGTTTGGAAGGAATTCCCTGTTTGAATTTCCTGTTTGACTAAAAGGAAAAAGAAAAAAAATGGGAAACGAACTATCTGCTTCAGGCAGAACCAGGACTCCGCTTGGGAGCGCCTTGGACCATTTCCCTGCCCTTCTGGACCCGGGACAAAATGCAAAAGAGGGAAATTGGTAATAATTTGGGAGAAGAGGCCACCCTATGTAAGGAAGATGGTCTCGGGCCCCAGTTCAAAACGGCTGGGGAAGCTCGCAGCATTAGCGGCCCCCAAAGCGAGACCAGCCGCCACGAAAATTCTCTTCGGGGGAGGTCCGCCCCGAACAAAAACTCCGAGGAAGAAGATCCCCCTTATGTTCCTGTAACCCCTAAACCCCCCCTTATTCCCATGGGGAAAGTCACCAAAATGGGGGTCCCTCAGCTCCCACCGCTTCCCAATCCTCTCCCACTGCCTTCCCTCCAGGATTTACCCGGGGGGGGCACTTTATCTGTTTCCCTTTTCGGGGAGCATTGAATGAATGTGTTGTCTTCTCTGTTGTGAGTCTGGGGTGCGTGGTCTTGCAACCCTTGTGTGTGTGTGCCAACGTGTGCCTGCGATTTCTGGCCCCTCTCTTGCCTTGGCTGCTGCACTCCCCCTTTCCGATAGCTGTGTGTGTTGTGTGTGTGTGTGTGTACGGAGAGCACATGGGAAAGCACAGGACCATGTGGATGCACCCCCCTTCTCCCAATGCCTTCCTTTCCTCATTTTCTCCCTGGGGGCGGAGAATGATGGTGCCTCTGAGCTTCTGCAGAGCGCACTCCCTGTCTGAGTAGCAAGAATGATGTGTATATGCGTGTGTGTGTGTCCATACAAGACGCCCCTCACTCCCCTCTGTGTGCTGGATGGTCTTAAGCTGTGCATGGGCGATTGAGAGGCCCCCTCCTTCCAACATGTGTGTATTCTATGTTTCAATATTCCAATTTTTCCTTAACATGGCCTGAGAAAAGGTGGCTCTAGCATTCCTGCCTTCCCCATCTTTTTAGAAGAGAAAGCATGTGTTTCCCCCGCCTACCCCCCCTTTTATGATGATTAAGGGTTCCCCATGGGGGTGGGGACGTTCTAGCTCCAAATTGGAGAAGGAGGGGAAGACTAACCCCCCTTCCAGACCCACTAAAAATGGCCCAATCCGAGTAGCCTGGGGACCTCATGGAAACTGCTGAGCCTGGTTCTTTGTTTCCCTTTTGTTTTGGCCGTTACTGGAATGAATCCCTGCTTACATGGTGTGGTTTGTGGGTCCTCCTTCCCAGCTGCCCATGTGTTCCCTCTTTTCCCTGCTTTCTGGAACCCTCCCTAATATCTAGGTCCTTGCCATGTGGTGGGGTATACTCATAGGCCGTCATCAGGCGACCTCTCTCACTGAAGCATGTGCCAAGCACACTATCATATCCGAAAAGGGGGGAGCCTGAGATATGCTTGGCAGAACCTATCCCCCCCTCCTATCCCTTAGGAGAATAGGAGCCCCCTTACCCCTGCCTCCTGAACAAAGAACCCCCTGCACTCTTTTCCAGGTTCCCTACAGTCTGGCGGGGGAATGGCTGGTGGGTAATCGATGGGTCTGGATCTTCAGCAATACTGCCCCCATTTAGCTAAATGGTTCCATGGGGGCTCATATTCCTCAGGGAAACCTTTACACAATTGGCTGAGACAAATGCTTCCGGCATGGCAAGCTGAATTCACAGAAATGCCCAGGGCCGGGGCTAAGTGGAATCTTTTGGAGTTTCCTTGTGAATTTATTCGATGATGGCCACTTACCTCCAAATTAAAAGGTCCCTACATTCGACTTATTGGCCACCAGTCTACGAAAAGTTGAGAGGCTCAAACTTTGAACAACAGTTGGCTCAAAATCTGCCAAGAAAACGGAACCCAAACGGCAAAAAGCCCTGCCCATTGCTGCTCATCCAAGCCACCCCCACCGCCTGCCTAGAACTGCCCCCACTCAGCCCCCCCCTGCATGGTCGCCCCTTTCGCTGCCCTAGCCCGAAAGCCTGGCCCAGGAACCAGCCCCTGCCGTCCTATTCCAGGGAGTCGGGAGGGTCTCTCTCTCTCTCTCTCTCTCTCTCTCTCTCTCTCTCTCTTCCCCCCCCCCTCTGCAGGTGTTACGACTGTCCCTCTTCAAGGAGACCTCCCAGTCTGGTGGTGATGGAGGGGCCACAGCCCAGCTGCTTGAACATGAGGGTGGAAGACAAATCCTGGATCCATTTTCCCCTGGTCAACACAGCCCCCACACCGGAGGGAGGGGGCGTGCCAACAACCGGAGCCCCTCCGTCTTAAGATCGTCTGGCAGAGAGCAAAGGAGGCCCCTTACCCAACCCCTAACCCAACTGACTTTCTGCAGCCTCTCTTGGATGAGGAACTCACTGCTGTTTTCCACACCTAACAGCAGGAGTAAACCTCATCCCATTGACTTTCCCTAGACCTTTCTTGGACTTTCTCTGGACCTTTCCCTGGACTCTGTTCAAGCTTCACCCAGATTTACATCGACTGGACCTGCCCCCCATCTGTTCCTGCTTTGCTTGGACTTATTTGAGGACTCCCCACCTTCACTACTAGCCCTGGACTCTCAATTCACCAATGCTGCCAGCCGCCTGCCCGCCCAGTCTGCTAAGAACTCCGGAGACTGCTCACAACACTTGCTAAACCCTGGGCCCTTGGTGAGTGTTGGGTCTCTATCTCTATCTCTACCTCTCTACCTCACGCACTCTCCTGCTCCCTCTAAAGCCCTCCTCTTACGCACTCCTAGGGAGCTACTGCTGAATAGTAAGCCTTTCACTGCAGGAAATGTAGAGCCTCCAGCTGCAGGACTGGCCTATCTGGAATTTGAATTTGGTTCAAAAACTTAACATTGTTTCATCCCTGAAATGGCTGACTGAGTCCCATAACACTACTGAACTGGGTGCCCAGGTACTAAAAGTGTTTTTGTTTCCCCAAATCAGAGTAGAACCACAGGAATCAGTTCCCAACTGGAGAGTTATCCAGGGAGTTCTCTGCCTCTATAGAAACAATGGGATTGTTATTTGGTTTTCACCTGTTGGCAAAGTTTCCTAAGCAATGCATACAGCGTGCAGACTGAGGTCTTATATCTCAGCTTATTTCAACCTAAAAGGAAATGGAGGGCCTTCTTAGGAATGGCTGTCACATTGGATCTCTGACTTTGCACAATTGGCTAAACCCCTATTTTGTGGGACTAAAACAGAGGGGTGAAAGGGTTGAGTCAAGTAAAGAGATGCAGAGGGCATTCCATAACCCTTAAAGATCAAGCTTATCGAAGCTCTGGCTTGAGGTATACATGACCCATATTAAAGGGAGCTGGTGGAGACCAGCAGCCTATCTTGCCAGCCAACTGGACCAGAATGTCAGGGGCTGGACAGCGTGCCCTAGATAACAAAGGCAGCTGCAGACCCAAGTCGAGAAGCAAGTAAGCTGACTTTGGGGACATCACTGACTCTTTATGCCCCATGTGCTGTTAGCGCAGTATTGGAGCAGAAGGGAGGCCACTGGATGTCGAATGCTAGAATTGCCCAGTACCAGGCTGCCTTACTGGACTATCCAGGACTGCGGTTGGTAACATGTAATGTCTTAAACCCTGCCACCCTGCTCCTCATGGGAGACATTAATTCAAACAGTGTGCTTCTAGCAAGCACACAATGCATTGAAACAATTGATTCAGAGTACACAAACCAGCCAGATCCTAAATTGGCTATTTCCCACTATCTAAATTCAGAGAATTGGGTGCACTTCGTGGCAGAAACCATCCAGAGGTTGCACAATATTTAGACATATAAAATGGTCCCTGCATGCACCCTGGCAGCCAAAAATCCAATGAAAAATGTCACTCAGATGTTAAAGTCTCACTTCCCATTGGCTTGCTCCCCCATGCCTTGCCTCAGATAAGAATACCTCTTAGGAGTAAACTGGCCATGTGTAGCTCCTAATGGACAACCATGTCCTATTGGAAAATTTCTCCAATCCCGTTGAACGCGGGAAGGCACCCCCCAGAGCCTTCTAATTAAGCAGGTGGCTGGACCCTAGGATATATGGAGCAGATCCACGTGGGAGGTGATCCTGTCGGACACCTCCAACCCAAAAAGGGGGGAATGTGAAGACACTGTGAAAAATAAAATTTTAAAACTTTTGGACCGGTTCCGAAAGTCAACAATACGGCCCAATTGGTCCCCATATTGAGAAAGGCAAGCTGCTTTTCACCCCGTTTAAAAATACCCAGCCGTTCCCGAGATATGGGCCGAAAGCGAGGCCCCCCCCGTATTAACCCTTTCCTCTCCCTTCCCCTCTCCTGCTCACCAAGCAGAACCCCAAAAGGACTGCAGCCAGGGACTCAGCCTGGGCAAAATAAGTCTTAGACCAATTTCTATATTCTCTACTCAGGCTGAAGGGGGGAGTGACTACCCATCTCACCCTTTGGGCCAAGAAACACCCTTAAAACATTGGTCCTCTTGCCTACCTCTGGCACCAACCAAAAATACAAAAGGCTTTTTTTTCCTTCCTTCCACCTCTCTATTCTCTTCTCCTGTTTAACCTCCCCTCATCCCACTACCCTGAGGTACCCTCTCCCCTGACCCCCATCTCTCATCAACTGGGGCTGAAGGAAGGCAAGGCACCAAGAAGAAAATGGCAACTTCGCAGGCTGGCAGAGGCATCTGGAAACCTCCATAATCACCAGGTATCTTCAACACGTATCCCAGTAGCTGCTCTTCAGAAAATCAACATTCCTGTCTGCCAACCCAGATTGTCATCAAAGCCTGAGGACACCCTCCATTGTTTCATTCACACACCTGGAAAGGACTCTTATTCTCATGTTCTTAGTTTCTGTAAACACTCAAATACCCATATGTAATCCTGTAAGAACTCACATTCTTGTGCCTCCAAATTCTTGTATCTTTCCAAACACCTGTGTGTAATCCCAAAATGGCTTGTATCTTTGTGCACCCAAATCATTGTGTCTCCCGAATGCCTGTGTATGCAATCCCATCAGCCCTTCCTGCCCCCCTTGGTCCTGATAATTGCTTTCTCTCACCCACTATTGATTTACTGATTCTCCTCAGTTTACCTATGTCCAGGAACAATGCCACACTTCCAAGCCCTATTATGTTACCCTGGCTGGACCCATTAGCATTTGCATAAGCCCTGGCTGCTACCAGGGACCACCCAGAACTGCCCCCAACCAACCCCCAGCCCCTTCTGATTGGGTCATTTGAACTGCCCCTGACCAATCTCTGGGATTGGCGCCGCCCAGGGAAAGGAAGGAGGCAAAAGTCAATAAAAGTTGGAACTCGTTGCATGTGCAGGGTCGACATCTTAGCCCGGTTGGAAGGCAGATGTCCACCTGCTGGTTTTATTGGTACCAAATAAAATCAGTATTCCTCGGATTTCTCGCGTTGGATCTTTATTGGCTTCTTGTGGGATTCAGCGGACTTCAGTGGGGCTAGCCCATCTGAAAATAATTTTTAAAACCCTATTTTGGGACTTGACAAGGTGCTTGCATGATTTTCTACCTCACATACTAAAATAACTTGGCTGGCCTTGACTACACAATTGCACTTGGGTGGAGTTACTCTTTGCTATACTGTTGGGCTTGGGTAGCATTTCCCTTTGCTGTGTGACCTCTGGAAGCAAAATAAGTGATGTGAGGCCGGGTCTAGATTCTTCCTTCTACATCAGGAGTGGGAAACTTCTAAAGACTGGAGGGTGTTGGTATTCAAGCTGATGTACAACCTTGGGTGCCCCTCCCACATCTTCACCTACCCATACCTACCATTTGTAGAGTGGGGTGTGTGCATCCACCACCTTCATCCATGGGCATGGTAGGACAGTTTGGAGTCATCATACTTTCAGTCTGCCCCTCAGAACTATTTTGGGGGGATCTCAGCTCACCTGGGGCTTCCCAACACTCTACATCTCTGAGCTAAAACAAATTAGAGAAATCCCCACAGCATCATCTTGTTTCCGCTAGGCAGCATGGTGACAATCTTGGTATGTGTTGAAGAAAGGGCACTTTCCTATCCCCCCAAAAAAATCTCTACCTGTGAAAGGGATCTGGGAGTCTTGGTGGACCACAAATTGAACCTGAGTCAGCAGAGTGACACGGCAGCCAAGAAAGCCAATGCAATTCTTGATTGCATCAACAGAAGCATTGTGTCTAGGTCAAGGGAAGTGATAGTACCACTCTATTCTGCTCTAGGCAGTCCCTACCTGGAGTACTGTGTCCAGTTCTGTGCACCTCAATTTAAAGTGGATGTTGACAATCTTGAACAGGTCCAGAGGAGAGCAACGAAGATGATTGAGGGTCTGGAAGAAATGTCTTACGAGGAGTGGCTTACGGAGTTGGGAATGCTTAGCCTTACAAAAAGAAGACTGAGAGGGGATATGATAGTCATGTTTAAATATTTGAAAGGATGTCACATTGAAGAAGGGACTGGTTTATTTTCCATGGCTTCAGAAACAAGGACACAGGGCAATGGTCTCAAACTACAGGAAAAGAGATTCAATTTGAACATGAGGAAGAATTTCATGACAGTGAGAGTTGTTCAGCAATGGAATATGTGGTCACGGAGGGTGGTGGAGTCTCCTTCTTTGGGGGTTTTTAAGCAAAGGCTGGATGGCCATCTGTCGGGAGTCCTGTGATGGGGGTTCCTACATGGCAGAGGGTTGGACTGGATGGCCCTTGAGGTCTCTTCCAACTCTATGATTCTATGATTCTATTGTTCAGGTGAGACAAAAGAACTAGGAACCACCTGCTTGGTGACATCACCACTAGTAGTGGTGGCCAGGATTTCTGGGACTTGTAGCCCAAGAATGTCTAGGGACCCAAAGTTGGGAACCACGTCTCTCGGCCAATGCCATACCACTCTGGGTCATTCACCTCACAGGGGAGCATTTTCCAAGCCTCTTTTGAAAACAAAAAAAAAAAAAATCAAAATTTTAGACAGGTCAGGATGTCTAAAACAAGATGAAACTGCCCCCACAGGAGAGTTTTCAAAGTAAAATATTAGTTTAAAAAGAGGTTGGAAGGGAACAGTCCTTCATACCCCCCTGAGGTTCTTCTCTAGAAGGTGTTCACGTTGTCCTTGAAAAACAAGGGTGCATATAGAAATGAACAACAAGCTGGCATTTCCCCCACCCTCAACCTCTTCCCACTACAACTGTTCTGAGCAAAAAAAAAAAAAGGGGGGGGGACCAGAACCAGGTACATGGATTCCCAAAAGCTTTGTGGCAGACAGGAGTTGTGGAAGACAAATGACCAACCTCGGTGCACTTCTATAATTAATTGATTCCGTTCAGTTTATTTGTGTAAATGAAGCCTTTGATCTTCAAAATCCCATTATTGAGAAGACCGAACAACTATCTGAATTTAATTAACACCGCCCTTGATTTTGTCAATGTACAGAAACAGATTGAAACCAATTACACGTGATGTAATGGGACATTAATGCCAGCTGACTGTGGATCACACCAGGACGGAGTCAGAAGCTCTCAGCTCAAAAGAGCCACTGGGGCTTACGGTCTGAAGGCCTGGCCTCATAATGCTGACTCATAATATGGAAATGTAATCTTCTGCCGCGTAAGGGATCCTGGATGCCTTGCTCTTCACCTCCCTAACAAATCTGTGCAGCGGACTATTTTGCAACAGAACCTTTTAGAAATGTATTATTTTCCACTCACTCTAGCAAAAGTGTCTTGTTTCTTTCTTATAATAGAAACCATTTCGGCTTGGCGTTGGAAGTGAATGATAATCTCAAGCAGGGAAATATTCCTCAGTTCCTTTTCCAAAGAACAATGCCCAAAGTATTATTATTATTATTATTATTATTATTATTATTATTATTATTATTATTATTATTATTATTATTATTATTATTATTATTATTATTATTAACCACACAGCTATCAACACTGGATTTTGTATTACCAATCACTAGTCGAACGCTTCCCAAGCGTTTAGGACTATGTGATGTATCTGCAAATTATGCGAACAGATCCCATTAAGGCTGCTTTCTGCAGCTGACTTAATGGTGGTGACTTTGTCAACTCCAATTTCTTCTAAATACTTGTTTAGCTCTTTAGGCACCGCACCCAGCATGCCAATTACCACTGGGACCACCTGTACTGGTTTAGCCCAGAGTCTCTGAAGTTCAGTTTTCAGATCCTGATATCGGGTAATTTTTTCAAGTTGTTTCTCAGTGACTCTACTATCACCTGGTATAGCAACATCAATGATCCACACTTTTTTCTTCTCCACAATCAGTAGTAGTAGTAGTAGTAGTAGTAGTAGTAGTAGTAGTAGTAGTAGTAGTAGTAGTAGTAGTAGTAGTAGTAGTAGTAAGGCAAAGTCAACCAAAATTTTAAAAAACAATGACTGGTACTATATATCAGATAAAAGTTTTAACCAAAACCAAAAATATGGCAATATTATTAACAGCATATATACTAAGTCAATATTTAACAGATATTTATTTATTTATTTATTTATTTATTTCTTTTAGACTTATTGACTGCCTGATTTTCCTGCAGGAACTCTGGGCAGTGTACAACATGTTACACATAACAGCAACTGCCCATAGCAACAAACCCAAGACAAACCCCCCATGAAGTACAGAAGAAAAACAAAGAACAAAATAAAATAAAATAGGATTAATACCAATATAAAGGTACTAAAATAATTAAAATAAAATGGGCAATAGCACCACAACAACTGTAGCAGATCAACTCCAGCGAGAAAGACTGGTGCTAGCAGTAAAACATCAAACCAAACCACAAACGTAATCACAGTGAGCACAGAGGTCCCCAAAGCATTCCCTGAAGAGCCAGGTCTATGGCTCTTAAGTTTTTGTTGCTGTTCAGTCATTCAGTCGTGTCCGACTCTTCGTGACCCCATGGATCAGAGCTCGCCATGCCTTCCTATCTTCTACTGCCTCCCGGAGTTTGGTCAAATCCATATTGGTTGCATCGATGACACCGTCCAACCATCTCATTCTCTGCCGTCCTCTTTTCCTTTTGCCTTCCATCTTTCCCAACATCAGGGACTTTTCCAAGGAGTCCTCTCTCCTCCTGAGGTGGCCAAAGTACTGGAGCCTCAGCTTCAAAATCTGTCCTTCCAGTGAACATTAGGGGTTGGTTTCTTTCAGGATGGATAGGTTTGATCTCCTTGCAGTCCAGGGGACTCTCAAGACTCTCCTCCAGCACCACAGCTCAAAAGCATCGATTCTGCGGCGATCAGCCTTCTTTATAGTCCAGCTATCACTTCCATACAACACTACTGGAAAAACCATAGCTTTGACTATCTGGACCTTAGTTGGCAAAGTGATGTCTCTTCTCTTTGGGATGGTATCTAGATTTGCCATCGCTTTCCTCCCAAGAAGCAGGTGTCTTTTAATTCCGTTCCTGCAGTCGCCATCTGCAGTGATCAAGGAGCCCAAAAAAATAAACTCTGTCCTTGCCTCCATTTCTTCCCCTTCTATTTGCCAGGAGGTGATGGGACCGGTGGCCATGATCTTAGTTTTTTTAATGTTGAGCTTCAGCCCATTTTTTTCACTCTCCTCTTTCACCCTCATTAAGAGGTCCTTTAATTCTTCCTCACTTTCTGCTATCAGAGTAGTAGCATCTGCATATCTGCTGAGGTTGTTGATATTTTTTCCGGCAATCTTAATTCCGGCTTGTGATTCATCCAGACCTGCCTTTCGCATGATGTACTCTGCATATAAGTTAAAAAGGCAAGGTGACAGTATACAGCCTTGTCGTACTCCTTTCCCAATTTTAAACCAGTTAGTTGTTCCATATCCAGTTCTGACGATTGCTGCTTGTCCCACATATAGATTTCTTAGTAGACAGATAAGGTGGTCAGGCACTCCCATTCTTTAAGAACTTGCCATAGTTTGTTATGGTCCACACAGCAAAGGCTTTGGAATAGTCAATGAAGCAGAAGTAGATGTTGTAACTAAAACCTAGTTTTTAAGAGAGCCATGAAAGAGTGGAACAGTTTGCCTCCCAATGTTGTGGGTGCCCCATTGCTGGAAGTTTTCAAGAAAAGTTTGGACAGCCATCTATCTGAGATGGTATGTGGTCTCCTGCTTTGGGCAGGGGGTTGGACTCAAAGACCTTCAAGTTGCCTTCCAAACCCTACAATGATTCTATGAACTTACATATGTTATATTATATCAGTCAATGTTTTTATAATTCTGGTTGACTGTCCCTGGTATTTTTGAATAATGACAATAATTGAAAACATTCCCTTCCAGAAATGCTGTACAGTGGAACCTTGACTTACGTCATTAATCCGTTCCAGTGGTCTAGACTTAAGTCAAACATGACTTAAGTCAAATGAACGTTTCCCATAGAAAGTAATGGGAAAGTGGATTAATCCGTTCCAGATGATGAAAAGGACTCCCGAAAACAGCAATTTAACACAAATTTGACTGGGATAGGAGATTCCTTCTGGGAATGTATGGAAATGTCTCTTCAAAGAGAGGAGGATGCAGTGGAATTATAGTTCACAAGTTATATGCCTCCACTTTTTAATGTTCATAGCAACAATGTCTAACATTTAAGTTTTACTGGTTTTTAACCTGACGTTCCAAGTTCTGAACAACTCTATGCTTACCATTAGAGTCCCACAACTTTACAGCTCCCCAACTAAAATGCTTCCATTGTGGACCAGACTTCTGCAGCCAGATTTTTTACAAGACTGAGCCGACTGTCTAACCAGAGAGGCCAGCCCCGAGCTCCCGGCCCTTCTTCTCCTCTGGCAGCAGCGCAGCTTCAGTGAGGCCGAGGACCAGCTCCAGGTGCTCTGAGCTGGCATCGCCGAAGCTGCCACTGCCGGAGGAGGGGAAGAAGGCAGGAGCAGTTTGCAGGCAGCAGCCGTGATGCTGGGTTGTGGCTGCCGCCCAATTCCGGTGCCTTGCGCCGGGGCTCTGAGATGTAAGTCAAAGCCTGCGACTCAAGTCAAACAGGCCCCTTCTAGCTGCAAGTCAAATATGATGCAAGTCAACCAGTATGTAAGTCAAGGTTCCACTGTAGTGCAATGTCCAGCATCCCCTAGTAGAGATGAGCATGAAACAAAAAAATGGTGTTTTGGTTTTTTGTTTGTCGTTGAGAGGTCTGTTTTGGTTTGTTTCCGTTTGTCATGAATTTTTGGAAAAATTTCGTTACCGTTTTTCATTTTTTCATTTGTCATTTCTACCCGCTTTTTGCGTGATTTTTAAAGCATTTCTCTGCTCAGGCATCCCCCAATGGCCCAGACCAGAGGGAAAACAATAAAAAAATGGATCCTGGCAGAGACACAGTATAGACTAGGTATGCAGGGAGGCTGCAAAGGCAGTGGCGGGTGTTGCCCAGGGTGCAAGGAAGCCGCAGAGTGACTGCACTGCAAGGCAAGGGAGGGTACTCACCAAGAGGTACGCAGCACACATGCACACAGGGAGGCTGCAGGACTGAAGCTAGAGTCCAGAGACAGCAATCCCACTCTAACTCCCACCAGAGACTGCAAGGAGGACGGGGGCTGCCAGACCTTTTTATGCCCTGTGGCTGCCAGACCTGCCCGCCCAGTCTGCAACCTGGGCATGCTATTGGTTGAACATGATCCCATCACATGGCTTGCCTCCATTTTGTGGCTGGTGCGACATCCATTTTAAAGGGAAAAGAAAAATACATCGCAATGGGAGAAGACAAAAACAAACGTTTTAAGGACCCCAACCCCCTGGTAGGTATTATCAGACAATATAAATAATTATCGCTGCATTTTTACGGATGTCCAGGGCTTTTTTTAACATTTAAAACAGCTCATTTCATTGCGCATTGCCATTAACGGAAACGAAACGTAACGACCACAATTTTCGTTGTTCTGTTCGTTTTGTTGCATTTTCATCACAATTTTTGTTTGTCATTTCGTTGCGTCATGGAAATGACAAATGGTAATGGAAACGAAAAATTGTTCGTTCTGTGCCCATCTCTATCCCCTAGGTAGCTAGGCCAAGAGATTATGGGCCCTGTAGTCCAACACACCTGGGCTACAGTGAAGCACGCCCATCCACAACAGCCATCCCTGTTTGCAGCTTGAAGACAGAACAGGGCTTTCAACGCTTTCACCCCATTCTCATTAATAGCTCAAATACTGTAGTGCAATCCCAGGCTTCCTCCTGGAGCAATGCACATAAGGTTAAGGAATCATGATGCAGCTTAAAGCTCAGTTCCTCATCTCCTTGCAGCCCGGTTGCTGAGAGCTTATTTCTGCATATATACAGCCTGTTCTGCTGATTAGTTGACTTTAAGAAACTGGATATATTATACTTCTGGATAGTGTGGGGGGGGAGAAAAACATACATTGCAGAAGTTGGATTTTTGTCAACAACCAGCCTCAAAGGTACAGCAAGTTCAAAAAATGTGCTGTACCCAACATTAAGGTAAGAAATTAAAAAATATATATGGAAGGACAGTGACAGGAGTTGTTCCAAAATCTTTGGTGATTGACTTAAAACAATTACCAACAGCTGCTAATTTCCTACCTGAAATTCTTAAATCAATGGTATGTAATATCACTCAAATATTTTTACAACTTGATTCCTAACGTTTAGGCTACACCTTTGGTTCACCCCTGTGTACCAGCCAAAATGAGACATAAGTAGAATCATCCATCCGAGGAGGAGGAGGAGGAGGAGGAGGAGGAGGAGGAGGAGGAGGAGGAGGAGGAGGAGGAGGAGGAGACAAAAGAACTTAAGAAGAGCCATGCTGGATCAGGCCAAAGACCCATCTAGTCCAGCTTCACATTGGCCCCAGGAGTGCATGAGACTAGATATCTGTCTCCTGATACCACTCCCCTGCATCTGGCCCTTGAAGTGCCCTGGTTTTAAGCCTGGAGATTACACATCTCCATCATGGTTTGTAACCTGTGATGGACTTTTCCTCCAAGAATCTGTCCAATCCCCTTTTGAAGGCATCCAGGCTAGATGCCATCACCACATCCTGTGGCAAGGAGCCACAGACTAACAACAAGCTGGGTAAAAAAATTATTTTGTCTCTTCTCACTCTTCCAACCCTCAGTTTGAGTCAATGTCCCCTAGTTCTGGTATTTTGTGAGAGGGAGAAGAGTGTCCCTCTATCCACTTTACTCATGCCCTGCATTATTTTGTACATCTCAATCATATCCCCCCTCAGGCACATTTTTTCTAGACTAAAGAGCCTGAAATGTTTCAGCCTTTCCTCATAAGGTAGGTCCCCCAGCCCAGAAATCATTTTAGTCACCCTCTTCTGCACCTTTTCCAGGTCCACTATGTCTTTTTTGAGATGTGGTGACCAGGAGGAGGAGGAGGAGGAGGAGGAGGAGGAGGAGGAGGAGGAGGAAGTGATGATGATGGTGGTGGTGGTGGTGGTGGTGGTGGTGGTGGAACCCCATCCCAGGACAACTGTGGAAGAAAGGGAAAGAAAGAAATAGTAGAGCTGAAAAGATGACAGATTTGCCAGTCAGAAAAGTGATTGGGAGTTAGGTACATGTTATGTGTTTGACAAGTCTTTGGGTCTGAGTCCAAGTCTTTGAGACCAAGTCCCAAGTCTGAGTCTTTGATATCATGTCCCAAGTCCAAGTCTTTGAGACCAAGTCCCAAGTCTGAGTCTTTGGTACCTAGTCCCAAATCAAAGTCCCTATTAAAAACAAGCCTTCCCTCCACCCCCATCAAAAATGTAGGGGTGAATGGGTTCTGAGTGGTTAGTTGAGTACAAAACTGTGCCACCAGTGCAACTTAAGTCAGAGTTGACAGTGTGTCTCTGTCAAAACAGCCCTGGTGTCTGAGATGCATAGGTTTTGTTTCTTGGAGTGACCGGCCAAAATGAACAATTTGTATGGCCATATGTCTTGGGAAAGCACTGAAATAGGAATTTGTAACCACATGAGCACTGAATAACTGAAGACTTTTTAAAAATGCAAGATGAGTGTAAACCCAGGGAGGAAAAAAACATGCCTGAAAGATTTTCCTTCTTCCAGTAGAGTCCAACACAACCTGTTAGGTAAGAGACAGAGGTCAATAGCTTTTCTTTCCAAATTGAGGCCAGGGTCTCCATAACCTCATTGCTGATTAAAAACTACCAACTCCTAGGGATAAAGTGGTGCAGATGCAGAGTGTAAGTGCTGAGTGTAAGCTGTGACAACAGTATAGTTGGAAAACTGCTTTTGTTTTTCAAAAAAAAAAAAAAAAACCCAAAACTGTAAGGCAGGTCTCTCAATCTCAGCTTTGAAAAAAGGGGAATTAAAAAAAATAATCATAATTAAGACCACAGTCTTAGCATCCAAATATAACTTTTCCAAGCTTAAATTTGAACCCAGCTCCAATTACTCCTTTCCTTAAAAGACACAAACCATATGTTTTCTTTCCTTTAAAAAAACACTCTCATTTGTCTCCTTATGTCTCCTGAGTTAATCTTGTTATGGACTGAAAGGCAAGATGGTGGTGGTGGGGACACCTCTCTAATGTCAACACTGGCATTCCACACTTAATTAAAATGATGAAAAGACGCTGCAGGGGATCACTGGGATAAGTCGCCTCCCATTACATTCATTAGCTAATTTGGGTTTAAGAAAGAAGATGGGAGGGAATCCAGCAAACACCTTTCTAAATAATAAATACACACCCAGGGTTCTCCCTTTGGGCTCCAAGCTGTCGACCTTTGAGAGTGTGCCTGGCTTCTGATCTAAAGACATCCTTCCCTTTCACCAGCTGCAAGAGTGTGATGATTCATCACAGCTGCAGGATGATGGCAGGTGCCACCTCGCAGCAGGCACCTTGCCAGGGGTTCAAATGGAAGGGGGTTTTTTTGTCCTTCTCACAATCACAATTAACAGTGCTTGAATCCTTTCCAATCTTTTGATGTTTGCCACCTCTTCTGTTTATTTTGAAAGCAGGCATCCTTTAGCCAATTAAAGTTTTAATTGCAAATTAAAATGCTACACCTCCATGAGATTAATGAGGAGGTGAGAACAAAGACTCAAGAGGCTGGTCTCATTAGAGGACTCACCTTCCTTCAAGCCATGCGGTTTTGATGTATTCTGGAAGGCTTTCATGGCTGGGATCTGATAGTTGTTGTGAGCTTTTCGGGCTGTTTGGCTGTGTTCTGGAAGTTTTTCTTCCTGACGTTTCACCAGACTCTGTGGCTGGCATCTTCAGAGGGCAAGGAGCTCAGGGAACTCAGAGCACAGAGAGAACTCCTAGTTCCTTGAGCTCCTTGCCCTCTGAAGGTGCCAGTCACAGAGTCTGGCGAAACGTCAGGAAGAAAAACTTCCAGAACACGGTCAAACAGCCCGGAAAACTCACAACAACTATTGATGCAGTTTTGATTCCTCCTTCTGTCATACTTTATAAACAAAAAGATTGTTTTATTTAAAAAAATTGACCAAAGCAGGGCCGGCCCTATCATTTGACAAAGTGAGGCAGCTGCCTTAGCTATCAGATGTTGGGTGTTATGAAAAGGTAGCAAGTAATTTAACTATTGGCAATATCACAGTATTATTAATTTTTTTAGAGTCAGTGAACAGTGAGAATTCCTGCTTTGTGTGGCAAAGTCATTTCACTGGGCTTTGGACGTGGGCAGCTCCTGGACTAAGATGGAGGTGACTTACCCCAAACTTTTTTTGGGGGAGAACACCCTTGCTCAGCCTGTCTCAGCCTCAGTGATGGTAACAGAACAACTTTATAGAAGAGAAGCCACATTTTCTGCTCTGCATCAGGCAGCATAATGTTTTTTCCCTCCCTTGAGCACATGGGTTCCCGACCTGTGAATCATGAGCCCCAAGGGGGTCTGTCAAATTGTTTTCGGAGGGAAACCATGGTTTTCAAAGGGGAGGGATATGTCATCCTCAACTTGCACAAACTCCCACTGGGGTGTGCGTGACCAGGGACCCCGAGGGGTGTGCTGCCCTCCACTGGCTGTAGAGCTCGCTCCTCCTCTGCTCTGGTGGCTGGCTGGCTGGCTAGGTGGCTGAGTGGCTGCCATGGAGAGGGTGGCAGGATGCAGAGGAGCAAGAGATGGGACACAGCCACCACCCCCTGCATGCCATAGCAAGAGAGCTGAGAGTCAAGGACGCAGCAGCAGGCTGAAGAGGGAGGGGCGAAAGGATCAGCGAAGAAGGGGAAAGCCTCCATCACTTCCCAAGTGATTCCATCCCCCTGCCATCTTGAGGAGGTCTGCTGAGGAGGCCGTCATTGGAAGGGAGGACAAAAAGGCCAGCGGTTCCCTTCTGGAGGGAAAACTAACTCTCCTCCAGTAAAACCCAATATTAACCCACCCACATTCTCTCCACCTCAGAGAGCCCAATAAGAAACTTTGGGCGCCTTTAACAAAACAAAACAAAACAAAACAAAACTCAGCCTGCAGCTATTGAAGCTGGATGCCCAGATGCAACTACAGTCAGCAGATAATAAATACACTAGAATTATATGCCATAATATCTATTTTAATGTGCTTTCTTCACCCCTATTAAAAATGCCTTTTTATGCATATGTGGCAGGGGTCTTCACTACTATAAAAGGGGAGGAGCCTCTGAGATGTAGTGTTACTGCATTTATATTTTTCTCGTGGGCTCCCTGAGGGGATTTATGGGAACTAGCCTCAACAGGCCTTTGTCCTGAAGCACCACGACACTATTAATAATTCAACTGCAACTTATTTGCTATAAAGCATCTGGGAACATCGAAATGTCATCTTTCCTGCTTCTTTGTTCCTCGAGACCTGTTGTTGACAGAAATAACATTTGAGCCACAGAACACTCAAGCATTAGAGAGTGAAAGAGAGAAGAACCAAATTCAGCTGCTTTGCTGGGTGGAATAGCTCAGCAGTTTAGTATCGGGCTGTGGAGCCAAATACTGTATAGGGAGCAGAGATTGACACAGTGTGATGGTTCGTACAGATTCATTGAACAACTGAACAGCTCTTCTGTGGTTCAGTGTCCTCCCTGCTTTGCCAGATGCCCACTTTAGAGACGGAGAATGGCGGCAGGAAAGCTGGGGCACTGCTTCCTAGTGGGCACTTGCCAGAGGGGGCAGATGGCAAACCCCAGAACACCTGTTTAGCCATCCCCCCAACTGGCATGGATCACTGAACCAGTGGTTTGTGACCATCGCTAAATGGCTGTTAGAGTTTTGTGCTATTTGATCAGCCAGCAGATGCAATACTTATTGAAGAAATAGTTAGCCAGAGACAGAGTTTTCTTAAAACCAAACACCTATATTACAAACTATACAAAAATATATCACAGCATCACAGAACTTATACAACGTTCAACAGCATTACAGCATACATTACATTGACAAAATACAGTATATGGCAGAGAAACAAAGTGGGTGCCTTACTCACAGAAGGCCCAATGAACATTTTTATACATGTGTCTGTCCAATCATAAATGACCTCATAGCTATTGCAACCCCTTGCATCAGCCAAAATTCATTATGTTAATTCTTAACATCTGTACTCCATTAGAAAAAAACATACATTGAGTCACTGTGACTTTGCACTTTTACAGACTCCATCTTTAAATCAATTAAATACATAGATATATATAGAACATCCTATCTAATACATTTATTTCACTAACTAATATCTGACAATGGCAATTCCCCCACTGTACCTCCTGGGAGTACAGCCAGCGTGAGAGCAGGTGACAGATTGTAGGTTTGGGGGGTTTATTATGAAGGCGGACCTGACCTGGAGCGCTAATACTATAGCATTGGTTAAGAAAGCCCAGCAGAGACTATATTTTTGAGACTTCTCAGGAGGCAACAACTGACAGAGAAACTGCTAGTGACCTTTTACCGTAGATACATAGAGAGTGTTCTAACTTACTGCCTCTGTGTTGGTTTGCGAGTTACACAGTGACAGATAGAAAGGCACTCCAGAGGGTCATAAATACTCCCCAGAATATCATCACTTGTCCTCTTCCTTCTTTGGAAGAACTTTACAGCTCCCGGTGCTCAAGGAAGACCTCTAAAATCTTGAATGACCCATCAAACCCCGTATATCACTTTTTGAACTATTGCCATCAGGCAGGAGATGCATGATGATTAGAACAAAAACAAACAGATTACAGTACAGTTTCTGCCCTAAAGCAGTATCGAGATCAAAATGGTGGTCTAGTGTTATATTAAGTAGAGTGTGGTGTTTTTTATTTGTTTATTTGTTTTTAAATTGTATAGTACTGTGAACAGTGCCTAATTTTGTTGTACATGTTGCATATGTGTACAATGACAATAAATTGCTGTTTTATTCTATCAGTGTAAAAGAATGGAGTCGGCCTCCGTGTTAAGCACAAGATGAAGTGAAAGTGGGCGTTTTAACTGCCTCTTGGTCATTTTTTTTTATAAAAGCATAGCAGTAGACTTAGAGAGAGCCAGTAGTAGGCAGAACCTGCCCATGTGATGATGACTTTTGTTCTGCTCTTCAGGATGCTACAATTCAGCAACATTTAAAAGTTATTCCAAGGCTCCTCTTCCACCATCCCGCCTGCAAAATGGACTTATTACGCAAGCTTTGACAACGGTGTGAACATTTTCATCCTTCCACCCACCCACAAACGCCTACAGCCAAGTGACAGTTTTTGAAAAGTGTTTTCAGTTCAGTCACGGTTGTTATAGGTAGTGGAATGAAGTCATTTTAAAAAAGTATTTCCAAAAAAATAATCCTCCTTGGAGTGAGAATAGAACTTGTAAAAGGTACATTTTTATCATACAGCCTTCAGAATCCTCACCAGCCATTTGCTAACCTAGCTGTGGCATACAGGACATTTATTTATTTATTTATTTATTTATTTATTTATTTATTTATTTATTTATTTATCTATTTATTTATTTATTTATTTCCCTGCCCATTTGGTTTTTATGATTGGTTATTACACATCTGCTTGCACCATCTTCCCTTTTATTGTTATTGTGGTGATTTTTCATGCTTTTAATGTTTTATGTTACCTATTTTTTTGTTTTATATTTGTAAGACCGCCCAGAGAGAGTAGTGCCTACAGAACTAATGAGATGGGTTTCGAAATTCAATAAATAAATAAATAAAATAAAGGATCCACTAAGGTCATTCTCCCAAGTTTTAAGGAAAAGAAACAGAAGGCTGGTTCTGGCATATTCCACCCTGAGTCTCTAAAAGGTTCTCCACTTGGTCTCTAAAAGGTTCTCCATCACTTGTTTCCAATGCATGCTAAAAAAAAAAGGCAACTGTCCAGCACCATGTATTTTTTAAGGCCATTCAGGGATGTCACAGCCGCTTTTTAAGTTTTAGAAGCAGAAGGCTGGGATTGCATTTCAACTTGTCCAAACACTCATCTGAAAACTTTTGTCAACATTACCAAGTGGCGAATGGTTTGAAAAAGGTGGGAATTGGTTTCAGCAACCAGAGGTGCCATTTATATCCTTTTTCGGGTTCTGGAAATTAACACCATCCTACGTAGCACTTCTATGCAGCTCAAACTACACATTTTCTTTTTTCCTTTTTTTTTAACCCTAAAGCAGCCCAAGCCAAGCTGTGCCTGAGAGGAAGATGGATATTCCAAGGCATGTAACTTAAATTCCCGTTTCTCTGGTCTTGTTCAAAGCCAAATTATCCTCGTCATATTTGATTTCCCATGTTTACACCCTGGTTTTATTATTATCATTTGAAAGAATCCTAATAGGATCATGAGGAGAGACTTCACCTCAAAACAATTCAGGAATGAAATTAATGAGGAAGATTCTCTCCACTTAAAATTTTGTATCCCTAAACACACTCTGGCCAAAATTCAGGATATTAGGGTCTTTCAGAATCTCTGTGTCAACAGGGTCACCAGTCTGGAACTGTTCGCCAAAAAAGAAAAAGTAGCAGCTTGTATCCTGTTGCAGTCATGTGCAGTCAAGTACAACTGAGGCACACAATTTCATCTTCAAATGGCGGTCAGGCATTTGGGCATACCCAGGTATGCACTTAGTTGCACACTGGGCTGTGCATGCCTTAAGCATGATCTAGCTACCTCAAAGATAGACTCTCACAGTATGAACCGGGTCGGGTGCTAAGGTCATCAGGAGAGGCCTTTCCCTCCATCCTGCCACCCTCACAGGTACGTCTCATGGGAACCCATGAAAGGGCCTTCTCGGCTGCTGCGCCCAGACTCTGGAACTCCTTCCCACTAGAGGCCAGGACTGCCTCATTTCTGTTGTCCTTCTGGAAACAGGCAAGGACCTTTCTCTTCAGACCAGCTTTCCCTGAATGATGGACTATTATGAGTATTTATATGAATCTACAGTGGTACCTTGTATGAATTACAAATGAAATTAAAGACAAATTCCCATAGGAATGCATTGAAAATGGAATAATCCCATTTTTATGTTGTACAGATTTTTTGATTATGTTAAGCAAATCTCCCTATCTCCGAATTTTTTTATGTTGTACAGATGTTAACTGTTTGAGTCCACTGTATATGATTACAAAGACTTTGTGTTTATAACCACTTATAACTTTGTGTTTACATCTCCCTTGTGTGATTGCTTTGACATTATGTTTTCAATTTTAGTCTCTATCCCACATAACTTTTGGATGGTCTACTGTGCATGATTACATGGAATTTTTACTCTCTCTTTAACTGCTCGTGTTTTCTTGCAGCTTTAATGTTGTCTTTTAATGCTGTTAAATGTCCCTTAATTCCCTGTTCTCAAACTTGAATATGTCTTAATTGTACTGGATAGAGATGGGTACGAATCAGAAAAATGGCATTTTCTTTGTCGTTTGTCATTTGGAGGGTCTGTTTCAGTTTGTTTCCTTTTTCACAATTTTTGCAAAAAAATTGTTTTCATTTTTGTTCATTTCATTACCATTTTGTTACCATTTATTTCAATTTTTGTGATTTTTTTAGGATTTTAAGCAATTCACTCATATTGCAGTAACGGAAACAAAACGCACGACAAAAATTCCGGTGTTTCTGTTCATTTCGTTTCATTTTAGAGACAAAATTTGTTTGTCATTTTGTTACATAATGAAATGAAAAAACGGAAACAGAAACAAAAAATTGTTCGTTTGGTGCCCATCTCTAGTACTGGACTGTATATTGTCCCTCATTACTGTAAGCTGCCTTGGGTCCTTTTCCAAGGAGAAAGACGGGGTAAAAATACTCTAAATTAATTAATTAATTTGGTGGCAAGAATATTACACAAAACACTTGTGTGTCTCCCAATAAATTAGGTGATATTTCACATTAAAATTTGGGCCCTTTTTCTAGTCTCCGCTAGGAATCTATGACAAGCATGCTCCTCACAAATTCCAGTTCGAAAAGCATTGTCACCTCCTAGAACATAACTGTCCATCTAATGTTGCATTTCTTTTTTATGTAGTTTCCAACTGAAAATGGTTTGAAATAATGTATATATTTTGAGGGGAAGGGCATTTAAAGTAAACATGAATGTCCTCTATATTTGTTTATAGAGAAAGACTGAGAAATAGACCATAGAATCATAGAATCATGGGATCATAGAGTTGGAAGAGACCTCAAAGGCCATCCAGTCCAACCCCCTGCCATGCAGGAACCCCCATCACAATATTTCTGACAGATGGCCATCCAGATTATGAGTGTTCCAATGCAGGGGGCATTCAAGAGGAATCTAGACAACCACCAGATACCCATTTTTCTGATAGCCAACTGAAATCTGACTTCATAGAATCATAGAGTTGGAAGAAAGCTCAAGGGCCACCCAGTCCAACCCCCTGCCATGCAGGAACCCCATCACAATATTTCTGACAGATGGCCATCCAGCCTCTGCTTAAAAACTTCCAAAGAAGGAGACTCCACCACCCTTTGTGGCAGCATATTCCACTGCCAAACAGTTCTAACCATCAGGAAGTTCTCCTAATGTTCAAATGGAATCTCTTTTCCTGTAGTTTGAAACCATTGCCCCGAGTCCTAGTCTCTGAAGCCATGGAAAACAAACCTGTTCCCTCTTCAATATGACCTCTTTTCAAATATTTAAACATAGCTATCATATCCCCCCTCAACCTTCTTTTTGACAGGCTGAACATTCCCAGCTCCCTAAGACATTCCCCATAAGACATTTCCTCCAGACCTTCAAACATTGGTCGCCCTCCTCTGACCACAAAATAAGTAAGCACATATGAAAGGGACACAGCCTAAAATGAGACTGGGCCTACTATCCTTCATCTCAGCTGTTTTCAATATTTCATCCAATGAGCTCACTTGGTCTTCAGAACAACCCTGTGAAGTAGGCTTGGCTGAAGCAGATGACTGGCTCAAGGTCACCTCAATGAGGTTTCATGCAAAGTGGAGACTTGGAACTGTATCTCCAAAGTCTGGACTGCTACATCACACACTACACAGAGAGAAGCACAAACTTTGTTCAAATTTTTGCAGACTTGCATGCTGCTTTTAATAGGTTTGGTTCAGAGGGACCTTCCTAGGTTGGGATGAGGGTCAGTCTGTACAGCATTCACCAATCATGACTTCCCCCTCTTAATTCAAAGAGAGCCCTTCCTTTCTGCACCACCCCCATCCTGGCCTGCCTGCACTGGTTGCCTGTTGCTGAAAGCGGATAAGGTTCAAGGTGTTGGTTTTGTAAACAAAACCCTCCATTCTTTCTATTACTAATGATTATTTGCAGCCTTTTTTCTCCCCTAAAATTAGATCTGGCAAATGGACCCAGCCCGATCCTCTTTTACCCACCAGCTCCAGAGTTTACTGAAAATTAAGGGAAGCCCACAAATCCAGCACACGTGGCACGGGCCTTTTCTTGTACCTGGCGGCGCATGAAAAATCTTGATGTGATGAACAAACTTCCGAGCTTTTTGTTACAGCAGGGCCCCTAATTAGTCCCTTTCAGAGAAAAATCTAAAGACGCTACTCTTTCAGGAAGCCTTTGGCACTGATTAGTTGTTGTTGTTGTTTTTCTCCCCCCCGGCCCTCTTGAAGTGCAGTTTTGGCCCACCTGACTGTATTTACTCTGTGATCTTTGCTTAGGTGATGTTCTGACTTTTAAAACTGTTTTATATTGTCTGACTTGCTGAACTGTAAGCACCAGTTAATGAAAAGTCCCATGTTTGGGAATATTTTGCTGTGTATATAAATATGAAAATAAATAAATAAATAAATAATAAATAAATAAATAAAGAGAGCCCTTCCTTTCTGAAAACTTTTCCTGGAAAGGATCTCTAGACTGCCTTGAAGTCTCCTTTGCTGAAAGCAGACGTGCTTTTCAGTTTGCTATTGATCTGTAAGCAACTGAACACGTTTATTCTTTCTATTACTAATGTTTAAAACTGAGGGCCTTTTTACACAACCCCTAAACTCGGCCGCAAATGGCTCCCAGCTCCGGAGTTTAAAATTGTTTACCCACCAGCTCCAGAGTTTACTGAAAATTAAGTGCGACCACGCCCACCTAAGCGGGTCCCAGCGCAGCCTGGCGTTCTTACTTGAGGCACATTAAAATCCCACACACACCTCCCAAGGGGAGAGGGAGTTATAATTTCAGAAACTTAGAAAACATTGTTTCAGAATTTCAGAGAGGGTAGCCGTGTTAGTGCATTCAAGAATTGCAGGCAAAACTCAAAGAAAAACAAATCAAAACAAAAGACACAAAACATGTGGCACCTTAAAGACTAACTTTCATATTTTAATGTAACGTTTCGTGGAATCTTTTGATGACTCAGGAGACTGCCTATAAATAGATGATGGTGGGATGTGTGTTACCATGTTACCTCTTTCCACCCAAGTTACCCAACAATGATGGTTACATCTAGAGATGGGCATGAACTGAAAAAATGGCGATTCGTTTTGTTTTGTTTTGTTTTAAGATTTGGTTTGGTTCGGTTCATATTTAATGAATTTTATTGAAATATTCATTTTGTTTATTTGTTTTGATTCATTATTTGTTTTTCTGCTTTGTGCAATTTTTATTATTATTATTATTATTATTATTATTATTATTATTATTATTATTATTATTATTATTATTATTATTATTATTATTAAAACGAAACAAACTGAAATGGAAATTTCCTTTTCATTTCGTTTCATTTTTCTTAGAGGGGGCAGTTTGTTATTCGTTTCATTAAGTAACAAAATGAATAACAAATAACAAAATGAACCAAAAGTTCATTTCGTGCCCATCTCTAGTTACATCCCATTAAGTCACTTCTGACTTATGGCACCTTTATAAATTAATGATCTCCAAAAGACCTTATTATTAGCAGCCCTGCACAAGGCTTGCAAACTCAAAACCATGGCTTCGTTTATTACCCCCATCCATCTCACATTAGGCCAACTTCTTCCCTCACTGCCTTCCGCGAATATTCACATTATTGTCTGTTCCATTGAATCTTGTTGGCTCATGATATGACCAAATTACAGTAGCCCCAGGGTAGTCGTTTCAGCTTCTAATGAAAGTTCAGGCTTGATTTGATCTAAGGCCCATATTCTGTGAGCCTCTCCTTTAAACTACGTTCAAATTAAGCATTTTCCCCCTTCAATGTTTCTTCACTGTCCAGCTTTCACAGGCATACAAGTTAATAAGTGATCAGTAATTATTGTTGGCCTTCCCCTATGTTGAGCCTTCCTTCAACCTATTATGAGAACCATCGAATCATCATGAAGTTGGAAGAGGCCAGTGTGGCCATCAAGTCTAACCCCCTGATCAGGGCAGGAATACAGATCAAAGGGTATCTGGTTGTTGTCTAAATGCCTCTTGAATGCCCCCTGCTTTGGGGCACTCATCACCTCTCGAGGTCATTTGTTCCATTGTCTTACTGCTCTAACAGTTAGGAAGTTTTTCCTGATATTCAACCTAAATCCAGCCTCCTTAAAAAAAAAAAAAACCCCTCTTTTTAGGAGGGTTAGGATAGGAGCCTCATGGTGCAATGGTTAAATGCCTGTACTGCAGGTAAAACTGTGCTCACGACCTGGGGTTGGATCCCAGGTAGCTGGGTCATGGTTGACCCAGCCTTCCTTCCTTCCAGGGTCGGTAAAATGAGTACCCATATTCCTGTGGTGTGTGCGTGCAATGTGTAGCCTGCATACTGTAATTAAACTGTAAGCTGCCCAGAGATTAGTTGAAGTGGCATGGGGCGGTGTATAAGCAGAACACTTTGCTTTGCTTTAAATTTTTATAAAACAATACAAAATACAAATACAAAATATAAAAAAATAAAACTAAATAACAGTGCTCCCCTCCACCAACGGGACCTCTTAAACAATATTGTCCCTTATTATCCTCCCTTCCAGAACTGAATTGATAGTTGCACTAGAACTTTACCTTTATTTCTTACAAGCACATATTTGATAAATCTACCCCATATATCATAAAAAAGATCTCTTTTTAACTCTCTTTTCTTAATCCTTAAATTACACATCAAGTTATCACTTAAGGCAATATTCCATACTTCATTATACCATTCGCCCATACATACTTCATAATTCATAATCCCCCTTTCAATCTGGCTTCCTGTAGCGTCAGCCCATTATTTCATGCCCTGTAATCAGAGATTATTGAGAGCATAGGGATTTGAAGAGGGCTACCCTATCTTCCCTTTTCTCCTTTTCCCAAGGCTGAACATGACCAGTTCTCTCAGTCTTTCTTTCTTCACAAAGCTTGGTTTCCATCCCCCTAATCATCCTGGTCGCCCTCCTCTGAACTTGTTCCAATTTGTCAGTATTAGAGATGGGCACAAAATGCCAAAATGGCATTTCATTTTATTTTTGATTGTTTTTTATTGTTTCATTTCATTTAGAATGAAATGAATTTTTTAAAAAAATTGTTTCCTTTTTCATGTTTTTACTTTTTTTTAACTCCTGCCAACCAGCTGGCCTATGGGCCAGGTAGGTGCACTTTTTTTTTTTTTTTATATATTTTATCTTTTGAAACTTGTGCCGACCAGTTGGCCTGCAGGCCAGGTCGGTGCAGTTTTTAATTTCTTTTATCCCTCACTTGATGGTGCACGATCGAGTGAGCAAAAGGGCAGGCTATTTAAACTTTTTCCCCCTGCACGCGGGCGTGTTGGTGGGGGAACCGCCAGCAAAAAAAAAACTAAGTGAACAAAATGGAAATTTCCATTTCATTTCTTTTCATTTTTCTTTGATGGGTCCGTTCATTCTTCGTTTCATTCTGTAATGAAACAAATAATGAATAACAAAATGAAAAAAAAATGTTTCGTGCCCATCTCTCGTCAGCATCCTTCTTGAAGTGTGGTGTCCCAGAACTGGACACAGGACTCAAAATGAGGCCTAACCAGTGTTGAATAGAGAACTAATATCTTGCTGGATTTGGAGACTTTATTTCTATAATACAGCCTAAAATAGAATTTACTCTTTTTTTTTAATAGACACATGATACTGTCCTTTTATTACTATTCTGCTGATGTCCCTTTCTTCTCAGACCCATCTCTCATCCTTCCCAAGAGAAGACCTCTGGCCTGAGTTCTCTTGATGTGGTTCCTGATTTCTCTAACTCCAACTGCAACGACAGCACATGGCATTTGCCCTGGATTTTGGCCCGGGTTGGGGGGGTGTGTGTGTGTGTGCTCTCTTTCTGCTGCCGACCACAACTATATAAATGTGTGGCCCATGTGCTCTGCACCTTTCGGTTCCTGTCTGGGGAGGCACAGTTCTACTACTCGGTTATGGTATCGCTTCCAAAAGTGCAATCCAGCGAGTCATGAGCAGGTGGCCCATCCCCAGTTTTCCATCTGTTCCTATCCTGAGGCACCTTTTCGGTTCCTTGTCTGGAGAGGCACAGTTGTACTACTCGGTTATGGTTTCGCTTCCAGCAAGTGCAATCCATCACTGGGAGTGGGCTGTCCTCTTTCTCCTTTGGAAGTCACTCCAGATGCAGAAGACATCTAGAATTTTGGCATCCTGGCTACCAACTTTTTTGAACTGTTGCTGCCAGTTTTCCATCTGCTTTCAATTTCCCCAGTATCCTGTAGGTTTTAAATTTTTTTAATTTTGCAGGTGGTTTTATGTGTTTGTATGCTTAGAGTGTGTACTTGGAACACAGTGCTGTGCATATTTTGCATATGCATAATGACAATAAAACTCTAAAAAAAAATTGGAACCTTTGCTCTGCTCCTCTGGGGAAGGGGAGAGGAAGCCTTGAGAATAGAACATGATGGGGAGTTTCAATAGCAGTTCTCAAATGCTTAAAAGGTTGCCATCCAGAAGAGAAGCAGGTTCTCTTCTAAATCATCCCAGACTACAGGACACGTAATCAGAATCAGAATCCTTTTATTGGCCAAGTGTGGTTGGACACACCTGGAATCATATATTTAACAATAAAAACACTGTACAACAACACAATATAACCTATTATTAAAAACAGAAGAAGAAAAAATTAATTATTCAACAGTTTGATATATCTAGTTGTCCTAGTATGCAATGCCCTAAAACTCCATCCTGAGGGTAATAATTGAAACAGATTATGTCCAGGATGTATGGAATCTGTATATATCTTCATCACCCTTTTTTTTTAGCTGGTGTGGTATACAATTCCACAAGAGATGGCAAATTAGCAACAATAATTTTTTCTGCAGTTCCAATTATCCGTTGACGTCTATATCTGTCCTGCTTAGTCGCAGAATTAAACCAGACCGTTAGAGAGGAACAGATGATAGATTCAATAACACCTCTATAGAACTGAATCAAGGGCTCAAGCTACAGAAAGCGAGCTTTAGATTGAATATCAGGAAAAACTTAACTGTTGGAGCAGTACAAGAATGGAACCAATGTCTTCAGAAGGTGATGAGCCATCCAACACTGGAGGCGCTGAGGAAAAACTGGGCAACCATCTGTCAGATCTGCTTTGATTCAGATTACTGTTTTGAGCAGAGGGTTGGGCTCAAGGGCCATATATGGGTCCTTCCCAAATCAATTATTTTTATGCTTCTAGGAGCACATAGATCCATCATTCTGTTCTCTCATTTTTGATTAAATGGATGTCATTGCCCCCCCCATGTTTCCAACACTTCCAGGGAGGAGCACTGCTGAGCAAAAATGTGTGTGTGTGTGTGTGTGTGTGTGTGTGTGTGTGTGTGTGTGTGTGTGTGTGTGTGTGTGTGTGTGTGTGTGTGTGTGTTGCGACTTATTTTCCTGACTTTTCGTGACCCCATGTCCATGGAGTTTTCTTGCCAGGAATCCTGGAGTGGCTTGCCAGTTCCTACTCCAGATGCCTACAACACCTGGTATTCCCTGGTGGTCTCCCATCCAGGTACTAACCAGGGCCGACCCTACTTAGCTTCCGAAATCAGGCAAAATTGGATGTGCTTAGGGCATCTAGGCTGCTATTTACAGTTGTGACCGACTCTTCGTGACCCCATGTCCATGCAGCTTCCTTAGCAGGAACACTGGAGTGGCTTGCCAGTTCCTACTCCAGACGCCTACAACACCTGCTATTCCCCGGTAGTCTCCCATCCAAGTACTAACCAGGGTGAACCCTGCTTAGCTTCCACAATCAGGCGAGATCGGATGTGCTTAGGGCATCTAGGCAGCATGACACTCCTGGAAGCCCACACAAATAGAGGTTTATTTTATTATTATTTTTAAGGGTGGTAAGAGTAGGGATTTTTGATGGGCTTTAAGTTCGCTAAAATGTGCATGGGGAAACACACAGATCATCTACAACTACAATGCAGACCTTCAGCCTTATTGCTGACTTCCATTCTGAACAGTGTGCCTTTCTATGTTAGAGTTCGGATTGTTACCTTTTTAAAGGACCTTCTTTTGTTACTTTCTAGCCACCAGGCTGTCATTACTATTATTAATTTGAATGTATGAGTATCAGAGATGCATTCTGCACTATCGGGTTATCATCAGCAGGCCAGAAATACACAGGCCAATGTTCTGTGTTTACCTCTAGTGGCCATTTCTGATACTGCCTTTTTTGAACTTTAAGCTGGAATCAGGAACCAAATTGAGGCTCTTTGAAGTCTTTTAAAAGGATATCAAGCATTTAGGAAGTAACTATGAAAAAACTGGTTACAATCACAATTCCAAGCCCCATCCAAAGTAATTTTTGTTGCCATCAGTTACATGTCTAATATTTAATTCTTCTGATGCTTAAAAATAACTACTTACCCATTGAGTTACTTTTTTAAGAAAATAGCTAACAAACAAGCATAGAAACTAGCACTTCCCCTGTGTGCCTTCAGTGAAGTCAAAATCCCATAGCTATAAAAAAGCTAGTGTTACACAACCCAAAGAGTAATGTAATCATTTGTTCAATTAAAACCGTAAGGTTTTGTGGGGGACAGGAACTAATTGCAAATAAATTCTTATTTGTACCTAGTTCCTTTCCTCATAAATTACTTTGTTATTTGTAACTAGTTAATTCTGAGCTTTTGCAGTAGTTCAGAAAGGCTGATGCTTCACGTCCCTCTCGCTGCAGTTCGCGGCCCCACTGGAGACCACTTCGAAGGAACGTAACCTCACGTCCTTGTGGGGTCAATCCGAGTTCGAAGGAACGTAACCTCACGTCGTCTGTGAAGATTCTCAGTCATCCAGGTTCGTTTAACTGGGAGTTGAGTCATGGCTACTGGACACTAATGTCTCCCTAACGAGCCTATTCAGGCTATTGTTCATCTTATGAGCCAATCAGACCAGGGGACAAGAGGTCAAGCTGACTATAAGATGGTCTCTTGCACTAGCTGTATTCAGACCGATGAAGCTGTTTGGATGAACAGCGAAACGTTTCTAGCTCTCAAAAAAAGAAGTCCAGTAGCCATGACTCAACTCCCAGTAACCTCACGTCCTTGTGGGGTCAATCCGAGTTCAAAGGAACAGAACCTCATGTCCTTGTGGGGTCAATCCGAATTCACCCCGACCACGCCCCCTGAACTGCGCTCCAAGCGGGGTGAGAGATTCCGGTCCTGGAGCTCGGGAATCTTTTCAATCCACTTCTCGATCCGTGTTGAAAACCGATTTCAACACGGAGGCAAGTTCACCTCGGCTCGAGGAAGGACGTGAAGTAACCACCAAAAAGACAGGGTTGCTCCCTGCAGTCTTCACACTGGTTTATAAACTAGCTTGGTGTTTATGGGGTTGCAGACCATCCCTGACTCCACCCGGGCTTCCCTTATTCCTGCCCAAATCCATTTCTTTACTTTTCTGCTCAGTCACTCAGACAAGGCCTAAAAAGTCCGTCAGTCCTTTGCGTCTTCAGCCCCAGGGGCACGTTGCCATACACTTAACCACAACAGTCCCCTGGAGACTTGCAAAGGCCCGGGAAAATTCCCTCTGTGGAGAAAATTGCCTGTCAGAGAAGTGGCAAACATATATTGGCAGGATATGTGCTTTTTTGTTCTTTACATGCTCTAAACCATTATCACACTAAGATGAGGTGCCTTATCCCATTCCCTTCCCTGATACACACACACGCCCCAATACCACTAACTCAAGATCTTCCCCAGCTGCGATTGAAATGAATTTGTGACAGCTTTTCCGTCGGTGCAAACTGGTAGAATTCTTCCTGGTTTTGTGGAACTAGCTGAATGTCGTGTCTAATGGAATGCTATTTATTTATTCAACTACATTATGTATTTGATTGTTCTCTTTATTTATGACACCTATAAACAAGATTCTGGAGGCAACAGGCATTCATTTTGAAACGAGAAAATGTGGCAAGGAAATCAAATAAATGTGGAAATGTCGTACAAAAGTCGATAAGAGGAAATGCAAGGCACACTGGATTACTAATCAAAACAATAAATACAGGGGCTAGATCTATCACATCTTGATATTAAAATAACAGAAATCTTAACAGGGCTGGTTGGCTAAAAAAAAGGGAGAACAAGAAAATACTTCATTTGGTACCACAAGGAACAGAAAACCTTCTTTAGCCTGGTTCAGAAAGCAATTTTGGGGGAGTGAGGCATGTTTAATAGCAGTATTCTCTGTAGAAATCATTAAAATACGGGTGAATTAACATACAGTAGGACCCCCATATCCACTGATTCAGTTATCCACGGTTGGCAGAGAAAAAAAATTAAATAATTCAGCAGCCACAAAGCAAGCTCTCAGGTAGGATATACAGAAGTATAGCAAGTCGTACCAACAGGGTAAAAAACAGTTTTTATCCATGGGCTGTTCGACTGTTAAATGAGACGTGATAACTCATGGGGGTGGCGAGTTGATAGACTTGTGGGGCTGGTGAGTTGTGCAGCAAGCCCACAGAGTGAAATCAGATTGAATGGCTTTTTAGTGAGATGGTGTTGGGGGGAGGGAGGGAGGCTCAGCCAATTTCACTGTACACTGGTTGTACAATGGCAATAAAGGTTATTATTATATTATTATTATGTTACAAACAGCAGCTGTAAAGCAAGTTATTGTCACAAACAGCAGCCATAAAGCAAACTACTGTCTCAAAACAGCAGTCATAAAGCAAGCTACTGTCAGGAAACAGCAGTGTGGGTGGTGGGTGGGCAGGCGTTCTCTCTCATCCATGGTTTTCATTATCCATGGGAAGGCCTGGAACCAATCCCCAGCAGATACTGGGATCCTACTGTATTGGATCCCATTTTCCCAGAATGCCACTCTTCCTTTATCTTGCTTCCTTAGTGGGCCAAATTATTCCTGGAGAAAACCTTGCTGTCCACTGCAATGGCATTTCCCCAGCAGGTTCGCAATCCCTTCAAACCACATTCAGGTTAGAAAGCTAAACCCATATTCATCTCCCAAGGGCCAATGACAAAGCCGTTAATTTCAAATACCAAGCTAATTTTTTTTAAATGCACAGCCATTGAAGTTTGCACGAGGACAATCAGACATCTTTTAGGACTTCAGGGAGCAGTGCTTCTAACAATGTGTGAACTGTATTATCAAACAGCATCTTAAAAACATACTGTACTCCTTCCTTGAGGTCTTTTTTTACAACCATTGCTGTAATTCAGATCCCAAGTGTGTGAACAGTGATGGCATAACAACTGAAGTGGTATCAAAGTGCTCTAAATGTACAGTGTAGACTAGTGGTTCTCAACCTGTGGGTCCCCAGATATTCCTGGACTTCAACTCCCAGAAATCCCTTCCAGCACAGTGAGTGGTGGAGGCTTCTGGGAGTTGCAGTCCAGGAACATCTGGGGACCCACAGGTTGAGAACCACTGGTGTAGACTCACTCCCACGATTCTCTTTTTGCAAATATGTGGACTGAACCATAAAGACCCATGTAAAGGTGTTCCTAATTATTGTCCCTCGGATCTGGAATGTTCTTTCACTGAGCCCAAGGCTCTCCTAAGCCCAAGAACGCTTTCAGAGAGTGGAGTGAGAACTTTCTAGCCAAATGTTATTTGGGTACCTAAGAATAGGAAAAGATGAATCAGCATATTGTGACTGAGCAGCTGCCTGAATACACAGTTGCTTTCATTTGCTAAAAACAGGGAAGGAGTAGTTAAGCGAGTGTTACAGGGGCAGGATTTGTTTTCTGTCATCTCAGAGTACGGGACACGGTACAATGGACTCAATTTAAGAGAACCTGGCTTTCAGCTGAACCTCAGAAAAAACTTCCTAACTGTTAGAGCAGTACGGCAACGGAACCAATGGCCTCAAGAGATGATGAGTGACCCAACACTGGAAGCATTCAGGAGAAAATTGGGCAACCCTCTAACAGATATGCTTTGATCTGTATTCCTGCATCAAGCAAGGGGTTGAGTTCAGTGGCCTTGTAGACCCCTTCCAGTTTCATGATTCTATGATTCAATGATTAGAACTGCCAGATATTGGTTTGGCTGTGGTGCCTGAGGTTGAATGTTTGATTCCTCAAGGCACCTCTTTGATAGGGACTGGACTTGATGATGATGATGATGATGATGATGATGATGATGATGATGATGATGATGATGATGATGATGATGATGATGATGATGATGATGATGATTAACTGTGATCAGTTCATCATCACCCCCTGTGATGGAGCACTGTGATGGACTAGATGGCCCTTCAGGTCTCTTCCAACGCTATGATTCTATGATTCTATGATAAGAAGAAGAAGAAGAAGAAGAAGAAGAAGAAGAAGAAGAAGAAGAAGAAGAAGAAGAAGAAGAAGAAGAAGAAGAAGAAGAAGAAGAATTCTCCAGTTCTCTAATTGCTGGTCATCTATCTTATTAAAGTGTTCTGCTTCTATACCGCCCCCATACCACTTCAAGTAGTCTCTGGGCGGTTTACAGTTTTAATTACAGTAATGCAGGCTACACATTGCCCCCCAGCAAGATGGGTACTCATTTTACCGACCTCGGAAGGATGGAAGGCTGAGTCAGCCATGAGCCTGCTACCTGGGATTGAACCCCAGGTTGTGAGCACAGTTTTACCTGCAGTACAGGCATTTAATCACTGTGCCACAGGGCTCTCTACAGTCAACTTCCCATCTACCTATCAGGAACAGTATTTGAAGGAAGATGACTAAACTAGCTGCCCTTGGGCAAATTATCACATTAGAGTCATAAGCAGCAATCCTGGTACCTGAGATGATTGACAATGCCACCCGATCCCTCAGCCCTTATGCTTGGGTAGGAGCCCCTTCCAATTAAAAGGGGAGACTGCACTGCCCTCCCCCTGTGAAAGTGTAGGCTTACCACCCAGAGAGGGAGAAACATGAATAGGGCTAGGAAGTGTTCCCATTTATTTTCCTAACATCCATTAATAAATTCACCTTTTGATTGCCCTCTAAATGTTGGTGCCCTGGGGCAAAGCCTCAGGTGTTCCACCCTAGCTATGGCCCTGTGTCTCCACAGAAAACCCTCTTAGCAGGACATTAAAACACCATACACAACATTTCTTGATCTTATTAAGAAGCCAGTCACGTTCACTTAGGAGAGGGCGACTTGTATGTGACCCGAGAAAGCAGAGGGGAAAGTGACATGTAAACACATGACATTTGCGACACCGAGCTGCAATTTTGTGATCTAAAAGAGCAAAGGCTGCAATGCCGGGAAGAAAAGCTTTTCCAAATCTGCCCTTCTTGTTTTAAAAAAGCCAAGCTTCATTTTGCAATTGCTTGCTTTGTTTTGAGAATTTCAGGCAAAAATCAAAGAAAAACAAAACAAAACAAAACAAAACAAAAGACACAAACATGTGGCACCTTAAAGACTAACTTTCATATTTTAATGTGACGTTTCGTGCACATGTGCACTTCTTCAGACATATATAGCAGCAGAATGAGGCCAACCCCTGTTTATATTTAAAGTATGGGAAATAATGGCTGGCGTGAGCCATAAAACCATAAAACTATACAGCTCTAACTTAGTCTTCTCACCATTTAATGTTCTCACAATTTCTACTAATTAACTCTCCCTCCTCTTCTCTCCCCCTCCTCCCTCCCCTCCCCTCCCCTCCCCTATCCACCCCACAACTCTATATGCTACAGCCAATGATATCTAGGCTACAACCCATGAATGTCTGGTATGAAATGTATATCTCAGCTCATATTATATCTCACACTTCATTCTGCTGCTATATATGTCTGAAGAAGTGCACATGTGCATGAAACGTCACATTAAAATATGAAAGTTAGTCTTTAAGGTGCCACATGTTTGTGTCTTTTGTTTTGTTTTGTTTTGTTTTTCCTTGATTTTTGCCTTAAATTCTTGAAAAGACTAACACGGCTACCCTCTCTGAAACTTTGTTTTGAGAGAGTGTTTATTTGAAAAAAAGGAAAGAAGAGAAGATTAATCAGAAACAGCAGGTCCTAATAAAGAGCTGTTGAGCCTGATAGCTGTGATAGAGTAACTTGAGCATTGTGTTCCCAGAATCTTTTTCAAAGATCCTTGCAGGAAAGAATGAAAAATATTTCCTAGCCAGGACTCAGCAGCCACCCATCAAAGACTAGGGAAGCACCACTGAGAGACGGCAGGACATCACAGTAAATCACAAATCGACTTGATAGAGATAACCACAGCGGGGTTGTGTCTTGGAGTTACAAACACTCCCGGTATGTTAGTGATAAATTAGCTAATTTATAAGTTCTTCCCGTCTCTCTTTCAGACCTTATTCCATTTGTCACTACTAGCAAGTTTTCTTTTGTTGAGAGATGAAAAGTTTGGAAGTATTATTATCTCTCGTTGCAGCTCCTATAGTTATCAAATTTGGAAATAGAGGTGGGGGCCGGCAGCTGATTTGGGACCCAGTGCAGCTGATTCAGGTTACAAAACCTCCTCCTCCTGCTGCCTCTGCTACCACTGATCCTCTGCACTCCTGTTTTTCTCCTCTTGCCAGTAAGATGCAGTTGCCAAACCAATTGAAATAATCCGATTAAGCATGCGATTTAACATCACTGACCCTCTGGTGGATTATTTTCCCTCGCAATCCAGCCAAAAAACAAAACCACACACACACACACACACACACACACACACACACACACAAATAAATATGTGCCACTATTTTATGTCACCAGTTTTAAATAGTTTTTGTTTTTCGTTAACCCGAATCAACAGCGGTTTTGTTTGGCAGTATAATCACACACTCTTAACATCAGAGATAGACATGAACTACAGATCGGCCCAGTTCAGTGCAGCATCCACACAGGTGTTCTTCGGGCACCTCCTCTCCACACTCGTCCGTTTCCTAGGTAAAGCTTGCAACCCTCTCCGCCTCCTTAGCCCTACTGCCCACTCACTGATCATAGTGCAGGCTCTTTGCCTGGGGAATGGGTGAGTTCACAGAGGACATGGGAGAGAGGCGTGTGCAACACTTGCGAAACAGCTGTGTGGGTGCCGTGCCAAACTGGGCTGAACAGCCGAACTGCAGTTCGTGCCCATCTCTACTTAGAATTCTTCGAAGAGGTTCATACTAGAGATGGGCATGAATTAAAAAAATGGCATTTCTTTTGTCGTTTGTCATTTGGAGGGTCCGTTTCGTTTCGTTTCCGTTTTTCATGAATTTTTGCAAAAAATTCGTTTTCATTTTCGTTCGTTTCATTACCATTTCGTTACCATTTATTTCATTTTTTGTGATTTTTTTTTAGGATTTTAAGCAATTCACTCATATTGCAGTAACGGAAACGAAACGCACGACAAAATTTCCGGTGTTCCTGTTCGTTTCGTTTCATTTTAGAGACAAAATTTGTTTGTCGTTTCGTTACGTAACGAAACAAAAAAACGAAAACGGAAATGAAAAATTGTTCATTTCGTGCCCATCTCTAGTTCATACTAGTTTTTTGGGCAGGTACTGCCATTTTAAGAATCCCAGATGTAAATACTTTGGGTTTGATTATTTGCCTTAATTTCTAGAACCCTTATGGTCAGGTCAGTTATCAGCTATACCCAAGGTTACCTCTAAAGCAGTGGTTCTCAACCTGTGGGTCCCCAGATGTTCCAGACTGCAAATCCCAGAAATCCTGGCCAGCTCAGCTAGTGGTGAAGGCTTCTGGGAGTTGCAGTCCAAGAACATCTGGGGATCCACAGGTTGAGAACCACTGCAAGTATGTGTGTGCACATGTGTGCCCCCCTTCAGCTTCCTCCCTCTGCCCCCCCCAACACACAGGGGTGGGTAAGCCACCTGCACCTGTCGTAACCATTTTTGTTATGGTTGTGAAAGAATTGTGAATGGGGGTTTCTGCATGTGTGCATCTCACACATGCACACACACACAAAAAGAGCACCGTGTAGCGGGGATGTAAATTAGAGGCCACATTGGGTACAGCTTATTGTAGACATTGGCACTCCTCTTGCACACGATAGCTCTATCTTCAGTCGAATACAATTGTCTAATTAAAAATATTCATTTAGCAACAAACTGGATACAAGGATACAAGGATACAAACATGGATAAAAGGCTCAGCAACAAATTCAAAAATCAGTTGGTTCACCATATCCCCCCCAGTTAACCTCTTTAATATGAAAATCATAGAAAATCATAGAATCATAGAGTTGGAAAAGACCTAAAGGGCCATTCTGTCCAACCCTCTGTATTTCCAACAGATGGCCATCCAGCCTCTGCTTAAAAACCTCCAAAGAAGGAGACTCCACCACCCTTCGTGGCAGCATCTTCCACTGCCGAACAGCTCTAACTGTCATGAAGTTCTTCCTGATGTTCAAATGGAATCTCTTTTCCTGTAGCTTGAAACCATTACCCCGTGTCCTAGTCTCTGAAGCCATGGAAAACAAACCTGTTCCTTCTTCAATATGATATCCTTTCAAATACTTAAACATGGCTATGATATCTTCTTTTTGTAAGGCTAAACATTCACAGCTCCCTAAGCAGCTCCTCATAAGAAATTTCCTCCAAACCTTCAACCATCCTGGTTGCCCTCCTCTGGACCCACTCAAGGTTGTCAACATCCTTTTAAAATTGAGTTGCACAGAACTGGACACAGTACTCCAGGTGGGGTCTGACCAGAGCAGAATAGAGTGATACTATCACTTCCCTTGATCTATCTAGACACTATGCTTCTGTTGATGCAACCAAGAATTACAGTGGCTTTCTTGGCCACTGCATCACACCGCTGACATCAGCTCCATCATTGGGAGTTCATTTAACCAATCAACCTCTAATACTTGGGGAACAGAATTATTTATAAGTGATAGCATATGTTCTTGGTAGAGTACTGTACAAAATTTTGGCTGAAAACCTGTAGCTATGTAGCAGATAGTTCAAGGACCTACAGAGCAGAATTACCTTCAAGCCTCCTCAGAGTAGACCATTCCCTTTGGTTCTCATTAACTGGTACTTACAGTCTCAGTTCCTCACACCAAGACTTTGGTAAAAGAAATAAAAATATATATCATTAACTCACTGTCCTGAACGGAACAAAAACGGCATATTGTAGAAAAAAATAGAACAATGGATTACTGCCAGATTTATTGATAGTCACTCCGGTCCAGAAAGGTCCCTCTGGCTACCACTTGAAGGAAATCTAGAAGGTTAAAAAATAAATCCAACACATATCACATATGCCATTGTTTACAAATGCGGCACTTCTCAAGGACAACCAGAAGGGTTTCTGCATAAAAGAACAAATGGCATAGATTTGTGACCATAAATCACATTGCTTGGAAACTAGTGCTGCATTTCAATTTTAATTTATTTGAAATTATTCCACATTTCTTACTTCTGGAATTTCATACAAAAACAGGTACAGCCTTTCAAAAAAAAAATCACAGCCAGAACACTCCTGTGAATTTAACATGGTGTAAGGGTAAGTATATGGATCCCTATAGTGAATCACAATGCCAGTCATGTGGCCCATTGGGAACTGGCACACTACAAGAAATGGAAGCAGTGTCTTGTGAATTAGAAGCTGTTCACCAGCATAGTTTATACCACCCCACTTAATACAAACCCACCAGTAGGATTCTGTGCAGCAAATTTTTGTATTAAAAATAGAGATGGGCACAAGCCATTGGTTTGACCAACAACCCAACAAGTGTTCCATGGTTTGGCATCTCCCCCCCCCCAGGTAGAGGGCCCATTCAAAGGCAGCATGCCAGCTTCCCTGCCCCCCTCCACCTCCTCCAGTTGCTGCCTCCGATTGGGCTCCTGCCGGAGGAGCTGCAGAACACAAACCATCGAACCAGCGGTTCGTGCCCATCTCTAATTAAGACACTGTTAAAGAAATTGTCACATTACAAAAACAAACCCTGAATCAACCTAATTCAAAAGCCATTGAATAACATAGCAAGCAGGCCACCTCCTCATCCATCAATGGGTGGCCAAAGCCCTGTCCGAAAAGCAGAACATTATGCTCTCCCACGACATCCTGCTGCTGATCTGTCAAGTCACATTTTTTCCCCTGTGTGGGATCTTTGAAAGCAGATGCTGAAGCTACTGACGTCCCTGATGTTGTTTGTTCAGGACTCCGCTGAGAGTAAGATTTCCTTTCTCACTACAGCTGTTAAATTACATTATCTAAAGTAGGGAGATTATGTTATCACTGCTAATTGTCACTCTGAGTTAAGCAGTGCTGCTACTGGGCTGGCATTTGTGCTTGGCGTTAAAATGGTACTGGCAGTAATCTTTGCATTATGTGGTCTTCCACTCCTATAGCCTCCCCCCCCTCTATGTCTCTGTCCATCTGTCTGTCTGTTGGTGGGTGGGTAAGAGTTCCTTATAGCAGACAGCCACCCATCTGGAAAGTATTCTACACATTTAATAGAGACATTTTTATAGTTACCATGGTGCCACTGACTACTGCAGTTGTCCAGTGCTTCAGGCTAAACATACGTCTGTACGTCTCCTCTGCTTTTGAACCGTGCAATATTTACTATCCCCACTCTGAAATGGTCCTAATAGAACTTGACCCATTAGATTTGCCTCAGTTATAATATTTTTTATCAATCCAGGCTGCCCTGGATGTGGTGGGGTTGGGGCATTTAGTGATAATTTTAAGTGAAGAGTTTTGCCTAACTAGATGGTATAAAAATAATCACCGTTGCATTCTGCATACATGATAGGCTGCCAGTCATCTTTCAAATCAGCAAAGCTATGATGACAGAAATAATATGGTTGCATATAATAATATAATAATAATAATGCAGGGCATGAGTAAAGTGGATAGAGGGACGCTCTTCTCCCTCTCACAAAATAACTCCCTGCCACAGGAGATGGTGATGGCATTTGGCCTGGATGCCTTCAAAAGGGGATTGGACAGATTCCTGGAGGAAAAGTCCCTCACAGGTTACAAACCATGATGGAGATGTGTCATCTCCAGGCTTAAAACCAGGGTACTTCAAGGGCCAGATGCAGGGGAGTGGTATCAGGAGACAGATATCTAGTCTCATGCACTCCCAGACACATTTGTTGGGGCCACTGTGAGATACAGGAAGCTGGACTAGATGGGCCTTTGGCCTGATCCAGCATGGCTCTTCTTATGTTCTTAATCTGTATAATACTTGTTTGCATTTTCCCCCATTGGAATTAGATTGCCAAAGTGGGTAGAAATTACAGTTTTCCTCTTCCTCCTTCTACTATCTAGTGTTTTCCTTTTGGTGCAAGGTTCCCTCTTTGGTTCCTGAAATGCCACTTTTCCCAACCAACTGCATCCTCAAGGCACAGGCTGACTGATGATTTGCATGTCCTTATTGACTGTGTCCTGCCATCTTTGTTTTGGCCATCGATTTTCAGATGGTACATACTTTTGGCAATGGTGGAAGATGCCATTCTGAGACACGTCCATACTGGCAATGTCATCTTTGTCTCATCTTCTCTGTAACTGATATCACAGAGTTTTCATCCACAGATGTTTTAATGGCTACCAACTTGAATACCAGTATGGTAGCTGTCCTTCCCAAATGACCATCGGGATAAAATACTTCTAACAGAGGCCACTTTTAAAATGCTTCTGCTGCTACTGATTGGTTTCTTACAGGGATTACACACACAGTTGGAGCTACCCAAACTTAGATGCTTCCTGAGCAATGAGGGTGTAACTAAGTTTTGTTATTGTTGTTACATGTGGTCAAGCCACCTCCAATTCATGGCAACCCTATGAATGACCAGTCTCCAAAATGGCCTGTCCTCAACAACCCTGCATCACTTTTATAAACTCAAGTTAATTTGAGTACCACCACTTATGACTCTGAACATGTCAGAGTATGTGCTATTTTATCAGCCAGCAAAATCAATACTTAATGAATAAATTTGTTAGCCAGAGACAGAGTTTTCTTAAAACCAAACAGCTATATTACAAATGTCCAAACTATATCACAGCATCACAGAACTTCTACAAAGTTCAACAAAGCATAGAGGGGGAAATCACATTAGTACATTGGTACAAAATTCAACAGCATAACAGCATAATAGCATACAGTACATAGACAAAATGTATAACAGAGAAACAAAGTGGGTGCCTTTACTTACGGAAGGCCCAATGAATAGTGATTTACAGAACATTTTTATACACGTGTCTGTCCAATCATAAATTACATTACATCACAGCTATTGCAACTTTTTGCATCAGCCAAAATTCATTATGTTTATTCTTTACCTCTGTACTCCATTTGAAAAAACTATACACTGTGTCACTGTGACCTTGCACCTTTACAGACTCCATCTTTAAATCAATTCAGTACATATCAAATACATATAGAACATCCTGTCTAATACATATATTTCACTAACTAATACCTGACTGAACACCAGTCTCAAACCATTCTGATATAACCTGGCTTTTGGTCTGAATGATAAATCCCCCAGACTCACTGCTAATGGATTTTATTAAGGCATACATTCCACTCCTAACTTCTGATAGTTTATTGAGTTCTGATGGAGCTAAAGGACTCAGTTTGACCACCGCAGACTTATATAACAACAACAAAAATACATGTTCTGATTCAAAACAGATGTTTTCCGTATTTTGTAAGAGAAAAAATGTTATTGACACATCAATGAAAAATGCACATGCTTTGAACACAGATCCCTAGAATATTAATATCCTCTCTTTTTCATCTTTAAAACTTAAACAACTGAGCAGCAGTAAACTACAGGTATTCAAAAGCTTTGGAAACAGATAGAGAAGGAGGGAGGGAAGGAAGGAAAGAATGAGAACTAAAACCTAGCCCAGACACCAAGTGCTGTCAGATTGAGTGTCAACAGCTTGATAGAAGTGTGGGAGCAGATGAGAACGGAGAGGAAAGGTATAGCCCAGAAAAAGACAGAGAAGCTGCAAAGTTATTCAAAAGCTAGATATATTCAGAATTTAATTGCAAGGAGGTCCCTTTTCACACAAATAAAGAGCCAGCTGTACTGCATTCAAGAGATGAGGTTTAATTGTAACTGCTATTTTTAAGCACTTCATCCTGAATTTAATTGGCTGCTTTGCATACTTATTTACCTGTCTTGAAGCTTTTGGGATGACTGCATACTGTCTAAAACTGAAAGAAAACAATCAAACAGGAAACAACAACTGTACTACTCTAACAGTTAAGATGTTTTTCTTGATATTCAACCTAAATCAGTCTCCCTGTAGTTTGAGCCGATTATTATGCATTGCTCTCTGGATGAGTCAAAGATATGTAAACACTTCTTTTCCTAAATATGTTTTATTGGAGAGCAAGAGTGGTCTGTTGGTAGTATATTGGATAGATGGTCAGAATAAGGTTCAGAAGATGCAAGATTAAGATCCATGCTTTACTAGGGAAGCTCACCAAAGGATGGCAGGGGTCAGCCACCTCTCCCTAACACCTCAAAAACTTTGTGAGAGTATCCATATGTGTGATATGGCTTTGCAGCACAGACCAACAAGCTTTACTGACATTCCCAAGAATCATCTGCAGCCAAATAGCAAAAAGAAAGAAAGAAAATGTTAAACAGTGCAATAATTGTAATTTATTTAGATATCTTATCAAGCTTCAGTTTGTGCATATGTATTTCAACCAACCTCTATTACATCTTCCCACAAACTGCAGTGGGAAATGACCGTCTCACTGACTGCAAACGGGATGGCTTTGTTTCTCCAACCCAATGGTTTATTAGGAAAAGTGATGCATAGGTGATTTATACAACGTTGAACTGTTCTCCCATTTAGCTCTCTATAGATATTTACACGGATGGACAGCTTACTTCCAGGACTCAGGCAGTGGCGTAGCTAGGGGGCAAGGGGGCATCTGTCCCTGGGTGCAGCACCTGGGGGGTGCCAAATAGTTTGTTAAATGGCACTCCGCCCAGAAGTCATAGGAAGGAGCATTTTGAGCAACCTACCAGGGCTGGTGCACAGGGCTCCCCGGCTGCCACCCCTACCTTCTCCATGGCACCTTAGCTCCTCCCCATCCCTTGGGGACAGGGAAACTAACTTTGGCCACTATCTCACCTGGGGGAAGATCTGGATATTGTGAAAGTCCGGCTTTATTTCTTTCTTGGTCACGTGACTGAAGATGTGGGATCTCCGTTCCCATGTACAATGATTTTTTTTTTTTTTTAGAAAAGCACAGACCAGCCCCCAGGGCCAGCAGGTAGTGCTAGAAAAAAATAAAAATAAAAATAAAAAACAGCACTGACAGCCCAAAGGCCAGCTGATCAGCGCTGGGGGGGAGAGGAAATTTAAAAAAAAATTAAAAGCCCTAATGAGCCCCAGGATGATGAGCTGGTCGGGGCTAGGGGGTAAAAAAAAAGCAGAAAACCGGATCATATGCAAGCTCCCACAGATTTCTGGCTCACATTTTCTAACAGAGCAAAAAAGTCCCAACTTCTCCAGGAGGTCTTGGAAAACTCGCTAAAGGGGACATAACTGGTTTTTTATTTAAAGCCATTTTTAAGGCCAAGGGGACAAGATTTTTGGAAACGCTTTATCTTGAAATTTAATCAGCATTTTAAAGGACATGTGATAGAGCCCTTTGTCCCTGGGCACTGAAAACCCTAGCTACGCCTCTGGACTCAGGATCAAATGTTATGATCCTGCTGACCACCCTGTAAGAAACTGAGGCCACACTGGCAATAAGAGCCACACTGAAGCATAATGTAAAGTGATTTAGATTTTATGGTTCATACAATGCAAGGGTGCATATGGGCTGCAAAGTGGTGTGTTGTTTTTTTTCAACTGGCCAGCAGGAATTGTTAAAATACTTCACCTTCAAAACTGACCCAATTCAATGCAGTTTGGTGGCAATGAGCCCATTTCATCAGTGTGTACAGCGATTCCCTAGATAGCTACCTAGGGAATGGTCTATTTAATCTCTACCCAGGTGTCCTCCCTGCAATAAATCAGCTGCAGCCGAAGAATGCAGAGTCCTGGAAACTAAAGCCCCGTGGGTTCATTTGTGAACTCCCAGCCTGTTTGCTGTGACTTACCAAGAATACTTTCAAGGCACCGTCTTGATAATTAAAGATATTTATTAAAACTACTAGAGGTTACGCAAAATATTACTTCTCTCTAAAACATAACAAAGAATGACTCCTACTCTATTTTTCACAAGGCCTTGAGGCAGAGAGCCTCTCTCTAACCCTATCCTACCTCTTTACATGGGAAGTTTTTTTCAAGCACAGCCATAAAATCCACTCAAAAAGTCTCCTCTTCTCCCCTCCAGACTGGGAAAAGGCAGTCACATGTTGCTTATAGACCAATAAGGTTTTACTTGCTTCTGGCTGGTATCTTCACTGGCTTTTGTTTACATAGGCACCGAGATAACCGTGAACGAGAGAACTAACTTGCACATTAATATTCTCCATGTTTACATTTGGCCTAAGCTAACAGGCTTCACTACTTCTAAAACCCGTTACAACTGTAGAGGCCCAAACCGGTTTCAATGACCAGAATAAATCCATCTCCATTCCATGAATGTGAATGTGGTTACGGGTTTAAATACCATGTGACTTGAACCTGATTTTTTTTAAAAAAAATCTGGACAAAAACATTATTCATATTGCCAGTGTGACCACAGCCTGAGTTAACCTTGAGGAATAAAAAGTCATCTATTTTATGCCTTACGGTAGAAGCATAACAAGCTTTCCTTGGCTCCATAAAAAAAAAAAAATTACTGACCTTGCCATTTGTGATTGGTCATCTGGAGGTATGCATCCCTTTCACTGGCAGGTTGATTGCACCAGCATCAAGCTGTAAAAGAATTGCATCTATGGAGAGAAGATAAGCAATCAGTGATTAATGACATGCTAGCAGGATCATTTTGTTTTACCCTCTGACAATTCAAAAGCACTTCACACCTCCACCAGGAAGACAACCGCGGAACAACCCATACTTAATGGTGTTGGGAAGGGTGAATAGGTGGCACTTCCACACACCCCAAGCCATTGTACATCTAACAAGCCCATTCAGGCCATTGTCCACCTACTGAGCCTATTCAGGCCACTGTCCACTTAACGAGTCTATTCAGACCAGGGGGGCCTGAAACCAAGGTGAGCTACAAATTGCAGGGCTTGCATCAATTTTCCTCAGACTTATGAAGCTATTTGCATGAGTAGTGAAACGTTTCGATCTCACAAGAAAAGAAGTCCAGTTACCATGACTCAACTTCCGAATAACCTCATCTGGATGACTGATGATCTCTGTACTTGTGCCTCCATGTCTATTTCAGCTTATGGTGACACTTGTCAGGGTTTCCCAGATAGAGAATAATCAGAAGTTGTTTCCTTACTGTGTAGCAAAAAGGAATTTTACTAAAACTCTGCAACAAATATTTCACACAGTGAAGAGCTGCCAAACGGCACCACTGTATGAGTGGCCGAATGCCTTTTTTAAGGCTTGCTCCCTGGCAACCACACCCTTAAATGAAATACACAGGTCCTTTTGCTCTCATGCTTTTGCCTGAATGAGGTTCCTCGCCTTAGAACCAACACTGTGCTAAATTCTCCTTCAAACTGAACTTGTTCAAAATGTAGTGGTAGTAACCTATGCATGTTACTCATCCTAGTTTGGGGTAAGCAATGCCTTGGACTAAGACCACCAGAATTTACCATGCTTTTTTTTCAAGCTGGGAGAAAAATGTGATGTTGAAGGAATTAGGATTAGCTGTTCACTGTAATTATGTATATTACACTGAGCTGCTCCCAGGCAGAAGGAAGCAAAACACAAGTGCACAGTGGCCATCATGTGCTCAGATATGGGTCCTCCTCCTCATTCTTCTGTACCATGTGACCCATTCATGAGCAATAAATTAGGGAAGCTCCAGGCCTCGAAACTGGTAATTTTCATGGCACGGTAGTTAAACGGCTGTACTGCAGCCAAAACTCTGCTCACGACCTGGGGTTCAATCCCAGGTAAAGGGCTCATGGTTGACTGAGCCTTCCATCCTTCCGAGGTCGGTAAAATGAGTACCCAGCTCGCTGGGGGTGGGGGGAGCAATGTGCAGCGTGCATAAATCAATTGTAAACCGCCCAGAGAGTGCTTTAAGTGCTATGGGGTGATATATAAGCAGAACACTTTGCTTTTTAAATTCCGGCTGTGGTTTTGTACGCTACACCTTAGTTACTATTCCAAGTGCAACTCTCGTGGGAACTGCATCAATCTATCCTGAATGTCTGTCAGTCTCTGATGGACATGGATGGGTTGACAGGTCACATCAATAATGAGACTTTGACCGTAAAGATAAGTGGGCCCTACTGTGTATGACCCAACAGAAGTCACAGTGAACCTCCCTCGAGAGCTAAAATGCTACCTATCCTGATCATCTCAAGTGGCTGCACTTGAAATGATTGGGATAGCTCTTGGGAGAAAAATGAGCATAAATGCAGCTGCCTGAGCTATACTTAACTCTATTACTGTGGCTTGTTTGTAAAGTGTGACATTTCTGCTTGGCGAAGGTCACATCAGGCATTCTTCACTATGTCCATCTTAATCCTGTTTGTCTGGCAGTCTCCGCTGTTGGCTCACAGATGCAACAGCCTGTGGTTTCAGTGCCATTCCTCTCCCATCCCCTGTTGCCCATCGCCTTACTCCCCACCGTCCAAAAATGCAAACCTGCCAGATGATCAGTGAGCCAGGCATGGAGAAGGGTTTGGGGTCTGGTGAAGGTTGGGCAGCTGTGCATTCTGGAATGCCGATCTGGGGAATACACCACCAGGCATGGCTGTCCTTGTGAGATGAACCACCAACATTTTCTCACTCGCTGCCCGATGAAAAAGATGCTCAGATCCTGTCCCCATGGAAGGGGGGCCTTATGCAACACCAAAGAATTTCTTCATCAAGCCAACAAAAAAAAATCAAAAGCATGAACAACTTTCCAGGTATGGGAAGAGGCTCAGGGCGGGTGGTAATGAGTGGGAGATTTATAACCTGTTTCCATGGGTGGAGAGCCCCATTATCCATAAAATATCCATCTCAGCAGAAGAATCAAGACAAGGGGGGGTTAAGCATCAGCTTTCCAGTTAGGAGTGCTTCCCTGATCTCCTTGCACTTAGAAGGCTTATTTATTTATTTTATTTATAAGCCTTCTAAGTCCAAGGAGATCAGGGAAGCACTCCTAACTGGAGAGCTGATGTTTACCCCCCCTTGTCTTGAAAATGTAAAGTGTTCTGCTTATATACCACTCCATACCACTTCAAGTAATCTTTGGATGGTTTACAGTTGTTAATTACAGCATGCAGGCTACACATTGCCCCCACCCCCAGCAAGCTGGGTACTCGTTTTACCGACCTCGGAAGGATGGAAGGCTGAGTCAACCGTGAGCCTGCTACCTGGGATTGAACCCCAGGTCGTGAGCACAGTTTTAGCTGCAGTACAGGAGGATGCTTCCCTGCTACTATGCCACATCTAGACAGAATGGGCCATGGTCATTTGACCTTGGCACAGAGGCTAAGCCCTCATGGTGTCACAGGGAGACCTCCTTGTGACGCCACCAGAGTGGATCCTTTTATCCCCATAAAAGACCACACTCTCCCTACACCCTTTGGTGAAGTGAAGCTTGAAACAACAGCTTTGCAGATTGTTCCAGCTCATCCTAAGATCTAGAGAACTGATGGAGCAAACAGTCCAACATCTTTTTCTCCTTAGCTTTCCCTGTAGAAATTGAAGGGATACTTGCTAAATTCTTTTTCCCATTGCTTTAAGGGGTCTCAACACAGTAACAAGATACCCTTTGTGGGATTTTCAAGCCCAGGGCCTTCAAGGCAAGAATGAAGCTGAAAGTCTCTGCAATTTTCACAAAATACCTCTACACAAAATTGATGTTTTTCTCCTGTGAGAGGCAAAGGACCTATATACAGCAAACACAGAAGGCCTGGATAACTGTTCAGAAAGATGCGGGGGGGGGGGGCAGGGAAGCCAGGATGCTGTTTCCAAGTGGGCAGCCACCAAAGCGGGCTGGGGTGCCAAACCGCTGAACGCCAGTTGCGACAATAAATAAGCTAGAATGAACCACAGTTTGTGCCCATCTGAGAATTTTAGTCCAGAAGTATCTGAGGAACCAAGGTTGGGAGCCATTTCTATGGGGAAAACAAATTATCTCTAGCTGTGATAAGGACTGCAGCCGAGAGGCAGAGGGGAAGGGGAAGGCAGATTCTGAATCCTGCAAATCAAATGACCCAAGGCTTCGAACCTGCAAACTCTGTTATCGCAACCCTGTTCAATTCTCGGCATTCAGTTTTGCAGAATTTCCACAGCCCTATATAAGGAAAGAAATTAGATTTTTCTTTCTGTCTCAGTACTAATGCTGCTCCTGGCAGACGTATGAACCTTTTCTTCGTCAGATGCTTGGGATTAAATCAAATTAGGTGGAGATACCTAATGAGCAAAATGAATCTGAGGAGGGGTGTGTGTTATGGCCTTACCTTTACATAGAACATATTGAGCATGTGTTATTTGCTGCTGTGTTCAGTTTCTCTCCCCCACCCCCAGGTCCTTGGAAACAAGGTCAGCACAGAGTCAGATCCAGTAAACAAAAAGTTTGGAAACTTAACAAAGTCCCTCCGTTTCTGCTTGCCTCTGTGGATACATCAAGTTTCAACTAGATATGGGCACGAAATGAACTTTTAGTTCATTTTGGTATTTGTTATTCATTTTGTTATGTAACAAAAGGAATAACAAACCCCGGAGTGGATTTAGAACAAACTGAACTGAACCGAAAAAAATTGGTTCGGTTCAGTTCGTTAATGGCAGAACTGGAGATGTCTGCTACCTGGTGCTGGTCCTGGAGGTCTGATCTTCCTGGCTTCAGGGAGGGGAGACCAGGAAAAAAAAGCGGACCAGCCCGCACTACAGCTGTAGCATGGGCCATGTGGTTGGCAGTTAAAAAAACAAACAATTAAAATAAAAATAAAAAAGGAGTGCGGCCCAGGGTCAGGGGAGGCCAGGTTGGTGCCTTAAAATAAAAGAAAAAATATAAAAAATAAAAGCAGCACTGACCCGGCCCCAGGGACCGCGCAGTCGGCACTTGGGGGGGGGAGAGGTGCTGGCCGCAAGCCAGCACCTCAAAAAACCTCAACCACAGGGTCAGGATCACCCATGTCTGGTGCCGCCACCATTAAGTATGATTGAAGATGGTGATGATGATATGGATGAGACTGGGATGCTGCCATCCAGATTGTGCAGTTGTTGTAAGTAACTTGTCAAAGTCTGTGTTGTTGTTTTTAAATGTTTTTTCCCCACCCGCATGCTGTCAAATGGATTAAATTGTGCAAATCAGGAAAATGAATGATGAATCAACAAACCAACAAAATGGATTTTTCAAAAAAATTGTTAAAAACGAAATGAACTGAACCCAAACCCTAAAATGAACCGAATCAAAATGAATTGCCGTTTTTTTGGTTCATGCCCATCTCTAGTTTCAGCACAAGCTGAGTTGCATCTGGTAACCTCTATCAGGCCCTAATGCTGAGCTCAAGAAATACCTTGAGACTCACACCCCATTAATTTTTGGTACATATTTTTGGGATGATGATGATGATGATGATGATGATGATGATGATGATGATGATGATGATGATGATGATGATGATGATGATAAATTAGAACAAATGCAGTTAAGGATAGAATAGAAAAATCAGTTGAGTACCCCACATGTAGACTCTGTAAAGAGGCAGATGAAACTATCGATCATATATTGAGTTGTTGCAAGAAAATTGCTCAGACTGATTACAAAGAGTGAAATAATGTAGTTGCTCAAATGGTCCACTGGAATTTGTGTCACAACTATCATGTGCGCGCAGCAAAGAACTAGTGGGATCATAAGCCTGAAAAAAATGATTGAAAATGAGCATGCAAAATTACTTGGGACTTCCGAAGACAGACAGGGTTTTGCCTCCTGATGACCTTAGACCAATTTAAGCAGATCCCCTTGTTCACAGAAACAAAAGCAAACTGATCAACAGACAGCCTCTTAAAAGACTTCCACTCCCAAAGACGTACTAACTGTTCTTTGGCTCACCGTCCAGATGGTTGCTGAATCCTTGAGATGAATGCTCCATCACAATCATCCTTGTAGTTGTACCAAACTATTATATTTAGATACCAGAATGAACCTGTTAGTGTTACAGAGACGCTCTGGCGCCTGATATGAAATACAATTACAGTGAAGCAAAAGATCTAATGTTTGTCAGAAATAAATAAGCTGCCACTTGGAGTGTGATTACAGACCGTATTTCTGAGTAAAATGCCAGAGATCAAGACTGCCATTAAAGGTGATGTCTTAATGTGGTTTGGAAGCACTTAGAAGTTCCAAAAGGAAAGGAAAACAGAATAAATGGAACCCTGTCATTTCTTGGCTTTTCTTTCCCACAAACCACGTTGCCACTTCTTATTCCGGTCACACAGGCCAGCCTCTGACAGACTGCTCCCTTCTAGTGCACCAGTAAACGAAACGCCTCTGTAGCATCCAAACAAAACCAAAGAGGTGAGAAGAAAGCAATCTTCCAGACACGGCACGAAGCAGGTGCAATCTCAGGTACAGCTGCTTCCAACAGCCAAGATTGTTTCTAAGTTGTTATGGCAAAATATTTTTTTAAAAAAACCCTCACACACTCTCGTATTTCTGTAAAAACTTCAGGAACAATTTATTTGGTTGGTTGGTTGGTTGGTTGGTTGGTTGGTTGGTTGGTTGAACTTTTATACTGCCCATCTAGCTAATAGCTACTCTGGGCAGTTTACAAACCAACCAAACAATATCCAAAACAAATATACAATTTTAAAAATGTAAGCATGACAATAAACAGAGAAAGTGAAGAAAAGTGCAGGTGTAGAGCATCAAAAGTCATAGACCAGGGGAAAGCTTGCTTGAATAGCCAAGTTTTTAAGTGGCATTTCAAAACTCCTAATGAAGAGGCCAGACTGATCTCTGGGGGCAGATGATTCCAGAAATGGTGCTGCCACCGAGAAGGCCCAGTCCCTTGTTCCAGTCCTCTGAGCCTCTTTCAGGGTCAGCACCCTCAGGTGCCCTGCCTGAGATAAATGAGTGACACAGGCAGTTCTTTTTTTTCCCCCCTTTTTTTCTAGTGCCTACCAGCTCATCCTGGGGCTGGCCAGTGCTTTTTAAAATATATATTTTAATTCCCCCTCCCACCCCAGCGCCAAGCAGCTGGCCTTCAGACTGTCAGGACTGTTTTTTTGTTTGTATTTTTGTTTTCCTAGCGCCACCTGCTGGTCCTGGGGGCTGGTCAGCGCTTTTTTAAAAAAATCCTTGTACATAGGAACGGAGATCCCACATCTTCAGTCATGTGACCAAGAAAGAAGAAAAGCCGGACTTTCACAACATCCAGATGAGGTGAGAGAGTGGCCTCTATATACTGAAATGTGAATGCCTTCTAAAGGCTTTGGATGTCCTTGTAACATCGGCCAACATCATGTTGCACAACTTACACCATGCAACAAGGACGACCACATCAGCTGCAGCTGTGCCACAGTTGTTTCAGGGTAATAAGAAAACATCCTAGAGTCCCTGCAGTTTTTGTGGGTCCCTGGGGAACAACAGTGGCAATTTCCCAGGTTTAAATCAGTCATCCTCCCATTTTGCAGCCCCCAAAATCTTCCCCAGATAAATGGGATCCCTAGATATACCTGAAACTGGAGGAGGGGGGCGCTCTAGGAAGCTTTTTAAATTTTAACTGTCCTTCATTGTATGGCATAGTTCCATCAACAGGATTCCAACCCATTCACTTTGGAAAACTCTGAAACGTATCTTGATCTACATCTTCCTATTGAACTTTTTGGCTAATCCACCTTTTTTTTAACCCTAAAACTTTCTTTACAGAATTACAGGTGGAACGTCTTTATTCATTTCTGACTACTGTTCTACTACTGATTCCATTGTCTACTCTGTACAAGACCACCCCTCCTCTTCATTTTCCCACTAGTCTGTTGTGTTAAAATTCCTGCAGAGTCAGGTCAGAAGGATTGATGTCATGAATGAATTAAGCTGGCATTGATAAATCACTTTGAATTAGTTAATGAATGTGCTGATCCACTTTGGGGATCATGCCAAAAAAGCACAGACCTTCAGCTCAGCTTTAAATAGATTAAGACTTCCATGTTTTGATTCCAGTGGGGTAAACAGAATTGAAGGCAGAGCTCCTTGCGATCAAGTGAATTGCTCTGTCTTTTATTTTCATTTCCCTGAGTTGTCCACGGAGGCAGGGATGGTGCTAGTTTTTTTGCGCCCTAGGTGAGGGGCGGGGGTGGGGCGGGCAGGCAGGGGGTGGGGCAGGGGGGGGGCAGGGGGGCAGGGTGTTGGCAGGTGGGGGCGGGGTGGCAGATGGCAGGGGGCAGCGGGGGCACAGGGGGTGGGCGGCGATGGGCGCGGGGGGGCAGCGGGCGGACGGCGATGGGCAGCGATGGGTGGACAATGACAGGTGGCTGGCGGGCGGTGGGGGGGACGGACAGCGGTGGCCAGCGGCGGGGGGGCAGGCTGTCCAGTGCCCTCTCTCCATTTTGGCACCCTAGGCAACTGCCTAGTTCGCCTTAATGGAAGCGTCGGCCCTGCACAGAGGATATCTTTTATCTACAGCCTCCTGCAGATGTCTTCTAACCAGGAGATTCCACATATCAGTGAGAGGACCAAGGAAAGTACCCACTGTTGTCATCTTTTTAAAAAGAGGAATAAGAAAGGCCAGTGGGATTACAGTCAAGTCTCCATGTTTTCACATACAAGGATCAGCCGTTGCATTTTTCTTCCAGAATCCTAGAGGTAAACTGATACTTGGAGCACACAACAGCATGACTTAAGTTGCAGGACTCGCTGTCAAATCAAACTTCAGTCAAGAGACTCAACCCAAGTTATTGTTTTCAATTACCCCAACTTGACTTGTGACTTGGAACCTACTCCCGCCCTTTGTTCTAGGGAAAAATGCTTATTTTCAATAGGGACTTGGACTTGATTGATTTGATTTGATTTATTTAGCTTGTATGCCGCCCACTACCCAAAGGTCTCTGGGCGGCTCACAATAAGAATAAACAGTTAAAACATCAAATACAATAAAATTAAAACAATAAAACATGTAGATGCAATAAATACAATACATTAAAAAACACACCACTAAAATTGCCATCAGGGCCCACAATCATTAGTTAAAAAACTTTTGGAATAGGAGGGTTTTTACCTGGCGCCGAAATGTTAGCAACGTCGGTGCCAGGCGAGTCTCATATGGGAGGGTATTCCATAGTCTGGGGGCAGTTGCTGAAAAAGCCCTATTCCTGCAAGCCATCCCCTTCACCTCCTTAAGGGATGGCTCTTTCAGGAGGGCTCCCTGACTAGATCTTAATTGCCGGGTAGGTTCATATGGAAGGAGGCGGTCCTTCAGGTATCTAGGTCCTAAGCCGTTTAGGGCTTTATATGTCAAAACAAGCACTTTGAATTGGGCTCGGGCAGCAACTGGTAACCAGTGAAGGTTATACAGAATCGGCGTGATGTGTTCCTTGGTGGCCCTACCACTCACCAGCCGTGCCGCACGATTCTGAACCAGTTGCAATCGCCGAACCGTCTTCAGAGGCAGCCCCACGTAAAGCGCATTACAGTAATCTATACGGGATGTTACCAGTGCATGTGTAACTGTCATGAGGCTCCTTGGACTTCGTACCAAGGACTCAGACTCAGGACTTGAATCTAAAGTCTTACCAGCATCTATCCTCACTAATAGCTGATTTATATCAGGCATGTCCAAACTTCAGCCCTCCAGATGTTTTGGGCTACGACTCCCACAGTCCTTTGTCATTGGCAATCTAAGCTTAGAATTCTGGGAGTTGTGGTCCAAAACATCAGGAGGGCCAACGTTTCGACATGCCTGATTTATACTATCTACAACAGAAGTGAGCCATCTCAAAATCCCTTCAAGTTGGATGTCTGGTTTCCAAGTTATGCACCCCCAAAGAGGGTCCCCAAGGAAAGTCCCCCCCCAAAGTATCTAGAGACACCAAACGTGCCGAATCGCTTCCTCGGACTCTCCTCTACAATCCTGCTAAGTTTGGTGAAGATTGGGTTTCCCCAAGCCAGTTGCTAAAGGGCACTTACTGGGCGGGGGAATTTGTGGGTACACAACTCAGATGTCTGAACCCTAAACCTCACCAAACATGGAGAGAGAATAGAGGAGAGTCATGGGGAGCCTCAATGAAAATGTGGTTGTCTAGGTGCCTTTGGAGGCCATTATATAAGAGTTTTAAGTTAAAAAAATTACAAGTTGCTTCATGGATTTGTCAGAAAAAAATATATATATAGAAATTTCATTTTTGTTATTCATTGACTTTGACAAATCATAAATCAGAATGAATCATCGTTTTTCAATTTGCCCCCATCTCTAGTTATTACTAATTTATTTATTTATTTTAGATTATTTTTACCCTGCCTTTCTCCTTGGAAAAGGACCCAAGACGCCTTATAGTAATTAGGGACAATATACAGTCCAGTACATTTAAAACATGTTCAAATTTTGAGCAGAATTAGAAGACAAAATTACATTAAAGCGGCAAGAGAATTTGAGTAGTTAAAGAGAGAGATGGAAACTAACATTGAAAACATAGTGTCAATGCAATCACACAAGGTCATACGTGGTTATAAACACAAAGTCTATGTGATTATATATGGTAGATTCATATAAAATACACACAATAGGCAGTCCATAACTGAGGGAAAGCTTGCCTCAAGAGAAAGGTATTTGCCTGTTTGCATTTGTTAAAGCATGAGTATAAATACGAAACTGGATTGTTTTTTTAAAAAAAAATATGTTTTTGAGTTCAGTTTTCTCCATTTTGTTGCATATTTCTAGAAGGACTGGTTGACAAAAAAAGCAATTAATTAATGCTTGCAATAAATAATAGAATACATAATTTCATCAAGTATTAATCAGCATATAGAAAGCACTGTATAAGGGCCTTTTCACATGACCCCTAAAATCCGCTGGCCACTTAAATTCAGACCAGTGATCTTAGGGGTTTGTCGCTGTTCCTGCGTTCCCACCCCCTCCGCACTCCTGGCTGCTGGCTGCGTGAGGGGAGGGAGAAAAAACAGGAAGAAAAGAGACGTGGCTCACCTCCGTTCTGCCTCTCGCTCTTGCCGCAGCAACATTCCAGTCTCTTAAGTAGCTCTTAAAGGGGCGGGAGCCAAAAAACAACAAACAGAAGCGAGGAGAGCCCCACACTCACTATTGTTACACCGCATCAAAGAATTTTCACCTCCAGAGAGCAGGTACTTGAAAGGTGCACTGGGACGCGCTAAAGTGGGCATGGACGCACTTAATTTCCTGTAAACTCCGGAGCTGGTGGGGAAACATTTTAAAGCTCCGGAGCTTAAAGCCATTTGCGGCGGAGTTTAGGGGTTGTGTACAAAGGGCCTTAGAGAGCAATAAAAATCAGTAATAGCACAAAGTAGCCATACAGCAAGATTGAGTGGTATATAAACCACTACACCAGCTCTCCTGATGCACCAGAGTAACATAATCATGGAGTATATTTAATTAACACATTTACTATCTTTAAAATCCAGAAATTACTTTGCTTTATGTTCACTTTTAGGGTGATTATTCAAGGAATTTCGGTCCTTTGGTGCTTAGAAAGCCCTAATCCATCTGTTCTTCTCTTCTACTTCAAAAGAAAGACATTAGGGGTGACAAACGCAGCATTCTGCAAATCCAGCTATAGTCTCCACCCCAGAGTATAATTTTATCCTCCAGCATATGGCTAGCAACCACCTGCTAAATCTCTATGGATGCTGTTTATTGTGGTTAGGGACACATAATTGCTTCTGTTACCCTCTGCAGTCCTGTGATTACCTCATCCTGCCTCCAACCTTCTGTTGCCTTTCCCCCATCGAGTCAAAAGCATCTTTCCTAAAACTACTCGATTTTAGAGGCACAAGGACTGCATTTTTATTTCTATGAGTCTCACTATGCATACCAGAGCAACGTATTTGTCCTTGTAGATTTGTAGGGTGGCAAAACGTCAGGAAGAAAAACTTCCAGAACACAGCCAAACAGTGCAAAAACAAAACTCACAACAGCTATTAACTCATTCATTTTATTGATTGTGCATGTATTCTTTGTAGAATCATAGAACAATAGAGATGCAAGGGGCCTACAAAACCATCAAATCCCACCCAATGCTCATGGCAGGAATGCCTTCAAATGGGGATTGGACAGATTCCTAGAGGAGAAGTCCATCACAGATTACAAACCATGATGGAGATGTGTAATCTCCAGGCTTAAAACCGAGGTACTTCAAGGGCCAGATGCAGGGGAGTGGTATCAGGAGACAGATATCTAGTCTCATGCGCTCCCAAATGCATCTGGTGGGGCCACTGTGAGATACAGGAAGCTGGACTAGATGGGCCTTTGGCCTGATCCAGCATGGCTCTTCTTATGTTCTTATGAATCCAAATCAAAGCAGATCTGACGGGGGTTCTCCTGTGTTCTCTTGAGCACCTCCAGCCACTTCCCAAAGCCACTGGTTCAACTGTGTTTTAGGGGGTGGCATAAGTTTTAGGGGATGATAACCTGTTTTGTCAGATGTGCTGTTTTTTGGCAGCTTCCACAATGAAGACTAAATGTGAGTGTATAAACCCACACCTATTATGATTAGAGATGGGCATGAATCTCTGGTTCAGCGGTTCGTTCCGGTTCGTTCACTGGCTGAAGAAGTATTCAGTGGCTCCCTGCTCCACCTCCTCCAGTGGGCACCCACTCAGAGGCAAGGCCCAGAGGAGGTGAGGCAGGGAAGCCTTCCTCACAACACTAAGATATATTCTACACCTATGTATCACATGGCAATCCAGTCTGAATTTGCATCTATGGCAGTTATTGATCCTATGCAAATTTAATGCCATATAAGACAAGCTAAATGACATCTGAACCCTGTTTGTTTTCTGCTTCTAGCAATGCAGAACTCCTATTTCTTGTTGATGCTGCCCTAAAGTCTCAAGAGACTAGACCCTTTACAAAACAATGGCACTTTCAGCAGCCTATTGGACCCAGTGGGGAGAAGAGAGAGGATTTGTCTCAGAATTCAATAGGAACAAAAGCCGTACACCAACCTAAAGCATTGCTAGGATGCCTGCTCTAAAAATATAATCCTTGTATTCCTCAAGGAGGCAGAGATAAAGTGCATCTTTCTGCCAGAGGAGGAGATTCAATAGGAACGATGAACAGAAGTGTTGTGGCAGACTAAAAGATTTTTTTTCAGACTGAAAGACTGCCATCTTTATGCATGGCCCCGTGAACAGATGAGAATGAAGATAATGGACAAAGTGAGAATGGTTTGTTATAACAGAAAGGGGCCATTTCAGCTACTGACTCCAAGCAGCCATCACGTCGTGGGCGGAAGTCCCCCCAATATAATATAGGAATTAATCTTTAAGGTGTCGTGACAAGTTTTACTCTTTTTTTTTCTTTTGTGGTTGTTCTGTTTTGTTTGCCAGATATGCCTACAGAGACTTAATTAGAGACTCGGATTTATTTGAGATTTTGTGGTTTATGATCATAAGAACATAAGAAGAACCATCCTGGATCAGGCCAAAGGCCCATCTAGTCCAGCTTCCTGTATCTCACAGTGGCCCCACCAAATGCCTATGGGAGCGCATGAGACTAGATATCTGTCTCCTGCAACCACTCCCCTACATCTGGCCCTTGAAGTACCCTGGTTTTAAGCCTGGAGATTACACATCTCCATCATTGTTTGTAACCCGTGATGGACTTTTCCTCCAGGAATCTGTCCAATCCTCTTTTGAAGGCATCCAAGCCAGATGCCATCACCACCTCTTGTGGCAGGGAGTTCCACAGACTAACCACATGCTGGGTAAAAAAAAATATTTTCTTTTCTCTGTTCTTACTCTCCCAGCCCTCAATTTGAGTGTGTGTCCCCTAGTTCTGGTATTTTGTGAGAGGGAGAAGAGTGTCCCTCTATCCACTTGACTCATGCCCTGCATTAGCCACTTCGGAAACAGACCATAACCCACGAAAGATCACGATCGGGGATGGGGAATCCTAATTCAAAGATGTACTGGCTGTAGAGGGTTCAGAGCTGCTAGGACTAAATCAAAGTAAGGCAATTCTGAGTCATTTCAAACATCTCTCTGCTGTCTAGGGTTCAGATTCAGCACAGATTCAGCTGGCCTGTTACCATCCCAGTTGGCTATTAGCCTTTTTGGCTAGGAAGGATTGCATCCTTCATAGGGTTAATCTATTAGAGTTGTGTTTAGTTTTGTTGTACACACTGAAACAGACTTATACCAGGACTTGTCTCCAAACTGATTCAGCCCTGTCTACTCAACAACACTTGGATCTCCATCTCAGCCCACCAGAGCTCAAAGGAAGAGGTTAGCTATGAAGGAAAAATCATGCACGTGAACCCGACTGAGACAAACCCCAATTCGAATTGTCCTAATTTAGACCAATGAGGTCCACATTGAAGAGGAATCACCAGATTCGCTGCCCTGAGCAAATCTGATCTTGTCTGATTTCAGAAGCTAAGCAGGGTGGGCCCTGGCTAGTACTTGGATGGGAGACCACCAGGGAACACCAGGGGCTGTAGGCACCTGGAGAAGGAACTGGCAAACCACTCCAGTATTCCTGCCAAGAAAACTCCATGGACATGGGGTCACGAAGAGTCGGTCATGACTGTAACTACACAACACAACACAACCAGATTCATTCCTGGGTAAGCCAATGTGAGTTTACAAATGAGTTCAGATCCAGAGCACAAATCCAATCAGATGGGGCACAAATCATTTCAACCTGCTAGTTGTGTTGCTTTGTTGGTTGATCTGAAAACACCAAATTCTCAAGGTGCCTAGTCTACAAATCCTGTGTGAAACCTGGCAAGTTTGCACTCGACTTTGGGTAGATTACATCACTGAATTCAATATACATCTGTGCCAAACTCTGTAGAAGACTGCCATTTCGGTTTCCCAGTGTTAAGGCAATGAACCAACTTTACAAATTTACAAATCCATCCATCTTTGGGACACCTATCAAGTCAGACAAATAAATAAATGAAGGCGGAATTGTAACACACTCCCAAGCCCTGAGATGGCTTCCAAACTGGATTGGGAAATCCATACACAGCTAAAAATGTCACAAACAACAACAGCAATGATAATAATCATGTGCCACCAAGTCAATTACAACATAGTCAGACTTGTCAAGTGTCACATTTTGGGCAAGACATTCGTGAATCAATCACTCTTTCCGCCATTTTCCCGAAAAATTATTTTTCCCTTAAATGTCCTACATTTCTGGCAGTGGGCGTTTGACCTCCAGATGCTGCTGGGCGGCCATGCAGATGGCCTCCAGGTGGGCTGCCAGAGAGCACTTCTCCCTGCGCAACCTCTAACCCACAAAACGCCAGCTCCCTGGATTGGTATATATATATTCCCTAAAAAGCCGAGACACCTAGGTCTCAGTGAGCATTCTGAAGCTGCCGCAAGGGATTCTGGGAACCCTGTATGCAAACAAGGCTCCACCCCCTAGTGACCCTTTTCAGGGATTTCCAAGTAAGAGAGGTACAGTGGATCCTTGTATAACAAACAGCTTGTATAACATAAAATTTGTACAACATAAAAAATTCCAGAGATAGGGGAAATTTGCTTAACATAATCGCCTATGGAGAGAATCCGTACAACATAAAAATGGGATCACTCCATTTTCAATGCATTCCTATGGGAATTTGTATAAGGAGCCTCGTGGCGCAGTGGTTAAATGCCTGTACTGCAGGTAAAACTGTGCTCACGACCTGGGGTTCAATCCTAGGTAGCAGGTTCAAGGTTCACTCAGCCTTCCATCCTTCCGAGGTAGGTAAAATGAGTACCCAGCTTGCTGGGGGTAGCCTGCACACTGTAATTAAATTTGTAAAAAAAAACACCCAGAGACTACTTAAAGCAGAACACACTTTTTGTATAAAGGAAAATTTGCTTAACATAATTTCATTTGGAATGAATTAATTCCTTTATACAAGGTACCACTGTACTTATGGGTGGTTTGCTATTCCCTTCTTCTGAAGAAACCCTGGGACCATGCAGCTTGCTTAAAGTCACACAGGCTGGCTCTACTCGCAGGAGGTGCAGTGGGGAATCGAACCCCTCAAGCTCTGGCTCCGTAGCCTTCACGGAAAAAGAATAAAATAAAAGAGAAGAGATGGCCCTTGAATATCCTGGTTTCAACTTCTGTCAGGCTTGAAAGGAAATTGTGAACACAACTGGACTTCCTGCCTTTGTCTAAACTAACTGTCACTCCTCATTAGACCCAGCTTGTCATCTTTCCCAGCAGCTTCTAGACTCACGAACCACAAAACAGATGTGGAATGTTGAAAGCAGCTGTACAGTTACGGATTCCTGCTGGGTGACCACATGCAAGACAAAGCTTCAGTAGATGATCAACTGATTGGGGGTTCTTCTATTATACATTACTATATTTGGCCGTAAAAATGCACGTGCACAAACAACTCAAGACATAATGTTCAATAAAAAGAAAGGATAATATGAAAATGACCTTAATACGTTCTGGAATCTGTTTTTTGGCTAGAGAAACTCCAGAAACCAACAAGACTTTTTTTAAAAAGTTCAAAATTGCATTGTTTTTCCTGCACAGTGCATACTTGTGTGTTTACATCTCTGCTCATTTTGTCCCCATTATTGGCTAAACAGGTTTCAGGATCCTATTCCACTACTCTCCAAAACTACACAAATCTTAATTTGTATAGAAACTAAGGTTACATAACACATCCATTAAATGGACTGAGAACAAAGACAGTGGAATGTACACCTTATTATACTGCTTTTAAGCATTAAAAATAACTCTAAAGTCACATGCAAGCTGGCTGTTAGCCACAGCGCTATCTTTTATTACAGTGCCCCTGCATGGTAGGCTGGTATTACTGTTCTTGTATTGCTGATGGAGGGGCATTTGTTGTGTTGTTTGAGGCTGAAAAGTAGAGTTAGCCTGTAGGTGGTTAATAGGAGCACATTTATGGTGCAGAGTTTGTGATTCACAGCTTGCATCCTTTGCTGGATGCAAAAAGGAGAGCTGTGTGGATCAAATGAAAGGTCTACAGAGGTCTACAAAGGTCTACCTGCATAATGAGCAGTCAAGACACCTGTGGAAAACAGTGTGTACACACTGCTTGTGCAGCTCAGCAACTGGTATTCACTGCCTTTTGACCAGATAATATATCTATTGTGATTAGAAACCTTTTTGGTATTACCATATTCCTTTTCAAAGTAGTCCATGGTGACTGCCCAGTCTTGTGGCATTGAGTTCCACAGCACCCTGTGTGAAGACAACATTCCTTTGCTTTGTCCCCACCAGCTTGTTAGGAAGAAGATTGAAGTCCCGGTCTTCCACGGTAGCATTTTCAGAAGTGCTGCCTGTTCCTCGTGCAGGATCCACCAGGCAGGCAGAGTTCAGAAGCTTAATGCATGGATGAGGCAATGATGTCAAGAGGAGGGCTTCAGATTTGTCAGGAACTGGAGAACATTTTGGGACAAGCCAAACCTGTTCAGGAGGGATGGGTTGCACTTGAACCATGATGGCCCCAGATTGCTGGCACTCTACATCAAAAAAGCTGCAGAGCAGCTTTTAAATTGATAACTGGGGGGGGGGCAACACCTCATCCCCGTGGAACAAGGTTGGAGAAGGTAGAGAACCACAAAGTGATGACATAGTAGGTATTAGCACTGGGAGAATAATGGGATGTTGTACTTTGTCTACTGGAATTAGAAGCCGTGGGGTGGGGGAGAACAAAGAATAAGCCGTTGTTGGGGGACCCACTGTACAGGTGCTTCTACGCAAATGTGAAACCTCTGAGCAAAGATGGGAGAACTTGAACATTTGGTAAATAGGGATAACATTGATATAATAGCCATAACAGAAACCTGGTGAAATGCGGAGAACCAGTGAGATACTGCAATCCCAGGCTATAAACTCTATAGAAGGGATAGAGAGGGGTGGGTTGGAGGGGGAGTGGCCATCTATGTCAAAGAAGGGATAAAATCCAGCAGAATGGAGATTGACGATGGGTCTGAATCCACCATAGAATCACTGTGGGTTAAACTACCAGATCCAAGGAGCGATGTGATAGTGGGGGTGTGCTATCATCCACCAGAACAAAAACTTGAGGGGCACCTTGAAATGAGGGGACAAATCATGGAGGTGTCTAAGAGGAACAGGACAGTAATCATGGGCGACTTCAATTACCCTCACATTGACTGGGCCAATGTGAGATCAAGGCAAGAAATAGAAACCAGGTTTCATGACATGCTGAATGACTGTGCCTTAGAGCAACTTGTCATGGAGCCCACCCGAGAACAGGCAGCTCTGGATCTAATACTGTGTGATACTCAGGACCTGGTCAGGGAGGTGAATGTCACTGAGTCTCTGGGGAACAGTGACCATGCTGCAATCTCCTTTGCCATGCATGTCGGGGGAAGAGTGTCAAGCAAATCAGACACAAAACCCCTTGATTTCCGAAGGGCAGACTTCCCTCAGATGCGGAAACTAGTTAGAAAGACATTGAAAGGCAAGGCAAAAAGAATCCAATCTCTCCAGAGTGCATGGAGCCTGTTTAAAACAATGGTAGTAGAGTTTAGCCTAGAGAAAAGGAGACTGAGGGGAGATAAGAGAACACTTTTCAACTTCTTGAAAGGCTTTCCTACAGAGGAAGGACAGGATCTGTTCTCATCTGAGAGTGCAATAATGAGCTCAAGTTACGAGAACCCGGCTTTCGGATGAATATCAGGAAAAACTTCCTAACTGTTAGAGCGATACGGCAATGGAACCAGTCAAAGGGTGGTGTCTGTTCCAGCACTGGATGCCTTTAAGAGAAATTTGGACAACCACCTGGCAGATACCCTTTGATCTGGATTCCTGCAATGGGCAGGCGATTGGACTCAATGACCTTGCATCTAACTTCATTATTCTGTGATCCAATGAAACCACAGTTTCCAAAGTCAGGATAAGCACACAGGGTTATTTATTTATTTATTTATTTATTTATTTATTTATTTATTTATTTATTATGAGCTTATATCCCACCCATCTTCCCAGCGAGAACTCTGGGCAGCTAACAATGTTAAAAACACATAAAACAATTAAAAAAAAAAAAACCTCCGAGCAGTAAAGCAGCGGAGGGCAAGATGGCGGCAAATGGAAAAGGGGAGAGGCAATAAAGAGGTTTAAAAAAAAGCTAACTAGTAAGGTCACCAAAAGCCTCTTTAAAGAGGAAGGTCTTCAAAGCTTTCTTAAAGGCAGGCAGGGACTCCAGCAGGCGCAGCTCACTGGGGAGATGATTCCAGAGAGAAGGCCCCACCACAGAGAAGGCGTGGTTTCGCGTGCGCGTTTTCCGCGCCTCTCTGGGTGTGGCCACTCTCAGTGAGCGCGCCTGCGACGATCTCGTGGGTCTGGATCCGGATGCCCTCTGGGAGATATGCTCCGCCAGGTACTCTGGTCCCAAGCCGTGGAGGGCCTTGAAAATCAAGACCAAGACCTTGAACCATTGCTTTAGGGGAGCTGGGTTTGCACTTTTGCTGTGTTTCCTCCTCAGGCACTTTTAAATCTCCCATCCCTTATTTTAGCAGAACATGGCTTTGTGTGCATGCGGTGCCTGGTCTTCTGCCTTCATCACCAACCACCACCCAAGGTGGAGGTTGGCTGAGTAAGCAGCACTGATTTGGCTGCTTGGAAGAAACTTTCGACTGCTCTAAATAAAGTGCAGGAATTGTGCTTCCGTAACTCATACGAAAAGTGGTGTTTGATTTCACTGTACAGAATGAGACCTACATAAACAATTAGAATAGAAATTAACACAAAACTGAACCTGTTAATCAAAACATGAGAAATACAAGTCTGCAAAATCAAAATCAAAAGGAACAACTGAACTAAGAGGCCTGGGATGAGAAGCGTTGGAGTTTTTGAAACTTTGCATGCTGCCTCCAGTAGGTGTGGCTGGAAGGGACCTTTCTGGGCTGGGCTGACTATCAGTCTATCCAGTAATACCCAATTGTTCCTTTCCACCTCTGAATTCAAAGGGAGCCCCACCTCTCCAGTGTCTTCCTTTTCCCTGTCTTTATTCTGTTGGAAGCAGTCAGTTTGTTAGTTAGTTTGCTGTTGATCTGTCCCCAATTGTAATGAAACATTTTTAGTTCTTTCTACTACTACTGATATTTCCAGGTCAGTTAATGAAACTGTAACTGTCAGTTAAGGAGAAAGGGGTGGACTCTGGAGAACCTGAACTGATTCACCTCTGTGAGCAATTCACCTCTGCATAGCAGTGAGGAATTTTACCAGAAATTCAGAACAGTTGCTGCCGGAGCCCAATTCAAAGTGCTTGTTTTGATGTATAAAGCTCTAATCGGCTTAGGACCTAGATACCTGAAGGACCGTCTCCTTCCATATGAACCTACCTAGCAATTAAGATCTAGCCAGAGGGCCCTGCTGAAAGAGCCATCCCTCAAGAAGGTGAAAGGGATGGCTTGTAGGAACAGGGCCTTTTCGGCAGTTGCCCCCAGATTATGGAATGCCCTCCCAAGCGAGACCCGCCTGGCGCCAACATTGATGACATTCCAGTGCCAGGTAAAAACATTCCTGTTCCAGAAGTCTTTTAACTGATTATTGTGGATCCTGATGGCGATTTTAGTGTAATATTTTAATATATTGTATTTATTGTGTTTAAAAGCTTTATTGTTTTAATTTTATTGCAAATTGATGTTTTAATTGTCTAAATTGTTTACTTTGATTGTGAGCCGCCCAGAGACCTTTGGGTAGTGGGCGGCATACACGCTATATAAAATAAATAAATAAATAAATAAATAAATAAACTCTGCAATAGGAAGTGGGCTGTCTGTGCCTGAAAGAGAACAGAGTAGAGACTCAGAAAACCATCTGTCTGTAAGGAGAAGGCTATACCACTGCTTGGAATGCTGACTTTTCCTGGTAGTGAATCCTGTGGGTCTATTGTGCAAACTAGAGGTCATACCCTGCTCTGTCCCCCTTCTATCAGCTAGACACTTTGAGTCTGCCACCTAGCAGCGACTCATCCTAACCTGCTTTGTTTATTCCTCAACAGGTGGCAGTGCCTGCTTCTTCCGCTTTATACCCACTGCACGATCCCCATCCTGTGTGTGCTTGCAGTGGTGGTGAACCTTTGGCACTCCAGATGCTTTGGAACACGACTTCGAGCATTCCAAGCCTAGATTGCCGGTGACAAAGGACTGTGGGAGTTGTAGTCCAAAATATCTGGAGTGCCAGTGGCTCGCCACCACTGTGCCAAGGCATGCTCCTGCCCTGATGCTACTCATTGTCCTCATGCCAAGATTTTGCATGTGACCTCACGTGTCCACCATGGCCGAATAGCTCTGTTCTGGTCCCCTATGTCAGGATTGGGGCTGCATGACTCACCAAATGGGCAGCCTCTTTGCAGAGCCAGGTCCTACTCAGGCAGAGGCAGTCAGGGAGTACAGCTGGTGGGCTTGTAACTGCCATAAAACTAGGAGATGGCACTCTCTGCTCCTTGCCTAAACAATGCGAGACCTTGGATTCCTGAAGCTTCGGCCCTGGTACCTTGGTCCTTCCTGGAACTTTTCTAGCCTGTAACTCTGCCTATTTGGCATCCCCCTCCCTCTCGGACTGCATTTGTTTGTGACTCTTGACCTCGGACTGGATGACCATGTTCTTGGCTTCTAGAACTACCCTGGTCCTGGCCCCCTTGCAGATCTCCTAATTGGCACCCATGCCCCGGGTGTTGCCCCCTGAGGGCCTGACAGGATATTTTTGTTGCCCCCCCACCCCTAAAAATAACTCTCCCCAAATGCAATGGTTTTAGGGTTTTCCCAAAATTACATTTTCCACTGAAAACTTTTCCAAGACCCTCTACTTCCTCCTCTCCCAAAAAACATCTGAAGGAAGGAAGGAAGGAAGGAAGGAAGGAAGGAAGGAAGGAAGGAAGGAAGGAAGGAAGGAAGGAAGGAAGGAAGGAAAAGGAAGGAAGAAAGGAAGGAAATGGGGGCACTGAGGCCGAAGAAGAGGGGTGTCCCTCAGGTGGACTGCCATAGACAATTAGTTCCCAACCTTGTGTTTTTAAGGAGTGGTTTCCAAGTCAAGTCTGGGACCACTCTACACCTTGTCCAAGGCAGCATAGGTGGCCAGGCTCATAGCCCATCAGCACACATACTCCATCCAGGTGATCCTGGAAGATGCTGTTTGGAGACACAGTGGGGAATTTCAACTCTTGGTTCCATGATCACTCCAACCCACTGATTTGCTGAAGTTTTAACAAGGACACCTTGGGTTAGATTTGTGTTGTGTTGGTTGCAGCTTTTAATCTGGCATGTAAGTGCATGAAAGCACTTACGCGTGAGCACCATGCATTGTGGATACTGTTGACTGAATGCAACAGATCCCACCCATTGGCTACCCATGGTGATGTACAGAGGCATGAATCTGGCCTACAAAGCCAATGAGATTACCCATCCCTGAGATAATAAGAAGGTGGTTCATGGAAGCAGGGCCACAGCTAGGAGGTCACCTCAGGTGGCCAATGTGAGGTGACAGAAGGTGGGCATTGGAGGAAGGTGCCTGTGATAATCATCTTATCTTGTGCTCCTGGGCTGTGTCCAGATAAGGTGGAGAACATCTCCTCCATCACCAGCACTGAAAGGCCTTTCAACTGTAATGCTAGTCAACCTTTGTACAAGGAATAGGCATAGGTGGCTGTGACTCCTCATTTAGGGAGAGAGTCATCGATCTGAAGAGCTGTGTGTGTTAGGTGCCGTCAAACTGTAAACAGCTTATAGCAGAGATGGGGATTCTAGTTGCAGGACCTGATGTCAGGTCTTAACAGTGACCCAACTCAGACTTGACTCAGGAGTTTTTTCTATTTCACTTATTCAAACTCGACTCATGATTCATGACCCATCCACCTTTCTCTCTTTCCCCCTTGTGGAAAAGAGCTTGTTTTTAATAGGGACTTAGACTGGGTAGCAAAGTCTCAGGTTCGCAACCTCAGGTTCCTACCAAAGGCTTGGGCTTGGGCTCAGACCCAAAACCAGCATCCCCAGCTAATAGTGCCCCTAACGGGGATTTCAAGATCAGTGAGATACTAAAGAAATACTACCAGTGCTCCTACCCCTAAGAGATTCCATGGCTGATCAGTGGATTTAAACTCAGTTCTTCTCAGTCTTCATCTGTTACTTCACCCACGACATCACACTGAGCTTTCGAAGGGTTCCCAACATCTGTCCTCCCTTTTCAAAGTATCTTTGTTCATGGTTTCCCAACTAGAGATGGGCACGAAATGAACAATTTTTCGTTTCCGTTTTCATTTTTTCGTTTCGTTGCGCAACGAAACGACAAATGAATTTTGTCTCTAAAATGAAACGAAACAAACAGAAACACCAGAAATTTTGTCGTCCGTTTCGTTTTTGTTATGGCAATACACTGAACTTCTTTAAATGCTAAAAAACAATCACAAAAATTTGAAATAAATGGTAACGAAACAGTAATGAAACGAACAAAAACAAAAACGAATTTTTTGCAAAAATTTACAAAAAAGGAAACCAACAAAACGGACCCCCTAAATGACAAACGAAACGCCAATTTTTTTATTTGTGCCCATCTCTATTCCCAACCTTACCTGCTGCCTGTAGTTTGAGTGAGCGGGAGAAGCTTTTTAGGGCTGGAGAGGGGAGTCTATCCGGCACTAACCAATCATTTCCTCCTGCCTCTGAATCCAAGGATAGCCCTGCCTCTCTGCTGAGTGTTCCTTTCCCTCTCTTTACTTTGTTTGGAGCCAACTCATTTGTTGATCTGTTTACTATAAGTAAATATGTGTGTGCGCGTGCGTGAATTTGATTCTTTGTCATGCAAATCTCTCAGAGCAAGTTACAGAGACTTTAAGATAACGAGAAAAGGGGTGGATTAAATTGTGCACCTCAATTTAAAAAGGATGTTGACAATCTTCAATGGGTCCAGAGGAGGGCAACCAAGATGATTGAGGGTCTGGAAGAAATGTCTTACGAGGAGCGGCTTAGGGAACTGGGAATGTTTAGCCTTACAAAAAGAAGGCTGAGAGGGGATAGGATAGCTATGTTTAAATATTTGAAAGGATGTCACATTGAAGAAGGGACTGGTATATTTTCCATGGCTTCAGAGACTAGGATGCAGGGCAATGGTGTCAAACTACAGGGAAAGAGATTCAATTTAAGCATTAGGAAGAATTTGATGACAGTTAGAGCTGTTCGGCAGTGGAATAGGCTGCCACAGAGGAGGGTGGTGGAGTCTCCTTCTTTGGAGGTCTTTAAGCAGAGGCTAGATGGTCATCTGCCGGGAGTCCTGTGATGGGGGTTCCTGCATGGCAGGGGGTTGGAGTAGATGGCCCTTGAGGACTCTTCCAACTCTATGATTCTATGATTCTATGACTTATCTGGGGAACATGTGGCTATTCTCCTCTGTGAGTCTCCGTATTCCTATTCTCCTCTGTACAGGATTTGAACTTTGCCAGAAATTCAAAACTCTGCAACATTCCCGTCCAAAAGAATAGAGACTTTGTATTTACCCATCTATGCTAAGCTCCTGGAGAGTCTAACAATCAGTTAGTGCACAGGTCACAATCTTCTGCATTGAGGTGAGAGGTATTATATATCTAATCTAACCTGATATCTGTATATTAAGCTTATATTTGCACATCTGTGAGAGAGATCATCCTCGGATTTTTTGCTCAGCATTAGAGTGAAACACAGGCTGGGACAATTTTTGCTCAGCATTAGAGTGAAACACCGGGCAGGCTGGGACAATTTCTTTTTCAGGCGGGGTGTGCCTCGGCCCGCCTCGGTGGGGCATTGGTTGCCTCCAGCCGCCGACAGGCGGGGGCCCGCCGCCCAGGAGCCCCGGGCTCCCCCGCCTGTGCGCACGGGGGGAGCGGGCCCGACGCCCCCAGCCAGCAGATGTTCCTGGCCCCCAAGGTACACACGCCAAGCCCCGGCATCCCCCATGCCCCCCCAGAATCTCCCCCTCCACCACCCCGGGCCACAGGAAAATAATGTGCTGGAAGGGGTTTCTGGGAGTTGCAGTCCAGGAACAAGGGGTTTCTGGGGACCCAGGAACATCTGGGGACCCACCGGTTGAGAACCACTGCCCCAGTGGTTATGCTGATTTGGGAATTTTGGGAGCTGTAATCCAAAAAGATTCTGAGAGGGGGACAGACAATGAGGCAAATGGAAACGAGCTTCTTAAAGTCTTGCCAGGTTTGAGAATAAAATTAGACTGTCTGTCGGAGATAATATTAAATATAATATGAAACATGTTGAAATAATCATGGGAGATATTACAAGGGACCATATTAGAATGATCCATTTATACTTCAGAAGACAACGTGTGAGGAAAAAATAAAAAAATGCAGAGAGTGAAAAGTTTTCTCAGCAATGTGAGATTTCATAATTGCCAAACTGAGCTCCAGGCTTCAGCAAACTTCTGGAAAGATTAGTGAGTATCCTTAAAAGAGGCCAAAGAGAACTTATCAACCGACCAGAGAAACTGGAAAGTGACACTGTCCTGCCAAGTCAGACTGGCACACTTTTTTGGTGGGAAGAAGACATATCACTCCGAGAGTGCCCTGCCTAAGGCAACCAACAATTCTTCATCGACAGACAAATAAGTAAAAACTCAGAAAAGGAAAAGACATTTTGCTTAGGCTGTCTCAGTTTTTGATCTTTTAAAAAAAAAAGTTGTGTGTCCATGTCCAATCAAGGAGAAAAAGTTGGCTGCTGCAGTCACATCTGGCTTGTAGGATTTTGATATAGGTAAAGGTAAAGGTTCCCGCCGCACATGCATGATAGTCGTGTCTGACTCTAGGGGCAGTGCTCATCTCCATATTCAAGCCGAAGAGCCAGTGTTGTGCAAGTTCATGGCCACGTGGGCAGCATGGCTGCAAGGAAACACCGTTTTACGTGCATTTACTTGCATTTACATGCTTTCAAACTGCTAGGTTGGCAGGAGCTGGAGTTCTCAGCGGGAGCTCGCTCTGCTGCGTGGCACCCGGGATTCGAAATGCTGAGCTGCCAACTTTACAGCCAATAGTTTTTCAGAGCCTTGGTCCGCTGATATAAATTTTGATATAAATAATAACAATTGTGGTTCGCTGAGTCAGTTCTGATTTATGGCAACCCTTTCTAGGTAGCAAATATACCAATGTGATTTAACATTCCCTTCTTCTTTTTACAGAATTGTTGGTTTTTTTAATCTTTTTTAAAAAGAAAACCGTTTTTAAAAAAAGTAAAAATGCCATTTCCCTCTTCTGTCCAGCTTGCCCGAGACCACAGAGGCTGGATGTTCTTACAGGAACCACAGTGGGGTATTGAACTCCAAACCTCTGGCTCCAAACCACTGAGCTATCTGGCCAGCCCTCCTGATTCTGATAGACCAGCCATCTAGCTCATTACTGTGAGAACAGAATTCTGTAACGACAAAGCTTAGGTAATGTTTCAGATTTCAAATTCGGGAATGCACCAGGCTGCATGGCTGGGGGCGGGGCATGATGGATGGATGGATGATGAATTCCTGGATCTCCTACGTCAAACAAAGCAACTTTTTCCAACTGTGTCGTAGCAGATGGGCAGAGCTGACAGACCCACTAGGGCTGTTCGTCTGCCCCTAGAACACAAGTCATGATCAAAGATGAGGAGTGGATCCCCTGATGTATCCTTGATCAACTCTTATTGGGGAAGGGGGTATTTAAAAAGGATGTTGACAACCTGGGACGGGTACAGAGGAGGGCGACCAGGATAGTTGAAGGTCTGGAAGAAATGTCTTATGGGGAATGGCTTAGGGAGCTGGGAATGTTTAGCCTTTCAAAAAGAAGGCTGAGGGGGATATTTTCCAACTCAGGCTTTCAAGCTCAAAAACAGGAACCTCCTTACAAAAATTGTCACAGTCACCACTCTTATACATTTAATATACTGTAAATCAAAACAAGGCTTTTATGGCCAAATTATGATTTCACAATAGCTATGTTTAAATATTTGAAAGGATGACATATTGAAGAGCGAACAGGCTTGTTTTCCATGGCTTCAGAGACTAGAACTCGGGGCAATGGTTTCAAACGACAGGAAAAGGGATCCCATTTGAACATTAGGAAGAACTTCATGATGGTTAGAGCTGTTTGGCAGTGGAAGATGCTGCCACGGAAGGTGGTGGAGTCTTCTTCTTTGGAGGTTTTTAAGCAGAGGCTGGATGGCCATCTGTCAGGATCACTGTGATGGCAGGGGGTTGGACTGGATGGCCCCCGAGGTCTCTTCCAACTCTCTATGATTCTATGAATAGATCATGTTGAGCAGTAGTAAAAATGGCAGACAGATCATGTCTTATAAGATGAATGCTTCCAACGCAGGTGGCCTGATGCTGCTCAAAAGTACCTTTCCTCCGTGGTTCCAGGAGCACTGACATACATTTTAGCAAATTATAAGGTAATTGGGATTCTTTCTCTCAAAAGGATGAGATGCAGGAGCAAACAGGTCAAACATCTCCATTCATCAAGGCAGCAGGGACAAGTTTTGGCAGTAGATGAGAATAATTTTACCTCTTTCCTGGAATTGTGTAAATCCACCTGAATATATTTTCCCCCAGAACATTAAATAAACTCTACCTAATTGCTGTTCCCACATGCATGCAGACATAGCATCATTTACAGGTATAGGCTGGGTCTACATGTCTTGTTGAATTGGGCTAAGCAGTGCGTCATCTCCTAACCCTCTACAGCATATTGCCCTATAAATCTGTGTTTTATGTTTCTGCTCAAAATCTAAATTGTTGTTGTTTTAAACAAACATGCAGGTATGATACCTGTTGCAGAGTATGCAATTTCTGGTTGAAATTCCTCCGGCTGCACAGCAGAAATGCAGAGCTTGACAGAGCAAAATATTCAAGTTCCCCAGCATAGACCACCCCTTTTTCTCATCCACAGGCACTTACAGTCTCAGTAGCTCACTCTGAAACAGTTGAAGGAGAAAGAATTAAACATTTCATGGCTTGGCATGGAACAGATCAAACAGCAAACTGAGAACAAACAAAATTGATTGCAGAAAAGGCTTCAACAGACTTGCTGCTTCCAACAGACTACAAAGAGGAGGGAAATTGTTTAATTTCTATACCATCCCATTAGTGCTAAAGCCATCTTTTAATTAAACAATTAAAATAGAACCACAGAAAAGCAAAACATGAACATATCATACCAATGAAGAAGCAAAGTCAAAAAAAAACTTTAAATAAAAAAGTAAACAAATGATAAATAAAAGAGAGAATGAAGCTCATAGCAGAAAGGCAGGGCTGTCTTTGAACTGGAGGCAGGGAGAAATGATTGGTTACTTCTGAATAGATTGACAGTCATCCCAGATTAGAAAGATCCCTCCCAGCCGCACCCACCAGAGGCAGCATGCAAGACTGCAAAAGCTCCAGCAATGCCTTCTGAGTTTCACCATCCCCTCTATAAACCAAAATCATCGACAACCTTCTCACTTCCCACTTCTTTCTCCTCTCCAGGTTCCTTACAGCATCCATTTTAGTTTCCGTGCTGCTGCTGCTGCTTATTATCATTATTATTTCTTTCTATTAAATCCCTTCACATCTCTGCAAGCAGAACTAATTTCCTGCAAAGCTGAATGATGCTCTTAGAAAAGCCAGTCCCCCGCCTTATTCATCCTGGCAACTTCACAAGTTTTTAACATCCCATGCCCAATTGTTTCTAACACCCATTAAAACATTTATCGACGCGATGATTAGGTAATTGGTGAGAGGTTCCCACGGAGCTGCTTTTTTGAGGAAATGGAGCAAAATTGGTCTCATTCCACTCCAGTGCTCTGTTTAATCACACATGGAATATCTTTTTAGGATTACTGACTTCTTAAGCAAGATTACCATGTTTATTCAGAAGTGGCAGGGGCTATTTTTTTAAAGTTATAAAGTCTTTTCAGTTGCTCAGTCTAAGGCTGGATGAATCCTCACTTGCAGATCTCCACCAAAAATATCATTCCAGTGAATGTGTAGAATGGAATTGGAATGAGGCAAAAATTTGCTCAAGGCTCCAATGGTACTTATACTTTAATTAAGAAGGTGGTCTGAGGGCTTCATAAAAATGTTCCTCCCTTCTAGACCCTATAAAAGCACTGTTGGGGTTTAATTAAACATCTTGGAACAGCACAACGTCTGGAAGTCTCCTGAGGCCATCAGAACTGCGTTGGATGGAAGAATGGGCAGTCCAAGGTGTGGTCAGACACAAAGACCAACTGAGGAAAATCAAAGAATCATAGAATCATAAAATAATGGATTTTGATGGGGCCCATATGGCCATCAAGTGCAACTGTCTGCTCAAGTCAGGCCAGATCTGGCAGACGGTTGTTCAGTTTTCTCCTGAGTGTCTCCAACCTTGGAGCATTCACTGCCTCCTGAGGTAATTGGTTCCATTTTTCTTGCTATCCATCGAAATCTGGCTTCCTGTACTTTGAGCTCATTGTTGTGTGTCCTGCACTCAGGGATGATTGGTGACAGATCCTGTCCCTCCTCTGTACAACTACCATACCTTTCAATCAACTGCTAGTGCCTCTCCCCTCAGTCTTCTTTCTCAAGCTAAACACGCCCATTTCTTTCCAGTCTCTCCTCATAGGGCTTGGGGTCCAGTCCCTTGATCATCGTTGTTTCCTTCTGCTGAATTTGCTCAAGTTCGTTGACATCCTTCTGAAAGTATGGTATCCAGAAATGGACACAGTACTCTAGATGAGTTCCAACCAGTGTTGAATAGAGGGGGAATATTACCCCACAGGGTAATATTCAAGGCTATACTTCTGTCAATGCAGCCTAAAAGTGCATTTGCCTTTTTTGCAGCCACATATGAGCACTGCTGGCTCATATTCAGCTTTTGGTCTGCTACAATTATGCAGCTTTACTTTAAGAAGTCCATCTAAAATAGGAACATTTACTTAAGATGCTACTGCTGTGTGAGCTGTATACTTGAAAGAAAGACCAGGAAATGGAAATGCAGTCATCCCTGAATCATCTAGGCCAGTGGCGGCAAACCTTCAGACTCCAGATATTTTGGACCACAACTCCCATAGTCCTTTGTTATTGGCAATCTAGGCTCAGAATTCTGGGAGTTGTGGTCCAAAGCATCTGGAGTGACAGAGGTTTGCCACCACTGATCCAGGCTGAGTTATACTTCAGAGGCATCCCACTATTAGAAGCTGAAATTTATTAGAGCTATGTGTTTCCAGCAGACAGCCCATTGTAGACTGGTGAGTCCAGTTTCTGTGGGTATGGTGAATCATGTTTGTATTTAAGTCTGTACACATATTAGACAAATAAGAGAGGTGGTTTGAGCGATGAGTAAGGGAGGCCATTCATGTGAGCATTGAAAACCCATCCCGCATAGTCTATCTGCTACTTATCAGGGTGTGTTTTCCATAGTACCCAGACAAATCAAAAAGCCTTCACCACAAAGGCCATAGCTAACGACCCATTCTTTATAGGTTTCAGCACCTTAGGTCATTGTTCACCTTAAGTCTATGGATAGTACTGTCTACCTAACAAGCCAATTAAGGCCATTGTTCATCTTATGAGCCTGTTTCAGACCAGGTTGACAAGAGGTCAAAGCTGACTATAAGATGGAGGACTCACACTAGCTGTATTCAGACTGATGAAGCTGTTTGGATGAGCAGCGAAGCGTTTCTATCTCTTAAGAAAAAAGAAGGCCAGTAGCCCAGACTCAGCTTCCAGGTTAAGTCTGAAATGAACTATCCAAGGTCCTGAACTTTATTACCAAATTGTGGACATACTGTACAGTAACCCCCCACCGATCACGGGGGTTAGGGACCCACCCCACCCGTGATCCATGAAAATCCGCAATGTGCGGAAGTGGGTGGGGGGCAGGGGGTGGGGGGGCAAATGCAGAAGTCTTGGGGCAGCGTGCGCCACCGGCGGCAGGGGGATCTGACCTCCCACTGCCGCCCACCTGCGCCGCCCAAGGTTTCTTGTCCGGGGCCGTCTCCATTCAAATGCATTGCCAATGCATTTCAATGGAGAAAATTTTCCCCATTGGAAAACATTGGCTCAATGCTTTCCAATGGGAAAAATTTCTCCATAGAAATCCATTGACAATGCATTTCAATGGAGATTGCGGGGGGCCCTGCCGCCCCCCGCACAGCCCCAAGATTTCTCGGAGGGGCCCAGGGGGTGGCGCGGAGCGACCTGATCGCCCCGTGCCACCCCCGCTCCTCCAGAAGCCTCAGAGCCGCGTAGGGGGCAGGGGGGCGATTGCATTGCTCCCCGCCACCCACCCCCCGTGCGGCTCCAAGCCTTTTAGGAGGGGCCGGGGGCTGCGGGGAGCGATCTGATCACCCCCACCACCCCAGCGGTGCAGGTACTGCGACCCCGCAATGTAGTGGGACCGCGGTACCTGAACCGCGAAATGGCGGGGGGTGACTGTAGTTTGGAAAGAAAGTTCAGCACCATGGAAAGCTCTTTTGTTCATATGGAAAGCTGGCGTTGTCTCACTGCCTTTGCATGACTGGATCACTTTCTACTTGCCTGCCATTATATTTGCCAATGAAACCTATGTTTACCTCTTGAAAACGCATCACAAGACAAGGCCAGCAAACAAGTGTGAAAATCCCCTTAGGATAACAATCAAATGTTCTTGGCCTTTAAGGAATTATTTCTTCTTATGATGTGTATTTTGTAAAACATAGGGCCTTTTTACACGACCCCTAAGATCCGCTGGCCACTTAAATTCAGACCAGAGATCTTAGGGGTTCGTCGCTCTTCCTGCGTTAACACCCCCTCCGCACTTCCTGGCTGCTGGCTGCGTGAGGGAAGGGAGAAAAAGAGAAAGAAAAGCATGCCGCTCACCTCGTTCTGCCTCTCGTTTCTGTAAAAGTAGCTCTTAAAAGGGCGGGAGCCAAAAAACAACAAACAGAAGCAAGGAGAGCCCCGCACTCACTATCGTTACACCGGATCAAATAATTTTCACCTCCAAAGAGCAGGTACCTGAAAGGTGCGCTGGGACGTGCTAAAGTGGGCGGAGTCACACTTAATTTCCTGTTAACTCTGGAGCTGGTGGGTGAACATTTTAAAGCTCCGGAGCTGGGAGCCATTTGCCCCGGAGTTTAGGGGTCGTGTATAAATGCCCATAGTTTGGTCTACTGTCCTACATCGGGGGACCGAAGAGACCGAGTGGCCCCAACGGCCTGACATATCTACTACTTATTCATTGACTGATTGTCTAATTTGTAGGCCTCCTTTCTCACAGAAATGGGATCCAAGATGGCTTTCACAACAGCTGTAAAACATCTTCCCAATGATACCCAGTGATGGGCATAGAAGTGAGTTATTTTTCCAACATTAGGCAGCTCTTGCATGTAGCTATTATTTTCTTATTCTTTTTTCCCCCATGCCCTAGCAATAATGTATTGCCATATTATGTCTTTCTCAGTGGCATTTCCATTTCCAAACAGCATGGGAGAGCATGGAAATGTTTTCAGGGCTGAGTTCTCCGGAGTGCATTTCAAGGCCCCATTTGATCCAGTAAGACACTCTTACATGTCTTAACCATTTCACAGTGCACAGTGAAGATCCATTGACCCACTCAGGTTCTTATGGAGAGGAGGGAAGGTACTCCTGATTTGTGACTTTAAATCCCAGGAAGGGATTGTGCACCCCCCCCCACCAAGTAGAACAGAAGTAGACTTCTAACTCCTAAGAGACACCATACCTGCAGAATGAACCTATGACAGTTTTATAGCATTTTTTCTTACTGTGGCTTGTCATAGAAAATCCTCGATACTATCATTTGAACAGAGCTTAGGGCAGTGACCATATTCTTCTCTCTATAAGACACCCCCATGTATAAGATGACCCCCCCACACACACACACTTTTGCAACCCGAAAATTACAGTTTCACTACCATGTGGTTTTCTCCTCGGTTTACTTCCGTGTATAAGATGACCCTCAGTTTTTAGTCTAACAGTTTAAAACAAAAAAATATGGTCTTATACATGGAAAAATATGGTAATTCTAGTGTCCAGAATCCACCAATGCAGTCTATTGTGTACTAACAATATGTTTCCACACTGCAGGCAGGTTCCTTTGATGACCCCCATTTAACCATGCTTCAGTTACTATTTGCACCTTGTCTTAGTCATCATCATTCCCTTAGAACTGCAGAGCTGAAGGAGATCACTGAACCCACACCACGTCAAGAAGGCAATGTAGGGAACTGAACACCCTTTCTCTTTCTCTAGATCCAGATATCTCAACTACTGCACTGTTATCTCTTCTTAATTTGGCCTTTCTTTTTGATTATTATTATTTTCTCTCATGGCTTCCTGATATTTATCTTGGAAAAAAAGTATAGGGATTATCCAACCCAGCCTATGAAGGAGAAGACAGAAGGGAGAAAATGCTCCCAACAGTATCTGCCAGCTAATTTATAGACGGAAAAATAAACAGAAGTAGCAGAAAGTTTGGGACACTTCAGTAATTGAAGTATTTCAGGCTCATTTAACCCTAAATCACTGGGCAGGGAGGACTGCAGTGCTCTAATTTTCCACTGAGTAGTTGATGTTAAGTAGGATTTAGAATGCACAAATAACCTCTTGAAAATCTTCTCCTTCTTTCTGGGCAGAGAAACTGGGACAACCATTTCACCAAGCTTCCCTGGCATGTTGGTTTATCATTACTAGTAGGAATCGCATGATAGGTGGTTGTTTCTTAAACTACTAATTGTGATTGAGTCAATTACTCCTTTGCTGTGGTTTACGCATAATAGTTCACTATTCCTGGTTTTATTCCTTTATTTCATATAGTTTCGTGTGCTTGCTTCTGGTTACACACACACACACACACACACACACACACACACACACACACACACACACACACACACACACACACAGAGAGAGAGAGAGAGAGAGAGAGAGAGAGAGAGAGAGAGAGAGAGAGAGAGAGAACAGAAGAGTTTTCCTCTGCCCACAATGCACCAGGCTGGTGACATTCAAGAGCCTTATGGGAGAAAAAAGGGGCTGCCACACATGATGATGGTGGAAAATAGAGGACATTATGTGAAGTGTTTTTTTTTCTGGGTTGAGAGGGAGGAAAAAAACACCTCACAAACATTATCAGAAAAATATTTTCTCAGAACAGTCAACAAATGCTCAGGTACAGATCTTGGGTGATGGAAACTTATTTCTTCCATTTGTTAATTGAATCCTCACTTTAAAATCTTTCTCAACATGAACACTGCTACCAAGGAGGGCATGGGGCTTAAAGTGCTACCAAATTTGCCAGTTGATCTTCTACCTGCAATTTGCAGTTTGGTGAAAGACTCCAAGAGTTCTCTTCTGTAGGTCAGGAAACAGCACTAGAGAACTATACAAGACCAGAACTAGGAATCCCTGAGTAATGTAGGATAGAGTGATGGCAGGTAGGTATCAGAATGTTCTGAAGTTAGGACATTACAGGGTGAAAGTGCTGTGAAGTCATTACACACATATATGCACAAACCAGCTTTTCTGCACTCTTTGAGATGGAATATCTACTGTAGTTTGGTCTTGAGTAGAACAGAAGGAAGGAAGGAAGGAAGGAAGGAAGGAAGGAAGGAAGGAAGAAAGAAAGAAAGAAAGAAAGAAAGAAAGAAAGAAAGAAAGAAAGAAAGAAAGAAAGAAAGAAAGAAAGAAAGAAAGAAAGAAAGAAAAGTCTCTGAATGCCACAAAAGGTTTTAATTATATGTACCAAAATTGATTCATTTGAAATGTGATGCTGGAGGAGAGCTTTGCAGGTAACCTGGACTGCCTGAAAAACAAATAAGTGGGTCTGCAATCAAACCAACCCTGAATTATCTCTGGAGGCAAAAAAATGTTGAAACGGAGGGTGTCCTACTTTGGGCCCATCATGAGACGGCAGGATGTTCTGAAAAAAAGACAATCATGCTGTGGAAAGTTCAAGGCAGCAAGAAATGAAGAAGGCCAACTAGGAGATGGAGGGTCTCCCATGATTCCTCAGGGTTAAGGTTGCAAGAGTGGAACCAGACTGCTGAGGATAGGATATTTTGGAGGTCACTCATTCATGGGGTCAACACAAGTTGGAGGTGACTTGCCAGGATATAACAGCAACACTGCACGCTGCCCTATTGCCCATTCAAGGGTCTTCCTGGAAGACTAAAGGAAGGATGGGGGTGGGGGATCAACTGCTGGATAGCTCAATGGTTTAGGCCTCCTGCTGTGATCTCAGAGGAAGGGAGCTCAATTTCCCACTATGCCTCCCTATCAGGTGCTGGACCTGATGGTCTATTGCAAGGGTGTCCAAGCTTTGGCCCTCCAGATATTTTGGACCAGAACTCCCAGAATTCCAAGTCTAGATGGCCAATGACAAAGGATTGTGGGAGTTGTTGTCCAAAACATCTGGAGGGCCAAAGTTTGGACACCCCTGGTCTATTGTGTCCCTTCCAAGTTCTGCAGCTCTAAGATTATGATATAAGTGTGGGGCCAAGACCGAACGCGACACACCAACACCCCCCCCTTTTTTTTTTTCATTCTCCAAAAGCACCTGAGAAGCCCAGAGTATATTTTAAAAACCCATTTTGCGATTGGTAAGTCCTTCAGCAGAAAAATCAAAACCAGAAATGCCTGCTCCTGTGGTTCCCATTTTCTTTTTAAATGGCCTCTTTTGGCCGTATCTAAGGCAGGATCAGCCTTTGGCAGCAGGTAGGATTTAAAATATGGCCTTGAGGCCGGCCATTGCTTCCCATCCATAGCCTAAAGTATAAACTAGGAATACAGTGGATCCTTGTATAACAAACAGCTTGTATAACATAAAATCATAAAAAAATTCTGGAGATAGGGGAAATTTGCTTAACATTATTGCCTATGGGGAAAATCCGTACAACATAAAAATGGGATTACTCTGTTTTCAATGCATTCCTATGGGAATTTGTATAAAGGAAAATTTGCTGAACATAATTTCATTTGGAACGAATTAATTCCTTTATACAAGGTCCCACTGTATATATTTTAAAACTGTTATATTTTAAATAACAGAACAAGTAACAGAAGAATGATGCAGACTCAGCATAGTCCCCCACCCCCCAGGGCTTTGAAATATTACTCATTGATCAACTTTACATTTTAATACAGTGGGCCAAAAGACATTGATGGAAGCTTTTGCAGAGAAGGCATCTTACACGGAGTCTCTTTTTTGTTCTATTTTCTCCTTAGGGTATGCCTGCCAGTTCTGCATTATCTCTGTTGGTCTTGAGTGAGTCACTTAATTAGAGCTGCCAGGTCTCAAGGCACTTGGTAAAGTCCCAGGAAATTACAGTGCAGGTCTTTCAAGGAGGAAAGACAAATCTCAGAGCATTTCAGGAGGGAGAGAAGTATTTGTTTGTTTGTTTGTTTGTGTACATGCATGCATGGAAGGGATTTCAAAAGGCAAAATGCCCTTCTCTACTTACAGTTGTAGGTAGAGGTATATCGCAGTCCGGGTATATCGCAGGACCGCAGTATATGAAGGCAAGACCCCCTGTGTGGGCCTGTTTGAGGACTCCTGCACTTACCCCAGACCTGGCGCTGCCCTGAACGGGCTTCTGACGGAAGGCCCCAGAAGTGGTTTCCAGCCAATCAGAAGTCATTTCCGAAAAACCGGAAGTGACTTCTGGATCTTCTGAAACCACTTCTGGGACCTCCAACAGGCCCGGGAAGCCTGTCGGAGGCTTGCCCGGGGCAGCACCAGACCTCAGGGAAGTGTAGGAGGCCCCAAGCAGGCCCCTCCAGTCCCAACCCTGTCCCAGTATCCACATATTGCGGATTTTCCTTTATCGCAGGTTAGGTCAGGTCCCTAACCCCCACGATAAATGGGGGATTACTGTGTTCTGAGTTCATGGCTCACAGAGTCATCACAAATCCATCTGTGTTTAGGTTCAGCTTGCTTCCTACTTCATCATTGCCCGTTCTGCTGTGGCGAACCCTGATAAGCCACACACCCTGTGACATCACAAGGCCCCTTTTCTCTGAAATTGCAGTGACCCACCCCCATGGCCATGGTTTTAACCTTGACATATCATACCATTGTCCTGTTGTTATTGTGTGCCTTCCAACGTATGGAGACCCTACACATGAGAGATCTACAAAAAGATCTTATTCTTATTATGCATGGCAGAGGGTTGGACTAGATGGCCCTTGAGGTCTCTTCCAACTCTATGATTCTGTTATTCTATGTTTCAACAGCCCTGTTCAGCTCTTGTAAATTCAAGCCTCTGGCTTCATTTCCTGTTGACCAAGCATTACACATTAAAACCCATCAGTTTGTCCAAAATCCTGCTCCCAATAGAGGTAAAAACTGCAAATGAAATGAACAGTCATACCAATCAAAAGAAGTACAGTGGAGCCTGGTATTACAAACAGTTTGTATAATATAAAATCTGTACAACATAAAAATTTCCGGAGATAGGGGAAATTTGCTTAACATAATCACCTATAAGGCAAATCCATTAGACATAAAAATGGAATTACTCTGTTTTCAATACATTCCTATGGGGAATTTTTATAAAGGAAAATTTGCTTAACATGATTTCATTTGGAACGAATTAATTCCTTTATACAAGGTACCGCTGTACTTGTATTTTTGGACTATCCCAGGTGATGAGGGATGAGCAGTGGTTAGAAAAGATATTTTACTAACAATCTTTGCTTGAGAATTCAGGGATTCCTAGTCTTTAAAAGGTAAGGTTTTCAAACTCTGATCATATGCATCTAAACTTTGCAATTTACTCCTACCTTGCTGACAGAGAGTGGCTTGTTTGGAGCCATCCAGGGAGTTTGTGGCTAAGGCCGGATGCCATTTTGGTGCTCAGTCACTTATACGAAAGGGACTGATTGGTCAAGTACATCTAATCCTTTAATCCCTTTCGAAAACAGAGGAAAATATCCGAGTCAATATTTTCCAGCTCGCCATTCCAGCTGGATTTTCACAATTAAGGACTGTTTGGATAATAAGGTAATCGCCTCTGTTTTAACTGGCGTGACCCAAACCAAATACACCCTGGGAGCGAGCCGGATAGTGCCAAGAGTGTCTAGACAGCATCACGCAAGATTAAAACAAATGATCGCGGAAGCTAGGAAGCCAGTTTCAGCCAAGTCTGTCTTATTTGTCCCTGCCTCTGGCAGCCTGTTGCTTAGGTAAAGAAAGCCAACCATTGCAATTGGAAGGTATTGGTTCGACCAGCCAGAGAGTGCAGTGTGGTAAATCGATCAGAGCAGGGCTAGAGAATCCATTCTCAGCTTAACCTGTTAGCCATTGCTTTAGGAGCCCAGCTGGGGGGAAAGGTGCTATACAAGGACATGGGATAAATACATAAATGGCATGCCTTGCAGACTTTTTCTATGGTTGGAGGCACTTTTCTAGTACAGTAGGACCGCAGTATCCGCTGGGGATTGGTTCCAAGCATTCCCGTGGATAATGAAAACCATGGATAAGAGAGAACGCCAAAATGTCCCCAAAACCACTGTTTTGTGATAGCAACTTGATTTACAGCTGCTGTTTTGCAACAGTAGCTTGCTTTACGGCTGCTCTTTGTGACAGTAGCTTGCTTTGTGGTGACTGAATTATTTATTTTTTCCTCTGCCAACTGTGGATAGCTGAATCAGTGGATAATGAATCAGTGGATACAGGGGTTCTACTGTACAACAAGGGCCTCCTGTCTCTTCCATCTTTTTTTGCACCACAGAAAATCTGTGAAGTTCATGTATTTTTGTGGGGGGGGGGCATTTAGGAGCCCTCTGCCTGGAAGCTTCCTCAAACTCCTTGGAAGGCAGGAGTCTGTCCCCTTTACTGAGCAATGTAATCAAAATATAATTTAAAAATCCAGCTTCAAAACCATTTTTCAACACCAAAAGTCAGAGAACAATATAGTCCTGACTCCCAATCCCTACAAGGAAGGTGACCTGGAGCTTGGAAACGCTGCTTTTGGCCTCTGTTCCCCCAGATTCCCTCAGGGTATCATCACGGTTTCATATATGGGAGGCACGGTTTTATATATGTGATGCAGGGGCAAGTGATACAACCTCACAGGAAATACGGGGCTAGCTCCTCTCATTCCTTATGAGGGATTTTCCTGTATTTTGCCTGGACCCTTCGGCGTCTCTCCAAACTCTACTGCTCTCCCTCATAAGAAGGAGGTGGGGTATTATATGAATCCTCTCCAGCTCCACCTAAGGGATCCAGAAGGTCAACAATTCCACAGCTCAGGAGTCCTCCTTGACTGGAAGTTGAGTCATGGCAACTGGACTTCTTTTCATGTGAGGTCGAAATGTCTCATTACTCATCCAAGTAGCTTTGTCAGTCGAAGAAAAGTTGCTGTGAGGCCTCCAATTTATAGATCACCTTGGTTTCATATCATCCTGGTCTGAACAGCTCGTTGGGTGGACAGTGGCCTGAATAGGCTACTTAGGTGAACAATAGTCTGAATAGGCTTGTTAGATGTACAATGGCCTAGAGTGTGAGAAAGTCCTACCTATGCAATCCTTCCCAACACCCCCCTAAGGATGAGTAATTAATCATGGCCTTCCGGGTAGAGATGTGAAGTGCTTCTGATTTGTCTGGGGATTGATTAAAGGGCAGCACGATATTCAAGCCATTGTCCACCTAACACGCCTATTCAATCCACTGTGGCATGAAACCAAGGTGAACTATGAATTGGAGGGCTTCATTAGACTGACAAAGCTACTTGAATGATTAATGAAATGTTTCAATCTCACAAGAAGCCCAGTTTCCATGACTCAACTTTCAGATAACCTCACGTGGATGACTGAGAATCTTCCATGCCTGCAACTTCCCACTCTTCTCTCAGTGCGTTATCATCTATAGCTGCTTTTACACGACCCCTAAAATCTGAGGCATAGGGCCTCCAGATGCGGAGCTTAAAATTGTTTTCCATCAGCTGCGGACTTTAAAAAAATTAAATATGACCACGCCCACATAAGTGCGCCCCAGCGCATTTTACAAGTACCTGGTCTCCGGAAGTAAAAACAAAAATTCCTATGCGGATTGTAAAGCTGTGGATGTGGGCTCTCCTGCCTTCTGTTTGTTTTTGCTGACCCCACAGCCCCTTTAACAGACAGGAATCGCTACGGGGCTGCTCCATGGCAGATGGAGGTGAGCCTGCATTCTTTTCTCCCTTTTTTCTCCCTCCCCTCACCCAGACAGGAGCAATGGAGTGCAGAAGGGTGGGAACACAGGAAGCAGAACAAACTCCCGTGATCTCTGGTCCGAATTTAAGTTGCCAGCGGATTTTAGAGGTCGTGTAAAAGTGCCCTATGTCTCTTAACTCTATTAACTGGGCCATAGCATCCTCTACCACATCCTTCCACCTGTCTACTTCTTCCTCCTCCTTCTCCTCTTCCGCCTCTCCTGATGTTTATTCCTCCTTTAAAGCTTGCTGCTTATGTATATAAGGCTAAAGTGAACTTTGAGTCACTCTCTGGGATTGTTTACCAGGTTTATTAGAGCAGGCTGCACATACAGTTGAGCCCCATGGTGAGGCTCATATCTTACCTCCCTATTTCTCTGCTGTCCAGTTTATTTAATCTTCTTTATTTTGTTGTGAGTCAGACTCATGGGAGTGACCACCAGGTCATGAGCAGAATTTGAAGTCCTGTGTCATAATACAGATTGAGCCACTGCATGGTGAGGCTCATATCTTCCTTACCTCCTATTTCTCTGCTGTCCAGTTTATTTAATCTTCTTTATTTTACCAGAAAAGTGTGACTCATCTGAGGAAGGAAGTCAGGAAGGGTGAATGTTGAAGTCCTGTGTCATAATGGAGAGATGTGAAGGCCCACCAACAGAGACCTTGTTCTTCTTCCTTACAGTCATACAGAAAAGAAATCTTTCCAAGCTCTGGGTGGTGACAGCCTAGCAAAATCAACAAGTCTAGTTTTACTAGAAAAGGAAGGAAGGAAGGAAGGAAGGAAGGAAGGAAGGAAGGAAGGAAGGAAGGAAGGAAGGAAGGAAGGAAGGAAGGAAGGAAGGAAGGAAGGAAGGAAGGAAGGAAGTGCACACTGGACAGCAGACAGGTTGTCCCATGCTGTAGCTTTGCAATCTTTTCCAGGGGCCAACCCACACAGAGTGCATTGCAGTAGTCTAACTGGAAGGACGTTCAAGCATGGATCCATGTGGCCAAAATATGCTTTCCCTAAGACAGTGATGGCGAGCCTTTTAGAGACCGAGTGCACATTAGTAAAAACTGGACAAAAGTCACCTGATCTTCCAGCAGCAAGGCTCGGTCAGAGAACACTGTGACTAAAACTTCCGTTATTCCAGGCTGATGGCTAAGACAGCAAGGCCTGACAAGAGAGGTAGCTGGACAAATTTTGAGGGTGCCAGATTGAGGAAAGCCACTTTATACACAGCATATGATTACTTGAATGATAAGTATCCCCATTATTTTTTTCCAATTGCCCATATGTTTGTTTAATACTCTATTGTTTCCTTGATAACCCTGAATAGAGATGGGCACAAAACGAGCAATTTTTCATTTTTGTTTTCATTTTTTCATTTCGTTACACAACAAAAATGAAACAATATTTTTAAAAAAAACAAAATGAAAATGAAAATGAAACGACCAAATTTGCCGTGTTTTTCATTTTCGTTGCAGCAGATGCATTGAACTAAAAAGAATGCTAACGAAACAGTGATTTTTTGTTTTCGTTTTCATTTTTTCGTTTCATTACCTAACAAAACAAAAATGAATTTTTTTGCAAAAAACATCACGAAAACGAAAATGAACCGAAACGGACCCCTAAACGACCAAATGACAAACGAAACACCATTTTTTTGAGTCGTGCCCATCTCTAACCCTGAGTAATTCTGTTTTGCCCCTCAATACCAGTGCAGACTGGCAGCATGAGAAGAAACATCCTATGCAACAAAAAACAAGTAAGAAAAGAGTAGACCTTCTCTATTCTCCTTGATAGATGCTATAAAAACATTGAAGTTCCCCTCAGAGGCTTTAAAAATGAAGACACTATCTGACAACAATATCAGTGAAAGAAAAGGATGCTGAAGAGCCTACCCAGGTGATGAGTTTTTAGATAAGAGACTACATTTTCTGCATTTGTCTTCCAAGGGCATTGCTGTCCTTTCGTTATAGTGTGACTGATATGCAAACACAAAGCTTGTTTTTCTAAATGTCTTCCAAAAGTGTTTATAAGCTGTCATGACTTTTCACCGGAAGCCTGCCCACAAAAAGCCTGATGCAACTCAGAAGGGCAGAAGAGTTTCAGACTCCAGCTTTTATAAAATCCGGCCCTTAGAGGTGAGTGTTTCTGTGCATGTGCAGAAGACTTTGTCTTTGTTGTGGGGAAAATAAGGACTTAAAGGTAAAGCACCAGAGCATGTGCAGAGTCTTCTTCCCTTCCATAAAGGGGATCCCTTGGGCTGCAACTACACAGTCAAATACTGAGGGATTTGCTAAGGGTGCGAAACATATGAATTCACTTTTTTATATTATTGATCACACAACACAAAGGCCGATTTGAATCAGTTCAGTCTCTTTTGCTACCAAACAGAAGAAGATTTTTTCTGTGCTTCTGGGGGCTTCTATCCCCCCCCTCAAGCCCGAACAATTCAAACAGACTTTTCCTCTTGTGATCAGTTGTTTCATTCCCCAAAAGGACATTGGGTGGTATTCTGGTGACATACTAAGTTAGGCAGAATGTCTTGGACAGTGGGAACATCCACTCCCACAGTCTTTCTCCCTGAAGTATTTTTTTTTAAATTTTAAAAGAATACCTAGTTTAGCGCTGGATCACCTCATCGCTACATAGATCTAGCTTAGCGCTAGATCATTTCTACAAGGAGGAAAGAAAAAGAAAAACATCTATATGAAATACAAACAATTCCAACAAAATACAGCAGGTTACTATGTTTCCATGGTATATGTGTGCGTGTGTTGGCGTGTTATGGAGGACTTTGGGGGGACTTTCCTTTACACCACACAACAATTTAAATAATCTACTGGCTTTACAATGAACTGTAAAAGAAGAGTTGAAGATTGGTAGGGGACAGGATCAAAGGACAAGGGGCTCAGGCCCAGATCAAACTGCAGCAGAAGGAGGCCCTGGCATGGACACTGGCACTGAATTGAAATACAGCCATTGCCGAATTTGAACCGAAGTGTAAAATAGGCTGTGCTTCAAGCCACAACGGCAATGCTGAATCACTCCAGTGTGGCTTAGCAGTACCATCTCGGCGTTTTGGTCTCTCGTCACAGGGTTTTTGAAGTGTAAAGTGCTTTCCTGCTCTTCTCCTCCACCTCTCGGGTTCCTCCATCACTGCTTTGTTTCGGCAAGGAAATAGAAAACACACATATCTATATCTTCCTCCTGGAATCCCAGAGACGTCACGCCAAGGTGTAAATCATTTCAATAAATGAAGGGCTAGTGGTAGGATCCGTCTCTCCTCATCAGCCAGAAATGCTAGAAGGCTCTTGTCCCCTCTAAGCGGATAGTTCCACTTCAACCTCCCCCAGCCCACCCCAGGGGATGGGGGGACCCTGCTAGGAGTATAGACTTGTGATGGTGTCTGATTCTCTGATGAAATCGCTCCCTGACAGTCTTGGATCCTCTCACTACATGAAAGTTTTACATCTGAGAGGACGTCCCTGCTGATAGGGAGCAGTTTTAAAGAAAACCAAAGGCACTCTGTTCTTTTCTCTTGATTCTCCTTTCTCTGTCTTGCCCTTTGCACCTCTTTCTTTGGTATTTCCAATTAAATTTTAATGCTTAAAAATGTTCAAAGTACCCTCGCTGGAGGAGATCACATGGGTTGTGTTTTTATTTTTGAAGAAAAAAGACATCTCTCACGGGGAACTGAAAACAGGCATTTAATTCTGCAGTCTGTGATCTATGGTAGGCACAGCACATTGGTTACAGAGAATAAGTCTATATACTGTTTAATTCATCATTTCTTTCTGGAAGGATGAGAAAATAAATCTGTGCTTATCAGTAGATCTTCGAGTCTTTCACAGTAGAGTGAAATACAATTGTTTAACAACAAATGAACTCCCTTCCAGAAAATAACATTCATGAAATAAGCGGAGCTTGGGGCAAATCGGATTTTGGAGGGGGTGTTATGTGTGCATGAACACCCAGTTGTGGTTCTCAGATGCCAGAATTGTGGAATCAAATAATTTTGAAGCTGGGAAAGACTCTCTGAGTGCCACCAAGTCAAACCCCCTTTCAAAGCAAGGAATTCACATCCCTATAAAGCATCCCTGACAAATGTCTATTCAACTTCTATTCAACCTGAGGAAGTGAATTTGTCCATGAAAGCTCCCATTAAAATGCAACAGTTAGTTAATCATGGACTCATAGAGTTGGAAGAGACCTCAAGGGCCATCTAGTCCAACCCCCTGCCATGCAGGAACCCCATCACAATATTTCTGACATATGGCCATCCAGCCTCTGCTTTAAAACCTCCAAAGAAGGAGACTCCACCACCCTCTGTGGCAGCATATTCCAGTGCCAAACAGCTCTAACTGTCATGATGTTCTTCCTGATGTTCAAATGGAATCTCTTTTCCTGTAGTTTGAAAACATTGCCCTGAGTCCTAGTCACTGAAGCCATGGAAAACAAACCAGTGCCTTCTTCAATGTGACATCCTTTCAAATATTTAAACATAGCTATCATATCCCCCCTCAGCCTTCTTTTTGAAAGGCCAAACATTCCCCAGTTCCCTAAGCCGTTCCTCATAAGACATTTCCTCCAGACCTTCAACTATCCTGGTCACCCTTCTCTGTACCCGTTCCAGGTTGTCAACATCCTTTTTAAATTGAGGTGCACAGAACTGGACGCAGGACTCCAGGTGGGGTCTGAACAGAGCTGAACAGTGGTACTATCACTTCCCTTGATCTAGACACTAGTTTTTCCTCATGTTTTCTCAAAGTTGAAAACAGGTCCTACACTCTGGAACTACACAAAACAAACTTAATCCAGCTCTTTTGGAATTTAAAAATGGCTGTTGTGTCCCCCCACAATCATCTCTTCTCCAGTTGAAACATACTCACTTCCGTCAACCATCCTTCATACAACTTGAACCAGCTCAGTTATCCTCCTCCAGATATGTCTCAGCTGGTCAACATCATTCTTAAACTATAGTGCCAAGTTAAGCATTCCAGTGGGTATTTGAGCAAGGCCAAATAAAGTGGCATTATTATTTGCCTTAATCTGGACACTAGAGTTCTGCTCATGCAACCTAATTTTTCTTTGCTTTGCTTTGCCATGGACTTACGCTCAGGTCTACCAAGGATACTAGGTCCTTTACACATGCACTGTTGCCAAGAAAGCTGTCTCCCATCTTATATTTGGGTACATGATTCTTCCTGCCAAACTGTCAAGATTTACTTTGTTCAGTGACAGCTTGGTGAACCCAGTAAGTTCCTCTCTTTTCCTCCGGAAGTCCAACACCATCTCCTTTGTTTTGCTGATATTTAGGTGCAAATTATTTTCTAGGCACCATGAGGATAATTTTTGGACCTCCCCGCTATATACTGATTCATCTCCTCCTGTAATAAGACCCACTATAATAGTATCATCTGCAAACTTAATGATTGCAGTGGATGGGTCTGATGGTACACAGTCATAAGTATACAATGAATACAGGTAGGGACTAAGCACACAGCCCTTTGGAGAACACAATAAGAGCTCTCCTCGATCAGTCCAAGGGCCCATCTGGTCCAGCTTCCTGTATCTCATGGTGGCGCCACCAGATGCCTCTGAGAACTCAAGAGACCAATAGATGCCAATACTGTCTCCTGCTGCCACTCCCTTGCGTCTAGCACTTTGAGGGACCTTCCTTTTAAGTCTGGAGAGAACACCTGTCCCCATCCTGCCTTGTCACCTGCACTTGACTTTTCCTCCAGGAATCAGTCCAATCCCCTTTTAAAGGCATCTAGGCCAGATGCCCTCCCCACATCTTGCAGCAAGGAGTTCCACAGACTAACAACACCCTAAGTAAATAAATATTTTCTTTTCCCTGCTCTCACTCTCCCAACCCTCCGTTTGAGGGGATGAGTACTTACCACCTACTTTCTCAGCAGGAAGTAACAAGGAAGGACCTGTCAGAGGGAGCATCCCCAGTATTGCAAGTAACACCTTAGGTCAGGGGTGCCCAAACTTTTTGTAAGGAGGGCCAGATTTGGTGGCTGAGAATGTGTCAGGGGCCGGTTGCTCCCCGACCCTGCCACCCCACTGCAAGCCCCACCCACTGACCCCTTGCAACCGCAACCGCAGGAAGGAAGGCGGGGACCAAGGGAGGGAGGAAAGAAGGAAGGTGGGGACCAAAGGAAGCACAGAGAGCCATGGCCACAGGTCACCCCTTGGAAGAGGTGATCTGTGCGACCTTGCAAACCCCCCAGCTCCCCAGCGGTGGCGACGGCTCACCCGCCAGCCCACCCCAAAGCTCCTTGGCGGTGGCAGAAGGTGGGGCGAAGGAGGGGGAGGGAGGGGCAGGCCAGCCAGCCGCGGGCCACTCAGAATGGCCTGACGGGCTGGATTTGCCCCCCCCCGGGCTGGACTTTGGGCAGGCCTGCCTTAGGTGCTACGGCTTCACTTCAGGCTTCTTGCTTAATTGGCTGGAAATATCATAAAAGATTTTACTTGAGACAAATGATTCATCTCTCTCCCTCCCTCCCTCCCTCCCTCCCTCTTCCCTCTTTCTTTCTTAATCACTCTCATTCTCTCTACTCTGCCAGCACTGTGTGTTATCAAATGTCTTTTAGGCAACGTGACCCTCTTTGAGAGCGACAGTGTCAGGCCGACTCCTGAATTCTCGGGATCTCGATTGGTGGAAATTAGGATGATTGATTCAAATAATGGGTTGGAAGGGCTTCCTAATGATTTGCCATGTGAGCTTGACTGGCAGACAGTAAACAACACTAGCAAACAATGCCACAATGAGTCCTTGTCCCACCCTCGCACACACCAAGCTTGCTGATGTGGGTTTTTTTCCCATCAAGCCCTGGTACTGGCCTGATCCTGATCCTGTGCTTTGCTTTCATTTTAATGCTCCCCTTCTAACAATTGAATGAGAAGCTTTGCATTTTAAAAGTTTCCAGTTTTCTGGAACACGTTATCACGCTCTAGAAGAACACAGGAAACGGGAATTTTTATTATTATTTATTATTATTATTATTATTATTATTATTATTATTATTATTATTATTATTATTATTATTATTATTAACCACACAGCTAACTATGCTGGATTTTGTAATACAAATCAGTAGTCAAACGCTTCCCAAGCGTTTAGGACTCAGTGATGTATCGGCGAATTATGCAAGCAGATCCCAGTAAGGCAGCTTTCTGCAGCTGACTGATGGTGACTTTGTCAACTCCAATTTCTTCTAAATACTTGTTTAGCTCTTTAGGCGCTGCACCCAGCGTGCCGATTACCACTGGGGCCACCTGTACGGGTTTATGACAGAGTCTCTGAAGTTCAGTTTTCAGATCCTGATATGGAGTAATTTTTTTCAAGTTGTTTCTCGGTGACTCTACTATCACCTGGTATAGCAACATCAATGATCCACACTTTTTTCTTCTCCACAATCAGAATATCCAGGGTATTATGCTCCAAAACCCTGTCTATCTGTATCCGGAAGTCCCAAAGTAATTTTGCATGCTCATTTTCAAACACTTTTTCAGGCTTATATCCCACCAGTTCTTTGCTACGGGCAGATGATAGTTCTGACACAAATTCCAGTGGACCATTTGAGCCACTACATTATGACACTGTTTGTAATCAGTCTGAGCAATTTTCTTGCAACAGCAAAATATATGGTGGATAGTTTCATCTGCCTCTTTGCAGAGTCTACATGTGGGGTACTCAGCTGATTTTTCTATTCTAGCCTTAACTGCATTTGTTCTGATAGCTTGTTCTTGGGCTGCAAAAAAATTATTATTATTATTATTATTATTATTATTATTATTATTATTATTATTATTATTATTATTATTATTATTATTATCTGGAGAACACAGCTGCCAGGTGTTAAGCTGGAGTTGGCCTTCTCCAATGATTGAGCTCTTTCCAAGAGCCTAGGATGACTGGAGATATCTTCGTAGAACAAATGTTTCCATTTGTAGTTGACCAATGTTGATCTTGTCAATGCCGAGGGTTTTCAGATGTTGATCCAGGTATTTTGGGATTGCACCCAAGGCACCTATTATTTTTGGTATTGTTCTTGCTTTCGATTTCTATTTCTAAATCCTGATATTTGGTTATCTTTTCCTTTGCTGCTGTCTCTTGTATCTCCAGGTATTGGCACATCAACAATTTGAACTTTGTTTTCCTGCTTGTATACTATTGTGATGTCGTGTTGTGGACAAGGTGTCTGTCGCATTGGATTCTGAAATCCCAGAGCACCTTGATAATTTCATTTTCGGTCAACTTTTCTGGCTGATGTTCTCACCAGTTCTTGCTGGATGGTAGGTTGGAAATTTTTACATTATGTTCCAGTGGAGCATTGCTGCTGCTTTATTATCACAGGCTAAATAATCAGTCTGAGTGATTTTTGGCCAACAGCTGATTATGTGATCTACAGTTTCATCCTTTTCTTTGCACAATCAACATTTACTATCTTTCGATGATTCATCCATTTTCCCCTCTGTGGCATTTGTTCTTAAAGCTTGATCTTGAGCTGCCATGACTAGTCCTTCAGTTCTTCTTCTTCTTCTTCTTCTTCTTCTTCTTCTTCTTCTTCTTCTTCTTCTTCTTCTTCTTCTTCATCATCATCATCATCATCATCCTTCAGGAGATCACACTGCAGGCTTTTTGGACCATTATTTTAAACACAAAAAGGAAGGTGTCTTGTGAGCCTCAAACCAGGCTTGCAAGATAGATCCAAATCCTGCACTGCATGATGCGCACCCACCCCTGCCCTAAACGTTCAAGTTGCAGAAGCCAAAGCGCAGGTTCCGTGCTGTGTCTACCCCTTTTCCGCCCTTCCCATCAGCCTCGGCCCACATCCAGTACGTCCAAAAACCCCTCTTGACAAGACTTCTCCTGGTTCATGTTAAGAGGAGGAAGAGGAGACTTTGAATTGTATCTAATTATAAAAAGTTTTTCCCTGCACATGCGTGCTAGTCGTGTCCAACTCTAGGGGCAGTGCTCATTTCCATATTCAAGCCAAAAGAGCCAATGTTGTGCAAGTCCATGGCCATACGGCTGGCATGGCTGCAAGGAAACACTGTTTTACCTTCCTGCTTTTTTACGGCGGTAGCTATTTATCTACTTGCATTGACATGCTTTCGAACTGCTAGGTTGGCAGAAGCTGGGGTTATCAGCGGGAGCTCACTCCCCTATGTGGCACCCGGGATTCCAACCACCGAGCCGCCAACTTTGCAGCCAACAGTTTTCGGAGCCTTAGTCTGCTGAGCCACCACACCCTTTTATATCTAATTATATCTAATTATATCTAATTATGGAACATAAGAACAGCCATGCTGGATCAGGCCAAAAGCCCAGCTAGTTCAGCTTCCTGTATCTCACAGTGGCCCCACCAAATGTGTCCTGGAGCGCACGAGACTAGATCTCTGTCTCCTGATACCACTCCCCTGCATCTGGCCCTTGAAGTACCCCGGTTTTAAGCCTGGAGATTACACACCTCCATCATGGCTTGTCACCTGTGATGGACTTTTCCTCCAGGAAAAGTCCCCCTTTTAGTGGTATTTTAGGCCTCCTTTTAATGGCAGTTCTCTGAAACCTCAGTTTGTTGCTGTTTTTCAAGAGGCCAACCTTTGTTAGCTAAATTCCATTTCAGAAAATCATCTGTTGTTATTTAAACAGCAAGGAGCTGGTACTCCCGGGGAAAAGCAATTTTTGAAGTGCTTGGTTCTCAATGCTGCTTTAAACATGTTCTCTAATTATATTTAAATAGGTTTGGGAGGGAATGAAAAATTACACATAGACATCCAAATGTGTGTATACGCCAAGAAATTACTGAGGATTTATGCTTTGTTGTTCTGTTCCGTCAAGTGGGGAACAGAAAACTGACTCGTAACAACCTTAATAGGGCTTTCAAGAGTAGTGAGATATTGAAGGTGTAGTTTTACCAGTTCTGCTGTAGGATGTGACTAAGAAAATGTCAGGAAAAACCTACTAGCACAGCTGATCTTTATTTGGGATTCCTCAGGGGCACTTTAAATTATAGCAGGTGTGTACTGACTCTTACTTAACCTGAGTTTGAATGTGCTTTTTTACTGATGAGCACAGCTACATCCCCAGTTATAAGAGGGTGTGCACACATATGCCACCATATTTTTCCTTCCTCCACCTAAGAGATTTCAGTTTATGGTTCAACCGAGTTGTCCATAGGTCTCCTTCAAGGTGGGAAAAGTTCTGAAATGATTTATCTTTGTCTCATTTATTTACGTCATGGACACTTGACATTTTAACAGGGGTGTGTAAACTTTTTATACCCGCTGTATGCTAGCATAGATGCAATTGGGTGAACTTCAGCAGGGTATAGCCACTGGTTAATAGCTGGAGGTCCCATTCTTGATGGTGACCAGGAATGCAAGCCACAATGTGTCAATTAAAGCAACTCAGGTCTGCAGTTTGTGCACCTACAGTGAGTAGCTTAGGGCTAAATCTCCACTAAGATTCCTACCAGATTTTATTAATTAAAGTGTTCTGCTTATATATGGCTCCATACCACTTCAAGTAGTCTCTGGGTGGTTTACGGTCTTTAATTACAGCATGCAGGCTACACATTGCAACACAGCAATCTGGGTACTCATTTTAATGACCTGAACATTTTACCCATGGTGGACATCAGCACTTGCTTCTAGAGAGAGAGAAAAAGTTTTACAAACCCACTGCTTCTCCCTCTATGCACCCGATTTGGGAGGGGGGGAAGCGGCAGGTTTTTAAAACTTTTTTCTCTCTCCAGAAGCAAGTGCTGATGTCCACCATCGGTGCTTACTTTGGGAGAGGGAGAAAAAAAATACAGTGGTACCTCAACTTACGAATTTAATCCGTTCTGAATGCATGCTCTTAAGTCGAACTACTCTTACGTCGGGGTACCTATCTAAAAAATTGAAAAAATAAGTTTAAAAATGAAAAAAAAATGTAAATCGAGCAGACCATATCTAAAATTTGTAAGGCAACAGTTAAAATGCCAACAGTTTTCCGCTCTTAAATCAAATTGCTCTTAAGTCGAGCTGCTCTTAAGTCTGGGTACCACTGTAGTTTTAAAAACCCGCTGCTTTCTCTCCCCCCCCCAATCAGAAGACGAGGAGGAGGAGGAGGAGGAGGAGGAGGAAAGGAAGGGGAACCGCTGCTTGAGGAAGGCAGTGGAAGGAAATATTGACTTCGGATATACTCGAGTCAATCAATTTTCCCACTTTTCAAAGGCAAAACTAGGGGCCTCGACTTATACTCTGGTCGACTTATATTGGAGTATATACGCTACCTAATAGGTTAGTGGCAAACTATGTTAGGCCTTCCCATTTGAAACGTTGCATGCAAGATTGTTATTTTCGCCAACAGGTTTTTCCCAATGGGATGCCATAACCCCTGCCACCAAACACCATGACTTCCAGTTTGTAATGCTAGCTGTACATCAGTGCACATGTTGGTTTTAGACACAGGGAAATGATGCCCGCTGGTATAAGTTGTAAGTGCATGCAATCTGTTCTGAAATTATTTGGAGTTCAAAGTGAACCAGGCGTATTTTGTCCACTCCCAAGCTGATCTGAAGGGAATAACAGAAGGGCCAAGTTGTGCTTGTGCTCAGATTGAATTGGGGCTCTCTGAAGCAGCAACTATTGCTTCAGTGTTTCAATTCTAAGAGCTTGGGGGAAGATGGAGTGAGGCGACCCTAATTGCCAGCCAGGTCTCACTCAAAACTAAAAGTGATTCTTGTCTTTCCCCTATTAATCTTCTTCCTGTTATCCTTGAAACAAACGTGTGGGTCCAGTCAGGCTGGCCGATGGCTAACCGTGGGTTTCATGTCCAAGCGGGAATTTGAACCTGGGTCTCACCCCAGTTCATTGCTCTAACCTATATAGCACACAGCCTTGTGGCTCAGTGGTTAAATGCCTATACTGCAGGTAAAACTGTGCTCACGACCTGGGTTCAATCCCTGGTAGCAGGCTCAAAGTTCACTCAGCCTTCCATCCTTCCGACGTCGGTAAAATGAATACCCAGCTTGCTGGGGGGAGGCAATGTGTAGCCTGCACAGTGTAATTAAAATTGTAAACTGCCCAGAGACTACTTGTAGTGGTATGGGGCAGTATATAAGCAGAACACTTTGCTTTGCTTTGCTTTACTAGGTAATGGAAGGAGCTGTCACATGGTGACTTATCTCAAAATCTGGACCAGTTTTGATCTATTTCACAATAGCTACACGACATACAGGCAGTCATGAACTAGGCAAACTTTTTCCCATAGCTATCCATACTTTTTTGCTTTTTTTACTACAGGCTTCTTCTGTTTTGAGTCCATTTTCCAGCATATGAAATTGCCCCCAGTGGCCGGTGTTCCAAGCCAATTCAGTGTTGTATCACTAAGGTAGCATCCAACTCAGTGCTGTGCCACTTGCTGAATGTTTTTAAAAATCCATTGGTTTCCCACAGATGGGGAGGCAAGAGGAGTTGCACGGACATGGAGTAGGAGGACTGGGCTAAATAGGGTTGATTTCAGGTTTTAGTGCCATAACGCTTGCATGTGAATGCAAGGATCACTCTAAATGGGAGATGTTGAAGTGTGTGTGTGTGTGTGTGTGTGTGTGTGTGTGTGTGTGTGTGTGTGTGTGTGTGTGTGTGTGTGTGTGTGTGTGTTGTGTCATTACACATAAGAACATAAGAAGAGCCATGCTGGATCAGGCCAAAGGCCCATCTAGTCCAGCTTCCTGTATCTCACAGTGGCCCCACCAGATGCGTTTGGGAGCGCATGAGACTAGATATCTGTCTCCTGATACTACTCCCCTGCATCTGGCTCTTGAAGTACCCTGGTTTAAACCCTGGAGGTTACACATCTCCATCATGGTTTGTAACCTGTGATGGACTTTTCCTCCAGGAATCTGTCCAATCCCCTTTTGAAGGCATCCAGATCAGATGCCATCACCACATTGTGTGGCAGGGAGTTCCATAGACTTACAACGCGCTGGGTGAAAAATATTTTCTTTTGTCAGTTCTTACTCTCCCAGCCCTCAATTTGAGTGTATGTCCCCTAGTTCTGGTATTTTGGGAGAGGGAGAAGAGCTTCCCTCTATCCACTTTACTCATACCCTGCATTATTTTGTATGTCTCAATCATATCCCCCCTCAATCGCCTTTTTTCCAGACTAAAGAGGCCCAAATGTTTTAGCCTTTCTTCATAAGGGAGGTGCCCCAACTCTTGTGACTAACTCTTTATGACCCCATGTCCATGGAGTTTTCTTGGCAGGAGTACTGGAGTGGTTTGCCAGTTCCTGACCCTGTTTACCCTGGGACAACTTGACTATCTAGACCAGCCATCCTCAAAGTTTTCAAACAGCGGGCCAGTCCAATATCCCCCAGACACCACTGGGGGCTGGACCACAGACCGAAAAAAAAAAGCTGACATTTTAAATTGCCCCGCTTGGCTGCAGCCGGTGCCTTGACCATCTGGCTGGTGGGTGGGAGGCATGGGAGACCTTGCCATGGCCTTCCCACTTTGAACTGCCCCACTAGCTAGCATGCTGATCATCTGGGCGGTGGGTGGAGGGAGTGGGGGAAGTGACATAGCCCATCGCTTTGAACTGCCTCAGCAATAGAATCAGCTGCGGAGGCTGGCTGGCTTGCAAAGCAGGGGGTAGGTGAGGGGGTCTGCAATTGGTCCTGGGGCCAGATTCAGGACCCTGAGGGGCCGCATCCAGCCCCCGGGCCTTAGGTTGAGGACCCCTGGTCTAGACGCTCATTAACTGGCAAGCAGAGAGAAGCAGTGACAGTGCTCAGCTGGAATAGGTCGCCACTGCTTGTGTCTTAAAGCTGGTCCATAGGCTCAGACTGAAAAGAGGACAACCAGCAAACCAATTATAATGGATTACTTGGCTTGAAGCTATTGTGGTACCTCTTTGCCATGCAGATCCTGAAGGGAGTCAATTCTTCACTTGACGAAATCTGATGACGAAGTATGAACTGTATAATTGTATATTTAAAAAATGGCAACCTTTATCTACTTCCAGTGGCTCTGTGTTCCATTGTTTCTGAGAGCATATGGAAGCTTCAGATGGTGGCCATGTGATCGAATACATATGAGACGCAAACGTACACGATGGTGCAGGCTCAGCTTAAAATGAATCCAAACAAATCATGTCTCTAAGCAATCTCTCTTCATCGGTCTCTGAGTAAAAATGGACAAACCACCTAATGAGAACAAATTAAGAAGCCTTTCAAAAGATAAATAAAGCACTCACCTAGGAAAGAGATGGAGGAATACTGGAGTGGTTTTGCCAGTTCCTACTCCAGGCGCCTACAGCACCTGGTATTCCCTGGTGGTCTCCCATCCAAATACTAACCAGGCCAGAACCTGCTTAGCTTCCGAAATCAGGTGGGATCAGATGTGCTTTGGGCAGGCATGTCCAAAGTCCAGCCCAGGGACCAAATGCAGCCCAATTTAAAATTTTGAGTGGCCCTCAGCCTCTTCCCCCTACTGGCTCAGCCTGTCACTCATCCCCACTGGCCGGCCCTTCCCTGTGCTGGTTAGAGACATCAGTTTGCAGTTTTATGGTTTGCCTGTCCTCCCTGCTTCTGTCCATCGCCTCAGCCACCTGCCCTGCCTACCTGATCCTGGCTCCATTGCTGCAGCGTCTTCCCCACCTCCTTGCGAGGGAGGGCAGCATATGCCAACAGTGGTGCATCTTGGGTGCGCATGGCTGATTCCCGGGCCATGCAACAGCCGTTGGGCCTTTGGGCACCTTGAAACCGAAGCATTTGCAGCTGTTGCAGATGCACACAGACCACACCCTTTCTCCTCCCTTCAGGCTGAATGGTTGGCCCCCACACATTTTCACCTCACCAAATCTGGCCCTCCTTACAAAAAAAAAGTTTGGACACCCCTGGCTTAGCGCATCTAGGCAGATAGTGTGGCAGTAGAGAAAGTTACAGCCCTCATCCAAGCTAACAGAAGCATAGTCTCCAAATCCAGTGATGTACTAGTTTGCATCTATTCAGCACTGGTTAGGCCTAGAGATGGGTACCTAACGAAAAATGAAATGCTGTTTTGTCCTTTCATTAGCTAACGAAACAAAATGAAACAAAACAGGGAAGCATTGTTTTGCTACAAACAAATGAAACACCATTTTCCCATCTAGAACGAAATGATTCCACACTGCCCATAGGCCCCTCTGTCCAAAACACCCCCTTGCGAGGAGGGAGGGGGCAGGGGAAAAAGGAGCAGCCAGGCAGGGAATTTACTTCTGCTTAGCTGCTCCTTTCCTCCTACCTGCCCGCCTCCCAGCTGGGATCCAGCTGTCAAAATCTGCAGGGAGGTGGTTGCAAGGAGGCTTTTGAACCCCACATGGAACCAACTAGAGCGCTGGCACCATGGGGGATTCATTTTGTTTCATTTTGTTTCATAACAAAAACATTTTCCCTAATCACTTGCCATTTTGGATCCCCATAGTCCTTGGGAGTCCGTTACCCCTCCTGGCTCAGCTTCATTTACACCAAGCTGAGCCCATCACACGGTAAACCCACCAGGTGGTGGCCCCTGATATATGTCTCTTGTAGAGATGGGCACGACTTAGCGTTATTCCCGTTTCCGTTTCCGTTACTCGTATCCGTTACGCTACGGAAATGGTAACGGGAATTACTCCGCCAGACTTCAAGCTCGAACCGACGAACGAACAATTTTGGTCTGATTTGTCGTGCTCGTTCCTTGCATAGCGCAATTGCGCGATGCCACGCGGCACAGAAAAAAAGTTTTTTAAAGTTTAAAAAAAACCGGTTCCCGGCCGAAAAGCAGGCGGAAAAATGCCTGCCGTGCCTCAGGGCACCTACCAGAGGGGTTGTTTCTGGAGGTCCCCGGCCTCCCCCCCCCCATCCCCCGTCCTGGGCTGCTCTGGTGGGACTCCCCGCAGGCTCGCAGCCAGCAAAAAGCCCAGTCTCGCCGCCGCCCGCCGCAATTAAAGCGCAAGCAAGCGGCACGGACGGCACAGGAAAAAACTTTTAAACTCTCCCCCCACCCATTCCCAGGCCAAAAAAGCAGGTGGAAAAATGCCTGCTTGACTAAGGGTGCAGGGCACCTACTGGAGGGGTGGTTTCTGGAGGGGGGTCCCGCCTCCCCCCGTTCTGGGCAGCCGGACTCGCCATGCCATGCGGTGTGGGCAGAGGATCCAAAATGGGGCGGCGAACGCAATATTGTTTTTGAAATCGTGGTCCAAAAACACACAAGCACAACAGAAACACACGAAAATTTATAAACTGCCAGATTTTTCACAGTAGCAGTGGGTTTTTTCTTGCAACAAAATGTCTCTCCTCTCCTCCTTTGTCCTCCATTGATTTTATTTTATTTTATTTTATTTACACCTGCGCAATGATGGGCTGGCCGAGTGGCCAGCCATGTGGGAGTGGACAACCATGCAAATTTTTGGAGCCATCCCACCAATCGCATGGCCACTTGGCCATGGAGACTTCTGGGATGTGCCAAAAAGCCCCCTAAAACCTGCCCTAGCCCCCTAGCCCTAACCCTAATCCTTGACTCCGGTCCTTACCCATACGTCACCGACTGTCTTCTTAGTGGGTCAGAGAGGCACCCAGAGGTGCAACCCACTAGCCCACTGTAATCTTACCCGTCACTAGCCTAACCCTAGCCCTTGCACTAACCCACCTTAACCCTAAGACAGATCTGCTTGCATTGCACTACACACAAGTACGATTCCCTTCTTTGTGAGACATGGCGGTGCGAGAGCCTTAGGCATCACCTATGGCTCTGGGTTCACTGCCATCACTAGTCTCACTGTCTGCAACTGGTATGCATATCCATATGGCTATTGCATACCATTTTGCAGCAGCAGCAGGTGAGGAGGGGAGACCCCCATGTAGAGGGGTCTCTTGGAGCCTGCTTCCCTTTCCTAGTGGGTGAGGATAGGAGGCACCCACGGGTGCCTCCAGGAGCCCGCTTTCCCTTTATAGCGGGCCAGAGGAGGCACCCACCCCACAGAGGTGCCTCCAGGAGCCCGCTACCCCCCAAAAAAAAAACCAGTACTAACAAAAACGAAAAAACAGAAAAATGAACCAACTAATTTTTGCGAATTTTCGTGAAAAACAGAAACGACCCGAAACGGAACGGGCCCGACTAACGACAACTTGAAAAAAAAATTTTCAAGTCGTGCCCATCTCTAGTCTCTTGTATTCCTGGCTTTGCCCTGAAACTCTCTCTTCTCCAAAAGAAAATATGCCTCTCATGCCAAACAAAATGGGTTGGTGCCAAACAAGTAGACATAATTATTCTTTATTTGCACCATGTTGTTTGTATACAAGGATCCATGATTTCTTGGCTTATAAAGATTGACCAGCAAGGGGGAGTAAATGTGCAGTTCCTAGTGTGAATTATTATTTGGGCAATAAGCATTAGGACATGTGTTTAATATGTTTTTTAATGGGTTTAGAATTCCTGGTGGTGAATGAGGCCCCAAGGGGATGAGGCAACATCCATTGACATTAAAGATACCTCATTAGAAAGAAACCACTCAGTTTTGATCTCAGTGTGTGGGAAATGCAGCTGTTTATATAAACAAGGCTCGACAAAATGCCTACCCTCCCCCCCAATCTGTCATTACGCAGTCTTGTAGCCAAGTAGAAACTGTCAAAAGCTCTCCACCGACTTTCCCCAAGCCAACGTCTGTCAACCGTGATGGACTACAACTCCCATCACCCTTAACCAACATGCACTGATTGGAGATAATGGCAAGTGGCCTTCCAGGCAAGCTGGAGGGTGTGAGTAAGGATCTAGATCAAAGTAGGTGTGTGTTGGCCGAGTGTCATGGTGCAGGTCAGTGGTTCTCCACCTGTGGGTCCCCAGATGTTCCTGGACTGCAACTCCCAGAAGCCTCCATCACTCAGCGTGCTGGAAGGGATTTCTGGGAGTTGCAGTCCAGGAACGTCTGGAGACCCACAGGTTGAGAACCACTGGCATAGGTCACATCCAGAGGGGGCCAGAAGGGGCTGTGATGCAAAAGGGAAGACAGACAGCCCTAGGAACCAGAGAGGGAAGTTTGGGGGAAGGAAGGACTATGGGGAGAGGCATCCTGTGGGGTGAAGCCGCCTCCAAGATGGCTTTCATCTCTATGATTCTATCACGAGATGATACCCAATTCTTCCCTCCTCAGTGGAAACTGGTTAACAAACTGGAGTGGAACAATGCAAGCTGGATGTTACAAGCAAGACAGATATGGATTCAGCACATCACAAAGAACTCTCTCTATTGACACCACTGACTGCCAATGTGCAGTAGCCGCATTTTGCAACGCCCATGGATCATTCTAGCTTCCAATGGCTTGGAGGACCAGTTTGGATAATAAAGTTCACTCTCATAATGTAAACTGGATGGGATTTACTTATTTTGGGACTATTTTTGTTGTTGTTGTTGTTGTTGTTGTTGTTGTTGTTAGAAGGGAAGTCCGTGACCCAGCTTTCCTTGAAAGGGAAGTGGATAAAGGACCGAGAGGGAGATGATGACCACAGTAGTTGGAATTTATGGAAAGGAATGCAAAAGAAAAAGAAGAAAAGAAAAGACTTGGTGGAATGGAGGCCAAATGCTTGATCTTTACTCAGATCTCCTCAATCATTGCTACTATGTTGTTTGCAACAGGAAGACTCAAAAGTCACGATGCTGGTGCTCTACCCTCCGCATTCCTTCAAATGGCAAAAGATTTCCCCTATCCTTAAACCCCTCCCCTCAGGCTTGTCTTTCTGGCGAATCAACATTATACAAGTGCAGAATTCCAGTTCCAGTTATACTGCAGTGAGGCAACTTGATAAGTGCTGCTGCTTATCTAGTTGAATTCCTCCAGATAAAAGGGATCCTAAGAGGGTACGTTTCCTTGGAGAGGAAACAAAGAAAAGGCAGTGCCTGCAGACCATGAAGGGAACGGCGGTGAACTTCTGTGGAAGCAGGAGGAAAACCGATGCCATTTGGCGATGGCAGAAGCTGTCAGTATTGGAGATCTGTAGAAAGCTGTAAATATTTGGTGTGTGGTGAGTAAAACTGCTTTTATCCTTCTATCTCTCTATGCAAGCTTTCTCCTTGGTTATTTGGCATCTTTTCTTCAAACAAGCACCAACCCTCCCCCTTTGTGGAAGCGGCTTTTGGCAAAGAGGTATAAATGTTCTGAAATACAAGCACATATCTGAAGAAATAATCTTTCTCACATTTATTATATGAATTTGCCTTTCTGCCTAGTGCAGTGATGGCGAAACTTTTAGAAACTGAGTGCCCAAACTGTGATTCAAAACCCACTTTTTTTTTTTTGCAAAGTGCCAATACAGCCATTTAACCTGAATGCAGGTGGCTGTGAAGGGGCGATGTCAGGTGCCCACAGAAAGGGCTCCGAGTGCCACCTTTGGCACCCGTGCCATAGGTTCGCCAACACTGGCCTAGTGCTTTTTTGTGGGCTGATAGAGAGAAAAAACTCTTGAGGAAACTGCATTTTATTTTATGCTTTCTGTATGTGGTAGATGTAAATACATAGGGTAAGGGCAGCATTGGGAAAGCTGTTTTCAAAGACATGTTTATTTGACCTTGGATTGGCTCCATGTTTTGAAAATACTGCTGAAGAATCTCTGTTCCCAGCCTCTTTGGTTCTTCCTTTTTTCAATCCAGTCACTTTCCTTTATACCCCACCCTTTTGGAAAGTGAGTGGCAGAAACTGCAATTACAAACAATATTAACTCTTTGTTGTGAGATACAAGAACACCGTGAATTGGGAACCCTTATCATAAGAGTTATAATCCAATGCAGACATAGTCCTATGCAGATTACAAAAAAATAGTAGAGATTACACATAACAGATGGACCCATCCTCTGAAGATATAGAGATTTTTAACCCTGATAAACCAACAGAAGCAGAACAGAATGCTTATTTTAGTCTACAGATAACTACAAGAATTGTGCATGATGAACTCGTTAAAAAACCTGAAATTAGTCTTGATCAGGAGATAGAGCTAGAACAGAGAGCTGATTTTAATCTCCAGACAAATACAAGATTGGTGCAGGATAAAACTTTGGCTATGCCAAATTCATGAAGCAAGATAAACACATCTGCTTTATTCAATATGGATACAAAAGAGAAAAAAATGGGATTATTCCAGCAGCAGAACAACTATCAAGATCGCTATCAAGATAAAATAACAACTTATGAAGATAATGGACTTGGCAGGGAAAGAGAAAATTAAGAAAAATAATTTCTGGCTTAGTGAATTAATTACATAAAATTGTTTTCTGTATTTTGATTGTTGAAAGCTACTAGTTGATTGGCATAATATTGGTAACAGAAAATGGAAATGTAAAGACCAACCTGAAATATAAATAAATATTAATTTGTTCAATCCTTAAAAGAATAGTGGTAGTCAGGTACATGTAAGAACTTCTATGCATAAAGTGAAACCCGTAGACCAGAAGGTAGCTCTTTTATAATAGCCCATAAAGTACTAACTTGAATTAGAGATGGATTTTGAAAGTAGGTACTCTTTGGAAGAATAGGTAAATATACCATGGATGACATTTAGAGTATATATTGTTAGCTAAAATGTATCCTAAATGGTTTAGTACTGAAGAATTAAACATCAAGATTGAATATGCTGTTGAGATTAGACAGGCTATATTTTTGTATTAGAAAATAGATGTAGGTAAAGATAGATAGAATATGGATGACATAGTAAGGAAACTAAGTATGAAAGTATGTTCCTTTAAATTGGGAAAGGATATATGAATTATACTGGTCTGAAATGTTGGCGGAAATTGTGATTGAATTGGTAACATGACAGGAGACAAGCAACATGTTTGTTTTATTTGGTTTAGTGCAGAAAATAAATAAAAAGGTTTAAAAAAACATTATGCAAGTGCAACACACACACACACACAAACACACACTATGGTGATCCCCTGATACCAGGTGGCAACAGAGTTCAGTGTCCACGCTTTAAGTCCACCTCACCTTACCTCAATGAGCTGAACTGGCAAGCTACTCCAGTATTCCTGCCAAGAAAACTCCATGGACATGGAGTCATGAAGGGTCGATGTAATCACACAACATACACACAGGGATAGAATGAAGGACTCAGGAGGTCTGGGTTTGTATCTCACCGAGGATAATAGAACTGGTAAAAACCACTCTTTAAATGTTGCAGTTACTTCAAAAGCCCTTGGAGGATATCTATGCATTCTGTATCAATTTCACATCACACACACACAGAAAATTAAAACTAGCTCTTCTTCCAATGTTGCTTATCCTGAGATTAGTCTCCTTGTGTGGAGAGCTGCAGAAACATAGTGATTACCTCAGACAACAGCCATTGCACTGAGACCTCGTAACTCTATATTTCAGAGGTCTGCAAGCTATCATTTGGGAATACCCTGGTGCTCACTTTCCTTTAATCTACAACACCAGAGGGCAAAGTGGTCTCTATGGGCTGTTTATGGATCACCCTGGATGGCCAGAGAAGCCTCTAGACCAACGCTAACTCTGAATCTCCAAATTTCTAATTTTTTCCCATAAGCACAATGTTGCCTCCTACCTGGGTATGTCTCATCAACTGACACTTACAGTCTCAGTTACTCACTCTGTGACATTGGGAAAAGAAAGAATAAAAGGTTTGGTTTACTCACAGTTCTGAATGGATCAAAAGCACTATATTGCAAGGAAAAAAGACTGGCTCATCAACAGGCCTTAAATGAATAACAATTACATGGCTAACGGCATAACACTAATTGTCAGCAGACAGAAATGAGGTAGGTGGTGAAATACTTTTAATAGACAGGTGTGGCTCTCTTCAAAATCAGGTGGTAGAGAGGTAACTGCTGGATTAATTGACATTCACCCCAGCTCAGAAAGCTCCTGTCCAGCCAAACCTCTTAAAGGAATAATTCCAACAGTGAAGTCGGTCAGCACTCAGCAATATAAGATCCCCAGATACAGTAGTACTTAAATCTGTGGATAATACTGAATGCTAAATATATAGTAAAGGGGTGAGGGACCCCAGAAAAAAAATATTAACATACATTACCAGGACTGGCCATTAGAGCACCAGATACTGTGCTATGCATATTTTCAGACAGTGGATAAGTGAAACCGCAGATACTGAATCCAAGGCGATGGGGGTTGTGCTGCATCTGTTCTGTACAGCAGCAAGTTGAAAGAGACTGTTGCCGTAAGACAGCAGCTTCCCAGTGACGACCGAGGAAATGTTCCATGTGGCCAGAAACAGGGAAGGGGGGGTGGACAAGGGGGGAGAGAGGTGTTGATAATGAAATTTGGCTTTTCACATCAGAATGCTTTGTTTACCAAAGAACCCCAACACTCTGAGTCACAAGAATTCTTTGCTGGGGCTTTGCTGGAAGTCTCCCAAGGGAACTTATCTTGCCCTTTTATTTGTCCTTTCAAGAATCCGCTAAACACGGTGCACAGATCATTAATTTATGTCTCCACGGTTGGTCTGGTTTTCTTTCACCACTGCTGGATAGGTCAGTGGCCGAGGTCTCCAGCTGTGGAGCTCAAGATTAGGAGTTTGATTCCCCACTGGGCCGCCGTGAGAGAGGATGGACTCATTGATCCAGACGGTCCCTTCCCGCTCTCTGCAATCCAAAGGTTAGTGCTATGAGAATTAAGGCGGGAGGGGGAGCGCATAAAGTGAGTGGTCTCATCTGACCCTCAAACATTTTGAGCTGGAAAGAACCTTGCAGGGCATCTCCAGCGTCACACCTGCGCCAGCATCTGTGTACACTGTACGCTGCAGGAGGCAATCACAGCCACAGGACAGGGGATCACTAGTATGCTGTCTGCTAAAGGAGAACTCACCCACCATCTCCCAAGGCATTCTGCCCAACTGTTGTATAGCATGCATCAGGAAGTCTCGTCCCGAATGGCCATTAGGGATGGACATTTCCTTTCTGAAACAGTAGGTTACGAAACGAACCATACAAGCCCAGGTGGTGCTCGGAACCGGCTGATACATGCAGATCCAATTGCTTTACCTTTCTCTGTCTCACGCAGGGTTAAAATCCAACAAGGAAGCATGCTGCGGGGACGTCATCTGTGCTTGATCTGTGATGCCGGCCAATCAGGAGCTGTGCAGGGAGAGGCATCATCCCACCTCCCTCTCTGATTGGCCTGCAGCACAGAGCAGGAAAGATGACGTCACAGCGTGCTTCCTCATTGCAGCTCAGTTCTGTGCCGGCAGAGAAAAAGGTAAAGCAATTGGATCTGTGTGTATCAGCCAGTTCCGAGCACCACCAGGGCTCATGTGGTTTGTTTCGTAACCTACTGGTTCCGAAACAAAATGCCCATCCCTAATGGCCATCTCTTGGTTCTTCTCACTCTGAGGCAATGAAGGAGAAGAAATTCAGAAACTACTGTTTGATTGATTGTTTGATTGTTTGTTTGCTTGTATTTCTATACCACCCCCTTAGTGCAAACTGCACTACCTGGGCAGCTTACAAAACAGTCAAAAAATACAACACAAAAAGATACCGCTATAAATAAAATCCTGTTAAAATACAGTTCAAACAGTTAAAATCCAATTTTTAAAAGTCTTATAAAACAGCCATTAACAGAACCAGTTTAATGACAAACACCTCAGATGGGTGGGGGCATGGAAATACCCTTCATGTGGTCGGAGTCACAATTTAAATATTATTTATAAAGTCGGACCACAGTATCCACAGGAGATCCAAATGCCATTTAACTTAATCTGCATTGTTACTGTTATCTTCTGTTTATTGTGGACAATAAATATACTTTTTAATGCTTTAATACTCATGATTTTACCTCATCTACCTACGGCATATAACTGTATATCTATACACAGTAATTGTATTATTTTTAATATTGTCACATTGGGTTTAGGTGTTTTATTGATTTTACTGTTTATTATGTTTTGTTTTGTTTTTGTTGTTTATTATTGTTCTATTGTTTTCTTTATTTTTGTACCATTGTTGCAAACTGCCCAGAGTGGCCTTGTTGCCAGATGGGCAGTTGAGAAATTCAATAAATTCAATAAACAAGCAGATGCCAAAGTACAGAAGTATAGAATGCTATACATTGCATGCTCTCTGGCCCCGTTTAGTGGCCACTTTGGTAAATACACACTGGAAATACCTATAAATTCATATTATGGGGTGGGGGGATGTATTTAGTATTTTGAGGCAGCAGATAAGGGAATCAGCTAATAATACCAATCCCATGGATAGAGGCAGGGCCCTTCTGTGTTCCCAAAGAGGTAACTCTGTTCATCTGTTATGGCATCTAGTCCTATGGGACCTTCAAGACTAGTCAATTTATTACAGGAAGAGGTTTTCTGAGTCATCCTATCTGGGCAGCTCAGTAAGGCGGTTACTTCACGTTCTTCCTTGTTCCGAAATTACATTCGTTTCGTGATAACATTGTTCGCGGTCACGTGGTCTTGTCCCGGTTCTGTCCCTGTTTCCATTTACCCACGGGCGTGATTGATGGTATCATGACAACTGTTACTTCATTTCTTTGTTTTGTGACAATTTCTGTATTTCCCTGCCTTCATATTCCTTTCTGTTTTTGGTCCGACCTTTCGTTTTTCAATATTTCAATTCTCCGTAACTTTGCCTTTCATGCGTTAAGCGGCAAAATTCCTGGTTTCATACCTCCTTCCCTCTCTGTGATGCATTGTTTACACCATTGGGATTGTACTGGAAAATGCAATTTCACACTCCTGCCACTAGGTGGAGAATGGGTACGTTGGGTGAGAAGCGTTACTTCACAGGCACTTGTCTGGTAACAAGAACCGAGACAAGAGAATTCCCGAGGCCAGGGAGAGGCAGGGGGCGTGGTCAGGATGAGATTCCGCTGTCATGCAATGGACGTGAAGTAACCTTTTTTTGTACCGGTCCCAAGGGAGACAGTGAACCGTGATGAGAGGGACACGAGAAGGAACTTGGCCCACCCAGTTCAGTGGGGACCAGCGACCCCTGGTTGCCATTTAGCATGTAAGAACCAGAGGCTTCTCTACAAAACACACAAGGGAGCAACTCATGGTTTGCCATCAGCTTCTCTGGGGGTGCGCATGAATGCCAGTGTGTGTGTGTGGAGTGTGCACGCGTAGGTGTTGTGTGTAACTGCTGGGGCATTTGTGTCATTCAAAAATGTGTTTGGGGGAGAAAGAAGTTAGGGAAGTTGTTAATACAAAAATCCATGCTTTTTCCCATTCCTGAACAACAACAAAAAAAAAACAATCCATTTGTAAGTTATGTTCCTCACCCGAGACACAAAGGGCGTTTATACACGACCCCTAAACTCTGGGGCAAATGGCTCCCAGCTCCGGAGATTAAAAATGTTTACCCACCAGCTCTGGAGTTAACAGGAAATTAAGTGCGACCCCGCCCACTTTAGCGCGTCCCAGCGCAGCTTTCAGGTACCTGCTTTTTGGATGTGACAAATATTTGATCTGGTGTAAGGATAGTGAGTGCGGGGCTCTCCTGGCTTCTGTTTGTTCTTTTTTGTGCCCTGCCCCTTTAAGAGATCTGAATGCTGCCGGGAACAAAACGGAGGAAAACCGGCATTCTTTTCTTTCTTTTTTTCTCCCTCCCTCATGCAGCCAGCAACCAGGAAGTGCGGAGGGGGTGGGGACAGAGGAAGAGCGACGAACCCCTAAGATCTCTGGTCCGAATTTAAGTGGCCAGCGGATCTTAGGGGTCGTGTAAAAAGGCCCAAAGATGATCGACAAGGCCTGAGACAAGATGTACCCTGAGGCTGGACTTTATCTTTTTGCTGCTGCTGTGGTCCAAAATATGTTCCTGGACTCTGGATTTAATGCTGGGTTTCCTGGCAGCATTCTGTCCAGAGCTGGACACCTATTTCCTACCACAAAGGCAGGGTCAGCTTCTCGCGAACAACCTGGTGCACAATCAGGCCAAGAGTAGGGTATCAGAACCCAGAAAGGGAGGGCTTCTGTTTGGTGGCGGAGCTGTTTCCCTCCTCCTCCCGCCTCCTCTGGCATCATCTAGGAATACCCAAATATAGCAGGCAAACTTAAGGGGGGGGCAAGGTTTGCAACAGGCAGGCGTGCCACCTTCACCGATGGAGGATGGACGGTGCTGGAGCTACCACTGGGCAACCACCTAGAGCGCAGACCTAGAGCGAGAGGGCACCAAACTGACCTCAGAAGGTTGCAGAACTTACCTGAGAGGGGCACATTTTCCTGCAATGTGTCCCAGACAAATTGCAGGAAAATGTGAAAATTTGAAAATTGGTTGGCAGTGGCAGGTCGGGGGGGGGGGCGCAAGTAGTTAGTCTAGGGCACTGGAGATTCTGCCCCTTTGGCTGTGGAAAGAGCTTCCTTTTGTTTTGCCAGCATAATATGATCCACACCAGGTCCCTGTGGCAGTTCTAAGGTGGTGGTGGTGGTGGTGGTGGTGATGATGATGATGATGATGATGATGATGATGATGATGATGATGATGATGATGATGATGATGATGGTGGTGGTGGTGGTGGTGGTGGTGATGATGATGATGATGATGATGATGATTCCCACAGCAGATTTCATTTGGGACGCTTCAGGGCTCTCTCCTTCTTGTCCTGTGTGAGGCTTCTCCTATGAACCCCCCCCCCCAATAGCGCTACACTCGATCACGCTGCTCTTGGAGCTTCCGAGGGAGGCGGGGAATACACATCTCATAATCCCCTTCCATGGAATCTTAGTCCCCAAATGCACTTTCCTTAAAGCCTGCTCCACTTAAAAGCCATATCCATACGCACCGTCCGCTTGACGCACCACACACACACAAACTTCTCTCTCTCTCTCTCTCTCTCTCTCTCTCTCTCTCTCTCTCTCTCTCTGTGTGTGTGTGTGTGTGTGTGTGTGTGTGTGTGTGTGTGTGTGTGTGTGTGTGTGTGTGTGTGTGTGTGTGTGTGTGTGTGTGTGTGTGTGTGCGTGCGTGTGTGTGTGTGTGTGTGTGTGTGTGTGTGTGTGTGTGTGTGAGAGAGAGAGAGAGAGAGAGAGAGAACCCGCAAATCCTGATGGTGCCGGCCGGGGCTGTTGCTTTCCCCCTGCGAGCATGTGCTTGCACATCCAGGCGCGGTCATCGGCAGGACCCCCACCCGCACCCCCGTGAACCAATCCAGCCGGTGGCAGGGAGTCCTCCCGACGCGTCTCCGTGCAAGACAACGGGCTGCTACATACCAAGGAAAAAAACTGCGGGAAAAGATTATGCCCTATGCCGTTTGCAATTGCGATTGCGGCGACGAGCGCCCGCCGCGCTGCAGGAGCTCCGCCGGTGGAGGCGCCCGAGAGGCCCTTTGCTGCCCTCTAGCGTCCCTCCGGCGCGTGGCCGCCGAACTGGAAATCCTTCAATGAATCTATTTTGGGTAGCATCCCTCCTCCCCCCCCACCCCCACCCCGCGTCTCCTCCATCCCTCCCACGCCGCTCTCCCCTGGATCCTTCCCCTCGACCCCCTTCTTCCCCCTTATTTTTTTTTTTAAAGGCTGGTTCTCTCCGATCTTCACCAGCCACTCTTCTGGGTAGCCAAACTTGGGCAGCCCACCCCACCCCACTCCCTCCCACCACCGAGCAGCCCCCCCTCCCCCACCGAGGAAGCGTTTGGGGAGGCGGGCGGCCGGTCCTCGACGTGTTCCCTCCTGTTGCTGCTGCTGCTGCTGCTGCTGCTGCTGCTGCTGCAACCGGTGCAAATCCTGCAGGAGCTGGAGAGACAGCGAGAGCCCGAGGCGCGCGGAGATCCTCACTGCATCGGCTCCGCCAAGCCCCGCCGCCAACTGCATGCAAAGTTTGCTCGCCGGCACCACCGCGCACTTGGGGCGGGCGGCGGAGCGGAGACGCGGAGGCGACGCCACCAGCAGCATCGGGCCGGTCCCTTGGCTCTCCCCTCTCAGGAGAGACCTGGATTTCCGTCGCGAAGACCTGTGGTGTCGCTCCCCAACCCGGCCAAGAAACTCACCCACCTACCCCAATCCAACTCCAACCCCCCCTGGATTGCCTCCTCCGGAGGGACCACGCCAGGAAGGAAGATGCCGTGACATTGATGCTCCGCCGGTTGAGCCCTCCGCTCGGGCTGCAGGAAAGCGAGAAGGGAAATAAGGAATCCCACCCACCCCGGATTATTATTATTTATTTATTTTTTTATTTTACTTCCACCAGCAGCACCCTCCCCCTCCCTTTACATTGCAAGGATTTGTAAAGCACACGAAAATTTAAGAGATCCGGCGGGGGCAAGAGAGAGGGGGAGGGTTGTTTCTAAAAATACTTGCATCCCAGGAAGGACCGGGTGGGGGGTGGGGTTGAAAAGGAAGGATCCAGGTGCCCTACACCTGATGGACGACGAGGAGAGAGGGATGGGAGCGAAATAAATGGGTGGGACGGTATTTGCCATCTATTTCCCACCGCAGGGGCTTGTTGGCTTGGGGGGGGGGACTTGTTGAGATCTAGCAGCTTGAGCCGGCTGTGGTTGTGTGTGTTTGGAAGGGAGGGAGGGCGTGCGGGCGTGCAGAGGAGCGTGAAGGAGTGAGTTGTTGAACAGCATCCCTGAGTTTGCCAGGATTGTGCCTGTTGGAGATATTTGCAGAAGAGGGGGAGGGGGCAGCCAACTTCTCCCATAACCCCCCAAAGGCTCTTGCTTTCTTCCCACTTGGGAGCGTGCACCACAGAAGCAAAGCATTCCTTCTGCTGGGGAAGAGGTGGGGGGCTCTTGGGGGGGGTGAGGAAGCCCGATCCCCTCAGCCTCCTGGCCACACTGAACCCCAGGGGCCCCCTCCCCTCCCCTCCCCTCCCATGGAGCCCGGAGCGTTTTGAAAAAGAATGACTTTTTTCTCTGACCGGATAAATGCCAGCTTGAATGGGAACCGCTCGGGAGAGGCGGAGGGTGCCAATGGGTCCTTCTGGGGGGAGGAGGAGGAGGCTGGGGCAAACAGCAGCAGCAGCAGCAGCACCCCCTTGGCCCTGAGGCTGACCCTGCAGTCCGTCGGTGTCGGGGTCTTCCTCGCCGTCTTCATCCTCTCGGCCATCGTGGGCAACATCCTGGTCATCCTCTCGGTGGCTTGCAACCGTCACTTGCAGACGGTGACCAACTATTTCATCATCAACCTGGCCATCGCCGACTTGCTCCTCAGCACCACCGTTTTACCGTTCTCGGCCAGCTTGGAGGTCTTGGAAGACCTCTGGATCTTCGGCCGCATCTTCTGTGACATCTGGGCGGCGGTGGACGTCCTGTGCTGCACGGCCTCCATCATGAGCCTGTGCATCATTTCCGTGGATCGGTACATTGGGGTGAAGTACTCTCTGAAGTACCCCACCATTATGACGGAGAAGAAAGCGGTGGTCATCATGGTGGCAGTCTGGATTTCATCCATGGTCATCTCCATCGGGCCTCTCTTGGGCTGGAAGGAGGCGCCCCCCGACGACGACCAACACTGCGACATCACCCAGGAACCGGGCTACGCCATCTTCTCCTCCCTCTTCTCCTTCTACTTGCCCCTGGCCGTCATCCTGGTGATGTACTTCAACATCTACGTGGTGGCCCGGAGGACCACCAAGAGCTTGGAGGCTGGCGTCAAGAAAGAGCGGAGCAAGTCCATGGAGGTGGTGCTCCGGATTCATTGCCGCAGCGTCCTGGAGGACTCGGCCGCCAGCGCCAAGGGCAAAGGGCACACCTTCCGGAGTTCCCTCTCGGTGCGCCTGCTGAAGTTCTCCCGGGAGAAGAAGGCGGCCAAAACCCTGGCCATCGTCGTTGGCGTCTTCATTCTCTGCTGGTTACCTTTCTTTTTCGTACTCTCTTTTGGTAAGTGGAACGTCTTGGCTTTAGGCTGGTACTCAGGATCTTAAGAACCTAAGAAGAGCCATGCCGGTGGGGTTTGAGTGAGATCAGGTTGGCCTCCTCCTTGGGTTGCTCTCCCAGATTTCGTTAGAAATACAATCCTCACCGACTCCAGTTTGTTGGCAGGTCAGCTCAGGGTTGGGCCGTCTTGCAGACCTGGCATCTGGCGTTGAATTCTCAACTTGGGTATGGATCTGCAGGGCAGCATTTGGTCTCCCACTGGCTCTTGGCCCAGCCACCCCCTCTGTCAACTCGGAGCGGCTGGCGTCCCCTCTTCTTGAACCCCACATCCACCCCCACCCCCACCCCGGCAACCTCACACCTTCGAGTCTGAATGAGTTTAGGAGATTCGTTGGACAGATTCCTGGAGGAAAAGTCCATCCCAGGTGACAAACCCCGATGGAGATGCGTAATCTCCAGGCTTTAAAGCAGGGTACTTCAAGGGCCAGATGCAGGGGAGTGGTATCAGGAGACATATATCTAGTTTCGTGCGCTCCCAGGGGCATCTGGTGGGGCCACTGTGAGATACAGGAAGCTGGACTAGATGGGCCTTTGGCCTGATCCAGCAGGGCTCTTCTTATGTTCTTATGTTCATATTCATTCCTTGCTGCCCAATGAAAAATCTTTGCATCCAAAGGTGAGGTGTGATACGGCTTTAACGGGTCATACAAACGGGGCTATTGTTGTGCCTGTAATATTGGAGCAAAACAAGAGGTGCCTGTTCCCTTCCAAGCATCTGGGTAGCAGTGCAGAGAACGGGGTAGAGAACAAGCTATGCGATGTCTGAACAGAGCTTTGGAATGTTGCCTTTCTCGGGGGGCTGGGAGCTGTAGTCCAAATAAATAAATAAATAAAATAATTTCCACACTGGGAAATGGGAATGCCAATCATCCTGCACTGGCACTTTAGTAACACTCAAGATTTACTGCTCCGAGGCTCCTGTTGCAATGGGGAATGGATCATAGCCAGAATTGCAATTAGACCAAACGTGTGAAATGCATAGCCTGTGGGCCAAATATGCACCACCACCCCAGCCAGGTCATTTTTGCCCAGAGTCCTGCCTGTTACACCAAAAATGGTCTATAAAGGGGGAAAATGTACCTCCAAAAGCCCCTGTACTCCTCTGCCTCCTATCTCCCCCAGCAGATTGTTCAGCCATTCGGATCACTTCTGGTTTTGCCTTGGAAGGATTAGGGGATGAGGTAAAAATGGTCACAACAGAACTTTCCGAGGTTCTAGCTTTGGTGGTCTCATATGTGCATATGCAGGGAATGGAAGGCACTGTTTAGAATCAAAAGTTACTGTTTTGAGGTTTAGAAGATGGGGGTATGAATTATTGCACTTCCTTTTTGAAGGTGGGCAACTCAGATTTTCAAGGCTGGGGGCCATCCTGCTCCTTTTACTGGGAAGAGAACCCTGAAACTGGCTCAGTTCCAATTCCAGTGGTATCAGGGGTGGCAGCACCTGGCTGCCCTTGGCCACGGCATCACACAGCAAAAGGAGTGTGTGCAAAGATTGTTTGCAGTTGAGAAATCCCAAAAGGGTGCCAAGGCATCCCCCGGCAGCAAAGAGTACGAGGGTATACACTTCACACTGCAAACAAATTCTCAGTCACTCAAGGTCTATCGCTGCTCCATACATCCCAGTGCGGGGCTGCTTACGCAAAGGGTTTGGGAACCCATGCCCTTAAACCACTGCGCTTTGACTGCTGGACACAATGATCTGAGTTCATTCTGATAAAGGAACATAAGAACATAAGAACAGCCTTGCTGGAACAGGCCCCAGCCCCTCCAGTCCAGCATTCTGTCTCACAGAGTGGCTCACCATTTGCTTCAGGGTATTCCCCAGCAGATGTCTTCACCTGCTTACAATTCCCTGCAAATGGCATTGAGAGATATCTTGCCCATCTCTCCAACCCAGAGGTTGTCCTTAGGCATCCAGAATGATAGCCATGGATACCCTTGTTCTCCATGAACTTGTCCAATCCTTTCTTAGAGCTGTCAAGGCTGACAGCTGCCACCACTTCTTCTGGCAGGGAGTTCCACAGACCAGTGATCCTCTGGGTGAAAAAGTACTTCCTCTTATTTGTTTGAGATCTAGCACCTAAAAGTTTCAAGGATTGCCCCCTAGTTCTAGTGTTGTGAGATAGGGAAAACAGCTTCTCCTCATCTACTTTGTCCACACTGTGTATGATTTTACAAACTATCCACACTGTGTATGATTTTACAGTCAGGTCACCTCTTAGGCTGTTGCAGCCTCAGATGGCAAGAAAGGTGTTCCACTCCCCTAATCATCCTGGTTGCCCTCCTCTGCACTTTTTCCATTTCCATAATATCCTTCTGGAGGTATGGTGACCAGAACTCTACACAATACTCCAGATGGGGCCTCACTATAGATTTATAAAGAGGCAAAATGACCCTTGCTGACTTATGTTCTACACCCCTCCTAATTATCCTTAGCATTGAGTTTGCTTTTTTCACTGCTGCGGCATACTTTTATTGAGCTGTCCACCAGGACAACAAGGTATATATATATATATAGCTATTTACTCCTACTTCTAGATCATTTATGAAGAGATTGAGGTTGAGGCCCAGTACTAAACCTTGGGGGACCCCACTCTTTACCTCCCTCAACTTGGAGAATTATCCATTTAGTGCTACCATCTGTTTCCTGTCCCTTAGCCAGTTGCTGATCCAGGACAAGACCTGTCACTTGATTCCATGACTGGCAAGTTTATTCAAGAGACTTTGGTGTGGGACTTTGTCAAAAGCCTTCTGAAAGTCCAGATAAACAATGTCAATTGGATCTCCCTTATCCACATGGTTGTTGATACTGTCAAAAAGTCCAACAGTGAGGCATGATTTGCCCTTGCAGAAGCCATGTTGGCTCTCCTTCGCAGTGCCTTCTCTTCTCAGTGCTATTAATTTTATCTTTTAGGATGGTTTCCTTCACTTTACCTGGGACACATGTCAAACTCACCGGTCGGTAATTTCCTGGATCACCTCTGGAGATTGGTATTACATTCGCTTCCTTCCAGTCATCAGGCACAACGTCTGATTTGAGGGAAAGATCATATATTTTGGCTAGGACCTCGGCATTTTCATCTTTAAGTTCCATGAGAACTCGTGGATGGATGCCATCTGGTCCTAGTGATTTGTTAACATTTAGTTTACCAAGACATGCAAAGACCTCCTCCCTGGTTATTTCTATCTGGCTTAATTCTTTGGTTTGCCACCCTGTTTGGGGCATCTGGCATCTGTCTTCTTCAGAGAATTCTGAAGCAAAGAATTCATTGAATCTCTCTGCAATCTCTGTTTCCTCTTAAATAATCCCTTGCCTTCCATTGCCGTTTAATGGCCCAATGGTCTTCTTAATTGGGTTCTTATTCCTAATGTACTTAAAGAAGTCCTTGTTTTTTTCTGTGAGTGTTTTTAGCTATATGCTCCTCAAAGTCTTGCTTTGCTCTCCCGATTCTTGCCTTGCCAGAATTTATGTTTCTACCTGTTGTCCTCGTTTGGGCAAACCTTTCATCTTCTAAATGAGCTCTTCTTGTTTTTGATCACTTCCAGCTCCTGTAAGCCACATCAGATTCCTCTTGGACCTGGCAGTGCTCTTTTTCCTTTTGGGTATGCATTCCAATTGGGCCTCTGTTATTGTTTTTGTGAGCAGCCTCCATGCCTCTAGGAGTGTTTGGACTCTCTCAATTTTCCCTTTCAGCTCCTTTTTGACTAGTTTCCTCATCTTTGGGAAATTTCTTTTTAAAAATTTAAGATCTCTGTGTTAGGTTATATCAGTGATTTGCGGTTTATGATTAAGTTAAAAATAATTGTGTCCATCCTCTATCTCCGTGGTTCTCAGCCTGTGGGTCCCCAGATGTTCCTGGACTGCAACTCCCAGAAATCCCATCCAGCACAGCAAGTGGTGGAGGCTTCTGGGAGTTGCAGTCCAGGAACATCTGGGGACCCACAGGCTGAGAACCACCCTATCTAAATAAAGAAAATGGTGATGAGGATTTCTGGAGCTCTTTGGGGCTACAGTTCCCAAGTTTTCATGTTTCAAAGTTCTGGCGATTTAATATGCTCAAAACATGTTTACATTGGCACAATAGGAAGGAAACACATACACACATACAAAAGAGAGAGAGAGAGAGAGAGAGAGAGAGAGTACTGCTTTGTTAAGGTATTTCAGACATAGCATGCATTGTGTCACATGTCCCAAAGGATGTCAGGGTCTTTCTTCCCATACAAGACATGTCTTGACAGCCTTCTGATCCCCTCCAAAGAGAAAGCAAAACCAATTGAAGTTGGAAGAGCATCATTTCTGTGCCCCCCCCTCCAAACTTCCAGCATGAAAACCCCTGCGCAGTCCTTTGCGAATCCACGCACGTCACAGGACGGTGTCCTTTTAGAGTGGGGAAATGGACATTTTCCCAATGATTCCATGCAGACAGCTTTTTTTTTAAAAAAAAAAACTATTTATTTACTTTGAAATCTTTTTATTCCCCCTTTCTCCTTAAAAAAGAACCAGGGCAGCTTACCTCATTAAAAAAGACAACATTTAAAAGCTAAAAATGGCAAGTCTATAGATATCTTTAGAAGTATTAAGCAAATGGAGAGGTCAGTAGTTTAGGTCTTTGCCTGGAACCCGGAGTTCAATTCTCCACCGGGCCTCCTTGACAGGGTTGGACTCCCATGATTCATAGGGCCTCATCCAGCAATGCAGTTCTAAGATTATATTATGTTAAAAACCGGTAAATAAAATCAACACTTAAAACACACACATTTAAAACCAACAAGGCACAACAATTATTTTAAAACCCCTCTCAGATATAGGGTATGAAATGCAGGATGCAGTTATTTTTGCCTTTTCTTTCTTTTGAATTTCAAAAAAAGAAACATGGTCGTGCGACATAAAATTTAGCCTTACATAAATGTTTAAGGATTGAGGTTCGTGGGAAAGAAACAAGGGGATGGACAGGATGGAGATAAAGAGGGGTAGAACGATGACAGCATTTACCAGATTATTAAAAGAAGCAGAGATAAACGGTTATCCTTCTTTTTCAAGTACAGTGGTACCTGGTATAAAGGAATTATTTCATTCCAAATGAAATTATGTTAAGCAAATTTTCCTTTGTGCAAATTTCCCATAGGAATGCATTGAAAGCAGAGTGATCCCATTTTTATGTTGTACAGATTCACCTCATAGGTAATTATGTTAAGCAAATTTCCGGAATTTTTTTATGTTGTACAAATTTTTATGTTATATAAACTGTTTGTTATACATTGTATATCTATCGCCTCATTGGTCTGTGCAGCAAATCAACCCTCATAACAAATTTCACCAAATTCCAGTTGCGTTTGTAGACTGCAGCATTGTGAAAATCCAAAAGTCCATTTGGAGAATAGATAGATAGATAGATAGATAGATAGATAGATAGATAGATAGATAGATAGATAGATAGATAGATAGATAGATAGATAGATAGATAGATAGATAGATAGATAACCCACAAAACCTGGTATTTGCAGCCCAATAGCTACAAATGCATCAATTTTTAAAAAGTGTCTTGTGCCAATCTTAAGAAATGACCCATTTTCCTGGGTTGTGGGCTCCATCCTAGCCCTAAGACAAGGAGCTACAGCTGGCCGGAGCCAATGAGAGACCGCCTTACTTTCTGTCCCATGTCCGTTTCTGGGAGGAGCCTGCCAACATGGAGGAGGGGCATGAGCACAGGTCCCTCCCACGTGACCCAGGATTTGTCACCTCCCAAGTATCAGAAAGCGCGGGACTGTAGCACTTGCATTTTCCACGATGCAAGCCATCTTGGGTCCTTTTATGTAGAAAAAGCACGGTTAAAATATGTTAAATAAATCAAAATAACAAATAAAGATCCTCAACGGAGGTACAATGGTACCCTGCCCTTTCGCGGTTCATATACTGCAGTCCTGCTACATCGCGGGACTGCAGTATATGAAAAAAGGCTCCCTGGGGTAAGGGGGCAAAGGCCTGTTTCAGGCCTCCCATATTTACCCCAGGACTGGGGCTGCCCCGAACGGGCCTGCGAGAGTCTTCCCAGGCCTTCTGGAGGCCCCAAAAGGGCCTCCCTGGGATACGGGAGTCACTTCTGGTAAACCGGAAGTCACTTCTGGGTCACTGAAAATCATTTCTGAGGCCTCCGAGGGCCTTTTTGGAGGCCTGTTTGGGGTAGAGCCAGGCTGGGGGTAAGTACAAGAGCCCCCAGTTAGGCCCCCCAGTCCTGACCCAACTTGCATCCGCATATCACGGATTTTCAATTATCGCGGGTCAGGTAGGGTCCCTAACCCCCGCGATAGGTAGGGGCTCACTGTACCTCTGAACTCCTGGGGAGTTTGTAGTGAGCCTATCCTGGTGTGTTCAGAGAAGGGGTTATCAAAAACCAGACCATCTGTGAAGGATGCTTTCACATTCAGCTTTCGATCTGGGAGGCTTGTCTTCACCAGATACTCTTCCTTCCTAAGTGATGCAGTCATCAAGAAATACTCGCACAATTAATCAGCCGTGTTTGCATGGCTAACGAGGCAATTTAGAATAAGTTGTTTGTTCAACAAGGAAGAAAATGCTGGTTAGGTGTGAGACACCCCCCAGACACCTCCTCCTGGGCCTATGGGTTAACACATCGGCACAAAATACCTGCAAAACAGGCTGCTATAAAATCCTCCTGGGCCTATGGGTTAAATGCTTGTTGTGAGATCAGCACAAAACACCTGCAAAACAGGCTGCTATAAAATCATCCTTTGAATTAACCTTGATCAAAACTTGTGCCCTATGACTCCTGGAGTCAAAAGCACTGTTTCATGGGCCTTCTTGGCTTTGAAGCATTCCCTCCCTTCTTATCTCTTGATCAGTCTGCTGCATCCTGGCACAGAATGCAAACCTCATAAAAGACACCTGTTCCCATCTAAGATATTCATAACCGTATTAGATCGGGAGGCAGGAGCCTCATCTACGCCATACCTTCAATTATCTTGCTGAGCTAAAAATTCTTCTGACTGTACCATCTGTGTGAGTGGCTGCCAGCAGGATGGTCCTAGCGTGTAGCAAACAAGTTTGTCTCCACTAAAGCTTTCAGCCAACTGCTTCCATTTTCTTCCCAGTAGGGAGCTGGATTAGGGTTGGGGGGGGATTCAGAAACACCATCTCCTATTTGCCTTATGAAGCAGGGTACATCCATCCCCTCCTTTGCAGGATGTGTGTAGACCTTCACACACTTTGTAGACAACTGGCATACCAGGAGGAGGCCCGGGCTAAAATTTTATTGTGGATTTAAAACTTTTCATATAGTTTTACTAGGGCAATTGTGAGTTATTTGCAAGAGGAGACCACAGGCGGGACAGAAAAGGCAGATTTATGGACTGATCAGGAGCAAGCATTATAGCACCGTTTGAGTGATAATGTCTGTGCATGGAAAAAAATTACCCAGGGTGTTGCTAGTCTGTGGAACTCCCTGCCATAGGGTGTGGTGATGGCATCTGGCCTGGATGCCTTCAAAAGGATTGGACAGATTCCTGGAGGAAAAGTCCATCACAGGTTACAAACCATGATGGGGATGTGTCATCTCCAAGCTTAAAACCGGGGTCCTTCAAGGGTCAGATGCAGAGGAGTGGTATCAGGAGACAGATATCTAGTCTCATGTGATCCCAGAGGCATTTGGTGGGGCCACTGTGAGATACAGGACGCTGGACTAGATGGGCCTTTGGCCTGATCCAGCATGACTTTTCTTATGTTCTTATGTTCCCAGAATACCATGTTCTTTTTGTTCCTCAACTGGCACTTACTGTCTCAATAACTCACTCTGAGAAATTATTAGGAAAAAGTATTAAACGGCTTCATTTACTCACAGCAAGCTAAAAACATAGCTGACTGCCTTTCAGCAACAGACCTCAACAGACTAACTGCTTTTAGGGAGAGGAAGGGAAAAACTCTTAGTAGAGAGGCAATCTCTCTTTGAACTCAGAGGCAGAGAAAGAACAATTGCTTAGTGTTGCATAAATTGACAGTCATCTGAACCCAGAAAGGTCCCTCCCACTAATATTTTCCAGCCAGCATGCAAGTTTGTAAAACTCCAATAAAAAAGCAGCCTGGTACCTCATAGGAAGTGTCAGAAGCAGCAATTTGAAATGCTTTTAGAGAGACTCAGCACATGAAAATATTCCACCAATATATTTTCCTGAAATGGTTTGAGCAACTAGAATTGACAATGGGTTTTTTTTTTAATGTTTACAAAATAGGAATAGAGGATCACAAGAGTGGAAGTAGGAACCTTTTCTGAATACCAAGGAAATACAGTGGACCCTCTATAACAAGCGGTTTGTTTAACAAACAAAAAATCCGCTTAAAAGAACAAATTTCCAGAGATAGGGAGAAATCACTTAACAGAATCGCCTATGGGGCGAATCTGTACAACAGTAAAACAGTCGCAATTAGGGATTAATCCATTTTCAATGCATTCCTATGGGAAATGTGTACAAAGGAAAATTTGCTTAACAGAACTTCATTTTGAATGAATTAATTTCTTTATACAAGGTACCACTGTACATGTATGCTTCTAGACCAGTGTTTTTCAACCACTGTTGCACACTACAAGATGTGGGAAAAATTGAAAAATTACTTTTTATATAGTCAATATAGGCACAGAGTTAAATTTATTAACATTTTCTAATGGTGGTGTGCCTCGTGATTTTTTTCATGAAACAAGTGTGCCTTTGCCCAAAAAAGGTTGAAAAACACTGTTCTAGACGTCTTGGAAGCTGCATACTGCAGAGTAAGCAGTGCAGTGCATGAATTTACAGGCTCCTCTACATAGAGGAGAAAGTCACCCTTGCATCTAGAAAACTAGCACATGAGGCAGAACAACATCTTATCGCCTTCTCCCTGATATGCTGCCTTTTCAAATCTGAGGAGAATTTTCACATGGGAAAACTGGTTGGATGAGACAAGACAACACCATCTGAATGCTATCCAGACAGATATTAAACAGATGCCACCATTCATGAGGTATCGGACGGATTATACAGATTTACATGCTTACATTTCCATAAACCCTTGTAAATCTCCAGAGAAACTGTAAAATGGCAGTTGCCTTCTGGAAATCCAGGGCAGAGTGTGCTTCTTCAGTAGGATACCGGAGCAGAAAGAACAAATCAAACATCTGGTCACCCTGGGCTCTGCAACCTTAATTTTAAAAAACGGAAAAGGGAGATTATCTGGGATCTTTCTGCTTCATTTAGCATTCCCCCGGATATATTTAACATAGCCATTTTATCTGATTGAAACGAGGTAAAAATGACTTGGATATTTTTACCCAGTTCAGCTCAGCGGACATGACTCAGCGTTTACCTATCTTGAATCAGCACGAAGGGATCTGAATGGGGGGAGGGGGATGAAGCTCCTAAGAAATTGCCCCAAGGCAAATGAGGAAATGATTGAAAAATGCCAAATTGCCCGGGCCACAGATATTTTTCTCACTGTGTCACCGCAATAAGAGGGAGAGTTACTCACATACTCATTATTACACCTCAGTGCAATTATTGTGGGTGGAGAAAGACCCATAGGTCAGGGGTGAGGAACGCCCGGATGTTTGGATCACAACTCCCAGAATTCCGAGCCGATATTGCCAATGATAAAGGACAGTAAGAGTTGTGGTCCAAAACATCTGGAGGCCTGAAGGTTCCCTACCCCTGCCATAGGGCCACCACCAGCTCATTTGGAAACCAAGCTGGCCCAGAAGGCTCAGCTCTTGATTTCCTTCCATCGTTTTCAGGATCAAACCAAATACTGCAGATTGCGTAATATTTTTAATCATTTTTAATTTTGCACTTGTCCATAGAAATCAAACTATCCAATTGTAGTCCAATCAGCCTCTCCTTCCTTCCTTCCTTCCTTCCTTCCTTCCTTCCTTCCTTCCTTCCTTCCTTCCTTCCTTCTGATGTTTAAGTGTAGAGATGGGTACAAACCTGAAAAACTGTGGTTCATGATGGTTCAGGGTAGCAACGAACCACAAATCAACCAGAAAGCCATATATTTCTTTGTTTATGCTGGGGGCGGGCGGGGGGGGGGAGCGCCTGGTCCTGATGCACAGCCAGCATGCTAAGGAATGGAGCAGAGTTGGATTCAGTGACCCATCCCAAAGCACTCAATGTGAGGACCCCGTTTCAATGGAAACGGCGCCAACCTAGGAGATGATGGATAGCTGAGGTGATTAGGTCTCTGGATGCAGAGCTGGGGGGTGATAATTTGATTCTCCCCGATGCCTCCTTGGAAGGAACTGAACTGGCCATCCCTTCTAGCTTTGCCATTCTGAGGTTACTTTATTTATCACCCACCTCTGCAATATCAGATAAATTCTTCGCTGTGAGCAAAGTGGTACATCTGCCTCATCCAACCCCCCTTCTGGCTCACAGGTCTGTGTCTTGAGCCGCGGTCTCACTAGGAATTTGCTGCTCTTCTTGCTCCAGAGTACTGCACAGTAAAAGATCGCGTCCTAACCGTGAAGGGAAGTAATTTGGTGCCCCAGCCGACCACGCCCCTGGAAGCGCACTTTCACTGCAGCATTTTAAACCACCGATAGGGGTTGGTTTAAAATACTTCCCTTAATAGTGCATAGTTCTTTGCTACTCTAACGAGGTCCGACCCCAGAAAATACACAGTAATTAGCTTCATACCCCTTTTCCTGGCACTTCCTATGGTTCCAGCTTGTCATTTCTTCATTTGACTGCATTGCCACATTGCTGGCATGCCGGTTCAATTTTTTCCAGGCTTTCCGAATAAAAACTGTTAACTACTTGCAACCCGGGTAATGCCCACAAGGAAGCATTCCCAGGAAAAAGGGAAAAGATGCACAGTAAGCAAGTCAAGATGGGCACAGAGCAGTAAAATACTTCTCTGCCGTCAGGACACTAACTGCGCATCAAACACCATGTAACCGCCCCCAAAAAAGTACGCATCAAATTAAGATGTGCAGAAAACTTTAGTGAGACCGCGGCCTTGGCTGGATTACTCTGCTCATAAGCAATATAATTAATGAGATGACTTAAAACAACTTAAGCAGAGGGCTGCTGCTGTTTCCTGTTGCATTCCTGCCCATCCATTGCTTAATTCCTTTTGCAGGAACAAACAAAATTGTCCACAACAACATTAATTTTTTGTTCTCTCCCCAGCCCATCAAAATTAGCAATAATCAACAATCACGCTTCTGAAATTGAAAGGCCCATAGATTTCTAATTGCATGTCTGCTTTCCACTGTGAATATATTTAGTCTCTTATGCCTAGCATTGTTACAGAAATAGACAAACAGGGGATGACAAAAACAGGCTACGTCTACCAGTTAAATTGGGACTCTTTGGTAAAGCTATTGTGCCCAACAAAATGTAGCTTCTTGTCAGAGGCATTTATTGCCTTACACTTTGGAAACAGAATGTCCCCTTTATAAAATGTTTAAATGCAAGTCATTTATTCTGTCAGGGAGTAATTAAATTAAATTTGGGCACATTGCACAGTACATCAGTACTTGATTATACCTAGGCCAGCCAAGAAAAGGAGGTAGCCTTGTCTACATTTCTGAGATGTGTATAATAACACTTGAGATTTATATACTCTTTTCTTGAAGTGCTAAAAATTGTGTTAGGTACTTTATTGTGGTTAAAACAATTAGACACAGAAGGGCAGAATCTTTAGTTTTATGTAGCAGGTAGAAAAAAGGTATGGTTGAGATTTGAATTGTGTTGTCTGACCCTTTTCACACGACCCCTAAGATCCGCTGGTCCCTTAAATTCGGACCAGAGATCTTGGGGGTTCGTTTCTGTTCCTCCGTCCCCACCCTCAGCACTTCCTGCTCCTGTCGGCGTGAGGGGAGGGAGGGGAAAAAAGGACAAAAGAAGCCTTTACTAACCTGCTGGTGCCGGTCGAAGTTGCCACGAGCCCCGTTACTTCCTGGTTCCTTCTCAAGGGGCTCTTAAAGGGGCGGGAGGCAAAAAAACAACAGACAAGCGAGGAGAGCCCGGCACTCTTATCCACATCAAAAAATTTTCACCTCCAGAGAGAAGGTACAAGAAAAGTGTGCTGGGTCGTGCTAAAGTGGGCGGGGTCGCACTTAATTGTCTGCAAACTCCGGAGCTGGTGGGGAAACATTTCTAAGCTCCGGAGCTGGGAGCCATTTGCAGCGCAGCTTAGGGGTCGTGTATAAACGCCCTCTGTTGAAACTGGACTGCTAAATTCAGGTTGCACATCCCTCTTGGTTTTCCTACAAGGGTTCTCTACAGCTCCATGTCAGGGCTCTTAACAACAGGCCAATAGCCAGCATTCTGGAAGCTAGAAGAAACTGGGACTGTCCTACTTTGAATGCATAATGAGAAGACAAGACTCACTGGATAAGACAATAATGGTAGGAAAAGCTGAAGTGGTGGGAAAACAAGGAGGCCAAATGTGGGGTGGATCAGTCCCATAAAGAAAGCCACAGACTTGAATAAACAAGGACTGAACGTCTGGAAGTTGAGTCATGGCAACTGGACTTTTTTTTCTTGAGAGATTGAAACATGTCACTGCTCATCCAAACAGCGTCATCTGTCTGAAAAAAGTTAGTTGTGAGTCCTCCATTTTATAGTTCACTTTGACCCCTTGTAACCCTGGTAGAACAATGGCCTGAATAGGCTCGTTACAACAGTCTCAATAGCCTTAAGGTGAACAGTGACCTGAGGGGTAACAGCTCAGGACAAGAATGAGCAGTACGCCTCCACTTGAAGGACAAAGGGCACTCATTCAAAGATGAGGATGTACACATATTAGACAGAGAAGATAGGTGGTTTGAGAGAGGAGTCAGGGAAGCCATTCATGTGAGCATTGAAAACCCCTCTCTCAACAGAGGTGGTGGCCTCAGGCACAGTCTATCTGCCATTTATCAGGCTGTGATTTCAACAATACCTAGACAAATCAAAAATACGTCATGCCTTCACCACCAAGGCCATAGATAATGATCCATACTTTATGGGTTTCATCACCTTAGGCCATGACAAACATCTGTGAGATTTTTAAGAAGAACCAGCAAGAATCTGCTGCTGCTGAGGGCCGCCTTCCTCTCCAAGGCCAGGCCAGCTGTCAGCCAAACGGAGCACAGAGGAAGGGGGAACAGTGGAGCACTGAGGGTGCTAGTGGAGATGCTGCCTCCACAAATTCTGTGCTGCCTGAGTCAGCCACCACCGGTGTCCTCTTCCTTGATGCCACCATGCCACCATCCTCCGGCATCAGCTCCGTAGCCTCCCAAAATCACCAGAATAGAGCCAAGAGATTCTTCCCCGAGCTGGCTAAGGAGCAGCCAGCTTTGGGCAGCAATAGCCGGAGAGAACATAAGAACATAAGAAGAGCCAGTGCTGGATCAGGCCAAAGGCCCATCTAGTCCAGCTTCCTGTATCTCACAGTGGCCCCACCAGATGCATTTGGGAGCGCATGAGACTAGATATCTGTCTCCTGATACCACTCCCCTGCATCTGGTCCTTGAGGTACCCCGGTTTTAAGCTTGGAGCTGATACATCTTCCTCATGGTTTGTCACCTCTGATGGACTTGTCCTCCACAAATCTGCCCGATCCCCTTTTGAAGGCATCTAGGCCAGATGCCATCACCACATCCTGTGGCAGGGAGTTCCACAGACGAACAACGCGGTGGATGAAAAAATATTTTCTTTTGTCTGTTCTCACTCTCCCAGCCCTCAATTTGAGTGGATGTCCCCTAGTTCTGGTATTTTGTGAGAGGGAGAAGAGCATCCCTCTATCCACTTGACTCATGCCCTATATTATTTTTTACATCTCAATCATATCCCCCCTCAGGCGCCTTTTTTCCAGACTAAAGAGCCCCAGATGTTTTAGCCTTTCCTCATAAGGGAGGTGCCCCAGCCCAGTAATCATTTTAGCCATCACCGGCATCCTTCACTCCCATCTGAGGCTGTGGAGCCGTGTGAGACACGGGTAGGTATTTCTCTTTCCGCCTCAAGTGACAAGAGTGTTCGTGTTGACACTGCCCACCATTTTGAGGATTTCTATTTCTCCAAAAAAAATGCCATGAGAACTTCTCTCTGCTCCCTCCACTGTGAATGTTGCTCTTATCTTCACAGCACCCCTGCAGGGTTGTTTATCCATATCACGAGCTGATGTGGTAGCCTTGGCTGAGACATTTATTTATTTATTTATTTATCTATTTTAGAGTATTTTAACCCTGCCTTTCTCCTTTGAGAAGGACTCAAGGCAGCTTACAATAATGAGGGATAATATACAGTCCAATACAATTAAGACATGGTAGTATACAGTCCAATGCAATTTAAGACATGTTCAAGTATTGAGAATAAGGAACTGAGGGACATCTGACAGCATTAATAGACAACATTACATTAAAGCTACAAGGTTCTAAGTAGTTATAAACACAAAGTCTATGTGAACCTATAGATTCATATAAAAATACAATGGTATTCCTTGGTATAAAGGAATTAGTTCGTTCCAAATGAAATTGTGTTAAGCAATTTTTCCTTTATCCAGTTTTCCCATAGGAAAACAGAGTAATCCCTAACTGCAACCGTTTTTATGTTGTACAAATTCACCCCATAGGCGATTCTGTTAAGCAAATTTCCCCTCTCTCCAGATTTTTTTTATGTTCTACAGATTTTATGTTATACAAACCATTTGTTATATGAGGGTCCACTGAATATAAAAAGGGAGTTCCAGAGTCTGGGTGCAGCTGTCGAGAAGGCGGTGAGTTCCAGGTTCCTTGGCAATTCCATGCTGTGTTCCCTCCGGCCCTAATCCAAAGCACCAACCCTCCAAGGCTTGGGCCCTGAATACCTGTCAGAACATATCTCCCAGAGGTCAACTGAGGCCAGGCCTACCCGAATGTCGCAGGCGCATTCACTCAGGATGCCCACTCCCAGGGAGGCGCGGAGGACAGCTACGCGCAACTATGCCTTCTCTGTTGTGGGCCCCTCGTTATGGAATCACCTCCCTTGCACAGTCCCTGCCCGCCTTCAGAAAGGCTTTAAAAACCTTGCTTTTCATGGAGGCATTTGGCGACAGTTAATTTAATTTTTTTGTGGGTTTTTTGTTTGTTTGTTTTGTTTTGTCTCCCGCCTTTTGATCCTTCTTGCCAGGGTTTTCCCTATTTATTTTTTGTACTGCATCGTATTATTTTAACTTGTAAACCACCCAGAGTTCCAGATTGGAAGATGGGCGGTATAAAAATGAAACAAACAAACAAACAAACAAACAAATAAATAAATAAATAAACCCCTCCTTTAAGATAACTCCACAACTCCTCCCAAGGCCAAGAGGGAAAATGCCCTTCTCCTCCCCATCATCTGGACCTGCGTCTCACCAAGGTGAAGGCTGTGGCAGGGAAAGCGGAAAAACAACTTTTCATATTGCCAGGTAATTGGTTGGCACAGCAAAGGTCAGGCATGGCTGTACTGGGAGAAACAGCTCTTTAATTCTAATCCTTACGGAGAGGTCGGTGTCGATATGCATCTTTCACTAATGCAGTCTTTCACTAATGTACTTGGTCGAAAGCCAGACAGCCGCTGTCTCTCAAGAGACTTGTGCCTGCGTTGAATACCTCTAGATTTAATCATTGCGATGTCCCATCCAATCACATCTGACTTAATATTCATAACTGCATGCGGTTAACTTCATTCCCATTCCGATTGATGACGACCCTTTTCAGGGTTTTCTTGGTAGAGAGCATACGTAGGCGTGATCTGCCGTTCTCTTCTTCTGAAGGTGCCCTGGGATTGTGCCCCTTTTCCCCAAGGCTACACAGGCTGGCTTTTCTCCCTGGAATCGAATGCTCAACTTCCAACCCTGTAGCTAGGTATCCAACTGCTATCCTGCCAATTTGCTTTTGCATTTCTAGCAACCTTAGTAGGCTTTCTGCATTAGGTGAGGGGTCAACAGCATCTCCACTTCCCATTGGTCTCCAAGGCTGAGCATGGATTAGAACCCAGGTCTTCTGAGTTCTGGTCCAATTGCAAAAATAGGTTACAGGCGATACCTTCATAGGCCACTATTAAAAATAAAAAAAGGAACATTGCAAACTTCTGAGTGCAGTCAATCATCCTTCTTCAAAGCAGGTCCCAGAAGTTCAGACATGGTGAAAGATGTCCTTCACCAGGAGGTTACTTTTAAAGTCCTTAGTTAGATGATGTTCTTAAAATCCATGGCTAGGTGATGTTGTAGCCAGGACAGGAGTCTTGTTGGAGGCAAGAAGGGCTGTTGTAAAAGGCTGTTTCTTAAATCACACCCCTGTTCTTCAAACAAAGAAACGTGGGTCATATACCACCCCTCTCGCTTACCCAGCCTCATTTGGCACTATGAGACATACAAATCCCTTTTGGCCTGGGCAGTGGGGGAGAAAAGGGTTGATACAAAGGAGCCATGTGCTTCATTCTGGGGTTGGGGCAAAAAAAATTGTAAGTCCACTAGGTTTGCCAGTTGGAACGGGATTGAATTAAAGTTATATTACCTAGTGGAAGCAGACTTGACCTTTGATGTTGAGAGTTCTTGTGCCTCATTCCAGGTCTCTGGGGAATGCCCGCTCTTTCTAGGTATCATCACAATTCCAATCGAGGCAAAAAGGAGTTGAGCCGTGTGGCTGTCACAAAACACAATTGCAAAAATAGGTTACAGGCAATACCTTCATAGGCCACTATTAAAAATAAAAAAGGAACATTGCAAGCTTTCGAGTGCAGTCAATCTGCACTCGAAAGCTCACTACGCCACACTAACTCTCAGCTAAGCACGTACATACGTTTGTGTATGATGATGCATTCACCATATTAGATGTTCAGGTGTATAGATATAGTGCAGAGGGGAGACTGATGCATATCTATATATGACTCTCCAAGAAATATATACAGTGGACCCTCGTATAACAAACGGTTTGTATAACATAAAATCTGTACAACATTAAAAATTCTGGAGATAGGGGAAATTTGCTTAACAGAATCACATATGGGGCAAATCCGTACAAGATAAAAAATAGTCGCGATTAGGGGTTGCTGTGTTTTCAATGCATTCCTATGGGAAATTTGTATAAAGGAGAATTTGCTTAACATAATTTTATTTGGAACAAATTAATTCCTTTATACAAGGTACCACTGTGTGCGTATAAATACAGTATATATTTCATTTGAGGAAATAAGATTGCAATCTGCCAAATTTTACTAAGTCTTTCTGTCTTAACGGTGCCATTCAGTGCTTTGCTGGTGCGTGTCCCCCCCCGCCACCCCCTCCCCAACAATTAGAGGGCATGTCATCTACCACTTCAGATCATGATGTTTTAGAACGGCATTGGCTTTTCCTGCTCTCCTGAACATTGTGCACTTTACTATTTCTGCTCTCCATATCTTTTCAGAGAGAACTATCTCGCTCCTTTTAGTGGGTGGCTGGCCCAGCAGACTTGGCACTGGGCCACGGCCTCCCTCCGTAACAAGATTGGTCTGGTTGTTTTGGAAACAATCCTCGTCGCGTTGTTTGTTGTTCACCTTAGACCCTTTTCTCCTTTCCGAATGCTCTGGAGTCTTGTGAGGACAGACTTTTGACTTTGGTTGATACCTTGAGCAGAAAGAAGATCAGTCCAGCTTTCTGAGATGGAAGTTGTTATATAAATGGGGAATATTCGGAAATAAGAAAGAAAAACTAAAATTAATTAATTAATTAATTAATTAATTAAATGGGGGGGACCCTGCTGTGTTCTTTGTCCCATCCTCTTCCTCTCCTTGCAGGGTCTCTGGGTCAATACAACAAGGGAAAGGATATGGCTAATGTAGAAAACAACCCGGGCCTAGTACAGATGCTGCTTAAGAAACATGTAGGCTCTTTCTCTGGGATCAGATTGCATCTTCTACCTTGGCTCCAAAATCACAGCCACCAGGAGTCTGAATCACAAAATTCAAGGATTAATGGTGCCTGGCAAAAAAATGGCATACTATATCAAGCATCATGTATGACAAAAATCTAAAATGACCATTTAGATCTATTGCACCATCGTATGACCCATTGCGCTCTATGGCGCAGAATGCTGGCCAGTGACTAAAGATGTCGAACATCTGTGTCATGGACACACCTGTGAGCCAAAGAGCAAACTCTGGCCAAAGAGGGTCTCACCCTGGAGGTCACCAAGGAGATGACCAAAACAGTGCTGGATGACAATGTTGACAATGACATGAAGTTGTCCCATGTTCTCCTGGACCAAGCACACGACCATGTGAAGTGGAAGACTGAAACCAGAATAGTTGACCCCATCACAAAGTAGCAAAGAGGAGGAGGAGGAGGAGGAGGAGGAGGAGGAGGAGGAGGAGGAGGAGGAGGAGGAGGAGGAGGAGGAGGAGGAGGGCAGGCATTCCAGGCCACAGCTGATATTTCGAGCCTCTACAGAGTGTAAGGTCCAGAAATACCCCCAAGCTGTGGCCTCAGTCCTCCAGAGGGGATGCAACCCCATCAAGGCCAAATAAATTTCCCTCAAGCCAGTCCAAAGATCCTACCACCATCAGCAGTCTTCCTTGCATATGAATTTCACATTACTCTTAAAACGGCCACAGTGCCGGGGGACTGGAGGATAGCAGATGTCACACCAATTTTTTAAAAAGGAAGGAGGGGGGACCCAGGAAACTACAGGCCGGTTAGCCTTACATCTGTCCCAGGGAAGATGGTGGAAGGCCTCATCCAAGAGAAAATCTTAAAACACATAAAAGAACAAACCTTGCTGAGAGAAAATCAGCATGGCTTCTGTAAGGGTAAATCTTGTCTTACAAACCTTTTAGAATTTTTTGAAAAGGTCAACAGGCACGTGGATTTGGGTGAACCGGTGGATATAGTCTATCTGGATTTTCAAAAGGCTTTTGACACAGTCCCTCACCAGAGGCTGCTGAGAAAATTGCACAGTCAGGGGATAAGAGGACAGGTCCTCTTATGGATTGAGAACTGGTTGAGATCCAGGAAACAAAGAGTAGGTGTCAATGGGAAATTTTCACAATGGAGAGAGGTGAAAAGCGGTGTGCCCCAGGGCTCTGTCCTGGGATCGGTGCTTTTCAATCTGTTCATAAATGACCTGGAGACAGGGATAAGCAGCGAGGTGGCCAAGTTTGCAGATGACACAAAACTTTTCTGTGTGGTAAAAACCAGAGAAGATTGTGAAGAGCTCCAGAAGGATCTCTCCAAACTGGGGGAATGGGCTATGAAATGGCAAATGCGTTTTAATGTAGCCAAATGTAAAGTAATGCATATTGGGGCGAAAAATCAAAACTTTATCTATCAACTCATGGGCTCTGAGTTATCCGTGACAGATCAGGAAAGAGATCTTGGTGTGTTGGTGGACAGCTCCATGAAGGTGTCTACCCAATGTGTGGCAGCAGTGAAGAAGGCCAATTCCATGCTAGGGATTATCAAAAAGGGGATTGAAAATAAAACAGCCAACGTTATAATGCCATTATACAAAACAAAAGTAAGGCCGCATCTGGAGTATTGTGTACAGTTCTGGTCACCGCATCTCAAGAAACACATAGTGGAACTGGAAAAGGTGCAGAAGAGAGCGACTAAAATGATTACTGGGCTGGGGCACCTCCCTTATGAGGAAAGGCTAAAACATTTGGGGCTCTTTAGTCTGGAAAAAAGGCGCCTGAGGGGGGATATGATTGAGACATACAAAATAATGCAGGGCATGAGTAAAGTGGATAGAGGGAAGCTCTTTTCCCTCTCACAAAATACCAGAACTAGGGGACATGCACTCAAATTGAGGGCTGGGAGAGTAAGAACAGACAAAAGAAAATATTTTTTCACCCAGCGCGTTGTTAGTCTATGGAACTCCCTGCCACAGGATGTGGTGATGGCATCTGGCTTGGATGCCTTCAAAAGGGGATTGGACAGATTCCTGGAGGAAAAGTCCATCACAGGTTACAAACCATGATGGAGATGTGTAACCTCCAGGGTTTAAACCAGGGTACTTCAAGGGCCAGATGCAGGGGAGTGGTATCAGGAGACAGATATCTAGTCTCATGCGCTTCCAAAAGCATCTGGTGGGGGCACTGTGAGATACAGGAAGCTGGACTAGATGGGCCTTTGGCCTGATCCAGCATGGCTCTTCTTATGTTCTTATGTTCTTATGTACTTTACTGACCTTCATGCAATTCATTATCAATATAAAGCAGTATCCCCTGCAGAGGAAGAAAAAAAGAGAGAGAGTTGTGTGTAATCACCAGTCTGGTGGCAGTGCCCCCCAAATCTCTGAATGACATCCCCCAGTAGTTTCATATGGATATTAAACAGCATTGGGGAGACTAAGGCCTGGAGAAGGTATCCCCCAAAATCTGTATTATTATTTTTTTCAGATTTGAATAAGCATCCCTGTATTTCCATTTGGACATATTGTAGCTGGTTGTACCGGGTGATCACCATACTGCCTGTGGAATTGCCCTGCCGTCTTGCTCCAAACACTGATGGCTCTCTTCTTTTGTCCAAAATTGTGTTCCCCAAATTCTACCTTTTCCCCCCAACATGTTCTTCTGCTCTCGCTGTATGACAGTAACTTTCTTTTAAGATATTTATTTTGTTTTTGCTTGCTCGCTCAGGCATAGGGGAAGTTGATCTATATTTGCTTAGAGGGCCAATATGTTTTGAGCTGTGTCTGTCTATTAATTAATTAATTATTTATTTTCAACACTAATTTACATAAAACAAATATATTGCTCATCTTCTGTCATGTTGCCACTTCAATCAAATTCTTTTTTTCTGTTTTCCCTTTTCCTGCCAAGTCCCTTATCTTCACAGGTTGCTTCTCCCTTGTCAAATCCCTTATCTTCATGAGTTATATTATCTTCATAGAAATCTTTATAGCCACTCTGCTACTGGAAAAGTCCCAAATTTTCCTCTTTTTAGCACCCATATTAAGACAGATGCGCTTATCATATTCTGTGGATTTGGCACCTCTAAAGGTTTAGCCTTCACTATTCTTGTCATATTTGTCTTCATGCTGAGATCTGCCCTTTGTTCTGGTTTGATCTCTTGATTTGAGCAAATTTCAGTAGATGTGTTTATCATATTTTGTGAATTTGGCATAGCCAAAGATTTATCCTGCATTAATCTTGTTGTGTTTGTCTGTAGATTAATATCAGCTGTTTGTTTTAGCTCAATCCCCTGATCAGAACTAATTTTTTTTTCTAGAGATGCAGTGTTATAAACCACTCCATCTTGAGTTATCTGTTTTGCCTCTGTGATTTTATCAGAATTGAAAGTCTCTGTATCTTCATAGGTTGAGTCTCTGAAGATATCTATAATTTTTTTGCAAACCGGATAGAATTATGTTGGCAAAATCTTCTGAGATGGTTTCCCTATCAATTGTGTTTTATAGCTCACAAGAAATTGCTTGTAATTGTTTCTGCCACTTAGTTTCCAAATAAGAGAGGTATAGAGGAGAAGTAACTAGACTAAGGGCCTTTTCACACGACCCCTAAGATCCGCTGGTCCCTTAAATTCGGACCAGAGATCTTGGGGGTTCATTTCTGTTCCTCCATCCCCACCCCTCAGCACTTCCTGCTCCTGTCGGTGTGAGGGGGGGAGGGGAAAAAGGACAAAAGAAGCCTTTACTAACCTGCCGGTGCCGGTCGAACTTGCCACCAGCCCCTTTACTTCCTGGTTCCATCTCAAGGAGCTCTTAAAGGGGTGGGAGGCAAAAAAACAACAGACAAGCCAGGAGAGCCCGGCACTCTTATCCGCATCAAATTTTTTTCACCTGCAGAGAGCAGGTACAAGAAAAGTGCGTTGGGTCGCGCTAAAGTGGGTGGGGTCGCACTTAATTGTCTGCAAACTCCGGAGCTGGTGGGAAAACATTTCTAAGCTCCGGAGCTGGGAGCCATTTGCAGCGCAGCTTAGGGGTCATGTATAAACGCCCTAAATTGAAGCCAAAGCAGCGTGAAACATCCTTCAAGCATTATTTTCAAAAACTACGGTTACTCCAAGGTGAGATGAATTTTTTTAGAAAACAGCTTTCCGAACACTGTTCTTACAGTTGGGTCTTTAAATTCAACATATAGAAAACAAAGAGGCATAAGGTAGTTTCCTTTAAATTTTGTCTTTAAATTCACCACATATAAAGAGCTGCAAAGGCATAAAATATTTTTCCACAGGAAGGAAACAATAGGCAGAAAGGCAAGTTCATGAAATATCGTGAAAACAGTCACTTCTTCTGCACTTATCTTTCAAACACATTCACCCCCTTTTTTGCTAAACTCTGCTTCCTCAGAAGGGGGGGTTAGTGCTTTTTTGAAGATCTTCCAGATACCAGGGAGCAGCTTCACATAGAAAGAGATAGAAGCATTCTACTCACAACATGGCAAATATCTGAGAATCTTCACAGACAAACATGGCAAATATTTACAGCTTTTAATGCCCGGCATGGACAACTCCACCTTCACCATAGCAAAGGTGTTCCCCCCACTGGCAGATGAAGCATTTTCCTGTTTCCACAAAGTTCACCGCCGCTTCCTTCATGATCCACAGTTACTGCCTCTTCTTCATTTCCCCTCCAAGGAAACTTTACCCTTATTTGGGTCCCTTTATCTGGAGGAATTCAACTTGATAAGCTGGAGCACTTATCAAGTTGTCTCGACGCGACGTTAGCGTTCATTCCCATCCGTTGGTAAAGACTGGATGCAAACATTTCAGCACAGATGGGCATCCTTGTTGAACCATATATACAAGCACCTGGTGCTGCTCCAGATGTATTCCCAGTTCCTGCAGGGAGTGAGGAGAAAGAAATGGGGAAGATTTGTTGCATGTAAAGCAAACCCAAGCAAAGAACAACCAAGCAAAGAGAAAAAGATGGATGTAAGGCGCAGAAGGGCAGAAACATGCTCACAAGGAAATGACACACCCACAATGCATGGATCAGCATAGAGACAGAGATAGATGTTGGCTATGGGCCTTTTCACACGACCCCTAAGATCCGCTGGCCACTTAAATTCGGACTAGAGATCTTAGGGGTTTGTCGCTCTTCCTGTGTCCCCACCCCCCTCCGCACTTCCTGGCTGCTGGCTGCGTGAGGGGAGGGAGAAAAAGAGAAAGAAAAGCATGCCGCTCACCTCCGTTCTGCCTCTCGTCTCTGTAAAAGTAGCTCTTAAAGGGGCGGGAGCCAAAAAACAACAAACAGAAGCAAGGAGAGCCCCGCACTCACTATTGTTACACCGGATCAAATAATTTTCACCTCCAAAGAGCAGATACCTGAAAGCTGCGCTGGGACGCGCTAAAGTGGGCGGGGTTGCACTTAATTTCCTGTTAACTCCGGAGCTGGTGGGGAAACATTTTTAAGCTCCGGAGCTGGGAGCCATTTGCCCCGGAGTTTAGGGGTCGTGTATAAACGCCCTATGTGTGTTATTGCAGAAGGAGAGGACAAGTTTAATGATAAGGGGTCCTTATCTCCAGAGGAGAACAGACTGGCAGAAGTCAATCTTAGCCTACTCGTGTGGAAATCCTGTGTCCCAGGGAAATAAATTGACTCTATCATCAGTTTGATTTAGGCAGGAGCTTAATGCAGAATCCTCCATCTGGTTCTGGTTTCTTAGACTCTCATCAGCTTCCTGGTGGGAACTGAGCTGGAAACATACTTGAGTTGCAGAGGGAGAATGGGTTTTGGCATGTTTTGGCCTTGAATGGGCAACCCAGCTTTAAAACACTAGCTCTAGTTTATTGACAAGGATCAACACAACTGTCTATATTTTTAGATTTTCTCTTCAGGCACAGCTAATAAGGATTGTTATGTTGAGCACTGAGGCCTCAGAAATTGACTGCTACACCATTGATTTGGGGAGCTGAGCCACCTGGGAAACACTGCTTATCTTCCAATCCATTTGTTTTTCTTTTAGCTAATCTCCCTTTGAGTATAGGAACTGGATTAACAAGAAGTCTTGACTGCTGGGAGGTAAATGTGGCTCCCCACCCCCACCCCTCTGTGTCTCTCCTTCCCTGGCTCTGTTTTACTGCTGAAATAGAAACTCAAAACTCAATTTTTCCTAACATGGTTTGGAAAGGCAGAGATCACTGATGGTGAACCTTTTAGAGACCAAGTGCCCAAACAGTCCTGTTTTGTTCCCCCAATACTGAATAATTACTGAAGAGTGTCTAATGTTCCATTGTTGGGGAAGGTGCTAGAGCTGGTTGTGACCTCTCAGCTCCAGAAATTCCTCGATGAGACAAATTATCTAGGTCCTTTTCTATCTGGCTTCAGGCCTAGGTATGAGACTGAGACTGCTTTGGTCGCCTTGGTGGATGACTTATGCTGCGAATTGGCTATCTATTTACCAAAATCCTGTTGCTTATCGTGGAATAAATCGTACTAGACCAGTGATGGCAAACCTTTTAGAGACCGAGTGCCCAAACTGCAATTCAAAACCCACTTTTTTTTTTTTTTTTTTGCAAAGTGCCAATACAGCCATTTAACCTGAATGCAGGTGGCTGTGAAGGGACGATGTCCGGTGCCCACAGAAAGGGCTCCGAGTGCCGCCTTTGGCACCCGTGCCCATAGGTTCGCCAATCGCCAACACTGGCATAGATAAAGAGATCTGTTTCTCAAGTCAACAGCATCTCGTCTCTGGATATGTCAGGGTTAAAGCCTGAGCCAAGAGGTCAGTCTTATGTGATGTCACAGCCGAGGGAGAGGCAGGCAGAGACACAGTTTTCCTGCATTGCTGCTGCCACCAGGGATTACACAACAAGAAGGCTTGTGAACTTCAATGCAGGTGCTTTATCCTGTGCCTTGCTCCATGTGACATGACGGGCAAGATGTCCGTGTGCTGGAGAGGAGTGCGGTGGGATGACCGAGGAAAGAGCGAGCAAGTGCATGGCTCTTTCGTTGAATTGTGATGGAGATGGAGTTGGCTTTACAAGGCCTCCCTAATTTGTGCATTTTCATATTTCTTTTCTGGATCGACAGAGCTATTTTAATAAAATGGAATGGGCTGAGGAAAAGGGCACCCATCAGAGACGCACAAGGTCCAATGAATAAGCTAGATTTAATGGAATGGAGTATCTCTACAATGCTATCCTTACGAGGTCTGAGGTTAATGGCTAGAACAAGAAGGCACATTTGTAACCGAGCAGGTTTTCTTTGTATACAATTCTAGAAGGATGGATTCAAAGGAGACATACAAAGGCATCAAGTCAAATCCTCTGCTCAGTACAAGAATCCAAATCAAAGCAAATCAGACCGATGGTTGTCCTGTTTTCTCTTGATTGCCTCCATTGTTTGAGCACCCACCACCTCCTGAGGTAATTGGTTTTATTGTTGTACTGCTCTAACAGTTAAGAAGTTTTTCTAGATATTCAGCCCTAAATCTGGCTTCCTCTCACTTGAGCACTTTTTTTTTTACATCTCCTTCACTCTGGGATTATTGAGAACAGATCCTTCCCTTCCCCTGTAACTACCTTTCACCTATTTGAAAACTGCTATCATATCAATCCATTTCATGTAGCGCGCACACACAAATGCCAATGTAGGCTGCTATCTCACCTGGGGGAAGATCCGGTGAATCTGAAAGTCCAGGTTTTCCTCTTATTGGGTCACGTGATGGAAGATGGGGATCTCCATTCCCACAGACAAGGAAGTAAAAAAAAGGCCAGCTGAGCAGCGCTGGCGGTGGTGGGAGAATAAAAAAAAAAAAATTAAAGTGCTGAAAACCAGCTGGCTGGCACTGGTGGGGGAATAATAATAATAATAATAATAATAATAATAATAATAATAATAATAATAATAATAATAATAATAATAATAATAAATACCCGACCAGCCAGAGGACCAGTTGAGCAGTGCTGGGGGGGGGGGGGTAAAAATCAAAAGAGAATTTTAAAAAGCGCCAAAAGCCAGCTGGCTGGCGCTAGGTGGGGGGAATAAAAATTCAAAAAAATTAAAATGTGCCCAACCAACCAGAGGACCAGTTGAGCAGCACTGGGGGGGGGGGGTTCTTGACAAAAATCAAAAGAATTTTTTTAAAGCGCTGACCAGCCCCAGGAAGCCGGTCGGCACTATGAAAACAAAAACAAAAAGAAAAGAAAGCAGGGTCATCTATGTGCTCCCACGACATCTGGCTCTAAAAAGTGAGCTTTTTTAACAGGCAAAAAATTCCCAGATTCTCCGGTAGGTATTGGAAAACTTGGTAAAGGGGGTGTTACTAGGTTTTCATTTTCTTTTTCTTTTTTTTTTAAAGTCCAGTGGCCATGGGGACAAGATTTTTGGACACGATTTATCTTGAAATTTGATCTGGATTTTTAAGGACATGTGATAGAGCCTGTAGAATAGGCAGAGATGGGTGCCCATTCTTTACAACTTTGAAACCACCTCTCATCCCAAGTATCAAATGTTCTCCTGCTGTAGTATTGCTGATCTTGAGATGTATGTCCCCACATGAGGATCAGCAGAAATGCAGTAATTTCCCAGGACATCACCCATTGCCTAGAGACCTTGAAACCTTATCCATCACATTGCCTTGAGCCCTATCAGAGGGAGTGGTATTTGACATCTAGCATTCAAATTCCAGCACTTGGAAATTGCCAGGATCTTATAACCATTAGTTCCTGGGGGATTTGGAGGCATTGTTGTGGGAAAACAGAGTTTTTTCCAAGTTTTTTGTTCATTTGGGCTACATCAGAGAGCTGTAGAGCCATATGGAGCCATGTGGGCCAATGGTCTGTGTAAGCATTATGTGACTGAGACACAGTTGACCTAACAGATTATCAGGTGACTCCATCACGTATACAGCTGGCTTCATCGTAGGACCATTGGGTTAGCTGATATTTGGAGGTATCCCAACTTTGGGTCCCCAGATGTTCATGGACTACAACTCCCAGAAGCCTTCATCATGAGCTGTGCTGGCTATGATTTCTAGGAGTTGTAGTCCAAGAGAAGAGCATCAGGGGACTCACGGTTAGGAAACACTCCTGGGGTGTGATCAAGATTGGATAATACAGAAATACATCCCAACAGGAAAAGAAATATCCATTATGAAAACAGGGAAGGATTTTCAAGTCTGTGTGCTCAACCTAATCCTTCATTTGGACTCAAATGCCAGGATAATAATTAGGTTCCCTTTCTAAAATGCCTTTTGCTGTATCACTGCCAAATATCTTGGAGGTGAAGATGTTGCAAAAGAGAGTTCACAGAAAACATCAAAGCAGTCTACTGGGGCAATAAGAAAGGCATAACGGAAATAAATCAGAAAAACTAATGCCGTTATATAAATAAATGCATGGCACACCCACATTGGAATCTTGTGTTCAGTAACATCTTGAAAAGAATAACCCAAAGCTGGAAAGATTTTTAAATGGCATTCAGGTAGATTTTTGTGTAAGAAAAGGCTAGAGGGTTTGAGCCTTTTTTTAGCTAAAAGGTGTGGCAGGGGGAGGACAGTCAGACCATCAAAGAAGGAAATGGCATGCTAGACATTGATAGAACTTTGAATGGGGTAAAATCTGTGGATTGAGAGGAGCGATTTTCATTCAAATGTAATCATTAGAACTCGGGGTCACCATGTAGAATGGTTCAGAAATAAGTTCAGGACTCACACAAAGATGTACATCTTTTATTTATTTATTTAAAACAAAATAAACAAGGCATGTCCAAAATATTATGCGACTGCATTAAAACAAAAGAAGAAAAATATGTTTCTCAGACTAGGGGGAGGTAATAAGTGGGGTACCCCAGGCAGGGCTCAGTTCAGGGTCCAGTGCTCTTCCGCATTTTTATTAATGCTGAATCGGGGGATGCAGGGGGGGAGCATCAGATATGTGGATGGCACATCATGGAGTGGGATGGCTTATACCCTGGAAAATGCAAACAAAATTCTAAAGGATCTAGATAGGCTTGAGGACTGGGCTGAAAGGAGCAGCATGAAATCCAAAAGGCATGTGTCGGAGTACTATACCTACAGTATGAAAGAGAAATGCAACACGCAGTTACAAGATGGGTGAATACTAGGCTCAGCAATTCAGCATGCGTGAAGGATCTTGGAATCGTCGTAGATCACAATCTGAATATGAGCCAACCAGTGTGATGTGGCTAGAAAGCATCTCCATAGATATTGCCTGTGAGAGCTAAAAAGAACCTCTAGGATATGGCTCCTTCTACTTATGAACTTCAAGTGATTAAATATTAAAGGATGCCATATTGAAGAGGGAACAGGCTTGTTTTCCATGGCTTCAGAGACTAGGACTCAGGGCAATGGTTTCAAACTATGGGAAAAGAGATTCCATTGGAACATTAGGAAGAACTTCATCACGGTTAGAGTTGTTCGGCAGTGGAATATGTTGCCACAAAGGGTGGTGGAGTCTCCTTTTTTGGAGATTTTTAAGCAGAGGCTGGATGGCCATCTGTCAGAGCTATTGTGATGGGGTTCCTGCATGGCAGGGGGTTGGACTGGATGGCCCTTGAGGTCTCTTCCAACTCTGTGATTCTATGATTCTATGATTCTATGATTGATGATGAGGATGGAGCTGTCTCTTTCGTGCCCTCTTTGTGAACTTCCTGGAGACATGTGGTAAAATATGGGATGTTGGACTTATTCCAGGTCTTCCCAGTAAATTCCTAATGAGCCATGATTTCACCCAGAATTTGGAGAGGAAGAGGGGGAGGTGGTACTGGTGCTGTTGGTGGTGGTTACTTCCAGAAGTCCTTAACAATAGGGCTGGATAGGGATGTATCCAGACAAAGTGCCAGCATGACGTCATGGAACTGAGAGAAACAACACAAACAAAACTCTGGGGCAATTTTGTCATATTAATCATTGTACATTTTCATTTGCTGGATTTACGTACGTACCCTCAGTACTAAGAAGACAGGAAACCCCAAAGTGTTGGTTTGAAAAATGTTCCAACTATGGAGGCCTTCAAGAGAAAATTGGACAACCATCTGCTAGATCTGCTTTAACCTGTATCCATGCCTTGAGTAGGGGGCTGGAGTTGACGGCCTTGTAGATCCCTGCCATAAGAACATAAGAAGGGCCATGCTGGATCAGGCCAAAGGCCCATCTAGTCCAGCTTCCTGTATCTCACAGTGGCCCCTACCAAATGCCTCTGGGAGCACACAAGACTAGATATCTCTCTCCTGATACCACTCCCCTGCATCTGGCCCTTGAAGTACCCCAGTTTTAAGCCTGGAGATTACACATCTCCATCATGGCTTATAACCTGTGATGGACTTTTCCTCCAGGAATCTGTCCAATCCCCTTTTGAAGGCATCCAGGCCAGATGCCATCACCACATCCTGTAGCAAGGAGTTCCATAGACTAACAACACACTGGGTAAAAAAATCTTTTCTTTTGTTTGTTCTCACTCTCCCAACCCTCAATTTTAATGGATATCCCCTAGTTCTGGTATTTTGCGAGAGAGAAAAGAGCATCCCTCTATCCACTTTACTCATGGCCGACATTATTTTGTACATCTCAACCACATCCCCCCTCAGGTGCCTTTTTTCCAGACAAAAGAGCCCCAAATATTTTAGCCTTTGCCCATAAGGGAGGTGCCTTAGCCCAGTAATCATTTTAGTTGCTCTCTTCTGCACCTTTTCCAGTTCCACTATGTCTTTTTTGAGATGCGGTGACCAGAATTGTACACAATACTCCAGGTGCAGACTTATTATTGTTTTGTATAATGGCATTATAATGTTGGCTGTTTTATTTTCAATCCCCTTTTTGATAATCTCTAGCATGGAATTGGCCTTCTTCACCACTGCCACACATTGGGGAGACACCTTCATGGAGCTGTCCACCAACACACCAAGATCTCTTTCCTGAGCCGTCAAGGATAGCTCAGAGCCCATGAGTTGATAGATAAAGTTTTGATTTTTTTTTGCCCCAATATGCATTACTTTACATTTTGCTACATTGAAACTCCATCCATCTACGATTCCATACAAAGGAAACCTGCTCAGTTACATGCCGCCTTGCTCTAGCCGTTGACTTAAGACCTCACGAGGACAGCATTGTAGGAATCCTCCAAGTCTAGTTCGTTCATCAGACCTAGTGCTTCTCTGCCGGTTGCCCTTTTCTGAGTTCATTCCATTTCATTAAAATAGCCCTGCCAGTCAAGAAAAGAAACATGGAAATGCACAAACTAGGCAGGACTTTTAAAGCCTCCTCTGTCTCCCTTACAAATCTTTCTGACCCCATGTTGTCTGGACGGGTGGAATTTTTTTAAAGACTGCTCCACTTCCAGTGTGGCGATTCCAACTCAAAACCCTACTTAAGGGTGAGTCATGGCTTCAACTAATCCCAGTGGGACCTGTCACCATGGTGACAGAGTCAAATGGCATCTAGAAACATCTGCCTGGGCATTCCTCTATTTTTCTTCCTTTCTGTCCTTTTTTTTAAAAAAAAAAAGTATGACTTGCAGACTGCTGCTGGTAGGAGGAAATGGGGGAAATGGTTCCCACTAAAGGAGAGCTTAGAAGTAACTAGTTACTGTTACTCATAGTACACTGTTACTTTTTAGATATAACAAGTAACACATAGGTTACTTAAGTGTAAGAAATAAAACCTGGTCATTTTCAGAAGAGTTACATTTTTCAAAGCATATAAAGGTATTTTGGAGGTCTATGCCATTCTTTATCGGTCATAAGCGGCAAAAGAGGCATTTTTAGCATTCACTTCTGTTGTTTCATAAATATTTCTTAAGTTGCAATATCAGAACTGGTCACTAGAGGGAAGTAGAGAACATACCACCCCTATATTTTCTTGCCGGCTGGTAATGTTAAAACAAATACAGTGGTACCTCGGATAACGAATTTAATTCGTTCTCTGAGGAAATTTGTTATCCCAAAAAAATATGTTACCTGAAACCAATTATTCCATTCCAGAACCTATGAAAATGACACAGACAACTGTTTTTTTTTTTTGTTGTTTTTTGTTTTTTGCTCAAAACTCTTTATAAAGTGCACTTTAATGGTACAGATTCGATGCAGCCCGGGATAACTCTTTTTTATCAATGCATGCTAGAAATTCCTTATCCAAGGCAGCCCATAGGGAAAATTTGTTATCCGAGGCAGCCCATAAGAAAATTTGTTATCCGAGGCAGACCTATACCTAGAAATTGTGATTCATTACCCGAGACAGCCCATAGGGAAAATTCGTTATCTGAGGCAGCCCTATACCTGGAAATTGTGATTCGTTATCAGGGGCATTCCTTATCCGAGATATTACTGTAACAGAAATTACATGTTCAACTGGAGTGATGGCAGTGACGGTCAAAGACAACTCTCCTGCCAAGAAGTAATGAGTAATGCAATGAAGTTATCTCACAGTTTAATATTCTGAGTTGTGCTCTCAAGGAAAAGGGTAGAAAACAAAGAGGTACTTCATTTGGGGTATCCTTAACAGAGGTGGTAAGTGAAGGTGAAGTAGAAAGCATCCCCAAAATCTATTGGTTTGGGCCAAGGGAGGAGGATGACCTGAGGTGAAGCATATCTCAACTCTGTGTTCCCAAACACAGGATTTATTTTTTCTTAAAGGGGATCCTGGACATAAAGCATGCACACGTATCTCTGCTGATGTGTCGAAGTCCAGATTTGATCTATTTCGTATTGCATAATGCATAGAGTGTATCTCTTGTAAATCAGGTCAGGTTTATTTGCTCATATATCGTTGCAACATAACATCACAATATCAACTGAGAAAAGATGCAGGGACATTTCATTAAATTGCAAATAAAGTAGGCAAAGGCCACTTTGGCTTAAGCGCAGAGAGGATATTTCCAAGCAGGTTTTACATTGGTAGTGAAAAACGAAAGAACACCTAACCTGAGGACCTTCCCTTTCAGGCTTCAGGAATTAAAAGTGCTCAGACTGGGGCTTGGTTCAAATTCCCACATGGCTGGGAAGCTGACTGGGTGAACTTTAGCTGGCGCAAGTCTCAGCCTGACCTCCCGCGCAGGGTTTATTTGTTTATTAATTCAATTTATATCCCCCCCAAAAAAAACCCACCACCTTTTCCTACAACCACAGACCAGGCTGTGGGGCCAGTCTGAGAAACCTTTGGGAAGGATGCAACCGCTAAAGTGGGCACCCCGGGTGCCAAGGCCCAGTTGATTTGTCTAATGTTTGACAGGCTTCAAAATCCTTCATCAAAACAAGAGAGTCAATTGACCCAAAAAAGAATTTTTAAAATGGGGAGTCTTCTTTCTGGTCACCAAGAGATGCAATCCAGCCTCTTCTATGCCCTGCCGTTTTCCATTCTTGAATAGAGATCACCAGAAGTCCAGGCAGCAAGAAAGGAGTTGCAGCCACAGCAGAACAGGACAATATTCAGTGCTAATTGCTTTCTCCAGAATGTTCTAGAATCTGATGCCAAGTGGTTTCCACATACACCCTTGGACACGGTTTTAGCTTTCTCCCCTTGTTGTTTCTAAAAATGATGAATACTGAGGGGAAGAAAATAGGTTTTAGATCTTAGCTCTGAGGCTAAGATCATGTGTAGTGTCTGTTCTTGTCAGTGTAATGTCTTGTCAGAGTCAGTGTAAAAGCTTGGCAGGTCCCTCACAGTGAAAAATGTTCATATACCGCCCCATACCGTGAGGGGTGTGGTGGCTCAGTGGTGGCTCAGTGGACTAAGGCTCTGAAAACTGTTGACTTCAAAGTCAGCAGCTCGGCGGTTCGAATCCCGGGTGCCATGCAGTGGAGCGAGCTCCCGCTGTTCACCCCAGCTCCTGCCAAACTAGCAGTTCGAAAGCATGTAAAATGCAAGTAGATAAATAGGTACCGCCGTAAAAGGCGGGAAGGTAAAAACAGTGTTTCCTTGCAGCCATGCCAGCCACATGGCCATGGACTTGCACAACACTGGCTCATAGAATCATAGAGTTGGAAGAGACCTCAAGGGCCATCTAGTCCAACCCCCTGCCATGCAGCAACCCCCATCACAATATTTCTGACATATGTCCATCCAGCCTCTTCTTAAAAACCGCCTAAGAAGGAGACTAGCACGCTTGTGCGGGGGGAACCTTTACCTTTACCTTTTTACTGCCACATACCACTTCAAGAAGTCTCTGGGCGATTTACAGTTTTTAAATTACAGTATGCAGGCTACACATTGCCCCCCCCATCAGCAAGCTGGGTACTCATTTTACCGACCTCGGAAGGATGGAAGGCTGAGTGAACCTTGAGCCTGCTACCTGGGATTGAACCCCAGGCTGTGAGCACAGTTTTAGCTGCAGTACAGGCATTTAACCGCTGTGCCAAATGGGCCCAGCCACCCAAGCAGCTCCAAGCAATGACAGGGATCGTACCATCCATTCAACCTGGCCTGTTCAAGGCCCAGCCACTGAGGTGTCAACGCAATGGCAGAGGGTGTCCCCTCCATTTTGACACGGGCGTTATGAAAGGACCAGCCACTGAGGTGGCTCAACACAATGGTAGGGGGCACATCTGTAGTACATGAGATGCAGCTTCTTTAAACCTGCATCCCATCCCCTCCATCCCAAATTGGCCCATGGGCAGGGGCCAGCCATCAAGGTGGCCCAGTTTACTGACGGCAGGTAACTGAAATGCCCTTGGCCCTTTCAAACCCCATGACCCACTATCCCTGGGTGGCGTTAGTCCATTCTGGAACATGTGACAAGTGTTCAAACCTGTCTCCCCAGGTCAGGAGGACAAAGCTGCTCCTCCCAGCACAGGGCTGGATCAGAGCATCCCTTCTGTTCTACCTCCTTTCCTGCTGCTGTACACAGGAAGGTACATCTGTGAGTACCTTTCAAATGGAAGAAGGAGAAAAGTTAATTTCTGGCTCCACAATGGTAGGAGGGAGATATTTGCATTTTGAGGTCAACCTGCATGGCCAGGCAGAAAGGCTGGGAAGTCTTCGAGCTCAGCAAATTAATCTGCATTTGCAAAGTTATACTCCATTTTAATTACAGATACTGCAGAAGACGCCTAATTAGAAACTCAAGGCATAATCAAGCAGAGGATATAATGTCAAATGAGAAAAACCTAGTGATGGTTTGCTTCCATAGCTTTGAAGGGCAAGTTAAGGAACTCTTCTAACATATTTATATGCAGTGAGACGTTTTTAAGAACCTAAGAACGCAGCCAGCTGTTTTCTGCTGAGTTCAGTGCAATTGAAGTGATACACACATTGTCCACAGGCAAGTAGCAGCTTTCAAGGTTTTATTTATTTATTTATTTATTTATTTATTTATTTATTTTAGAGTATTTTTATCCCGCCTTTCTCCTTGGAAAAGAACCCAAGGCAGCTGACAGTAATGAGGGACAATATACAGTCCAGTACAATTAAGATCTATTCATGCTCTTCAATGGCCAACGAAGATTTGCGGTATGATCCCTGGTGCCTCTTCCTTGCCAGAATCCAGAATCGCTTTCAGTCAGTAAGGCCCTTTCAGATGTGTACAGGCACAGCATAACAATGCATTCCCCAGAGTTGAATATCAACATATTTTAATTACTCGTCCGTTTCCTATGGGAATCCATGATGCTGTTTATTTCCCAAAGATGTCTGCCCTCTTTTTATACTGCCCATTGGGAAGAGCCATCAGTCTTTTTCCACTCAGGGGATGAAGGGTATTGTAGTCATAAACATGCCGGGGGGGGGATTGGGTTCAGGAAGGTGAACAAGATAATCTAGGCTGCAACCTGAATATAGGATTCAGGTTTGATTTTTTGCTTCCACCTGAGTTTTGCCCCCACCTGTTTCATAGAATCATACAATCATAGAGTTGGAAGAGACCTCAAGGGCCATCCAGTCCAACCCCCTGCCATGCAGGATCCCCCATCACAGTACCCCCGACAGATGGCCATCCAGCCTCTGCTTAAAAACCTCCAAAGAAGGAGACTCCACCACCCTCCTTTGGGGCAGCATCTTCCACTGCCAAAGAGCTCTAATGGTCATGAAGTTCTTCCTAATGTTTAAATGGAATCTCTTTTCCTGTATGCCCCTTTGGCTGTTCCTCACTCTTCAGTGTTAAGCTCATGGACGTTTTCTGTAGTCGTGCTTCCCTTGGTTCATAGAGTTTCTCTGCAAAATATGGAGCTTACTCCCAATGAAACCAACCACATACAAATAAACCCTGTGCATTTTTTTTGTAGATTTTGCTCACATTTGCCAGATGGTACATGGAAAAGTTCAGTTTTGACCCACCACATTTTGAAAAAAAACTTGGCCTGGCAACCACCACCATATGGTCAGAAATGATGTTTGTGAGGAAATTAGGAAAACCTGGGGTGAATTGGCCACCGAATATGGATGTCACACCAAGCCCAGTCTTCCCTAAGCTTCACATTCTCTGATTTAAGTCTGTCATCCCCCTCAAACAGCAATGGATCTTCCATGGTACAAAGAAACCTTTATGTGTCGGAAACGTTTAAGATGGTTGAATATGTTGGGCATTTCACCCTCTTGGCTCCACTCCCAGTGTTGTTCCAGTATTCAAACATGGCCCATCGTTCAGTAACATCGTGGGGCTTCCCTTGACACTTGTCCGGCGATTGCAGCGGGTGCGGTATGCAGCAACCAGAGTGGTGGTTGGTGCGGGACGTTTTGATCGCATCATGCCAATTCTGGCTCGCCTGCATTGGCTACCCGTTGCCTCCCGGATAAGGTTCAAGGTATTGGTTTTGGTTTACAAAACCCTCCAGGGCTTGGGCCCTGAGTATCTGGCAGAGCGGATCTCCCAAAGGTCAGCGTTGGCCCGTTCCACCAGAGCATCTTTGGCGCTTTCACTCCGCGTGGCCACCCCCTGGGAGGCCCGTAAGGTTGTCACCCGTCATCGGGCCTATTCGGTGGCTGGTCCCGCAATGTGGAACAACATGCCTTGTGAAATGTGCCAAATGGAGTCCCTAGCAACTTCTTAAAAAGCTTTAAAGACCTGGCTTTTTAGGGAAGCTTTTGGCATTTGTTTCCCCTCTGTATTGTTGAATTTTTTATTTTTATTTTTTTTTATTTTATTTCTTGCCATCTTTTAGCCTTCCTCTTGCCAGGGTCTGCCTTTTAGTGTGTTTAGTCTATGTTTTTTATATTGCTGTTTATTGTTTTGTTTGCTTTTAATCATTGATTAGTTTGCTTTTGCGTAAACCACCCAGAGTCCCTATTTGGGAAATTGGATGGTCTAGAAATACAATAAATAAATAAATACAGTGGTCCCCCTGCCCTTTCGCGGTTCATATACTGCGGTCCCGCTATATCGCGGGACCGTAGTACCCTGAAATGGCTTGAGGGAAAGGGGGGAGTTTTTGGCTCTGCAGCCGAGAGCCCTTTCTAAAGATCGCACACCACCCGCACCCCCAAGGGGTGTGTGGGTGAGTGGCACACGATCTTTAGAAAGGGCCCTGGGAGCAGCGCATGATGTTTAGAATTGTGCCCATCCACCCAACCTGCATCCACATATTGCGGATTTTCAATGATCGCAGGTCGGGTGGGTCCCTAACCCCCGTGATAGGTGGGGGGGGTTACTGTAAATCATCTTATATAGGCCCACCTGCCTGACAGAAGCTCTGTTATCAGCTGTGGCAGATTGCCACTGAATAAAGGCTTTCCTTTTCAGGATGGCTCACCCAAGATACAACAAAACTGACTGCAGGTAGACCCTATCCAACAAGGATCTGTCCGATAGTTCAGTTATACAAAACTTTCCCTCCTGCTGGAAATAAAATGTAAAATAAGATAAATATAAAATATAAAAAATAGTCAGTGCACTTCCATGTTGATCAATTAACATCAAAGCATTCCCGTGAAAGTTGTATTTAAATTAAAGCCATGGGATATTTAAGGCTTTGAGCAGAGTGCCATCCTGAATGCTTTTGTAGTGGATTGGAAAGTGAGAACGGCCCTTAAGCAGGATTTCTTCATTCATTCATTTGGCATCTCACGTCTAAGCGCTATACTAAAACCAGGTTTCTCGCCAAAGCTGGGGTTGTGTTTATGCTGCGGTTCTGAGAAAAATGGTAGTGCAGAAACCAAGAGTGTGGCACCAACCACAGAACTCCACATTTACTTTTTTAAAAAAAAATAAGTGGATGATCTTTATAGTCACCATCACCAAGACTGGCCTGAAAATAAACAAGGAATGGCCAACAGAATTGCCGGATACCATTTTCACTGGACAGCGAAGGGGATTTAGTGGCTGGAGTAAACAAACCAGTAATGTAATTATCAGCTGAATGAATAATATTTATTTATTCAGCCAAATCCCCTCAGTTATTCCCGCCAGCATAACACGGTTGGTGTAAATCTTACTGGCAAATTGAGGAGTCAGACAACGAAGCGCACAGTAGCAAATGGCTGTGTCAGATTTCAGCTCAATCATGTAGTTGGAAGGAGCCTACAAGACCATTGAAGGCCAACCTGCTGATCCAGGCAGGAATCCAGATCATAGGATATCTGCCAGGTGGTCATCTAAATTGCTCTGGAATACTTGCATGGATTCCTGGTGTGGTGTAGTAGATAGAGTAAAGGACTAGGATTCAGTGGGCCAACCCCCTGCTCAGCTGTGGAAGCTCTCTATACATGTAGAAATGGTACAATCACTCCTCCTTAACTATCTCTCTTACCTTGAGATAAGGCTTGCTATACATTGGTTCCAACTTCCAACTTGACAGTACACAGGTACAACAACATACTTACATGGAAGTTTTGGAAATATGTAATTTTGTTTCGAAACGGATTCATTTTTTCAAAAGGCTGAAGAAATTCAGAAGTCACTCAGCAGCTGAGATTCGGAGAGGAGAGTTCAAAGAATTTTGTTCAAATCAAGTCCCTTAGTCAAAATAAGAAATCCTTCAATGGAATGTAAGTGCGTCAGAGAAGACCAGCCATGCCAACATGACAGGGAAGGAATGTAGCGCTGTTTGCTGTTCCCCCATGTCATGGACTCAGTCAGAGAATTCCAAATATTGATGGGCTAATTCCTGCAGCAGCCACCTCTTTTGGCCACTGGGAGCGGTGGGGCTTGAGTAAAATTGTCATTGTAGCTATTTTGGGAGAAGATCTTTCCATTTATAGATGGGAAGGGAATGCAAATGTCTTTCTGAAATTTCTTAATTTTTTTTTTCATTAACATTGTGCCTTTTGCTGTTGAATCCCACATTCACCTTAGCACATTTTCTCTCTCCTGCATGCACCCAAATCTCTTTTTTTTAAACACACACACACACACACACACACACACACACACACACACACACACACACACACACACACACACACACACACACAGGTGCTCATTCTATTCACCCACGAAGTACAATTCTGAGATTGCCCCAGTCTGCCTGGGCCTTGATTAATTCACCCTGGTCTAGAGAATCATATTCAATAATGTAGATTTCCGAGCACAGCTCTTCGAAATCCTTCAAAAGATGCCCCACACAACTGTGCAGGGAAGGAAAAATAAGGGAGATGCCTTTGAAATTCCCATGGAGGGATTGTCCTGTATAATCTATATTTTAAGTCAGTTAAAAAATACCCTCCAGGTGTGGGGAAAATCCATCTAGCCATTTAAATTACTGTGTGGGGAACCAAAAAGTGTGTGTCATGTAGCCTTTTACTTCACACCATTCCAAATATATTCTTCAGAACTGGTGGCAACCTATCCAACTGGTTTATGAGGAATTAATTGGGATGCCCTTGTGGGTCTCCAAAGGGCATCCCAATATACTACTACCTAGGGCCTTTTCACACGACCCCTAAGATCCGCTGGCCACTTAAATTCGGACCAGAGATCTTAGGGGTATGTCGCTGTTCCTGCGTTCCCACCCCTTCCCCACTCCTGGCTGCTGGCTGTGTGAGGGGAGGGAGAAAAAACAGGAAGAAAAGAGACGTGGCTCACCTCCGTTCTGCCTCTCGCTCTTGCCGCGGCAGCATTCAGATCTCTTAAGTAGCTCTTAAAGGGGCGGGAGCCAAAAAAACAACAAACAAAAGCGAGGAGAGCCCCGCACTCACTATCGTTACACCACATCAAAGAATTTTCACCTCCAGAGAGCAGGTACTTGAAAGGTGCGCTGGGACGCGCTAAAGTGGGCGTGGTCGCACTTAATTTCCTGTAAACTCCGGAGCTGGTGGGGAAACATTTTTAAGCTCTGGAGATGGGAGCCATTTGCCCCGAAGTTTAGGGGTCGTGTATAAATGCCCCTAGTTTGTTTTTAAAATCAGATTTTTCCAAGCCTTTCCTCTTTCCTCTTTGTTCCTTGTCTTTCATTTTCGGCTCCTTGCATTGATTCTTGATGGCCTACGCCCTTGGCCACACAATAATTTATTCCACGGGGGAAAGCATGTTTCTTTGGAAAGGGATTTTTCTTTTCTTTTTCACCATGGAAGGTGAGCTGAAAAAGCAGGTGTAGGAGGCAGGAGCTCTCGCTCGCTCGCTCTCGCGTTCTCTGGGGCAGTGGAGAGGCAGACGGCTTGACCTCCCAAGGCCCGCCCGGTTTATTTTCCGCCAGACCGATCTCGAGGTCACACTAGCGAGGGAACGGGCCAAGTCCTGGAGAGTTTTATACCGGAAAAGAAAACCATCCTAGCATTGCGAACCAATTTCATACCTTCCTGACCGTGGAAGGGCAGCCAGCTTCTCCAAGAAAGGGCAAAGCCACAACTATTGGGGATTTGGCAACCAGCAATTTCATGCTGCACCTGGTGCTGAGGAATTCTAACTCAGGGGAAGGATGTCCGAAGAGAGCCGGTGAAGGACAGTGGCAAAAGGAACAGGGTGACCAAGGTGGACGTCCCCAGTGCCAGTCTGCCTTCGCTAGTCATTAATTAGGTGGCTCTCTGTGGTACCGTCCCATCATGTGTCCTGCAAACTGACTTACCTTACAGCAGGGCTGGGGATCAAGATACAATGGTGTCTTGTAGAACAGGATAGGAAGTGCCTTACATGCTTGCATGCTCTCTCTCTCTCTCTCTCTCTCTCTCTCTCTCTCTCTCTCTCTCTCTGTGTGTGTGTGTGTGTGTGTGTGTGTTGTCTTTGTCTCTGTCTTTCTCTCTCTCTTTCTCTCTCTTTCTTCTCTCTCTCTCTTTCTCTCTCCATACACATTTGGGGCTCTTTAGTCTGGAAAAAAGGCGCCTGAGGGGGGATATGATTCAGACGTACAAAATAATGCAGGGCATGAGTCAAGTGGGTAGAGGGATGCTCTTCTCCCTCTCACAAAATACCAGAACTAGGGGACGTCCACTCAAATTGAGGGCTGGGAGAGTAAGAACAGACAAAAGAAAATATTTTTTCACCCAGCATGTTGTTAGTCTGTGGAACCCCCTGCCACAGGAAGTGGTGATGGCATCTGGCCTAGATGCCTTCAAAAGATTGGACAGATTCCTGAAGGAGAAGTCCATCACAGGTTACAAACCATGAGGGAGATGTGTCATCTCCAGGCTTAAAACTGGGGTACTTCAAAGGCCAGATGCAGGGGAGTGGCATCAGGAGACCTAATACACATTCTTGGCTAGCTCATGACATGACACAATTTATAGAATCCATTTTATAATCTGTTAAATATATACTACAGACATTCTGTCAAAACCACATGCCTTGACACTTTTCTCTATCCCGACTGAGGCATTTCTTATAGCAAAAGCTCCTCTAGGCTAGAGTCCACTCTGCAGGATGGAAGAGGGCTACCCTTTATGCTGCAGGAACTTCCTCACACATGCCTGCAAGCTCACGGATCCGATGAAGAGGATTCTTGTTAGCGGGAACTTTTGCCGTAGTAAGCGCACGAGTCTTTAAGGCGCCCGACAACTCTCGGCCTTGCCTCAGGCTGAGAAACGGGCCCTAGGAAATGTCAGCCATCCGTCCTTAGAGCGCTCTCCCTCATTTGGACATAGTCGTGTCTTTTGGGTCTTTTCCCACATTTGTGACCTCAGGAAAGCCAGCCAGAACGGAGCTGATACAGCGGCGACAGCCGTGGCGGCAGTGGCTGAGAAAGCGATCATTAGAAGAGGTGTCTCAAGAGACATGTGCTTCTCTCGCTGGCCATGACGGAGAACATACTGTTCCGCTCCAAAATGCAGCCTAGATTCTTTTGGCCTGAGCAATCCTGGCCGCTCCAAGGAACGGGTTCTCCCCCCCCCCTGTGAAACTCTACGGCGAACCCCAAAGGGCCACCAGGACAAAGCTTTTCAACAAAAGGCAGAGGCCACGGAGGTGACGGGGCACAGCTCTGTTGGGTCAAGGTGTCGGGGAAGGGGTACGTGCACCAGTTTTAAGCCAAGACATCAATGCAAGATTTAAGTTTTTATTTAAGTTTTTATTTAAGTTTTTTAGCCCAATATTTGCTACTGTTTGCTTGGGAACATTGGAGGCAGAAGACCAGGGCTCTTTGGCTTTGGATTTGGAACTGGAAAAGATGCAGAAGAGTAGAACTGGAAAGGTGCAGAAGGTGCAGAAGAGAGCGACTAAAATGATTACTAGGCTGGGGAACCTCCCTTATGAGGAAAGACTAAAACATTCGGGACTCTTTAGTCTGAAAAAAGGTGCCTGAGGGGGGATATGATTGAGACATACAAAATAATGCAGGGCTTGAGTAAAGTGGATAGAGGGAAGCTCTTCTCCCTCTCCCAAAATACCAGAACTAGGGGATCATCCACTCAAATTGAGGGCTGGGAGAGTGAGAACAGGCAAAAGAAAATATTTTTTCACCCAGTGTTTTGTTAGTCTGTGAAACTCCCTGCCACAGGAGGTGGTGATGGCATCTGGCCTGGATGCCTTCAAAAAGGGGATTGGACAGATTCCTGGAGGAAAAGTCCATCACAGGTTACAAACCATGATAGAGATGTGTAATATCCAGGTTTAAAACCAGGGTACTTCAAGGGTTGATGCAGGGGAGTGGTATCAGGAGACAGATATCTAGTCTCCTGCACTCCCAGACGCATTTGGTGGGGCCACTGTGAGATACAGGAAGCTGGAATAATAATAATAATAATAATAATAATAATAATAATAATAATAATAATAATAATAATAATAATAATAATAATAATAATAACTTTATTTTTATGTCGCCTTTCTCCCCAGATGGGCCTTTGGCTTGATCCAGCATGGCTCTTCTTATGTTCTTATGTAATATCTCAGGCCCTAATGCTAAGAGTTGCTACTCCTCAAGACTCTCAGAAGATCTCCACCAGAAACCATGCTTTTTCCATTGCTGGTCTCATTTGGTGGAATCAGCTTCCCAGCGACATTAGGACCTCTCAGCTTTTAGGAAGCATTTAAAAACCTGACTCTTCCAGACTGCCTTCAGCAACTAATCGAGGTCGAGTGTCAATATTTTTTCTTTGCCCCCATCATCTATCATCTATTATATATTTACCAATTTTTATTGGCTTTATGGTTGTGGTTTTATGCTTTGTCTATATTTAGACATTGGCTTTTGTATTGCTATCTTATGTTGTGCACCACCCAGAGCTCCTAGGGAAAATCAGGCAGTCTAGAAATGTAAATACCATATTTTTTTCCCTATAAGACATACTTTTCCCACCCTCAGAAGTAAGGGGAAATGTCTGTGCATCTTATACAGTGAATACAGTATTATACAGAGTTCCCGTTGGGAAGATGGAGCGGGATATAAGTATTTAAATAAATAAATAAATAAATACAGCAGTCCCCACTACATATATATCACAGATTTTGATTTAGAGATAAGATACCTGCATGGAGCCTCTCCCGTTTCGTGCTGCAGCTGGGATTCTGCAGTTCCAATCACCTGGTTTGCAAAGAGGCTTCCTCCAGGGAGCCTCTCCCCACCCCTCCCTTCTGCAGCCAAGATTCCCCAGTCAAAAATCACCTTGTTTGCAAAGAGGTCTCCACGGATTCTCTGCCTTCCTCTTCTGAAGCCTGGATTCAACAGCTCCAATTATCTTGTTTGGAAGCCTCCCTTTTGCAGCTTGGATCCTATAGCTCCAATTACCTCGTTTGCAAGCCTCACCTTCCCCCGCCATAAACCCTTAAGCTAAACACTTTTTTCTTGTTTTTCTCCTCTAAAAACTAGGTGCATCTTATGGCCCGGTGTGTCTTATAGGGCAAAAAATGTGGGTAAATAAATAAATAAATGAAATGTTAAGGAGAGCCTCCTGAATATGAGAGCTGTAGTAGCCCTCAGGCACTTTGGACTGCAAAAGTAGACCTCGGCCTGTTCAAAGTTGGACATCCCTGTCCTACAACAAACTCGTGTCCATGTAGCTTTCTGAGTGAGTCAACTGCTCCGCCTGCCTGTGTCTTAACTTACTGGAATTGTTAAGTGATATTTTGAGATGCTGCCTAGGGGTTTTTTTTAGCTAGCCCTGCCTGGGGATGCTGAGGCTTGAACCTGGAACCTCCTGGAACCTCCTGTGAGCAGTGTACAGTATATGCGATGCAGCAGAGCTTGAAACTAGGATGGGATGACGGAGGGTTGAACGAGGGTGCCCACATTTAGAGCGGGGCAAAATATGCAGTGAGAAGGGTGCCAAACCCACCCACCCTGAGTACATGTATCACCACCAACTCCTTCACACTGGGCAGAAGGAGACCTAAAGGCGCTCAAGTGCAGAGCCCAGGTGGCTGTCACATGGTCAGACCAGGGTGTTCCTGCCAGTGCCTCCCATTTCACGTGATCCGAGCTTAACCAGCAGGGCTGCCCCACACCCAGTGCCAAAATGGTCCATACAGCTGTTCTCGACAGCTCTGGGTTGCTCCTCCAGGTTGATCCTCACTGGTTGAAAATATTTTTTCACCCAGCGCGTTGTAAGTCTATGGAACTCCCTGCCACAGGATGTGGTGATGGCATCTGGCCTGGATTCCTTCAAAAGGGGACTGGACAGATTCCTAGAGGAAAAGTCCATCACGGGTTACAAACCATGATGGAGATGTGTAATCTCTAGGCTTTAAACCAGGGTACTTCAAGGGCCAGATGCAGGGGAGTGGTATCAGGAGACAGATATCTAGTCTCATGCGCTCCCAAACGCATCTGGTGGGGCCGCTGTGAGATACAGGAAGCTGGACTAGATGGGCCTTTGGCCTGATCCAGCATGGCTCTTCTTATGTTCTTATGTTCTTCTGTTCTTATGACAGGTGCCTCTTCCTCATTATACTCTTTGCTATCTTTGCCAGCCATTGATGTTGGACTCTTTTCCTTGGCTTGGTGTTTGTACTGTAACCACTGGGAGGACTTGCCTGTCTCCATGCCCACACCATATGTTGCCTTGCATTTTGAAGCTTCACCGTTGAATGTGTGCTTTTATGATATCTCTTAGCTAAAACCAGAAAGCAGTGGTTGATTTCACAAGTGCTCAAGGGATCTTTACAATAAATAGTTACGCAGGATAATCAAGTTCCCATTATATTCATGCTAATAATATAAATATAGGAATAGATGGTCAATCAATTTTTGAAGGACATTTATTTGGGGAAGAAGCAGAACTAGTCGTTACCAGTTTGGGACTTATGGAAGCAGAACCAAGGGCTTGGTCACAATGAAGTACATAAGAACATAAGAACATAAGAAGTGCCATGCTGGATCAGGCCAAAGGCCCATCTAGTCCAGCTTCCTGTATCTCACAGTGGCCCCACCAGATGCGTTTGGGAGTGCATGAGACTCAGATATCTGTCTCCTGATACCACTCCCCTGCATCTGGCCCTTGACATACCCTGGTTTTAAGCCTGGAGATTACACATCTCCATCATGGTTTGTAACCTGTGATGGACTTTTCCTCCAGGAATCTGTCCAATCCCCTTTTAAAGGCATCCAGGCCAGATGCTATCACCACATCCTGTGGCAGGGAGTTCCACAGACTAACAATGTGCTGGGTGAAAAAATATTTTCTTTTGTCTGTTCTCACTCTCCCAACCCTCAATTTGAGTGCATGTCCCCTAGTTCTGGTATTTTGTGAGAGGGAGAAGAGCTTCCCTCTATCCACTTTACTCATACCCTGCATTATTTTGTATGTCTCAGTCATATCCCCCCTCAGGTGCCTTTTTTTCCAGACTAAAGAGCCCCAAATGTTTTAGCCTTTCCTCATAAGGGAGGTGCCCCAGCCCAGTAATCATTTTAGTCGCTCTCTTCTGCACCTTTTCCAGTTCCACTATGTCTTTCTTGAGATGCGGTGACCAGAATTGTACACAATACTCCAGGTGCGGCCTTACTATTGTTTTGTATAATGGCATTATAATGTTGGCTGTTTTATTTTCAATCCCCTTTTCGATATTCCCTAGCATGGAATTGGCCTTCTTCACCGCTGCCACACATGGGGGAAACACCTTCATGGAGCTGTCCACCAACACACCAAGATCTCTTTCTTGATCCGTCACGGATAACTCAGATCCCATGAGTTGATAGATAAAGTCTGGATTTTTTGCCCCAATATGCATTACTTTACATTTGGCTACATTAAAACGCATTTGCCATTTCATAGCCCATTCCCCCAGTTTGGAGAGATCCTTCTGGAGCTCTTCAGATCCTTCTAGTATTGCCCCAAATAGAGGAACGCATGAGAATCAGAAGCTTTAGAGTAGGCGAGAGTGTTGTGAATGACCTCGGGGATCAGTTGGGTTGAGAGTGCCATTGCATAAAGGGAAATCCACGAAAAGCCCCAATAAGGAGGCGGGGATAACAGAAGGACAAAAGAGGCCTGGGACAGGCATTGCCAACGGAGCCTAGAGGAAGTAGCTCATTATGTACGAAACCATAGATCTGTTACTTAACCTCTGAAAACAAAGCCCAGCCTATCATCCCTTTGGCAGAAGGGAGCATTTCAGCAAAGGAAAAGCCATTCACAGTGCCCTGGGCTCACCTCCTACAAAACTATCCTTAGGGTGGCTTTGCCAAAAAGGTAGAAATTTGGGATGGGGGGGTATTCCTTCTCCTGGGTGGCTTGTGTAGCTTCCTGTTGCTCTGGAGTTTCTACATGGGAAGGCAGCCTCGGAGGAATGTCAGGGGAAGGGGAAGGAGCATCCCACCTCCTTCATTCGAAACGTTTGGGAAATTGCGAGTGTAATTCAAGCTCCAACTTGGCAAACTCAAAGACCGCCCAGTGACCACGAAAAGGAACATTGTGGAAGCATGCCCAGTTAGGAGTGCTTTGAAGTCTCTGTCCCATGGCTCACCCCCATTGCAACGATTCTATTGCCTCTCCTTGGATGTGGAAGGGTTAGGATGTCACAGGGACCCACCCCCTTGTGTCAGCTGCTTTGGGGTATGAAAAGGGGGTTGTATTGGCCAAGTTGAAAAGTAAAGAGAATTCCTCTTCTCCGAGGCAAAATATTCCAAAACATCTCCACCTTCTGATTTACTCTGGGTTCTTTTCCAAACAAGAGGCCAGGTTACTTTTCAAAAATAGTAATTTATTTTCTGTTCTTAAGATACAAAAATAAGAACTCAAAAAGTATCGAAAAATATCAGAACCTTTACAAATGTCAATCATAATTTTATTTCCCTAAAAATATCCGTTTGATTGTTAGACTACGGGCAAGTGCCAAGAAAGCTATGCCTAATCATCTTAATCATCTTAGAACTTTATAGCTGGCAGGGACCCGATGGATCGTCAGCCATTGTCAAGGAGGCAATTAAACTCTCAACAACCTCTGGTGCTGCAGCCAAAGGCCTGAACCACTGAGCTCTCCAAAAAGTGCTCTGCTTATATACCGCCCCATACCACTTCAAGTAGTCTTTGGGCGGTTTACAGTTTTAATCACAGTATGCAGGCTACATATTGCCCCCCACCCCCAGCAAGCTGGGTACACATTAGAGATGGGCACAAAACGGAAAAAAAATAGTTCCATTATTCGTTATTTGTTTCGTTACGTAATGAAACAAATAACGAAAATGCCAATGAAATTGGAACGATCCGAACGGAACCACGAAAATTAGGTTCGTTATGTTTCGTTTTCGTTAATGGTGACGCACAAATGGAATGAGCTGTTTTAAATGTTAAAAAACGTCCTGAATATCCATAAAAACCCAGCGATAATTATTTATTCTGCCTGATAATACCTACCAGGTGAGTTGGGGTCCTTAAAACGTGCATTTATGTCTTTTCTCAGATCGCTGTATTTTTTTCCTTTAAGGGGAGTTAGGGGACATTGACCCAAAATGTCTCCCAGATGCCTAATATTGATTTCTTGGGTATTAAAACGCCCTGGATATCCGTAAAAACACAGTGATAATTATTTGAAATTATTACCTACCAGGGGGGTGCGGTCCTTAAAATGTTTGTTTTTGTCTTTGTCCCATTGCGATGTATTTTTTCTTTTCCCTTTAAGGATGACACAAAATGGATCCCAGCCACAAGATGGATACAAGCCATGTGATGGGATCATGTAAATTCTTGGACAATTTCAACCAATAGCATGCCCAGGTTGGAGACTGGGTAGGTGTGGCAGCCACAGAGGGCATAAAAAGCTTTGGCAGCCCCCGTCCTCCTTGCAGTCTGCAGTGGGAGTTAGGGTGGGATTGCTGTTTCTGCGACTCGTTACTTTAGGCCAGCCAGGCAGGTGTGTGTCTCTGTGTTCCTGCTGGCTACAGCCTGGCTCTTAGGGGAGAGAAAGAAGAGATTTCTCTTGCAGCCTCCCTGTGTGTGTGTGTACCTTTGGTGAGTACCCTCCCCTGCCCCGCAGTGCAGTCACTCTGCGGCTGCCTTACACCCTGAGCAACGCCCGTCGCTGCCTTTGCAGCCTCCCTGCATTCCTAGTCTATACTGCATCTCTGCCAGCATCTTTTTTTAGTGTTTTCCCTCTGGTCTGGAGCATTGGGGGATGCCCGCACGCGGAAATGCTTTAAATCGCACAAAAAGCGGGTAAAAATGAAAAAACGAACCAACGAAATGATTTTTTTCAAAAAATTACGAAAAATGAAAACAAACTGAAACAGACCCGCAGCAAAAAATGAAAAACTGAAACATCATTATTTCAATTCGTGCCCATCTCTAGTACTCATCTTACTGACCTCAGAAGGATGGAAGGCTGAGTCAACCATGAGCCTGCTACCTGGGATTGAACCCCAGGTCGTGTGAGCACAGTTTTAGCTGCAGACTGAGATCTAGTCTCGTGCGCTCCCAGACGCATCTGATGAGGCCACTGTGAGATATAGGAATTTGGATCCAGCATGGCTCTTCTTATGTTCTTATGAGAAGCCAAGGGTCAAATTCTCCAGGCGTGCTAGAACACAGCTCTGTGATCCCATGCCAGCAGACTGAGCGAAAGGATCTTTCTTTACTTCACAGAATATCATACCATGAGTATAATGCCAAGCAAAAGCCTCTATTGCAGAAAGTATGATGTCTTTATTACTCAGCTGAAACTGGAGAACATACAGATTGCTTCAAAGCAGTGCGGAGTAAGGCTCAAGACAGGACATGCTCTGTACCAGAAGGTGGCAGACAGCAGTCTCTTGGCATTTGATAAGTGCCACCTGGTTTTCTAGCCACCAGCCCAAAGTCTGCCCTGTTTCTCAACTAGAAATATACACACATCTATGCACACCAATGTGTGCCCACCAGGTACTGGAGGCAATCAATGTTTTTCTCTTGTAATGAAAAAAATTACAATACTGCTGGTATTTTCATTCTTGCCTCTTGCCTCTTTAGAGACTCAGAGGAAATGTGTTGGAGAAAAATAGAACTTTAGTAATGTGGAAATAAATTGCCCTAAATTGTGACAAGTAATGGCATTTAAACAAGAAATGTAATTTAGCTAAAAGGAGAAGCATCAAATCTCAGGCTGCTTAAAGGAGGCAAACTAAGTTTTGTGACCTGTGCGTTTGCCGCCTTGTTCAGAGGGCAGCTAAACAGGGGGGGAAGTGGAAGAGCCCACTGGAAGCATCTTGGCATGTGTCTGTGATGTTTCTACATGCAGGTATGTCGTGGCTATGTGAATATTTGCTCCTGTGGCATCTGAACTGCAGCATATTTGAAAGGGTATCATATTGAAGAGGGAACAGGTTTGTCTTTCATGGGTTCAGAGACTAAGACGCGGGGCAATGGTTTCAAACTACAGGAAAAGAGATTCCATTTAAACATTAGGAAGAACTTCATGATGGTTTGAGCTGTTCGGCAGTGGAAGAAGCCGCCACAAAGGGTGGTGGAGTCTCCTTCTTTGGAGGTTTTTAAGCAGAGGCTGGATGGCCACCTGTCGGAAATACTGTGATTGGGGGTTTCTGCATGGCAGGGGGTTGGACTGGATGGCCCTTGAGGTCTCTTCCAACTCTATGATTCTGTGATTTGTATCATTGGAACACAGTTGCCAAGACAGACATCAAGAAATGCGCAAATAGGTCTGAACCAAACATATATCATGGCTTGGACATCACACTTCCAGGAGGGCGTCTCCAAGTCTCAAGGGATCTGGAAAGATTTACTGGGGTCAATTCACCACCTCCATGAGACTGGAGCTCGTAGCCACCACTGTTTAAGGGGGAACAAGATGGTTGTTAGATATAGGACTGCTGATAGGGAACGGTTGAACCTTTATCCTTACCTTTTTCAGTGGAACCTATGACCTCAAGAGGTAGTGAGTACTCTAACCCTGAAGGCATTTGAGAGAAATTTGGACAACCACCTGGCAGATTTCATTTGCTTTGTATTCCTGCATAGATCAAGAGGTTGGACCCGATGGCCTTGTATGCCCCATTCCAACTTCACTCTTCTATGTTTCTGCGATTTAGAACTGACTTATAGGTCTCTAATAGGGCTTCCAAAGTCAGTGAGACATTTAAGGATTGGTTTTATCCTGCCCCCTGCAGGAGTGTCCATGGACAACTGGGGATTCGAACACATCTCCTAAGTCCTAGTCCACCACTCTGTCTACTACACCACATCTGGTATCAGAACTCTCCTTTACCATTCTATAAAACCTACCTAAATGCTCCCAAATGGGGAATACCATATTTTTCCATCTGTAAGATGCCCCCCCATATATAAGACTACCCCCACTTTTCCAACCCCAAATTACAGTTTCACAACCGCGCAGTTCGATCCCCGGCTTACTTCTGTGTATAAGATGACCCTCCATTTTTAATCTCACAATTTTAGACAAAAAAAATATAGTCTTATACACAGAAAAATACTGTATTTACATTTCTTCACATGGTCCTTTAACGATCTTTGTTGCTCCTCCATGCTTCCTGCTTGGTTGTCGCCGGGCTTTGAAGAACGGCTAAATATGGTTGTTCTCACCTTTCATTTCAGTTGGACAATAAATATGTGCAAAAGTCAAGGCGGGGAGGGAACAACTTGACCAAGACCACCCAGAAAGCTTTACGACAAAGCAGAGCCTTGAGCCCAGCCCGGCTTGTTTCAGGTCCAGCACTCTGTGACACCACACTAGCTCGTCTGTGTTGATGTGCTCCATTCGGCTTGCGTTTTTCCTCCATCGGGCCCAAAGCACCCATTTCTGGGAGGTGAAAGTGGGACTGGAGGTAGTGAGGCCACCTCTTGTCATTGGCTTTGCATGTGCTCACACCACTCCCTGAATGTGGACCATCAGGTGCATTCAGAGGTGTAGCCAGGATTTGGAGCGCCTGGGGACAAAGTTATTTTTGCGCCTTTCCTGTCCCCCCACACACACACACATCGCACCCACCCAGCAACAGGGCCGAACCCTGCGGGCGTGGGATGGGTGCGCACACAGGCGGACGGGCGCATGTGTGCGCACACACACGGTAGCGTGCATGCCTTACACCTCTCCCACCGAGGTGAGGAAGAGGAGGAGCTGGGCACCGTGGCCACCACACTCCTGCCTTTGGAGGTTTTTAAGCAGAGGCTGGATGGCCAACTGTCGGAAATATTGTGATGGGGGTTCCTGCATGGCAGGGGGTTGGACTAGATGGCCCTTGAGGTATCTAACAACTCTGTGATTCTATGCCTGGCTGGCTGGCAGTGCAAGGGGCAGCAGGGGAGGTGCCGTCGCCAAGTCTTATGGGAAAGGAGGGCTGCTGGATGGAGGGAGGTTGCACGGCTTCCTCCTCCTGCTCCCCCTCCAGGTGCCCCTAGATTGCTCCACCCAATGCAAATGGACCCTTCCGCCCTCCCTCCCACCCCCCGATATGCCCTTGGGTGCATTGCATTAACACAGCAGAAACTGCTAGCCCTAACAACGCCTTTGCCCCCGAAAGTACCCATCAACCTGTGGTCTAAATTGATTTGTGGCAATCAGTTCCTACCAAGAGTGAAGTCCCAACAGGGCTAGATTGCCCCCTGTTAGAACTAAGCATGCCTGCTAAAATACTCTTCTCCGGTGTGCAGGCTTCCATGTCTCGGTGCATATATTTCATGGGGAAAGGATCCCTGAAGAGAAAATTGTGTTGTTGCAAGATGTGGCGACAAAGCTGATGCACTGTGACCCGCGTCCATAATATTACTTTTTGAGACGAACGTGTTACATTACTCTCAGGACTTTGCTTGGCCACCAAGGCCTTATGGCTGCTGCTGCCGCCGCCACTGCCTTCGAAAGTCATTCGTTGCATGGGTCATTATAAACACATTAGTGTCATTGTTATCCGTGCCCTAAAATTTAGGGGCATGCGCTCCAATTTCACCATGAAACATCCCTCAGGCAGTGACCCGGCCTGTAGCAGTGAAAAGAGCAAATATCACAGGAATAATATCCGCAAGTTAAATAGCAAATAATCTGCTGCTGCCTAAGGATGGGGAGATGCATGTCAGCATCATGTCACAGATTTAATAGAGAAATGTGATCTGCTATGGAATATATAGAGGGGGGGAGTTGTGGATTATCCTATAACCCTCAAGCCTCACGGGAAGGTCTCTCTAGCTCATCAGAGCCTCTCTGAATTTATTTCACACAGCTATGTATGCCGGATAGCCTTCACAGCACAATCCGTCCTAGTAAGTCTACTCAAAAGGAAATCCTGTGGAATTCAGTGGCAGAGTAATTCACTGTTCCTGTCAAGGTTTATAACCAAAATGAGTTATAATAACCCAACAGAGCTTTGTACTAACCAGCAGAATTGCAGTTGATGTGGGCTACAGAAGAGCCAAATAGCAGTGCTTAAAAATGAAAAACACCGACGCAACGGTGATTCCCTTCACCACACTTATCTGTATTTACTAAATATACAAACAGCAAACTTTGTAGAATCGGCAGACATAAGCGTAGTCAAAAAACAGCCCAGCCCAGTGATCCAACAATCCAGGAACTCACCAATCCGACTGGCAAAATGACGTGCTGCTCTCCCCAAAATACCCCAATCCCATGTGCTATACATCAAGCCTCCTTTTATACTCTTGGCTGACTCAACAATGATTCGGCATTTGGAGAACTGAGCATGTGCAAAGTGTCACCTGATGTCTATACCCATCAGACAAATGTTCCACAGGTATGCAGCAATTTTCTGTAAAGTCATTCTCCCAGAATTTAATATACCAATTAACTATGAGAACAAACCTTGACCGTTCCCAGTGTGTCTGACAGGATTGATTGTGGGTTTAAACAATAAGCTGCCTCGGGATTTGGGGCTGAAGGTGTGGAGATTATCAGTTGCTTTTGTTCATTGGAGTACAGGACAGCCCTCCAAAGAAGCACAAATACTGTACATTAGGACCCCGGTATCTGCTGGGGATTAGTTCCAAGCCTTCCTGTGGATAGTGAAAACTGTGGATAAGAGATAACGCCTGCCCACCCACCCCCAAACTGCTGTTTCCTGACAGTAGCTTGCTTTATAGATGCGATTTGTGACAATAGCTTGCTTTACGGCAGCTGCTTGTGACAAGAGCTTGCTTTGTGGCTGCTGAATTATTTAATTTTTTCCCTCTGCCAACCGTGGATAACTGAATCAGTGAATAATGAATCAGTGGATACGGGGGTCCTCCTGTATAACAAAATGGAGGCTATCCTACTTTAGACAATTTATGAGAAGGCAATAGACTCTTCTAGGCCACATATCCTAAGAGAGAAGCAAGGTACAGCTGCATTACCAAAATGGTTGTTTTTGTGGTCCTACTTCTTTGGTCCCTCCAACCACGAGGCCAAAGACAATCCCATTCTCCTTCTTCTGTGAAGTGGTAAATTAATAACCATGGCTGTCACAGAATCATAGAATATAGAGTTGGAAGAGACCTCAAGGGCCAACCAATCCAACCCCCTGCCATGCAGGAACCCCCACCACAGGACGCCCGACAGATGGCCATCCAGCCTCTGCTTAAAAACCTCCAAAGAAGGAGACTCCATCACCCTCCTGTCTGGCAGCATATTCCACTGCCAGACAGCTCTAACCATCATGAAGTTCTTCCTAACGTTCAAATGTAATCTCTTTCTTTGTAGTTTGAAACCATTGCCCCGAGTTCTAGTCTCTGAAACCATGGAAAACAAACATGTTCCCTCTTCAATATGAGATCCTTTCACATATTTAAAAATAGCTATCATAACCCCCCTCGGCCTTCTTTTTGAAAGGCTAAACATTCCCAGCTCCCTAAGCCATTCCTCATATGACATTTCCTCCAGACCCTCAACCATCCTGGTAGCCCTCCTCTGCACCCGCTCGAGGTTGTCAACATCCTTTTTAAATTGAGGTGCACAGAACTGGACACAGTACTCCAGGTGGGGTCTGACAAGAGCAGAATAGAGTGGTCCCATCACTTCCCTTGATCTAGACACGATGGTTCTGTTGATGCAACCAAGAATCTCATTGGCTTTCCTGGACGCCGCATCACACTTCTGTCATGGGCAAGAAAGTGGCTTTCTTCCACTCATTACTACAAAATCGAACTTATTGCCAAAGGAGCTCAGTTTAAAAAATGAATTACAGTAGGAAACCTCCCCCACCCCTCCATCTGTAGACACTAGAGATGGGCACGACTTAGCGGTATTCCTGTTTCCGTTTCCATTACTCGTATCCGTTACTCTACGGAAACGGTAACGGGAATTACTCCGCCAGAATTTGAGCTCGAACCGACGAACGAACAATTTGGTCTGATTTGTCTTGCTCGTTACTTGCATCACGGCGATCGCGCAATGCCAAGCGGCACAGAAAAAAAGGTTTTAAAAGTTTAAAAAAAAAAACGATTCCCGGCCCTAAAAGTAGGCGAAAACTGTCTGAGGGCACCTACCAGACCAGAAGGGTGTTTTATTTGGGGGGGTTCCCCGCCCCCCTCTCCTTGGCTATTGCTACTGCTGCGCTGCTGGTACCAGGCTGGGAGGGCGCATCCATTTGCCATGCAGTGCGGGGGATCCATTGCCCAAAACCCCACCAAAGCACCACAGAAACATGCAAAAATTAGCTATTTTAAATGCTTGAATTTTTACAGTAGCAGCAGTGGGTTTTTCTTGCAAAAAAAGTCTCTGTTTATTTTATTTTATTTTATTTTATTTTATTTACACCTGCGCATTCGCAATGATGGGCTCGCCCATGGGAGTAGACCATGCAAAGTTTTGGAGCCATTCCACCAATCGCATGGCCAGTTTTTGCTGACTGTACCAGGCTGGGAGGGCGCATCCATTTGCCATGCAGTGCGGGGGATCCAAAAGGGCAACCGCAATATTTTTTTTAAAATCGTTGCCCAAAACCCCACCAAAGCACCACAGAAACATACGAAAATTAGCTATTTTAAATGCTTGAATTTTTACAGTAGCAGCAGTGGGTTTTTCTTGCAAAAAAAAAGTCTCTGTTGATTTTATTTTATTTTATTTTATTTTATTTTATTTTATTTTATTTTTTTACACCAGCACATTTGCAATGATGGGCTCGCCCATGGGAGTGGACCATGCAAATTTTCCACCAATCGCATGGCCACTTGGCCAGGATGACCACAGAGACTTCTGGGATGTGCCAATCGGGCATAAACAGCCCACTAATCGTAGCCCAAACCCGAACCCTAAGCCTAAGCCTAACCCATACGCCAGTACACTGTCCTTCTAAGTGGGTCAGAGAGGCACCCAGAGGTGCACCCCAATACTCACCCTAACCTCACCCGTAACTAGCCTAACCCTAGCCCTTGCGCTAACCCGTCTTAACCCTAAGCCAGATCTACTTGCATTGCACTACATGCAAGTACGTGAGACACAGCGGGTGCAAAGAGTCTGCCAGTCCGTCACTTGTGGCTCTGGCTGACTCCTGCAGCTCCCTCCAGGAGCCCGCTACCCCCCCAAACCAGTACTAACGACAACGAAAAAACGAACCGACTAATTTTTGCGAAATTTCACGAAAAACGGAAACGAGCCGAAACGGACTGCCTCCGACACACGACAACTCGAAAACGTCATTTTCCCTAGTCGTGCCCATCTCTAGTAGACACTACTGTTCTTCTGTATTTCCAGAACCCCATCATTATCATCATTTTAAAACTCCAAAGCCGGAAGGGACTCTGTGGACCTTGGAGTCCAGCCCCTGCCAAGAAGGCCTCAAGGGAATCAAAGTGACTCTGCAGCCAAATACTTAAACCATTGAACTCCCCAGCAATTCCACGCATGCCACGCAGAACTGTTGTTCTTTAATCCATGGAGCACTGTTCTGTAGGCAAAATCCTACAAGACCTAGGGAGCAATCCATGCCCCTACTGATTTCTGTGTCCCCAGAACATGGAGTGCCTTTCCACCTACATGCAGTTATGGATGCCTTCCAGGTCATTACATTCCTGTTTTCCAAGCTCAAACAAAAAAAAAAGAGGGGATAAACGCATGGGGTCCTTGTGAGGAACCCCAAAGGCAGTGGGGACGGGTGGTTGATACCATTGTTGGATCACTGAAACCCCAGAAACAGGCTGGTTTCTGATTCCTGCTGGGCTCCACAGAATGACAAATCCCCGGCACCGGGCTTGGCCAGGTTGTCTTGGTTAAATTTAGTTCCAAAATGGATGATGCAGCCTTTCAGAACCAACTCGAGGTAGCAGGTTTCACCTCACACGGTGTAGATGCCACAGCCTTTTGTAATTCTCGTAAACCAAACTGAGCAGCTGCTCCCAAAAGCTTAGGGAAAGGCAGAGGGAAAAGTCGGGGGCATTAAGTGCAAGGAGTTTGGAAGGAAAAACAATATATTACACTTTGCTTGTTTTCTTGGCTCCCATCTTGGCTGAATTTAGAAAGAATGTAGCTAAAGTGTTCTTGGAAATGACTCAGCTCAGGAGAGAGAAGGTATCTGAAATGCAGAAACCAGGCGGAATCCTTGTTTTGGGGAGCTTTGCAGGAGGAGACCAAACAGGACAGCTCAAAGGATTAGACTGATTTTTGTTGCTGGTTGTTGTTGTTGTTGTTGTTGTTGTTGTTGTTGTTGAAAAATACCAGATACAATTAAAATTATAAAAACATTGGCTGATTTTATCCCAAAACCTAAGTGTCCGTTAAATATCAGTGCAGTGTTTATGCTGTTCCTAATACTGCTGGTGTTATTTCTAGAATCTGCAGCTGCTTATAATGCTTTGTGAAATGTCTCAGCATTGTTCCCAAAGCCCCAGCAAATACAGGGACCACTGAAGTGTGTTTCACCTACAAGCTAGATGTTTCAATTGCCAAGTACTTTTGTTCGTTTTTCCAGTTCTTTAGCTCCAACTCTGGCATCCCTTGGAACAGTGATGTCAGATATTCCTTTGTTCTACTAATGCTATGGTGTAATACTATGGTGAGTTATGTTCAAGGTGTCTATAACTTTGGATCCAGAAATCCCACAAGATCTTGACGTTGTCATTTCCTGACACCTGTTCTGCCTGATTTTCGCATGGGTATCTGGAAAGCTAGCAAGTTATATTTTTTGCATAAGGACCAGTACATTAATTTTGCCACTCTACCATGTCAACTTTTTATGCTGTTGCTGTAGTAGTAGTAGTAGTAGTAGTAGTAGTAGTAGTAGTAGTAGTAGTAGTAGTAGTAGTAGTAGCAGCAGCAGCAGCAGCAGCATTTATTTATTTATTTATTTATTTATTTATTTATTTATTTATTTATTTATTTATTTATTTATTAGATTTATACCCTGCTCATCTGGCCACTCTAGTAGTAGTAGTAGTAGTAGTAGTAGCAGCAGCAGCAGCAGCAGCAGCAGCAGCAGCATTTATTTATTTATTTATTTATTTATTTATTTATTTATTTATTTATTTATTAGATTTATACCCTGCTCATCTGGCCAGTCTAGTAGTAGTAGTAGTAGTAGTAGTAGTAGTAGTAGTAGTAGTAGTAGTAGTAGTAACCTAATATTTCTCCTTAGTAAAGAACCCAAGGTGGTTTGCATGATTCAAAGACAATATTTAAGAACAAAATACTGTAATGAGTATACAAATTGGTGCATCTCTTTAAAAACACAATGTTTAAAGCTAAAAAAAAACACCACCTATAGAAATATTTAAAAGGAACAAACAAATACCACTGTAGCAAAGGGGAAACGCAAGCAATGCTAGAAACACAGTCAAAGCAGCTAGTCAGTGCCTGGGGGAAGCTTGCCTTAATTGAAAGGTCTTCACCAGCTTGCGCAATCCCTAGATTGATAGTGGCCAGATCCTCCTGCAAGCCGATTGTGGCCCAAAGAGCCATATTGTGTGTGCATTATTCAAATATGACGCTCATTCCACCAAGCGGGTAAGAAATATCACCAGTCGGGTTGCGTCAGCAGGACATCTTAATCTGCCAAAAAGGTGAGGTCTGCGTAGGACAAGGACCAAGTTCTCCTCTGGTAAGAACTGATTTACTGCAAAGAGGTTGCTTTGCAGATGAATGGTGCCCACTGGGGAATCACACGCACCTAGCTCTGCCATTTGCAACTGCAAGGGCCTCCTCTCCCCTTTTGGAATGCCAAAGTAATCCATCAGCAGCAATCTGATTCATAATGACAAAGATACGCACACATAGAAAGACACACGTGGACACATTTGTCTGTAGAATCGGAGAAGAGAAGGGATCAATCTCTGTGAGGTTGTGGATGAGGACATTGAGTCTACGTATAAGCTTCTTATCAATCTTCACAATTGCAAAGCCGCTAGAATAATCACAGATAATAATCTTACAATTGTGGAGCTGGGAGGGAGCCTGAGAATCATCAAGTCCACTGAGCTATCCAGTAGTTCTTATGTGTCTTCTTCTCCTTCTTATCTGTTGATAAACAAAATACTTTTGCAGTGGAACATTCTTTTGTGTTGGTAGCAGCACCACAAGCCGCTTGTCTCCCCCACCCCACTTCCATTTGTATCAGAGATAGGAATCCCTAACAACCCTTAGGACATCCCATGCAGCTTTCCCCAAAACTTCCCTGCCAGCCGACCCTGCCAAGTTTTTATTCAGCCGCACGCTGCGCATTTGAGGAAGTAGAAGCTGCTGTCTGGAAAAGCTGTTGCCCAGTGGAAGATGGGCTAGCTGGTGAAGGATGGTTTGGGCCAGCACCAGGTCTGGACGGTTTCTTGCCTAATGTTTACTCATTCTTTTATTAATTCCAGTTGTGGCCTGCTGTCCTCCACTGGACACGGGTCTTCTCCTCTTCAGCCCTCTTTATCTTCAGAATAACCCCTGTGAGGTAGGTCAGGCTGAAGAGGAACAGCTCCCAAAGACCAAGACAGGAACTGCATAGCTTCATGAGGACCAGAGCCTGGACTTTCCAGCTCCCCATCCTGGACCTGAACTCACAACACCATTCTGACTGGTGCAATATACCCCGCTAGCCTCAATTTTGCAATTCGCTGTGACCCCTAATTCCACTTTTGCCACCCCTGTGCCCTTCAAGTGCATTGCACTACAAGCCCCATGATCCCCAGCCAGCACGCCTGCCCAGGATAATGGAAAATGTGGCCCAACACTTTGGAATGGTGGCAACGAGTCAGAAAAGGGTATTTGATCGTTGGCCATCTGAGCCTTCATTCCGCTTGGTCTTTCGGCAAAAAGGGGTCCAGATGAAACAGCACGTCCTTCCTGGAGCCTGGTGGATGCTCTCCCCTTCTTTTTCTTGTGCAGTGGTTCTCAACCTGGGATCCCCAGATGTTTTTGGACTACATCTCCCAGAAGCCTTTGCCACTAGCTCTCTCTCTCTCTCTCTCTCTCTCTCTCTCTCTCTCTCTCTCTCTCTCTCTCTCTCTCTCTCTATATATATATATATATATATATATATATATATATATATATATATATATATATATATATATATATATATATATATATATATATATATATATATTTGTTTTCGTAGATTTTCACGGGTATAAGTATGCATGTTAGGGTGGATTCGGGTTTCTTCCCGTGTAGAAATCTGGCTGTTTTGGCGACGTTTCGACGAGGTCTCACTCGTCATCTTCAGGCTGGTGTTCTGGCTTCTTTCTTCTTGAAGCAATATATATATGCATGTTAGGGTGGATTCGGGTTTCTTCCCGTGTAGAAATCTGGTTGTTTTGGCGACGTTTCGACGAGGTCTCACTCGTCATCTTCAGGCTGGTGTTCTGGCTTCTTTCTTCTTGAAGCAAAGTGTGGTCTCAGTTGAAGTCCTTCTATAAATACTGCTGGGGGGGTGTGGTTTGCTTGCTCTGTTGCTGATTGTAGGTTCCTTTGTTCCTTTGTTCTTTTGTGATCTGCTGTGTGGCTGAGGCGATCGTTAAGGGATTAACTGCTGATGGCTGTTTAGATGGCTGTTTACATGCTGGTGGGTTAGATGGCTGGTAGGTTCTGGCAGTATCCTGGGCTTTGGTGGAGTGGGGTCCTGTGTCTTGTGAATTCATTTTGGTCTGGCTACGTGTCTGTGGTCTCCCAATGTTTTTTTGGGGTGTGTGAGTGTGCTCCATGTGGTGACTGGAGTGGGGTGCCGCAGTAGATGGTGCAGTCGTGGTTTTGTTATTGGATGGTGGTTTCGTTTCATCTGTGGGAAGGGTCTGGGTTTGTGTTTGGTGTGGATGGAAGGTGGTGGCATCTTGTGTCCTTTTGGACCTGGTGTCAGTCTTTGTGACAGAGGCTCGTCTGTTGACCAGGGCTAGTTTCCAGATGTCAGGCAAGCGGGAGGTGCCATCACGTTTATTCATGTTGTTTGGGTGTTTCTCTATTTCAATGGCTTCCATGATTATTCGACTGTTGAAGTGTTCAGTTTTGGAGATGAGTTTGGTTCTTTCAAAGTCAATTTCATGACCTGTTGTTTTTATGTGCTGGAAGAGAGAGGAAGATTTTTCTTCTTTTTGACTGCGTTCTTGTGTTCTGCGATGCGTGCGCTTATTCTCCTGTTTGTTTGTCCGATGTATGTGGCTGGACAGACTTTGCATGGTATTAAGTAGACTCCTTGGTTTTCTAGCTCAATCTTGCCTTTGGGGTTTCTTAAGATGTTGGCTATTTTTTGGTCGGTGCAAAAGGCTGTCTTGATATTGTGTTTGTGGAGAATTTTGCTGATTTTGTCTGTGGTGCCTTTGATGTAAGGGAGGAGGGCGGTGCCGTTGTTCTCTTCTGTTTCTTGGTTCTTGGGGGTGTTTCCTTTTGGATTAGTTTGGTGATGGTGTTTTTTGGAATCCGTTCGCAATTAAAACATTCGAGAGAGTGTGTAATTCAGTTTTAGGTGGTCTTTGTCAGCGAGGCGTTTGGTTCTGGAGATGAGGGTTTTTGCTACGGAGTTGATCTGTGCAGGGTGGTGGTGTGATTGTGCATTTAAGTAGCGGTTTGTATGTGTTTTTTTCTGGTAGATGGTATGTCCTAAGGAGCCGTCGGGTTTTTGTAGATTAGGACGTCCAGGAAGGGAAGTTGGTTGTTGGCTTCTATTTCCATAGTGAATTGTATTTTGGGGTGTAGGCTGTTGAGATGTGTGAGGAAGTTGTTCAGTTTATCTTTCCCGTGTGGCCAGATAACAAAGGTGTCGTTAACATATCTGAGCCAGAGTTTGGGTTTATGTTCGGACTTCTGTAACGCGTTGGTTTCAAAGTGTTCCATATATAGGTTTGCGATGACCGGTGAGAGGGGTGATCCCATGGGTGCTCCTTCTATCTGTTTGTATCTTTGTCCATTGTGGATGAAGTATGTGTTGGTTAGGCAGTGGTTGGTCAGATCTAGGATGTGTTTGGGGGGGTTGTATTTGTTGTGGATAGCTGTCAAGGCTTCTTGAATGGGCACTTGTGTGAAGAGCGAAACAACATCGAAGCTCACGAGTAGGTCATTGGGTTGTAGGTCTTGTTTCTTTATAATTTCTATGAAGTGGAAAGTTTTGTACGTATGAAGTGATGGATTCTGCATAGGGCTGGAGTTGTTTGGCAAGAAATTTGGCGAGGTTTTGTAGAGGTGAGCCTATGGAGCTGACTATGGGTCTGAGAGGTGTTCCTTCTTTGTGAATCTTGGGAGGCCGTAGAGCTTGGGGCATCTGGATGATTTCTCTCTGGGGATGATGCTTGGCTTGATTTCTTCACTTAAGGGAGAGGCTTTTATTTTGGCTTTGGTGGTTTTTTTCCAGGTAGGTGGTGGGGTCTGTGTTCAAAGGTATGTAAGCAGGGTCTTGTAGTAGGTTGGATAATTTGGCTTGGTAGTCGGATGTGTTCATCACCACTGTGGCATTGCCTTTGTCTGCTGGGAGAATGATTATGTTGTTGTCTTTCCTCAGGTTGAGAGAGGGCTTTTGTTCTTCTTTGTGTAAATTGCTTCTGGGTGGTTTGCTGGAGCAGAGGACATTGGTGACTTCGAGTCTGATTTTGTTGGCTTCATCTGGGTTGATTTTGGTTAGGCTGGCTTCCACTCCGCATATGATGTTTTCGGTGGGGATGTGTCTGGGGGCGATTGCAAAGTTGAATCCTTTGGAAAGGACTTTGGTCTCTGCGATGGTGAGTGTCCTGTCTGATATGTTGTGAACTGTTTGTTTCATGGGCTGTTGTGTGGGGGGTTGGGCTTCTGGCGTTTTCCAGTTTGTGGAGTTTGTTGGTGTGTGTGTCTGTCTTGTGGGAGGTCTCTGTTTCAGCTCTCCAGGCGGCCAGTTGCTTGGATTTGTTCCAGAGTGTTGGGTGGATTTTGTTGCTGAGTTTGAGGTGGAGAGTGAGTAGGTCTCTGTTGGTTTGATCTAGTAGGTATCTTTTCCTGTGTAGTTCGCTTCTGATTAGGGCTAGTTCTGTTCTTTTCAGGATCCTTTCGCTGGATGGGGTTTTGAGTGGAATTTCAGTTGGAAGCTTGTGGGGATCACATTTTTGTCTCGGCAGTTGCGTAGGAATGCAATGTCACATAAGATGGTGGCTCTTCGGACTTCTAGTTTTCGTAGGTTCTGGTCAGCTGGAAGGTTTCCTCCCGTAGAGGTCGGATATTTGTTTTCGTAGATTTTCACGGGTATAGGTATGCATGTTAGGGTGGATTCGGGTTTCTTCCCGTGTAGAAATCTGGTTGTTTTGGCTGACGTTTGACGAGGTCTCACTCGTCATCTTCAGGCTGGTGTTCTGGCTTCTTTCTTCTTGAAGCAAAGTGTGGTCTCAGTTGAAGTCCTTCTATAAATACTGCTGGGGGGTGTGGTTTGCTTGCTCTGTTGCTGATTGTAGGTTCCTTTGTTCCTTTGTTCTTTTGTGATCTGCTGTGTGGCTGAGGCGATCGTTAAGGGATTAACTGCTGATGGCTGTTTAGATGGCTGTTTACATGCTGGTGGGTTAGATGGCTGGTAGGTTCTGGCAGTATCCTGGGCTTTGGTGGAGTGGGGTCCTGTGTCTTGTGAATTCATTTTGGTCTGGCTACGTGTCTGTGGTCTCCCAATGTTTTTTTGGGGTGTGTGAGTGTGCTCCATGTGGTGACTGGAGTGGGGTGCCACAGTAGATGGTGCAGTCGTGGTTTTGTTATTGGATGGTGGTTTCGTTTCATCTGTGGGAAGGGTCTGGGTTTGTGTTTGGTGTGGATGGAAGGTGGTGGCATCTTGTGTCCTTTTGGACCTGGTGTCAGTCTTTGTGACAGAGGCTCGTCTGTTGACCAGGGCTAGTTTCCAGATGTCAGGCAAGCGGGAGGTGCCATCACGTTTATTCATGTTGTTTGGGTGTTTCTCTATTTCAATGGCTTCCATGATTATTCGACTGTTGAAGTGTTCAGTTTTGGAGATGAGTTTGGTTCTTTCAAAGTCAATTTCATGACCTGTTGTTTTTATGTGCTGGAAAGAGAGGAAGATTTTTCTTCTTTTTTGACTGCGTTCTTGTGTTCTGCGATGCGTGCGCTTATTCTCCTGTTTGTTTGTCCGATGTATGTGGCTGGACAGACTTTGCATGGTATTTCGTAGACTCCTTGGTTTTCTAGCTCAATCTTGTCTTTGGGGTTTCTTAAGATGTTGGCTAGTCGGTGCAAAAGGCTGTCTTGATATTGTGTTTGTGGAGAATTTTGCTGATTTTGTCTGTGGTGCCTTTGATGTAAGGGAGGAGGGCGGTGCCGTTGTTCTCTTCTGTTTCTTGGTTCTTGGGGGGTGTTTCCTTTTGGATTAGTTTGGTGATGGTGTTTTTTTGGAATCCGTTCACAATTAAAACATTCGAGAGAGTGTGTAATTCAGTTTTTAGGTGGTCTTTGTCAGCGAGGCGTTTGGTTCTGGAGATGAGGGTTTTTGCTACGGAGTTGATCTGTGCAGGGTGGTGGTGTGATTGTGCATTTAAGTAGCGGTTTGTATGTGTTTTTTTCTGGTAGATGGTATGTCCTAAGGAGCCGTCGGGTTTTTGTAGATTAGGACGTCCAGGAAGGGAAGTTGGTTGTTGGCTTCTATTTCCATAGTGAATTGTATTTTGGGGTGTAGGCTGTTGAGATGTGTGAGGAAGTTGTTCAGTTTATCTTTCCCGTGTGGCCAGATAACAAAGGTGTCGTTAACATATCTGAGCCAGAGTTTGGGTTTATGTTCGGACTTCTGTAACGCGTTGGTTTCAAAGTGTTCCATATATAGGTTTGCGATGACCGGTGAGAGGGGTGATCCCATGGGTGCTCCTTCTATCTGTTTGTATCTTTGTCCATTGTGGATGAAGTATGTGTTAGTTAGGCAGTGGTTGGTCAGATCTAGGATGTGTTTGGGGGTTGTATTTGTTGTGGATAGCTGTCAAGGCTTCTTGAATGGGCACTTGTGTGAAGAGCGAAACAACATCGAAGCTCACGAGTAGGTCATTGGGTTGTAGGTCTTGTTTCTTTATAATTTCTATGAAGTGGAGCGAGTTTTGTACGTATGAAGTGATGGATTCTGCATAGGGCTGGAGTTGTTTGGCAAGAAATTTGGCGAGGTTTTGTAGAGGTGAGCCTATGGAGCTGACTATGGGTCTGAGAGGTGTTCCTTCTTTGTGAATCTTGGGAGGCCGTAGAGCTTGGGGCATCTGGATGATTTCTCTCTGGGGATGATGCTTGGCTTGATTTCTTCACTTAAGGGAGAGGCTTTTATTTTGGCTTTGGTGGTTTTCCAGGTAGGTGGTGGGGTCTGTGTTCAAGGTATGTAAGCAGGGTCTTGTAGTAGGTTGGATAATTTGGCTTGGTAGTCGGATGTGTTCATCACCACTGTGGCATTGCCTTTGTCTGCTGGGAGAATGATTATGTTGTTGTCTTTCCTCAGGTTGGAGAGGGCTTTTGTTCTTCTTTGTGTAAATTGCTTCTGGGTGGTTTGCTGGAGCAGAGGACATTGGTGACTTGAGTCTGATTTTGTTGGCTTCATCTGGGTTGATTTTGGTTAGGCTGGCTTCCACTCCATATGATGTTTTCGGTGGGGATGTGTCTGGGGGCGATTGCAAAGTTGAATCCTTTGGAAAGGACTTTGGTCTCTGCGATGGTGAGTGTCCTGTCTGATATGTTGTGAACTGTTTGTTTCATGGGCTGTTGTGTGGGGGTTGGGCTTCTGGCGTTTTCCAGTTTGTGGAGTTTGTTGGTGTGTGTGTCTGTCTTGTGGGAGGTCTCTGTTTCAGCTCTCCAGGCGGCCAGTTGCTTGGATTTGTTCCAGAGTGTTGGGTGGATTTTGTTGCTGAGTTTGAGGTGGAGAGTGAGTAGGTCTCTGTTGGTTTGATCTAGTAGGTATCTTTTCCTGTGTAGTTCGCTTCTGATTAGGGCTAGTTCTGTTCTTTTCAGGATCCTTTCGCTGGATGGGGTTTTGAGTGGAATTTCAGTTGAGCTTGTGGGGATCACATTTTTGTCTCGGCAGTTGCGTAGGAATGCAATGTCACATAAGATGGTGGCTCTTCGGACTTCTAGTTTCTCGTAGGTTCTGGTCAGCTGGAAGGTTTCCTCCCGTAGAGTCGGATATTTGTTTTCGTAGATTTTCACGGGTATAGGTATGCATGTTAGGGTGGATTCGGGTTTCTTCCCGTGTAGAAATCTGGTTGTTTTGGCGACGTTTCGAGGTCTCACTCGTCATCTTCAGGCTGGTGTTCTGGCTTCTTTCTTCTTGAAGCAAAGTGTGGTCTCAGTTGAAGTCCTTCTAT